>BBPU01000052.1:0-1200000 GCA_000950635.1 Mrakia blollopis | reverse complement strand
ATGAGGTCGTTGGAGGAAGGGAAGCGAACCCGCGGGTGAGCTCAGAGTCGGGCAGAGCAGTGCGACGCGGAGAGACGTCACTCTTTTCAGATTTATAGAAGGGGAGCGAGATTGAGACATAACAAGGATAACAAGGATATAGACGAGATGGTTCAGAAAAGAAGGGTATCAAGGAGAAAAGAGAGGTATCAAGCAAATCAAACGGAAAAGAGAGCGAGAGAAAGCAAAGAGATCGCGTCGTCTAATCCGTCCAGAGCTTCGCCTTCCCCTTCCCCTTCCCTCCTCCTCCAGAACTAGGCTTCACCGACCCACTCGTCGACGTCGATGATCCTCCTGCCACCGCCACAGGCTTCACCTCCTCCTCCACAACCCCAGCCATCGCAACACTCCCACCAATCTTGTCCGTATCTCCCTCCCCGTCCTTCTCCCCATCGAAGAACTCGTTCCTCTTCCGATGCCCATCCTCCCTCCCCTTCTCCGTCCCATTCCCCTCCTCCTCATCCTGCTTCTCCTCCGCGTTCCTCTCCTCCGATTCCATCCAGCCCATCAGATCGGGAGGGATCTCCTGCATCTGAACCGAAGGTGCTCCGTTCATGAACCTCAACTTCTCCCGTATCGACACTCGGATCCGTTCGAGAGAGGCGCGAGTGTTGAGATTTTCGACTCGACCGGTTAGGGGAGGGTGGAGTTTGTAGTCGGGATGGAAGAACTCGTCGTAGGGGGTGTGAGGGAGGGCGTCGGGGACGGCGGTTCCTGTGAGGACGGCGGTTTCGTAGGCCCAGCAGCGGGAGACGTTCCTGTTCCGGAGCCAAAAAAAAGAGAGGAAGAGGAGGAAGGGATCAGCAAAGGAAAAGGAGGTCGAGGAAAAGGAAAAGCACGAAAACGCGAGCGACTCACCTGATCGTGTATCCTCCTCCTCCCACGACAATCATCGGCAGATCGAACGACTTGATAAACCTGACACACTCCCCATGAGCCGCCACCGACAGGTTGAACGCTCCCAACCTATCGCACCCCAACGAATCCGCTCCGCACTGAAGGACAATCGCGCTCGGACGGAAGGTCGCAATCGTCGGTTCCATGACTGCTTTGAAGAGAGAGAGGTAACTTTCGTCGTCGATTCCATCCTGTAAGGGTACGTTGAGCGAGAAGTATTTGCCGAGTCCGTTTCCTATCTCGTCGACGGCTCCTGTTCCAGGGAAGAAGTCTCCGGCGTACTTGTGGAAGGAGACCGTGAGGACTCGATTCGACTGGTAGAAGGCTTCCTGGACTCCGTCTCCGTGATGGATGTCGATGTCGATGTAGAGGACTCGGGGATGGTGTCTGTTATAGAGCGAGAAGGGTCGGGATGAGCCCCTGACGAGAGAAAGGAAGAGGAAGTGGGACGCGAAGCTCACCGAAGGAGTTCGAGAACGGCGAGGACGATGTCGTTCACGTAGCAGAATCCACTCGCCTCTCCCTTCTTGGCGTGATGAAGCCCACCCGACCAGTTGATAGCGATGTCTGTGTTTCCCTGAGCGAGTTTCCTAGCTGCGATGAGGGACGCTCCGGCGTACTGCTTGCAGAAATCGTAGAGGCCAGAGAAGACCGGGCAGTCGTCTCCGAAGTTGAAACGAGAGAACATGGCTTGAAGGGAGGCGGGGGCGGAGGGAGTCACTCTGGTAGACGTATAGGTCGATGGAGCATCAGCTGGGAGTCTCGTCGAGAGGCCAGAAGGGACGAGAGAAGCAAACGGACCTGGATAGGAAGTCGACGTAATCCGAGTCGTGAAACATCTCGAGCTCATCCTTGGTCGCCTCTCGAGGAGAGTAGACGTCCATTCGTTTGTGAAGACCGTAACCGAGGACGAGAGAGTTGGTGAGGGTGAGTCGATGCGGTTTCATGGGGTGTCGTTCCTATGATAGGGAGCGGAAGAAGAAGAAGAAGGGCAAGGGTGGAAAGGAAGGGAGGAGCGAAAGGTCAGCTTCGACGGAAGGAGAACGAACGTCGAGACGATTCAGGCTCACTCCGTAGTGGTATTCTCCGACCGATTTGGGGAAGTAGTAGGAGACGCGAGGATCCGAATGAGGCTGTTAAAAGGAAGAAAGAGCACGTTGAGATGGTGGCTGGACGAGGAAGGAAGGAGGGAGGGAGGAAGGAGAAGTTGACCTGAACATGACTTTCCTCGTACTGAGGTATGGATATGCTCTTGCGGTCGTAGAAGAAGGGCGAGTCGCTGTATGTCTGTACTACATCAGGTCCAGCCATCCGAAAAGGTGGCCCAAGGGTGAAGGGGAAAAGAAGAGGATGGGGTCCAGAATCGACGTCGGCGTTGAGGGGAGACGAAAGTCAGGACGAAACGGTGGAGACTTGCTCTCCTAGAGGGTCCCTTCAAACCCTCACCCATTTCCCTTCTCGGATACCCAGACCACGATGGAAGACCACGAGAATCAACAAAACACTGAAACCGGAGACGACGAGATCCTAGCCGCTCTTGAGGGGATGGAAAAGGTCATCAACGAGCTCAACATTCCTGGGAGGGAGTTCTCGATTTCTCTCCACCAGCAGCACATCGCCCTCGCTACTCAAGCAGGTCTCGCCGATCAGGTAGAGGCAGCTAGGATGATGATGGTTCAGTCCGTCACCTGTGGAGATGGTGGGTTTCTCTGAGGAGCTGGGAAGCGGAGCGAGGAGGAAGAAGGGAAGGAAGATGGTCGAGCTGACCTTTGATCTCTCCTCCTTCCTTCCTGTCAGACGTCTGGATCCCTCTCCTCGACTCCAAAACTGCTACAGCCGACGTCACAAATCCGACAGATCTCGCAGACTTGCTTCAGCTTCACGAACAGTCCGTCGAGGGATACCTTTGTGAGCAACCTTCCTTCCTTCGTCTTCAGTTGAGCTCGACCTTCCCTCTTTCTCCTCTGACCTCGTTGTCGCCTTCCTTCTCTCCGTTCGCTTCCAGCCATCCCTCTTCTCATCCGCCGAGCAGAGTTCGTTCGCCGTCACTGGACTCGCCTGCAGGAAGCCGAGGAGAACGAGGACCTGAAGGACATGTTGGAAGACGTCGCTGAGCTCTTCACCGAGTCGAAGGTCCGGGAGGTCCTCCTGGATACTGCTGCTCGAGCTTCTGCTCATATTGCTCAGGTGAGGCCAGGCACTGTTTTCCGTGCACGTACACGTTCTTATAGACATTCAACTCACGTAACTCTTTCTTCTGAACGATGCTGCAGAGTCACAAAGTCTGGGATCTAGTGAAGGATTGGGAGACGTCGATCTTGGAGAAGCTATCGGTTCGTCTCTGCCTTCCTCGTCTTCTCTTCGTCTCCTCGTCTTCTCTTCGTCTTCTTAGCTCACCAGTGTCTCCTTTCCCTCTGGATTCGACAGCCCGAAGACATGTGAGCCCACATCATCCGTACTTCCGCCTCGACTGTCAGCTGACTCGTCCTCTCCTTCGCGTTCGTTCCCTCTGCCCAGTACTGAACGACTCCCTAAGCTCCACACCTTCTTCTTGACTCGTCTGAGATCTGCACATGCTAGTAGGTATATTTTATCTTCTCCTTTCTTCTCAGCACGATTCCCTGACTTCTTCCCTCGCTTCTCCCCCTCCAGCTCTCGACGCGACCTTCCAATCCTACGCTTCCTTCGTTTCCACCCGCTGCCCCGCTGAGGACTACGAATCTCTCCTCGTCACTGGAACAAAGGCCAAATCAGTCGGATATGCCGTCTGGTCGAAGAGGGAAAACTGGGAAGATCAGATCGTGCGTTCTTCCCTTTTCCTTCTTCCTCTCCGCTCTCGACTCTCAACTGACGCATCTCGCCCTTTCGTTTCCCCTCTTTCAGGCCGTTCCAGGAGCCGATCTTCCATCACTCTACCAAGCCTACATCGCCTGGGAGCTCAAGCCCAAGAAGCCTGATGCTCATCTCGTTCAAAACCTCTACGCAAGAGCTATCGCCGAGGAGGCTGCGAAGGGACCCTACGAGGCTGAGCCGTTCTGGGTCTCGCTGATCACTTTCTTGGTGAATTGGCTTCCTATATTTTGAGATGGGAGGTACGCGAGACTGACGATAGTCTGTTTTTCTCCACGTTTTGCAGCAATCGAGCGTCAAGAACGAACGAATCATCCTGGAAAACGTCTTCAAAGCCGTGAGGAGCGTTCCTGGATCGGGAGAGATCTGGGCATCTTACATGAGAGGATTGGTGAGTCTATGTCGACTTCTGAATACAAAGAGCTTGTCGCTGACTCTATCTTCTTTCATTTCGCTTTGCAGGAGGAGTTCTTCAAGCCAGCCGAGGAAATCGACGGTGAGTCGCGTTCTTTCTCCGCTCTCGGATTCTTCTTAGAGCGACGTTCTTACTACTTTCTTTCCCTTTCTAACTCCCAGGAATCTACCGATCTGCTCTCGGATCGGGCCTGCTTCACGCTCGAGGTCCTGAGGATGCCGTCAAGGTCGTTACGGCTCGGATCAGCTACGAGAGGAGAAGAGTCGAGGTTTCTGAGGGTGAGCTGGTTCCTTTTCCCCTTTTTTGTCAACGCCTATACTGACTATTGTTTCGTCTTGATTATACAGTCGACGACGAGTCCTTCATCGAGCTCTTCCTCGAAGGGATTCAGTTTGTCAACGACGGTAAGTCGCGTCGCATTCCTTTCTCTCTCGTTCTCTCTCTCCTCGGCTGACTTCTCCTTCTACCTCCGTAACTCATCGCGATAGGCACCAAAGGAGGCGACCCTGCTTTCAGGCTCGAGAAGTATCTCATCAGCTGGGTGAGCCCATTTCGGATTCGTCGACTTTTGTCTCTCTGCATCTCGCTCATGCCTTGCTTCGTCCCGTTCGTTCTACCTCAGTTCGAGCGCACCCAACGTCCAACGGAAGCTTCGTCCATCTGGGAGTCTCTCTCTTCGTCTCACGGTTCCTCGTATCTCGTTTGGCTCGGCTGGTCCGAGTTCGAGACGTGAGTATCTTCCCCATCGCTCAGTCCTCCTCGCTCCTAGACTGATATCTTCTCGTCCTCTATACTTTCTCTCCGTTTCAACTCAGCCGTCGACCCGCTCTCCCAAAAGCTCGTGAAATCTACAAAGCCGCTCTCGGACACGCCCAATCGCTCGACTGGCCTGAGGCGATCTGCGAAGCCTACCTCACGTTCGAGCAAATGTACGGGTCGTTGGAGGAGAGTGAGTCGGCGAAGGAGAAGGTTAGGAAGACCATGGACGGAGTGAACTTCAAGAGGCATAAGGTGAGCACACCTCGTCCTCTCCTTTTGCTCGCACGCATCGATCTGGCGAGACGCGAAACTGACACGCTGATTCGTATCTCTCAGGACGCTGTCGCTGCTGCCAAGAAGGCTCAGTACGACGAGTCCGCTGCTGAGTACTACGGTGTTTCCACTGGAGGAGTGATGGACGTTGATGTTTCGGCTCCGGTCGCTGAGGACGGAGGAAGGAAGAGGAAGGCTGAGGAGGAGGAGGGAGGGGAGGCGAAGAAGGCGAGGGCTGGTGAGTATGCGAACCCTTCTCAAAACCTGCGATCTTCCTTCGAGCTGACCACACGATTATTTCGCTTTCTCGGTGCTGAAGTTGAACCCGTCGTTGAGGCTGTTCCTTTCGCTCGGTCAGTCTTTGAGCGAACAGTCCCTCTCGAGAGCTTTTCGCTGACCCGAGTTTACCTTGGTTCCTTTTTCCACAGGGATCGTGAAAACTCGACGGTCTTCGTTTCCCAGCTTCCCGTCGGAACGACTCAGGAGGATCTGGCTGTTCTGTTCAAGGATGTGCGTTCGTTTCATGTTCTCCTCCTTTCTTTCGCGACTCGAGTGATACTGACGTCCTTTCTTTCCACCTCTTTCAGTGTGGAGAGATCCGAGAGGTCAAACTCACCGATCGAGTCGGTCAGGTCGTCGCCAGCGTCGAGTTCATGACCAGGGTGAGCTCGTTTCTCTCCCCTCTCACTCGCTCCAAAAAAACGACGTGGTTCTGAACTTCTCTCCTTCTTTCTCTTCTCTGGCAGGACATCGTGCCTGCCGCTCTCACTAAGGACAAGAAGAAGATCAACGAAGTCGAGATCGAAGTCAGCGTTGCCTGGCAGTCGACGCTCTACGTGACCAACTTCCCTGAGAACAGCGACGACGCGTCGATTCGAGAGCTCTTCGGACAGGTTCGTTCCATCGCCTTTCGCTACGATTCCGCCTCTCATTTCTCTTCTGACTTCTTGCCTTTCCCAATGTGCAGTTTGGAACGATCTTCGAGACCCGTTGGCCAGGAAAGAAGTTCAAGGGAACTCGTCGATTCGTTTACATCCAGTTCCTCTCTCCCGTGAGCTCATCCTCTTCTTTCCCTCTCTCTCTCTCTCTCCTCGGGATCGAATGCTGACTCTTCACCTCTTCATCCAGTCCTCTGCCACTGCCGCTCTCGAACTCAATGGACGGGAACTCGAGCCTGGACATGCTCTCCTCGTCGCCATCTCGGATCCCGCGAGGAAGCAGCAGCGTTCGGACGCGAAGGCTTCGGAGAAGGAGGTCGTCGTAACCCAGATGAGCAAGTTTGTGAAGAAGGACGATCTGATCAAGCTGTTCAAGCCTGTAAGTCGGACTTCGCTTCATCTTTCTACCTTTGAGAAAGAGACGACTCACGAACCTCTCCTCCTGCTCTTCTCTTTCACTTCCTCACAGTACGGAACGATCAAGGACATCAGAATGACTCTTGACGCCGACGGAAACACTCGAGGAGCTGCTTTCGTTGAGTTCGAGGAGGAGGTAGGTTTCCTTCGCCTCGCGTTCCAAAAGTCGCGTCGTTCGCTGACTCCTTTCCTCTTCCTCCTAGTCTTCGGCCAAAGCCGCACTCGCTCTCAACAGTTTCGAGATCAAGAAGCGACGTATCGCTGTCACTCTTCCTGACTCTCGTGGACACAGCGGTGGAGGACCCAAGAAGTGAGTGAAGTTTGAGTTGACGGGGACCCGTCGTCGCAACACAAGAGCTGACGTTCTTGCCCCTCGTTTCTGCCAGCTTTGTTCCTGAGCAGAGTATCCGGGTTGGGAACCTGCCGCATGGAACCCAGGAGGCTCTTCTCCAGCAAGCCTTCGAAAAGGTCGCCAAGGTCCTGCGAGTCTCCGTCACCGAGCGAAGTCACGAAGGCTTGGTCGAACTCGAGAACGCGGACGTGAGTCTTCTCCCTATCCTCTCCGAATCGCTGCTCCTCGCCTCTCGCCGCTTCAATCTGAACAACTCTTCGTTATTATGATTTCTTCAGGCCGTCGGACTCGTTCTTCTCTCCCACAACCCCTTCTCCTTCGACTCTCAACTCCTCCCTCTTCTCCCAGCAACCCAACGCTTCCCGCCTCCGAGCAGGAACCCAATCGCGTCGTCGTCGACCTCGCAAGCTCCCGAACCCACGCTCTTCCGCCCTCCTCCTCGGCCCAAGTCCAACAAGGCTCGACTGGGAGCAAACGAGAGGAAGGCTCCCGCCTTCACACCGGCGACGAAAGGCGATGGAGACGTCGTGATGGGAGGATCTGGTTCGGCAGCTTCGTCGAAACCGAAGGGTCAGGACGCGTTCAGGGCGATGTTGAACGAGAAGAAGGCTTGATTGATAGGTTCTTCGGTAATGACATGCTTGCGATCTACGGTAGCGTCGTGGAAAAGAAAACGTTTCGTTGGCTTGGAGGGAGAGAAGAGAAGGAGACGAGCGAAAGGAACGCCGAGGCTCAGAGACCTCGCCCGTTGTTTTCTTGAAAAGAACCGAATACGATGCCAAGAGAACCACCTGTTTGGTGATGAGGGGGGGAGAGAAGATCATAGGGGGAGAAGCGGGAAGGAAAGCGAAGGGAGAGGCGGCGGAGGAAGGAGACCGGCGACGAGTCGTTCGAAGGACGGATGTTGACCTGACACGAGTCTCCGACGCCAAAATGGTGATGATGATGAAAATGAAAATGATTCTACTGGAAGTTCCGAGCCGAGATCTAAACTCTGGAAGAGAAGGCGAGCTTTCGCATTCAGTCTCCGCGCTGACCGATCTTTTCGCTCAGCCTTGGGACTGCTCGTGTGACAGTGGGCTTCGATCTGGCTCCTGTAGAAGAAACATGCAAGGAAGAGGTGAGGGTTGCATACATAAGCAGAGGTGATATAGTGTAACAACAGGGACGAGTCCTGCTCTTCGAGCTGACCGACCAGGACAAAATCGAGAATCGCTCGACGTAAATCTAGACCTTGAAACCGAAGCTGTAGATTGCAAGAAAGAGAAGGTACATAGTCAGCCGGAGTTTCATCACAACTCTGGGAAGAGAAGACCGCAAGACGAGGGCGGAAAAGGGCGGAACGAAGGCTATGGGCAGGAAGGGATTGGAGGAGGACAAGGAATCGACTCACCCTCGCATGCAGACCTTGTACTCCTCCACCCGATCCTTACACTCAACGTCTCCATCCGTAGCGGTCATGAAGCACTGATCCCGAGCAGCCTTGGGCTCGTTGCAGACACAACATCTGAGAGAAGGAGGGCAGGGAAGAGGAAGAAAATGACGTGCTCTGTCAGCGAAAAGGAAGGATGGGAAGATCGAGCTCACAAACTCGCCAGCGGAAAGAGTAGAAGAGCCGGAAAGCATAGAGTTGAGGAACGGTCGGTACTTACGGCTTGTATCCGTTGGGGTTGAGCTCAGTGACGAGGGAGGGATTGCTGGGAGGAGGAGTGGGTTTGGAGGAGGACGAGGCCGAATCGGAGGCGGACATTTTGCAGAGAGCTTTTAAGGGAGAGGAGAGGGCTGGAAAGAAAATCCACAGCCGGAGTCAGCGAGGGCGTCGAGGAAGTATTCAGTCTAGACTGAGGGGCTCACTGAGGGAGGGAAGATGGGGAGGAGGAAGGAGGAAGGGAAGTAAGTGGAAGTTGGAGGAGAAGGTGAGCTTGACTCGAAACTCCACCGGCCCTTCTGGCTCACCCTTCCGTCTTTATTTATTTTTTTCGGCCCTGTGATCAAATTTGTGGTTGAGGGTAGAGCGTCGGAACAGCAGCTCGGACCAGCATGTCAAACTTCTTATTTGACGGCGAAGCGCCTTGCAAGCAGCCGCCGACCGTTGTAGGAGAAGTCCGTCTGCCCGAGCTCACTCACCTGGAAGTTCAGTCCTTTTCTCTTTCTCCTCCATCAGACAGCCATCAACATTACGCGACCATCTTGGAGCTGGTACCAACCTCGTAGGTGGATCTTCTTTTCGGAAAACGATCATGATGGGCAGGAGGAGGAGGGACCATTTTCGACGACGCGTACAATTCCTTGATTTCCTTTTCACTCTCCCGCAGGGTTAAGTACAACGTGTAGTCCATGGGATTCAACCAAACAAAGAAAATCCGAACCAAAACGCAAAACAACCAACAGAAAGAATGTGAATCGAACTCCCAATCAAGCCTTCTTCACGTACTTTTCCCACGAAACCGTGACCCCTCCAATCTTCCTAACGAGCCAGTTCGAGTGAACTCCCATCCTCTTCACAACTTTTTGAGCGGCTCCCTGGTTCTGAGTGACGGCGAAACAACTTCCGAAGGGACCGGCAGGCTGAGGAAGGAGGAAACCGAAAAGAGGGAAGCTGGTCAGTTCGACTGAGAGGGCAAAAGAGGAGAGGAGAAGGGAAGACGAAAGGACGAACGGTCTTGTTCTTGGCTCGGATGACGCAGGTCTGACCGTCGGCTCCTCCGGTGCAGACTGGGAGAGAAAGAAGAGAGGCGTGAGAGGAGTCGTTAGAAAGCGCGTCGTTGAAGTGATGAAGGGAGAGATCGAGAGAGGAGAGAGAACATACCAGTTCCAGCAGGAATGGTAGCCGCGACGGGGAAGTCGGTAGCGACGGCTCGAGAGAGACCCAGGAATCGACCAGGAACTGATCCGAAGAGAGGGGGGAAGGAGGAGCGAGATCAGCAAGAGAGAAGACGGAGACGCGTCCAAGAGAAGAAGAGGAGGAGGAACGAACCGTTCTGCTGGACGGTCATCGTAACCCAATCTCCTCCTGCCGCAGAGGGAGAGACTTCAACATGTAAGGTCCAGCTGAGAGGATAGGAGAAGTGTCAGCGGGAAGCGAAGAGACGGAGCGGCGAGAAAATGGAAGAGAAAGCGACGAACCGCCGTCCTGGTTGACTTGATGGATGACGGCATTTACCTGGCCGTTAGCACCAGCCTGAGCAAAGGAGGGAAAGGGAAAAGGAAAAGGAGAAGGTGAATCAGCTCGAGTCGAAGAGAAAGAAGAGAGAGAGAAAGAAAGAGAAGAGCCAAAACTCACCGAGGGAACTCCCGTAGAAGACTCGATGGAAGTCAGTTCCTGAGCGATGTTGATCGCCCCGTTATCCTTGGTCTTGCCGCAGGTAGCGTCTCGGATGACGGAGGTGTCGCCTGCAAGGAAGGGAAGGGAAGGGAAAAGAATCAGTGAAACATGAGAAGAGAACGGGATCGAGGAAGAGTAGGCCTACCTTGAGCAGTCCTGGCACTTCCAGTAGCTCTATCAGTCCCGGGAGTGTTGCCTCACCGATACGTAAGGAGTTTCCCGGCTAATCCCAAGTCCCGAAAAGCTGCCCGAGAGCCTGCCTTCTGAAAAAGAAAGGAAAAGAGGGAAACGAGCCTGGGAGGAGGAGGAGGAGGAGGAGGTCGTTGAGCTTTGATGCAGCAGGAGCTCGTTCGACGATGGAAAGTGACGCCTCGAGAAAGAAGAGCGTATATCCAGCCATCCCAAAAGCTGGTCTAACGCTGGAAGCCCTAGGAAGGGGGAGACGGTCGAAGAAGGAGGAAGAGAGAGAGCTCACATCCTTCAGGCCCTCGAGCTCCTCCTTCTCCATTCCTCCTCCTCCCTCTCCTTCCCAAACAGCACTCCAAAGTGGACGATATAGCAGCTTCATCTCCCCAGCTCCCGCTCTCCCTTCCTGAAATCCAAGCAAAAACGCGACGATGTGGTTGGCTGTTCTTCTCCTCTCTCCGACGTCGAAATCTCGCCGCCTGCTTCCTTCCATTCGACATCCACGACCTCTCCCCTCCCCCTCTTTCCCTCCTACACTACTTCTTCACCTCCTCTCCACACCTTCAGCATGTCTGTTCAAATCCTCTGGGGTCGCTTTGCTCTCATCCTCGCTGGTGGTGAGTTGCTCTCTCCTCTTTGTTGGATTCCTCTCGCCAAAGATCGAATCGAAGCTGACCTCTTCCTCCCTCCCTTCCCTTTCTTCGTTTCCTCCTCTTCAGCGACCGGGATTGGATATCTTACCATGCTGGGTACGTCTCGCGAGGAGCCCTGATCTGGCGATGTGCGTTCTGACCTTTGTGACTTGCTCGATCCAGCTGTAACACCCTCTCCGGAAGCCTACTACAGTGTGAGCTCGACGATTCCCTCCTTCCTTCCCTTTCCCTCTCCTCCTCTTCGCTCGTTCTTCCGTCTCTCTCTCTCCCTTCGCTGATGCCTCTGCTTCGTCTCTTTGCGCTCCCTCGTTTCAGGCTCTCTCCCCCGAACTGAAGAAGAAGGTCGACGATCGTCGTAGAGAGATCGCAGAGGAGGCGGCTTCGAACAAGATTCAGCAGGTTCGTTTCTCGACCTCGTCTTCCTGGCTTCCTCCGTTTCTCTGGAGACTCGAGCTGACTTTCGAGTGCTTCTTTGGCATGCTGGGTATCGTGCAGGGCTTCAAGAAGAGTAGTCGTATCATCTGGGAGGCGGATAGAGAGCCTCAAATGGCGAAAGGGAGAACGTCAGCTTCGAGCAAATACGTCGAGTAATCGCCTTCTTTCCTCGTCGGTGTGCGCATGAGGATATCTAGCTGTTGTGACTGGGAGAAGGGAGTAGCCTTGGGGGTGGTAGTCGATCTCGGTTTTTGTGGTAGTAAGCTGAGAAGCTCGTAGGGTTGAGCTCTCTCCCTCTCTCCTTTCGTTTCCTGCTTCTTGTAGTCCTCTCTGTACCAGTATGATAAGAACCCACTTGACCCATCTATTTTCGCCATATCCTGCGAGCGCTACAAGCAAACTGTCCTCCCTTCCAGATCTACTCCCTCCCACTCTCTCTCCTCTCGCTCGCCCTACTTCTGCTCAACCCCCTTCAAAGCCTCCCCCGCCGTCCTCCTGAACCCCTCCAACGCCTCCATCGCACCTCCTTCGTCCATACTCTTCCTAGCCATCTCCACACCCTCCACAAAGTCCTTCGCCTTCCCAGCAACGACCAACACCGCCGACGCGTTGATGAGGATGAAGTCTCGGATGGCTTCGAACGAGGGTTGCGGCGTTTCCTCGATGGATGAGTTGGCGGTGGTGTTGGGGAAGATGGAAGGAGGAGCGGGGGATTTGGATAAGAGAGCGAGGAGGGTGATGGCGTTCTGGGAGGAAGGACCTCCTCGGACGGTGGAGAGAGGGTGGAGAGGGAGACCGAAGTCTCGTGTTGGGTGGAGGGTTAAGGGAGTGATGATGGAGTTTTCCAGAGACCAGGCCTAGAGTGATACGAAGAAAAACGACCTTGAGTCAGCTTGGGCCTGAAAGAGGACTCAAAACGAGGTCGAAATCGACGCGACGAAGGAGGGAAAGAACAGAGAGAGGTTCGACTCACCCAAGTCTCTCCCGCCGGACTAATCTCATCCAACCCTTCCTTCCCACACACCACCAAAGCCCTCTCCGTCCCTAGCTCTCTCAATGCCTCGGCAAACACCTCCCCAAGCGCGTAACTATGCACTCCAATCACCATTCCCTGAGGTCTAGCCGGGTTGATCAAAGGACCCAGGACGTTGTAGATGGTACGGAAGGGGAGGGATTTCCGGATGGGAGCGAGGCTAGCCATGGAAGGGTGGTATAGAGCTGCGAAGAGGAAGGCAAAGCGGGTGGTTGGAGTGAGGATGGTGGCGATGGAGGAAGGAGGGAAGGTGAGAGGGCAGGAGAGGGAGAGGAGGAGGTCGGCGGATCCGGAGGTCGAGGTTGAGGCTCTGTTTCCATGCTGCAGATCACCAAACCGAACCAACTGAGGGTCAGAAAGGTTCTCTGAGATGCTGGAGGGTGTGTGGGCTCACCTTGCAAACGATAGCACCCGCTCCAGCAGCAACGATGGCGGCACTCGTGGAGACGTTGAAGGTATCGTGTCCGTCTCCTCCTGTTCCAACGATATCGACCACGACCTCTCCTTCTCCGAGCTCCAGACGATCGATCTTGACCGAGTAGGACCGCATGACTTTGGCGCAGGCTGCTACGATGTCTGAGCGTTGGTCTACACCTGAGAGAGTGAGCCCAGCGAGGAAAGCTCCGATCTGAGCTTCGGAAGCTCCCGTCGGTCCGGAGGCGAGATGCTCGAACGCTTGGGTGGCGAGGTCGGGAGTGAAGGTCGAAGGGGAGGAGAGGAGATGCTTGAGGAGGGGTTTGAAGGTGTCGTGAGAGGGAGGGGTGGAGGTGGACATGGTGAAAGAGGGAGGAAGGAGGTTGGGCAGATGACTCGGATCGAGGTGGAGGGAGGAGCGAGTTCTGGTTGAATTTTGGAGATGAAAAGACGAAGGGAGTCGATGAGAAGCTGCTCATATGTAGGTGGAAGGTAAGCACTCACGGGAGAGATGGGTAGAAAGAGAGCTTTGGGTCGAGATGGCTGATGGGAGGAAGGGAAAGAAAGTCGAGCTCGAAGCTCGAAAAAGTCCCTCCTTCCCTCCTCCCTCCTTCCCTCCCTCTCTCTCTCGCAACGTCCATCACCCCAGCAATCTCGATATCTCTTTCAGAGCTTGCTCTCCCTCCTCCTCCCCTCTCCCTCTCCCCCCCCAAAAACTTGCTCGCCCTCGATGGCGTCCCTGACCTCTCGCACCATCTCGAAATCTCCCCTCCCCTCTCGCCTGCCCGTGCTGCTGATAGGATCCGGACTCGCCAACCTCACTCTCGCTCGTACGCTCCAGATCCACGGCTACTCGGATCCAGATCTTCACTTCCGGCTGTTCGACAAATCCAACAAGCACGCTCGACGCCATCAATCTCTCAACCTGCAATCCTGGGCGACGGACCCTCTCGAAGCTCTCCTTCTTCGCAACAAACCTCACTTCGGAGAACAACCAGGATTCTTCCAGTCTTGCGCCGTAGATGCCCATCACGGAGGAACAGGTTACGTCAGCACAAAGATTGGAAACTTGAAGACGATCAAGCCGATTACGGACATGAACGAGGCGGAAGGGAGGACGGTCAGGTACAAGAGGCAGGAGTTGGAGGACATGATCAAGGGAGGGGTCAACGTCGAGCATGAGAAGGAGTTCGTCAGGTTCGAGGAGGTCGTAGACCAGGAGGGAAGGACTGCCATCAAGGCTTACTTCAAGGATGGAACAGAGGTCCTCGGGTCTGCTATAGTCGCCGGAGACGGAATGAGGTCCACTGGTGAGCTCGACCTTTCCCTTCCTTCTTTCCCTCCTTCCTTCCCTCCTTCTCTCTCGTCTCGTTTCTTCGAGCCCCGCCGTTTTTAGCTACAAGAAAGATCGCATACACCTTCTCTACCTCACACCTTCCACGACCCTCCTGCCTCCCTTCCTTCGTTCCAAGCTAACTCACCTTCCCTTTCTCTCCTCCCTCCCTCTCCTTCCTCCTCCTCCCAATCTCTCTCTCTCTCTCTCTCCCCAGTCCGATCCCACCTCCTCCCCACCATCACACCCACCACCCTCCCTCTCGTCGTCTACACAGGCCAAGCCGATCTCCTCTCCCGAATGATGATCGCCAACATCTCCGTCGACGGCGTCGTCCCAGCTTACAACAAACGCTCTCCCGAATCCATCGATTGCTACTCGACCTACGTCGGAGACAACGTCGCCTTTGTGTTTTCCAAGGTCTTCCTCGATTGGGAGAGTGCGAGGATTCAGTGGGTGTACATCAGGAAGCCCAAGGGGTGGGTGGAGGCAGAGAACGAGGATGGAGAGCTGGTTCTCGGCCCCGGCGGAGGAGAGGGAGAGGAGACGGCGGTGGTGGATGCGTTGTTCAGGCCGGAGAGAGCGTTGGATGAGGCGAAGGTTATCCCTGAGGAGCTGTGAGTGCGATTGTTCTATCCTCGGGGGTTTCTCGAGGCAGGAAGAGTAGAGTTGTGGAAGAAGATGGCGACGATGCGCGACCAGAACCGACCTCTGACTTCGTTCTCTCGTCGTCCTGTTCCGCTCTCACTTACACAGGTACCAAGAGATCGAAGCCCTCAAGAAAGCCGACGCTATCAACGGTGATCTTCGAAACTTCGTGGACGACCTCGCTGAAGGAACGGGAATCAAGAAGTATCACTGGTTGATGCGATCCGTTCGACTTCCTTCGACGAAGGAGGAGCTCGATGGGATGAAGCAGAAGGTCGTGGGTGGGGAGAAGGTCTTCCTCATTGGAGATGCGGCCCATGCTGCTCCTATCGGTACGTTCGACCTCCACTCCAGCTTTGAGAACGAGAAGAGGCAAGGTCCGAGACGAGACGAGGCAGTTTCGACGCGCGCGTTTTTTTTACGTTTCCGTCCTCGCTTACACGCTCTTCTTCTTCGTTTTTCGTCTTCTGATGCTACTTCAGTCCAAGGCTACTCCGGCTCCCACTCCATCTACGACGGCTACACCCTCGGTACCCTTCTCTCCAAAGCCTTCCGCCTCCAATCCCTCCCCTCTTCCACTCCCCTCTCTTCCACTCCTTCCTCTTCCCCCGTCCTCAACGCCCTCAACGACTTCGAATCCACCAAAACCCTCACTCGCTGGTCAACCGACTGCGTCACCAAATCCGAAACCGACCTCATGGGTCTCGTTCAACCGCAAGCGGTCTGGGACGTGATTGAGCAGGCGGAGGGAAACAGTGCTGGAGGGTTTACGGAGAGCCAGAAGGAGAGGAGGAAGGGGGAGGAGAGGGTGGAGGATGAGTTGAGAGACCTGGCGGAGTGGCATAAGGAGCAGGGTAGGAGGACGAAGAGGGAGTCGGAGAAGAGGGAGGCGGAGAAGAGGGAGAGGGAGCAGGGGTTGGCTGTTTAGATCGGAGGATTTCCATAGCATGAACACTGGTTCTCAAGAGGAGAGAGAGAGAGAGAGAGAGAGAAACAGGAAAGAGGTCGCGCTCTCGAACGGGACGCGTCGAAACCAAACAGAAACAAATCGATACAGCTAAGGCGAAAATAATGCCGCGTCCTTTACAACCCCCGTCTTACCACCTCTACCCTCATCCTCTTTCTCACACCAAACGGTCTCACAGCATCCACACTCTCCAAAGCTCTCTCTTCCTCCTCCTCTCCAACTCTCAAAACAACCCTCCCCGTCCGTCCTCCCACCTCCCTCATCCCATTAGACTCGCAAAACCCCTTCAATCCACCCCAAAGCTCCAAAGCAGCCTCAAACCCCGTCGCAACTCCTACAAAATCCAACACCAACTCCACCTCCTTCGTCGCCGATCCTCCTTCTCCGGTGCCATGATTTGCAGCGGTTACTACTGTGCAATCACTGCACGCAATTCTGCGCCGGACCCTACAGTCTGAGGCCTTACGTCCTCTTTGTCTCCTTCTGGAATAGTCTAGCTGGTTAGAGAGGTGTTCGAATCCCTCAGAGATAAAGCTCTTTTTGGACGTAGGCGCTTCATGATTCCACCCTGTGAAGAACGATCCAAACTGCCCTTCGCGGAGGGAGAGGCCATGAAGGGTGATCCTGTCGACCTCGTTCCATAGCTCCATGACGTGATTTTACCTCAAAAAAGGAAGAGCTCCGGAGAGTCCGCAGAACGCCCAGGGGTGGTAGAGCGCTTCGAGGTAAGTCGCGTCGAGGGGAGAGGTAGGCGAAAAGGGAGGAGGAGTGGACGAGGGGGAGTAGCGAGACCAGTTGCGCTTATCTTGATCCCAGGAGAAGGCGAGGTGGATATTGGGGAGTGAGAGAGGAGTGTAGATGTAGGTGGAGGAGTAGCGGAAATGAGGGTTGGGTTCGGTAGATGAAAGGAGAGAACGGAGGAGGCGGGTTGGAGGGTGATGTTTTTCGTAAGGGATCTCTTCTAAGAGGTCGACGACGATGCTGCCGTATTCGTTGATGTCGTAGGCTGGGTGCTGAAGGCGAAGGGTCTTGACGCGAGAGAAGATCGTGAGGGAATGTTGAAGGATTCGAGCTGTCGGAGGGGGCTGGTCCTGTTCGGAATCGGATCCAGAAGTCGTTTAAAGGTCAGTTGGAAGTGTACAAGCACGCTTTAAGAAGTTTGTTTAATGATGGACTAACAAGATAGAAGAGACTCCTGAACCCTCCCATGGACTTTACGACCACTTCTTCGTGCAAGAACGGCGATGCCGTCTCCGAGGCACCAAACGAAACGCAGGAGAGGTTTGCTAGAGTTTCGACATCGCAGTGAGCAAAGATCTCGGAGAGAATCTCCCAAGGTATTTGGCTAGCCTTTGAGAGCGGGTTTGTAGGCGAAGGGATTGAGGGGGGAGGAGGGGAGAGCTGAAGAGACGGGGAGAGAAGGGAGGGAAGGTCAGCCCGAGCTTGTTCGTTTGCTGTTCTCTCCAGCTCTCTACTTTGCCCGGCAAGGTTCGATTCGTAGCGACCGTAAGAAGGGAGAGGAGAAAGGCCATCAAGCTCACAAGTCGCATCGCACTCGAAGATCGTCGGAAGGTTTGAAGGCCGTGGTCAGGATGAGAAGGAAGCTCAACCTCCCTCCCGCGACTGGAGCTCAATTTCAGCTGGACCTTTCCTTCCTCCCCACGAGAAGCAGATTCAAAGTTTCCATTTCACTATTTTTTTATATATTCAACAGGTGTAGAGGTAAGCGAGTACGTAGGTCGGTCATCGGGGCGTCTTCAGGGCGTTTTTCGGGGGCGTAAGTAAGGTAAAGAGTAAAGAGGAGGAGGAGGATGAGGGCGAGGTGGGAGGCCGTCGACGATCAAGAGATCAAGGACGAAGGGAAGAAGAGAGATGGGGCGAGAAGAGGGAAAAGAAGTGAAGGTAGGTTAAGTATGATTAGGGATTGAGCGAGCGATGTCGGAGCGGGGGTAGAGTGGGTGGGAGAGGCAAGAAAGGGAGGGGCTCGAGCAGAGAACGGGGAGATAGGTAAGAGAGAGGGGAAGAGAGTTGGGTAGGGTAGATATAAGAGATGAGGAGGGTTTGAGAAGAAGAAGAAAAAGGAAGAGAAAGATAAATCAAAACTGAAACCGAAGAAGCGAGAGGAAAAGAAAGCTAGAGACCGCTCGTGTTGACGGTCAGGCCTCCAGGGGGTCCTCCGTTCCTCCCTGTCCGACTGCTAGGTCTCGAAGGAGGTCTCGACCCGCTCCAGTAGACTGGCTCAGCGGCGTTGCTGCCTCCGGAGTTGGCGAGGAAGGGGTTGTTGGCTGCTGTGAGACCTTGGTCGTTGACGTGGTAGCCGAAGGAGGGAGTCGGGCTGTTGTTCCCAGAGGTCGATCGAGAGGGAACGGGAGTGAGGACGGAGGAGATGAGGTTCTGGAGGTTGACCATCGAGGAGGAGTGGTTGGGTTTTCGGCTAAGGAAGGAAAGAGGACGGAAGGAGAAGAGAAGTCAGCGAACGCGCGAACGACGAGCGTCAAGCAGTGTCGAAATCGAGAAGAGAAGAAGTACGATATGAAGATACGAGGGAAGGAAAGTATGCTCACCTGAAATCTCCAATGATAGGAGCATCGCTCGGCACCGGACTCCCAGGAATTCTCCTCTCCTTCTCTCCACTTCCTCTCCTCCCGCCCTTCGACCCAATCCCGATTCCTCCACCCTGCGTCTCCGGCTGGTTGTACATCCACGTCGCCATCAACACCGTCGAGCTTCCCAGCACAAACGCAGGTGTGATCCTCGCTCCGAAGAACCCGACGCTCACGAGGAACGAGAGGACGATGCTCAGACTCGTCTGCAAAGAAAGACGCGAACACGAAGAGTCAGCTCGATCGTTCTTTTACGTGTTCACTCAAAGCGAGTGAGCGTAGCTACGAGAGAGTGAAAAGAGAGAAAGTCGAGCTACTCACAGCGAAACCCTTCATGATGTTGCTCGAGTACTTGATCACCAACGCCGTCACCAGCCCACCTGCGACCTGCACGAACACCGTCGTCCAAGCCCAGAATCCAAAGTCATGGAACGGCGCCAGCAGATGCTCCATCACCGAGCACCCAGCCGGCAGATGCGAAGGAGCGAACAGTACCGGCGCAACGGCAGGGATGAGGGAGAACAACGAAAGTTGAACGTTCCTCACCCAAAGATCCGCCTTCGACCCCTTCAACACCTTCTCGAAGTATACACCCGCCAACCCCGACGTGAAGCAAGCTGCCGAGACTGCCGAGAAGCCGGTGAAGGGGTTCATGGCGTGGGCGGTGTGGTGGAGAGAGGAGGAGGTGGAGGAGATGGAGGAGGGTTTGGGAGCCGAGGATTGAATTTGAACGATCCCTACTCCGATGGCGAGGAGGAGGAGAGCCATCCACTTCGCTTGGGTAAGTTTACGACCGAGCATGAGGACGGAGAAGCCGGCGGTGGTGAGGATCTTCATTTGGTAGGTGACCTGGAAGGTGGCGACGTCGAGGTTTTCGGCGGCGACGTATTGGAGGTTGTTCTAATGCGAGGAAGAGACGGAGGGGAAAGAGGTAAGCTAGGTGAGATGAGTATGGGAAGATCTAGAGATATGTAGAGATATGAGCGAACCTGAAGGACTGAAGGTAAGAGAAAGCGAGAAGGAAGCAGACGCGTCGAAGTTAGCTTTTCCTTTTTCGTTTCCTCCAGAACTTCAACCTAATACGAAAATTCGAGAAACGAAGAACCCACCATAGAGAATAGCCGGAATCGAAAGCTTCCAACAATCCGGCGAGAAAATCTCTCCTCCTAACTGCCTGAACCTCGACATCCAGTCCTTCTTGATGAAAGCGACCAGAGGCGACCTCCTCAACGACGACAGATTCGTAGGCAACCCTGCTATCGACTGCTTCACTCCAGCTCCTCCTCTCGACGACGACGACGACGATCCTCCTGAGGATGATCCTGCTAGACCGCCTACGAGCGAAGGCATGAATCCTCCTCCCGTCCTCGAAGAAGGGAAGATTGGCGAAGCGGGACCCATAGACTTGTCCTTCTCCTTCTCGTTGAGGTAGCCTGCTGAAGGTGAGGGAGACATGATGGAGGAGGTGTTGGAATTGGAGGAGAAGGAGGCACGGAGTTGGGAGGAGGAGGAGGTTGGTGGGTTGAGGGTCATCTCGTCGTCGATCCGTTTGAAGGCGATGACCAAGGAGATTGATCCTTTGAGGAGTTCGTTGAGGAGGACGGCGGTTGCTGGGGAGTAGGCGTGGGTCGGGGAGACTGAGATTCGAGATCGATGCATCACGATAGCGAGGCATGCGTTTTGGAGGGCGAGAGTCACGAGTCTGGAGGGAAGGAAGAAGAGGAGGAGGAACGAGAGCGAGAGGGAGAGAAGAGAGTGAGCCTAATTCGCGTGTCCTTTCTCCTTCTCTTCTCCGAGTGGAGTAAAGATGAAGACTTTGGTCTTCGCTCTGACCTATCTCCTCGACTCCTCAGTCGAACCTCCATACAGCCACCGAACTCTGAAACGAACGAGAGGGAAGGCAGAGGAACTCACGAGACGTGCTTGAGCTTCATCCCCATGAGCTTGAGATCTCCGGGCTCTCCTACTTCCTCCTTCTCCTGCCCTCGACTGCCCTCCGCCGACCCAGAAGCGACCACCAGGGAAGCAGCTCCCATCCCCGAGAGGTTTTTGTGAAAGTAGGAGCTCGAGGGCGAGGCGGCGGCGCCGTGGTTGAGGGTTGGTGAGCTCGGTGAAGGAAGAGAGGCGGCTCTGGGAGAGAGCGTCGAAGCGGAGGGACAAAACATGGCAGGGAAGAGAGGTAAAGGGAAGGTGATGGTTAGCTCTAGAAGAAAAGAAGGGTTTCTCGGCTAAAGGGTCCACGACGAATTCAAAACAGGGGAAGCAGGGAAAGGGAGCGAGGGCAAAGAGGAGAGGGGAAGCGAGATTGGCAGGGCTCTCTCCCAGAGAACGAGGTAGGAAGGCGAAGAGCGTGTTTAGTACCTCTCCTGCTACGAGTTCTGGTCACGCGAGTTCTACCAGAGCTAGCAGAGGGATAGGGATGATACCCGGACAACCGAAGACTGATCGAGAGTCGCTCGCCCATGCTGTCTATCCTCCTCGCTCAGTCCCTTCGCCTGACCTCGTTCCTCCTTCCACCGAGCTGCCTGAGCCGACGAGTTTCCCTTAGCTCGTCCTCCCATCTGTTTTTTTGTAGCAGAAACGTGTGTCTGCAAGGGTTCCTTCGTAGGAAGATTCCCATGAGGTGTCGGGGGATTGATCGTCGGATGGACTAGCGCCCAAAGAGAAAAACGAGGGTCGCTCGAGAGAGAGAAGAAGAGAGCCACAGAGAGGAAGGAAAGGACGAGCTCACCTGGAGAGTCTCCTCTTTGGCTTCAACCGGTCTGATCCACTAGCAGTCGTTGTTCCTTCTGAATCCATGAGAGCCGAAGTTGAGGTTGAGCTCGCTGATGATGACGACGGACGAGAAGGACTGGGGAATCCAGTCGAGGAAGACGAGAAAGAGGCCACTTTGAGAGCGAGAGGAGCGAGGGAGAGAAGGCGCTGCTACTGGTGGCTTTAGGAGCGAAGGCGGTCGGCGAGCTGAAGATACTGAGGGAGAGGGGAAGGGGAAGGGCTGGGAAAGGGCCTAAAAGTCGGAAGGTGGAGGTTGGAAGGCCAATCGAAGGAGGAGGAGGAGGAAAGAAGGAGGCAACGAGGCAGAGGCTTGGTTGGACCCGCGGCAGAGACGTCTGCTCTTTCAGTCGACCGACCCCACCCACAACAAGCAGTGTCTACGGAAGACGATCTCTACAGCACCCCAGACGTCAACCTACACGCAAAACACAGATCTGGACCGCAACCTCACCGCTTCCGAGCCTCAACCAACTCATCACGATCAAACCTCGGACTCAACGAGCTCGACTTTCTCTCCTTCTCCAGCTTTCTCCTCCTCCTCCTTCTCCTGCCTCCGTGAGTCCCTCCCTACCCGTTTCTGCACTCTGCACCGCCTCGAGGGAACCGGAAAGACTAGAACCAGAGAAGTCGGAATCCAAGGAACCACCATGTCCTCGTAAAACCTCGCCTCTCGAGGGAAGAGAAAGAAAGGAAGCGTTCCCATCCAAGGGACGTTTCTTTTTCGCTCGACCTTCAATACTAAGGGAAGCGATGCGTTTTTCGCGAGGACAGATCTAACAAGTCGAATGGAGGATAGCCATCTGGCGACGAACAAAATAATATGACCGGTTCCCAAGAGAGCAGGATGGAAGAGGAGGAACGATTGGAAGCTAACTTTTCCTCTGCCCTTTGTCTTTACTTGTGGCTCGAATCAGGCACACCGTTCGGCTCGTATGCATCTGGTGGAATGGAATCGGCTGCTTCACGGAATCTGGAAGGTTTGAGTTGAGGACGGTTGGAGAAGCTCCTTCGAAGCTGGACGTTCGACAGCTCTTCGTCGCTCTGGCCGTTCCCTCCTGGACCCTTTTAAACCGCTACCGGATCGCCAGACATCCAATATCGTCTAGCCCCCTGCTCCCACTCTGTTCTTCGAGGCTCCCACAGCCCTTCATCTCCCTCTCGATCGTTTCGCCGAAGGAAACCTCCGTCCTTCCCTCTCCCTCCTTCTTCTCCCTCTTCCTCCCTTCCGTTCCCTCTTCCCTACTCTCTCTCTCTCTCTCTCTCTCTCTCTTCGTAAATTCATGATCGTTTCCGGACCATCATCTTTTCGCATCCCTGATACATCGAACGAACGAGATCGAAACAGAGAAATAAGCAAAACAAAAACAGGAGAGGGCAAACGACGACCTGGATCCAGAGAGAGAGATAGCAGCGAAGAGAGACAGAGATAGAGAAAATGAGAGACGACCTGGATACATCAGTAGACTAGTCTATTACGCGATAGAAGAGAAAGAGGAACGATTACGAGGACGTTTTCTAAACAGCAGAACCTCCGAGTTTCTTGACCGTCGAAGGAGGGAATCGAACGGCCAGGAGGACGACGGCCGCAATGAGAGCGGTGGCCTGGAGATCAGAGTGAACAAGAAGCTCAGCTTAGTCGCTGATGGACTCAAGAAAAGTCGATAAGAAACGCGAAAAGAGGGCAAGGAGGAAGCTTACTCCGTTGAGGAAAAACACGCTGTTGGGCTGCTCGAGCTCACTCAGCTCCGCGAAGACCTCTCCGAAGATAGAGATGGTCGAGATCATTGCAAACGTCTGTTTCCAAAGCACCAGGGTGGGAAGAACGTCAGCGAAACGAAGAAGAGCGGACATAGAGCCGAAGGACGGGTCGAAACTCACCTCGACCAAAGCGATTGCTGAGAGCGCATCGGCTTTCTTCTCGGGAGGGACCATTTCCATCATGCATCCCTTGGCAGCGGGAGCTGTACCAGAAGCGAGAGGGAGGATCCCAGCGGCGAGCATGAGATGCCTGAGGAACGAGAAGCGTTGAGAGGTCAGCTCGAAAGAAGTCGAGCATGCGAAAGCTAAGAAAGAAAAGGGAACTCTGGGAGACTCACCATCCAGTTGAACTGAACCCCACCAAAGCCGTCAACCCAGCATCAACGATCATCGACCACCTCAAGAACGTCAGATCGAAGGCGCTTCCGTGCTTCAGATCCGTCGGTTTCATGACCTGTTCGATGGCGACGGGCTCTTGAAGGGCGTCTTCGACTCCGAGGAGAGCATGAGGCTCGAAGTCTATGGCGTCGGTGGGAATGTCGGTTTTGTGGACTGAGGAGGGTCGGGTGGAGGAGGGAGACGTTGAGGTCGAGGAGGAGGACCAGGAGGAGGAGTACCATTTTCGACCGCTGGCGATGATTTTAGGGAAGCAGATGGCGAGGAAGAAGGCTCGGGAGACGGAGGTGGTGGACATGCTGGAGAAGAGAAGATGGAGAGAGAGAGGGTAGACGCGTCAGAGAGGGAAGGTGGGGGAGAAGGAGGGAGAAGAGGAAGATGTTGGACGAACAGGTAGCCTGAGGAGAAGGGACGAGAATACAATCAGTGGGACTCGGGCGAGATGTATAAGATCAAAAAAGGAAAACTCACCATTCTCGGTGGGTCGGAAGCCGTAGCTGTTCGTAGCGACGACTGGAGGAAGAAGGCCAACAGGTCAGTCGCGCGTTCGACATCTCGCGACGACCAGACGAGACGGAAGCTCACGCTGAAGCATCATGGGCTGTGGTTCAAAGTTGAAAATATATTATACAAGGTCAGCGTCGATTCTACGGACACCAAGAAGGCTCCAACTCACAACAAAGCTCGTCGCGAAGACACCCAAGAACGATCCCAACCCCAGCAGCGTCAACCCCCAGAACTTCCCCTTCCTCCCATCGGTCCTCTCCGTCGGCAGGAAGACCTTGAGGCAGTGAAGGAACGAGAAGGCTGAGCTCTTGGTAGCTTCAGCTGAGGATCCATCGGCGGCGGGAGGAGCGGTGGCGGGAGGGATGTACGGGAGGAAAAATCGAGAGAAAAGCGTCGAGAGGACGAGAAGACAGAAAGTGATCTCAAAAGGAGCCGGAGCTCCCCAGAGGTCTCCTGCAAGTCCACCGAAGGTGAATCCGATGGCTGTTCCGAGCATGGCGACTCTGTGTAGAGAGAGAGTCAACGGTTTTAGTCGCGTCGTCAGGAGAGAGAAGGAGAGGAGAAGGGGACGAACCCTTGGAGAACTCCGAAAGCAGCGGTTCTTTCCTCGGGGAGGACGACCTCGGAGATGTAGGTATTTGCTGAGAGCATGTAGCCGGCTCCGCTATGGTTCGAAACGAGAGGCGAGTCAGGACGACAACGAAGGAGAAAGGCAGTGTTCGACGCCAACAACATCGAGAAGTAGAGAGCTCACCCGCCGAGGATAGTGATCGCTTGAGTGTAGGTTATGATGTTGATACCTGCCGAATGCCCAAGGTAGACTGTGAGGAACGAAAGGAAGGATGGGGAGCTCAGCGACGAGCGGGAACGGCGAGCGGCGGACGTCTCGTTATTTTCCTTCCATGTACCAAAGACTCACTTCCAGCGGTTTGGCACAGGTTCCTCAAGCACGGCCACAGAGTCTGATGGAACATAGCCGACCTGACTCCCCAGTGCTTGATCTCCCAGGTCGTGACGAAGAGGTTGAGAACGCCTGCAACCTGAAGAAGAGAGGGAAAGGAGAAGTAGAGAGTCGGTGAGCTTCAGCGTCCTTCTCTGGCTATTCGTAGGATGCAGGTGTAGTGCGTTTGCATACCGTTGTACCAGCTGCCATAAGCGCAATCGCAGCAGCCGTTTCCGAGTCGATAGCCTTGATCCCATTGCACCTGTCTCCTTCTCCTTCGTAAGGCTCGTGCGACTCGTAGTAGGTCTCGCAGGTCATGGTTCGGAACGCGAAGAGGAGGGGAGTTGCCGTCTGGGAGAGCGAGAGTCAAGAGATAGGATTCGAGTGGTCAGCCCATCCCAAGCAAGAAAGAGAAGAGAGTGGGAGGAAGCAAAGAAGGAAGGAGGACGGAGCTCACGAAGACGAAGGAAATGGATAAGAACAGGGAAGCCAGCAGCACTCGTCGATAAGGATTCCAGAACCCATCGTAGGCGGCAACGGTAGGCACGTCGACATCCTTCTTGAGAAGAGGAGTGGTTTCTGACATTGGCACGAGGGTGGGAGTGGGAGGAAAGAGAAGGAGGAAGGGAAGTCGACCTCGCGCGGTTTTCAGCCCTGTGTTCGGAGACGCCCGATGAGCAGATAAGTCGACGAAAAATGTCTCTTGAAGTGGATCCAGAAGATCCTGAGTCGAAGATGAGGTTGATTACTTTTCAGATGAGAAGATATTCGAAGCGTTCAAGGTCCAAAAAGGGCTTCCAACAGCGAGAGGCGTGAAGGAAAGCGAATCGAAGAGATTGACGTGTCGTCGCGAGAAGGTGGCGAGGCGAGTAGCAGTACGACAACAATCGATGGATCAAGAACAGAAAGAGAAAACTAGCTACTGAAAAGAAGAACGAAGACGAAGAAAGAGAGGCGAGTCGTACGTGAAACAAAGTCGTGTGATCATGGAGAGGGAGAAGCAGGGCAATCGCTGGTAGAATAGCTATACTGATAAACAATCAGGAGAACCATCGATGAGCGTGCTGCACGCGTAAAACGTGGGAGGAAAAGCGGCGTAGAGAGAAGAGAGACGAGCTGAACAAGAGGATAACGTGCTATTCGAAACGGACCGAGAAGGGGAGAGGTTGTGTTTGGGTGGGAGAGAAGGAGCTCAGCGGAACTCGAACGTAGGTCGAACCTTTTCTTTGACGTGTCGGAGGTGGAGTTCTTGGAAGGGCTCAGTGTTGGTCTGAGCGAAGGGAGAAGAGGAGAGACGCGTCAGTTTCGATCAACCTTTTCTTGACTAGTAGACAACGGATGGACTCACCTGATGGAAGTAGTAGCCTCTCATGACCGACGAGGTCTCCTTCGGACCAGCGACGTGTTTGCTGGACGAGCTCATCCTCCTCGTCGGGCTGGTGGGAGCGACGGTTCGACCTGGGCTCGAAGGAACGACGGTCCCTGTCGACGTCGATCTCGTTCGGTAAGAGGACGCTGGAGTCGAAGGTCGAGGGGAGGTAGCCCTTGATGCGACGGTAGAAGGAGGCACGCTCGATGCTGGAGTTGAGGCGGCAGGGGTGGAAGCGATGGAAGGAGGAGGAGTGAGCGGGGAGGAAAACTCGACGCAGATGCTGAGAGGAGGAAGGGAACGGTGGAGAACGGGATCAGCGAGGATGAGAGGCAGAGGACGATTGTAGACTCACTAGTAAAATCCAGAGAAACTCGCTCCCGAAACGCTCGTCAAGCGATGATCCGAGATGATGAACTTCTCCTTGAAGCGAAAGAAACACCCTCCTGCTCCTGCTCCTCCTGCACCAACAGCCCCGCCTCCGAACCCAGGATGTGAAACATCGTTCCTATTCGGACTCAAGCTCCTCCCAACTCCCATGCCGCCGAGGTTGAGACCGAGGATGATGGGAGGAGGGGACGCGACGAAGGGAGAGGAGAGAGTCCAGCCTGGAGTTTTGCGAACGATGGATTTGAGAGGTCGGAAGAGAGGAAAGCGTTGCCAGTGGGAGAGGTCGGCGGTTTCGGTTGCTCCCCACTACGAAAACGAAGACGAGAAGGACGAGAGAGAGGAAGGTCGGGAGGGAAGCGTGTCAGCTCGCGTGCTGAGGAAGAACGAGACTCTCGAGACGGGACTGCAGGAGAGGAGCTTGAACTGACTCGATTTGTGAGGAACCCATGATGAGGACCAATGATCTCTCCTTCGAAGAAGGTCGTCAAGCTGGAAAGATAACAAGAAGAGGAAGCGTGAGCGGGCGGTCGACGAAGCGAACCTTGTCGAGCAGAGAGGGATGGAAGAGTCGAGTTGCTTACACAGGATGGTCCTCCGTCAACCCATTGATCTGCAGGTATCCACTCAGACTGCTATTCGGAAAGTCCACGTCCTGTATCACCCCAAAGCAAAAAAGATCCAGAGCGAGATCCGTCAGTCAGAAGGAGAGGTCGAGCGACCGAGATGGAGCCGACGAGGATGAACTCACGACGATGGTAACCTTGACGTCGTAGCTGTTTCTTCCACTCTTCTGGGTACCGATGAAGGTTGAGCCGGGGTAGATGCAGTCCTGCCGAAGGAAATGAGGAGATGGTGAGCTTTGCGAAGACGACGGTGAGGGAGGAGCGGAGGAAAGCGAAGCTCACCTTCCCGATGGAGGGGACTCTCCGTTTGGTGAGATCTAGGATGGGATCTCGGCGGGGTGGGAGGATGTAGGTGGAGGTGGAGGGGGTTGGAGTCTGAGGATGCTGAGAAGGAGGAGGTGAGGAAGGGGATGCGGGAGGAGGAGGAGCGGCCGATTGGGTTGGGGCTGGAGATGGGGGCGAAGGAATGGTCGGAAGATCGTTGAAAGCAGCTTCTACTGCCGAGCCGATAGAAGCGTGGGGTGAGAGTGGGAGACCTGGTTGGAGGATGCTGAGGTTTGAAGAGGAAGAGGGAAGGGAGATCGTCGTATCTTGAAGCTGACCTTCGCCGATGACGGTTGACGGTCTATCCTCCCTGCTGCTATCCCCTCCTCCCTGAAATTCTCTCTCATCCTCCTCCTTGACGCCCTCCATCTGCTGCTGCTCTTCGTTGCTGGCACTTCTTCCTCCTTCTTCACCCCCAAATCCATCCAGCGGATCGCCTCGGTCCTCCAGCTCCATCCTCCCTTCCTCCTGCTCCTCACGAATCCCGATCCTCCTCTCTCTCGAGCATCGTCCGCACATCATCGGTACAGACGTCGCATCCCCGATGGACGAGAGAGTCTCGTCCCCGAGTCGAAGGAGGAACGGGTCGAATTCGCTGAGTGAGCTGGAGGTCAGAGGAAGCAGGCAGATCGAGCAGAGCTTCACGGAGGAGGAGGAGTCGGGAAGGTAGGACGCAGAGGCAGGATCGTTGGAGGAGGGAGGAGGGGAAGGAGGAGGTGGTGAGAATTCTGAGGTCGTTGGCATCTCCCAGGAGAAGATGACCGTTGTAAGGATCAAGGGAGGGAGGGAGGAGGAGGAGCGAGGTTTGTTCTCAGACCGGTCGGCCGACCAGTCTTCTCCTTATCTCTTTTGAAGGTTTTATTTCTTCACATGAAACGAGATTGAAACTTGAAAGCTGATAATGCACATCCGATGTAAGTACGTAGAAAGCGAAACCCTAGAGATCCTTCTTCCTCGACGACGACGTTCCGTTCTTTCCATTCGCGACCTTGGACCTCGTGTCCTTCTTCTCTCCCTTCAGTCTACGAGCGAACGCGCTGACCATCTTCTTGAACCAGAACACGTTGAGAAAGGTCATGGCTGTGTTGAACCCTTCGAAGACGACTGCGAGCACCGAAAAAGAGAGGAGGTGAGCGAGATGGTTGAAGACGCGTCGAAAGCAAGAGGAGAGAAGGACGGCAGGGAAGATAAGGACAAACAGTGGAGGAAGAGGGGGATCTCGGACTTGTTCGTCCACATAGTTTTGTAGAAGTTGTAGGACTGTGATGGGAAGAGGGACGGGTCAGTTCGAGCCGAAGGAAAAAAGGACGCACCAGATTGAATTCGCGAGCTCACCAAGTAGGAGCCGTAAATGATCCTAGCGGCGAAGAAGACCGTGATGAGACAGATGGCGTTGATGACCATGGGGAGGGATCCAGATCGACCGGTCTTCTCCTATAGGAGGTAAGAGGGGGAGGGTCAGTTGTCGATCTTCGACTGAAAGGAAAGTAGAGACGCGACACGAACGAAGAACCTGTTCAAGAGGGAAGAAACGAAGTCAGCGAGGAACGTGCGAGTGGAGAATGAGAATTTAGCATACCAGTGAGCATTAAGAAAAGGTGTGCTGAGCTCCCAAAGTATGTAGCGAGCGACGTAGTATCCGAGGAAGGGACGCTGGAGCTCGAACGAGTCGAAGGTCAGGGCTGATCTTCCTCGTCGCACTCCCACAAGCAAGGTCCGTGTTTGAACTCACGAACGAGCACACCATCAACACGAGCCCTCCAATCCCTGGGACACAAAATCAAGTTCTCGGAAAGGATCAGTGGGGTCCGACGCGACGCGACCTCTCGTCCCGGCTCACCGTGAAGGAGGAAATCGAATGGGCAGTTGAAGTACGAGAAGATCGTATCCCAGACAAAGCTGCCGCAGACCAACACAAGACTCGTCAGCTTCTCCTCCAACCAGAAAAGAAAAGAGAACGTAGGGATTCCCACTCACTATCTACGAGAACCAAACAAATCGCGAGTTCCAGGCGAGGATTCATCAGCTGGTCTCCTCTTCGTCCCCTCCCGATGAGGCCGTCTCTCTTCACTCACCCTGCAGAGATCGCAAAAACCTGTCCACCAGCGTACGAGTAGCCCCAGAGCTGATCGTCTACCAGAGCAGGGTCTCCCGCGACTTTCCAGGCAAGTGGGCAGATCAACAAAGCATGGACGAGAGCTGGAGAAAAGAAGGGAGTTTGGTTCAGCTCCGTTCCGTCTTCATTGAAGCTTCCCTCTTCAAAATGCAGCTCTTTGAGGGAGGTAAGGGACAAGGAATGGAGGGAAACACTGACCTGCCACGTTCGAGTTCCATGCGATCTGAGTCTTCTTGGAGTGGTTTCTGTAGGAGGAGGAGTACTTTTCCGATATCTTGCCTGAGGTGAACTCGAGAGCGAAGAAGAAGGACGCGGAGGCGAGGATGGTAGGGAGATGGGTTTCCAGTTTGGGGAGGACCGAGTAGACGTAGGAGAGGATAGGGACCATGATGCTTGAAGACTGTGAAATTTGGAGTGGGTGGGGAGCCGAGAGAGATGGAGACGAGGGAAAGGGAGGGAGGGAAAGGAAGGAAGCGAGCACACAGGTCATTCAGCTCGAACGTTCCTTCTTCTTTGGCTCGTTTCGGCTCAAGTTTCCAAAGTGTCGTACTCACTATGGGAAAGGTAGAGGTACAGGGTTCTCGATCCGATGAGTGCTTTCGAGCTGGATCGATTGTTGTGGTTGGGAGCAACTGGTGAAAAGAAGGACGTCGGCTCAAGTTGAGCTCGAGAATCGGCCTCCACGAACCCGGCTACCGATTGATTTTGAGAGATCGTGCCCTTCTGAAGGTGAGAAGTTGCTCACTTGAATGGAATGACAGAAATACTGGTCGGCTCGGACTTGGTGCGTGCGAAGAAGAAAAAAAAACTGCTCCGACGCGACGAGGGCTGAATCAGCGGAGGGAAGGGGACTGCCGACTCTTCTCTCACTCCGTCTTTCAGTACTTACCAGATGAGGCTCGGAATGATGATATTATTACATGCCACTCCACTGCCTACATATGAGCAGTCAACAGGTCTGGAGAAGAGACGCAGGGAAGCCAAAGGACGCGTCGCGAGATCGTCTTTCCGCCTGTTGAGTCGCTCGCTTCCTCTTTGGACGGGATACAATCGTGGAGCAAGTTTAAATGTAGACGTTGATAAGTTGCAAGCTACCACTGAGCTCACTGGGACGTCTGCAGCGAGGAGATGGTAGCGAAAGAAACGCGTCTCTTTGAGGCTGGACACCTCGAAGAGAGTGAATCCGTTCGTTTCCGGGAAAAAGTGTGTCGGGAGAGGTAAGTCTAAGCTACATTATGGTCCGTAAGATGTTTTCCGAGGCGAAGCAAAAATGGAGCAAAACTGGGGGAGTCGCCGACGTGTCCTGTTCGCCCTCCTCCAAATCAAAGGGCGAGGTCGACTTCATCCTCACCTCCATCCTCTCTCTCCCCTCCCCTTCCTCCCTTTCCCGCAAACGTCAAGGTTTAGACCTTCTGCTCCATCGGAAGACTACCCTTCAACTCCTGAACGCAACCTCTGAGCGTTTCTTCTCGTAAGTCGATGTTGCTTCAGCTTACAAACTTCGTTTGACGAGCTCCACCCTCGCCACCAAGAGCTCAACATCAGCCCTTCCGTCGTCCTTCTGCTACCACCAGCTAACCTGCTCTTCTCCGCTACTTCTGCAGACCCCTCTCCTCCACATCTACCCCTCTTTCCGTGCGATAAATCAGCTTTACCAGCGAGATGGACGTGAGCAGCCCTTCAACCATCTCCTCCCTTCCTCCCTTCCCTCCTCTCCTCTTCCCCTCGTCTCTCTCTCTCGTCCAGTCGACCTGACCGTATATCTTCATTTCAGGCCATTCTTGATACGACGAAGGAGCTCGATATCGGCCTTCTCGACAAGGTCGTCGATGCTTTCTACACCGGCCCTCCTCAGGTTCGCTCCCGTCCTCCCTTCCGTTCTTTCTCTGAGCTCTCCCCTTCTGCCGAGCTGACCTCGTTTCGATGGTGTTCGAATCTCTCAGGAGCAACAAATGGCTCAACAGGTCCTCACTGCGTTCCAGGAGAGCACCGAGACATGGCAGAAGGTCCCAGACATCCTCAGCCAGGCTCAATCCCTTCAGACGAAAGTGAGTGTTGACCGACCTTTCCTCCCTCCCATCTTCTTCTCTCCTCTGCTCGAGAAATCTAGAAGCTGACATCCCCTCTCGCTTTGGTACCATCTCACTAGTACATCGGTCTTCAAATCCTAGAGAAGCTTATTCAGATGCGATGGCGAGCACTTCCAGCGGAACAACGAGGAGGTAAGTCTTGAGCTCGACGCTTCCTGCCCTTCCTTCCTCCCTTCCTCCTTCCCTTCTTCTCTCTCTCCCGCGCGATCCATCCGAGCTCGAGCTCATCCTTTGACTTCCACCAGGTATCCGTAACTTCATCGTCGGAGTGATCGTCGAGTCGTCGTCGGACGAGGCCAAGATGCGGAGAGAGAAGGTCTACCTCAACAAGCTCAATCTCATTCTCGTTCAGGTGAGCCTTCACTCCCTCTTCCTTCCTTCCTCCCGATCCTCTCGACTGACCGCGATCTTCCCCTCGCCGCTCTATAGATCCTCAAGCAGGACTGGCCAGCGCAATGGCCTCAGTTCATTCCCGAAGTCCGTATCCTTCCCAAGTTTCCTTCACGCTCGACGGTCGAACTGACGATCTCCTTCGCCTCGTTCAGATCATTGCCTCGTCCAAAACCTCCCTCTCTCTCTGCGAAAACAACATGGTCATCCTCAAACTCCTCTCGGAAGAGATCTTCGACTACTCGGCGGAACAGATGACCCAGGCCAAGACCAAGCACCTCAAGAACCAGATGTGTGGAGAGTTCTCGGAGATCTTCCAGTTGTGTTCGGAGGTGTTGGAGAAGGCTCAGAAGGCTTCGTTGATCAAGGCCACCCTCGAGACGCTGCTGAGGTTCCTCAACTGGATTCCTCTCGGTTTCATCTTCGAGACCAACATCATCGATAACCTGGTTACAAGGGTGAGTCGAAGGAAGAAGGAAGAAGGAAGGAGACGAGGTCGTTAGATGGGAGCTCACCTTCTCCGTCGCTTCTACAGTTCCTCGAGGTTCCCGAGTTCCGAAACGTCACCCTCAAGTGCCTCTCCGAGATCGGTGGACTCAGCGTCGGACCAGAGTACAACGCCAAGTTCGTTATCCTCTTCCAGATGGTCATGACTTCGGTCAACAAGATGATCCCTCCTTCGACCAGTTCGTCCCTTCTTCGCTCGCTCGCGTGCTCTTCCCCCTCGCCTTCACCTCTAAACTCTTCCGCCTTTCTCCACATCAGACATCGCTGGAGCCTACAACGAATCTCAGAACCAGGACCAAGAACTCGTCCTCAACCTCGCTCTTTTCCTCGCCAACTTCCTTCGAGAGCATCTCAAACTCGTCGAGAACGACCAGAACAAGGAACTCCTCCTCAACGCTCATCTCTACCTCGTCAAGATCTCTCAAGTCGAGGAGAGGGAAGTCTTCAAGATCTGTCTCGAGTACTGGGCTAAGCTCGTTGCTGAGCTGTACGAGGAGGGTCAGGCTGTGAGTCTTTGGATTCTCCCTCTTCGGCGCGTTCGTTCGCCTCGTTCGACTCTGCGAAGCTGAACCTTCACGCGTTCGTTCATCTCTCCGATACAGCTGCCGATACCCGATATCCACCCTCTGATGAGCTTGAACCTCGGAGTCGGAGCTGGAGCTGCAGGAGGAATGCTCGCCGGTGCTCCTCAACGGAAGAACATCTACTCGGAGGTTCTCTCGAATCTTCGTCTCGTCATGATCGAGAGGATGGTCAAGCCTGAGGAGGTAAGTCCTCTCTCTCTATCTCTTGAACAGGAAAGCTTTACGATCGCTGACCTTCTCGTCGTGTTCTTTCGGTTAGGTGCTCGTCGTTGAGAACGACGAGGGAGAGGTCGTTCGAGAGTTCATGAAGGAGTCGGATACCATCGTCCTCTACAAGTCGATGAGGGAGGTCCTCGTCTACTTGACTCATTTGGACGTTCTGGACACGGAGAACATCATGACCGAGAAGCTGTCGAAGCAGGTACGTCCGCTCTTCCGTTGTACGTCTTTCATCGTCGTTCGTCGGAGCTGACTCGATCGTCTTTCTGAATCCTCAGGTCGATGGATCGGAGTGGTCGTGGGCCAACCTGAACACCCTCTGTTGGGCTATCGGATCGATATCAGGAGCCATGAGTGAGTCGTCTTTCGCATTCGATGCTATCGCATCAAGCTCTCGTTCTGACTTTTTTCTCTTCCTTTTCACTTCCATCAGACGAGGAGGCTGAGAAGCGATTCCTGGTCCAGGTCATCAAGGATCTTCTCGGTCTCTGCGAGGTCAAGCGAGGGAAGGACAACAAGGCCGTCGTCGCTTCTGAGTGAGTTTGACGCGCCGAGTTCCTTTTCGCCTTTCGCGTCCGTACTGACGTTTACCGTTTCTGCCTTCTCTCGCTCAGCATCATGTATATCGTCGGACAGTACCCTCGATTCCTCAAGGCCCACTGGAAGTTCCTCAAGACGGTCGTCAACAAGCTTTTCGAGTTTATGCACGAATCTCACGAGGGAGTTCAGGACATGGCCTGCGATACTTTCATCAAGATCGCTCAGAAGTGCCGTCGTCACTTCGTCGCTCAGCAGTCTGGAGAGGCCGAGCCCTTCATCGACGAGATCCTCCGAACTCTTCACCGAATTACTCTCGATCTTTCTCCTCAGCAGGTCCGTTCCTCTCTCCTCCCTTCCCCTCCTCGATCGTTACTGACCAGCCTCTTCCTCTTCGTCGCAGGTTCACACCTTCTACGAGGCCGTCGGATACATGATCGCTGCTCAGCCCAACAAGTCGACGCAGGAGAGGTTGATCGCGAAGCTGATGGAGATGCCCAACAACGCTGTGAGTTTTGGACTTTTCTCCTCTCGGACTTCGACGCGTCACTCATCTCTTTCGTTTTCTCTCTCTTCAGTGGGACTCCCTCATGGCTCAAGCTGCGAGCAACATCGATATCCTCGGCAACAGCGATAACGTCAAGATCATGTCCAACGTCCTCAAGACCAACGTCTCCGCCTGCACTTCCATCGGATCCTTCTTCGCTCCTCAACTCGGACGAATCTGGGGAGACATGCTCGGACTCTACAAGGCCGTCAGTGGGATCATCAGTGCGACTATCGCTGAGCAAGGTGAGTTATCATCGCCTTCCCGTCGTTCTTCTCTCGAAGCTCCTCGCTGACTCGTCGTCGCGCTCCTCTTTCCTCCTTCCAGGTCTCGTCGCTACAAAGACTCCCAAAGTCCGAGGACTTCGTACGATCAAGAAGGAGATCCTCAAGCTCGTCGAGACCTACATCAAGAAGGCTGAGGATCTCGATCAGGTCAACAGCTCTCTCATCCCCGCTCTTCTCGACGCCGTCCTGGGAGACTACCAGCAGAACCTTCCCGCCGCTCGTGATGCCGAAGTGCTCAACATCATGGCTACCATCGTTACTCGTCTGGGAGTGAGTCGTTTGTTCTCCTTCTCGCTCGGTTTGAATCGAAAGACTCTCGAGACTGACCTCGCGTCTTCGTTCTCCCTTCTCTCTCAGCCTCTTCTCACCGACCAAGTCCCTGCGATCCTCGACGCAACTTTCGAGTGCACTCTCAACATGATCAACCAAGATTTCGCCGAGTACCCCGAGCATCGAGTTGGGTTCTTCAAGTTCCTTCGAGCTGTGGATCAGTTCTGTTTCCCTGGTGAGTTCGAAACGAACGTGCTTCCTCGCGACGACGCTCGAGCTGATTCTCGTCCTCTTTCGCCAGCTCTCGTCACTCTTCCTGGACCTCAGTTCAAGCTCGTCGTCGACAGTGCTATTTGGGCTATCAAGCATTCCATGCGAGACATCTCGGAGATCGGACTCAACTGTGAGTTCCGCTCGTCTCCTTCCCGTTTGCGTCGCTCGGAGACTGACCCGTCGTCCCTCTTCTTTCTCTTAGTCGCTCTCGAGCTGGTGGATAACTTCGCCAAGACCGAGGAAGCTGGTGTCGCGGACTCGTTCTTCCAGCAGTACACCGTCCGTCTCGTCACCGACATTTTCTCCGTTCTCGTCGATCCTGATCAGCGAAGTGGTTCGTCCTAGCCCAATCAAAGTCTTCAAAATACCTTACGAGCTCTGTCTGACCATCCGCTCTTTCTTCTCGTCGACTTTGCAGGTTTCAAGACTCAAGCTATGTTCCTCCAGCGACTCATCCACTTCTGCGTCAACGGAACCGCCAGATCTCCCATCTTCGACCCTTCCACCAACCCTACTCCCAACAGCAATGCCGAATACCTCCGGTACTACATCAGCCAGCTTCTTTCCAACGCTTTCCCTCATCTGCAGTCGAATCAGATCAAGCAGTCTGTCGGTGAGTTCTCGATCCCTCGCTCTCTTCCCCTTTCCTTCCGTCCCACCTCGCTGACCGACCGCTCTTCGTCTCCTCGTCCCCCTCTTCAGAGCTCATGTTCGTCGCTCACGAGGATCCTAACAAGTTCAAGCTTACTCTGCGAGACTTCCTGAGTGAGTTTTTTCCTTTCTCTCCTCGCGTTCACGTCAAAGAACGACTCGCGCTGACTTCGTGCACTCTTCACCTTACTCAGTTACCATGAAGGAGTACTCTGGAGAGGAAGACCCCGATACTCTCCTCGTCGACAAGGAGGCCGAGCTCGCTCAGAAGGCCAAGGTCGAACGCCAGGCTGCCCTCCAGGTGCCAGGAATGATCAAGCCTTCCGAGTTGGACGACGAGGATCTGTAGACCGGCATTTAGGGTTAGGGTTAGCTTTCTCGATCTCTTTTTTCGGACTCTTCCATCTCTCTACCTCCTTTTGCTTGTTTCTCTCACCTTCGTGCTTCGTTTCTCGCTTCTCTCCCCTAGCAACGTTTCTCCATCTCTTCTTTTTTCTCTCCTCGCTCGCAGCACTTTTGTTTCGTCATCTACCTCCTCGTATGCTTCTCTTGACCTACGTTTCTCTCTATTCATCTTGCTCTCTAATGACAGTGCATAGGCTTCAAGTCGGCGAGGAAAGAAGGAGGAAGAGTCCCTTCCTCGACGACGCGTTTTCTCTTTTCCTCCTCGTGTTCTCGAGATTCAGATCAAGCTTTCTTGAGAGAATCCAACCCAGCAGACCTCTTGGTTCACCGCGCACTTGTGAAAGATGTCGCCAATCTGGCTGATCTGCCTTGGACGCGAAAAGTAAACAACGCATTCACTCAGCCTCCTTTCCTCATCGTCTTTCAACGACCGTCCGTTCGTTTTCCGTTATTCGTCGCTCTGCGCATAACAAGTGCACAACATCATCTAGCACCAATCTGGGGGGAAAGACTTTGGAAAGATTTCGTCGGAGGGAGAGATTTGAGGGCGAGGCCGTCGTCGAGATGTCTCGTCGTCGATGTCCTCCGAGGACTGATATCGATTCCTCTTGACCTCGCACAGAGAACGAAATATATTCTGCTAGCTCACTACAACAAGAACTTCCAGACCAAGGGAGAGCAAGAGGTCTTGCGAGGCGGGAGAAAAGGAGACGCGCGCGACCTCGTTCTTCTTCCTTTCCTTTCGTTCGAGTTCGAGGAAGTGCAGATTTGATAGACGTATAGAACTTAGTGATAGATACTTTCAAACCAAACATCTTTACTACTCTCTCAGCTCTCAAGACAAAAACGCATCGGCCATCTACCCGAGTCGAAAGCAAGCTCATTCAACGACTCCAGTGGAAGGCTCGCTCAGCGATAGACTACTGCAAAACTTTCTGTTTGAAACTGAGGTATAGACTATCACAAGGAATGAAGGGCGGGTCTCGCGGGGAACGCGAAGACGAAGCTTGCAGGGCGAGGAGGCGAGCGACGCGTCCCGTTCTTTCTTGTTCGAGGGCAAGCCAAATTTGATCAAAGAAGATATAGAAGAGGAGGGGCGCTCAATTCCGAAAGATGGTCGTTACAGTCATCGCCTTGTAGGGCTTATCTGTTTGAGCTGCTTAGAGTGAGGAGTTTCACTTTTTTTTCATCGCGCGAGGGAGGGAGGAGGTTGATGGAGGAGAGAAAGGATTGAAAGCTCGCACGGGGACAACGACGTGGAAAAGTCTGAAGTCCGAGTGGTCGAGTGAGGGAGTGGTTTTTATTATGGAGATGGGAGGATGGAAGGGGGGAGGGAGGAGGGGGGAAGAGAGAAGGTAGAAACGACTGGGACAGCGACACGAGTTCGTCTAAAGTCCGAGTTGGCATGGAGTGGTAGAGAAGAGTGTGTTGTAGAGATGGGTAGGAGTTGGGATACCTGAAGACGAGCGGCGATGAAGAAAAAAAGAAGGAAGGTCAGTCAAACTGCTTCGACGTCGCCAAACGAGACCCATCGAGAAAGTTGAAGGATTGAATGGCGAAGGGGGGTCTAGAAGGAAGGCGATGCAAAGTCCACATGCAAGTCCGTAGACCAAGCGCTCTCGGAATTAAAAGAACATCCATGATCTTCATCATGTGTGAAGAAAGAAGACGGGACGAAGCTCGGAAAGAAGGGGAGTAGAAGGAACGAACCTTTGGAGAGTTTCGATCTCGAGTCCTTTAGCTCATCAATGTGCAAAGCATCGATGAAGGCTAAGGACCCGAGATCAGGACGAGAAACGGGAGAAGGGGGGAGAGAAGGGAAGGGGAAAGGAAGGGAGGGAGGGGAGGATGGGAGTTGAGAGGGACCGAAGTTCGAAAACCGTTAAAAAGGAACGAACGCGTCAAGGCTGTGTATGAAAGGCCGTCCCGGAGCTTGAATCATCTCGGAAAGGGCTGAGATCCGGTCGCCAACGAACTGATCTTGAGGATCGCGAGAGGGGAGGGTGAGTTTCTGAAGGTTTGGGCTGTTCCAAGTCGAAAAAAGGAAGGAAAGAGAGCCCTTCGACGCGTCTCGTTATCTTGTCTCCTCGGAGAACTCTCCATCTACGACAGCCTGAGTGCGACGAGAAACGCATAGAATCATTAGCTCACTAGTCATATTTAGGCCAAGAACTCCTCCTCCCTCCCTTCCGCGGAAGGTCACTCAGAGCTCGTGAGCGGTGGAGAGCTTGAGCTCCAGGAGGGAAGCTGAAAGCTGCGAGCAGAGCGATACAAGGTGAAGGCTCGGAGAGTTTCGAAGATAGTATACGAGAGGTGAGCAAGTATGTGAATGCGGGTTTGACTCTTGGTAGGAGGGCGAAGAGGGAGAGATAGATTGAACCTGAGCGAAGAGGAAGGAAAGAGACGAGCTCGCACTTGTTTCAAAGAAGTAAGCACGATCAAGTCAGCTCAAATTTGCAGCACTTCGAAGGGAAGCTGGAATAGGAGTGGATGAAGCTTACTGTAGACGAAAGAAGACGAAAACTGAGTGGGGCAAGATGGTGGTCGGGAGGGAAGAAGGGAGGGAAGACTCGAAACACCGAAATCAAAAACTCCTCCTCCGGAATTTCGTGTATCACGTCGCTAAACCTCCTTATTCCGAGGAAAATTCCCAAAAAGCTTGCACGTCGTCTTCGAGTCCTTGATCTGAACGTTCGAGCGCGTGGCTACGAGTCCGGTGCTGAACGGAGCACTCCGGAGGGACCGTTTGTGTCGGAGAGATGCAGCCGACAAACTCTGCTCTCTCCCTCCTTCTCGTTCAACATCCATCTTCTTGCCTTCCCTTCCTTCCTTCCCTTCAAGCTCAGCTTTATCTCCTCCTCCTTTTCACCCTCCCTCTCATTACTAAAATGGCTTCCGCTCTCGCTCGAGCTACCCTCAGGCTGGGTATGATCCCCGCTGATGGAATCGGTTCGTCTCTCTCGTTCAGCTTCAGCTTCCTCCTCCTTCCCTCCAGCTTGCCTTCACCCTGCCCCTTCCCATACCCTCTTTCACTCTCTTGCGAGCTGATAGCTGATCGTGCCTTCCCTCTCGTCTTTGAACTCGCACAGGAAAGGAAGTTCTCCCTGCTGCCGAAGCTGTTCTTCTCGCCCTTGGATCCGACATCCCCAAGCCCGTCTTCGTTCCTCTTCTCGCTGGTTGGGAGGTCTTCCAAAAGACGGGTGTCGCCCTTCCTCAGAACACCATCGACATCCTCAAGTCGGACTGTGACGCTGCCATGTTCGGATCCGTCAGGTGAGTGCGAGCCAGAAACGGGAAGGGAGGAGGAGAGTTCAAAGGACGAGAAGGGGAGGGAAGCTTGGGCTTTAGCTCGACATTTTCCAGGTCGAGTCAGAGATTAGATTAAAGAAAAAGCCAACTGACCCTTGCAACTTTTCCTCTTGTCCTCTAGCTCCCCCTCCACTCGAGTCGCTGGGTACTCTTCTCCCATCGTCGCCCTCAGGAAGGAACTCGACCTCTACGCCAACATTCGACCCGTGAAGTCCGTGAGTTCGACATTCCTTCTCCGTCAGCGTTCGCCCATCCTCTTGGGGTCTAGAAGTCTAGACCGCTCACCTTTGCTGACCTTGACGCGTCTTCTCCCCGTCTCTGTAGGTTCTCGGAGCTCCTGGAAAGGCCATCGACATGGTTATCGTCCGAGAGAACACCGAGTGCCTGGTTCGTTCTCGATCTCAACCTCATCCCTCATCTCCCCGAACGAAGCTGAAGCTGACTTCGAACGCACGCTTTTCTCATAGTACATCAAATCCGAGCACGAGTTCCCTGCCGACCCTAACGATCCTTTGAAGCGAGGACGATACGTCTACGCCGACCGACTCATCTCGGAACGAGCGTCGACTCGAATCGGTCGAATGGGTTTCGAGGTCGCTCGAATGCGAGGAATCGAGCGAGCTGCCAACCCAGGGTCGTCGTTCTGGAAGGGACCTCCCAAGGTCACCATCGTCCACAAGAGTAACGTGCTGAGTCTTTCGGACGGTCTCTTCAGGGAGAGCGTGAGGGCTGTCAAGGAGCAGGGAGAGGGAGTTGAGAGATACGCTGGAATTGTGATGGAGGAGCAGCTTGTGGACTCGATGGTTTACAAGATGTTCAGGGAGCCTGAGTGAGTTCACATTTTTCTGGTTCGAGCTGTAGTTCTGCTAGGAGGGGGAGGAAGAGAGAGCAAGAAGGCATAGAGCTGACTTTCTCCTTCGCGTCGTTTTGCTTTTCTCTTCTTCAGGGCGTTCGACGTTGCTGTCGCTCCCAACCTTTACGGAGATATCCTTTCGTGAGTCTGGTACCTTTCTTCTCGCCTCGACTCCTTCTGAAGCTGATCCTCTTCGTTCTTTCTTCTCTTTAGCGACGGAGCCGCCGCTCTCGTCGGATCCCTCGGTCTCGTCCCCTCCGTCAACGCTGGAGACGACTTCATCATGGGAGAACCGTTCGTTCATCTCTTCTCTCCATTCTTTTCTTCTCTCTATTCTTTCGCCTCACACGTCTCATCCTCCTTCTCTTTTCACCTCACGCTCTTCCTCTCCTCCTCAGCGTTCACGGATCCGCCCCCGACATCGAAGGACTCGCTCTCGCCAACCCTATCGCCACCATCCGATCCGCCGCTCTCATGCTCGCTCACCTCGGATACTACGCTCCCGCTGCCAGGATCTACGCCGCTGTCGACGAGGTCCTCTCTGAGGGTCGAGTCATCACTCGAGATCTCAAGGACAACGACGGAAAGTCTGGAACGGCCAAGACGCACGAGGTTACGGCGGAGATCGTTAGGAAGATGGGATTGCAGAGTTCTGCTTAGATCTTTGACGGGTTATGAATTGGCTTTACAAACGAAGAACGATGGAGGAGGGGAGAAAAGAAAGCAGTCATTCGATCGTCCTTGTCGCGTCTCATCCTCTCGCTCCTTTCACCTCGTCTCCCGCCAGTAGCCCTAATAAGCATAGCCTGATCTACTACTCCTCGTCGGCGATGAATCCCCAGTCCTTGAAACCTGACGAGAGGGAAACGAGGAGGAAAGGAGAACGAATGTCAGCGAAAGGGAGAGAGAGATTAATTCGCTGGACTCGAGCTCGATAAAATGGACGGACCGAGAGGGACTCCCCAAGGGGGAGTACCGAACCGCTTGAGCTTGTTGTTCCTCTCGGAGAACGTGTCGATCTGCTGAATCTCCTCCGCGGTGAGAGAAACCTTAGCTGAAGTGATGTTCGACGCGATTCGAGCGGGAGTGACCTGGCAGAGAGGAAAGCAAGAACCTTAGCGAGAAAAGGCACAAGGCACGAGAGTACCGTAGTTTGGAAGTAGAGAAGAACGAACCGACTTGGGGAGAACGACGATCTGGACACGGGAGGGAGAGAGAAAAGTCAGCGTTCGGAAAAAGATCAGACGCGTTTTGGTGAGAAGAGAAAATACAACGACGTACGTCTTTGCTGACTGTTGGGGTAAGCGAGTCCAATCACATAGATGTGCTATTTAGCTTGAGCCAAAGAAAGGAAAAGAAGGGAAGAAGGAAGCGGAAGAGAAAGGACGAACGAAGCCAACTCAACAAAACTCCAGCCGAGCTCGCCCCATGCTTCTTCGCGATCTCGACAATCTCAGGCTCTTCGAGGATGGGAGAAGCAGTAGATCCCAGAGGGGAGTAGGCTTCGACGATGATGCCTTTGGATTTACCTGTGAAACAAAGAAGAGTCAGCTTCACTCGAACGAAATAAAAGCGCGTCGGATCTGGTTGAAAGAAAGAGAAGAAGACGAACAGTACTCGACGACGTCGTGTTGAGGGAGATAGGGGTGAATTTCGATCTGGCAAAGAAGTCGGAGTGAGCTTATTGAGAGAGGAGGAGGGGGAAAGGGACTCAGAACGAACTTGGTTGACCTGCGGTTGGATCCCGCCGAGCTTCTCTAGTTTCTTGAGGAAGTGGATGCCTGAGAGGGGAGCGTTTTGTAAGATCGATGTAGCAGATAGGAGACGAAGAGAGCAAACACTGCTCACTGAAGTTGCAGACTCCAATCGCCTTGACCTTTCCCGTCGCGAGAAGGTCGACGACTTGCTTCCAAGTTTGCTCGATAGTCCAACCCTCTAGAATATCTCGAGTGCCGTCAGGCCGAGTAGGGACCTTCGTGTCGTTGCCTAAATCAAATGCGAAGGAAGGAGAAAGATCAGGAGAGCCGTCGCGTGAGTGGACGCGTCGAGAGGCGTTGGACGGAGGTGAACGTACCGTCTGGGTTGAGGGGGACCGGCCAATGCTAGAAAGGGACGAAAAAGCAGATCAGGATAGTTTGCGTCGAGTGTAGAGAGGGGAGAGCTCACGATGAGGTAAAGATCGAGGTAGGAAGTTCCCAAATCTCGAAGAGAGTCGTCGAGTGCTTCTTGAGCCCTTGAGTGTCTCGTGGAGGGTAGTTTTCCTGTGATGAAGATCTCCTCCCTGGGAACTCCTGAAGCTCGGATACCTTCTCCAACTTCCTTCTCGTTTCTGACATGGAGAGAGGAAGGAGAAACGAAGACGTGCGACGGCGTCAGTCAAAGCCAGGGAGACGGCCGTGCGAGCTATACCGGCGAGAGTCTCTCTTCTCACCCGTACATCCAAGCTCCGTCGATGTGTCTGTATCCAGCGTCTCGAAGAGCATACTCTACGGCGATCTTGACCTGTCCGGGAGGAGACTGCCAGGTACCAAGTCCGATGGCAGGGATTCCAATCGTTCCTTTAAGAGGGAGAACTCTGACGTCGGACATGGTGCTAGTAGAATGGAGAGAGATGCCTCAGCCGAGAGGTATAGGTAAGAATGCTCTCTTGATCGAGCGAAGAACTCACAAAATCGATGAGAAGGGAGGGAGATGTAGTTGAAGGGAGGACGAGGGAAGCGAAAGTCGAATCGAGATGGGGGAGCTCGGCGTGATCGGACCGAGCCAGCCATTCCGGAAGCAAGGTCGGAATATAGCCATGGAAAGAATCTTCCTGCTTCGAACGATGAGAGGATGGAACAGCTTTTCGTCGTGAACGAGAAGGTCTGATCAAAAGAAAGGCAGTTGGAGGAGGAATGTGCGAGCTCACCTCCAACTCCCTCTCTCAATCCCCTGGTGCATGTACCAGGCTCTCCTTCCTTGCCTTCGACCTCAAATCAGACGACTCTGCAACTTTCAATCTCGTTCTCACTCCCGCTCGCTCAGCACTTCTCTTCTTTCTAGAGTCTCGATCTCGCGAACGAAGCTCAACAAACCTCCCCTTCCCTCCTTCACCTCCTCCTTCTCCATCACCTCCTCCACCATGTACGTCGAGCTTTCACCTGGCCCACCAAGCTCCCAGACGAAGCTGACCACTCTCTATACTCTCTTCTCGCAGGGCCAAGACAAAAGCAGGCTTCTACGCCGTCAAAGTTGGAAGGAAGACGGGCGTCTACACGAGTTGGTGAGCTTGACTCCCTCTCCTCCTCCCTCCCCTTATCCTGCCCGACCTGACGCCCTCTTGCTTCCATCTCACGATCTCAGGGACGAGTGCCTCGCACAAGTCAAAGGCCACCCGGGAGCACTCTATCAAAAGTTCTCCACGCCCTCAGAGGCTCGGCAGTTCGCCTTCCCTGGATCATCAGCTCCCCCTCCTCCTTCCACTGCAGCTTCCTCCTCCAAACTCGCCTCTACCTCCCCCTCGGCATCGTCTATCTCCTCTCGATCCTCAACCTCCTCTCTCAAACGTCCGTCTTCCTCAGCTTCCTCGTCGGCGTCCGCAAAGAAGAAGAAGGTCGAGACCAGCTGGAGTCACACGGCTTCCAGCGTCACTCCCTCGATTTTCGACGCCAAAGATCGTTTCTGGAGAACGAAGTCGGGAAGGATAGTGGTGTATACGGATGGGAGCGCTTTGGGGAACGGCATGGTGGGGTCGAAAGCTGGGGCGGGAGTGTTCTGGGGTGAGGGGAACGAGAGGTGAGTTGAACTGGCGGTTGACGACGTTTTGAGCGCAACGAGGAGCTGCTGGAAACGCTGGAGGACCAGAAAGCTGACGCAGGTCTCGATATGATCTCCTTCTTAACTCAGGAACGTATCGGAACGAGTGCCTGGATCGATTCAGACGAACAACCGAGGAGAGCTGCTGGTGAGTCGAGCACAACGAAACGCGTCTCCTCTTTTCCTCCTTCCTACCGCTAATCATCAACCATCGTCACTTCAGGCCATCATCCGAGCTATCGAAACCGCTCCAGATTCGACTACGCCTCTCGAGATCCGAACAGACTCTCAGTACAGCATCAAATGTGCGTCGCTTCACTCCCTTCACCCGCTCGTCTGGACTTCAACCTTTCTCTCTCTTGCTCACGCGCCCATCTTTCCCTGTCTCGTCCAGGTCTCACCGAATGGCTCCCAAACTGGCGTCGCAAAGGCTTCAAGAACTCAACAGGAGCCGGAGTCGTCAACGTCGACCTGATCCAGCATCTCGCAACTCTCATCGACCTTCGACGAGGCTCGACTTCTTCCGTCCATTCCTCCCACCCACCCACCAAGAAGTTCGATTCGGATTCGGAAATCGACGACGGACCGGTGGACTTCGTTCTCGAGCTCGGTGGAAGGAAAGGTAAGAGGACGGGCGGGATCAAGTTTGTTCATGTGAAGGCTCATGTCGGGTTGGAAGGGAACGAGAGAGCCGATGTGAGTAGACCTCTCAACTCGCCTCTCTCGTACCCTCTTCGAGGAACCGGTGCTTTGAAATTAAAGAGAGCCGACGGCAACTGACGCGTCGTTCTTTTCTCTCTTTCTTTTCGTCGCTGTGGCAGACTCTCGCCAACGAAGGAGCTCTCCGTCCTATGCCTACTCCGGACCGACTATTCGGACCTACCCACGCTTCGCTTTCTTCCTCTTCGACAAAACCTCCCGCCAAACCAACAGCCGAGAAGGGCACGACGCCAAAGGAGGAGGAGGTGGAGCATTCGGAGGGAGATGATGGGTACAATGATGAGTTCTGGGTGAGTATCTGAGCCCTACCTAACCCTGTCGAAGAAGTGCGAGAGCTGATCCTCTACTCGCTCTCTTGTCCAGGGCGACGCGGTGAGAGCGACGGAGGAGGTCGAAGCACAGGTCGGATCCAGTCAGTCCAAGCGATAGATCAGGAGCGGCCTCTTCGTTATGTTGTAGCTCTACTTGATGTAATGCGTTAAGATCTCCTTTCATCGGAAAAAAGGAAGGAGATTGGGAAAACGTGGGGAGATCACAGATCACAGAGGATCGACGAGCCAGACGCGACGTCCTCCTTCGAGTGTTTCCATCTCGACGTTCACCTCCACCACTTCATCTCCGGCCTTCGAAACCAATCTCTACGATCTCACCAACACGCCTGCCGGATTTCTAGACATTTTTGACAATCTCAACCGAGGCAAAACCCCCTGCGGCCAATCGACCTCGCTTCACAGACCCTTGGCCTTTCCCTCCCTTCCACCAACCAGCCATGAGCTCACTTTTCAACGTGAGTTCTTCCCTTCTCGTCCTGCCACACTCTACAGCCCACGCTCAACCTTCCACTCCACTCTTCTTGCAGCCTGCGATTTTCTTCATCGTCCTTCGAGAGGTGAGTTCTTCACTCTCAAAGAAACGAGCTCTTTCTTCGTTCACCTTCCCCTCCCTACCCTCCATCCCGCTCATTGGCCTCCTTCGTCTTCTTTTGCACTTTTCTTTCTTTTTGCTAAGACTGTCGAATCCGCCCTTATCATCTCTGTCCTCCTCTCCTTCACCTCCCAACTCACCACTTCCACCCCTTCCTTCTCCCTCGAGGAGAACCCTTCCTCCCGGTCGACCTCACCTTCATCTCCCCTTCCTCGAACGTCGGAGGATTCGGAGCACGACGAGAGCGCAGCTCTACTAGCTGTACCAGGAGGAGGAGCTTCAGGAGGTGGAGAGACGGCCGAACATGCTCTGAGAGCTGCTTCGGACAGAGCGATTGTGAGTTCCGTTCAACGAATGAGAAGAAGGAAGGGAAGAGTGCGAGCTTCCATCTTGAACCTGCTCGTCCGAGCTTCTTCGCTGACGTTCTCGCGATTTCTCTTCCCTTTTGTATCGTAGGCTGAGGAGGGACTGAAGGGAGAGATGGCGCTGAAGAAGAAGATGGATATTCAGGTGAGCGCAATTTTGCATCGAGGAGAGAAGAGGAAGGGGAAGGAATCGGACGCTGAGCTCGAGCGACGGCATTCCAACCCGAAGACGCTCTTCTCCTGCCTCGTCCAGAGAACGCGCACTCACGTCTGTTTCTCGCTTTTCGGGGGGGTAGATCTGGTTCGGAGCCATCTCAGGATTTGCTCTGTCGATGTTGATTGGAGTGACCTTCATTGTTATCGTTCGTTCAACTCTCCCTCTCTTCCCTCGTCGCGCGTTCTTCTTTCTTTACTCACCCCTCTCCCCTCCTTCATCTCCACGCCCCACTCACCTCGCAGTTCTACGAAACTCTCGCCACCTCTTTCATCGTCACCGAAGTCCTCTGGGAAGGAGTCTTCTCCTTCGCCTCCTCCATCTTCATCCTCCTCACCGGACTCTCCTTCGTTCGACTGGATCGAGCGCGAGTGAAATGGAGAGTCAAGCTCGCGAGGGCCTTCTCGTCCCAGATCGATGGAGCTACGGGGCAGGGGAAGAAGGATAGATATGGTGGGGAGGAGGGGAACGGAGGGAGGTGGGCTCTTTGGGGGTTGCCGTTCTTGACCGTGCTGAGGGAGGGATTGGAGGGGATTGTGAGTCGCGCTCGTCCACTCTCTTGTTGGCTTTTTGAGCGAGCTAAAAGCTCACTTTGCCCTTTCTGCTTCCTCGATATCGCTCGTTCGTCGTCGTTGCAGGTATTCGTCGCCGGAGTAGCCATCTCCGACTCGCCTCGAGCTCTTCCTCTCTCGATCTTCCTCGGGATCTTCGTCGGATCCATCATCGGCTACTCGCTCTACAAATCCACCTCCTCCAAATCTGTCACCATGCATCACTTCATCGTCTTCTCTACCTGTCTGCTCTTCTTCGTTGGAGCTGGTGAGTGCAGCGGATCCTTTCTCTCCAGCCTTCGACGCGTTCTTGTTTCGCGTTTCCTCTTCGCTGACTCTCTTCCTTTCTTCCCTTGCTTCACAGGTCTCTTCGCCAAAGGAGTCGGTCGCCTAGAGTCCTACCCTTTCGTCATCGGTGTGGGAGGAGACGTAGCCGAATCAGGATCCGGTCCTGGCTCCTATGATCTGAGAGGCAACATCTTTCACTTCAATCAGGATTGGCTAAATCCGTGAGTCTTTCTCTCAACCCATACCCACGCATCTACACTTCTACCTATCTATCACGCACACGCGTACATGCAGCTTCGCTCGCGTAAACTCTCTTGTCGATCGCGTTCGCTGACCTCTCTCCCGCCTCTTCCTCCCTCCATCTTCTCTCCTTGATTCAGCGAAATCAAAACGAACGGCTGGGCTATGTTGGCAGCAGCGGTGTGTGGCTGGAACAACAACGGCACTGTGCTTACCATACTGGGCTACTGTAGCTATTGGTGGACGGTGATTGGGAGTTTGGTCTGGATGAAGTACAAGGAGGGGAGGTTTGGGAGGGAGTGGTCGCCTTCGTCGACGACGGCTACGAGCGCGACGAGGAATGGAGCTGTAAGGTTGACATCGGGTACCAGGGAGGACGATGAGGGAGGGGTCAACTAGATGCATGCCTGCTTCAAAGTCTTTTGAGTTGGAGGGGAGGGAAAGAGAGAACGACGCGTTTCGACGACGGACGGCTCGAACTTGTCCAGATTTTCGCGAAGCTTGCAGACTTCGGGAGATCGATACTCAAGAGCGTGTTCCAGCCGTCGACGGGAAGATCTGCACTCGCCACTGTCGCACTCGCCACTGTCGAAGACTTGTAAGTTTAGATTTTAATCGCCCTCTGGAAAGCGTCGACGAGCTCTCCTGCTTCGACACCTCAAACGTCGACCCGTCCCTCCCCCAGCCAGCCATGTCTGCTTCTCCCGTCAACGGATCTCGAGATGTCGAAGAGGATGGTCTCAAGAGGAAGAGGTATGCATTCACCTCGCTCAAACTATGCAACGAGAGGGATGGGATGGAGCTGACTCTCTTTCCTTCTCTCCTTCCCTTCTCCTTCCCTTCAGGTCTCCCTCCCCTCCCACTCCCAAGAACCGAGCTGTCTCCCCTCCCCAGCAACGACGACGATCCCTCTCTCCTCCCGCTCCCCCACCAGCGGTGATCCTCCCCCGAGTTTCGGATGTGGATCCTGCTCGACGGAGGGAGAGAGAGCGTCAACTCGCTCTTCGACTCGCAGAATCAGAACTCGCCGCCGCCTCCTCCACCACCGAATCCACTCCCACCGCCGTCGCTACTTCCGGAGCAGGATCTACAGCAGCAGCCTTTGACTCTGCTGCCGAGTTCGCCAAGTTGATGCAGTCCAGTCGAAGCGGAGGAGCGTACGTTCCGCCTGCGAGGTTGAGGGCCATGCAGATGGAGGCGAGCAAGGATAAGGCTTCGGCTGAGTTCCAGAGGTTGAGTTGGGATGCTCTGAGGAAGAGTATCAACGGTCTGATCAACAAGGTGAGTCCTCTCTTTTGTGATCCTTGATTTCGGGGAGGGAGGGTGGATGGGCGGACCAGAAAGGTCGTGAAGGAGGGGAAGGAGAAGGGAAGGAAGGACGAGAGCTGAACTTGCCTTTCTTTCGTTCTTGTTCGCCCGTTCTTTGTTTCGTTCCTAGGTCAACACTGCCAACATCAAGCACGTTGTTCCTGAGCTCTTCGGAGAGAACCTCATCCGAGGACGAGGACTCTTCGCCAGGTCCATCATGAAGGCTCAAGCCGCTTCCATCCCCTTCACGCCCATCTTCGCGGCTCTCGTTGGAATCATCAACACCAAGCTTCCTCAGGTTGGAGAACTCGTCTTGATCAGACTCGTCAGTCAGTTCAGGAGGGCTTTTAAGAGGAACGACAAGGTCAGTCCCAATCTCCATCGCAACCCGACTTCCCGAACGAGACCTGACTTCTCCTTCCCTCCCTTCCCTCCTTCCTTCGTTCCGCATCAGACCGTCTGCCTCTCCACCGCCGCCTTCATCGCCCAACTCGTCAACCAGTCGGTCGCCCACGAACTCCTCCCCCTTCAACTCCTCCTCCTCCTTCTCGAGACACCCACCTCCGACTCCATCGAGATCGCTTGCGCTCTCACTCGAGACGTGGGAGCCTTCCTCGCCGAGCACTCCTCCAAACCCAACAACCTCATCTTCGAGCGATTCCGAGCCGTCCTGCACGAGGGAAACATCGAGAAGAGGGTGCAGTACATGATCGAGGTGCTGTTCCAGACGAGGAAGGACAAGTACAAGGACAACCCAATCTTGCCTGAGGGTTTGGATCTCGTTGAGGAGGAAGAGCAGATCACGCACAAGGTGCTGTTGGATGATGAGTTGTTGGTGCAGGAGGGTCTTAGTGAGTACAACTTTCAAAAAACACATCGGAGCGGGTTGCAGCCGGGAGGGCTGGAGGAGGAGGAGATGAAGTGAGGGGAAACGGGGAGGAGATGGAACGAGTTTAGCTGAGCTGACTTTCGCGTTTCGTTTTCCAGACGTCTTCAAAGCCGATCCCAACTTCTTGGAGAACGAGGAGAAGTACAAGTCGATCAAGTCGGAGATCCTGGGAGACGATGAGTCGGACGAGTCGGGTGGATCGAGTGGGAGTGGAAGTGAGAGTGATGATGAGAGTGAGGAGGAGGGAGGAGAAGGTGAGCTTTGTTTTCTTTCTCTTTGCTTTTCCATCCTCTCTCCAAGGGAGCAATGCTGACCATCTCCGTCCTTCGTCTGTTCCTTCACTACAGTCGTTCCCAACAAGCACGGAATCAAGGACATGACCGAGACGAATATGATCAACCTGCGAAGGACGATCTACCTCACGATCATGAACTCGGTGAGTCCTTCCCCTCCCCTCGACTCGAAGTCCACTTTCCCGTTCAGTTGCTGACTCTTCCTTCTTTTGTTTCGGCTCTGGTCTGCTTTAGCTCACCTACGAGGAAGCCGTTCACAAGCTCATGAAGGTTCAGATCGAGGAGGGAAACGAGGTACGTTCAAGCCTCCTCCCGTCTCACTTTGGCTATCCTTCCCTTTCCCCTCGCTCGCCTAGGAGATTCGACGACTCGCTCCAATCCCGACGGATGCTAACTCTGCTCCTTCCTGCATTTCCCTCCAGATCGAGCTCTGCAACATGATCATCGAGTGTTGCTCTCAAGAACGATCCTACTCCTCCTTCTACGGTCTCATCGGAGAGCGATTCTGCAAGATCAACCGAGTCTGGTGCGACGCCTTCGAACAAGCTTTCGCCAACTACTACGACACCATCCATCGATACGAGACCAACCGACTTCGAAACATCGGACGCTTCTTTGGTCACCTCGTCGCGTCGGACGGAATCTCGTGGGGAGTCTTCCACGTCATCCACATGAACGAGGACGAAACCACCTCGTCGAGTCGTATCTTCGTCAAGATTTTGCTCCAGGAGATGACGGAGGAGTTGGGAGTGAAGAAGCTGGCGGAGAGGTTTGGAGAGCCCAGCATGCAGGGAGCGTTCCAGAACGTGTTCCCGCTCGACAACCCCAAGAACACGAGGTTCTCCATCAACTACTTCACTTCGATCGGGTTGGGTGCCATTACGGAGAAGATGAGGGAACATCTTACGGTTCGTCCTTTCCTTCCGCGTCGTTTTCTTCGTCTCGTCGCGTGGAGTTCAAAGCTGACCTTCTCTTCACTCTTCCCCTTTTTTCTTTTCGCAGAACATGCCTCGACTCATCCTCGAACAACGTCAAAAAGCTCTCGAAGCAGCCTCCTCCGACTCGGACTCCTCGTCCTCCTCAGACTCCAGCTCCTCCTCCTCCTCAGATTCGGATTCCGACTCGGACTCCTCCTCGTCTTCCTCCTCCGGTCGATCTCGATCCCGATCCCGCTCCCCTCCTCCTCGACGAAGACGACAATCCTCCACTCCTCCTCCTCCTCGAAAGCAGCAACGGGAACGAAGAGCCTCGGATACTCCTCCTCGAGCCGGAGGAGGACGAGGCGGTGGACGAGATGCCGATTCGCGATCCCCTCCTCCTCGTCCTCCCAGGAGGAGAGAGGATTCGAGGAGCCCTCCCACAAAGTCGGCGAGAAGGAGATACAGCGATTCGAGGAGTCCTTCACCGGTCAGGAGAGGAGGAGGAGGAGCGAGAGACGGGTCGACGCCTCCCAGGAGGAGGTATGATGATTCTCCTCCTCCGAGAAGGAGGGATGATTCGAGGGATAGGAGAGGAGGAGGAGGAGGAGGGAGGAGATAAGCCGCTTCTGGCCGCGGTTGGGGGTAGAGAGGAGAGAATGGGAAGTGGTCGTGGTCGGCGCGTCGAGGAGAGTTGTTTGGCGACGACGAGAATCGAGTCGCTTTTTTATCTAGTCTAGGCTTTGTGTACGCTTGCTCTTTTTTGTGATTGACGAATCTATCGAACACAAAGCCTTCCTCTTCCCACCTCGCGAAACCTTTCACCCTAGATCTTCCAACGGACTGCCTCCGCACACCCCCTATATTTTTTCTGCCGAAACTGATCAGCCTTCCCTCCCTCCTCCCCTCTTCCTCTTTCCTCCCCACCACCCACCCTCCGAAACAGACTTTTCTACCCAACGATGGCTCCCTACCCCTATCCTTTTCTCGTCAACTCCACAGCGGTTTACCTCCCTCACAAGCTCTACGTGAGGGACATCAAGACGATTCTCACACCGAATCAGAGCCAGAGGTGCGAGCTTCCCCTCTTTCTCTTTCCTCCTCCTCCCTTCCTTCCCTTCCCTTCTTTCGAGGCGGCTGATTTGGTTTGGAATGTTTGGTCTCTCGGGATGTATAGAGACACCCTCGTGAGTCTTGAATGCTTCCTCCTCGTCTGTGGAGGTGAGAGAAGGGAAGCAAAGCTGATGTTCGTTCCTCGCTTCGAAACGATTGTTGATCGAAAGATCGTTGCTGGTTGTTACGTTCGTTCCTCTCTCTTTCTCTCCTTCCCTCCCTTCTCAACTGACTGGTGTTCGTCATATGTACAGGTCGTCCTGATCTTCATCCTCTGGCATGTTCGAGTGAGTCCAAGCGTCAAGGAAGGAACAAGAGAGAGGAGGGAGTGAACGGAAAGAGTAGAGCTCACCTCAACCTCCCTCCCTTCCCCGCTTCGTCGTCGATCTTTTTTTGTTCGCAGTTCCTCTCGTGGATCATCTATCCTTTCAAGCTTCTCACTGTTGGGGTGCGTCCACTCTCTCTTTCTTCCCTTGGCTGGGAAAGCTGAGCTGATTTTGATCCCTGTTCGTTCCTGATCGTTCGTCGCAGTTTCATGAAGTGAGCTTCTCAATCCGTTTCCTCCCACGAAAGTCTTCTTGCTGACCCTTGGGGGTATGCTAGCTCTCACACGCTCTCGCTGGAGTGCTCACATGTGCTACGATCGTTTCGATAACGCTGGATCCCGATGGTGAGCTCTTCCCTCCTCTAACTCGCTGTTCCTCTTTCGTCGCGAGAGGGTGGCGCTGAATCTCCGATTTTGGGATTGGTTCGAGTAGAAGGAGGCAGTACAAGGATGCGAGGGGGTGTGCCTGCGATTACGCTACCCGCTGGTGAGTAGAGACGTCTTCCCACTTGGTTCAATCAGGTGAGTCGACGCGTCGGGTTGCTGACCTCCCCTTCTTTCGCTCGTTTCGACGTGCAGGATATCTCGGATCAAGCTTCATAGGAGGAACCCTGATAGCTTGTGGCTGTGAGTGCTTCTCTCTCCATCTCGTGTGGACGGCTTCGGTTGACGAGTTTTCCTCGGGCTTTCAATTCGCAGTCGATATCAACGCGGTTCGTCTCAACTCCTCCCGTCTTTCCTTGCTTCTACCACAACTCCAGACTGATGCAACTCTCTCCCCCTTTTGCATATAGTCCAAAGTAGCTTGCCTGGTTCTCGGCGTCTTCTTCCTCCTCACGCTGTACTGGGCGAGAAAGAGTTGGTCGTGAGTCTCGACGCGTTTGCTTTATCTTCTCCTCGCTCGTTCCTCTTCGCTGATCTTCTTCGCGTTCTCTGCTCCCAGGTCCTGGCTCACTATTATTTTCATGTGCGGGTTGATCGTCGTTTGCTGGATCTTCACTCATTCGGTGAGTCCTGCAAGTACGGATGAGGAAGAGGAGAGGAGAAGTTCGCACTGACGCGACGTCGCTCTCTTTCCTTCACAGCTCCCTCTTCGATTCTTCGTCCTCTTCCTCGGCGTCATGTCGTGCTTCTACTCGGTCTGGGACATCGTTGATGATACGGTGAGCCCTCAATCTGGAAGCGACTTCGCGAGAGCAGAACTGACTCTCGTGTTTCACTTCGTTTTCGAAGATTGCACGAAAGGTTCGTCTTCTGTTTCCATCCATCGATACAGCGACGCACTCACTACCTCGCTACTTTTCTTGCAGATCAACACCTCCGACGCCTCCGAGTTCGCTCAGCTCTGCGGCTGCTGTCCTTCGAAAGTGTGGGGTGAGTCGAGTCGCGTCTTTCTTTCTTCTCCTCTCCCCTCGAGCTGATCGCGTTTCCACTTTCGTCTCAGGTTTTATCTGGCTCGTCATCTCGTTGATCTTCTTCGCCGCTGGACTTCTTGTGGGGGTCGCAGCTTTCAGTGAGTGACGAAAGACGGACGAAAACGAGAAGAGGAGGAAGACGAGCTGAGAGTTGTCTCGCCTTTTTTCTTTCTCAAACCAACAGAGGACGACTTCGCTCAACAGAACATCAACTCGGAGAAGTTCCTAGGAGGGACGCCTTTCTAGAAAGATGTGATACGGCTTACTTATTGACGATCTGAATGACTCAATGGACTTTGCGAAAGAAGACGGAAAGCTTTGAGAGAAGGTGTCCTTTTTCTCCTTTGAGGCTGAGCTCGGCAGTATCAAACCCACGAAGGGTTTCTTTGTCGGAGGTCATCCCTGAGAGCGAGATGTGCAACTCGAGCAGCTGAGAGGTCCAGGAAATTTGCACGAGAGCGATCGGACGCGTTTGTTTACATTTTGGAAAGAGGTCGAGCTCACTTTTCGTTGAAGCACTTTCCTCCTCCTCCTCCTCCTCTCTTCGTCAACGAAGATGAAACGACCAGCACAACAACGCTGAGGTAGTGCACACTAGAGCTTAAACTCTAGGAGTGCTCGAAAAGCTCAAGAACAGGAGGCGGTGGGCTCGAAGCTCGACTGGAAGAGGGAGAGGAGGAGGGTGTCGTCTCGGCGTCTTCCGAAGAAAGACGGGGCATTTTTGAAGTAAAAAAGTATATGGCTGGAGAGAGGAGAGGAAGGAGATTCTGGTGGTAGGAACTTTGTGGTGCTGGATGAAGGGAAGCAAGTGTGTCGGCCGCTAGAGATGCATCTCGCCTGGTGACGTTTTTTTTTTTTTTGTATTTGATCCATCGTATCACCTAGACTAGAACTAACCGAAGACGATGTTGGGGGAAAAGATAGTGGAGAGAGAAAGAGTGAGAGATGAAGAGTATAGAGTATAGAAGTGGTGGGAAGAGAAGAGAAGAGAGGGAGGGAGAGAAAGAGAGGGAGCAAAACGACGCGACAAAATATTTTTATTTTATTTTATTTGATCCATCGTATCACCTAGACTAGGACTAACCGAAGACGATGTTGGGGGGAAAGATAGTGGAGAGAGAAAGAGTGAGAGATGAAGAGTATAGAGTAAGAAAATCGAGGTTGAGAGGGAAGAACAGCGTATGACCAGAAGCCCGAGTAAAGCTGTCATCAAAGCTTGAAGCGGTTTGTTTCTTAATTCTGACTCTTTGGCACAGCGGTAGCGCGTAAGATTCCAAATCTTAAGGTCATCCGTTCGAATCGGGTAAGAGTCTGACTTTTTGCTATTCTACAGACAGCTCATCGCTTTTTTTTGATCGCCTCCCTCGTCAAGCCCTTCAACGGAACCGTCCCTCTTTTGTTCGACAAGTTACCCGCTCAGCTCAACCCTCAACATACGGATACACAGTCCAGTGAACGCGTCCCCAAAGACCCAGGCGTAGACTCCCAAGCCCACCTCCTCCCCTCGCTCTCCACCACTCCGAATACCTGATACCGGGCCGTCCCAAAGTTCTTCCAGTTCATCCTCCCGAAGGGCAGAAGTTTGAGTCAAAAAGCATAGATCGCGTATAAAAGAGTACATGTTCGGAGCTGTCTACGAACAGAAAGCAAGATCGAAAAGTCAGCGTCTGAAGGTGAGTCGTGAAGCTGGTCCGTGGAACGAGAGAGCTCACCTTCAGGTCGACTCCCATTCCCACCACCTCCCTGGACCCTACCACCACCTAGGCAGCCGCTCCAGCAATCATGGAATTTCTCCCGGTTCCTTGAAGGTCCTGAGGGAAGCGTTGAAGGTGCTGAGATGGGAAAGAAAGAAGAGCTCAAAGTCGCGTCGCGAGCGAGAAGGAAATGCAGGGAAAGTCAGACTCACAAGTCTCCGACGTTCAAGAACGAGTCAATCTCGGGGTGATCCCACCTGTACCTGTTCAGGAGTCGCAGGATGGGACCGTCGAGAAGCTGAACTTGCTGCTCGAGAAAAGAAGAAACGAGAAACGAGAAGCAGCAGAGGGAAGGTCAGCTTTCGTTCGGAAGAAGACTGGATGGGAGAGAGAAGAGAGAACGAACCTCGACCTGAAGATCTCGAAAAGCCTGTCGAGTTGAAGAGGATCCGATGAGGTCTGTGTTGAGCATCAAACGATCGTACCCATTCCCAACCCAAGCACCGAAGTGCCTTACGACGCCTTTGGGACCGTGTCGAATATCCAGACCGTTCCTGATCCCCAGAGACCCGAAGAGTCCACCGATGAGCTGATGGCCGTTGATACTCTCCTGATCTAGAGGAATGCAGAGGCATATGGTCTCGCCGAGCAAATCCACCACGGTCGGATATCCGAAGACTCTCGCGAGACTTGTCGTTCTCTGCGAATTCAAACGTTTCGAGTCAGCTCCGACTTCTCAAGCTCGAGAGAGAGGATGCAGTTTGAAGACTCACTCGCTCGTACTCTTCGCCGAAATCCAAGAGGGAAGCGAGCAGCGCGCTGCGAGAACCGTTGTTGTGGAAGGGGACGGTGTTGATTCGGTGACGCTTGATGGGTTCTCCTCGCTCGTCGAAGGTGGTCTCGCTGATATCGAAGGTGGAGAAGTTGTTGACGACATGAGTGTTTCCGATTCGGTAGAAGGGGTTGTGGCGAGCCTCGAGGGGAGGAGAAGGATTCCTGAGGGAAGAAAGAAGGAAGGAGCGAGGTCAGCGTCGACGCGTCGACCGGTACTCGCCAAACCAAGCTACTCACGCTTCCTAGAGCTTCCTGTATCTCTGATCAGACTTCTTAGCCCAATCGAGAGCCTTCTTGGAAGCCGTTCGACCAGAAGGTACCGGGTCCTCGCGGTGCTGGAGGACTGTACGTCGGCCCTGCGCGAATAACGAAAACCAACCGAGCACGAAAAGTCAGCTCCGTCCAGGATTTTAGGTCAGACATCAGGAAAAAGGAACTCACACTCTCTGATATCGAGACTTCTTAGCAGCCAACGCTCTAGCTCGGCGCTCATCAGATGGCTCCTGGCTCGAGGTCTCGGAGGAAGAGGGAAGAGGAGGCTGTCGCTTCGAAGAAGTTCGAGAGAGGAGTTCACGAAGAGGAACGTCATCTTCATCCTCGCTGGTGGTAGCGGAAGAGAGATCGTCTACACATCGAGAAATCCGACGCCAGAATCAGTACTGCTGTCGAAGAGCGCGAGAATGGGATGTGAGGAAGAAGATAAGGAAAGTTGAACTCACCATCGCCGAACAGCTCATCATCCAGCTCCATCCTCGATCCATCCACCCCCGTAGAGACTTCCTCGACTGTTATAGCCCACCCATCCCACTAGAAGCCTCCCTCCGAATCCCCGGCCGTCCCATGCTCATCGCTCGAGGACGTGTCGCTGGATAGAGAGGCGACGGAGGGCGTGGTGGTGGAGGAGGAACGCTCGTAAACCCCTCGAGGACTAGTTCGAGAAGGATGGGTACAAGCTGAGGAGGAGGAGTAGGTCGAGGTGAGTGGTGGAGAGAAGCCCTGACCAGGTCGATGGTAAGGAGTACGTCGCGTTGCAGAGGGGACGGACGATCGAATCGAAGAAGTGGGTTGGATGGCGGGATCTCGCTCGTATACTCCTGGAGTGCGTCGAGGAGTCGATGAGTTGCTGGGGTTGTAAGAAGTAGCTGTATTGTTTCGTTGGGGGTAGATGGGTTGTTGCTGAAGGGTTTGAGAGCGAGCGAGAGGAGGAGGAGTTCGATGGGCTGAGGGAGTTTGGTGGTAGCTTTGAGAGTGGAGGTGGTGATGGGTAGGGTGGTAGCTGGGGAAAGTATATCGGAGCTGGTCAATACCGCTGTCTCCGAGGAGAGCCAGAACTTCGAACCGTTCGAGAGATGAACGAGGGAGGGGAGAAGAGGAGAAGGGAACGAACCTCTCGACGATGTCGTTCGAAGCTTGACTTCCAGAGCTCCAGAGATCAGCTCGCGAGTAACCTGAAGATGAACAAGAGAGAGAAAGTCGAGAAACGAGTCAGCCCAAGCTTTCAGCTGTCTTGATCGCTTCATAATGGTGGAAGGTGGGTGGGAGGGAGGATTGGGGAAAGAGGAAGGGGAAGAGGAGAAGCTCACCCTCCCATGGGTCTCGCCTGCCGAAGTCAGAGTCCATCGAGCTCGGAGGATTTCCTGGACTTAGGTACTCGACTACAAAATGCGAAGGAGAGGATAAGGTCAGCTCTTAGGAATGAAGAGGTGTCTGCAGGAATAATGAAAAGGGAGGAGAAGAACGAACGATATCGATAAGCTCCCTCCCACGAACTTGAGGTGCAGCCCAAGTAGAGGCTCGAGTCACTCCTCCCTGCCGTGCAGGAACATGGGAACCATGAGTCGGGGGGTAGTTTGGATGAGGATATCCATAGGACCTATCCGAGAGAAGAAGAGAGAGATGAGGAAGAGAGCGTGAGATGGAGGAAGGGAAAGGATGGGCGAAGGTCGAAGGTGGAGGTCGATTGAAGCTGAGGCTGAACTCACGGATGATGTTCTTCCTCCCTTCGCGACCAGGATCGGTAGTAAGACATGAGCTAGAGGACTTCGTAGCTTTGATGCAAACTGTGGGGTGTTTTGAGGTGGTGGTGGTTTAGAGATAAAAGTGGCAAGCAGAGAAAATGCGAGAAGGAGGCCACGTCGCGGGAACGCCGAACGGTTTCTCAGCTTTCTACGGGGCAGCCTTTTCCTGCCACACCACCACCACCAAAACCACAACATAGTCCTCTAAACTTCCCTCTCTCTGTGCTCAAGCAGCTCTTTCGGTCCTTCACACTCTAAAGCGACGCGTCTCCCTCTGGTCTTCGATCGACTCTTACTCTGGGCTGCTTCCTGCTCTCGCTCTCAGCTTCTTCTGCTCTCTACGCACTCATCGATTCAGAACTCACATGCTCTATATCACGCTCTTTCTTTCGCTTCTAGTAGTCTCTCCAGGCGGAAAGGAGGGAGGAGTTGAGTCGCATCTGTCGATGGTCACGACTCGACTCCTCCCTGCCTCCTGGTCCTCTCTTCTGCTCCAGCGCGATTCAGATCTCAATCTCAGCTCCTCTCTCAGTCCTCTAGGTCGACCCGCTCCACTCTCTGGGAATCTCTTCATCCTTCTTTCCATCCTATCTTCTCTCTCCTCTGGCCTCTCTCCTTCTCTCTCCTAGTAGATCTTCATCAAAGAGAAGAGAGAAATCCTCCCCTTCAGACTTATGTCCTTTTCTACTCCCACGGCTCTAAATCTTCTACCTAGACTTGCCTCCTTCTCTCTCTCTGCAGACGATCCCTCTCGTTCTTCTCTCAAAGACTTGGATCTTTCCCTTTCCTCCTCTCTACTCACGTTCTCTCCCTCTCTCCCGCCTTTTTTTTTTTTTCAGAACTCGTTGAAAATTGTATCTTTCGGTAGAGAGAAGGAGAGCGAAAAAAAGAAAGCCGCGTCGAGACCTGCAGGCTGAAGGACAGGTCTCGCTGGCCAGACTTATCAGTCTGGAACTATTAGTCCGTTTTTGCGTGGAGCCTCAGCTGTTTGTCCATTCGAAAAGATTTCGGAGAAGCGATCTTATATGGGTATTTCTAATATCCTTACCGTGTAACTTTCTTCTAGCAGCAAAACTTCGCCCGTTTTCGGAGGGTCGTTTAAAGCGACGTTTCGGCCGCTGGGAACGATCAAAAGATAGCAGAAAGCTTCGACTGAAAGAGTCAGAGCCCTTTGAAGCTGAACACCTCTGGTCGCGTTCTTTGTCGCCTGGGCGCTTGACTTCTCGACGCCTCTGAAAGTCAACTTTGCTCTCCATTTACTCGTCCCTCAAGGCACCAAATGCTCCAAGATTTTCGCAGATGGTAGAAGGTGGATCTGAGTCTCGAGATACCAAGCGACTGTAAAATCGCAGCTTTTCTCATTCGCTCGGAATCTTGAAGTTTCGCAATTTTGCTGCTAGAGAAAAATCTCTGGGTAAAGTTGTCCGTTCGGTATATACAAGCACTTTCCTCAGCGAAACTTTCCCGATTCCTACTACGGTTGAGGCTCGGTGCAAAAACGGACCAAAGATTCCAGACTGATACAGTCTGGTTCGAGTATAACAAAAAAATCAACCAAGCCTCTACCATCCCTAATTAACGCACTTGCTCAAACCCTCAAAACCACTCTCTTCCCTACTCCTCCCGTTCGTTCGCGACCTGTTCGCACCTAGAAAGAGCGAGTTCCTTGGCAGATGATAGATAATGATAGTTGAAGCAGCAGTTGATGATTCTAAGCGAGCAATCCACAAACATCGTCCCAGACTACACCCACGCGATTCTGTACCTCCTGTAGCACGTCTCATCGGCCCTCCCAACTCCCTCGGTCCTCACCAAACTCTCCACCTCAGCAGAAGCCAGCCTCCACGCTCCTCCTTCCTCCCTGGGAGCGAACGACGACGCGGCTGGGAACGTCGCTTCGATGGAGACGATCTCCGCTTGATGGGTAGGTCGGAGAGGAACGAAGAGATGGAACGACGGCTCGAAGGTTGAGCCCGGAGAGGGGAGACGGAGGAACTGGGAGACGGTGGAGTGGATCCAAGGAGCGTGATGGGCTCTGTGAACGCAAAAAGAGGGGAGGTCAGCTTCCGTTCGACGCGTCGAGCTCAAAGTGGAGAAGACTCACTCGTATACGATATCCGCTCCAAAAACCACATCGAACCTCTCATCGAAAGGTTTCTCTCCAATCAACTCCTCCTTCTTCACCCCCACATCCTCCTTGAATCGAATTCCATCTCTCCCAACGGACCTGATATCCACACCCTCCCCACTCTCATGGAAAGCCAACCAGTCCAAAGGATGAACTTCCACCCCTCCTTTCCCTTCTTCCTCTTCATCCTCCGGAAAGTTGAGAAGAACGTTCTTACGGAGGTTCTCCATGACGAGAGGGTTGTAGTCGGTCGCGACGAGAAGAGTGTGAGGAGGGAGGTTCGGGAGGGAAGCCATGGTGAGGGAGAGGACTCCTGTTCCGGCTCCGAGTTCGAGGATTCGTTGAGGGGAGGAGGTAGAGGGGTTGTAGGAAGGGGAGGTGGTGGTGAGAAGGGAGAAGGAGGAAGGGGATTGGGCTATTCGACGGGCAAAGAGGATGGAGGAACCCCAGGTTTGGACGCTGCAGGAGGAGGAAGGGCACAAGGTCAGCGCTGAGCAGGCAGAGAAGGAGGAGAGAGCTAAGGGGAACAGGGATATACCCGACGGAATCAGCTGTAGAGAGGCGAAAGGAAGGGGAAGATCAGATCGAGAGGAGAGAAGATCGGGACGACGCGCGAACGAGAAAGACTGACGCGAGTGAGAAGAGTAAGCAGCGTCGTTGATGGTCAAAACGATCTCCCGAGGCAGCGAAATAGTCCTGAGCAAAGCTCCAGCAGCTGAGGTTCCAGACCAAACAGCGAGAGTGCCTGCGAACGAAAAGAAAACAAAACCGAGGGTGAGCTCGTCGTCCTTCTGCGACCTTCTCGCCCGAGCCAAAAACCAAAGGAAGAAGACCCTACCAGCAGCCTTATCGATGACGTTCTCCCTCTCCTCGAACTCGGGACTATCCTCGTCGACCTCGCTCATCCAATCCGATCCCTTCTTGACGACGTTGACGAGCCAGTCCCTTGAAGCGTTGTGTTCGAACTGGTCGTTTCGGACGATAGCGAAAGGGTCGTCCTCGTCGACGTCGTCTGCGCCAGCCTCGGTGGAAGAGTTGTATCCAGAATCGGGTACATCGAGACCTCCGGGAGAGGGTTTCTCCTTGCCTGAGCCGAGGACGGCTACGGGGAGCGAAGGCGAAGCAAAGAAACAAGAGGGAGGAAGGAGGAGAAAAGTCAGGCCAACTTGTTGAGCTCGCTCTTGTGCGCTCGAAGGAAGGATTGGAGGGACTCACGAGGGAGGAAGATCTTTCCAAGGGTGATGATATGCTCAAGGAGAAGAGCTGGTTGATGGTTGTTGAGATCCCTTTCTAGTCGAGGCAGAAACTGAGACGGAGGCACGAAGGAAAGTCGAGCGAGAAGGGTGGCCGAAGTCGAGGAGGGCATGTTTGGGTTCTAGAGTCTAAGGGGAGGAAGGGGGGGTATAACCGAGTCCGTCTAAGCCTTCAAAGTCGAAGGTCTTGTCTAAGTCGTCCGAGAAGCCGGTCTATGCGAGAAGTTGAAAGAGGGTGAGAGTTGAAGGAAGGAGGAGAGAAGGGGAGGGGAAAAAGGGTGAGCTTTCACATTTCGGCCCTCCCCTCTCTCAAAGGCTTCCAACAACCATCGACTCTTCCGCTCCTCTTCCGAAACCCTTCATGTCGGAATCAGCAACTCCTTCTTCATCGAAACAGGATGGCCAGATCACAGAAGGTGAGAGATACCGGCCTTTCTCTCGGCAGAACGAGCTCAACCTGCTTCCTTCCTTCGCGTCCTCTGAAGCTGAGACCCTTCCCGTCCTTTCTTTGCTCGTTCCTCCCGTTCTTCAGCCGAGGCCGCTGTCTACGATAGACAGATCAGACTCTGGGGTCTTGAGGCTCAACAAAAGTGAGCTTGAATCCTATCGCTCCGCTTTGGACGCCGACGAAGGAGCAAAGGAAGAAGGAACGAAGGAGAGCTGAAGCTGACCAGATCTCCCTTCCCAGGATGCGATCCTCCACCATCCTGATCGTCAACCTCAAGTCTCTGGCAGCCGAGACAATCAAGAACGTTGTGCTCGCGGGTATCGGAAGGTTGATCGTGAGTCGCTTTGGGATCCTTTGAGCTCGTGAAGGAAGGGGAAGAAAGGAGCTCGACGTTGAGCTCACCTCATGCTCTTCCCCCATCTCTTCCACCTCTCTACAGGTCATGGACTCCGAAGTTGTCGCTCCAGAGGATCTTGGAGCTGGTTTCTTGTTCCGTGAGGGTGATGGGGTCGTTGGCCAAAAGGTTCGCCTCCCCTTGCTGAGCTCTCCTTCGCCTTCTCTCAAATCGTCGAGCTCACCTCACGCTTCCTCCCTCCTTCCCTCTCTTTCGTCCTCCACGCTCTGGTACTCCAGCGAGTCCTCGCCGCCCTCCCCCAAATCCAATCCCTCAACCCCCTCGTCAAAGTAACCCCCATAACCACAACCTCTCCTCTCATCAACGTCGCTGGAGAAGCGCCTTCGTCAGAGGACGAAATGGACGCGTTCTTGAGGAAGGAGGAGATCGATATCGTTTGTGTGACGGATGCTTCGAAGGAGGATATGGTGAATCGAGTTGTAGTGCTTCTGAACGTGCTGGATTCTCCATGCCTTGTTGCTCCCGGTCTGGCGATGGAACGACCGTCAAGAGCTCATCCTGCTCGTTCTTTCCTTCTCCCAGCTTCGAATCAACGCGTCCTGTCGACGAACATCAACTCTCTTCTACGGAGCCGGAGGATACGCTTTCACTGGATACATCTTTTCGGATCTCGGACCTTCTTGCGAGTACTTTGCGACGTGAGTTTTTACTCCTTCTCTCTCCACTTCGTTTCGATTCCTCCTTCGACTTCCCTCGACGCGTTCTGACCTTCTCCTTCTCTTATTCTTCCAGATCAACCCTGTACAAAGCTGAGAACGAAGGACCCAAACCCTCCGTCAAGTTCTGCGTCGTTACCCCTAGCATGGCAGACGGACTCGAGCAGGCTCCGTTCAAGGGGATGAAGAAGGGAGAGACGACCAAGGCCAACCCTGGGATTTTCGCTTCGTTCATGGGTGAGTTTGAGCTCCACTCCTCTCAGGTCCGATTAGAGCTAGCCTTGGGAGGGAGAGATCTGCTGCAAAAGAGAGGATGAACCTGACACGTCTCCCGTCTCGTTCCCTTCGGTCTTTCCAGCGCTGTGGGATTACGAGACGAAACACTCCAAGCTCCCGTCATCCGAGGACGCCATCGAGGAGATCACCAACAGTGCAGCCGCGTACATCAAAAAGTGGGAGGTTCCAGAAAAGTACCTTCCTTCGCCACCAGCGGAACTCATCTCGTTCGTTTCACCTTCCCCTTCGTTTCTTCATCCCTTCCTCTTCTCTCTCCCAGGAGTCCGACGAGCTCTTCTCCCCTCATCAAAGCTCGTCAAACCCATCTCCTCTCTCTTCTCCTTCGTTCGTCCCTCACAGCCACCTCGCCCTCCAATCCTCTCACGAGTTTTCACCGACCTCGGCCATCCTCGGAGGGATGCTCGCTCAGGATCTCCTCAAAGCCATGGCCAAGAAGGATCCTCCTCTGCTCAACTTCTGCGCGTTCGATGGGATGAGAGGAGTGGCTTGGGTGGCCAAGTTTGGAGTCGGGAAGGCGGAGGAGGTGTCTGTGGTCGTTGAGACGATTGTTTAGATGAGGAGATCTCGATGAGTCGTTTTTACATCCTTCTTCGGGCCTTTCGGAGGTCGATTAAGCTGGAGGGCTCAGAAGGAATCAAATTAGGTAGAAGGGGGCAAAGCGGTGGAGAGCTGTAGGAGAAGGTGACGGCTAGGTGACACTCGGTTCGAGGGCATCGCGGAGGAGAGAATGCGGAAAGAGCCCAGGCTCGTTCGACGCCTGCTGTCAGCATCGGACACCATAGCTAACATACTAAAGATTCGCTTAATCCTCATCTGCAGACGCGGAAGGTCCACTCTTCGGAATGACTTGCTCAACAGGAACCATTACCAGAACGCGTCGAGGTCAACGTTTGTTTAAAAGTCCGCCACCTCAATTTGTTCCCTTCCTCTCATCCTTTTTTCGTCCCCGACCGACTTCGGACCATTCTCTAAAATAGGCCAAGGAGGCGAAGCGAGCGAAGGTGCGTTATTCTTCCTTTCTGATCCGTGGTTGTAGATTCCTTTCTGACAACGACCTTCCTCCCCTCTTCTTTCTATCTTCTACCCAGTATCCCCCCCTATCACTTTCACCACCTTCTCCTTTCTTCTTCGTCATGTTCTCCCCCTTCTCCGCCATCAACTCAGCCTCAGATACTCTCCCCTCCCCTCTCAATCGCTCTCGAACTCGAACCAAATCCGCTTTCGCAGGAGACGTGGCCACTCTCTTCTCCTCCTCTTCCCCTCTCCTCCTCTCCCTCGGATTCGCTCCTCCTTCTCCAAGTCGTTACACAACCTCAACGTACACCGCCCATTACACGAACAACAACAACGTAGAGGCGACTACAGCAAGAAATATTCGAACCACAACCGCGGTCGCGACGGCAGGCGAGTCTCCTCAGATTCACCTAACACCCACGTTCTCGTCGGGATTTTCTCCTCGGATTGGAGGACCGGCAGCTGGAGGAGCTTCACCGAGGTATAGGAAGGTCGGAGGAAGCGTCGGAGGGTTTGCAGGAGGAGGATCAGGACTGGGAGTTTTCGGTCAAGGAGGATCAGCCTCAGGTTCCTGGGGAGAAAAACAACACCAACATCTCCCTCCTCCCTCCGACGATCCAATCTACGAACTCAATCTCCACTCTCACCGAAACCACCACCACCCCCTCGCCCAAACCGTTCTCACCTACAACGACCCCGACCTCCTCGCCGACGCGTCCCTCCCCATTACCATCTCCTCCTCCTCTTCTTCCGGCGGTGCCTCCCACAACTCTCTCTCCTTCCTCCTTGCCACCATCTCGTCCTCCTCCTCCCAAGCCTTCGAAGACGAATACGAGCACCACCCTCCCCACACCCAAGCACTTCATCACCCCCTCTCCATCTCCTACCTCGGAAGGAAACACGCTCGGACGCTCAACAACGCCAAGGACCACGGAGGCAGTCGAGAACGAGAACTTCACCTCCTGGCCTCCCCGACGTTCGACTCCTTCAAAGCCCTACCGAGGTTCAGCAACCGAGCGTTCGACGCCGTCGTTTTCCTCCTGTTCTGGATTTCCTTCGTCGTTTTCCTCTCGGCGCTCTTTGGAGTCGGCGCTCCCAACGGGGAATTCGGAGGCGAAATCGCTGGAGGGAGAGCGGTTGGAGTGGGGTTGGCAGGCTTGAGGATGATGCCCGTGAAAGCGACGAGCTGGAGTGGTGCGTCGTTGAGTAGGGAGTTGGTCAACGCTGGTGGGGATCAGGTCCAGATGGCTGCCTTCGGAGGTGGGATGGCGGGGCTGGGAGGAGGAGCGATGAGGAGGTTTGAACCGTCGCCGGTGGTGGAGGAGAGGAAGCAGGGGAACAGCAATAGCAAGAGAAAGATGTTCTTTGGGAAGTTTGCGGTTGGGCCGAGGGCTTATGGGTGGGAGGAAGCTAGACGTTGAGCAGGGCAAACGAAGTGGAGGTGAAGATGGTGGGTCGGTGTGATTTGTCGGCTCGTGTCTGTCTCTGTTTTCGTTCGCTTCTTTTTTGACTTCTCGACGCGTCGTTCGTTTTTTCGTTGTTCCTTTCATCTCGTTTCGTCCCACATACTCTTATTCTACAGTCACCGTTGCTTAAAATTCTCTTCGTTGTATCGATCTTTATGTGAAACAGAAGAACATAGGAAGCGAGATCGAAAGAGAGCCTTGGAAGCGAGTGTCTTCGACGCGTCTCGCCTTCTTTTTTCGGCGACATTGATCAAGCTTGCCTCCTCTTCTCGGAACCAGCGAGCAAAGGACAGAAAGAGGATACATGATCAAAGCTCGTAGGTTTAACTACTGCAGATGCGACCTCAAGAACGAGGAAAGACGGACGAAAACGAACAAAAAAGTGCAAACACGAGATCTCTCCTCCCTCTCCCGCAAACAAAGCCCGGGCCTAGAGCCTGCTATCATCAGTCCTATAGCTCTCATTCGCTGCTCCCCCTCTCCCCTCCCCTCCCTCTCCTTCCCCATCCTCCTCATCGTCGTCCTCCTCCGTCTTCGCAGGCTGCCCAGCGAGCTTGATTGCTGGATTCATCTTGGGATCGAGGTCGAGAGCGTGCGCGAAGGACTTCATAGCGTTGGCAGGATCGTTGGTGAGCTTGTAAAGTTTGCCGAGGAGGAAGTGGATGTTGAACTCGTTGGGTGCTTTGAGGACGAGGGTTTGAAGGGCGGCGAGAGCGGGCTGGAGGAAGAGAGGGAGGAAAAGTGCGAACGGAGAGTAAGTGAGTTGAAGAAGAGGAAGGGAATCAAAGGGAGGGGAGATGAGAGAGAGCGAGAAACCCACCTGGATCTGGCCGACCGAAACGAGAGCTTTGGCTCGACGGAAGGCGACCATGGGAGAATCGGGAGAGATGGCGAAGGCTCGTTCGAAGAGCTCGAGAGCTTCCTCCTTTTTGCCTCGACGTTCGAGGACCTGCACGAAAACGCAACGAAAACAAGAGTGGGTCAAATATTGAGCGAGAAATTCGAATGGCAGAAGGAAGGAGGGCTCACTTGACCGACACAACAGACGAGAACCGCGTTCGAAGGGTTGATCTCGACTGCTCTCCTGAAGTGATGCTCTGCTTGGCGAAGCTTGTTCTTCCGAAGGTAGGCCGTTCCCATTCCGTACCTGCATCGGCGAGCGAGAATGAGATCAAAGGAAAGTCAGCAACAGAGAGAACACCAAACGCGACGAAAAAGAGGAAATTGCTCGTACTCACCAAGCGTTGAAATGCCTCCTATCGATCCTCACCGCCGTCTCAAAGAACGCGATCCCTCGATCAAACTCCTCCATACTGACGGCCTCGTGCCCACTCAACGTACTCGCATAAGCGCACCTCGGATCCAACTGACTCGCTCGTCTGAAACACCTCATCGCCTCGTCGTGTTCCTTCTGCAGCGAGAACGAGTTCCCAACGGCAATCCAGGCTTGCGGGGAGAGTCGATCAATGGAAATGAGTTCCTGGGAGAGATGGGCGAGGGAGAGAGTGTCGTGAAGGTGCCAAAGGAGGGTGGAGAAGATGTCCATGTCTTGGAGACGGTACGGGTCGATGGTTCGAGCTTGGAGGAAGGCTCGTTTGGCCTGCGAACGGAGGAAGTCGAGTGAGATAGGAGGAGGAGTTAGTGAGACGAGAGCGAAGGGAGAAGAGAGGTAGGAAGGAGGAAAAAGAGCGAAGAACGCGAAAGAGATCGAACGAACCTTCACATAATCCACCATCTCAAACCAACACCTCCCCACCATCCCACAAACCCTCGCGTTCCCCCTCGTCACCTCCCTCGGAAGTTTATCCAGCTCCTCCACCGCCGCCTTCGTATCGTATCGATTCATGAACATCACGGCTCGTCCAAAGATCCTCAACACGGAGAGGATCCAGTTGTCGACGACGAGAAGCTCCTGCTGATGCTTGATCGCGTCTGGATGACTTGTCGAAGAAGAAGAACTAGCGAGGACGTTGCTGTTGTTGGTGGTGGCGTAAGGGTTGGGAGAGGGAGGGTTGGAGGATCGGTTGCCTGCTTCTGGAGAACCGAAGTCGGAGAAGGAGGGACCTCCTCCTCCGCCTGGTTGAGCCTGGGAGCGGTTTCGACGAGGACGACCGGCGCCGTCGAGGCTTTCCATGGATGGGTCGTCCGAGGAGGCTGTAGATGCGGGTCCTTTTGTTGGACGGCGGGAGGGAAGGAACTGAGGAAACCGAAGCGAAGAGAGCATGAGCGACGAGAGGAGAGCGAAAGGAGGAGAAGAAAGAGAAGACTCACCCGAGAAGGTCTTGGAACGCTCGCTGTAGTGACACTCGACAGTCTACTACTCCGACGAACTCCTGATGGAGCGTCTCCCGATCCTCCCTGTCCTACTGGCGTTGAAGTCGAGGCAGCTGAGTTCGGAGCTGGGCCTCGACCCTGCGAGATGCGACCGAAGGGGTGAAACGGCGATCAGCTCTCTCTTCTTCGCCGCTCGTTCTGCTTCATCTCAAAAAGACGTGCTGAGCTCACCTTCCCATTCATCTCCACTCCATTCGAGTAATTCCTCCCCGTCGCGTTCCTTCCCTCAAAGGCAGGATCCCTCCCAGCAGCCACTCCAATCGCAGCTCTTCCCGTCCCTCTTGGACGTTTCATCGCAGGTGGCTGTCCCACTCCATCCTCTATCGATATCGGCGTCGAGGACGACGAAGGTCCAGAGAGATGTGAGAAGGTGAGCGTGGGAGGAGGAGGGTGGTGATTCGGAGGGAGAACGAAGGAGTGTTGCGCTTGAGCCGGAGGAGAGGACGACATGGGAGTAGGAGCAGCACTGTTGATAGCATAGGAATAAAGTATCAGCCATGGTGCTACTATAGACGTCGAAACTGGAACCAGAGGGAGGGAGGGAACGAACCCTTTCCGAGCGAACATGCCTGAGGGAGCGGGACCAGCGTCGGAGGGAGTGAAGAACCCTCCTCCTGAGGCTGCTGGTTGAGTCTTGGTCTCCTGGAGATGCTTCCTTCCGTTGAGAGCACCGTTGAAGCCGTTGGCTGGAGGTAGGTTCGCGTAGGTGGAGGAAGACGACGCGGCTGGCCACGAAGGATTCGAGCTCGTCGAGGAGGAAGGAAGGAGAGGAGGGAAGATGTCTTGGGAAGGAGGGAAGTGACCTGTAAAGAAGCAATGATAGAGTCAGCTCTACAGAAAGCAATGAAGCAGGATATGGCTAGAGAGAGATGCAGGACGAACCTATCGAACAAAGACCTTCAAACGCCTCCCAGTTGAAAGGGTCGAGCTTGAGCGCCTCGAGGTAGTGTTCGACTGCTTTGTGAGGTTCGTTTCCTTTCGTAGCAAGGGAGGCGAGTAGACACTGAGTTGATGATTGCTGCTCTGAGAGCGTCGGAGTTGGAGGGTGAAGAGGTTCTGATGAAGGAAAGAGGGAGGAAGGGAAGAGTCGAGGTCAGCTCGTCCGTGAAAGGCGATGGCAAGGGATCGTGGGGGGAAAAGAACGAGGGTCGGCTGGCAGAAAGATCGGTGTGAGGCTCTCTAGGAGGTCTAAAAGCTCCAGCACGGGAAGTAGAGTCCAGGATGATCAGAAACTCGAGCTGCACACGAGCGAGGAGGTGAGCTCGCTCTCCTTCCCTCCGCCCTCCTTCCTTTCCCTCGAGCAGCCCGAGAGTCCATCTCGGCCTCAGGAGGTCCAAACTTATCACAAGAGTCTACGGATGGCCTCTAAGGACGGCCCGGAAAGAATCCTTTCGAGCTGGCCAGCCTTGAAATCCGGTTTGTAGCTCTGTTGATGTGAACTCCAAACAATGAGAGGGAGGAAGCGAGAGCTCACCTGGTTCCTGTACTGCTCCTCTCTGTCTACTCTTCTCCTCCCACCTCTGCTTAGCCCCTACCATCAAATCCAGACCCTCCCTGTTCCTTCCCAGCTTGTCGCAAGCTCGCGCTCCTACTTCAGCCAGTCGGAGATCTCCCGTGGTGAGGGCGACCTGCTTGACGAGGTGAAGAGCAGAGTTGGGCGCTCCGGTGTCGAGAAGAGCTTTGGCGTGAAGGATCCTTCCTTGAGATTCTCGGGGTTCTGTAAGGAGTAAGGAGTGGAGGATGGACGAGAGGAGCAAGGAGGATTGATGGAGGGAGAGGGAGGAGTGAAGCAGGCTCAGGTGCGTGAGTCGTTGGACGAGAAGAGGAGTAGAGAGTCCAACGCCGCTGGGTTGAGACATCCCGAGAAGAGAAAAGGCTAACGAGCCAGAGAGTTGGAACGAGGTGATATAGAGGTCGGAGAGGATGGAGTTGGTGGTGTTTAGGGCGAGATGCAGTTGGAGGAAGGACAAGGAGGAGGAGCATCATCGTTTTCGACTTCGCCTTCTTCTTCCCTCCCAACCCTCTCCCACCTTGTTTGGAGCGTAAAATCTTCCTCTCCAACACCTCGGCAACCTTCGTTTGAGTCTCGAGGATGATCCCTCCCGCTCTTCTCTCGTACTCGCTCTCTACGTCGGCTCGGCAGGGACGGACCATCTCCTCCTCCCTTCGCCGGTTCCCTTCTTCGAGCTCGCCTCTCTTCCTCCGCCGCTTCCTCGCTTCCTCGGCAGCAGCTCAACCTCATACTACCTCGAATCCGAAAAAGTACACCAACACTCTTTTGCTTCCCAAGACGACCTTGCCCCAGCGAGCTCCGTTGGCCAAGCTTCAGGAGCTGTACGGAGAGAGGACGATGGGAGGACTCTACGCCTGGCAGGTACGTCCTTCGCCGCTCGTTGGCTCGAGATCGCTGCATGGAATCTACTCAGAGGGCTGACTGCAACCTTCATATGCTCATCAGCGAGAGCACAACAAAGGAGACGACTTTGTCTTCCTCGATGGACCTCCATACGCGAACGGGAACCTCCACATGGGTGAGCTCGACCTCTCCTTCTTCTTTGCTCTCTTCGCTTCCCTCCCTCGTCGTCTTACACCCTTTTCTCTCTTCGAAACTTCACCAGGTCATGCTCTCAACAAAGTTCTAAAGGACATCACGAACCGATATCAAGTCCTGCAAGGCTCTCGTGTTCAGTGAGTCTAACGATTCCCCAAGCTCGAGCTCACACCCTTCAGCCCTTCCTCCCTCGTTCTCGCCTCGACGCTGAAACTCACACTAACGACCTTATCTCGCTCTAGGTACATTCCCGGGTGGGACTGCCACGGACTACCCATCGAGAATAAAGCTCTCAAGGAACTGAAAGTGAGTCCCACTTCCCTATTTTCCTCGAACACGACGAGGCCGCTTCCTGACCTCGCGTTCCTCTTCGTCCTTGAAAGGCCGACTTCCACGACCTCTCTCCAGCCGAGATCCGCTCAGCAGCCGAGAAGGTTGCCGAGGCAGCTATCGTCGTTCAGAGGGAAGAGTTCGAGATGCTGGGAGTGATGGCGGACTGGTCGAAGGAGGGGACGTACAGGACTTTGGGTGAGTCGACCGCTCTCTCCTTCCCTCTTCTTTTTCGCTTCGGCTCCTTGAGCTGACCTTTTCGTTCGTCGATCGGTCTGGGACAGACACCAAGTACGAGATCCGTCAACTTGAGACGTTTCAGAAGATGGTGGAGAAGGGTTCGTTTTCACCCATCTCTCCTCCTTTCGTGCCAACCATTCCCTCGGTTCCTTCAAGCTCGCTCACGTCTCTTCCCTTCTTCCAGGCCTCATCTACCGTCGTCACCGGCCAACCTACTACTCTCCATCCTCTCGAACCGCTCTCGCCGAAGCGGAACTCGTCTACAAGGACGATCACGTCTCGGAATCCGTCTATGTTCGACTCGTGGTCGACGCGCTTTCGGAGGGACTGAAAGCTGCTTTGGGAGAGGAGAAGCAGGGGAGCAAGATTGGGCTGGCGATTTGGACCACGACGCCTTGGAGTTTGGGAAGCAATATGGTTAGTTTCAGAGATATTCTTCTTTGTGGAAGAGAAGGAAAGAAAGCAGGACAGGGAGGGGCTGACTTTCGCCGACGCGTCTTTGTTCTTCCTTGCTGCGTTTTCTAGGCTGTGATGGTGAACAACGAGGTCGAGTACTCCATCATCGAGCTCTCAGAAGACGGCTCTATCCTCATCGTCGCTACCGATTGTCTCGCCGCTCTCGAGGAAGTCATTGGAGAGAGTCAAGTTCTCGCGACCCTTCTCGGTTCGCTCTTTTTACTTTCTCTTCCTCCCCCTTGCCTACGCTCTAAGCTCACCCGTCTCTTCCTTTCCATCTTTTCCACAGGATCTTCCCTAATCTCAACGACCTACCACCCCCTCTTCCTTCCCTCCCCAACCTCTCCCTCCGCCTCCTTCCCCATCATCCCCTCCTCCCACGTCACAGCAGCCTCCGGAACCGGTCTCGTCCACTGTGCTCCCTCCCACGGTCTAGACGACTACCTCTCCCATCGACTCCTCTTCCCTGACCTCCCTTTGCTCTGCCCCGTGGACGACGATGGGAAGTTCACGTCTGAGCTCGGGGAGAGGTTTGAAGGGAAGAGTGTGTTGGGAGAGGGAGCGAAGGAGGTGGTGAAGTGGTTGGAGGAAGATGGAGAGGGAAAGAGGTTGTTGGGAGTGAGGACGATCAAACACAAGTATCCTTACGATTGGAAGACGAAGGAGCCTGTTATCACTAGGTGAGTTGGGTGGGAGGTTGAGGGAGGAGAGGTAGGAAAGACGCGTCGAACAAAGAGCTGACTTCGATTTTGCCAGAGCTACCTCTCAGTGGTTCGCCAACCTCGATGGGGTCAAGGAAAGTGCTATAGAAGCTCTCAAAGACGTCACGTTCGTTCCTCCTAACTGTGAGTCGTCGCTTCTTAACTTCCCTCCTCTTTTCTTCTCTCTTTGCGTCCTTTTCTTCGCTCATCTTTCCGTCTTTTTTCGATCCCCACAGCCCGAGCCCGCCTCGAATCTTTCGTCTTAGGCCGCTCAGAATGGTGCATCTCCCGTCAACGGACCTGGGGAGTTCCCATCCCTTCACTCCACTTCCACCCATCCTCCTCCTCGTCTCCCTCCGCCAACGAAACCGTCCTCCTCACCTCCGAATCCCTCACCCACATCCTCCCCATCCTCGCTCGAAAGGGAACCTCCTACTGGTGGACCGCTCCCGTCGAGGAGCTTCTCCCTCCTTCCGTCCTTCCCCACTCCAACTCCAACGGGGAGAAGGGAGAGTGGAGGAAAGGAACGGACACCATGGACGTTTGGTTCGATAGTGGATCGGCTTGGACGATGCTTCCTGAACGAGGATCAAAGCCAAGGGCTGATGTAGTGCTGGAGGGAACGGATCAGCATCGGGGATGGTTCCAGAGCTTGCTGTTGACGTGTGTTGCGACGGGGGAGGGAGAGGGAGTTGGGAAGCCGCGAGCTCCTTACGGGACGGTGGTGACGCATGGGTTTGCGTTGGACGAGAAGAACGACAAGATGAGCAAGTCGGAGGGGAATGTGATCAGTCCGGTAGATATCATTCGAGGGAAGGAGGGTGAGAAGGTGAGCTTTTCGTTCCGCTTTGCCGCGTCGCGTCTTTCCTTCTGCTCTCGTTCCTCCTTGCTCATCAGCTTTCTTTTGTCTTGGATTGTTTCTTTTCAGACCTCGAAACCGCAAGGACCCGATGTTCTTCGAGTCTGGGCTGCTTCGAGCGACTACACGTCCGACATCTCTATTGGTCCAACGTCCATCGAATCGTCGGCAACTCGTCTCCAGCGTTATCGAGTTCTGCTGAAGTTCGTCCTTGGGAACCTGAAGCCTGGGATGAAGGAGATCGGGTCGTTTGCAAGGGAGGATATGAGCGTGGTAAGTTGCGAATTCTTTCTCTCAATCTTGTTCGACGCGTCTTGATCCTCTCGCGCGTTGCTTCGTTCGCAGGCCGACCGATGGGTTCTCGACAAGCTATTCCACTTCGAGGAGTCCACTAGGAAGTCGTATGAGACGTTCGCGTACGCTGCTAGTGAGCTCGACTCCCCCTGCCCTCCAGAAGAACTGCAGACTGACTCGAGCGTTTTCCTTCCTGCCAGTCATCAACTCGACGACGGAGCTGCTGGGAAGCCTCTCGAGTTCCTACTTCGACATGATCCGAGACACGGTGTACTCGGAAGCTGAGGAGGAGCAGTCCAGGCTGATTATCTTGGCCGTGCTACAGAGTGTGAGTTTTGAACGAACGTCCTCTCGATTCGAAAAGAAACTGACGTCCCCGTTTTCCTTTCGGCAGACCCTCGATACCGTCACCCAATCTCTCGCTCCCATCGCTCCCTACCTCGCCGAAGAGCTTTACTCCCATCGAATCGACATCGAGAAGACTTCGCCTTCTGCGTTCGGTCGAGAATGGATCTCGCCGGTGAGTCTTTCGGTCCTCGAAGTCTTCTCTTCCTCTCTTCGTCGCTCACTCCGATGTTCCTTACCCTCTAGCACCCAAGCTGGAACGATCCCGAAGCTCGAGAAGAGATGCACCAGATTCTCTCTATCAAGTCCAGCGTCCAGTCTCTTCTTTCGACTGGTCGAGAGGAAAAGTAAGCCGAACTCGCGACTCCCTTCTGGGCCCTCGGGGATCTCAACTCGACTCGACTGATTCCTCTTGTCTCACCCTCACAGAAAGGTCTCAGTTCCTCAGATGGTTCATCTCGAGATCTGTATCGACGATTCCCCGCTCGGAGAGATCCTCACAAAGCACAGTGAGTTGAGAATCGAGCTCTTCAAGAGGAAACGAGAGCCGAGACGCATCCTGAATGTCCGTCCTCCTTCCCTCCTTCAGAATCTCTCCTTGCCACCATCTTCTTGGTATCGCACGTCACGATACTAGCGGATCCTATAGACGAGCCTCAGTCTTGGGAGTACTCCTGTACCGTTCCTTCGTCAGGTTCGTTTACGACGTGTTCATTCTTCCTTCCCACTTCCCCTTTCCTCGACTCGAACCTCTTCCTCTGACGCGCATCTCGACTCTTCCTCTCTCTTTTATCTAGCATCATCAGACGCAGGAGCTATCTCTCTGCGCATCTTCCCCTCGTCAATGCACAAATGCCCACGGTGCTGGGTTTTCTCAGCTCCCCGGGAGGACACGCTTTGTGTTCGATGCGAGGGAGTTATTCGGGAGATAGAGGGCGTAGTAGTGTGATATATATATGGGTGAGTTACTCCCGGCTCGCTTCGGTCCCGTTCGAAGAAGAGCGGGCGAATGGAAGGGGGGCGGAGAGGAGGAGAGACAAGGCTCGCCATCTCCCTCCGAGGCGGAGTTGCAAATTCTCTGGCCGAAACGCGGCAGCAAGGCGCGTCATGCAGGCGGTAACTCGTTGTCGAGACTTGAGCTGAGAAGGGAGCTGGAGGGGAGTGGAGGAGAAGGACGAAGGAAGAGGAAGAGGAAGGTGTTCGAAGCGGACGATTTTGGTGAGTCGTCCTTTTCCATTCTCTTCATTTTACCTCCGAGGCCTCGCCCTACAAGCATTGCATGATCTGCCGCTGATTTCGATCGGAACCTCGTCATTTGCAGGCAAAACGAAGGTTTGACTTGCGAATAAGGGTGAAACGAAGGAGGGATGGCGTCTCAGAGTCGAACTTTGTTTGGTTCCCTTTGTTCTCTTCCTCTCTCGTTTCAGCTTCTCTTTCCTTTGTTCTCCCTTCTTCCCCCTGACAGTTTCATCTATTCTACCAGAGCGAGCAAGAAATTCGATGCCCTGGGTCGCTCTTCCCTTTGAACCATCTCTTCCAGCTCGACTATCAAAAGCAACATGCGTGAGTTCCTGTTTCACTCTTCAGCTCTCTTCGTCCTCCCTTCCTTCTCATCGAATCTGGTGGATCGTCGTCGAGTTCCCCAGAGGGAGATAAGATCAGGATCCAGGGCGAGCACTGACGTATCTTCTTCCCTCCCGTCTTCTTTCCTCTCCTCCCACCATCAGCTCACTATATCATTCCAATCGACGCTGAGCGACCTTCCCAGGCCATGGAACAAAGCCAGTTCGCTCCTCCTCGATTTCACCTCTCCTCCTCCTCCACCTCCTCTCGACTCGACGCATCGTCATCTCCTCCTGCTCAAGCCGACTCCTCTTACAACCTCACTCACTACAACAGCTCGAACGCCTCCTCCCCAGCAATCTCCTCCAATCTATCCTCTCGTCCGACGACTTCCTCTGGCCCAACGGTCCTACAAGCTTTGGCGGCCGACCTCTCCCGCTTCCAAATCCCCGATGACCACCACTCTTTCGTTCACCACCTCCCTCTCGCGTCCACGTCCTCCCTCGTCTTCCAACCTTCTCCCCAGCCTGGAGTCACAGCACCCCAAAAGAAGAAGACGCACTCGAAACCAAGGCCGGAAGGTCATGTCCCTCGGCCTCGAAACCCTTTCATCATGTTCCGCATGGACGTCGTCGAGAAGAAGTTGATCACCTCGGAGAACAAGCATCAAAACATTAGCAAGGTCGTCGCTGATATGTGGAAAGCTGTGAGTATCCCCTCCTCTCCCTCTCGTTCTTCTTTCCATATCCTCCTCTTCCCTCGCGATCATAAATGAGCTTGCCCCTCTCTCGACTTGAACTAAACTCCGACCTTTCTTTCCGATCCACTTTCTCTTTGCAGCTCAGCCCGAAGGAGAAGGAACCCTACCTGGCAGCAGCGAAGAAGGAGAAAGAGCAGCACAAGATCATGTAAGTTTTTTTTTTCTTCCTGGCCTTCCCTTCCGCTTCCTCGACCTGCCGTCGGTGTTGTTCGCGTTGAGCTCGAAGCTCACCAAATCCCTTTGTTCCCTCGCTTTTCGTGCAGGTACCCCAACTACGTCTACCAACCTCTCGGAGAGAAGTTCGTCGAGGGAGGAAAATCGCCGAAGAGGGTTACTGGGTCGAAGGCGAGCTTGAAGGCTGCTGCCCTCAAGGAGAAGAAGGCGATGGAGGAGGAGCAGAGGAGGGCGAGGATGGAGAGGCATGAGCAGGAAGAAGACGACGATGATGCGGCGTACGTCAGGTAAGTTTTTCGCGTCTCATGCTTCTCGAGTAGGCTCGGTATGGGTCTTCGAAGCACAGGTGACTCATCTTTGTTTGCTTCTCATCAGTTCTTCGACCAGCAGATCCAAAAAGCGAGCTCGTTCATCCATCAAGAAGTCGCGACCCAAGACCACCCGTCCCGTCTCCTCCTCTTCCAACTCGTACTCGGATCGCTCGTTCGAGGATGAGGACACCGACTTATACCCCGACGCCCGCTCTCATCCAGTCATTCCCATTCGGTCGTCGTCGAGTCGAGGAGGACATGGCGAACACTCGTCCGGAGTTTCGTCGTCGTCGTTCAGCAGCCAAGGAAATCGCTGGGAGAGCTCGAACGACGAGGGAACGGATTATCAGAGGATGGGGATGTCGGATCGAGGATTGAGGGTTGGGTACTCGACGGGAGGGAGGGGTTACGGAGGCGCCGAGGGGAGGGAGGAGGAGGACGGCGACGAGGTCGAACCTTCTCTTCGCCACTACCAGCAGACCCAGCAACAACCCACCTACTCCTACCCCAACCAGCAACAGCAGCACTACCAACCCGACAACGGACAACTCACCTACAACACCTACTCGGACTACCAGATGCCTTCCCAGCTCTCCTCCTCCTCGTCGTTCCCCAACTCTTCGATTCAAACTCCATCTCTCATCCCTTTCAATTCCCAAGTCTCGCGTCCCTCCGTCTTCCAACGACCCCATTCTGGCGGCGCGGAGTTCCTCCCAACGGCAGCTCCCTCTCCTCTCACGCCTGGATTCCCCAACCTCCCGACTCCTGGACTTCAAGGTCATCGTCGAGGATCCTCTCTCTCCTCCTCCATGCGCTACGGGCTCGACGACGGTCTCACTCCTCGAACTAGGGCTTTTTGGGAATCGGCTCCTTTGGACGTTGGATCGTCGTCATCGGGTCCTCCTGCTCGAACACGAGGTCACCGAGGAGGAGCGTCGGTCGAGTTGAGCGAGCTCTTCACCAGGGAACCTCTTCAGTCTCCTCGAGCTCGGGAGAGTGCTAGTCGAAGCCAACTCAGAGGAGAGAGCTGGCACATCGGATCGGAAACAGCCTTCATCCATCCTCCTACGGCCAACGGAGTCGACTACTCTTCGCAACACCTCGTTCCTTACAACCAGCAACCACTCCCTCCTCGTCCTTCCACCAACCCTTCCTACTCCTCTCACGAGTTCAACCCAGCTTCTATCCACGAGATCCCTTCCCCTCCACCCTCAGACCAGCTCTACCCCTCGAAATCCTACTACCCAACTCTCGGATCGGCCAGCCTTAACCTTTCGACGCGTCGGAAGGCACGTCCTCAAGCCCTCTCCCTCCTCTCCAAAGGTCGACCTCAAACCGCTCCCGCTTCCTCCCTCTCTTCCATCTCCATATCCAACACACAGTCCTCCGGATTCTCTCTCGAGGAGCAGACTCCCACTCAAGCCTCGTTCGATGGACAGGACGCGTCGTACGCCGTCAACCAACCTTACGACGATCAGAGCTACGGACTCGTTGGGATGGATCAGAGCGGAGGATACCAGGGAGGCCAAGGTCAGGGTCCTCTGTCAGGAAACTCGATGGTGTTCGACGATGAGTGGAGGCCGAAGGTAGATTACATCCCGTTCGTTGAAGCACCGTGGTTCATCCAATAGCTTTCTTCTCTTCGTTCTTTCCTCTTTTCAATAGATTCTTACATCTAGCTTCTTTTCTCTCCTTCGATCCGCTTTCGCTGCCAACTCGTTTTTCTTCACGCGTCGCCCGCCTTCACTTCTCCCCTCCCTTCCCCTTCAGCTTCGCTCTCAGCTATCTCGGTCTCATAGTTACTTATCTACTTATCATGTAACACCTATGTGAAGATGCCGTCCGCCTTTCACTGCAGGTTTGAGAAAATGGCCTGCTTGAGTTCGGAGTTCGAAACGGATCGGAGAAAGGGCGAAGCCGTTTGAAGCTGTCAGGAAGGTCGACCTTCCTCCTTCCTCCAGCCACGACCCTCGAACTGAGGAGACCTTCGAAACCATGCAGAACGTGAGTTCAGTACGCTATCTGCCTCTTCTCGGGTCCAGAATGCTCTCGCCGAATCTCTCTCGGCGAAGAAAAGAGGAAGAAGGAGCAGAGGAAACGAACGAGCTCGAGCTGACCTCCCCCTTCTCCTTCCCTTCCCGTTCGTTCTTCAGCTCTCCCCTCCCTCTCCACCTACCCCCTCTTCCCCGACCTCATTATCTAGAGCCCGATATACACCTTGGGGGATCCTTTGCGAAATCTACTCCGACTGCGACCCCGCTGCTTTGGCTACCGTCTCCCTCGATTCGCTTGGCTCTGGAGACGGCTTCACCGATACGTGGTTCTTCTGCTCGTTCAGTCCCCTCTGTAGGCTAAGTTTTCTCCGTCTTTAAGAGTTGACCTGACTCTGAGATGGTGCTGTATCGGCAAAGCAACAGGAACACACCCTCCGGCGGAACGACTCCTCCAACACTCCCGCCAGATCTTCTCTCGAATCAAGACGTTTTTTTCTCCAGCATCCCATCCGCCTTTCGGATCCGTAAGATAAAGATCGACATTTCGGTTTCCAACCCAGCCTAATCTCGATACTTTTCGCCCTCAACCTCTTTGACCTTTTCCACCTCCAAACCTCCCAAGCCAAAAGGACGCGTGCGGAGGAAAGGCGAGAAAGGCCTCTCTTTCCCCTCTACCAATTACCTCCCTCCCCTCTCTTCCCCTCTCCTGGAAATCACTTTTCCAGACCGAAGCCTGTTCCGAACCTCTCCCTTTCCTTCTCAACGACCATCAACGACCACCTCATTTTCCTCCTTCTCTCTCTCTCTCTCTCTCTCTCTCTACCTCTCGACGACTCTTCAACGATGGCCACCAACCGAGCGTCGATCTTCCCTCTTCTCGTCCTTCTCCTCTCCCTCGTCGCTTTCGCTTCGGCAGCGGACTCCATGACTTCGATGAACCACACCATGATGAACCACACCATGCCTATGAACACGACTTCGACCGCCAACTCGACGATGGACATGGGAGGCCACAGCATGGGAGGGATGGCTCCGATGAAAATGTAACTCTTTTCCTCCCTCGTTCGACTTTTCGCACAGTGCTGCAGCGATCTGATCTATCTCTTGGCACTTTCTTGAATCTTCTCAGGTACTTCCACTTCACCAAAGGCGACCCTCTGCTATTCAAGACGTGGGCTCCAAATTCGGAAGGTCCATTCGGAGGAGCGTGCGTTTTCCTTTGCGTGCTCGCTATCATCGATAGAGCTGTGAGTCGAAGGGTTTCTTCCTTCTTTGTAGACTTCTGCTTTTGCTGATCTCTTCTACCTTTATCTCGTGCTCAGCTTCACGCCGTTCGAGCTGCGTTCGAGGTGAAGTGGTCCTTCGAGTGAGTCGCCCGTCTCTTCCTCTCACTCTTCTTCTTCTTCTTCTTCTTCTTTCCTCCATCTTACGCCCCACTACCACGTAGCTGACCCTTAATCAATCCAGATCCCGCGCTCTGGCATCCCTCGACACCGACTCTATCACCAAGCAAGACGAGGCGGCACCGGCTCCCGTCGCTCCTCGCGTTCTCGACATCTTCCGAGGAGGCTCGGCGGCTGCTTGGGTCCAACCTCAGAAGATTACCCGGGATGCTCTGAGGGCTGTTCTCCAGGGACTTCATTCGGGATTGGGTCTCATCCTGATGCTGAGCGTGATGTGAGTTCTCCCTCTCTCTTTTTCTCTTCTCGTCACGAACCGTTTCTGAGAGAGGAGCTGATCAGAGCTTCTCATCCGTAATCCGACTACAGGAACTACAACGCCTGGTTCTTCTTCTCGGTCGTTCTCGGACTCGCAGCGGGAGAGTTCATCTTCGGAAGGTGAGCTTTTGGAACTTCGCGACGCGTCGTTCTCCCTTTTTTGCTCTTCGGTGCACTGACACGAAACCCCCCTCTCCCCCATCTCAGATTCTCTGCCTCACACAGTCGACACAATCTCTCCCAGGGAGGTCACTGTTAGATCTGGACCGAAGCCAGGATCGGTTGGCGGCAGCGGAGACGGGAGGAGGACAGAAGGTCGTCGAGGTGGTTGGCTCTGAAGGGATCTTTTGCTTTTTTTAAACGTTTTGAAAACTCATGAACGACTCCACCACTCTATCTACGCCCTCTCTGAAAGTTTTATCTTCCCTCGAAAACGGGCGTCCTCTCCTGCGACGGTCGACTCCGAAAACCCAATTCTCCAGCTTGCTGACATCCCTTCTTCCCTCCCTCACCCTCTCTTCCTTTCCTCCAACCCTCTCGACCCTTTTTTGAACGATGTCTTCCACTCTCCCCTCCACTCTCCCTGCCTGGCCTCCTTCCCTCCCCCAAGCTCAACTGGACCACCTCACCACTCTCGCTCTAGACTACGCCCTCTCCCACGGACTCATCTATCGACCTCCCTACCCGACTGGACTTTCTTCTCCTCTCTCCGCTTCCTCCATCTCGGCTCCCATCTCTCTCTTCCCTTCGCCTTTCCCGAAAAACCTGCATGCCAAGGCGCTCCAGATTCAGGAGATCTACAACGAGCTGTATGCGAGGGTGACGCTGGACGAGGAGTGGTTGGAGGAGGTCGTGAAGGCGTGCTTCTGGGGAGAGGAAGGAGGGGATGGCTTTTTGAGGGAGCTGTGGAAGGGTTGGAAGGAGGTGAAAGAGAAGGGCGTCAAGCAGGTCAGTAGAAGAGGACGTAAGCCTGGGACTTGGTCGGAAGAAGTCTGAAGGTTGAGCTCTGTGGGCAGGGAAACGGCAGGAAGAGATCGAACGACGAGCTGACATCTCGCTTCTCCTTCCTCCAGCCTCTCCATCTTCTGCTGGCTCGTTCAGACTACCTCGTACACCAAAACTCGAAGGATCCCCTATCCATCAAACAGGTCGAGTTCAACACCATCTCGTCCAGCTTCGGGTCTCTCAGCGAAAAGGTCGGAGGGCTGCATCGGTTCGTCGAGCTTCATCTTTCCTTCCTCTACACGTTCTCGTCCATCTTAGACTCCCGACTGATCTCTTCTGGATCTCGTTCACAGGTACCTCGCTCAGCAGACAACCTACTTCGGTGCTTCACCTCATCTGAAGCCCGCGAACCTTCCGACAAACTCTCCCATCAAGGGACTGGCGAAGGGACTCGCTGAAGCTCACAAAGCGTTCGGTGTTGCCGGGTGAGTCTCGCCGTCCTGAGTTTCTGAGCTCTCTGTCTGTTGATACCTGTGACTGACTATCTCGTCTACCTATCCGTACAGGTCTGATATCCTCATGGTTGTCCAAGACGGAGAGAGAAACGCGTTCGATCAGCGTTGGCTTGAGTACGAGCTCCTCGAAGCGTGAGCTCCGTCGTCCGCTCTCTCCCTTCCTCCCCGTCGCGTCGCCTCTCGCTCGTCTGCTTTGCTGACCTTCACCTCTCATACCGACAGCCACGGTATTCCCTCGCACCGAGCCTCCCTCCAGACCCTCACCACTGCTTCCTCCCTCGATGCTTCAACCTCCCAACTCCTCTTCACTCCTCCTCACTCTTCCTCCTCCAAACCCATCCTCATCTCCGTCGTCTACTACCGAGCAGGCTACACCCCCGACGACTACCCCACATCCTCCCTCTACACCGTCCGAACTAAACTCGAGCTCTCTACTGCCATCAAATGCCCAACCTACGCTCTCCAGCTCGCAGGATCCAAGAAGGTCCAGCAGGTCCTCGCTCGTCCGGGCGTTCTTGAGTACTTCCTTCCTACAACCAGCTCGAAGGGAGATTCGAAGGTGTCTCCTGCGTCGAAGGGAGGAAAGATGTACACGAAGGAGGAGGTGGAGGAGCTGAGGGAGAGTTTCATGGGACTGTGGCCGCTGGGAGATGGAGGGGAGGAGAGCTTGGAAGGGGAGAGGTTGGTGAAGGAGAGTGAGGGTGGAGAGGGTTATGTTCTGAAGCCGCAGAGGGAGGGAGGAGGGAACAATGTTTACAACAAGGATATTGGGCCTTTTTTGGAGGAGTTGGAGAAGAAGGATAGGTGAGTTGAGCTCGTCCGGTTTCTCGTCGCGTCCTTTCGCTTTTCTTCCTCCTCTTCCTCTCTCTCTTTTCTTCACTGACTCTCCCGTCCTTCCTTTCTCTCCTCATCTCTCCTACTAGACTCCTCCCTTCCACCGAACCTCCATCCAAATCAGCCTACATCCTCATGTCCCTCATCACTCCACCTCCCCACATCTCCAACATCCTCCTCCGATCTGTCAAGCCCTCGCCGGACCAGTCTCCCCTCGAGGACCACTCCGCTGAGGAGAAGGAGGTCATCTCCGAACTGGGAGTATATGGAGTCGTGCTGTTTGGGAAGGAGGAGGGCGTGGTGTACAACGATGGGAAGGTTGGGACGCTGCTGAGGACGAAGGGGAGGGAGAGCGACGAGGGAGGAGTGGCCGTTGGGTTCAGTGTGTTGGATTCGGTGGTTTTGGTTTGAGTGTGCGCGGCATATAGAGAGTGTTGACTTATCTTGGAGATGCTTTTTCTTCACTGCGTCGTGTTGGTGTAGATGGGGAAGAAGAGAGGAAGCCCGGCGATCACGAGCGAAACTCTCTGCTTTGGTTTTCCTTTCTCTCTTTCTCCCTCGACGTCCACCTTCCTTCTCTTCATCTTTCTCCTCTCCTTTTTCTCACATGAGTTCTTCCCTTTCCCCTCCTCCTCGCATCCCTTGTAGCAAAGGAAAGAGATTGAAACGAACGAAGCTCATCTGCTTTCTCTCCCTCCCGCTCCACTTCTTCTTCTTCCTCCTCCAGGATGTCCAAGCAGGTTTCTCGAGCTAAAGGCAAGACCGTCGCTGCCAGACCCAAAGTCAAGGTCACCCAGAGCGTCCGAGCTGGCCTCATCGTGAGTTTTCCCTTTCTTTCCTTCTGAACGGGCGAGGAGGAGGACGACGGGTCGAGAGGGAGTGGCGAACATGAGCTGACTTCTCCTTCCTCTCTTTCCTCCTTCTCGTTTTTCGTACAGTTCCCCGTTGCGAGAACCTTCAGAAGAATCAAACAGGGGAGATACGCTAACGTGAGTTTTTCTGTGCGATCGAGTTGGAGGAACGGAGGAGGAGAGAGGAGGGAGAGGGAGGAGAGGCCAGAGATAGAGAGCTGACCTCTTCCTTCCCTCTCGGACGACTGCACTCGAAGTTGGTTGGACAGAGCGCCGGCATCTTCATGACCGCCGTAAGTAGCTCTTCTTATCCTTTGTCGTCGTATATCTTTTGCTGACTGTCTTCGCTTCGACTCAAAATGAATCAGGTTCTCGAGTGTTCGTCTCATCTCCTCCCTCTCTTCTCTCGACGTCGACCGGATGAACGATCTCCATCACTCATTTGCTCTTCTCTTTGCTCATTTTTTTTTTTCTCTTCCGTCATCCGTCTCTTCTCGTTCTCTCGCCAGACATGACCGCAGAAGTTCTCGAACTGGCTGGCCATGCTGCCAAAGACAACAAAAGAACGCGAGTCACTCCACGGCAAGTCCTCTGATACCCGTCTCTTGTGTTTTTTCTCTCTTTCGAAAGAGCTGATTTTGTTCCTTTCCTTCGAATCTGTCAGATATGTCCTCCTGGCCGTTCGAAATGATCCAGAGTTGGATCAACTTCTCAAAGACGGTGAGCATAGACCCTCCTCTCCGTCCACTTCATCTATTCTCCTCCTTTTCGCACCGACTCTCGCTGATAAGAACTTTCCCTACTTTTCCAGTCACTTTCACCGAAGGCGGAACCAGTCCCGGAATTCATCCCATCCATCTTCAGGTTCGTTCCTTTTGTTTCCTCGCGTCGCGTCGCGGGTCCAGCTCGTCCTCTCTCGTCGGCCCTCTCATCCTCTTCCCTCTCCACTATTATCAAGCTGAAACCCTCGCTGAACTATTTATTTTTCCATGCGTTCCTGCAGGTCTTGGCCAAGGGTCAGAAAAGAACGGGTTCCGACTTCGAACTCGCGATCCCCTCCTTCGCCAACAACTGAGGTACTTAGATCGACTCAATTCTCTTCTTCAATCTAGCTCAGTCATAACCCCCTTCCTTCTTTCTTCTGCTTCCTTCTCACCAGTGAACAGATCATCCTCGAGAGTCGTCGTCGTCGCGTCGGCTCCCCTCTTGGATCGTCTCCCTTCGCTTTCCTTTCACTCATCAGCAGCATCTCCGTCTCCTTCGTAGCTTTTCAGTACTCTTTCACGATCTTGCATGACTCCCTTCTCCCTTCTTACACGCACTTCCCTCTAGAAAGTCGGCAGCTGGCCCCAATCGAACAAGCGATCATCCAAATTTGGCTGCTTTTGACCCTGAACTCCATCTTGCTCCCGCTTTTCTCCTTCCTCGAGCCTTTGTCGACGATGGCTCTGAGCGCTGTCAGCTCCCAACAGATCGATGGACACTCGATCGCTGTACTGGTGATCTTCTTCCTCGTCAGTGAGTTCTTTCTTTCTCTACTACTCTGGGAAGAAAGGGTGCACTCGAAGGCTTCGAGCTCACCATTCCTTTCCTTCCTCCCCTCTGCCTCTTCGCAGACCTCCTCGTCGTCTTCCCCCTCCGAATCCCTCTCCCTCGCTTCCTCACCAGCTTCGTCATCTCCGTCCTTCGTAAACTTCGACTCCTCTCCCCTCTCTCCCAGGATGAACTCGACTCTACAGCCCCGAAGGAGAAGGCCAACTTCGAGCTCGGGCTCAACTCAGCACCCGTCCTGGCAGTTCTCGTCTTGCTGGCTAGCAAGTCAATTGATGGAGCTACAGTCAGGAGGGGTATCGTTGGTACTGGTGACACGGGTGTGAAGCCGTACGACATCAGTGAGTCGAAAGAACTTCGTCCCCAAGGAGAGAAGGAAGTACGAAAGGAAGGAGGAGCCAAGCTCACCACTCTTTCCTCTCTTCCGTGTTGCCCAGTGCTTCTCTTCATCTCCCTCGCCTACCTCTCCATCTCGCTCGATGCAACAGGACTCCTTCGATACCTCGCTTTCCTCGTCTCGCAAAAAGGAGGCTCGTCAGGTCCCCGGTTGTACCTTTCGTTCTACGCTTTCTTCTTCGCGTTTGGGATGTTGGTTGGGAACGATCCGATCGTGCTTTCGGGAACCGGTTTTCTTGTTTATGTGAGTTCTAAATCTTTCTGGCATTGTGAGGGATGCTTGTCGGGCCCGCGGAGAATTTTCTAAGCTCGCGAAGGACGATGGTAGAAGAAGGAGAGGCTCGTCGCGAGAGACCTTGGCTGATCTGCGTTCCTCTCTGGATTTTGTCAGTTCACCCGAGTGACAGGTGTGAGCCCGAGAGCTTGGTTGTTTGCTCAGTTTGCAGCTGGTTGGTGAACCTTTACCTGCTCTATCGCTCCTCAAAAAAGCTCTGACTTTCCGCTCTCTCTCCACGTCTCCTTTTCTTCAGCCAACATCGGTTCGTGCTCGTTCTTCCTGCCTTTCTCCATCCTACTAGGACTCACTCTTAATTTTCCTCTTCTCGTTCTCAGCTTCCGCCATCCTCGTCTCCTCCAACCCAACGAACCTCATCCTCTCCTCCTCGTTCGACCTCCCTTTCACAACATACACCGCTTGGGTCATCCTCCCGTCCATCGCCGCAGCCATAGCAGCCTACCCTGTCTTGCTTTACTGGGAACATCGAGAAGAGGTACCCCAGACGATGGAGGAGGTCGATGTTGAGCCGGGAAGGGCTCTGGTCGATCCTTGGGGAGCTGCGATTGGGTGTTGCCTTCTCGCTGCGACTTTGATCGTGCTGGTAGCTGGGAGTGCTGCTGGAATCTTGGGAGGAGTCTGGGAGGTGAGTCATTGCATGCGTTACTTTGGTCTCGAAGGGCGGTTGAGGGCTGTGAGGGACGAGGAAATTGATCGCGTCGCGTTCTTTCTTTTCTTCCCTCTTCCTTAAATCACTCCTCTCTCAAAACGCTCGCTATACCGCCTCGAATCCCTTCATCTTTTAGGTCACCGTTCCAGCCGCCTTACTCATGCTCGTCCGGGACATTATTCACGACCTTCGCGAGGGATCTCGAGGAGGAAACGTTGCCGAGGATGGCGTTGTCGGTGGAGGAATCGTACGGAGGAGAAGCTCAGTTGCGGATCCTTCGAGTGAGGAAGCCATCGAGCTGAGTCGACGAGCTGGGGTCTCCGACGAAAAGGAGGAAGCCGATGTTGCGAATGCAGGAGACCTCGCCACGACGATGGAGGACACCTCTTCCCCTTCGATACCTCTAGAAGACGGGACGGCGACCTCTTCAGCAGCCACTCTAACCACCCCAATAACACGTCCGAACAACCCCCATCGACGAGCATCTTCAGCAGCAGCTCCTCCTCCTTCCACTCGACCCCTTGCCACCTTTGCCTCAACTTCTCCTTCCAACCCTCCCCGACGGACCCTTCCTTCCCTCCTCACATCGCTCTCGGAACGGTTCCCAACTCCCAGTCAAACTGTCCGACATCTACCTTTCCCTCTCCTCGTGAGCTTCTCCTCGTCTATCTATCCTCGATCTCTCTCAAACGCGTTCTAACTTCCCCTTCGCTTCCTCTCGTTCGTCCAGCCCTTCGCCTTCTCGATGTTCATCCTCGTCGACGGTCTAGCAGCAGCCGGCTGGTCTCGCGTCTTTGCTGTCTGGTGGGAAGCTCTAGTAACTCAAACAGGAACCGTTGGAGTCGTCTTCTTCATGGTTTCCATCAGCGTACTTCTTTGTAACGTGAGTTCTGCTCTCTTTCCCTTTCTCCTCTCCCCAACACTGATATTCCCATCTTCCCTGCTTTAATCAGATCGTCGGCACAAACATAGGCTGCTGCCTCCTCCTCACCTCGATGCTTCAGGCCTGGAACTCGACTCACTCTCCTCCTCAACGACAACTCACCGCAGCGATCTACTCCCTCGCTCTCGGATCAAACCTCGGAGCCGTCTCCTTCACCTTCCCGGCGTCGCTGGCGGGTCTACTTTGGAGGAGAATCTTGAGTCAGAAGGGGATCAGAATCGGGAGGGTGGAGTTCGCGAGGAAGTGAGTTGGTTCTCGCGACGCGTCCTTTCACTCTTCAGACGCTGATTCTCTTCCGTTTGGCTCGGTTTGGGTAGGAATTGGAAAGTCCTCCTAGTAACAGTGATCGTTGGATCTGTAGTGCTGGTCGGAGAGGTAGTCGTGATGATTCCGAACTAGATAATCGAATGACTTGAACGAACGAAATTGTATGAGGATCGTAAAGCAAACACGTCGTAAACTCTCAACCAAATCAGAATATACCAATCACTCATCATCCCCCGTCAAATCAATCACATCGATAGGAAGAGCTCGCTCTTTTCCCTTCCTCGAAGGCTGCTGAGCGACGCTTGACGAACTTTCGGTCTGCCAACCAGAAGAAAAGCGGGTCAGCGATACTTCTCTCCCTCCCAGAGTGTTCCGAGAACGTACTTTCACATCCCCATCGCCAACTCCTCCTCCCGTAGCCAACTTGGCAGCTTTCGCCCTCCTCTTTGCTTCAGCGAGTCGTTTCTGCAGAATCCGAAACAAACGCGTCGACCTGATCAGCTCGTTCTCTCTCCCTCTCTTGAGATCGCGTAAGATCCAACTCACCTCCAATTCCCTGACCTCTCCATCCAAATCCACATTCGTCACTCCCAGCTCATTCTTCATCTCCTCCTCCTCGGCCGCAACCTCCCCGTCCCTCGAGCGTTTCGTCCTCGGCTTGATGTCGAACTCGTCCTTGTCGACGTCGATGGGGGATTCGGATCGCGTGGAACTAAGAGGACGGGAGGAAGAAGAAGGAGCAGCGGAGCCTCGAATGGAAGGTGAAGGGGCCGAGAGTCAGGCTGTGAACGAAGCGAGATCAGCGATGTTGATTTGGTGGAGGAGTGGAGAGACGCGCCGAAACGAACTCACGTCTGTTCAGCGGTCTGGAAGGACCAGCTTGAGGAGGGGGCACGAGGATAGGTTTGTTTTCGATGTGAAGTTGAAGATATCTAGGATCGGGCGTTGCAGCTGGGAACAAAAGAAACAAGGCGAAAATTAAAGACGAGACGCGTGTGAGCGGGAGTACGAGACAGAGAACAAAGGAAGAAGTGAACGTACAGTCATCGTCCCCGTAGGCCCCCATAGCCTTCAGCACATCCCTTGATCGATACAGAAACACGAACTCGACGAAAGGGGAAGTCGGAAGATCCTGGTAGTGGAACTCGGCTTTGCGTTGAGGGACGATGAGGACGGTTCTCCCATACGTGGTGGAGTGAGAGATCTTGGACTTCTTGACGCTGAGAACGGCATGCGATGGAAGAGGAAGAGAAAGGACGACAGGAGAGAGAGAGGAGAGTGACGTGAGCTGGACCGTCGCGTCAAAACGAACGAGCGAAGATTTAAAGGGAGGAAGGGAGAAAGGGAGCGACTCACGCAACCTCGTGTAGGGTCGTATCGTTCTTCTGATGAAAGGTGGTATGCTGACCGACTCCAAAGAACTCAACGCGACAGAGCTTTACTTCGATCCGACCGATTTTGGATCCCGCGTCTGCGAACGGGGACGCGAGTTCTTCGTTGTCGGTTGTTTTCTGGACCAAGAAGACACCCAAGGCCAACCCAATGAGCTCCTTTTCTACGATGTCTTCTACGAGTAGAAGAAGAAGTAAGAAAGATACAGGGGGACTCACGACCTCAGCAAACTCGAACGGCACCACGCTGGAGTTGGAATCCAGCGCACCCTTTCGATGCCTGAACCTTCTGAACTCGTTCAACCAGCCCTGGGTAGCTGCTTCGGGATCGCCGTCGAGGTAGATGAGTCCGTTGACGGTGGGAGTATCAGCGGATAAGCTTTCGTAGACGGCGGCGAAGCGCTGAGGAGGGAACGAAACGAAGGAGAGGAGGTTGAGCTTGGGCTTCAGCTTTTGAGCTTCTGCGACTAGAGAGGTTGGGTTCGGACGTACCTTTCCACTCTCTGAAGCAATGAAGCAGGTGATTTGGTTCCCATCTTGAATCGTTTGGAGTTCTTCGGCTGGGACCCCTTCGATTTTGACGACGACGGAGAAGTTGCGTAGGCGCATACAGATGTTGCGGGGGCAGTAAGATTCCTTTCGGGTTCCTGCGGAGCACTCGCTATTCAGAAGCTTAAAACTCGTCGACTTTGCTTGTCCGGAACGGCAAACAGAGATGGAAGGAGGAGGGAGGAGTGGAAGTCGAGCTGAAGTCGGGATGCGTGGAGATGCGAGTCAGCTTTGAGTTCTACAACCTTATTCATTCATCCTCAAGGTACTCGTATAGACTCGGAAGCTGACCTGGCTTTCGAAAATCTTCTTTTAGGTCGTTGTGGTCGGTGGCGAACGAGCTTCTCTGCTCTCGATTTCGAAGTTGAGCTCACCTTTTCCTCTTTTGTCGAGATCTTGTCAACGACGACCCAGATGACTTCGACTTACAAGCCCAAAAAGCACGCTGCGTTCCTCGTACGATGCCTGAGGGGAATGCCTCCGTCCGCGATCTCGTTGGACAGTAACAGGTGAGTGCATCGAGGAAAAGAGGAGGAGGGAGGAAGGAAAGGGTCGAGCTCAACTTCCTTCGAAGGAAGATGGGAGCGGCTCGAGAGCTCGTACGGCCTTCCTCTTAACACAAGAGCAGGGAAAAGCTCAGAGAAGGGCTCTTGGAGGGTACTCGACCAAGGACTGAGCATGCTGCTGCAGACTATAGATCTTCTCGCTCGAACGAAGCTGACTCTCTTCCCCTTCGTCTCCTCCTCCTCCTCAGAATGACTCTCGCTTACTTCCTCGTGGCCTCTCTTGACCTCATAGGAGCTCTCTTCACAGACACTAAACAGGAGGATCGAGAAGATTGGATAGAGTGGGTATGGGATCAACAGCTTCGTGAGCAGCAGCACCCCTCCATCACCTCCTTCTCTCAGCTCTCGAGCTCACCGTCTTCATCTTTCGCCTCATTCGTGGCAGCTGCTGGAGGTTTCCGAGGCTCCCCCTTCTCAGGTCCCTTCGACGATGCTTGCTCTTCCTCTTCTTCCGTGAGTTTCTGTTTCCCTTCTTCACAAGCAGATGAAGCTGAAGCTAGCTCTCCTTGGTTCGCCATCAGCCCTCGCCCACGCACTCCGCCTCCCAAGCTCACCTTGCCTCCTCCTACACGGCTCTCCTCCTCCTCTCCCTCCTTCGAGCGCCCATGGATCGTCTCAACCGTCCAGGACTCATCAGTTTCGTCAAATCATGTCAGCTTGACGTTGGGTCGTACGTCCAAAGTCTCCCTCTCCTCTCTCTCTCCTCCCTCCATTCGCGTCGAGCTCACCTTTTCTCGGCTTCGTCCATCGTTGGCCCCTAGCTTCTCGCCTCTGAGAGTAGAGATGAACGCAGAAGACGACGTGCGAATGGTTCTCTGTGCCTGTGTGATCTCGGATCTGCTGGGCGATTGGAGCGGAATAGACGTTGGGAAGGCTAGGGGGTTTGTTGAGAGGTGTTTGGTCAGTTTTCTCGTCTTTTCTCCTTTGTCTTCTGAACATCAGCTCGGGTACTCACTTTCTCTCTCGCTATTGACAGACCTACGAGGGAGGCTACGGTCAGAGACCAGGTCAGGAAGCTCAAGGTCGGTACTCTCCTCCTCTTCGCTTTCTCTCCTCTCGCCCATCTTCGCTTCCTCATCCGCTCCCTTTTTTCCTTCTCCACTCGCTCTATATCAGGTGGAACAACCTACTGCTCCCTCGTCTCCCTACGCCTCCTCTCCACCGCTCCTTCCTCCTCTACCTCCTCTACCTCTTCTTCCTCCCCAACCTCGCCTAGTACCTTGCCGGTTTCCAGCTTCCCACCGCCCTCCACCTCCCGCAAAACGATCTCATGGTGCCTTCACCGCCAAATCCCTCAGTTCACACTCCCACCACCATCCGAGGAATTGAGAGGAGGTGGCTTCCAAGGTCGGACAGGAAAGAAAGGAGACGCGTGTTATTCGTTTTGGGTCGGAGGAGCTCTTTGCGTGAGTCTTCCCTCTTCTCATCCTCCTCTTTTCTTCTTCTTCTTGCTCGACCTCCATTTCTTTCCGCTGTTGCGAGCGTCGATTTCAAGTGGGAACTTCCAACGGAGGAATGCGAACGAGAGATCAGTCGAAACTGACGCGTTTCTTCCTTCCCCTCGTTCCATTGCGTTCACCAGGTCCTCGGCGCCGGAAGTCTGGTCTCCGCTTCACCCAACCGAGTCTTTGTCCTCCGATGTCAATCTCCCGTCGGAGGATTTGGGAAAGCTCCTGGAGAACGACCAGGTGCGTTCTGACTCCTCTTTCCTTCGCCCGCTCGTCTCGTTTCGTCTTGTCTTTTCGACTGACCTTTGGTCTTTGGCTGTTCGATGATCTGTGATTTTAGACCCCTTCCACACTTATACCTCTCTCGCTGCTCTTTCTCTGCTGAAGTCGGACGAGGAGGAGGATCTGGGACTGGGAGAGATGGATCCTGTGCGGAACGTCGGGGTTGGAGCTATGAGGTGGCTGGAGCAGGAGAGGGAGAGGTTGGGTTGGTTGAAGAAGACGAAGGAGGAATGAGAGTCTGTTTTGGAACTGAAGATCAGAGAGAGAGAAAAGAGAGAGCGAAAGAACGCAACGCGTCGTTCCTTTCGAGTCGAATCAGGGTAAAACAAACAGGTTTAGGTAGCAGAGGAGGTTTTAGTAGGGTAACGGGAAAGGCAACACACAAAGCGAGGTAACAAGTACGATGAACTAGACGTGACTAAGTAGAGGAAGAAAGCCGGCGAGCGCTCGTTCAATCCAACTTCCTTCGATCTCCCCAACCAAGCTTCCTCTCTCCGAGCTTTCTCTTCTCATTTCCTTGGGTCATGCTGAGCCAAACCTGAAAAAGGGAGACGGAACGATATCAGCGGGGGAAACGAGGGGGAAAAGAGAGAAAGAGAGTCGACCCACCCTCTTGAAGTAAGTCTCGACGGGCCAGAACATCGCGACTCGCTTCTTGTAGACCTGGGCATAGAGAGGGTATTTGGGGGTGGAGATCCATTCGGTGAAGAGGCTGTGATGCGAAAGAGACCAAGCGTCAGCGGGCCGAACGAGGAAACGAGAGACGCGTTTCAACTTCTCACTTCTCTCTTCTCTGTCCGAGGGAGATGAGAAGAAAAGGGTTTGATGAACTCACGTCGATCCCAAAAACAACCCCGAAAGAGCCAGAGGTCCAGCGATAGCCCAGAACGGGAACGTCTCTACGAGAACGACATCCTTGATGAGCAACTGAACGGTCTTGACGAGATCGTCCCCAGTGGCGCGGAAGGCGTTAAGGACAGAAGTAGGGAAGCCTCGGAAGAGAGGAAGGATGGGGAAGAAGGATTGAAGCCACCAGAAGGTTTGTTCGAGGGCAAAGGCGGGGCTGGGAGGAGGAGAGAGGACGCGTCGAAGAGAAAGAAGCAAGTTCAGCAACTCCAACAGAGAGTATTGATGGTCGTGAAAAGGCGTCTACTCACTGCCTGGAATAAGCCCAAGTTCCCTGAGCAACGAATCCACGCTTTCTATCCTCCTCTCCCCAGGTAATCGAGGGACCAAGTCCGAAGGGGAAAAGCGTCCACTTCTTGGTCTTCGATCGCTTGGAATCGGGAGTGTGCTTCCAGGATTGATACCTACATAGCCAGAGCACCAGTATCAGCATCTGCTAGTTGTATGCTTGTACGTGGAGCGGAAATGGACTTACGCCTGTTGAATTCCATCCGAGACCCATTCTCCGTAGACGCAGGCGAGCGCGAGAGCCCCCAGCACGTAGTCGGAGGTGGTGAGGTAAGGGTAGGTCATCAGGGCGTGGGAGACCTTCTCGGGAAGAGGAGGAGAGTGGTACGTTTGAGGGTGGGCTTGGATGAGGAGGTAGTGGGAAGGGATCGCGATGAGCATGAGGAGGATGTTTTGGTAAAGAGCTGAGGAAGAGAATCAAAAGCCCAGGTTAGCTCGAGAAGATGAGAAGAGGATGGTAGAGGAGAAGAAGAGAGCCGAACCGATGAAAGCAAAGTTGAAGATCCTAAAGGCCCAAACAGGAACCATATCTCGAGCGACGGGCCATCTGAGAAAGGAAGGGAGGAGAGGGAGGAAAGAGGAGATGTGAGCTCGGTGATTTCTTCTCCTTTGGCCTCGATGAGCCACAGAAGTTACCAACCTGTAATCCTCCGACCTGGGATCGAAGAATCCTCTCCTAGCAGCGTTGTAGGTCAATCTCGCCGACCAGACCAACTGAGTCGCGAGAGCAAGAGCTTGACGATGATCGACGTTGCTGAGGAAGAAGTCCCAGAACGCTGCGATGGAATCAGGTCGTTGAGCTTGAGGAAGGAGCGCGTAGAGAGCCACGAGGGGCTGTATGGTGAAGTGAATGGTGTAGATGACCTGTTTGGTAGCGAAAATAGGATGATGGAGGAGAGGGAGGAGAGAGAGGGAAGTGTGAGCTCAAACGAGTTTCCAGGAGCCGACCCCGACGCCGAAGAGCTTCGCTGAGAGGACGGAGAAAGCTGTGGAAGATCGATACGTACGGGTACGAAAGTCCAGACCCTGTCTACCTGAGAGACGTTTCCAGAGATCTCTCTGCGTTGGATGTGAAGGAAAGAGCAAGGTGGAAAGGAAGAGGTCAGTTCGACTCTCTTCTCGATCTTCCTCCCTCTTCTCTTCCTCCAGCCTTCGATGCGAAACAAAGAAAGATTTACTCACCCAGCGAGCCAGGTCCAAAGCACATTCCAGCTACAAAGCAACAGAGCCGAGTGGATGGGTTGAGCGGTGAGGTAGAACTGCTTGAGAGCCTCGAGGGAAGGAGCCTTCGCCAGGGCTGAAAGAGCGTCGGGGAACTTTGAGATGGAGTACAGAGGGAAGGAAGGGAAGGGAGGAAGAGCCTCGATCAGAGGGAGCGACTTGGGAGTCGAGAAGAGGGAAGACCGGAGGGTGTCAAGAAGAGAGGACATCGTGGTTGGAAGTAGGAAGAAGGAAGAGGAGATGAAAGAAATAAGGTGAGGATCGGCGGACGATCGAGAGCAAGTGGGCCGATGATGCGTTCGTTGACTTTAAAAAGCTGTCAAATTTGCGCGGAAGAGAAATCTGGCGGGTACGTGGGGGAGTCGGGTCGTAGAATCGTGTATATGGTGGTCGTGAAGAGGAGGAAAGCAAAAAGAAGACGTCTCAAAAGCAAACCAAAACCAGCCCGCCTTCCTCCTGCCTCTCTTCCTCTCCGCTCAACACTCCTCCAGCTCCCCTCGCATCTTGCCCACCTAGAGGACCAGGCCCATGAAGGGCGGCCACCAACTCCTTCAGTGAACTAACGTTGTCCTTCGAGCGAGCGTGAGGCGAGGACTGTGAAGTGACGTCGAGAAGAGGAAAAGAAAAGAAAAGACGCGTCGCGAAAGAGAATTGTCAACAAAGCGTCTCTTCGAGTTCAAAGATAGTTAAGGAAGGAGACTCACGCCAAAATCCACGTATCCTCGACCAGGCAGATAGGTCGGAACCTCATCGAGCACGTCCTTCGTAATGTTTCGAGTGTCAAGAAAAGAGGGAGGAGGAGGAGAGGTGGGAAGTTTGAGGTTCTCCTCTTCTTCCTCGTCCGAGTTGTCGGATCCCTTCTCCTCGTCATCGTCGATCCAATCCATAGCCTCGTCTTCTTTTGATGGTCTGACAGCGTCAGCAGCAGCATCCGATTCCGGACGAATGTCGAGGAGGGGAGGTAGATCGGCGAAGGGGAAGTATCCGGTGCGGTGAGCTTCGAGATGAGGGATGAGAGGTTCGAGCGGGTGGAATTTGTTTGTTGCCTATGATGGCGAGGTTTAAGGAAGAGAGAAAGAGGCGATAGTCAGCCGCGACTCGGCAAAATCGAGAGGGACGCGTCGGAAAGAGGAAAGAAAACGGGGAACGAACAGGATCGAGCAGCGAGGAAGGCCTGAACTCGGCTTTGTACTTCATCTTGGTACAAGATTGTATGTAGTAGCCTGAGTGAGAAAGGTGAGAAGCATTGTCAGATGGAGGGGAAATGGGAGGAGGGATTGAAGACACGCACCGAGGTAGAGATGCTTCATTTCACTAGCTCCAGCCTCCGCCATGGCCTTCACTAAACCCACCTCTCGAAGAGCACTCAGCTAAAGCAATCAATGAGTGGAACTTGAAGTCAGTTGACATCTTTTAAGCTGAGCGAGACAGACGGAAAGACTCACCTTTCCCCATCCCATCCCTCCCAACTCTCCTTCGGGGTCATACACGAAGTAGACGCTGCTCACACCTCCCTTCACGATGTCTAGGACTCCAAAGGCCACAACCTCCCCATCAACCCAGTAGAGCTGATGCCAACTCCCGTACTTCTCCGGCAAACCCAACTCCTCAAGCCTCGCTTTTCTCGTGTCGGATCCTTCTGCGAGACCGACGAGGGAGGGATGAGAGTAGGATATTGTGGTTGGAGAGAGTGGTGAAGAGCAGAGGAAGCGAGAGAAGGATTGGAAAGAGGCTGCTAGAGAGGTTGGGGGTTTGTCTTTGTGGATGAGGGTCTGGTATTTGACGTAAAGAGGGTGGAGGGAAGGGTGAGGCGGCGACGAGGGTTGAAGAGTGACCTGGAGGACGAGAAGAACGTCAGAGGAAGTCTCGTCTAGCAGCTAAGAGGGTTATAAAAAGAACTGACTTTAAACGAGTGAGGTTTGGGCGTGTGGGGGGAAGAGGGAGTCGACGAGGAAGACGAGGAGGACGCGATGGGTTGCGAGGTTTCGGGTAGTCGAAGCTTCTCGAGGAGATCGAAGGGTTTGTTCTGGCGACCACGACCAGGACGACCTCTAGGTAGAAGAGGATGAGGACTGAGGGTGGGAAGCTTAGCTTCGAACCTCCAGAGAAGAAACGGAAGAAACGAGACGAGACGCAGACTCACATTCCAAAGTCGGGGCTTCCTGAGAGAATGTAGCGGGTGAACTTTAGAAGGATCCTGCGCTGACGTTTCCCTGGTCTGAATGCATTCGCTTCGAGCCTGATCGTGTACTGGGGGCAGCAGGTCCTCGCCATGTCCGGACTGAGAGAAGCAGGAAGGATGAGAAATGTGAGCTCGACGAAGGGGAGATGGTTCAGGTCGCAAAGAGACTCACTGGTAGATGTAGCTGCGAAAAGGGAAACAGGTTAGCTCGTGTTACACATAAGATCTTGAAGGCTGCAGCTTACCTTCCGCTTCTTCGCCAACCTCGATTCATGAGCATCTCGTAGAACTAAAGGAAGGAGAGAAGACAGTGAAGGTGAGCTCGAGATTCCCCCTCCTCTCGTTTCTCGAAGCTGGAAGAGCTCAACTCACCTCTACAGACATCTGAGTGGCCCATAACCCGTAGCTCATGGAAGTTTTCTCTTTACTTCTCTCGCCAGAAGGAGAACAGTATCCACAGGAACTGGCATAGTACCCTGAAGAAAGGGAGGGAAGGGCGTGGACGGCGGTGAGCTCGTCAGCGGTCAGGGCGAGAAGATGGACGAAAGCGCTGATTTTTTTAGCTTGATCAAGATTGCGTACCGATAGGCGATATCAGAGAGGGTTCAGGAGCCATTCTGTGACACTTTTTTGAAGGCGCTGGTGGAGGGTGGAGGAAGCTTCGAACTGAAACCGAAAGTGAATCTCCAGAAACCAAGTCCGAGACGTTGTTCTCCCTCAAACCGCCATGTCATCCGCAGAGATCTATCAGAAGGACGAACTTCTCGCGCGTAAGTACCTTCATCTTGCTCAGCTGTTGTACAGACCAGAAAGTTGACCTTTCCCTTGCCCGTATCAGTGATCAAACAGGAGGGAAACTCCAAGTGAGCTGAGCTCGTCCCTTCGCACCTCCTTCCTTCCTTTGCTCACCATCCTCTACAGGTGCTCGGATTGCGGCGCACCAAATCCTCAGTGGGCCTCCCTAGGCTTTTCGAATTTTGTCTGTCTCGAGTGCTCGGGAGTTCACAGGGGCTTGGGAGTCCATATAACGTGCGACCTCGTTCCTTCCTTCCCTTCCCCTTCTCCATCCCCGCTTTCCTTCCGCTGACCTTGCTTCTCTTCCTCGCTTGCTCTCAGCTTCGTCCGAAGTGCTACTATGGACAAGTGGTCTGAAGATCAGCTCAGGAAGATGAAGGTCTGTCGCGTTTGCTCGGGGTCGATAGCTCTTTCTTTTCCTTTGGGCTGACGAGCTCGCGTCCGATCTCCCTTGTTGTTTTACTTCAGCTCGGAGGAAACACCAACTTTCTGAACTTCGTCACGTCCTACGGACCTACTGGTGGCTACCGACCCGGAATGAAGATTGCCGAGAAATACGCTACCCATGCTGCTCTTCAGTACAAGGAGAAGGTTCGTCCTTCTCATCACATCGCATCGCGACCTCCTTCCCGCCATCGTCTTCGTTCCTAATTCTCCTTGCTAACCTTCACGGATATTTCTGCAGCTCACTGCCATCTGTTCCATTCCACCTCAAGAATGGTCTCCTTCGCCTCCTCCTCCTCCCTCCTCGACTCCCGCCTCGGCCAACTCGTCTCGACCCTCTTCAGCTCAAGGAGTTCGCAAACCCAGAGGATACGGAAACGGTGGATCCTCAGGACTGAGTCGGGAGACCGAGGGAGGCTCTGGAGGATTCGAAGACGACGAGGCTTCCAGGAGGAAGGCTGCCAACGAGGATTTCTTCTCCAGCATGGGCTCGAAGAACGAGAGCAGACGAGATGATCTGCCTCCCAGTCAGGGTAAGTAGATCTCTATTCTCCCAAATGATTAGAAATCCAACATTCCGTCTATCTTGCAGCCGTTGAGCTGATTTTTTGTTGCGTTGCGTTTTGCAGGTGGAAAGTACGGTGGCTTCGGATCAACGCCTGAACCCTCTTCCTCGAACAGCCATCCCTCCTTCGCTCTCTCTAGCCAGAACGCTCCCTCCTTGGACGAGATCCGTAACGATCCTCTCAAGGCTGCTTCCAAAGGATGGGGACTCTTCTCTGCTGCTGTGTTAGTATCTTCTGGCACATTTTCCGCGTTTCGACGCGTCTTCTCGTCTCTCACGTCTCTCACGTCCTAATCTTCTCGCACCTCTTCATCTTCCTCATTTACCTCTGTAACAGCTCCGCCGCCTCCCGAACCGTCCAATCGACTATTGTAGACCCAACCATCCAAACTCTCTCCGACCCAGCTCTCCAAAACAACCTCCGGACTTCCTTCGGAACCGTCGCCTCCTCCGCCCAGAAGTTCGGTAGCCAGGCGAACGGATTCGTCAAGGAGCGATCTGGAGTCGACTTCGTTGGAAAGTTCGGAGAGCTCGGTCTCACCGGAGGATCAGGAACGTCTCGAGGAGGATACTCTCAGGCTGCGAGGGGCGAGGATGAGGACGACGACCAGCAGGGACCCAACTACGGAGGAGGATACAGTGACAAGGGATGGGGAGGAGACTTCGGGAAAAAGAAGGGTGGAGGAGAGGAGGGTGAGGGAGATGACTTCTTGGCTGTGAGTTTACACTTTCCCTGACGGATTGCTTTTTGTCGAGGAACGACGCGATTTCCGTTTTCATCTCTTCCCAAGCTGACTCCTTGTTCTCTCTCCCTCGTCTTCCGTAGGTCTTCGGAGACAAGCCTACTCTCAACTCGAAGAAGGCTGCTCCCTCGGCTGCGTCGTCTTCGTCGAAGAAGAAGGACGACGAGTGGGACGATTGGTAGTTTTCGACTCGTCCATTTCCTCCCTTCGTCCTTTGCTGGGCGGAATTTTCTCTCGCCAATACTACTTGATTTTTCGTCGATCTCATGACGATTCCAGATACCCTACCTACTTCGACATTCGAGAACCCCGACAAAGGCATACGAAACGAGTCGAGATCCATTCTCCGACGCGTCCTTGGCCGCCGTGAAGGAGACAGGAAACCTCGCAGCTCAAAGATGAATCCGTTCGACAGGTCGCTCGGGAAGGAACCTCGGGCAGCTGAATCTGCCGCCAAGCCGACGGAGGATCAAGATAACGATCACCGAAACGGAGTGAAACACGCTCCCTCCCGCTCGAGGGATCGCTGAACCCCTCCGCTTTTTTTCCCTCTCTGTCGTACGTCTGCTGCTCTGCTGCACGTTTCTTCTGTTCCGCCATCTACAAAAAAAAAAAAAAAAAAAAAAACCCTCATCTCCTCTAACATCCATCATCCTCTATCTCCACACACACACGTTGGACCTGCCTCGGACTAGATTTCAGCTCAGAGCCCCCTCTCTGCCGCCACTCAGCATGCTTCTCCCTTCCCTTGTCCTCAGCTCTCTAATCTTCATTTCTGCAACACCAGCTCGAGCTCTGAACTGGACTTCGACGAGGACGACTCCAGCCTTCAGCCAAGTCGGTGGGGAACGCATTCGAGGTGTAAACTTGGGGGGATGGGTGAGCTCTTTCTTTCTCCTCCCCGTTTTGATCGAGCCTCATCTGGAACTCTTTCTTCGTGTCTCCTTCGGATTGGGTTCCTGAAGACTACTAAAGACGTTCGCTGATCTTTCCTTTAATCTTCCTTCACCTTGGCATGAACAACTCTACAGTTCGTTCTCGAAAACTGGATGCAGAGCAACCTCTTCGTCGTCCCTCCGCTGGATCAGTACGCCGTTTCTGACGAATTAAGCCTGCTGCTTCTCCTTTAGATCTACCGAGATGTATAGGATGGTCCCTCTGAGCAGGAAGAAAGTTCAGATGGATCAGAACTGACGTCTTGCCTCGGTTTCTCTTCGAAGTGGACGTACACGAAACTACTGGGTAAAGAGGAGGCTACGAAGCGGTTGACCTCTCATTGGAGCACGTGCGAGTTACCCAGCTCTTATGTACTCACCCGAGATATCGAACTGATCAGCTTCTTTGCTTGCGCAGACATCACAGAAGAGTAAGTTCGCACGAGACGCGACAGTCCGATCCGTCCGACGAAGCTCATCCTTCTCTCTCTCCTCCACTCTCCTTTGTTCTTGCAGCGATTTCAAGGCCATCTCAGCAGCTGAGCTCAACTCGGTTCGAATCCCTATCGGCTACTGGGCTTTGATCGATCTCGAGGACTCGGAGCCGTACGTCTCAGGTCAACTCGGTTCGTGGAGTTCTTTCCTCTTCCTTTCCTCGCGTCTCTCTCGAAGCTGATATCTCTTCTCTCTCCAGCCTTTCTCGGTAAGGCTCTCACTTGGGCCATCAAATACAACATCGACGTCATGGTTGATCTGCATGGAGTCCCAGGTGAGTCTGCTTCTTGATCGTCCAGATCTGCTCGACGCGTCGCGGCTGACAAGTTTCTTCCCTTTCTCAGGATCTCAGAATGGCTTCGACAACTCTGGGGTCAAAAACACTGAGGGTCCTAGATGGGGCTCTTCGAAGAGTAACGTTGATCGATCTCTTGAAGCGCTCGGAGTTCTCACCCAGTTCGTGACGGACGAGAAGTACCTCGGAGTCGTCAAGGCGTACGTTCAGTTTCCATCGACTCCTCCTCGCTCGACCGAGCTGACTCTTCCCCTAATTCGCAACCGTAGTATCGAAGTACTGAACGAGCCTCTCATGGACCGCACTGGGAAGTGGGGAGCTACTTGGGAGGAGCTTTCCTCGTACTACGTCAAAGGTGAGCATTTCTACTCTTCTCTTCTCCTCAGCTCATCGAACTCCTGCTCTAACACCTCTTCATTCCAGCTTATGAGACTGTTCGATCCAACGAGACCGTCATCGATGGCTTGCCCTTGACGATGGTGATATTCCACGACGCGTTTCAGGCGATCTCGAATGTGAGCTCTGATCCACACCAGCTCATCGCGTCTTCGACTCATCCTCATCCTTTTTTAATTTTTATTTTTTAAATCAGTGGGACTACTTTTTCACTGAGAAGACTCTCGGAGGATCTTTCGCGCAGTTCGGACTCGACACCCATATCTACGTGAGTTCTTCTCGAGAAGAGAGGAGAAGAAAAAGAAGAAGAAGAAGAATTGACGCGCTTTCGTTCATTCTCTTTTCCAGCAAGCATTCGTTCGTCCTGATCCTACATCACTCCCTTCCTCCTTGAGCTGACTTCAACTCCTTTCGATTCCCTAATTCACAGAACGGAGACGAGAAGAAGACTCAAGCCGAACACATCTCAGCGACGAAATCTCGCCTCGCAGAGCTCAAGACTGCGAACTCGAAATGGACCACAGTCGTCGGAGAGATGTCTCTGGGAGTTGGGATCTACTGTGAGCTCACCCATCACGCTGCACGCGCTCACTCGAGATGAGCGAGGGGAGAAGCCGACGAGACGCTAACTTCGACGCTTTAATTCGCGTCGACTTTCAGGCACCCCTTACACCGATTGCGTCAACGTCACGATGGCTTCCCAGGGCGACAACTCCATCTCCAATTCAGCCTTCTTGAAGGAGTTTTGAGACGTCCAGAAGGACGTGTACGAGTCGGCGGCGGGATGGATGTTCTGGTCCTGGAAGACAGACGCGGCAGCTCCTTGGTTCGTTCATTTCTTTCATCCTACGTTCCTACAGCTCATAACGTGCTTATTCTGAACTTTTCTTCTCTTTTGTATACAGGTCGTTCAAGGAGTCTCTCGCACAGGGATGGATCGCTCTTCTTCCGGACCGCGACATCAGCGTCGCGGCTTCGATCTTCCTCCCGTTTTCCAAAATCATCTCGAGCTTGTCGAGTAGATACTGGGTGAGTCTTCGGATTCTCCTACCACTCCTCTTTCATTGGCTGAGATTTCTCGTCCTCTCGTCTCTCCAGCCCACTACCACAATCGGGAGAGATCAGTCGTAAAACCCGCCGTCGTCGCGGACATTCTTTCTACCTTCTTTCACCACCTCACTAGACCTTCTCTCCTTTAGACTCCCTTCCTTTCACCACCTCGCTCCTTGTAGATCTCCGTCTTTCAGCGTTATCGCATCCGCCTTCGTTTTGCCTTCTCGCTCAGAGAGAAGAGAGCGAGGGAGTAAAGGAGAAATCAATCCCCATCTGTAGAGAAGACGGTGAAAGAAAGTTATTATCGCAAAGGACGAAGAAGAGAAAGAAATACTCGCGGAAGAGCGAGCTAGCTAGATAGGGAACCCGAAACAAAAACAAGAGAGACGAATCGCGACCGGAACTCGACTGGAAGCAAGAGAGAAGTCTCTACTCAGGCTTTCCCCAAACTTGACACTTCCCACTCCCATTCCCTCCGACTACACAGTTCACAATACCCGGATGACTAGCCGTCACTGCTGGGACAGCGGTGATGCTGCGAAAGGGCGAAGAAAATTGAGATCAGCTCTCGCATTTCGTTCTCTTCTCTTCTCCCTCCCACCCGCCTCTCCCTTTCATCATTCGTCAATTCGGTACTCACATCTCCGGATCAAACAACTTGGCCACCACTTCTCCACTCCAAGCAAGCACATCCAAACTCCTCTTCATGTTTCCGACGGTGAAGAAGGGGACGTGTTCGATGTTGGCGGACCACTGGGCTCTGAGGATGGAGAGCCATCGACCGGTTTGGCAGTCGTGATGGATGAGGGTTCGGGGGTTGGAAAATTCTGCAGCAGTGAAGGGAGAGGGGGAGGAGAAAGCGGAGGGGGGGAGAGACCAGACTGAGTCGAGACGGACGAAGGAAGCAAAGAGAGCAGAGGAAGGTGAGCGTTTGGTGAAGGGGTACAGGAGGAGAGAGGTAGAGGGGTTGGATATTTTGCACTTACCTCGAAGATTGTCGTCGTAGGAGGTGGTGAGAAGTCGACGTCCCCAGCTGCAGAAAAAGGAAAGAAAGGAAAGTCGCGTCGCGTCGAGTTAGATTCCGTGTTCCCTCTTCACTCCTCGGCCCTCCTCGCTCTTCAGCCTCCCACCCAGACCAGAAGATTGCTCGGTGGACTCACGGATCCCAAACAGCGCTCGAGCAACTCTTCCCATGTCGCCAAACCCCTTGAACCAACCCTTTCCCTGCCTTTGTCGCTGAGTAATCCTTGATCTCCTCTCTCGTCACGTTCACCGTCGGCCACGTCTCGACGATCGCATCCTTCTCTCCTTCTTCGGGCTCAACTTCGTCATCGGCCGCAGGGATGAGAGCAGAAGAAGAGGAGTGAGGGTTGATTTTGGAAAGATGGCGAACGTCCCAGATTCGGACATGTTGGTCGTTTCCGGCGGTGCAGACGAGCCAGGGATAAGCGGCTGGAAGAACGACGAGGAAGAAGAGAGAGAGATACATGTCAGTGAAGGGGAAGGCGTGAGAATGGAGGTAGGAAGGAAAGAAGGGAGGAACTGACGATTGACCGAAACTCCACCCAACTTCTTCCCCTCTCCGACCTCGTACCTCCTCCTTCCAAGGCCACCTTCCCTCAGATCACAGTGACTCAACCCTCCTCGCTTATCCGTCGCCCAGATCTGCGCGAAACGAAGGAACGAGTCAGCTCGAGCTCAAACTCACAAAGTACTCTCCCCTCGCTTCGAAACTCACCTCATTCCCCTCCAGCGGCATATCGAAATTACTGATCAAGAAGTCGCTATCCCTGATACTGAACACCTCCTCACTCCTCTGACTCTCCAGGTCGAGGGCTCGGATGGTACAGTCGTAGGAAGAAGTGTAGAGTTTCTTGCCGTCGGAGGGATCGACCTTCATGCAGGAGAGCGAGTTCTTGCCGTGGATCTGGACCTTCCAGTGCTTGCCTTCGCCGAGGTGCTCGCCGTCGTCGTCGTCTTCGGAGGGAGCGAGAGCATCCCAGATTCCGAGTTGACCTGACGAAAAGAAAAGAGAGAGGGAGGGAGAAGGATGAGCTCACGCGTTTCCGTCTTCGCGTATTTTTGCGAATAGAAAACGAGCTCTTGGGAAAGAGAATGGAGGGGTATTGGAAAGCTTGGACCTACCATACTTATCTCCCACAAACACCAAAGTCTTCGTCTTCTCGGGATGCACCGTCATGGAGAACACCCTCTCCTCAGTGATCCTTGCCTGAGCTCTGATTACCGACCCTTTAAACGCCTCCTGCAGCTTGATGACCTCTGCTCGGTTCCCAGCCTTCCCAGCTTCGTCCTCTGCGTCGTCGGCTGTGAAGGAGGTGTTTGTATCGTCGAAGGGTTTAGGATTGGAGGAGGAGGAAGTTGACGCGAGAGCTGAGGAGAGGGAGGCCAAGTCCGAGACGGGTTCGGGGAGGTTGTGCAGAGAGTAGGGTTCGTGTCGAGCTTTGAGAGCGAGTTTACGTTCGGCGGAGGCGAGGGCAGCATCTTCCTGTATGACCAAAATGACAGAGAAGGTGGGGATGAGCGGGCTGGGAGAGGAGGGGGAGGGATGGAGGAAGGGAACGAGAGAGCTCGCGTTTTCCTCCCTTCCTCTTTTGGCACGTCTCTACCGTTCGATCCCTTCCACCTCCACTCTCAAAAGTTCACCAAGAGATAGTTGAAGGTATGGACTGACCATCTGTTTCCTCTTGACTACCTCCGAGTCGGCCTCCAACCCGAGCAGCCTCGATGAACTCCTCCTGGGCCCAGTGGTCTCCTTCTTCTCAGTAGGAGCCGATTTCCTCTTCTTGGTCTCAGCAGGAGCAGGTTTCTTCTGGATTCCTAGGGCGGACGCTCCCCCGGACCCGAGCTTGAGAGTGTCGAGGAGGGCTTGCTGATCGATCCGATAGCAAACGGGCAAAGAAGAAGAGGGAAGGGAAGGAGGGAGGAGAGAGTGAGCTCGGACGAAGGCGAGCTTGAAGAGGGCTGCAAAGTGGATGAGATCGGGACTTACATTGGCTCTGATGTTCTCCAGCCTCTGATTCTCGTATTCGTTCTCGGTAGCGCTCATCTTGGACTATACTCGTAGGATCTTGGGGTGAACGTTGAGGGGAGGAAGGGGACGCGACTCCGCGCCCCTTCAAATGAGCTCGACTCGATTTCGATCCCTCCTTTCTTTTGCCACCCTCCACAACCCTCCCAACACTTTTTTCTCATTATGCCACCTCGTCGCAATGGTGTATCAGGCCCGACGTCGGCGATGACTTCCTGTTTGTATCCTACACCCTTTCATCGACGTCTTTTCGACCGTCTTCATCCCCTGAGCTCGCCTCGCTCCTCCCTCCCTCCCCCCTGTCGCTTTCCTCTGTCCCAAGCCTTTGGCTGACCCCTTACCCCTTATGGTTGTTCTCAATCTGTATAATTAGACCTCAAGGTTCGTCTTTCTATATCTCACGAATCATCTTCAAAGCGAGCGGTCTCGTTACAACCGACCTTCTCTCCCTTCCTCCACTTCCCATCCTGAACCTGCGTTCTGGTCCGTACTTTTTTTCTTCTCTTCCTTCCTTCAGGAACAAGGAATCGTCGGTCGAACAGGAGTCAACTACAACCCTACTCGAGCTCCAGCCGCCCCTCCTGCCAACGCTGAGGCAGGACCTAGTTCCAACGCCGAAGCTGGTCCTTCCTCGAGGAGAGCGACCGATCTCATCGATCTCGACGAGGAAGACGAAGCCGAGGAGTCGGATCAGGGTCCTCAGAAGGTCTTTCTCACCAAGAGGAAGAAGAGGATCGCCGTGAGCAACATCTCCTCGTCCGTAGAAGCGTGTGGGAGGAAAGGAGGAATCCAAGAGCTCACCTCCGGTCGAATCCGCCTCCTTCTTCTTCTTCGCCGCTGCAGAACATCGACGACTCAGACGACCTCGACGGAGACGACGGTGACTACAAGAAGGACGATTCCGACTCCGATGCTGCTCCTCCTCCTCCCAAAAAGAAGCTGGCCGTCGCTGCTCCTCCTGCAGAGAAGAAGAAGGTCGGCGGAGGACGACCAGCGAACGGATCGATCACGACCTGTGGAGATTGTGGGAACAAAGTCACGGTCGTGAGTTCAACTTCACCTCTTTCTTTAGAGCGAGACAAGGGGAGAAAAAAATCGGTCGAACGAAACTGACTCGTTCCTCTCCTCGTTCACGTCGTCGACGCAGACCAACTACTCTCCTCCCTCGCCCACCGACCCTTCCTCCGTCCTTTGTCGTGCATGTGCAGTCAAGGCCGGTCTGGGAGACTACAAAGGACCTAATGCTGCTGCTAAGGCTGCGGCAAAGAAGGCTGTTCCTGCTGCTCAGAGGAGGAAGGTGAGCTCAAAAATACCAACCGCTCTTCGCGTCGAAACGAACTCTTCGGTCAGAAGCTGATTCGCGTTTGGGGGGTTCTGCAGATCGTCCACTATGAGGAGAAGGCCAGGATCTTAACCTTGAAGGATATCACGATCGAGGTCATCGCGAAGAACGTCGAGGATGTGGAGTCGTTGGGGAACATCGGAGGTGAGTTTCGCGACGCGTCTCCTTCTTGTTCGAAGTGACCCAGCAGGAGAATTGTAGAAGTCGAGGAAAATTTTAGCTGACCTACTACGTACTTGAACTCTTTTCGGGAATCCTGTAGCTGCCAACATGGAGAAGGTCAACGACATCATCTGTAAGTGGCTTCTCTCTTCGAGTCGTATCTTCGCTCGCTCCTTCGCCGACTCGAACAGGTAGAACAGCTTGCTGACTTTCTGGTTTCCTGGTTGATTTCGAGCAGGCAAGCACAGGAAGATGTGAGTTTGTCGCCGGGACCACAGCTGATCGAGGAGAAGACGCGTCGAAGCTCTCGCTTGAACTGACCGCTCGACCTTCGCTTTGCCTTCGTTTCGCTACTACAGGACCTCGCAGACCGCTCAACGTAAGTATCCTCTTTTTCGCTTCACGACACTCTTCCTTCGGCATCTCGACTCCTTCTCCCGCTAACTTTCCCTTTTTTTCCCTCTTCCTTAACGTCCTTCGTCCTCAGTCTTCTACAGCATCGAACTCCAAACCTTCACCATGAAAGACTGCACCTCAATCGACCCTCCCGGCTTCCTCATCCTTTCCAACCTCTGCCCCAACCTCACCTCCCTAACCCTCAACCTCTGCGGTCAACTCACCGACGAACCTCTCGTCCACTTCTCCACCCAACTCACCTCCCTCACCCGACTCGAACTCCTCGGCCCCTTCCTCGTCCGAAAACAAGCCTGGATCGACTTCTTCACCAACATGGGCTCCCGACTCGAAGGCTTCCTCGTCCGACAGAGTCCGAGACTGGATCTGGAGTGTATCGAGGCGTTGGCGAGGGAGTGTGGAGGAGGGTTGAAGGAGTTGAGGTTGAGTGAGTGTGGGAAGATGGAGGGGAGTTGGTTGAGTGTGTTGGCGAGAGCAGGGTTGAAGAAGTTGGAGAAGCTGGATTTGTCCTACCCGCTCAATCCCCTCCCTTCAGAGTGCGAGGAGTTGGAGGAGTTGATCACAGTCGTCGGACCCAATCTCCTTTCGCTCAACCTCGCTGGACAATCTCTTCTCACGTCCAAGGATCTCTTCGCCCTCCTTCCCAACAACTTACCCCTTCTCACGAGACTCGACCTTACCCTCCTACCCCTCCTCACCGAGCTGGATCCCGTCTCCCTCGCAGCTACCGTGAAGGACGAGGAGGGAGTGAAACCGGAGGACGAGGAGAACGAAGGACTCGGCGCTGGAGGAGAAGTAGGGATGGCGGAGGTGTTCAACGCTTGGTCTGAGGCTGGGAACGTTGGGTTGGAGAGTGTGAAGATGGGGAAGGCTCATCTGTTGAAGGGATTGACGTTGCAAGCGTTGGTTAGGTTGGCTGGGGAGAACTTGAGGGAGTTGGAGATCACTGGATGGAAGGATGTGGACGAGGAGGTGGTGAAGGAGTTGGGGAAGAGTTGTAAGGGCATTAATAGGCTGGATTTGGGGTGGTGTAGTGAGTCTCTTCGCGTCGCGTCTCTTTCGATCGACTGGAAATCAAACTGACGCGACCTCCCTCCTTTCTCTTCTCTCTTTCCCAGGGAACGTGACCGACTTCACTCTCAAGGAGATCTTTGCGGATGCTCAGCATCTTCAGGAGGTTGTTATCTGGGGTGAGTCTCGTTCCTCTTCCCTCGGGTCGAGCTCAGACGCGTCGACTTCGAACTGACTTCTTTCTTTCTCTCCTTTCCTCGGAAGGCTGCAACCTGATCACGATCAATCATCCCAGGAAGAAGGGAGTTAAGGTCTGTTCTCATTCATCTTCCGTCTTCCAAACTTCTTTCGTTCGCGTGTACAGCACCAGCTGACTCGACGCGTCTTCTTCTTCATCCCTTTAGATAATCGGTGTCGAGTCTCATCAGTTCTAGATAATTGTCCATCCCTCTCTCTTCCAAGGTTTCTCCCCCCACTATCCTACCTTCCACTCTCGACCTTTTCTCTTCTCTCGCCGTCTCGTTCGTTTGACTTGGACGACCCTTCTTCCTCCCTCCTCGTCGAGTCCACCTCTATATACGTTACAAGTTCAAAATTAAAGCTATATGCATAGTATTCGTTTCAAAGTTCGTTTCAATCATAAAAAAAAGGTAGTCTACCTCTGTGGAAAGAGAGAGAGAGGAAGGGGATTAGACTGAGTGGTGCTGAGCAAAGCGAAAGGCAAAGGATGGTTGGAGGGTATAGGGTATGTGTAGTAGAGCGAGAGAGAAGCGATACGGGAAAGCGCATCTAGTAGTCTCCGTAGTCGATGAGGGCGGGTGTTCTTGAGCGAGGACCGACGGGAGTGGAATTTCCAGAGCCGGAGGTTCCGTAGTTGGGGAAGAGGTAGTTGGGAGTTGAGGTTCGAGAGAGTTGAGGAGTTTCGGGGTCGAGACGAACGCGAGGAGGGAAGCGGACGAGGAGGAGGATGAGGCCGGCAACGAAGGCGACGGTCTGAGGGAAGGAAAGAGAGGAGAGAAGTCGCGTCAGTTCGAGGAAAGGGGAGTGTGAGGAGGGGAGGGGAATGGCAAGGAGGGAAGGAAGACTCACGCCGTTGAGAACGAAAACGTGATTCGGTCGACCTTGCTCAGAGAGGAAGGCGAAGATCTCTCCGAAAACGGAGACGGTGGATATCATGGCGAGGAACTGAAAGGAAGGAACAGAGAGAAAAGTAAAAGTCAGAAGACGCGACGGAGAGAGAAGACGCGTTCGAGCAAGACTCACCTCGACGAGTGCAATAGCAGACAGCGCTTCAGCCTTCTTCTCTGGCCGGACCATCTCCATCATACATCCCTTCGCGGCAGGAGCGGTTCCAGAGGCGAGAGGAATCACAGCGGCGGCGAGAAGCATGTGCCATCCACGAGAGGAGAATCCGACGGAGGCAGTGAGGATGGCGTCGGCGAACATCCTATAGAGAGAATGAAGGTATAGGGGGATCAGTCCCAGCGTTGGAGATGAGGAGAGAAAAGGAGTCAAGGGAAAAAAAAAGGAGGACGAACGAGCAACGAAGGAACGTCAAATCGAAAGCTCGTCCATGTTTGTTGTCGATAGGTTTCATGATCACGTTGAGGTCGAGAGGTTCTTGGTTGTGGTAACCCTCATCGAGACCCCAGACGAGATAGGGCTCGTACTGGACGGGATCGTCGGGGATGGCGCCTTTGTACATGGAGACCGGACGGGAAGGCGGGAGGGAGGGAGGAAGGGAGGGAACGGAGAACATTTTTCGTCCCTTGGCGATAATTTTTGGGAAGAAAATGGTGAGGAAGATGGCGCGGGATAAGGAGGTGATAGACATGCTGACGGAAAGAAGAGAGGGAAAGATGAAAGGTCAGAACCGTCGAGACGCGTCGAGACTTGAGAGCGGGAAAGAACAACTCACAGGTATCCGTTCTGAGTTGGTCTAAACTGGAAAAGATTGGTAGCTGCCATCTGCAGCATTACTGGTACGTAGGCTGTAGCTTCGACTCCGAGGAACGATCCGAGAGCGAGCAAGGTCAACCCGTAGACCTTCCCTTTGCCGCCGTCTTCTCGTTCCGAGGGCAGCAGGATCTTGAGGTTTCGGAAGGCAGCGAAGAAAGACTTGTCGGCCTCTGGATGTAATGGGGGAGGAGCGATGTAGGGGAGGAAGAAGCGAGAGAGGAGAGTGGAGACGGTGAGGAGGGCGAGGGTGATGATGGAAGGGAGGGGAGTTCCGAAGTGATCTCCGAGCGAGCCACCGATCGTGAACCCAATGGAAGTCGCAAGGAGAGAGATCCTGAAGATGAGAAGAAGCGAGTTAGCTGTAAGTCCCTTCAGCGGGAAGCGTGAGGCGGGAACGAACCCTTGAAGCGTCGCGAAAGCAGCTGTGGTTTCTTCTGGAGCGACGACCTCGGCGATGTCTGGAAAAAGAAGAAGCGGTCAGAAAACTGAGCTGAAATATGCGAGCATATATATATACCTACAGGTGTTGGCGCTGAGCATGTATCCAGGACCTCCGCCTGTTCGAAAGAGGGAGAAGACGCGTCAGAACGACGCATCCGAGCGAGATCCCTTCAGCCTCAAACTCACCTAGAATTGTGAGAACTTGAGCAGCACAGATGATCTGGATACCTGTCGCATGGCCTTGGTAGACTAAAATCCGATAAAAAAATAGTACGTCAGCGTCTGCTAGGAGCACGAGAGGGAACCGAGGAGCTTGTTTGGAGGGAAAAAGCAAGAAAGAGCGAAGAGCGAGCTCACTTCCGATGATCTGGAAAACGTTCCTGATAGCTGACCAGGTGGTTTGCATCGTCAAAGCCGACCTCACCCCCCAGTGCTTGATGATCCAAGTCGTGAGGAGCAGGTTGAGCACTCCGGCTATCTAGAGAAGCCAAAGGAAGGACGAAGAAGAGGAGGGAGGAGGGGTCAGCTTGTGGCTCGACGGGCTCCCCCGCCGAATCGAGCTCGAGCTCAATTCGTCCTCCTTCCCCTCCTTCCTCTTTCTTCCCAGCGACCAAGGAGCAAGGGAACGCTCCTTCGACCACCGGAAGAAAAGGAGTACCTCGGAGGGCGAAGAAAGAATCGCGAAAAAGAGTAGAGAAAGGAGGACTCACGGTCGCTCCCAGAACCATGACTGAAACAGCATGAGCTGCCATCGTTTCTATCTCCTTCAGAGCACACCGATCGCCTACTCCCTCGTACGGTGGATTGTGGTCGTAGTAATCCTGACAGCTGAACGTTCTGAATGCGAAAAGAAGAGGAGTGGCGGTCTGTAGAGAGAAAGTCGTGAGCTCAAAGCGCCTTCGCTGAAGGAAAGGAAAGAGAGGAGAGGAGGACGCACTACAACGAAGCTAACCAAACTGGTTTCGATTAGAACTTTCCGATAGGAGGCCTTGTCCGCGTGAGGGTGATCCGAGACCAGCAACCTGGTGGTTTCGCGCATAGAGAAAGAAGAGAGAGAAGGAAGGTGGAGAGTAGTAGGGGAATGGTGTTAGAGGTCAGAAGACTTTTCCGAACTCAAGGGGAGCTGACTCTGAACCGCTACAAATCCTGCCCTGCTCTCCTCGCCTACTACAAATCTCGACCCTCTTCGCCCGTTATCGTCCTTCCTTCCCTCTTCCGCCTCGGCGAACCAGCGCGATGGATTCGCATCGTTATTACCCGGAGCTGAGGGTGGACTATAGAGGCGAAAAAGCTTATAGGAGCCAAGAGACAAAATTGTAAAAAGAAAATCGAAGAGATCGAGAACAAACAAACGAAGCGAGACGAAGAAAAAGGCCCAGCGGCGACGAGCGAGCTTCCAAACTCTCTCTCCTCCCATCCTCTCCCCCTCCTTCCCCTTCCCCTTCCCGGACTTATTATCGTCCTCCGCCAAACTCTCCGGAACCTTCGCTACGAGCGAAGACGGGTCAACCTCGCGATAAACACCATCGGTCCCACCTTCGCCTGCAGGTCCTTCGTGTCTTGAGCCGATCCTCGAAGAACGATCTCATCCTCCTCCTTCGTCCATTCGTGCTCCCGCTCCTGCTCCTCCCTCAGCTTCTCGTCGGCGACCTCGTAGTTGCCTCCCGATTGTCGAAGAACTTGAACGGCGGCGAGAACGGGGATGTTCCATCGTTGAGCGGCAGCCAAACTCCAAGCCATCGCTGCTTCCTGTTTTCTCTTCTTCTCCGCGGCTGTGAGGACGGGCGCTGGAGGAGGTGGAGGAACGATGTTGACTTTGGGAGGAGCTGGGATGAATGGAGTGGGAGGTCTGGTGGTGGAGGAAGAAGGACGTCCGTTGGGCTTGGTGGAAGAAGACCCGACGAGTTCCACGGACGCGTTGCCTCGCGAAGTCGATGGCGAAGGGGATCCGGACGGAACGTTTCTGATGCGAGCTTGAGGAGGGGCGGGTGATCGACTGGCTGCTGCTCTGAAGGAAGTTCGAGGGGAGGAGAGGGCTTCGATGGCTTGAGAGGCGACCGTCGTCAACTCGGAGAGAGCTCCCGAGACGGTGTTCGAGTACGAGCGAACGACTTGAGCGACTTCCTTCTCTGGACCTGCGAATGACACAAAACGAAGGTCTTAGTCAGCTCGAGAAAGGAGAAAGAAGAAGGACGGAGAAGCATGGAGGAGAAGTGGAAGGCGAACTCACTGTCCAGACGCGCCGAAGGAGACTTCGACTTCGACGACCGACGACTGCTGCTGCTTGACGCCTTCCTCGAAACAATCTCCAGATGAGGAACCGTCTCCGCTCCTTCCACTCCAAGCGAAGGAAGTCTCCTGGCCACGACCGCCGATCCACCGTTCTTCGTCGTCGTCGACTTCTGAGCAGGCTCCACCGAAACAGCTGATCGACTCCTAGTGACTCTCGATGTCGTCCTGGGTGGTGAATCGACGGTATCAACGACGACCTGGGGTCCGACGGGTTGTTCCTCCTGCTCCTCCTCCTGCTCCTCGACCTCTTCGTCCTCGTTCGCGTCGTCTCCAGCTTCAGCGAGCACTCCCGAGACGTCGTACATCTCCTCGTCGATTTCGTCCTGATCGTCGCTTCGATGGCTGAAGAACTGTGATTGAGTTTCCGGAAGACGCTCAGCGAAAGCGATGTCGTTCTCGAGCGCTTTGGTGAATCCGTCGTCTGAATCGTCGTCGTCGTCTTCTTCTCCGTCCACTCCCTCCTGGTTCTGCTCCTGAGCAGCCTCAGCCTTCGAGCTCGACGACAATTCCCGAACTTCTTCGACGGGCATCCTGAGCGATCCAGCGAGAGCACGTCGATCCTCCTCGTCGTACTCCTCCTGCTCTCGATCCGCCTGAATCGGTTTGACCGCAACGAGGTTGGGCTCTTCCTGATCCATAGGAACATCTCCTGCAGCTAGGCGATCGTCCTCGTCCTCTCGAAGACTGTAATCCGTATCGTCCTGAGCCATGTTGTCGTCGTCGGCTGGGTAGTCGTACGGTTCCTCGTCCTCCTGCTGCTGATCCTCGACGACGGCGGCGACGGCGACTTCCTCGGGAGCTTCTTCTTCGTCGACTCGAGAGGCCGATCGATCTCGAGGAGCGAGAGCAGTGCGAGCTCGTTTGGGAGAGGGAGGAGCGGCGGCGGCGGTGGAAGGTTGTTTCTCGTCGGACGAGGTGCGAGCTCGTTTCTTTCCGTTGGCGGGTTTCGACGAGGATGCCGAGGCGTTGGAGGTTCTGTGAGAGATGTACGAGTGAGAGCTTCTGGGTCAGTTAAGAGTAGAGAGCGATGAAAAGTGAGAGAGAGAAGAAAGAAAAACGAACGAACCTCTTGTCAGTCGCGTCCTCTGGCTGCTCCTCTCCAAACCCATCTTCAAACTTCCCGTTCTTCCTCAAATCCCAGCACAGTTGATCGATGATCGGATCCATCGTCTTTGTGTCCTTTCGATACCGTTCCCTCCACGAAGCGTGAGGGTGAGACTTCGCCCAGGGCCAGCGACGAGCGTTGGACTGATTTTCGAATCGAGGAAGAGGGACGGAGGTGGAGAGGAAGAGAAGAAAAGGAGTCAGTCTAGGGTCCGAGAGACAGCGAGGATAGAAGGTAGAAGGGTGTGAACGTACGTCGTAACAAAGATACTGGTACATCTTTTCTCCCTTCTTCTTCATGGACTGATTCCCTTCCTTGATCGTTCCCCTCTCCTGCTCGACGGTGACCTGAGCGATGAACTTGGCAAGGTACGCGTCTTCTTCGGGAGTGAAGTCTTTCCTGGGACTGCGAACGAACGAGAGGCATGAAAGGAGAAAAGGTCAGCTTCCCGGAAAGGGAGAAGAAAAAAGAAAGGACGCGTCGCTTCGACTCACCCATGTCGAACCAACACAGGCGGTTTCTGAGCCTCGATACTCCTCTGAATCCACTGGTAAGGGACGATGAACTTCTTGGTGTCCGATCCAAAGTTGTTCTTGATCGACTTGGTTGAAGGGTTGTCGTTCGTATCCTCATTGACGATGAGAACCGTCGCGTCCGACTTCTCCTTCGTGAGAACTCCTCCGTAGCTCTGTTCGCGTCAACATCCAAGAGCAAACCCCAGTCAGCTCAGCTCAAGTCACTCTCATTCTGCTTTCGAGTTGCGACTCACCCTGATCCTCTTTCCCAAGTACGGCATCTCCCTCTCCAAGCTCTTCGCGATGTAGCACACCAACTGAGCTCCTCCTTCGACAAGGGGTTTGACGAAGACTGGGTTCTTAGACTCGAGTTCCTTCCTCTGGAGGAACTTCCCAGCGGTGACGGAAGCGTGAACCCAGTGCCAAGGTCGAGCTCTCCAGAGAGTGTCGCGAGCGTTCCGAGAGTCCTCGGCGAGGTCGGCTCGACCGACCTGAGTGGTTGGGTCGACGAGACGGAAGTCGGCTTCATCGCGGGGAGCGAGGGTGCCGCCGTGGGACTGAGAGAGAAGGAAGAGGAGAGGTTAGTTGTATCTTGAGATTTGGGCTCGAGGTCGAGGGAAGGGAGAAAGAGGGAAGGGAAGGGACGAGACGAGACGCGAAGTACTCACTGTAAGAAGCTCCTCCACGTCCTTTCGAACGGATGCTGGGATCTTTCGCTCGACCCAGAAGGAGAGAGGGCTGTTGTCTTTAGCTTTGAAGATGATCTTCTTCGCAGCAGGTTCCGTCTGAAGGACCACCACGAATCGGAACAAAAGGTCAGTCAGACGCGTCTGGAAGAGCCAATCGAAACGCGAACGAGCTGACTTTGTTCTCTCCCTCTTCCTGGTTTACCGGCGGCTCGACCTCATCCACCTCCGGAGATGGCTCCTTCTCGACCTGCAAGACCCCGATACCACCGTTGATCTGATCAGCTTTCGTTGACAGAAGTTAGAGATGACGAGGGAGAGAGAAAGAACTTACGACCTCCTCCTGAACCTCAATCTCCTTCCTCCTCTCCTCAACCCAGTTCTTCAACCCGTCCAACCCAACGACCGACTGCAGGTCCTTCTTCATGATCTTGTTCGATGACGCTGGCTTGATGTCTCGTCCTATCACTACGACTGAAGCAGATCGGTCGATGCTGAACTTGTCGGGCCAAGTGCTGAGGAAGGAAGAACGAGAGAGGTGAGCTTCGCTTTGCGAAGTGGCTGCTCCTTCCTTGTTAAAAGATGACCGAGGTTTCGGGCTCACCCTCCTAGACTCTCCACGAATTCCTTCATCTCGTCGAACACGGACTGGGAGAACTTTCCGGATGGGACGATCTTGAGGCCGAAGAGAGGGAGGGATGGCGTCGGAGCAGGAGGTGGAGGAGGAGGTGCTTCGTCGTCCTCGTCGACGTCGATGGGCTCGTCTGCTGGAGGAGGTGCAACGGGGTCTTCTTCCGGTTGAGGGGATGGCGAGGGTTGGATGGGAATCTTGGACGAAGAAGCGACGGGGGATGGGACCATGGGAGCAGGAGCTGGAGGGAGTGCACGAGCGGAGGAAGACGAGGAAGCTGCCTGAAGGACGGACGGAAAGAGCCGACGATGAGCTTTTTGCTGCATATTTTGGGGAAGACGAGGTGGATTTATGCATGCACTCACAGCTTTGGACTTCTTTGCGCTCTTCTCGGATGCGTCCAGGTTGACTTGAAGGAGGGATTCCTGGGAAGAGTCGAGCTCATCAACCTCTTCAGGCTCCTCCTCCCCCTGCTTCTGGGCAACCTCAGCTTGACGTTTCGCACTGGGGCCGAGACTCTTGCGAGGAGGATTCACCTGAGGAAGACGAAATAAAATAGTTAGCTTCTGCTTGCATCTCTAGCAGGCTTGTAGACTCACGACGTTGACCATCTTTGAGGGCGGGGATGCTGGTCGTTCGTTGGGAGAAAGCGGGAGGAGGAAAGCTCACAACATTGGCGAGTGATTTCGCCTCTTCCTCCCTTCCTCCCCCCAACGACTTCAACCTCTTCTCCTCCTTCCACCTTCCTCTCGGTCTCTTCTTCTCGAGAGTCACTCGAGATTCTCGCTTTCTCGGCCATGGCGTTCCCAGCAGATGAAGGAGTCCCACCTCAAGTGAGCGTGCCAGTAAAGAAGCCTCGCTCGGCGAACAAACCAGGTAGGTCAAGACTCTCTTCTCCCTTCCCTTCCTCCTCTCTGCCTCCCTGCTCTTCCACTGCCTCCCTCCTACCTCTCCTCGAGCTCATCTATCCTCCCGCTTCTTCCTTTCTGCTCTTTTAGAAGTTGAACGTCTGAAGGAGAGCATGTCGAACCTTCGGAAGCAAGCGAACGAAGTCGTCAAGAACAACGTCGAGTATCGAAGGAAGAACGCCGTCTTGGAAGCAGAAACACTCAACTTGAAGGACGAGAACATCCTTCTCAGCAGCAGGAACGTCCAACTCGTAGCAGAACTAGAGAGGTGGAGAGCCAAACCTGTAGGGCTGGGGAACAGTCAAGAGAGTCAGGTCAGTTCAGCCATCCTCTAGCTCTCCTTCCCTCCCTCCCTTCTCCCTTTCTCTCTTTCCCCTCTCCTTCCCAGCCCGATATCGCTCTCAAAATCGGCCCGGGGGAGGATATAGGTTCGGTTCTATACCGTTTCCTGATTCAGTGTCTCTTTGTCGCTTGTAGATCATCCTCAACGTCGTCAACTCGCTCCTCCTCTCCATGCCCGCCCTCGCTGTCCTTCGGGATCAACTCGTCTCAAACTCGACTCCAAACCGACACAACCATCCACCGATACCACCTTCTCACCATATTCACAACTTCAGTTCCCTCCCTCCTCAGAAAGTCAGCATGACACCCGAAGGATTGGATGCGGCAGACGTGCTAGAAGTTGACAAAGACGACCTCTCCAGGTGAGTTGACCTCTCCCTCTCTCGCTTGATCTCTCTTTCCTTCCTTCGTTTGCCTGCCGTCTTTTCGCTCAAATCCGAAGCTAATATATCTATCCTTCCCCTTCTTTGAATCCAGCAGATACGAATCCCCGCTTATGGCTCTCTCCTCCTCACCCTCCTCCGGATCCATCACCTCCTCCTCGTCCTCCTCCTCCCTCGGTCAAGTCGAAGTTGAACGCCATCCCTCCCTCTCCTCTCGATCCCACTCTCGCAACTCTCGAGCCTCCCGTCGCTCCTCAGGTATGCTCTCCCTCGAGTCGGACGACTACGCTCAACGTCGTCGGAAAAGTCCTACGCCAGAGTCGGAGGACGGAGAGGATCAGGAAATGGGTGTGATCCCCGACGAGCGCCGCTGGAGCGGTGGAGATCTGGGGGAGGCGGAAGTTACGGTGGAGGAGGTATTCGAAGAGCCGGCGATGGAGGAGATGGTGGTGGCTAGCGTTGGCGGTGGGAAAGGGAAGATGAGGGCGGTAGAGCAGGAGGAGGAGTACGTCGTTCGAGGACCCATCGTCGCGTCTGGATCGAAACCTCCGTCTTCGGCAGCTTTGGCTCTCAAGACTCCTCTTCATCAACTCATCACGACTCTTGATGTCTCTCAGAGCAGGTTCCCGAGCTCCTCGTCCTCCACCAACCTCGCCGTCGGCGCTCCCAGGAAAGGCTCCTCCTCCTCGTCGCATCCCGAACCTTCACCCTCCGTTGCAGGACCTTCGTCCAAACCCCTCTCCTCCACTTCCTCTTCCTCTCGACCGATGTCTACTCCCTCAGCATCTCGCAAACCTTCCTCCCAGTCCGTCGCTCCCACTTCCTCTCGACCCTCCTCGGCCGCTTCCAACGCTTCCTCTACTTCTTCCTCCTCGACGGTCAGAGCCACCAGCAAGCCCACGCCAACGACTGCCTCCAAACCTCCAGTCAAAGCTCAACCTCCTCCTCCCAAACTAACCTCTACGAAGTCTACCTCGAGCTCGGCTCCCTCGAGAGCGACCTCGGCGACAGCTTCTTCGTCGACGAAGGGAGGAGCGACCTTGAAGTCGAGTGGATCGATGGTCAAGATGAAGGATCTCGCTGAAGCGTTGAGGAAGGCTCCTCCAGGCCAGGAGGCGAACGCAGAGGCTTCTTCATCGAAGTTGCAGCTGCAGCTTCCATCTCAAGGTGAGGTCTCTCTCCTCGTCTGTCTCGTCGTTCGTTCCTCCTCCTTCTGAAAGCTGACCTCGTCGACGCGTCTGTCTTCTTTTATTCCTTCCCAGTCCCCTCTCCTCCCTCAACCCCAGCTCCCGACACCTCTGCGGCCACCGACTTCATCCCTGGCTCAGCCGTCATGACCGCTACCAACGCGAGCGAAGGATCCGAGGACGCCGATGGAGGGAGGAGAGGTCGTCGAGCGAGCAAGAGCGTCAATTACAAGGAGCCCAGTTTGACTGCGTTCGTTCCCCTTTCTCTCCATCAGTACCGCTTTTCTCGAATTTTTCGCTGACTATTTCGCTCTTCTCTACCCCTTTCTCGCCCGAAACAGCAAAATGCGCAAACCCGCCTCCTCGTCCCTCCCCTTGGAACCCAAACCCACCCCCCGCTCCCAACCCTTCCCCACTCGACCTCACTCCCCTCGCCCTCACGACGACGACTCCTCCTCCCTAACCACTCCCTCCTACGCCTCCCGAACCATCGCACCCCCGCCACCTCTCTCCTCAGCAGCCACGCGAAGGAAATCCGTTCTGCCGAAGAAGAAGTCCCTTCAGGATCTCAAGGAACCCTCGACGAAGAAGAAGGCTGTGATTGAGTCGAGCTCGGAGGATGAAGGGGAGGAGAGCGATTTGAGCGAGGATGATCTAGGAGGGCTGATTGACGATGAGGAGGAGGAGGGAGTGGAGGACATCTTGTTGGTTGAGGAAGAGGAGAAGGAGATTGCGAAGAAGACGAAGGCTGGTGGTGGGGCTGGGAGACGGAAGGTCGAAGTCGAGAGCGACTCTTCGAACGAAGATTCGTTGGACGAGGAGGAGGAGGGAGAGGAAGATCAAGACGTGACTCCCAACGCCAAACCCAAACCTCGCGCGTCGACCTCCAAACTCGTCGCTTCCTCAACCCGACCTGTTCCTCCTCCAGCCAAGAAGCCCACGGTAACCCAACGACGGGCGACCTCCCTCCTCCCTTCTACCTCCTCAACTTTCCTGGCCACCAACGACGACGGAGGAGATGGAGACGACAGCTACTCCTCCACTCCCAAAGCGTTCCGGATCATCACTCCCGCTCCCCGAGCCTCCGTTGGCGGCGCTGTGAAGCGGAGGGAGAGCGGGATGGTTCCTCTTGGAATGAGCAACGGGGTCGGCTCAGCAGCGGCGGTGGAGGTTGGAGGGAAGAAAGGAGGAGCGGGAGCGAGGGAGGAGGGAGAGAAGGCGGTCGTCGAGGTGGTTGTGGGAGGGAGGAGAGCTAGTAGGAGGGTTACCATGGGCACGGCCTAAGCGCCCGAGGTCTATTGGTTGTTTTCTGTTTCATTTCGTAGGTCGTGCGTGGGTGGGTTCTCTCTCGTGTCGCGGTTCTCTCTCTTTGCATTTCTCGTCTCTTCTCTCTTCACCATCCTGATTTCGTTCTCTCTCTCTCAACCTCTTGGGCTTTCTATTCCACTTTTCTTTACTCGTGCTACTCTTGCTATTGCCTCTCACTTGCTCCTTATCTATCTTACACGAACATCGCTTTCTGAACTCAGTCAAAGAGGAAGGAAAGTCCCATCGAGAGTCGCGTCCGACCAAGTGAAGGGTTATCCAGAGAGAAGGTTTAACCTAATCCCAAACCATCTTCCCGTTCATCCCCACCGAAGCCTTCATCCCGTGATCCTTCTTGGTCCCGCTGTAGGCGTCCATGCGAGCTCTGCGACGGACGAAAGAAAAGAAAAAAAGAGAGGAGACGAGAGGGAGGTCAACGCGAGTTTGAGCTCAACAACCTTCCCTCCCTTCCTCACCGCTCTCCAACACCTCCAAACTGTAGAAGAAGCTCGTCCGAAAAACTCACTTTTCCAACCCTCTCCTGTGCTCTGCCAGAACCCTCAACCTCTCCTTCTCTGCCTCAGCCTTCGCTCCTTTCACTTTGTCGTTCCTCGCCTGGTTTTGCCTTTGCTTCTTCGCTGCGTCGGCGGAAAGAGCAGCGTAGGAGGAGGAACCTGCTGAAGAGTGGTTGTTGTTGGAGGAGCTGAAGTTGGAGGAGGAGGTGGTCTCTGCGGGACGGGGAAGCAAGGGGGAGGAGGGAGGTCAGCGAAGGAGGAAGGACGTGAGAGATGTTGAGCTCTCCTGAAAAGAAGAACGCACTCTTCTTGATAGGGATGGTCTCCCAAGCTCCATCGTCCTCAGGAGGTTCCTCCCAGTAGCCCTGATCGGCAGCAGCGTCGGCGAGGAGGGCGGCTGGGATCGCGGTGGTGTCCTCTCCTTCGTCGGAGGAGGCTGGGAGGGGAGGAGAGGAAGGCGGTGGGAGGACGGGCGAGGAGATGGTGGGTTTGGGAGTGGGAGTCGAGGAAGAGGTGATTTTGATGACTCGTGCTGGAGGGAGGACGGGTGGGAGCATGCTACGCGTGCGTGAAACGATTAGGAAGGAGAGGTTCAGCAAGGGTGTCTGGGGCAGAGGATGAACGAGAGGAAGGAAGGGGACGGTCGAAGGAAGCTCACTCTTCGACTCCGGTCTTGCCAGCCTTCTTCGCCTGCTTGTCAAACTGAACCTCCGCATCGGGTTTCTTGGTCTTCTTCTTCTTCTCGTCTACCGCGCGCTCGGGTTCAGGAGCAGCGACGGGGGCAGGAGGAGGAGGAGAGCTTGATGATGAGCTGGCAGCGTCCTTCTTCGATGCTGAGGCCTTCTTCTTGGGAGTTTTGGGGGTGGGAGGAGTTGGTTCAGAGAGTGCTGAAGGGGTAGGAGGGGTAAGGATGGCCTTCTTGGCTGCGGTCTTCTTCTTCTTGGACTTCGAGGAGGAGGAAGAGGAGGAAGGGTCGGAGGAAGTGGGCTCGGACGAGGAGGAAGGAAGAGGAGAGGTGACCTTCCAGAGCAGGTAGAGAGCCGGAGGGACGATGAGAGCGGTGACGGCGAGGGAGGTGAAGGAAGTAGAGGAGGTCATGGCTAGGATGAAGGGCTTTGTGAAGAGGTCGAGGGAGGGAGCGACGGAGTGATGAGAGTTGGAGGATGGAGGAGAGCTCGACCGACTCTGACAGCCTCTCGTTGCGTCCGTTCCTTCTTTTTTTTCGTTTCGTCTTCGAGAAGTTGATCTTCCTGGATTCAATAGAGAGTTAGAGTAAGAGCGCAAAGACATGTCATAAAACCCAACGAGCAAAGTATCGCGACTGAAAAGCGAACCGACCATCGACCGCCCTCCGAGCTCAACCAACCAAACAGCTTCCCTCCCTCCCTTACTGGTCCTTCTTCTCACTCTCCTCCTCAGCCTTCTTGAGAGCCTTGAACTTCTTAACCTTCATCATCGACATCGCAGCCGTCCCAATGAGGAATTGAACCAAAACTCCGAAGGCATGGTGAGCGGAGGGAGGGAGGAGCTTGACAGCGGCGAGGATGGCGAGAGGGTGGATGATGAGGGTGGCCTGCGAGACGAAAAGATGAGCGAGAAGAAGGGTGAGTCGTGTCAATGAGGAGAGCGAGAGGGGGGGGTGAGGGAACTGACCTTGTAGATTCGACCGAACGACGCGTTCAAGACAGCCTTCAGCTGAGCTGACGAGCGAGCTCCTCCGATGTAGCCCATGGAGAGAACTGCATATCCACAACATAGGGATCAGTATCAGCAAGAGTTGTCTCAAGAAGACACTCCCGGGAGGAAGAGCGAAAGGCAGGAGCGAAAGAGAGATAAGAGAGCTCACCGTAGATCGCAGACTCTATGGGAACCTGGATCCCAAGTCCTACCAGCAACATCGAAACGAGAGCGGCCTGAGGAGTAGAGAAAGCCGAGGGAGGAAGGACCAAAGCTGAGAGCTGGGCGGTGAGGAGAGGAAGGTAGTCTTGAGAAGGAGATGGGGGAGGGGAAGGGGAAGGGGGACGTGTGAGCTCGATGCATCTCTCTCGCTCTGCTCCGTCTCCTCCCGTCCTGTCAAACCTTCACCCTTTCACCTCAGACAGACGCAGACCCTTGGGACTCACGCTTCATAGGCCCACTGACGAGTCCTCCGTAAGCGGCCATCATCAACGACCTCTTCTGCCTTCCCTCCTGGATGATCTCCTTCGCTCGCTGCTTCACGCGGTTGATCTTCTCGGCTGGAGAAAGGCTGTAAAACTCGAAACCGAGTCCAAGGCCGTTCACGGCGATGTAGGTCGAGGCGATGGACTGGAGGTAGTAGGAGAGAGCTGTTCAGCAGAACCAAGAAGAAGGGAGGGGTCAGGGTCAAGCAAAGAAAGCGGAGAATGAAGGGGAGGGAGAGAGATGGAAACGCACCCAAGATCAAGGACTTGGTGAGAAGAGGTCTGGATCCGAGGGAGGCGAGGTAGGTGTTGATGAGCCGCTTGCGGAGAGGGAGGGGGAGGATCGGGAGGCGAGCGGCGGTGGACATCTTTTGGTTTGAGAAGGAGGAGGGAGGAAGGAAGGAGGGAAGGAAGTGGTTGGGAGGGAAGGAGCAGATGACCTCCTTCATTTTGAGGAATGGATTCGGGAGTCGGAGGAGACAACAGCCGGTTCCTTGGCGGGAAAGGAGTAAATTTTAAGAGCGACTTTTGGGAAGAGAGTAGTGTCTGATGATCTCTATGTAGCTGGGTCCTCGATCGCTTTTTGGCTCGGCAAAGAAGAGAGGGAGAAGATGCTGAACGAGGGAAGTGGTTTTAGACGCGACGTGAGCTCTGTGTTGTTTTCCGTTTCGTTTTCTAAAGGAAGCAGGGCAAGATCGGTCAGGAACTCATCTAATGCGTAGTTAAACTATAGAGCACCAGATTGAGGTCTTGAGATCAGCTCTTCGGGCGGGAAGGTCGAGTAGAAACGCGTCTCAAAGGACGTGAGGCGTCAAACATCACTCACGTTTCAAGTCGCCCAGATCGAGAGAAAATATAATTTGACTTCCGGTTTGCGTGAGGTTGTGCGTGGAAAGTTTCCAATTTTGATGGTGTGTCTTTCGGACACGGTCACACCTGTAGATCTCTCTATACGACGAAAAGAGTGATTTCGCGACGCACTTTGTCTGCACGTTTCGCGTTCCCCAGCTCGATATACGAACTTTACAGCCAAACAGATTTCACTAGTAGATGCGCCGGATTCTTTGCGGTTCTCGGCACCCTAAGCTCGATGTGGCCAAAATCTAGAAACGTCGTAAAAACGACGTTCAAAAAGGTCGGACAGGGATTCGAACCCAGGTCCCACGGAGACGATTTGTGTTGCCTTTTGCTTGGTGATCTTCGACTTGTTGAGAAGCAAGAAGGCCTACAGCAGAAGCACAGGAGTGATCAGAACCGTGTGTACTAACCAACTATACTATCCAACCATTTAGATGACTTGATACCCAACAAATCTTCCGTTTGTGACATGTCAGCGACTCGGGAATAGCGAGAATAGAGCCCTCTTCCCACCACTTCTATACTCTATACTCTTCATCTCTCACTCTTTCTCTCTCCACTATCTTTCCCCCCAACATCGTCTTCGGTTAGTCCTAGTCTAGGTGATACGATGGATCAAATACAAAAAAAAAAAAAAAAAAAAGCCATCTTCACCCCCAACTCCCAAACAGCCATTCTTTGGCGTCCCTCCTCTCGCTTCATCCCTCTTCCTCCTACACAGAATCAACTTCCTCACCAACCGCTCAACAGCCAGATCGCCGGTTCGATCGACTGATGCGGTCTTCACCATCGGCGAGGAACAGATCCGCTTTGTCGCAGTCTACGTACCTACCTCCTCGACGGACACGGGTCGCTACCTCGACGAACTTCGACGTTCTCTCGCCAACTCTCCCTTCTCGCCACCCCTCTTCATCGGTGGAGACTGGAACTGTGTTCAAGATCCTCTTCTCGATTCAGCGGAACCAGGTGGGAGGAATGAAGGAAAGATCGCGATGGACGAGATGGTAACGTCCCTCTCCCTCTTCGATCCCTTTCGCGTCCTCCACCCTCACAGGAAACTCTTCACCAACATCCGCTCCCTCAACCAAAGCGGCGGTGATCGTCGTCTCGATCGTTTCTACCTCTCTCGCTCCCTCCTTCCTCTTGCTCAAGGTCAGGATCTCTGGGCGCGCCCGACCTCTCCATCTAGCTCTCACCACCCCATCGTCCTTCGTGTGGCTGTCCCTGGAGTCGTCGAGTGCGGAGAAGGGACTTTCAAGGTAGGAGTTCATGTTTTGAGGAGAGCAGGGGTCGTAGACCTGCTCAAACACAAGATTCGAACCATTCATCCAACCTCAACCTCTCTCCACCCCCAAGATCCTCTCGCCGCTTGGGACCTCACCAAAGCAGCTCTTACTCTCTTTCTCAGAGACCTCTCTCGGAGGTTCGCCAGATTCGATCGGACCAATCCCTCACCGGAGAGTGATAGGATCTCCCTCGATGGTCAAGCCTTGCGAGCTCGCCTTGACGCTGGAGACGCGTCTGAATTTGCGGTTCGCATGCGTCTCAAACAAGTCCGAAGAACTGATGTCATTACTTCCCTCAGATCTTTCGATGGCTCGACGTCATCCTACTCCCCAGGAGAGCTTCTCAACACCTCGACTCAGTTCTACTCCCATCTCTACCGCCACAAACCTACCACTCCTCCCGACCACGAACGACCGCTCTCCTTCATCGACAACTCCCTTTCTTCCTCCGCTCAGCAACGACTCGAGGAACCTTTCGATATGGACGAGCTTGCAACCGCCGCCTTCAAATCTAGTCGAGGAAAGACCCCAGGAGTCGACGGCCTCCCCTCGGAGTTCTACAAACTAACTTGGTCGGAAACAGGTCCCATCCTCCTCGAAATCCTCAATCAAACCGCCATCACAGGTCGACTCTCCTCCTCCCAATCGATCGCTCAGTTTCACCTTATCTACAAGAAGGGTGACAAGGACGACATTCGGAACTATCGGCCCATCGCTCTCATCAACACCGACGCTCGGATCATTTCTGGAGCCATCAACTCACGTCTCCTCGAACAGATCCACTTAGTAGTACATCCCGACCAAACCGCCTTCATCCCCAACCGATGGATCGGATCGAATATCGCCCAGCTCCAGAGTCTCGTCGATGAGGAGAAGACTCACCCGGGAATCATCGCTCAGGTCGACTTTGAGAAGGCGTACGACAACGTCTCCCACGACTTCATCGAGCCATGCCTACGTAAGATGGGATTTGGCACTCGATTCATCAACACCATCAAATCAATCTACTCTCACCAGTTCGGAAGAATCTGCTTGAACGGCTGGGTCGGTGAGTCTTTCCCCCTCCTCTCTGGCGTTCGTCAAGGAAACCCTCTCGCACCCTCCATCTTCTCCCTCATTTTCGAACCTCTTGCTGCGATGCTTCGAGCGAGACTTCGTGGTATCCCTCGACTTTTCTCTCCCTTTAAGGTCTCAGCTTTCGCCGACGACCTAGGAGCGGGTTGTCGAGACTACGACGACGTCGACGTCCTCGACCTTTCGCTGGAGGAGTACGAGAAGGGAACAGCGATGATCGTCAGCAGGCCCAAGTCTTTCCTTCACCCCATCGGAACCTTCGCTACCAACCCTCCTCCCTCCTACAAGACATGGGCTATAAACACCGAAGCTTTCACCTCTCTCGGAGTCCCAATCGGAAGGAACGTCGACGCGAACGAGGTTTGGAACGAGAAGGTGAAGAAGGTCGGTAAGCGTCTATCCTCCATCCCTTTCCATGACCTCCCTCTGGCTTCCAGATGCAGCATCATCAACATCTACTGCTACTCCATGATCGTATACCTCGATCGATTTCTCCCATGTCCCGGTCCCATCCTCGATCAACTACATTACGCGTCCCTCGACGCAATCTGGAGAAACTCATCATCGGTTTCGGTCAACGATCATCGCCTATGCACTCCTCAGGTCCATGGAGGATTCGGCCTCATCTCCCTCAAGAATCGACTCGCTGGTCCTCGAGCGGAATGGATCTATCGCCTCCTCACCATCCCAGAATCCTCCAAACCCTTCGTCGTCGCAATTCGTGGTCGCCTTCAAAAGTACCTTCTCCTCCACCCCGCTCACCAATGGAACTACGACCCTTTCTCGTTCCAACGAGAGATTTCTCCCTCTTTTCAGTGGACTGGTATCTTCTTCCAACCAGGTGCGTTCTCGGGAGGTTGGCCAGGGACGATGGGAACTATGACCTCTCTTCTTCCATCTCGCTGGAAAGACTACCTTGCCGCTTGGAACTCGATCATCACTCTTACCCCCTTCGCCAAGAAGAACTGGAACGATATAGCTCTTCGCCCTCCTCGGTCCGCCATCTCTCCCATCACCACCAAACACTTCCTCGGACCCGACCAAGAACGCGTCTCTGCCGATATCGGAAAGGACTCGGTAAGGATTCTTCTCAAGAAGTTTCGTCTTATCATTCCTCCCGGTTGGGCGGATAGGTTTCCTGGTATCACTTCTAACCATTGGGAGGAATGGTGGAGGAAGTTGAAGGGCCTTTCGAGTCACTCTCCGGAGGACGTCGATCTTTCACATCGTCTTTCTCTGTACGCTCTTCACCCAGGTTCGCAGGTCGGCAACAATCCTACCCATCGCTTCATCAACAACAGATCCACCTCCTGCATCCTCTGCCTCGATCCCTCATCCACGGAAGACTTTCAGCACCTACTCGTCGACTGCGAAATCGCTCGGAGAATTTGGATCCTCGCTTCCCCTCGACATCTCCCTCCTCCCCCTCATCCCAGCCTTCAAACCCTCGTCTGTCCGTCGCCAATCCCCCGCCTCCCTGATCTCATCCAAAACATCGTCTTCCTCGGTCGTATCTGGAAACTCTCGCGAACTCGTCGTTGGGGGAAGAAAGACGCGGCGGTCGAGAGGGTGACGGACGAGGCGATTGTTGGGGTGGTGAGGGCGATCAGGAAGGGAATGGCGCGTGTGGACTCCGGGAATGGAAGGATGGGAAGGGAAGGACAGGGATAGCTGGTTCGGATGGGTAGGGTGTGAGAAGGATGGAAGGTCGGCGGTGATCTCGGTTGTTTTCTTTTGTCGCGTCGTTTTGCTCTCTCTCTCTTTCTCTCCCTCCCTCTCTCTTCTCTTCCCACCACTTCTATACTCTATACTCTTCATCTCTCACTCTTTCTCTCTCCACTATCTTTTCCCCCAACATCGTCTTCGGTTAGTTCTAGTCTAGGTGATACGATGGATCAAATACAAAAAAATAAAATCCCAAGTTTTTCGCCCCTGAGAGGCGGTAGGGAGGGAATTGTGGACTATGGTGATGCTCATGAGTTATATTGGGTGCTGCTAGACCTCCCAGAGCTTAAGCGGGTCCAGTAGAGGGAGGAAGACGCGTCAAAGGGGGCAATGTTCGAAAGATGAAGCTCCCCGCGACCTGCTCCTCTGTTCTAGTTGTGACGACTGCTTACTCCGGTTTGGGTCGGATGAGATGATTTAGGTAGTCCTGCTCGATTGGGGCGACTGGGGAGAACGAGGAAGAGGAGTTTCTCTGTTCAGAGAGCGACGGAAGTTGAACGCGTTGAGGCTAGGTTGTTTCTTTCTCCGTCCTACTTCTCGATGAACGGTGTGAGTTTGGAACTCTGCTTTGTGGGCTACTGTGAAAGATTCTGCTCTTACAGAAGGTTCATGAGGTTCAGCTAAAACTGATAGGCTCTGAGTTTCTCTGATGAAAGCGTGCTGCTACTCTGTGATTTTTGTTTTCAACGCGTCTCCTTGAAGACTTTTTCGTCTTTGCTTCCAGTCTGTTCGCTCAGCAGTCAAAGATAATCTAGTAGAATTAAATCTCATTCTAATTTGTAGACACGTAGGTCCAAAGATGTAAAGAGAGACGAAGGAGGGATCTGAATTTCTTCGTCCTGTTTGTTGAGATATGGTGCTACGAGCTCAGAGGCGGAACGACTCGAGGTGAAAGTGGTTGTTATAAGAGAACTCCTACCCAGCTACCTAGCTTATATACTGTAAGGAATTCAGAGAATGTTCTAGAAACAGGGCTAAACTATGACGTTACTAACGCAACGCGCCTGACTAAGCAAGCTATGGAAACCTAGAGAAAACAATAGAAAGATCTACGAAGCCTCGACAATGATCCAACGATACTATTTTCAACACTGTTCGCGTAATTGTTGACGCGCTGCCTTTGCGTGCTCTTTTCCTGACTACAAAGCCTTACAGCTCCCACGTTGGGAGATGGATCGTAATGAAGACTATTCAGCATGCTACAGAAGAAAGTCTGGAGCGTTGGCTCTGAACGAGAATGTTTCCAGAGGTTGAGGTCCCAGAAGGCGCGCTTCGAGATTCATCTAATTCGCTCACGTCTCGTTCATCTCAAGTTCTCTCACTTCTCTTCGACCCCTCAAAGGCTTGAATTCATGCAGAGATCTATCTGGAGACCCGATTAGTCGAAGGTCTTCTTGTCCATTCCAGTGATTGGCGGCGAAAGAAAAAGGAATCGAACGACGTCGCGTCCGAAGATTCACGCTTTGGATTGATTCCTGTGAGGAGATCATCCTCACTAGCCCCGGAGATGTTAAATGGCGGTCTAGGGTACCAACACCTGATCCCAATCGTTTTTGGGCCGCTCATAGGCACGCGAAGAGAAATCCAGACGCGTCGCAACCCTGCTCTGGCGAAGATCTTCAACTTTCAGTCGGAAAAAATCGGCAAAGCGTTAGGTTATCGCCATCCTTGCACCTGATGTATACTGTGCTCTTCTTACGCAGGTTTAAACCGGGAGAATGCCACCCAACGATCAGATCAACCTTGCGAATCGCCTCTGAGCTCGCTGCCTCTCCCTCCTTCCCTCCTCCAAACCGCCATCCCTTGATCATCATCTTTCTCTCTGCGACCCTTCGTCCTGCCTCACCAGCTTCACCACCTCCTATCTACCTAATCGCAACAACCTCAACTTCCAGCTCTCCCCCAACTCTAGGAAATGAGCTCAGCAACGCTCACCATCCCCACCACCTCCTCGACCTGTTTCTCCCTCCCTGTCTCCCGTCAACCAGCCTCGAGAGGTCTCAAGGTGAGCACGAGCAACCTCATGAGCTTCCTCAGACACTTCCCTCCTCGCTGAACTGACCCTCATCTTTCCCTCTGATCCGTGGCTGTAGACTCCCAACCCCTCGAGCTGGCCGAAACCTCGAGCTATCATCGGAGGCCATCGAGAGAAGGTCAACGGAGTCGATTGGAGCTTGGATGGCAAGAAGATCGCCTCATGCAGTCAAGGGGATAAGGGTCTCCGAGTGTGGGATGTTCTCGGCACTGGAAGCACTGTGAGTTCAACGGGAAGGAAGGAGAGGAAAGGGGAGGATGAACCAGCTCGAGGTGAGCTCGGATGGGAAGAGAGGGAAGAAGCAGCCTCTCCTTCTCAACATGGACGAGCTTGGGCTCCAGTAGAGTCCAGGGCCTCGTATGGATGCGCAGAGATTGGGCCCTCTTCCCATAAAGCTCCCCAGCATTTCCGTTGAAGCTGATCTTGGTTTCGTTTCCTTCCTTCAGCTGGACCCTCGCCAATCCCAACTCCTCGGCTCTCCCCACACACGCGAGTCCATCATCATGGACGTCAAGTTTGATCCTTCTCAGCTTTCCGAGCTTGTATCTATGGGTGGAAAGGGAGCAGACAGTCGGGTGTGTTGGTGGGATCTGAGAAGTGAGCTCTCCCTCTCCTTCCCTTTCCTCCTTCGCGTCCTCTCGAGCTCACCTTACACTTTGTCCCACCTCACAGCTCCCTCGAAACCAGTCACCAATCTCAACGTCCCCTACCAACCCTACAAGATCACACACCACCCTTCGGAACGAGTCGTCGCCGTCTCAGATGTGAAGGAGGTCATCACGTTCTACGATCAGAGGATGCTGCCGTCAACCGCTTCGTCTTCGACGACCAAGCCGTTGGGAGTCGACTCAATGGAGGGTGTAGAGGTTCAGAAGGAGGAGGAGACGCTGGGCTGGGCTAAGAGCAAGGAGTATTGGTTCCCTGATACGCAGGCTTTCTCGAGGAAGGGAGAGAAGGTCGTGGTGAGTCTCGTTTCTTTCTTTCTCGTTTCCCTTTTTCTTCGCTGTCCTTCTCAACCCAGTGCTGATCCTTTCCGACTGGTGTGATCTCCTTGATTTCCCTCACAGGTCTACGACATCGCGTTCTCAGCAACTGGAGCGGATATCCTCATCGCGATGGGGTCTGGTCGAGTCGCCTGCCGCTCTTTCACGTCTCTCTCCAAAGGTCACGCAGATAATCCAGATCCAGGACTGTATGAGTTTGCTGCTCATCAGGGAACCATCAACGCTCTATCCGTGGACAGGTCTGGAAGGTAAGCCTTCTTCTCCCTGCGACGTCCTTTCCATTCTTGAACTGATCTCCCTCTCCGTCTCCCACTGCCTCCTTTTGTTCTAGGTTCGTCGCGACTTCCGGGATTGATGCTATCGTCAACCTATGGGATGCCGACGGGCTGATTGGACTCAAGTCCTACGGAGAGATGACGTTCGTTCCCCTCGTCTCTCTTTTCCTTCTCGACTCCGAGTCGCGAACACTCTCGCTAACTTCTTGCCTTTCTGCTTTTCGTCCATCGCAGAGGTGAAATCAACAAACTCGCCTTCTCTCACAACGGAGAGCTTCTTGCTGCCGGTGCTGCCGAAGAGAAGGCTATCTACATCGTTCGTTCTTCTTCCTCCTTCTGTACCTTCGCGACCGCACTGTTCGCTGACCTTTCTCCTTCCTTCTCTCCCTTCCCAGTTTTCTACAGTCACCGAGTCTCTCGTACACAAGCTCCCGATAGCTGGACCTTGCCTCTCGCTTTCATGGTCTCCGAACAGCGATGTGCGTTCTGGTCTTTCCTTCTCTCCTGCCCTCTCCTCGCCTACCGCCTTTGACTAACCTTCTGCCTTCTCTCATCTTTTCTCGCTTTCCCTTAGATCCTCGCCTATGCCTGCCAAGAGCCATCATCATCAGGATGCTTCAACGTCTTGTCTGCGTTCTGATTCATGAGCTTGAGCGAGATCATTTTTCGCGAACGGCGCGCGTCTTTGAGACCTCTTTCCTCTGCGTCTCATAAAGTGGACGCCGACGGGACTGAGGAAAGCGAAGGAGAAAAAAAAAGCATATCCGATCAAGCAGGGCAGTGAGGGCAAGACTAAAAGAAGAAGAAGTAAGAAGAAGGAGAAGAGAGAAGAGTGCGTCGAATGTCGTGAGAGATGGAGGAGAGGGAGAGATAAAGAACCAAGAGCCTAAAGCGGCTCTGCCGAGTCTAGTTCCAGTCGCCAGGTTTCTGAGAGCGCAAGAGTAGGCGAAGAGCGGGTCAGTTCAAGACGATTGCCGGACGCCACGAGAGAAGAAAGGAAGAAGGTGAACCCACGGCGAGAGCTTCCTGACCCGTCGGCGAGGCCTTGTTCGAGTCGACGGCTTTGTTGTGCTCCTTGAGCTTGGCTGAGAGAACTCCTGCCTTTGGGTTGGATGTAGAAACTCCTCGAGCGGAGTTCTGTGGGAGGAATGAAGGGAGGGACATCAGCTCGGAGTCGGACGACGAACGAGGAGATGGAGGAAAGAGCCAAGAGGTCGCGCTTCGAAAGAGGTCCAGCAGCGATTGAGGAGTCGCAGATAAGGACGTGGAAGACCGCAGGAGGGCGCGAGTCCCTCTCGTAGGCCGATTTCCAGGACGTCTCTGACCCGAAACAGGGAAACTGAACTCACCTTGGCTTGCCTCTCCTCCGCTGCTCTGAGGGCTGCTTCCCTTGCTCCTCCCTCCCCCTGAGCTCTCACAGGATCCTCGAACCCGTCACCTAACGTATTCCGACCTCCGTGGTAGTTGTTCTTCCCGCTCAGGCTGTTTTGTTGAGGTGCTGGCGAGGAGGAGGAAGAGAGGGTGTGGATGTTGGACTTTGGCGGAGCTGAGGTCGGTTTGGGAGTTGACGTAGATCCTAGACGTTGACCTCCGGCGGATGAAGTCTTTGGTCTCCCATCGGACGAGGGATCGGAGAGGCAGTTTCCCATCGAGTAGAGGTGGTAAAGCGGAAGGTTGGTGATGGGACGGCAGGGGCGGGAAAGAGGGAGGAGGGAAGGAAGGAGGTCGGGGAGTCTGAGGTTCGGGGAGGCTGCCGGAAAGAGCGAGGTTTCGAAGGGTTTTATCAGGTTTTGCGAGTTGGATTCGACGGATGGGACGAAGATGAGAAAGCGATAGAGTCGAGGAGGTTGTTCTTTTGACTGTAAGGGTTGGGAGGGAGTCGAAGGCGGACGAAACGAGGAGGTGAGATCGGGTCACTCTCCTGCGGGCTTCACTCGAAGCGATCTCGTCCTTCCCTCTTCCTGCTCCCGACAACCATGAGCTCCTCCTTCAACCAATCCGACGATATAGACCCTTTCAAGCAGGACTCTCCCTCCTCACCTTCTCCCTCGATCTCGCCAAAGCTGGCGGCGCAGATCCCTCTTCCTCCCGACGACGACTCGACTCCCTTCGACCAACCTCCTCCCACATCACCTTCCTTCAGCTCACCGCCTCCTCCACCTCCCAGAGAGCCGACGCCTCCTCCTCCATCAGCTTCTCGATCTCCCGAAGCACCCAGTAGAGCCTACAACCGAAACAGTGGATTCGAACATGCTGCTACGAGCGTAGGGAGGTATCTACAGCAGTCGGATTGGGTGATTGAGGTCAGCTCCTCCTCCCCCTCCCCTCCTCCCGGACTTCGCCTCTCGAGCCCTTCGGGACACAGATCCACCAAGCTCACTCCCTTCTTCTACTTACCATCACGCAGATCACGGATGCCTACAAGACTACCGAAGGATCTCAGTCTGCCTACATCATCTACGTCGTTCGAACAGGGGTGCGTTCAAAGCTCAGCTCCTCGAACCTCCTCCTCCTCCTCCTCCTCCCCATCCCCTTCCTTCCTTCTGCATGCTCCGTCTCTGACCTTTTCATCTCCCACTACCTCTTCTAGACCGTTGAATGTCGTCGCCGTTACTCAGAGTTCGAATCCCTTCGCTCCTCCCTCGCCAAACTCTACCCAACGCTCATCGTTCCTCCGATTCCCTCGAAGACGACCGTTACAGAGTACGCCGTCAAGCAGAACAAGGCCAAGGAAGACGCGGCAGTAATCGCTCGTAGGACGAGGATGTTGACGACCTTCCTCAACAGGGTTGGGAAGCATCCGATCCTAGGGAACGATACCGTCTTCCACCGATTCCTCGACGGAGGTGTTTCTTGGGTTCGTCTTCGCAGCTTCTTTTCCCCTTCTTCGTTCTTTCGCGACCATGGAGCTGACTTTCGATCATTATCTATCCCTCGGATTTATGCAGACCGAGATCCTTCACTCTCCACCCCTCTCCCAACTTCCCAAGAACTCCCTCAAAGCTCCTGCTCACGATCCCACCGACACGTCCTCAGCAGCCGCCTACGCTTCCCTTCCCAACCCTTCAGCAGCTCAACCGCTTAAAACTCCCGATCAGAGGTTCCTCGAGAGCGAGGCTTTCACCAACAAGTTCGAGAAGCATCTCAGTGGGAGCATGGAGAGAGTCAACAGGAGGGTGATGAAGCGATGGGCTGGTGAGTTTGCTCTACTTTCTTACGATCTGCGGGACGTGCTTGCTCGTTCTCAAGCGCAGATTCAACGTAAAAAAGGAAAGATGCCTCCTTCAGTAGAGCAGGTTCTGATCCAACTCGTCTCGTCCCCTTTGCGCGTGGAACAGAACAATCCAACGATTACGCCGAGCTTGGAGCCGTCCTCAACGGATTCAGTCTTACCGAGAGTGGATCGCTAGCAGCAGCCATCGAGCGCTCAGGTCAAGCCGTCGATGCTACCTATCTCTCTACTACCAACCTTGTTCGCACCGAATCTTACACTTCACGTTGTCGCTTTCGAACATGAACCTCGACGCGTCCTGGCCTTCTAAATCTAACTCTTCTCCCCCTCGACTTCTTCTCTCTTTCAGCTTCAACAATGGGAAGCCAGCTGGACCGAACCTCTCACCGACTACGTCGCCTTCGGAACCATCATCAAGAAACTCCTCTCTTATCGCCATCAGAAGAACGTCCAGTACGAGATGACCGTCGAGCAGATCGAGTCCAAGAAGATCTCCCTGGAGCAGCTGGAACGGAGTGAGGAGGAGGCTCGGCGACTTGAAGGAGCGTTGGCTGCCGCTGGAGTTGGAGCCTCGTCGTCGTCGTTGCCGAGAAGCCCTGGCGAGGAGGGTGGACCTGCTGGAGGATCGAGAGGAGGGAGGAGTGGAGGAGGTGGAAGGAGCGGTGCTGCTTCGAGCGGTGGGAGTGGAGGGTACGGATTCCTGAGCGCCTTGAGTCATTCGTTGACGGGGATGATCGATGTGGATCCTGAGGCGACGAGGAGGAACAATATCTCGAAGACGAGGGAGTCCATTTCGCAGGTGAGCCCAACGCGTTCTTTTGCCTCTTTCCATCGATCCTCTGTTGATCATCCTTTGATCGCTGACCTCTCTACCTCTCTCGATCTCTTGATCTTTCCCTCTCTGCAGCTCGAGGACGCTCTCCATCTCTCCGCTCAAGACCTGAAGTACGCGTCTCAAACGATCCAAGCGGACCTCGATCGATTCCAGCGGCAGAAGGTCTCGGACGTGAGGAACATGAGCATCTCACTGGCTACTGCTCATCGGGATTGGTGCAAGCAGGTGAGTTTGTCTTCTTTTCGAAGGAGGGGCAAAGCAGACGCGGCGACGAGGCGAATCGTTCGCTGACTCTTCGCAACCTCCCTCGCGGCCTTCGACTTCCAGAACCTCGAAGCTTGGGAAGAAGCTCGGAATGCTATCAATGACATCGGTGAGTTTATTACCCATGGATCCGCTTTGTCTCCTACGACGAGCAGAAGAGCGAAGCTGAAGTTTCTCTCACCTCTCTCTTTCGAACGCGTCTCCTCTCTCTTCCTCAGAACCTCACCCCGCCAACCCTCCAAATGCGACTCCCAAACCTCCTATGTCCCCGCCGCCAAGAAAGAATTCCGTCAACCACCAGCGACAGCCTCTGGCTCGTCCTTCCCCGTCCGCGAGGAGTACGAGCGTGAGAAGTGCAGGGAGCGAGGGAGTTGGGTTGGGAGCTCAGTGAGGGGAGGGTGTCGAGGTTTCAGTTGCTCTACAGTGTTTCTTTTTGGACGAATCTTACGTATGTGGACTATTTTGTTGGTTTCCTTCTGGGAGAAGAAAGGGAGAGAGGAACAGATGTTCGCGACGACTCTGGAGGTCGAAACGCATCTTTGGTCGGTCCCACCAAAATTCCTTGTTTCGATCCATGCACAGACCGAGGACAGCCCTAGGAACCGATGCAAACTTTTCGCTTCGGTCTCAGAAAAAGGATGGAGCGTCCATCTTTCCTCTTTTGGAGGCTGTTCGAGTTAGGCTGTTCGAGTTCCAAAAACAGGCCCTCCCTCCCGACCTCCTCCGCTCTCTCCCCCTTTCCAGGCTGCATCATCTCGATTTTCAGCTACGACGGAACATCGCTTCTCTCGCCGATCTACGAGTGGCTTGGAACCCCTGGAACGGTCTTGAGGACGAGCGAGGACGCGTCGATGTTGCTTCACGCTCTCCTGGACGTCACCGTCGACGAGACGATGACCATCGCGGAAGCCTTCAGAGCCGAGTTGGATGTTCTCGAAGGTCGAGCGTTGATTAAGCCTGATACAGCTGGAGTTCGAAACCGTGAGCTTCTCCCTTCCTCCTCTCCTCGTGTTTGCGATCAAGGGCTGACGAGACTTCTTCCTCCTCCAGTTCTCGAATGTCGCACGGATGAACTTCAGGTTCGTGCTTTCTGCCGCCTTGCCCTCTTCCTCCCTTCAGCTGATCGACTGTCTTCTCGCCTCATCTCTAGCGTCTTCCCCGACGTAAGTCTTCCGAAGATTCAGTCTAGGGACAGCGATCCGAGCTGAATCGAGCTCGACTTTCCATCCTTCTCGTACAGATCGGTGTCTTCGGCTCGGACGGAGGAACTCCTGTGAGTGGGGACGAAGTTTCTCTCAATTTGATCTGATCTCATAGTACTGATATCTCCACTACCGGAGGTTCACAGCGAGGACCAAACCCAACTGGAGACGGTTCGTTCCAAGAAACAGATCAAGCGTCCAGTCTCGCTTGCGACTCGCCTTACTGACTCACGTCGTCTTCCGCCTTTCAGTTCTTCTGGAAGATATCTGGTACATTCCTCATACCTCTCTCCTGTGCTTTCTTACTCGAGCTGATCTCCTACTCCCTACAGGACCCGTCGTCGCCGTTGTCACCGCCGCTCTCCTCCTTTCTCAATTTGGGGACCGCTTCGTCAATCTGGGACTTCGAGCGATCAACTCGCAGCAGAGGAAGGTGGGAGATCATCTACATCATATCCTGGAGAGCCAGCTGACTCTTAACGTTCATCACAATGCAGGAAACGGCCAGGAGGAGAGAAAGGCAATGAGGGACGCGTTTGCTCTGTTTTGGGTTCTCAGGTTCTTTTTTTTCGCTTTGCCTTTCGTTACAATTATTTTGGACCCCTTCCATGTCGTCCGGATCAGAAGCCTTGAGCTGAGCGGAGAAAGACGGGGTCGTCAACGCTGGGGTTGTCAACTGAAAGAAGAACCTCAGCGAGATTCGATCTCGAGAAGGTCGAGCTTCCTCCAACTCCCTCCTTCTCTGCTGGATGGACCAATTCGAAGCCTTTGAAGGCGCATCACAAGTAAGCCCCTACATCCCCCTACACTCCCAGACCATCAGCTGAACTTACCTCCCTTCTCCTCTTGCAGTACGGCCTTGACGATACGGCTTCCGTCTACTCCTCCTTCACCACAGCGACCTCCCAACGTCCCTCAGCGACCGAGTCTTCCGTTTCTACCCACTCCCTTTCCAACAACCATAACCACAACCAGCACGAGCACAACCACCAGCACGGCCACCCAAACGGACAAGCAGGAGCCGTCCAGGAGCTCGACGACGACTTTGATGGAGTTCTAGAGGACTTGAAGCTCGGGGGGGGAGTGGTGGAGCATGCTTGCAGGTTCGTCAGCTTTTCACCCATTTCTTTCGGGCGAGCTAGTTGCTATCGGCGGGGAGCAAGTCCTGAGCTGCTTGGGAAGAGAGCTCAGGTCGATCTTGGGGGTAGAGGAGGAAGGAAGGGAGGAATCCGATGTCAGCTCGATTTGGCCCTTCTCCTCCTTCCTTTGAGCTCGCTCTTTTCCTTCGTCTGGCCCTCTTCTCTACAATGCCAAGAGCTTATGCTGACCTTGAATCTACATCTACATCCTATCTAGCTACTGTGGGATCCACAACCCTTCCTGCGTGGTCAAGGTACGTCCCCATCCCTTTCGCCCTTCTCCACTGTTCTTCTCTCCTGCTCTCGCCTCACTTCGTTCGCTGACCACTCTGCTCCTCCGCCCCTCTCACTTCCAGTGTCTCATCTGCTCCAAATGGTTCTGCAACTCTCGAGGAACGACTTCGGCTTCCCACATCGTCAACCATCTCGTTCGAGCGAAGCACAAGGAGGTCATCCTTCACGCCGAATCGCCTCTCGGAGAGACCACTCCCGAATGCTACAACTGTGGATCTAAGAACGTCTTCATGCTCGGATTCATCCCTGCTAAGAGTGATACGGTTGTGGTCCTGCTTTGCCGGTGAGTTTATATTTTTCTTGCCATTGTTCTTCTTCCGTTTCGAAGCTGACCTTCCCCTCCCTTCCCTCCCCTTCTCTTCCTTTGCTCTCGATCTTCAGTCAACCCTGCGCCGCCATGACTTCCTCCAAGGATATCGTCTGGGACACCTCTCAGTGGTCAGCCATCATCGACGATCGGCAGTTCCTCTCGTGGCTCGTCAAGACTCCTTCGGAGCAGGAGCAGCTTCGAGCTCGACAGATCTCGTTCCATCAGATCAACAAACTCGAGGAGATGTGGAAGGAGGACCCCAACGCCGATCTCGAGGACATCGGGCGTGCCGGAGTCGATGAAGAACCTCAACCTATCCTTCTCAAGTAAGTTTTCAAGGCTCCTCGCTCGAAATCCATCAGCTCGCGTGAGCTCCCTCCCTCCCTCCAGTCAAAGCTCACCGTGTCTCTCTCCCTTCCTCTTTCTCGCCCTCGTTTTTTCTTTTCTTTTTCAGATACGAGGACGCCTACCAGTATCAGAACATCTTTGGACCTCTCGTCAAGATTGAAGCCGACTACGACAAGAAGGTCAAGGAATCGCAAACTCAGAACGACATCATCGTTCGATGGGACGTCGGTCTCAACCAAAAGCGAGTCGCCTGGTTCAACATGCCCAAGCTCGAGAGTGGAGAGGTTCGACTCGCCGTCGGAGATGAGTTGAGGTTGAAGTTTGCTGGAGGAGGGTCGAAGGGTCAGGATTGGGATGGAATCGGAAATGTGATCAAGGTTCCCAACAGTGAGTCGTCTTCTTTCCTTTTGCTTTTGGTGACGAAGGCTTTGAAGCTGAGTCGTGTGTTTTCCCGCTCCGACTTGTCTTGTAGACGTCTCCGATGAGATTGGACTCGAGCTTCGACGATCCGACGGAGTTCCCACCGACTGTACCCACAACTTCTCCGCCGACTTCGTCTGGAAATCGACCTCGTTCGATCGAATGCAGCTCGCCATGAAGACCTTCGCCGTCGACGAGAGGAGTGTCAGTGGATACATCGTGAGTCGCTCCTCTTCTTCCTTCTTCATTGAAGACGCGTCTGACATCTCTTCGCCTCGCCTTTCGACCAACAGTACCACAAGCTCCTCGGACATGAGCTCGAGCCTCAGGTTCTTCGAACTCAGGCAAGTCCTCTCGACTGGATACCTTCCTCTCGAACCTGCAGCTGACCTTGAACTCGCTTATATCCTAGATGCCCAAACGGTGAGCCCTGGATCTTCTTCTCCGTTCGTTTTCGAATCTCGAGCTCATCCTCTTCCCTTCGACGCGTCCAGATTCTCCGCTCCTGGTCTTCCCGAGCTCAACCACTCGCAGATGTTTGCCGTCAAGAGCGTTCTCCAGAAGCCTCTGAGTCTCATTCAGGTTCGTTCTCCACTCTCGTACTTCTCTCGAAGCCTCAAACTGACCGTTCGTCTTCGCGTCTCTCAGGGTCCTCCCGGAACTGGAAAGACCGTCACCTCCGCCTCCATCGTCTATCACCTCGCCAAAATGAACCCCGGACAGGTCCTCGTCTGCGCTCCCTCCAACGTCGCCGTCGACCAGCTCACCGAGAAGATCCACGCTACCGGTCTCAAGGTCGTTCGAATCACCGCAAAATCGCGAGAAGCCCTCGACTCGCCGATCTCGTTCCTCACCCTTCACGAGCAGGTCGCCAACTCCGAGACCCACACCGACCTTCAGAAGCTCATCCAGCTGAAGGAGAGTCAGGGAGAGCTCAGTCAGAGTGACGAGAGGAAGTATAAGATGCTCGTCCGAGCTTGCGAGAAGGAGATCCTCAACGCCGCCGACGTTATCTGCTGCACCTGCGTCGGTACTGGAGACCCGAGGTTGAGCAAGTTCAAGTTTAGGACGGTCCTTATCGACGAGGCTACTCAAGCTGCTGAGCCAGGTAAGTCGATCTCCACTCGCTGTCTTCGCGACGAGCTCCTCGAGCTGACCTTTTCGTTTCGTCGCGTCTCTCAGAATGCATGATCCCTCTCGTACTCGGATGCAAGCAGGCTGTTCTCGTTGGAGATCATCAGGTCCGTCGTCTGGCTCGTATCTCTTGCTCGCTCGAGCCTTGACTTATCCTTCTCCTTTGTTCTACAGCAACTCGGTCCCGTCATCATGAACAAGAAGGCTGCTCGAGCCGGTCTCTCCCAATCCCTCTTCGAACGACTCATCATCCTCGGAAACCGTCCCATTCGACTTCAAGTCCAGTACCGAATGCATCCCTGTCTCTCCGAGTTCCCCTCCAACATGTTCTACGAAGGAACGCTCCAGAACGGAGTCACCGCGCCCGAGAGGCTGAGGAAGAACGTCGACTTCCCCTGGCCCGTCGCAGATACGCCGATGATGTTCTACCAGAACCTCGGAACGGAGGAGATCTCATCGAGTGGAACCTCCTTCCTCAACAGGTTCGTATTCTCGTTCTTTCCATCTCTTTGACTGAGATAGCTCGAGCTCACTTCGCGTTCCCGTTTCTCCTCTCTTTAGAACCGAAGCTTCGAACGTCGAGAAGATCGTCACCAAGTTCTTCAAGTCCGGAGTCCTTCCCAACCAGATCGGAGTCATCACTCCCTACGAGGGTCAGCGGTCGTACGTCGTCAACTACATGCAGTTCAACGGATCGCTCAAGAAGGAACTCTACAAGGAGGTCGAGGTCGCGTCCGTCGATGCCTTCCAGGGAAGGGAGAAGGACTACATCATCCTCAGTTGTGTCAGGAGTAACGAGCACCAGGGAATCGGATTCCTCAGCGATCCCAGGAGGCTAAACGTTGCTCTTACGAGAGCGAAGTACGGAGTCGTGATTTTGGGAAACCCGAAGGTCCTCAGCAAGGTTCGTATCTTTCCTCTTCTTCCTCCGCTTCGCGCTCCCGCTGACTGGAACACTCCTTCGTCGCCCTTTTCCAGCATCCTCTCTGGCACTTCCTCCTATCCCACTTCAAGGAGCGAGCCTGTCTCGTCGAAGGACCTCTCAGTAACCTCCAACCCAGCATGATCCAGTTCAGCAAGCCGAGGAAGACTCTCGACAAGGTTCGTTTCTTTCCCTCTCGCAAATGAGCTCCTCGACCTTCAGCCGATCACTCTTCTTTCTCTCTCGTTAGGCTATGGATCAGTTCAGGAAGTTCGACGCTCACACCGGAGAGCTCATCAACCCTGACAATCGTCCAGGAGCCGCTGGTGAGCCGAATCGCTTTGCTGTCTCTCTTTCTTCAATTCCTCCCTTCTTCCTTCCCGACTTCATTCTGATCGATCCCTCGGGTTCCTTTTCTCTCAGGCAACCGAAGCGCTACTCCCACTCGATTCGACTCCTCCTTCTACCGAACCCACGACCCTCTCGCCTACATCCCCTCCGATACTCAGTCCGTCAAATCCCAAGCCACCTACTCCACCTCCTCAGGCATCCCACTCTTCTCCTCCCACTCTACCTCCGGTCCCTTCTCGCAGTCCACTGGAGGAAGGAAAGGAAACCAGTCCTACTCGTCGTACGCGTCGTCCATCATCTCTCAGGACGTCAACGGAGGAGGAGACGCCAGCTCGGTCGCCGATTCAGCCAGCGTCGTCACCGGAGGAGGAATCAGTGGAGTTACTCCGTCGGAAAGGTCGTCCATCGCCTTCTCGCAGTCGGATAGGTTGAGGAGGAGGTTGTCGATTGGATCGCTCGCACCGAGCGACCTCGGAAGCACCTACAAGTCGGAAATGGGAGACGACGACGGAAGGAGTCAGTACTCGACGGTCCAGAGCCAGGGAGGAGGCTATACCGAGTTCTAAACACGTCGGAACCATCGCTCGGCCTACCATCGGTCGTCGTTTCCCCGGTTGACTTCGTCGTTCGACCTCCCCTCCAACTCTCCAACCCCCCCAGCTCTTCGAGCTACTCCCTCTCTCCGGCCCCACCGTACCATCTCCCTTTCCATCCCTCCCTCTCGCCACCTCTCTCTCTTCCTCGACTCCGTCAACCTCATCCGGCTCGCTCTCAGGTCGTCCTCGCACGACTCGTGGGAAATGAACCCCCAGGTTGGACTCTCCGACTTTCTTCGCCCTCCTGCGCGTCCTTCAAAATCGTCGAGGTCCTCTTATAGGATTTCGAAGGGGTTCAGTTGACTGGTCTTCAATTTCATGAGCTCGAAAAACGCACGAACCAAGAAGTCGAGCGGGAAGAAAGCGGGATGCTCGACGCGTCTCACGAAACTTTCACCCTCGATATCTTCAGATCCAAGAAGTCCAGCAAGTTGAAACCGCAGGAATACACCTGAAACATGTCGATCTACCCGTTGAATTCTTCCCAGCTCCCGAAGTAAAAAATTGCTATTGCGCCATCCTGCTCCTCCGAATCAAGTCGTTCTTCGCTGATCAAGGCCCTTTCCTCTGAGGTTCCTTTCCAACCCCAACTCTCCCAAACTCTTTCTCAGCAGTCCAAACCGTACTCTCTTCTTCTCTCTACCCCTCAACTCGTCGAATTTCTCGCCTCAGAAACCGCCGGTCGTCGCCATGAAAGCAATCCGAAGCCTTCGAGCTCCCCAACTCGCCTCCAGTTCCTCCTCGCCCTTTCGACCTCAACACTTCCCCCTCCAACCCATCGCTTCCTCCTCAAAACCTCCAGCATCCTCTCAGCCCCCATCACTCCCTAGGGCCTTCAACCCTTCCTTCCCTTGCGTCGATGCGCACGAAGCTCGGACGAGCAAGCTGGAGCAGCTGGCGAGGGAGAAGGGGAGCTTGAGAGTTCGGGAGCCGCTGCCGACGAGCTTTCCTTTCAGGGAGGAGAGGGAAGATCCAAAGGGAGAGGAACCTAGCTATGCTGTGAGTTCAGACTCTCATTGATCTATAGAAGAGTGTCTGGGTCGAATGGTTCGAGAAATATGACGCTGACTGATGATCAATCATTCTCACCTCTGCTCTCTCCTCCTTCCTGCCCCTTCCTCCCTCCGATCTCCCAGCAACCCTCCCCTTCCACCTATCAAATCTACTACCACGACGGTCCTCTCCCTCTTACCTACTCCAAACCCCTCCCCTCCTTCCAAGTCGCCTACGAGACCTGGGGAACTCTCAACGAAGCCAAATCCAACACCATCCTTCTGCACACCGGACTTTCAGCCTCCTCCCACGCCGCTTCGACTCCGGCCAACCCAGCTCCAGGATGGTGGGAGAAGTTCATCGGACCTGGAAAGGCGCTTGACACGAACAAGTTCTTCATCGTCTGCTGCAACGCTCTCGGAGGGTGCTATGGAACGACGGGACCGGCGGACTTGATTCCTGCAGGGACGGAGGGAGAGGGAGAGAGATGGGGGACGAGGTTTCCTGTAGTTTCGATCTTTGATATGGTGAGTTTGAGCTTTCGCTCTATTCCAGTGTGCCAGTCATGTTGCTGGAGGTCGGAACGAAGTTGCTCAGTGTGTCTGTAGAAGCGGAAAGCTCACCTTTCCTTCGAACTCCCTCCGCCCTCCGATTCTCAGGTTCGCTCGCAGTTCATGCTCATGGACCATCTTGGAGTGAGCAAGCTCTACGCTTCCGTCGGAGCTAGTATGGGAGGAATGCAGTCCATCGCTGCTGGTCACATGTACCCAGAGCGAGTGAGTTGAAGCCAATCTCGACGTTTCTCGCGACGCGCTTCACGAGCTGACCTTTCCTTCGTTTCTCCTTATCGCCAGGTCGGCAAGGTCGTCTCGATCTCAGGATCAGCTCGTTCTGGACTCACTGGAGTCGCTCTGAGATACGCTCAGCGAAGTGGTGAGTCCTCGCGGGGATCTTTCGACGAGTCGATCGCTCTGGAAACTCATGCCCGTCCCGTCCTCTTTTCCTTCTCCGCTTTTAGTCCTGATGGCCGACCCCAACTGGAACCGAGGATTCTACTACGATGGCATGCCTCCCCACACGGGAATGAAGCTCGCTCGGCGTACGTCCACTTCTCTTCTCGTTCATCCCTCGAGAGTTCACGACTTACCTTCCTTTCCTCCTTCTCCTCCTCAGAAATCGCGACCATCACCTACCGTTCAGGTCCCGAATGGGAGCAACGCTTCGGTCGACGTATGAGATCGCAGGAGCCTACCAAGGACGGATCCAACCCTCTTCGAGTTCCCGCTCTCTGCCCTGATTTCCTCATCGAGACGTACCTCGACCACCAGGTTCGTTCACCTTCATCTCTTCGACCCATCTTTCTTCGTAAACCTGAGCTGACTAGCTTGTTCACTACTTCTCACAGGGAGAGCAATGGTGCCTCAAGTACGACGCCAACTCCTTCATCTACGTCTCCAAAGCGATGGACCTCTTCGACATGTCTTCCTCGGCCCTTGTCGACATCGCTCAACGTCGAAACCAACTTGACGCCTTCTCCACTCCCGAATCCGACTCTCTCGACCCCCTCCTCCCTCCTTCCACTCCTCCAACTCCTCCAAAAGGCCACCTCCTCACCAGCCACGCGCCGTACCTCGACGACCTCGCACAAGGACTCAGCAACCTCAAGAACATACCGACCTTGGTTCTCGGAGTTCAGAGTGATATCTTGTTCCCTGTAGAGCAGCAGAGGGATCTCGCTGAGGCTTTGAGGCGAGCTGGGAACGAGAAGGTTGGCTACTACGAGCTCGGTGGTGTTTGGGGGTGAGTTTTCGGTTGTTTCTCTCTTCCGCGTTATCCCTTCGGCAGAAGCTTGACGCTGACTCTTGCCTCTTGCCATCCTCATAAGCCACGATACCTTCCTGATCGACACCGTCAACGTCGGAGGAGCTCTTCGAGGCTTCCTTAACGACCAGGAGTGAAACGATCCATCACGCGTCTTGATTTCTATTTCCTTTCATGTTTCTAGTTTCTCATATTTTTTCCGTCGTTTATCTTTCTCTGTACGATCTATTACGACTTTTCATCTCCCCCTGAATTCTCTTGCCACAAACTCTACAGAAAGCGGCCTCGGCTGCAAACGTTGACCCAGCTCAAATTTCGAGAGCTCGAGTTGGCTCGAGCTCGCCTTTCCTTCCTTCCCTCCCAACGTTCAGCTCCCTCCCAACCCTCGGATCCTCCAAGCAACCTCTTCACCTCTACTCACTTCCAACACAACCTTCCTTTCACTCCAACCCGAAAATCTTTCTTCTTCTGCAATCATGGCCCCAACCAAAGCTCGTCTGATCGGATCCCTCCTCTTCTGCCCAACCTGCTCAACCCTCCTCGACCTCCCTGGAGACGCCGATGTCATCGTCTGCGAGCAATGTGGACACGAGGAACCTGCTGAGTGTGAGTGCTGACGACCCTGAACAGACTCGACTTCACCAGAACTGTCCCAGTCGAGACGGATGAGGGAAGGAAGGAACGAGAAAGCTGACCTTCACCTTTTGCTTTCCTTCTTCTTTCGTTCTGGTCCGTCGCTGGCAGCCTACGAGAACCTCAACGTCCAGACCCATTCCAACCCTGCTGCTTTCCCTTCTGCTCTGAGAGCCAAAAGGGCGTTGGTGGTGAAGGCTGAGGATGAACCGATGGAGAACCCTAACCCGATTGTGAGCTCTCATTCCTTTCCTTCCCTCCTCCTTCCTGTCCTTCCATTCGACGAGCTAACTGCTTTTGCCTTTCGATTACCCAGATCCAAGAGGAGTGCCTGAAGTGCCACAAGGTGCGTCTCTGTGTCCCTCAGATCATCGAAGCGAAGGCGGAACCGAGCTGACCTTTCCCTTTCCTCTTCTCTGTCGCTTTTCTAGATCGGACTGAGTTACAAGGACCTGCAGCTGAGAAGTGTAGATGAAGGAAGTACTACTTTCTACACTGTAAGTTCTTTTGCTCTCTACCCTATCTTCCCATTTCCCAGAGCCCTTACTTCTTCTGAAAACGAGACCCAACGACCGAATCAAGATATCCGCGTCGACCTCGCGTTCCCTCTCCGTCTCGACCGCTGACAGTTCTTCTTTGGGGTTTCCCACAGTGTATCCATTGCAACGAGAAGACTCGACTCAACAACTAGGACTTTGGTTGCCTGCTTCTTTCGCTCGTCGGATCGTACTCCGCTCGCGCGCGACGTCGCCTCGACATCATCTCCCTCTCCTTCCACTTTACGTTCACGAATGACGACCCTCCAGCTCTCTCTTGTTTATCTACGCACTCCAAAATCTCTTCCCTCTTTCTCGGAACTCACAAGCTCGCCGAAAGAACGAGAGCAGAGGGCTGAACTCGACCTCGCTGCTCCTTCCTGATTCCTCCTTTCCTCCGTCGTGTTGAGAGGGGTCGCGAAAATCATTCATTCCTTGTTCTGCTCTTCTAAACGGGTTACGATGGTACTACTTCTTAGCTGCTGCTTTGCCTTTATCCCCTACCGGAGAGTCAATCGAAACGAGAGGGTTCTCGATTCGAGCGGATTCGATCAGCGTCGTGAGTCCTTTTTTGTTGACTCCTTTCTGTGGACGCGACGAAAAGATTTAAACATACGAGTCAGCTGAAGTCCTCAGGTACGATCCCGAAAGCTCGAAGAGTGGAGACGACAAGTGAACGGACGAGCTCGACGAGCTGCCGAAAGGTGACGAGTCGAGGTCCCCTTCGTTCTCGTTGAGCTCGACGAAAGAAAGGAAGGAAGGCCTACTCACCCAAACACACTCCTTGTAATCCCTCCAAGACTCGCCACACAGCCTCTCGTACTCCTCTGCCTTCTCCTTTGCTCGGATCGCTGGGTCTGCCTTGGTGGGTGCTGTTGAGGGTGAGATGGTGAGCTTTGAGGTTGAAGGAGGAGGAAGGGGGGATGAGTCTCCAGTGAGGGGTTCCAGGTAGCCTTCCACCCAGCGGATGAAGCACGCGTCGTAGCGGTGTTTTAGAGGGTTGCAGGCGGGGTCGACTGGAGAAAGATCGAAAACGGAGAAGGTCAGGGAGAAAGGGAGAAGGGGGAAGGAGCGGAGGGCTGAGAGGGAAGGAGGGAGGGAGGACGAACTTGAGCTGGGGAAAGGAGGAGGGAAGAGAGAGGACGGTTCAGCTTTGCACACATTGCTGAATCGAGGGAGATGAGACTCACTCCATGATGAGGTTTATGAGATGGCGATATGTATATCTTTTGATGGAGGTGGTTTAAAGTCGATCGCCGAGAGAAGGGCGAGCTTGACTTTCGATTTCCAGGGACCTCGCTGCCTCGCTCCTCCTCCTTTCCCTCCCACCCTCCACCTTCTCAAAAACGGAACGGCCCTTCTCTTCCCTTCTCTACTTCGTCGATACCCAACCTGGCCACTCTCTACTTTCAATCTCACCCATCATCGCATTCCTTATCGTCTTCGCTCTCCCTCGAGTGACGCTCTCTTCGCAGCTACCCCTCTCGACGCTCGACTCCTCCTCCTCCCTCCCAGGATGCGAGCTTTCTTCGCTCGTCTAGGAGGACCTACGCCCTCGGCTTCTTCCAAGGAAAAGTCAGAGAAGAATAAGGAGAACATCAACAAGGGTTTGCCTTCGATACCTCCTCCTCTACTCCCTCATCTGTCGAACAAACCATCCAACGCGGACGTCAACATCCAACCTCCTCCTCCTTCCCCTCCTCCTCCCCCACCCATCAGCAGCAGCAGCACCACCAAACAACTCACCACAGCCTCTGCTACATCTTCCTCTTCCAAATCCTCTTCGAAACCGACCGGGAAACCTTCTACGATTGTGAGGAAAGGCGCGGAGACGACTGCTCCTCCTCCCAAGGCTCCTCTCTCTTCCCTCAACGGACGTCCCTCAGGGAAGGACACCATCAAAGGGAGACCACCTTGGGGAGCAGGATCAGGAGCAACAGCAGCACCGACTGCGAACGTCGTAGAGAAGAAGGTCGCCTTCATATCGCCTCCTCCCACACCTAACGGACTCGATTCTCTCATCACCCCAGACTCCTCCTCCTCATCTGCCTTCGCATCCTCCTCCAACCCAAATCAACCTCCACTCAAGCTATCAATCCCTCCAGCTTCCAAATCTTCATCCCAACCCCCGAAAACAGCCATCGCTTCCTCGTCCAAAAGTTCCACAACTCCCAGATCATCCGTAGGAGGAGCAGCAGCCTCGTCGTCAAGCTCAGCAGGAGGAGGAGGGACACCGAGCCTCCCGAAACCCGCAGACAGATCAGCTTCCAACCCTTCTCGAGGAAGCTCAAGACCGTCAGATCAAGTCGCCAACGGACTCAATGGACCTCGCCAAGCTGCCAGATCTTCCTCTTCTCCCAACACCACAACGACCTTCTCCGCTTCCTCTACCGCCGCGAGCTCAGCCCTCAACGGTCGTCCAAAGAAGGGGTCGACCGTCACCCTCCCAGGAACCTCCTCCACTTCGTCCTCTTCAGTCCCAGGAGGAGCGAGATCGCACTCGTCGGCAGCAGGGGGATCTCAGCAGCAGAGGAAAGGGTCGTTGGCTCCTACGCTTCCAGAAGAGTTGAGGTCATCCAGTCCGTACTCGACTCATTCGCTCGGAGGAACTCAGAGTCGCTCAGGGACGAACATGAGTCTGGGGAACGGGAGTTTCATTGGACCTCAAGGGAGCTGGAGTGAGTGGGCGGATGAGGATTTGTTGATGAATCTCGGACCGAGGGAGAGGACGAGGCAGGAGGTGTTGTGGGAGATTGTGTCGAGTGAAGAGAGGTGCGTGCTTCTTCTTCTGCTTCCTTTCAGCTCGAACCATCTCTTGAGGCGAGGGATTTTTCTCGAGCGTATATATACGACTCGCTGATCTCATCATGGCTTCTTTCGCTCTCTCAGATACGTCAACGATCTCGTCCAACTCGTCGACACCTTCATCAACGCGCTCCTTCCTCCTCGTCAACCCGTCGGCTCTCCAACCCTAGAAGATTGGTCCCCTTCTCTCTCCGCTCTCGATGACCATGCTCATCATCACCATCCTCTCACCACCACGACCTCTCCCGTCAACTGGGGAGCCTCCCTCTCACCACCTCCTCCCTCGTCGCGTCCTCCTCATCCCGCTCGTTCCGCCTCAGCAGCGGGAGGAACCGTCGACCATCTCCCCATCGCAGCTCGTTTCCTCAGCAGTATTGGCTCTAGGGAAGCAGCTTCAGCTCAAGCAGCGTACAGCAACGGTCAACGACAGGCGAGCGGAGGAAGCGGTTCGTCCGAAGGATCGTCCAACAACCATCAGCAGTTTGGAGCTCTCCCTCATCTCACCGACAGCAGTCTCAAACAATCCCCTTATGGTCAACTCCACCGACCCAACGGTCTCTTCGGTCCCACTCTTCCCTTCCCAGCTCCTCCTCAGGGAGGAGGAGCTCGATCCCATCAATCTCTCCCTCCTCCTTCTCGACACTACTCCCCAGGAAGCACCAACTCCTCCTCCCCTCCCACCGCTCACCACAACTTCTTCGGCTCGTCAACCTCACCGAACATGACCTCCGGAGGTGGAAGGTCGAGTTCAGCTCAGTCGTCGAGATCGAACCGACTCGTGAAATCACCTGGAGGATCGTCGGTTGCTGGAGGAGATCAGGAGCTGCTAGGGTTGCCGGAGGATTTGAGAGAGGTGTTGGAGGTGTTGAGGGATGGGATTCTGGGTGGGCATTTGACGTTGAGTAGGGCATTGAAGAAGAGGTACGAGGAGCAGTATCCGCTCGTGAGGAGTTTGGCGGATGTTTTCACTCAGCATGTGAGTTTTTAGCGTTTCTCTTCTTCTTCAAGTCGAGTGAGTATCCAACTTTTCAAACGACTGATCATCGATTCGGATCATGTTTTTCAGTCCTACGTCTTGCGAGAGTACAACGTGTGAGTCGGCCCTTCGCGCTTTTTCTTCGAATCGAGACGCGTCGACCTTTTCAACCCTCGGACGAAAGCTGACCTCGTCGCGTCTTTTGCGATTGAAGCTACGTCCTCCATCTCTCTAATGCTCTCGGAATCGTCGACTCGGCTCTCACCTCTGGATCTGGGAAGAAGGCTAGGAAGGCGGAGGAGGGAACGGAAGTCGCGAGGTTGCGAGGTGTTTTCCAGGTCAGTTCGTTTTTGCCATCTCTTCCACGTTCCCGCTCGCGACTGACTCTCCTTCGTTTCGTGGCTCTTCTTCAGGAACTCGACGAGCTCGCGGCTGATAAGGGGGAGAGTGGACTGGCAATCTCTTTGTCAAAGCCGTTCCAGAGGTGCGTTTTCTTTCGCGTTTTCGTTTCATCTTCATCCACTGAGCTGTCTTGCTTTTCCTCCCTTAGGCTCCTCAAGTACCCTCTGCTTCTTCAGAACCTCCTCTACGTGAGTTGGCTTTCAGCGCGTCCACTCGGTCGATTAAAAGCACGGAACTGATTTTTCCTCCTGTATTTCGATTTTCTTTCCACTCAGAACACCGATCCTTCGACGAAGGAGTACGAGGCTACCGTCGCCATGGTCGAGGAGGTCGAACACATCATCCGGTCAATCGAAGACGAGAAGACCGCTGTCGAGGAGAGAGTCAAGACTCGAGATGTCTTCGCTCGAATCGAAGGACTCGAGAGGGAGAAGGTCCGTTTCCCTCTGCGTTCACCCTCGCTGACGTCCTGCCTTCTCGAGCTGATGGTCTCTCCTCCCTTTTCAATTCAATCCAGATGCTCATCGCCCCCAAACCAAGCCGTCTCCTCATCGACGAAGTCCCGTGCGGAGTCGATGGAACCAAGATCTCAGCTCAAGCCGCCGCGCGTCGACAGACTCCCGTTCCCGTCAAGGAGAAGAAGAGTTTCAGGAGACTCAGTGATATCCTCAAACCCAACGTCGGAGGGAACAATGATTTGTGGATCGTGTGAGTTTGAAGAATCCCTTACTCGCTCAGTCGCGTCTCACGGCTGACAAGTCTTTCGTCCGTTCATTCTTCGCAGTCGCTTCAACGACGTCGCTCTGCTCTGTCAACGGACTGGGACAACTTCTCTCCCTTTGGCTTCGACTGCATCTTCCAGGTCGGCTTCGCTTCCCGAGCTCAACGGGAAGGCCAAGTTCGCGACGACGGGCAGGAAGCACATTCAAGCTCGACCCAGGAACCTGTATCGAGTGAGTTCTTCTCCTGTGACCTCGTCGACCTCGTCTCTCAATCGCTGATCATCTTTTGCATCCATCTCTGTAGTTCGTCAAGATTGAAGAGTGGACGATGGGCGGTGGACTTCCTCGTCACGGAATGACTTCGATGGACGAGTTCGTACCTTCTCCTTCTCCTCTCTTCGCGACTCTCACTCGTCCGCTGACCGGAGCTCTCCTTCGCCGTTCCGTTCTCCAGTATCAGCAGTTCCCGAGCTGCCATCACTCAACCTCACGTCGACCATCTCGACGAGCGAGACGAGGACGAGGAACTCGACGGAAGCGACAGCGACGGCTCCTTCGGAGGGAAGTCGAGGATGAGCTTCAGCTACTGGTTCGTGCTTCCTTCCTCCCTTTTTTTTTTCGCCTCTCCTTCCTCTACTGACTCGCCTCTCTCCCTTTGCTCCTTCCAGGGGTGGAGATACCGTCGAAGCTATGCCTCCTCTCGACCCTCGAGTCACTCCGGCTCCCAATCGAAGAGGAGCTTCTTCCTCCGCCGGTCAATCCACCAAAACCATCGTTCCACCTCTCATTCGTCGATCCTCAGCAAAGGAGAAGTTTGGAGGTCGTCTCAGGTCGCCGGAGCCTCCTGTGGACTCCAGGACGAAGAGTCGAGCGGGAGCTACCTCGGTTGCCGGAGGGAAGAGGACTGTGACTCCTTCGAACAAGCCGTGAGTTCTTCTTTTTCTTCACTTCTCTTCACTTCTCTTCCTTCTCGCCGTTCCTCAAAATGTCTCTGACCTTCGCTCTTATCTTGCCCAGATCGTGGAACGGATCCTCAGCCTCTCCAGCCGTGAAACCTCGACTCCAATCGGCTTCAGCGACGAACCTCAACCTCAGGAAACACATGTCGCCTTCTCCCTCGGAAGACTCTGGAGTAGCGATGGCCACCATCTACATGTCCAAGAACGACAGTCAACTTCTCACAACTACGTAGAACTCATCTCTCCCCTTTCGTCCTCTCTACTTCTTAGATCTAAAACGCGATCATCTTCTCTCTCCCTAACCTTACCTTCCATCTCGTTCCCGTCCCCTTCATCTCGCTCCTTTGCTTTGCTTACTATCATTTTCACCTACTTGCATCACTTGTTCACCTACATGTCTATCTCGTTCTCTCCTTCACATCCATTCGCTCCTTTTAAAGCCAACATCTTCGCGTTCGTTTCCTTTGCTTTTGCTTTTCTTGTTTCCTTACATACATTAACGACCTTCCACGAAACCCGGCTTCTTACGTCGCTTTGTCTTTCTCCCTCGCTCACTTTTCTCCTCCTTCCTTTACCTCGTACACAACTTCTCTAGTTATCGATCTCTTCGTTGCTTTCTTTCCTTTTCTCTTGCGTCGAAGGGCAAGGCAACAATCATCGAAGACTTCCTGGCTCACGACAAGGACTGCGAGAAATTTCTACGTAGAACACGAGCATCTATATCTGAGACGAGACTAAACAAAGCTGCTGAACCGAGATGAAACGGAAACGAAACCTCCCGTCCCGACGCGTCGTCTAGTCCAACCTATCCAACAGCCCCGCGACCCTCGCACCTTCCCTTAGCCCGCTCTCGACCGCCCCAGCAACCGAACCTCGATGATCCACATCCGTGTGCTCTCCAGCGAATCCAAGTCTTCCTCCCCACTTCCCCTTCTCCGGCTTCCCAAGCTCAACGAAATCCAGAGGAGATCTATCTCCTCCGACCGTCACAGGTGTCGTCGTCGCGCCCCTGGAGAACGGATCCTCCGTCCACGAGGTCATCCCAGCATGCACCGGTCCCTCGGGAGTCCCTTCGGGCTTGAGGGTTTGCACGAGGAGCTGATGAGCGGCGGAAGAGACAACGTCGAGGGGGAGGGCTTCGATTTGAGCGCAGATGGTTGTGGGGAGGTAGATGAGGAGAGTTGGACGGGGATGGGGAAGGGAGGTGGAGGAGAAGGAGGCTATGACGAGGGAGGTGGAGGAGAGAAGTTCGAGAGCGGAGGTTGGGCTGATGGAGATGGGAGAAGAGGAGGGGAGAATGGTGATGGAACCAGCGGTGGATGGCCACCAAGTCGAGGAGTAGAACTGTTTGGAGAAGCAGAGGAGAGTGAAGATGTGGAGGAAAGACGTTGGTGAGAAGAGAGAGAGGAAGAATGATAAGAGACGACGCGTCGAGGGGGAGAGAGAAAGAAGGAACGAACGAGGGCGAGTTTCCCGAGCGTTCCAACGTTGACGCGGTCGATAGCTGAGAGCTTCCTCACCGACAGAGCGGGATCGAAGAAGGTTTGAGGGACGTGCTTTAGGACTCCAACGGGGATAGTGCAAATGGCGGTTCGTCCGACGTGAGTTGACTTTTCGCCGGAGGGAGAGATGGTAGAGATCTCGATGGAAGAGTCGTCGAGGAGCTTGACGCCGGTGACGATTTGGTTGAGCTGTATCGAAGAACGAGAGGCCTGGCATCAGTACGGTGAAGGGAAAAGGGTAGGGAAGAGGAAAAAGAGAGGATGGAGGAAGGCCTACGAGGAACTTTGCTCCGTTTTTCTCAGCCTGCTTCTGAAGAGCAGACGTGACAGTCTGGTAGCCTTCTTCAGGAGCAGCGTTGGTCCCGTCGTAGTTGTCTTTGGCAGCAGAAGAACCATCTCGTCAGCTCTCGAGACCAGGTTTCTTCTTCGACGAGCGGTCGAAACAACAGTTGAACTCACCTTCGTACCCTGTCCACCTCAACGAAGCCTTCTCCAACGTCGCTCCCAAACCGACCTGCATCGTCCTAGCAAGACCGATAGCCAAAGGCTTCTCCTCCTCCTTCAAGCCGGCGAAGAGTGGGGAGGAAGGATCGAGGAGAGAGGAAGCAAGGGAAGCGTCGGTGGAGGAGGTCGTCGCACTCGACGAGGCTGAAACTCGAGCCGCGCTGACGGCTGCTGCCAAGTTGGCGTTGAGCTTCTGAACGAGCACGGAATCGATGAGTCCTGAGGGCCCGTAGGTGAGGGCGTCGGCAGGTTTTGGAACGTGGGCCGTCTGAGAAGGAGATCAGGAAACAGCGGTGAGGTCAGAAAGAAGGGAGGGGGACCGGCTGAATGCGAAGAGAGAGAAGAGCACCAACAATTCCGAGCTCCTTGACCATCTCTTTTACGGGGTTTCCTTCGTTGTAGCCACTGAGCGAAAGAGCAGACGGTTAGCTAAGATAGCCCGAAAAGAAAAAGTCCGAAAAACTCACTGGATCCAGCTGCATCCAAGGTCGACGGGGACACCTCCTCCTCCTTCGTACGAACGAGCTCGTCCTCCAGTTCGATCTCTGGCCTCGAGGACGAGAACCTTTCGACCTTTGGAGGCGAGCGTTCGAGCAGCTAGGATTCCAGCGAATCCAGATCCGAGGATGACAGTATCGAAAGGCATCTTGGGCGAGGGTTCGTGATGGTTGGCAGTTCAAGAGGGAAAAAGGAAGTCGGTCCGGACGGGCGGCTCGTCGAGAAGGCTGGTTTTGGTCATGAAAGTATATTTTAACGCGTTTCAACTTTTTGGGAGACTAGTTAAGACTGAGAGCTACCCCCAAAGCTGCTCGATAGTGTGGTTTTGCTATGTATGTCTGCTTGACGACGTGATGAAGTCGCGTTGTGTTGTGGTCGTTCGAATCTCCCCAAACCGCTCACTCTCTCGCTATGTCTGGCCTTAAATCTCGCATCTCAGGGATGTTTGGATACAGATCCTCCGCCGCTCCCGAGTCGCCCCTCAAGCCCGTCGAGCCTTCACCCGAGCCTGAGGAGGAGGAGGAACCCGAGGAGATACCTGAAGCTCAGGAGGAGGAGCAAGAAGAGGAGGAGGAGGAGGAGGAGGAGGAGGAGGAGGAAGAGGTGGAGGAGGAGGCCCTCCCACCTCCTCCTCCCAAGATCAAGAGGAAACGATGCGTCGTCGAACCTCCTCCTGCCCCTGCTCCCGCCAAGGCCGTCAAGAAGGCTCTCGGAACGGTCAAGATGATCGGTCTCCTACCGAACCAGGAGGAGTGGGCGGCAGCGAAAGTCTACAAGGTCTGCGAACGTGAGCTCCTTCCTCCTTCCTTCCTTTCCTTCCTCTTTCCGAGCTCATTCCTTCCCTTCCTCGGTCCCATCCAGTTCCGCGTCGAGATGAAGACGTGGCTCCGAGACTCTGTTCGGGGGACGACATCTTCGTCAGGCCGGGAGAGATGGAGGTCGCCTCGGGATCGCCTGTCAAGGGAAAGGGGAAAGGGAAGGCGAAGGTCGTGAAGGCCGCGAAGAGCGAGGTTTGGCTGGCCAGGCTAGATGAGATCGTGAGTATGCTTGCCTTCTCTAACATCTTTAGCATTTGCTGATGTTGATTCTTTCCTTGCAGAGAGCTGTCGACAAACACCACGTCTTCGGTCTCATCCGATGGTAGTGAGTCGACGTTCCTTTCCCCTTCCTCGTTCTCTCCGTCACGTTCGAAGCTCAACGAGATCGTTTCGATTCCCATCTTCAGCTATACTGGACCTCAGCTCAAGGCTGCTGGATACAAGCACGCGTAAGTGATCCATTGGTTCGCGACATCGTCTCGAAGCGAACTAGAACTGAGACGAGTTCTCGTCCTTCTTCGTTCTTCCTGCAGAAAGCAACTGGATCTTCATCAGGGAGAGCTCGTGCTCACCAACCACAAAGAAGGTACGGACCTCTCATCTCCTCTGCGTAGACCTCCCTCTGATTCGCGCGCTCTCTCTCCTTTCTCCTGCAGTCATCACCGTCAGCTCGTGCGACGGTAAGTTTAGCCCATCGCGTCTCCTCTCCTTGCTGATACCCGTTCTCCCCTCACAGACAAGGCCGAGATATTCGACTACTACGAGAACAACTTGGATCAGGCTCAGATCGAGGAGGATGAGTACTTCGTCAGGTTCGTCAACTCTCTTCTCTTCGACCTCGACGCGTCTCGTCGAAGCTTGTGCGAACACTGACTGACGGCTTGATCTTCAACTTCCCACAGACATCACGAGCTCCAGTTCGATGCCAAGGGTGGGAAGTCTCTGGTGAGTTCACCTCCCTTTCCTTTTCTTACTCGTTTCGCTTCGACGGCAGTTCCAACTAAACTCGTCGTGTCTTTTCTCTTCTTCGCCCTTTCCTCCCTTCCCCTCAGCCCGAACCCTTCACTCAACCGTCCTGCCACTGCAAGAAACCCTACGCCATCTCCAAAGTGATGCACTACTGCCCGAGGTCGACTTGTGAAAGATGGTGAGCTCAGTTGCATTTCTCTGCTCTTCCTCCGATCCTTTCTTTCTTTCTTTCTTTCTTTCTTTCTTTCTTTTCGACGCTGAACTCTCTCTTCCCTCTCTCTCTCCTCTGCTCATCTCGAAAAAGGTACCACGCCGACTGCCTCGAATCCAAGGATCGTCAAATCACCGACACCCTCGAGTACATCACTTCCCTCCCCGGAAACAACGAACCCACCGTCATCTCTCCTCCCGCTCGAAAGAAAAGTCGTCCAGCAAAGAAAACCAAAGCCAACGTCGAAGCTGCTTCCTCCTCCTCCCTCACCGACACCTACACCCCTACCCTTCTCTCCACCGCTCCTCTCGCTCTCCTCTCCCTCGCCAGCGAGCCCATCGTGCGAGGAAGCGACCAGTTCGGTATCGTCGGGAACGCGGAAAGGATTCTCAAAGCCAGGGAGTTGCTGAAGGTGTTCTGCGAGGAGGAGGATGGAGGAGAGATGGAGGAAGGGTGGAGGTCTCAGGTTGGGTTGAGCGAGTTGGAGGACGATGAGGAGGAGGAACTGGTTGGGCAGAGGGGAGTTGGAGCTCCTGTGGCATCCAAGGGGAGGAAGGAACATCCTGAGGAGTGGAGGGTTGAGGAGGTTTATCTTTGCCAGGGGTGTGAGGGGAAGATTTGAACGGAGCTTGGGTGGCGGGTGGAGAGGAAGGGAGGGGAGAGTGCATGTATCCGCCGTTTGCTAGCTTTAGTTCAAGTTCGAGTTCGATGAAGAGGGGAGGAGGAGGGTTCGAGATTCTTTGTCTTTTTTCAGGTCGGTTCGCTTTTTCCCATCTCTCTCTCTCTCTCTCTCTCTTTCACCTCGCTTCCCTCGTGTCCCGCATTCGATGTGCCTCTATGGTCGATGAACCTCTAGTTCCAGTTCCGAGTCAAGTCGAGCGAACGAGCGTTTCCTCTTTCCACCGACTCTCTCCCCTCTCTTTCGCCAACAGCATTTTCTCTTAATGCTGAGTCCATCCAATCTAAGGGTAGCTCTCCAAAACAGTAGGGACACCCATCGTCTTCATCTTGACTGCGATCTGTTGGGTTCGAAAACGGAAAGAAGAACGAACCGAAAAACGTGTGTCAGTTTCGTCGAGAAAGACAGACGCGTGAGCGAGAGAAAGAAGAAGAAGGCAGGCCAACGGAGAAAAAACGAACCTCGAACAAGTAATCCAAGCACTCGGTTTGAGTCTTGGCTTTCTCCCAGTCGGGTCCTGTATGGAAAGAATCTAGTCAGCGAACGAGCAAAGAAGGGACGAGAAAGAGAGACGAAAGGAACAGAAAAAGAAAAGAAAAAAAACGAACCCCAAACGTAAACACCATGCCTTCGAACGAGGATAGCAGGAGCAGCAGGGTAGTCGATCATGGCCTGTTCCACCCCAAACCAAAACCAAAACCAGCACCAGCACGCATGCAGCAACCCATGTTTCAGCTTTGAGCTCGAAGAAAAGGGAAGGAAAGGGACGGGAGTGGGTCGACGCGAGTGGGAGTTTTTAAAAGAAAAACGGACCTGAGCCATCGAATCCGTCAAATCCTCCTCGTCAGGAGTGTTTTCGATGATAGGGATGACGAGCGTATCGAGGAAGGTGAGAGTTTTCCCTACTCCTCCTATGCGAACTCCTTTGATCATCTGCGGGAGGAAAGGAAAGGAGGAGAGGAAGAAGAGAATAAAGCGGGATGAGGAGGATCGCGATGGATGAATGAGCCTTAAAAAGAGAGATTAGATTGGAAGAAGAAGAAGATTTTTTTTTTACTCACCTCCTGATGAGAAATAGTAAACTCCTTCCCAGGCCAAAGAAGCGTAGCCATCACTGTCCTCCATCCCAAACCAACCCAAAACACCCCGAATCAGCCCTCTCTCTCCCTCTCTCCCTCTCCTTCCTCCCCTTTCAGCTTCGTTTCCCACTCACCAGCATTCTGACTATGAGTATGAATACAACTCCCCGCCTCCCTCAACCTGAACGCATTCCAAAACAACGGACTACAAGCACTCTCCTTGAGTCCCTTCTGTCTGGGTACTCTGAGGAACGTCCTCTGGGATCCCGAGGTGGGGATGGTAGGTTGAGGGTAGGGGAGAACAAAGATCTGAGGGGGGGACATGCGTTCTTTTTGGACTCCGGAGGGGGCGAGGTAGACTATGTTGCTGCGGAGTGGTTGTGGAGGTTTTCAAAGGAAGGGTTAGATCAGAGAACAGAGAGGGAAAGGGAAAGGGAAAGGAAAAGGAAGGAGGTGTGGTGTTGAGCTCGAAAGGAAAACGAACCCTTCTCTGATAGAAATTCCTCCTCCTGTTCCAGTAACCCAGCCGAGGGTGTAGAATTGCGCGCAGAGGGAAGGAATCAGGTTGGCGGGCTGAATTAAACGGCAAGGTAATGAGCTCAAGTATGAAGGGAAGGAGAGAGAGAGAGAGAGAGAGGAGAAGAGAGAAACGAACGTGCAGAGGATCCTCTGAGGTGACGAGCTCGTCTGCTGAGTCCGTGAGGTTCGTGATGTTGGGAGGGAGAGTAGAATGGCCTGAGGAGCGGATGAGAGTGGTGGTGGGAGGAGCGGTGGTCATTTCGTGGTGAGCTCAGATCGTCGTTTGGCGGAGAGGAAGGAAGGGAGAGATTCGAGATTCGCCACAAGGCGAGATGCGGATCAGAGCGAGCTAGAAAGAAAAAAAGATCCATATGTTCGTGAAAAGACATTTATCGTCAAAAAAAGATTCAAGATTTGGGTCTCATCCAGGAGAGAAGAAAAAACGAGAGAAAAAGACTATCTACAGGGATAGGAAAGGAGACGAGAAGAGAGGAAACGAAACGAAACGAGAAACTGAAGATCGTAGATTCGAAGAGAGAGAGAGAGAGAGAGAGAGAGAAAACTCGACTCAAAACGCGACTCCTCACTATGTACTATGTACTCAGTTCCTCGCCCACGTCCCATCCGCCCAACTCTCCCCCAAAGGCACGTCTCCTCCCGCAGCCCCAGCTCCGTTGTTCCTCCCTCCCATCGAATCATGAACCCAACTATCTCCCAACCCCGAAGTCGAAGCCTCCATCGAGCTAGGAACGGAATCGGTATCGCTCGCGGTCGTATGGTGTCCATCGTCGTCCGAGGGCTCGGAGGTAGCGGGAGGAGGAGCGGTCTGTTGACGTTGAGAGGCTGCTTGACCTGCTGCTCGGGCTGCGTCGGATTGGAGGGGTCGACGGGCTGAGGCTGAGGCTGAGGCTGAGGCGTTGGCGGGAGAGGAGGAGGAGGAGGAGGAGGAGGAGGAGAGAGGTCGAGTGGCGGCGGTGGAAGATCGTCGAAGGAGGATGTTCATGACTGAGGTGGGGATGAGGGAGGGGAGGAAGGTGTAGGTCCAGGCTTTGAAAGGGATCGGGGAAAGTGAGATTGAGAGTCAGCGAAGGGAAGAAGATAGAGAGAGAAAGAGGGAGAGGGAGATCAACGCGACTCACATCCCGCCCCAACCCTACTCGTCGCAAACGTCCTCCCGTAACTCTGCCTTCCCGCCGCTCCTCCCCAAAGACCGAAAGTAAGAGTCCCAAACGCTCCCCTCCCGCTTCCAAAGTGACTTCCCTCCAACAAACTTCTCCTCACACTCCTCTCCAACACCTCGAACCCACTCCAAACCCTTCCTCCTCCCACCCAACTCTTCAACCACCCAACCAACCTCCCACCCATCACCTTCAACCCTCGCACACTCAAACTCAACGCCTCGTTTCTTACGTTCGAGATGAACCCAAGGTCCACGATCTCAACCTTCACGAGAGAAGGTCTCTCTCCGTCGAAGGTGTTGTTCGCAGCGGTCGAGATCTCGGAAGAGAGAGTCTTGAATGCTTCCCTGACCGCGTCGGTAGCGACTTTGGAGTTGGTGAGTCCTGGCCCGGAGAGGGATCCTGTAGCTGGGAGGAAGACGACGATCTTCTTGATCAAGGTGGAGGTTGCGAAGGTGGTTCGTTCGACGGCGAGCTTGGGGTTGGCGAGCGTTGTGGACGAGCGAAGGTGGGAAGGGATGAGAGCGGTTGGGAGAGGTTCGAAGAGTTTCGGGAGGAGGTTGGTGATGATTGCGAGAGGGGTGAGGAGAGGTGCTTGGAGGTTGAGAGGGGAAGGGTTGGTGAGGTCTGAAGGAGGAGGAGTGACGAGAGCGAGGAGGGAGATGATGGAGGTGATGGTTGGGACTTGGGCGGAAGAGGAGGAGTAAGGGTCGCCTGGAGAACAGAGGATCGAGGGAAGTCAGCTCGGAGAGTAGAATGGAATCGAGGAGATGTACCCACCAGCTGAGTTGATAGGGAATTTCAAGGTCAAGACTCCCTTGAGCGACGAGAGGAAAGGGTCGATCGAGGACGCCTGAGCGAACGAAGGACGCGAAGTTCAGCGACTTCTGTACCACCGCACCTCGGCTCAATCTCTCTCTGAGAATCTGGGCTCACCTTGGAAGCATCAAGCACCACAGCCCTCACGAATCCGTTCGCAAACTTCTCGAGAGCAGCTCCAGCTTGAGTGGTCGAAACCGAAGCGACGACGATGAAGCCCTGGCTCTCGCTGCAGAAGTCTGGTCAGCTTTCGAGTTTCCTGCGGGGGTTGAAAGAATGAATGGAAGGATTATTCACAGGAAGAGAGCAAGAGGGAATCCAAGCGGAGAAGCGTCGGCGCCGAGGAGGACTGGAGGATGGTCGAGCGAGCAAGAAGGGGAAGGAAGAAAGGAAGGTGGGCGGGGTTGAGTGAGATCAGCTCGTGCTTCTCCCTCCCTCCCTCGCGATAGCGCATATACAAGTGAAGAAACGCGTCCAACTCACCCACTACCTCCATCCTATGTCCATCTCGGTTCAAGGGTCTAGCAGCAACGCACGCACGATGGAAAGAAAAAGAACGAAAGAAAGCCAGAAATCGTCAGCTGATCTCCTCCCTCGCTCCCTTATCTCCTCCCCCTTCACTCACCTCTCCCTGGCCCTCCTCCCCTCCTCCCTCTCCCTCCTCCTCTGCACAACCTTCCCACTCATCTCCTCCCCGCCCTCTCTAACCCTCCTCCAAATCTCCGCCCTCCTCTCCCCTCCGAGCCCAACGAACGCAACCGTCGCTCCGGTCAGAACGAGAGCTGATCCTCCCACAGCGAGAGGATGAGCGCGGATGAAGCGGTCGGTGGAGGCGGAGACGTCTTTGAGTCCCGCGAGGGAGAGGAGGGAGTGAGATGCTGCGGGTGGGAGGGGAGGGGCTGGAGGAGGGGAGGTGGGAGTGGAGATGCCTCCGAGGGAGAAGAAGGAGGTCGTGGAGGAGGAGGAGACGACGGTGGTGCTGCTGTCGATGCCGTTGGCGGAAGAGGGGGTGTCCGTGGCGAGGATATAGTTCTTGGCAAGCGTCCAGCCTTCCTCTACAGAACATCCACGAACGAAACGAAAGCGGGTCAGCAAAAGCGAAGGGGAGATGGAGGAGGCTGGCGAGGAGGCAGAAGACCGGATGGGACTCACGAACTTGCTCTGCACTCCCTTGAACGACATAAGCGAGATCCCAGGCGAGATCCTGAGTCACAGCAGGGAGTTTGCGGATGTAGTCGTCGAGGTTGCTCATTTTCTGATGGGTCGAGGGGGGGTGGTGGATGGGAGGGAAGGAGGGAAGGAAGCCGATTCGAGTCTCCCCGCTTTGAGCTCGAAGCGATCTCATTCTCGGCTGCGTCCTGCTCCCTTATTTCCCTTTCCTTTTCGCCAGAGAAAGTTCCAGGAGTAAGAAAGAAAGAGGACCGCGTGTAAAGATGTAAACACAGTAGATCCACGAAAACACCGTCTCTAGGAAACGAAAGAGATGAATCAAGCCCCACCTCTCGATTCCCAACTCGGCACTCCTCGTCGAACTTCAACCGTCAACTCTCCTTCTCCTGATCCGTGGTTCTCCCCGTATCCACCTCGACCCCGACGACTCGCTCCGACAGCTCCTGCGCAGCGGTCGTAGACAAATTTGGTCACGTCTGGAGGGAAAGAGGGAGAGAGAGAGGAAGAGGAAGGAGAGTCAGCGGAAGTCGACGCGCGTTCGTTCGTCTCGTCTCGTCTCGTCGGCAGAACGGAGAAAAGAGAGAGTACACACCTAATATGTTTTGATCACTAGCATCCTGCCGAACGTGTACGACGAGGGTAACGACCAGCAGACAGGAGGCGGATTGGGAAGCAGCGTTGGCAGCGGAGAGGAGAGCGGAGGGAGATTGAGGTCGAACCCTTCCTCCGAAATCGGGCTGCAGCGTTTTCGAAGGGACGGGGAGGACGGTGGAGGCTTGATGATGGAGCAGACGCCAGACGTGGGGAGGCTAGCGAAGAAACGAAGGGAGAGTTCGTCAAAGTCAGCTTCGAGGGTTTCGAGAACCAATTCTCGGACGTGAAGGGATTTTCTGTTTGGGCACTCACAGCAAGGTAAACGACCAAAGGATGAGACTCGACCTCTCGAAGGCACTTGGTGAGGTTGATCATCTGAACGGCTCGTTCCGGAGGAGCGGTTTGGAGCAGGACGCGACCGAAAGCGACCGCTGCTGGGTAGGAGATCATGGCCGTCAGAACCGTTTCCAGGATGGCGACAGCCTTGTCCAGATTCGAGAAGTATTCCCTGTGGAGTTCGATGAAGAAAGAAGAGCGTTTGGGTAAGCGCGAGGGAGCGAAGAAAGAGAGAGCGAGCGAGAGAGAACAAGGAGAAAGGGATGGAAAGAGACAAGAGGACGAACGAAGGCAAGAAGATTCCACCAAAGAGCAAAGCTCCTGTACAGGCGAGGACGGCAAGAGAAAAGGGGTTGTTGATGAGACTGATGAGTCGAATGAGGATGTCCGACTTGAGCCAGGATCGATAACGAGTGGAGAGTCGATCAGGACCGAGAATTTGAGCGCCGACGGCTGGAGAGGAGAGGTAGAGGAAGAAGTTGATTCAGTATAAGGTGTCACGAAAGAAATGCCAGCTGTGAGACTGACCTTCGACGAGCTTGGCGTGATTTTTGAAGACTAGAGCGGAGACGAGGGCCAGAACGAACGAGAACGCGAGGAGAGTTGTTGGGAGGATCAACCTGCAGGAGAGGAGAGCGAACGAGAGGCAGAGTTGATTAGTATGGCAAGGAAAAGGATCGAGGAAGATTAAAAGTTGAAGAATCGACTCACTCGAAGAAATCATCATCGTGGTCATGCCCGAGCAGAAGGACATGCTCGATCGACTCCTTGCAGATGTAGACCGAGGCAAACAGCAGGAAGATGGTCTGCACAAAGAGGATGAGAGACTCCAGTCGATGGTTCCTGCATGAGAGAAAGCCGGGAAAGAAGGAACGAGGAGAGGGAAATGAGCGATCAGCTTCGGCGCGTCGAAAAGCGATCGAGACGACTTCGAAGGACAATCGAGACGCGACAGAAAGAGCGAAAGAAGACTCACCCGAAGGGATACCTATACGAGCTCGCGCTTAACTTCGTCCCTTCCATCACTTTCCCACCCACCAGTCCCAACACCCCCAGCGAATCGAACACCACCAGATATCCCAACCCCGTCACCGAAACACTTCCTCCTCCCTGACCGTCCACCCAAAGACTCGCTCCCAGCACGAACTCCAGCACTCCAAACATCCCCATCGACTTCACGTACGTCGAGCTCAACGCGAGCGAAGCGAGAAGCGAGGTCGGACGCGTCGATAGAGGCGAAGGAAGCTGAGTTGTCGAGCTGAGGGTTCCGTCGTTTTGAACTGATTTAGGGAAGTAGTAGGAGGAGTTGGTGGGGAAGGTGGGATCGGATTGAGATGGGGAGAAGGGTGAGGCGGGAGACCATTGGCCTGTTCCATCTGCTCCTGAGGGTGAGGAGGACGAGAGGAAAGGGTCGGTTTGAGAGGAGGAGAGAGCTGGGTTGGTTTGGCCCGGATCCATGAAGGAGAAGAAGTTGTGCGAAAGCGAGTGTTTGTGCTGAGAGGAAGCGAAGCGAACGGAGAAGTCAGATTTTCCATCAAAGACCTTCCGACGCTAGCCCTACTGAGCAAGCGAAAAGCTGTTAAACTCACATGATGACCTCTCCTGCCTGACACCTTCGCTCCTCCCGCTCCTTCGAGCTCTCCTCCAGCCGCACCGTTTCCTCTCGAAGAAGGGCCCGTCAACACACCAGCCTCCGTCCTCTCTCCAAATCTGAACCCTCCGTTGTTCCTCGACTGATTTCCAGCCATCCTCCCCGACCCAATCTCCGTCACAGGTCCCTCGTCGACCTCGTCGGCTCCTCCTCCTCCTCCTCCCTGACCAGGCCGAGGGAAGAAGACCGACAAGTTCCTGGAATGAATCCTCTCGTGTCGTTTGGCTGCAGTTTCTGACAAGGAGGACGGTGCTCCTCCTATCGAGGAGGAGAATGCCGACGAGCTGGCCTTGGAGGGAGTCGAAGGAAGAGGTGGGAGGTCGTCGAGGAGTTCGGATGAGTTTCCGACCTCTTCGTCTGGGTAGTAGTCGTCCTCTTCGGCGTAGAGAGGGATGTAAGGGGATGGAGGAGGTTGACGGGAGTTGTTGGAGCGGTTGGGGGTTGGTGTGGTAGGAGGGAGAGGGAGGGAAGGCGGTTTAGGGGACGGTCCGAGGAGCTGCTCGTTGTCGTCCTTCCCATTTGGCGAGAGGTGATGATGCGAGTGTCCGGCGTGATCGTGATCGTGGTCATCGTGATTATGGTTGTGATGGTCGTGGTGGTCTGGTTCTTCCTCCAGATGGTCACCTTCTTCCGAGATGCCCAATCCTGAAACGGAAGTCGAAGGTGCAGGAGCCTTGTCCTTCGAAGCTGAGCTCTTTCGGCGATGCATCGACGTGGCTGTTATCGATGGACTCATGGTCGAAGGGAAGCCGATGTGGAGATGAAGTCGAGAGAGTGGTAGGGAGACGCCGACGGAGAAGAAGTGTTGAAGAAAGGAGAGGAGGAGGAGGGAAGGAGGGAAGGGAGGTCGAGGGAGGAGGCGCGAGCGCGAAGAGCTTCCTGGCGATGCGATACCTGCAGAAAAGCAGATTTGAAAGTCAAGAGCAAAGAAGTCAGGCTCAGGGATCCATAGGAACGTTCTCGAGCTCGTCCAAGGGGAGTAGAGGCAGAGAAGGAGCTTCGTCGTCGCCGACTGTCCGCTCCCTTTCCGGCCGCCCCCCATCTCGCTCTCCTCCTCCTCTCTTTTCTCTCCCTTCCAAGCATGCTCAGAGCTCAAGTCCGATTGACTTACCTTGAAGCGGGTCCCTAGCGACGTAAGGTACGAGAAAATAAGGGAACGGGAAGAAGGGCGAGAGCTGAGGGAGTCGTGGGTTGGAGAAAGGAAGGAATCAAAGTATGAGAGGCCAAAGCTAAAGCAGTCTCCCCAACCTTGGAGCTGTCTTCCCCGGACGCGTCGCTGTCCGATGAAAACCTTCCCCCCCTCTTTCGACCCGGTGGGAAGAGCGCTGAAGGTGCAATTCAGTGCTCTATACAAATTTCATCACGAGTGCGACGCGACTGAACAGCGGATCGAAGAAAGGGTCGCAGCTTCTGGTCAGTCGCGGTCGGTCTTTTGTTCTCTTCTCCTTCTCCTCCTTCTTTCGCTCGCAGGCGCAGAGAAAGACATAAAAGGTGCTGATATCTCGTAAGGTTCATTCTCCCCTTCTCCCTTCGTACCTACCTCACCCACCAGTCCACGTCCTGCAGAAAGCTGAAACGGAACGTCATGACTCAACCCAATCTCCTCCCTCTCCCTCTCGTCGCGATCCTCCATCTAGAAGTCGCCGTACGGCGCGTCGAGCCATTTCGAGTAGTCTGACGAGCGAAGAAGCAGAAAGTTTCGGGCGTCAGGACAAAGTCTTCATGACCAAGAGGTTTGAGGAAGGACGAAAGAAAGAAAGAAAAAAAAGCGAGACTCACAGACGCAGCCATCGGGTTCGACAGGACCTCCCTCCTTGCAGAACGTGAACAGAGGGCATCGACCACAGGGAGCTTCCGTCCATCCTAGCGAGACCTTTTCAGGTTTGACTGGTCAAAGTGAAAAGCAAACGCGTCAGGTCGATCCGAGACAGTCGCGTGAAATGAACGTCAAACTCACTCGCTCGATAAACCAACGCCATCCCGTCGTCGTCGTCCCCAAAGTCCATGATGTCCCCCTCATCCTCGTCCTCGCTCTTCTCCCGTTCCTTCTCCTTCCCTTTAGCAGCCTTCTCCTTTTCTCTCTCCTTCTCCTTCTTCCTTCTCCTGATCTTCTTCCTCTCCTCCTCCGAATCCTCTTCACTCCCACTTCCACTCTTCTCATCCGAATCCGACACACCGATCTCCACTCGCTTGAGCTTCTTCTTGCTCTTCTTCTCCTTGGCTCGAAGTTTGGCTGCTGCCTCGTCCGTCGAGTCCGGATCGGAGTTGAGGAGGTCCTCGTCCACGTCCTTCGACGACGAAGACTTCTTCTTGGATCTCGAGGAGGAAGAAGATTTGGATTTGGATTTGGAGGAGGATCGTTTCTTCGGTGAGGAAGAGGAGGCGGACGAAGCGTCGGAATCGGAGTCGGAGGCGTTGGAGGAGTTGGAGTTGGAGTCGGATTCGTCGGAGGAGGATTTGGAGGAGCGTTTCTTCTTGGAGGAAGATTTGGATTTCGAGGATGAAGACTTTTTGGAGGATTTGGAGGAGACGGATTTGGATCTTGATCTTGATCTAAGGAAGGGAACGATGGAAGAGGGGAATGATCAGTCCAAAATGAAACGACAGGGTCGCGTTCCGACGCGTCGATTCGCCTTCTCTCCTTCCTTCGAGCCCCAGCCCACCAGAATCAAGCCGCTCTCGATGTATGGAAGTCGTTACTCACCTCGATCTACTCTTCCCATCATCACTCTCACTCTCACTCCCACTCTCACTCCCGCTCCCCGACCCACTCCCACTCACACTCTCACTCTCCTCACTACTGCTCCCCCCTTCTTTTTCTTCCTCTTCCTCCTCTCCTCCTTCTTCCTCCTCCTCTTAGCCTCAGCCTTCCTCCTCTCCTTCTCCATCTTCCTCTTCTTCTCCTCCTTCCTCTTCTTCGCCCTCTTCGCCTCCTTCTCCCTCTCCTCCTCACTATCCTCTCCACTCTCGTCGCTATCCCCTCCCTTCTTCTTCCTCTTCGGCACGCTCAATACCGTCTTCTTGTTGGAGGAAGACCCGCCACCACGAGTGTCGTCGTCGTAGGCGGAGGCAGGGAGGGCTTGGATCTCTCCGTCGTACTCGAGAACGGCGAGGAGGGTGTTGATGTGGCCGACGTCGAGTTCGGTGGGAGTGATGTTGGCTTTCTTGATCCAGGTGGCGATTTGAGGAGCGGTGGGGTAGGCGGAGGTGTGGGAGACGGGGAAGAGAGCATTGGACATGCCCTTCTGTTTGGGGTAGGACTGAGATGAAAAAGAGAGAAGAGGAATCGCGTGAGCTCGAGGATCTACACGCGCGTCGAGGAAGACGGATTGAACCAGACGATCGACGAAGATATCGATATTTGGATATTTGAGAAAGACTAGAAGAGTCTGAAGAGGAGGAGAAGTACTCACTCGAGCCTTGATGAAGGTCAGAACAGCCTGGAGAAGTTGTCGAATGAACTCGGTGTCGAGCTCGTTGTCGGTGAACCAGGGCCCTCCAGTGAGCTCCACGGAGGGAGTGAGGTTGAAGAGCATGTAGAGTTTTCGAGTAGGGTACTGTGAGCAAAGAGAATAAGCGTATCGAAGCAGCGAGGTCAGCAAACAGCAAGCGAACGAGAACGACGAAATCCCACGAGCCCACAGTGGAGAGAGGCGGAGGGAGAACGTACCTTGACACTCTTGACGCTCTTAACTTCATTCTTAGACTCGAGAGCTTTGAGGACCTTGTTGATGACGGTCTGATGCAGATTCGTCTGGGTTTTGATGAACTTTGTCCAGATTCCTGAGGGTGTCGAACGAGAGCAAGTGGAGCGAGCGTCAGCTCTTTCGTTTCGCTCCGAAGATGACTCGAGCTTCAAAGTGGGAAGCAGCAGAGAACGGACCTTCATTTCCAGCGGCCTCGATGACCTTGTAGACCATTCCTTCATCGTCGTCGAGAGTTCCAAGCCTGCGAGGAAGAAGGACGGGATGTGAGCTCGAGAAGGGAGGGAGGTGGAGGGAGGAGAGGAGGAAGAACGGAGGAGCTCACTTCTTCGCCTCGCTCTTGGTGACAGCCTTCCACTTGATTCCTTTCGATCCTCCCAAGTCGATGGTCTTGACCAGATTCTACACGAGCGAAAGAGCGGGGTGAAAAGGTGCAGACGGTCAGCAGATGGAAGGATCGAAAGAGGGAGCTCGTCGACCTCGCGAAGTTGACCTTCTCTCTCTCCTTCTCGCCCTGTTTCTCTCTCCTGTCTGCTTACCTTTTTACTAAGCTTGTTGATGGAAGCTGTGATAGCGTCCAAAGCTACTTGAGGGAAGTGCTTGATGAGATCTGCCTGACCCATCATCTGTAGAAGAGCAAAGCGAAGCCGAATGCATGGTCAGGAGTTGAGCTCGAGAAAGAAGGAGAAGGGAGGGAAGGCCTACCTGGTTCGGCAGACTCAGCGCATAGGCGTGAAGTTTAGACTCCAACGACATCGTAGGAGAGACGAGTAGAGGGTGAAGGGCTCCCTTAGAGCTTGAAGGGTCCGAGAAAAGAAGTGAAGCGGATGGAGTATGAGCGGATGGATGTCGGGAGGGAGAAGTCAAACTTGTCCTTTTCGAAGAGTTGAAGTCCGAATCGCGTCCTTCCATCAACAACGACCACACCCCTCCCCCGACTTTATTCTTCCCCATCCATCTTCACCTCGACTACTGCATCCTTAGCAAAAACACTTCCTCCCTCAAGATTCAACGAACAACAAGAAACACGGCGGCGGCGCCACGACGTTCGTCTCTCTCCCTCTCTCCCTCCTTCCCCTCCTTCTTTCTTTCCGAGCTCACTCTCGCCTCCATCCTCCCTTTTCCTCCTCTACAGGCGTCCGACGAGGGGGATCCTCTTCTTCCGTACACGAGGAGGATGACGACGACCGTGATGACGATCACGACGACGAACAGAGCGACGAAGATGAAGAGAACGAGGACGAGGACGACGATGAGCAGTTAATCGACGTGAGCTCGACCTCTCCTTCCCTCCTCCAGACCCATCCATGCCTTCCTGCACCTTCTTTCACTTCCCATCCGATATCTGATTCCTCTCCTTTCACATTTCTCTCTTCTCTCTCGCAGGACGACTCTGATTCTTCGGTCGGATTCCGACCCAACCGTTCAGCAAGCAATCCCGTCGTTCGAGGTCGCCCACGAGGTCGTCCAAGAGGATCCAGAGCTCGAGGAGGTTCCACCAGAGCCAGAGGAGGTCCTAGAGGACGTCCACGAGGAACTCGTGGAGTGAGAGCTAGAGGAAGACCTAGAGGGAGAGGAGGAGCGAGCTCGGCTGCCAGGTTGAGAGAGCTTGAGAGGAGGCCGTTGACGGGAGATGACCTCGATGGAAGCGATAACGAGGTAAGTTTCGTTATTTTCTTTGGCAGCTTTGGCTTGCTGGATGGACTGCCTTTGAGGAGGAGTGCTGGTCTGAAGCTGCGAGATTGGATGGAGGTGGAGAAGCTCGGGTCGAAGGAGGGAAGGAAGGAGCGCGAGAGCTGACCTTTTCCCGTTACCCTTCTTTCTTGGTCGGATTGAACGAACAGGGCGAGGAGGGAGGCATCCGAACCACTCAGAGGACCATCAACGGGAAGGAGTACACCTTCTCCTCGGATGAGCTCGTCATCCCAGACGACGAGAAGGGTGATACCAAGATCGACATCCACGGAATCCTCCAAGGAGGTGAGCTCTTGCTTTCCCTTCCTTCCCTCGCGTCCTCGACTCCCGTCTTCCAGTTTCAGCTCAAGCTAATCATGTCATGCTCGTGCATTTCAACAGGTCGAGAGTACAAGGCCAACTCGTTCGCTTCGCCTTATCGACCGGATCCTGAGAAGCTCTACAGTTCGTTCCCTTCCTCCTTCTTTCCTTTAAATGCTTGACGAAACTGATTCATCTCTCGCTTCGTTTCATCGCACTGGTAGTCCTCTCCATCGATGCCGCTCGAACCTGCGGATACCGAGACTCGCTCTACTTCTTCCGTCGAAACAAGGAGCTCGTCAAGCTCACGCTCTCGGGAGTGGAGAAGGAACACCTCATCGACATCGGACGTCTCTCCACCACCCTCAAAACCCGATCCGTTACCATGATCGCTGCGAGGAACTGCTACAAGCTCCAGGGAGCTAAGATGCTGAAGAGTGAGTTCACTTGTCTCTTTCTCAGCTCGCGGTTCTTGTCTTCATTTCTCTCCTCCTCGCTCGTCGCGTTCTTCTCGCCGTTCGCCCTCTTTCCACCTTCTGACTCCCTTCTCTACCTCCTTCTTCATTTCTACCTCTTTCTCGGTTCTACAGACGCCCGCTGGGTTACCGACGACTACTACGAAGACACCGCCCGAGCCGACTGCATCGCCAAAGGCATTGAACCCAACTCCTACGTCGGCGACCTTCCCGATCCAGCTCTCCCTCTCTCCGACCGAGCCCTCACCGCCGGAGCACCAGGTTTTGGAAACAACGACCCTTCAGGCTCTGGAACCCGAATCGAGAAACACATGCCCTTCTACACCGTCGGAGGTCCCACCACCCATTTCGCTGGATCGGGAGTCAGCGATCCGTTCGTCGAGGCTGGTCAGGGGAACAAGAAGTTGAACTTGTTGAGGAGTGGGTTGACGCCTGAAAACTGGATGTTGGAGTTTGCGAGGGGAGTGCAGGAGAAGAATAGGGAGTTGGCGATGGAGAGGAGGGAGAGGTTGGGGAGGATTAGAGAAGGATTTTGGTATGAGAAGGAGGTTAGGGTCGGTGAGGAGGAAGGTACTGGTGGAGGAGGGCCGTCGAGAAAGGGGAAGGAGAGAGCTAGTGCTTTGGAGGGAGTCGCGTCGTTCGTCCACTCGCCTGCTTTCGCGCCGTCGCCGCTAGGAGGAGCAGGAGGAGCAAGCATGGTGGGCTCTGCTAGGGCGACTCCGGCCAGGGATGTGTCCGTTGCTGGGACGGGAGCTGGAGAGGAAGGGGAGGAAGGGATGAGTGGAGTGGTTGAGGAGGGAGCTGGAGGAGTGGAGGAAGAGGGAGGAGTTGGATTGGCTTCGCCGTCGAAGAAGAGGAAAAGACGAGCGGGTCCTCCGGTGGGAGTCTACGATCCTCATACTCATATCACTCATGGTGAGTCTCGTTGCTCTTTCTTCCATCCTCATCGTGACGAGTCGCTCGAAGAGACGCGTCGATCTGTTCGTCTCGATCTTGGCCTCAGCAGCTCACCACCTCTTCTCTTTTTTTCCCCTTCCTTGTTTTCTTTCAGTTCGATCCAACACTCAGCCCACCCGAGCAACCCTCACCCGAGTCTCCGACCTTCCTTCCCTCTCTGCCTTCAACCCATCTGATCCCAACGCCGTCGCCGACGACCCTTCGCCAACCGACCGAAAACCCTTCGCCGTGCTGGAAGCCATCGGAGGACAACGAGTTGGAACGTCCAGCTGGGGACTTGCGAGTGTGGTGCTGGGTATGGAGTTGACGGCTGAGAGGGACGAGGCTCCGACGGAGTTCGGAGTGCCTGGGTTGAACGAGGAGGAGGAGGTCGAGGGAGAGCCTGTTCAGGTTTGATGGGTCGGAGAGCAGGAGATTTTCGGAGGACGAAGGCGTTAGGAGGAGGAGGTCGTAGTAGGTAGTGATTTCGCTTCTTCTTTATATCATCAGTTGCAGTCAATTTGGTTCCTTTTGCTTCCAGGAGGAAGAAGAAGACGGAGGGTTGACCAGACGCGACGCGACGCGCCGAGCTTCTCCTCAGACGGATTCAAAACTTTCCAGCTGCAACTCAGCCCTCCCGGACCCTCATGAAGAGTCTTGCAGTGTTTTTGACTTCTTCACTAGATAAATCAACACCAAACCATCAAAAAAATCAAAAAGGGCCCAGCAGGAACCCCTGAACGAGAAGAGGGTTCTCGTCTCTGCCTCTCTCTCCCATCCCCAACCGCATTCTTCCTTCTCTCTCCTGCCTAACAGAATGTCCTCTCGACCTCTCCCCCCTCCTCCTTCTCCCTCCTCCTCCTCCCACCCCGAGCCCAGCATCTACGATCCTTCCAGAACGACGCAGGGGCAGGGAGCACACGGTGGGGAGGAGGAGGAGGAAGACGAGGAGGAGGCACGAATCCAACACCCACCTCGGATCGCTTCCCTTCTGACCTCCAACGCTCTCGACGACGACGGCTGGGGAGGTTTGATCTCTTCCGAGTCTGATGTGGTTCCCAAGACGGAGGAGGAGAAGGAGAACGAGAGGAAGGAGGAGGAAGAGCTTCAGAGGAGAGCGAGGAGTCTGGAGCATCGGTGAGCTCGTTCCCTCCCTTCTTTTGCCTCCCACTCGCTTCTTTCTCTGCTAACTTTCGCTTTCTCGTTGGCCTCTCAAGTAAATCGAACGCTTCGAAGCTTTCCCAAGAACTGCACGACCTCGAAGGTGAGCTTTCTTCGCTTTCCGGTCTGCGTCAAGAGAGAGGATCAGAGAGGAGAGTGGAGATGGGAAGAGTGAGCTCATGAGACGAAACGAGCTGACCTTCGTATCCTCCCTCTCCGTTCGTCTTTTCGTTCTTGTGCAGCTCGACTGGCTGCAGCGGAGGAGAAGGAGCGATCCCTTCGAGGAGAAAAGAGTGGTGGGGAAGCTGTTTCGGTCGGGAAGTGAGGCAGGGCGAGGCTTCCAAGTGAGTTCACCTCAATCGCTCGACCTTCCCTTTCGGTCCCCGTCCTTCTCCTTCACCCGTCGAAGAGCGACACGACGAGAGCTCGGAAACTGACTCGGGTCTTGGGATCTCGTTGATGGTGCAGATCCTCTACCTACGAGTCCGCTTCAACTGCTTTTCTTTCTTTCCTTTCGCTTTGCTTTTCAACCGCCCATCTCCTTTCCCTCCTCCCTCGCTCGTCGTTTCACGCTCGTCCCTCTTCTTTCTCTTCTCTCGCCTCGTTTTTTCGTCCCTCTTGCTTCACCTCTTCTTGCACAGCCTTTGCGTCATTTTCCCTTCTGTACCACTACGCAGTCGACCTCCCTAGCAGGACTCACACTCTCACACATCGCTTCTCGTTTCATTCCTCCCTCACCCACTCCCAAGACGCGACGTCCCCTATGCGACACCCCTCCCTCCCGACCCAGATATCTTTGCTTCACCTCTTTCTTCTACGTACCCCAGCTTCTTTCCCCTCTCTTCGTGTACAACTCGGCCTCTCTCGAATGATTCTCTTCGCTCTCTCTCGTGTCTCTTTCGCGAAACCAAAGCAAGATGCCTAGAGAACAGCAGACAGGGTTTGATTGGGAATATATGTAAAATCCCACAGGGAGAGCGAGCAAATCGAAACGAACCAGAATCAGAAAGAAAAGAAGAAAGCAAACGAATATTAAGAGGAAGGAGCTGAGGGCTGAGGGAGAAGAAACGAAAACGAAACGAAACGAAAAGAAGAACAAACAGAACGAAGACCGCCGGTTCTTTGAAGCTAGATATAAAGGAAGTTGGAGGTTTTTTTTCTAATCAGTCTAGGTTTCACTACTAAATGATATGTGCAAAGCAGGGATGTGCAGATGGTTGGTCGGGTAGCCTAATCTAGAAAGAAAAGAAAAGAAAAAAGACGAAACGCGTCGAAAGCTCTAACCCTCCCTCTTCCCCTCGCCTCGCCTCGCCTCAACGGCAACGGTCTCAACTTCGGTGACTCTGCATCCCAGCTCGTTCCAGCAAGCCAGCGAGCACGACGGCTGGTACGAGGACCATGGGAGCTTGAGGGGTCTGTTCCTCGATGGGTCGAGGGTCCCAGGTCATGTAGGGAAGGACGGTTTGAGGCATGGGGTATATGGAGTGAGGAGTGGAAGGAGTGGTTCCGGAGGTAGCCGTGGTAGGAAGAGGGAAAGCGTCGTTCCTCATGTTGCGAGGTGGAGGAGGAGGCGAGCTTTGAGGGATGTACTGTTGACGCACCACGGACGACGTCGAAGAGGACGAGTGTCGACCTTGAGCTTGCTGCTGCTGTTGTTGAAGCTGCTGCTGATGCTGTTGCTGCTGAGCCTGCTGCTGAACCTGAAGCTGTTGCTGCTGGAGCTGAAGTTGGAGCTGCTGCTGCTGTTGCTGGTGAAGCTGATGCTGCTGGAGGTTTCGCTCGGCTGTCGAGGAGGTCGAGAGGAAGTGGTTCGCGTTGGAGAGGTGGACGGTGGATTGGGGAGGAGGGAGGTAGCTCTTCGCGGAAGTCTGCTGCTGTTGCTGGTTTCCGTTTGGAAGTTGGGAGGCGGGAGTGGAGGGTTGACGGTAGGAGGAGGAGGAGGGAGTGGAAGCGGGCTCCTCCGAAAGAGGGCTGAGAGCATCGAGGTTGAGAGGCGGAGGAGGGAGGAGATGTTGGTAGAGATGCCTCGTCGGGGAAGGAGGAGCCGAGAAGAGTCCAGCTTCGAAGGCTCCGGTGAAGATGGGGGAGTTGAGAGCCGAGGGAGGGAGGGAAGCGGAAGGGTGATGAAGGGATCCGAGGAAAGAGGCCATCCAGCTGCTGTCGTCGTGGTGAGCGAGAACGACGGGTTCCGACGAGACTTGCGGAGTCTGTGCGAGTCCTGGACCACTTCCTTGGTTCGAATCCGATGCTGGGGTAGCGAGTGAGTCGAGAGTGGTGGAAGGGGAGGTTCCGGACATCGAAGGAGTGTAAATCGAGGATCCGCTCATCGACGACGCGTTGCTCGGCTGGGATTTGGGTCCGGTGAGGTGGTGATCTGGAGGGAGGAGGTGGGCGAATCGATCGAGTTGGTTGTCGAAGGCTGGAAGTCCTCGCTGCTGTTGAACGACTTCCGATCGAGACGACGCGTTCTGAGGATCCACCGAGAGCGTTCGAGCTCGAGGAGCCTCGTTCCTTCCAGCCTGGTAGAGCATGCCTCCGTTTTCGTTCATTGGCTGGTGTCCGATCGACGCGATTCCTCCCATTGGAGACTCGTGGTGGTGAGGAGAGTGCTGGAGAGGAGATTGGACGGATTGTTCATTTTGGAGGTGGGAGTTGGGAGAGAAGAGGGAGAGTCCGAAGGGTGGAACGAGAGCCTCGCCGTGATGGATGAAGCTCTGGAGAGGTTGAGAAAAGTCGGAGGATCCGGAGGAATGAGGGGAGTTGTCGTCATGGCTGAGGGAATCGAAGAAGTTGAACTGTCCGTTCGAGGAGGGTTGGAACTGGTGATCCATCGACTGTTGCTGCTGGAGTTGCTGCTGTTGAAGCTGGAGTTGTTGCTGGTGCGACTGCTCCTGGATCTGTTGCTGCAGACTCGAGAGCGACGAGGGTGCTGGTTGAGGAGGTCGTCGACTGTCGAACGCCGACGCGCCATCCTCCTTGACGGTCCTCTTCCTCTTCTTCTCTCCAGCCTTCGTCCCCGTCCCCGTCGAGCTTCCAGCCGATCCCTCCTCCGTCGTCGAGTTGCTCCTACGACCTCGTCCTCCATCAGGCAACGTTCTCGTCCCTCCAGCGTTTCCTCCCACGTTCTTCTTCTGCTTCTCCTCCATGGCAGCGAGTTCGGACGCAACCAGTTCGTCTCCCTTGAACTTCCTCCATCGGTTTCGACAGCAGAGACCCGTCCGTCCAGGGATCGACCGAGCGATGAGCTGCCAGCGAGGACCAGTCGATTCGTAGAGGGAGAGGAGCAGAGTGTCTTCTTCTTTACTCCATGGAAGACCCTGCGAAAGGGCGAAAGTCGAAGGAAGGAAGAGAAGCGAAGAGGGAAGGATCGGAGGGGAAAGGAAGCATGAAAAGGGGCGGAAACGGATAAGTTCGTGCGTCTTGGCCCAGATATGAGCAGAGATAGAAGAGGCAGGAGGAGTAGGAAGGAGGAAAGACGAAAGCGAAGAGACGAACCTTGGAGAGACTTGGATCGAGCACCTCCTTCCACCTCTTCGCACACTGATCGTCCTTCCGCCCAGGGATCATCTTGGCAATCTGTACAACGACACGAAAATGCACACCGCCCCAACGGGAAAACAGGAAGAAGATATGAGCAACAGGAAGGAGCAAGGATCGGAACGGCGAAATAGAAGGTCGACCTGTTTCGCCTGAATCGGCTGAATCACCCGAATTCCTCCTCTCCTTTCCCACCACTTTCGACTTCGCTTCTCCCTATCTCTCCTCCCCAAAGACTTCTGGTTGGGGGTCTAGCAGTCGAGGGAAGCCCATCCGAACAGCCGAAAGTAAATGAAAAGAGCGAAAGAGAAAGCTCACCTGAAACCAAACGGGTCCCAGCTTTTCCAATCCCTCGAGGAGGAGTCGATCCTCTTCCTTGGACCACCTCCCTTTCTTCAAGTCGGGAGCCAGAGAATGGAAGAATCGTTTCCGACAGTCCTGTGATGAGAGCGAGAAGAGAGAGAGAGAGAGAGTCAGTGTATGCAGATGGCGCGATGGAGAAAGGAGGGGAGTAATTGGACGCCGAGGCGAAGACGAGACAGGCCTAAAAGAGGTTGTGGGGGGGGGAAGGAGAGGCAGGGGAGGAGAGAGAGCGCTTGGACGTGACCACTCTCCTTCCTTTCCTTCCCTTCCCACGTCGAATAGAGCACCGTAGAGAGCGAGAACAAGAGCGGAAAGCGAGTAGAACTAACCTTGATGTTACGACCTTCGAGAGCTGTGAGAAAAATAAGCGCATTTAGCCGTTAGGGGGCGGATGAAACGAGGCCGAAGGAAGGAAGGAAGGAGGGAGGAGCAAGAGAGAGAGAGAGAAAACGAACCTGCTGCTACGATGGGCCATTTGCTGTCCTTTCCTCGTTTGGAGCCATGTATCTCTACGAGCTCCTTGAGAAGTTGATCCTCCTCGGCGGTCCAGTAGACTCGCTCTCGATGGGAGGAGGGTTCCGTTGGGGCCATGGTGAAGGAAGGAGAGGTGAAAGAGAAGGGGGAGGAGGGGGCGAAGGCAGAAAGAGTCGGTCGTTCTCTCACAGAGTTTACGAGCAACGAGGAGAGGGAGGTCGTAGAGAAAAGAGAAAGGGGAGGGAATAGAGGGGATTTAAGATGGAGTGTTTGTTGTAGATAGTGGCTTCCCTCGAAGACTTGAGAAGGGCGGGGGCGGTGGTGGTTTTGGGCAGAATCCCCTGGAGGCCCTTGGGAGGTCCCTCCTTTCCTTTAAATCGGACTCATTTCTCCTTCCTTGCTACGATTCGATATGTAGTACTCACCCCCGCTCTCTACAAAGAAGGGGGAGGGGCTGGAAAAGTCAACAAGAGAGAGCAAAAGGAAAAAGAAAAACACCTTTCTCTCTATGCTACATCATTTCTTCTCTCTTTTCTCTCTCCCTCCTCTTCTCTGCGGAAGTATTTTCTCCGACGAACGAGCGTTCGAAGCCGTCGAGGCGGACCAAGGGACGCGGCAGTTTCGCTCCCATCCCGAACGCTTCCTTGCCTGGTCCGCCTCTCAGCCCTTCCACGCTTCTCGTCGAAGCCCATCCTGCTACGAGAAAACGTCGGTTTGGAGGTCGAAACCGGTCAAAAAAGATGTTTGGATTGAAAAGCTATAAGCAAGGGAAGAAATTGAAGAGAAGAGAGAGCTACCTCGGCAACGAAATACTAGGGAGGAGGGAGGAGAAGAGGATAAATGCTAATCAAGAAAGACAGAGCTTGGGTAGGTAGGGAAAAGCGAAACGTTGCGATGTAGGTTCGTAAAAAGAAGTGAAGAAAAAAACAGTTGCGAGAGTCGTTTAAAGATCGTCTCCATCCTGAGAGAGAGGGGAAGGAAAAGAAACAAGGTAGGGAAGAGAAGGTCAGCGGATGGAAACGCGACCAGGGAGAGAGACGACGACTGGAGAGGCTCGTGAGGACTCACCTCGTCGGGAAGAGGAGCGTTGATAGCGGCGATGGCATCGGCGTCGAGCTGAGCCCTGTCGGCGTCGGAGAGGTGAACCTCAGGAGGAGCAAGAGCGGGAGCAGCAACGAAGTCGAGGGCGGGGTTTCTGAAAGGAGAGGGAAGAGACCAAGACGCGACGAGAGGAAGAGAAAAGCAGTCAGCGGGACTATTCTGTGTTGGGTGTCGGGAGCAAGCCCGTCTCTACTCGTGGATGTCCGTCCGCGAGCTCGGGGGCGTGGAAGGAGAGAGGGAGAGCAAGGAACGAAAGACTCGCCCGACGAGCTTCCTGGCGAGCCAAAGGAAAGGCTTCTCGAAGTTGTAGTTCGACTTGGCCGAGATCTCGAAGTACTGGAGGTTCTTCTTTCGGTGGAAAGTGACGGCTCCGGTCTTGACCTTTCGCTCCTGTTGGAGGGCAGACGACGAACGCGATGGAAGAAGGAAGGAGGAAGAGGTCAGCTCGCGTTTCCTTTTCCTTTCCTTCGGACCTCTCTCCTCATTGCAGCACCTCACTCAACTCCCAGACGCAGCACCAGCATCCACCACCCATGTAGAGATTAAGCAGAGGCTCGAACGTACCTTAACATCGACCTTGTTTCCACAGAGAACGATGGGGATGTTCTCACAAACTCGCTCGAGATCTCGGTGCCAGTTGGGGACGTTCTTGTAGGTAATCCTGGAGGTGACGTCGAACATGATGATTCCACACTGTCCCTGGATGTAGTAACCATCCCGGAGTCCACCTAGAGACGAAGCGAAGGGTGGGCGTCAGCTGTTGTTCGCTTCAGCTCGTTCTCTAGCGCGATCTCCTTCCTTGACTTTCTTTCGACCACCTTCCTTCCCCCTTCTTCGAGCTCGCAGCGGTACAAGCAGGGACGAGGGTACTCACCGAACTTCTCCTGTCCAGCAGTGTCCCAAACGTTGAAGCAGATGGTTCCGAAGTTGGTAGAGAACTGAAGAGGGTGGACCTCGACTCCGAGAGTAGCTGGAGGAGGAAAGAAGCGAACGAGGAGGAAGAGGTCAGCTTCTAGAAGTAGGGAACTCGTCTCAGATAGCTTGAAGCATGGATGCAGTGCGAGGAAGCGGATAGAACTTACCGATGTACTGGAGACGCAAGAAGACGAGGCGAGGAGCAAAGGAGAAGGGATGATCAGAAGCTGAGAAGGAAGGAGGGCGTTTGCTGCTCGAGCTTGGTCGAGTCGAACTGTGTGCTCACCTTCTTCTCGAACTCTACGGGGATGGATGAGATGGAGGAAACGGGTCAGCCAGCAGTCGGGAAGACAATATCGCGAGAAGGGGGGAGCTGAGACTGACCTCCGGTAAGATGTCGCTTGACGAAAGCTGGAAGGAAGGCAAGGAGAGGAAGGAAAGTCGGTTTCACCACGTCAGCATCGTCTTTCTACCTGCAAGAACCCAAAGAGGATGATGTTTGAGCGTACTGGTCTTTCCGGTTCCTCCGTCTCCAACGAGAACGAGCTTGAAAGTGGGGATGGTAGACTGGTGGGACGGAGGAGACGAAGGGAGGTGTGAGAAGTAAAAGTTGAGAAGGCGAAGAGGTGCGTGAGCTTCTCAAGCTTCGTTGATACGAGAAAAGGGCCAAAGTATACAAGTATACGATGGAGGATGAGGGGTGGGAAAAGATGGCTTGGACGAACCTCAGCCATTGTTTTGAAGGGAGAAAGGAGAAGAGAAGGAGAAGAGAAGATGGGTGGTGGGGGAAGAGGGAGGGGAGGAGAAAGGCGAGAGGAAAGTGGAGAGCGTCTCCGCGCAGATCGATCTCGAGCAGGCCCTCGTCGTAGAGGTCGCCTCCAGGCCCTCTCTCCAGCGAGATCGAGGACGGATCTTTAGAACGTGACAGAGCTGAAGTTCAGATATCATCAGCCAATGAGTCCGTTTTTCGTCCGGAACACGCTGGAGGGGAGCTCCCGACGCACGACGTCGTTTTTTTTGTCGACTTCCACGCCTCTTTCACTTTGCAGAGGATGCAGGCTCGCCAAAGATGAGAGATGAAGAGTATTTATCAGCTATACTTTTGAAGGTCGGGCTTCTTCCTCAATTTTCAATAGCTGCCTGCAACGACGACGATGCTCCTGCCTTTATCTTCCTTCATTTCCTACCTATTCCTCGAGAACTTGAGGGAGCCTCGAGTAAGAGTCGTGCTAGGGTACCAATTCCTTGCGATCTACCCCTCGCCTGACATATTCCTCTCCGCGACGCCATCTCGAGTGGAAAGGAGGCGAGGAGAGAAGAAGTCGTCGCGAACGGACGAAGTGAACTCTGGAACAGGCTTCGAAGGCTACATACATGGGCAAGGAAATGGATAAGGAGACTGATAGAGCTGGTGTGAGGCATATAGGCATTCAAACAAAGAGCTGAATTGAGAGAGAAGAGAGAAGTCTAAGCGAAAGTGCTGAGGGACGCGACGTAGCTTCCCCCGCAGTACTGCGTCCAGTTGCCAGCTGTACAGAAGAAGAGCAATGGAAAAGAATTAGGTCAGCTCAGCGTGGAGGCCGGAGGAGAGCAAGGTCCGGGGTTTTGAGGGGACAAGGGAGGAAGTTCGTTCGACTCACCACACTTGTAGCTACAGCTTGTGGAGGCCTTCCCGATCGTCGAGGACGTCGCGAGGGTATTGGAGCAGTAGCATTGAGTCGAGTATTCCGTCTAAGGACGAAAGGGACGAGGTCAGTGATGGGGGACGAGAGAAAAAGCGTAAACCGCGAAACAGGAGACGCGACGACTCACAGCGGCGTAGACGTAGTTCTTGCTTTGACAGGTCAATTGACAGAGAGAGTTGGTCATACTTGAGCTTAAAAAACCTGATGAGCAGAGAAGAGATGGAACCAGGTCAACTCAGGCGAGAACAAGGCGAAAAAGAGGGAGGGAAAGGGAGGACGAACTGTACGCGTTGAGAAGTCGAGGATTTCCATCAGTCACACACGTCGGAGGACTCCAGCTGGGGACGTTCTTGGTATAGAGAGTCATAGCGTAAGATCCACCTGATGGGGAAGGAACAAAAAACGAGGTGAGCAAAGTTCAGAGGAACGAAAGATTTGCGAGATGCCGGTAGGCGAGCAGGCGAAAGGAAAGGATCGAACGCACCACACTTCTGCGTCGAGTCTCCAGCTATTGAACGAGAATGAAGGAATTCAGCATCAGTGCATTTCGGCAAGATCTAGAGAGGAAGAGGTCGATAACGTACCGCAAACGCTTGTGCACGAGGTCGAGGCTTTTCCGTGTCCCGAGGTAGGGACGTTGGTATTTCCACAAAAGCCTGAGATGACAGGAGGGCGATCAGGGAGAATATCAGTCCCGATTTGAAGATTACAAGGAGCCGGCATTTGATCAAACTTACACTGGGTCCCGTCTGATGGAAGAAAAGAGAAGATCCGGTCAGCTCTTCTTTTCGTTCTAGTTTGACGATTAATCTCGAAGGGATGGACTCACACTCAGTTCCAGCGTAGGCATAGGCACTGCAGAAGGTTTGGCAGACGGCAGCGGTCATGTTAGACGCCGAAGTAGCTGAATTGAAGGCAAAATAAGAGGCAAACGAGCGCGTCAGTTCGTTTTGCCTCTCTAGACGCGTGGATCTCAGTATTCACAAGCTCCGGTCAAAAGCCCAGAACCATCGTCCGATACGCAACCTATGGAGCTCCATCCGCTGGTAGAAGGGACGGGAGCGCTCATCGACGTTGCGGCGGCGGATTTGCTGCTGGCCGAAACCGATGAGAGAAGCACCTGAGAAAGATAGAAACTCATGGTGTACGAGCCTCCGCATTTCGAGGTCGGACTAAAGAAGAAAAGTCGATGATCAGCCTCGAGATTCCAGGCCGGAAGAACGCGACGTTGAAGAAAGAAAAAAAAGGACGACTCACTCTCCAGCACAAGCCATGGCACAACTCGAGCTATCCAACGTCGCTCCTCCTCCTCCAGATGCTACAAGAGTGTTCCCACATCGACACTGAGAGCTGTACTCGAGGCCAGCGTAGGCGTAGGACTTGGACTTGCAGGTCGAAGCTGAAATGGGCAGAGGAAGAGCTGAAACGTCAGATCGCGTTATTTTCGAAGAGTGAAGGAAACGAGCATAGAAACGAACTGCAGAGGTCGATAGTCATCGAGGTCGAGGAGAACTCTGATCTTAATAAAAGGTCAAAATGTTAGTTCCTGGTCTCCAGACAGAAGAGGAGCGAAAAGAGGTCAGGGAAGAGAGGCCTGTCCCTGGACGAACCGTAGTCTTGGAGGACGTAAGAATTGACGTCCTGGATGCATCCTAAGGAGGTGTAGCCGTTTGAAGATGAAAGTGCGGAGGTAGTAGGAGTAGCTGAAGCCGAGAACTTGGTGGATGAACGAGAGCTGATGGTTGATGTCTTCGAAGCAGAGGAAGAGGATGGAGGGGAGACGGTAGTCGACACGCGGCTTGAGCTGTGAGTAAAGTAGAGAGATCAGTTCGAGTGAGATGGAATTGGACGAGAAATAGAGAAGAAGATCCGACTCACGTCGAAGTGGAAGCTGCCGAAACGGACGAGGAAGAGGCTCCGATCGCCGGGGTCGACACTCGCGACGCGTCGTATCACAGGTTTAAGCCGTAGTCCGCTCCTCCACAAATCTCAGCCGAGTTGGAGGCACAGGGTGAAGTACTGAGAAGGAAATTAGAAACAGAGTCAGCTCAGAACTCCGGAAAGAGGGGAGAAAGTACTCACCAGGTCGACGACGCTCGAGCAGTGCCATAACCAGTTCCCTGAGCGATGGGGTTGCTGCAGTAGCACCTACAAGAGATGATAGAAATTTTGAGCTATCTGAGTGTCCGAAACGTTGACGAAGATAAGAAGAACTCACTGGTTCCCATCGGAGATTGTCAGAAAAGGCGTTGAAGTCAGCGAGATCTCTTTGAGTTGAGTTGAAACATCAGTACTCACTCTCGAGACCGGCATAGTTGTACTGTAGCGAAGTACAGAGTGAAGTGCAGTACTCGATGGAGTTTGAGTCCGTCTGGATGAAATTCCCGACAAGAACGCGATTCGCGTTGGAGTCGAGCAAGCAACGATTCGCGCTCTTCCAATTCGAGCTTCCGTAGGCGGGAGGAGCAGGAGCGGCACATATCCCTCCAGAGACGAAGGCTGCGTTCGGGGAAGCTCCGGCGGTAGTGGTATCGGCGTCGTAGCAGAGGAGATCTGCAGGAAGGAGAAAGAGCGCGTCAGTCTCGGCTTCTTGTCGAATCTCTTCACGCAGACAGAGAAGCCCGAGAACGGAGCTCACAGTGGAAGGTTCCCTCTGTAGAGACGAGCACAAATGATCAACGTCTTGCGTCCCCTGACAGATGAGGGAGGGAGATAAATGCACTCACGAGTCCAACAGTTCGGGTCGTCGCCGAGCGTGAGCGAGTCTTTTTAGAAGGATCGTACAGGGCGAAGGTAGGAGAGATTGATCCTCCAATTCCGTGACAGTTGCCAGTTTTGGCTGATGTGTTTGAAGAGAGCTCGGTCGGCGATGAACGAAGAGAAAATCCCAGAAAGATGTGAACAAACCTCCTTGAAACCTTGCAGACGCCAAAACAGTGTTCTTGGTAGTCGACCAAGTCTTAACTCCGGCTACGGCGATTCCGAAGGACATGTGGGTTCCTCCGAACAAGTTAGAATAAACTTTGGCTCCGAAGTTGAGGTCGACGACGTCGTCTCCCCCTGAACAGTGAAAGAGAATAGAGGGTCGGTCAGCTTTAGAAGAGAAGAGCCGACAGCGATAGAAAAAGTTGAGCGCTATCTTACAGATGGCAGGTCCTTGAGCAATACCTGAGAAGAACGAAAGCGAAGAGAAGACGTTGAGCTGAAGTCGAGACGCAAGGGCGGGAGGAGAAGTGCAAACTGAGAGGCTTACCGATCTTCGTCTGAGAACCAGAGGCGGTGATGGTGTTTCCGTACACGAGAGTATCTGAAAAGTAGGAGAAGGGGCCTCAGTTAAGCTCGCGAGAGCAGGGGAAGAGGAAGAAAGAGGAAAAGCTGACCGGTATCTTCAAAATTGCGTCGCGGAAAACGAGGATGATTAGTAAGAACGAAAAGAGCTGGAATTGAAAGGAAGGATGGTAGCGATACTCACAGTCTCCAGACCAAGGAGCATAATCGACCTACAACAAAAGAGACGAGGAATGACGGTAAACGACGACTCATTCAGCTCACGCATTCACCTCTTCTTCCTTGTTCTATCTTTCCCTGAGTCTCCTTCGCGATAAAAAATAATGCACTCACCATGTTGATGCCACCGAGAAGGACGTTCTGGAAAAGAGGCAAGACATGAGGAGGTGAGCTCGACGCGTTTTCTTCTCAAAGCGAAGAAGTTCTCGACTCACGTTCACCGACGATATGACATTCCCTGAAACGTCCGATCCGGGGGAACCAAAGATTACGATAGCTCCATCCGTGGCATCAAACTGTGAAATCTCAAAACACGGGTGAGGATAGGAAGGCGAAAGAGGGATAGAAGTCTTGACGAGACGAACGATGGTGTTTCCCTGAACTGTAGATCCTCGACATGATAACGAGATCCCGTCCGCAATCTTTCTCACACCGTAAGACTCTCCTGAAGTTCCGATCACGTTGTTCTTGACGACTGAGAATGAGAAGAAAGAAGTTGAAAGTTGATCAGCGAACGAAAGAGAGAGGAGAGAGCAAAAGCAGAATTGTCTTCTCACCAGCTCCGGCGCAAGTGTTCCCTGTTCCTTCGATGATATGCAAGGAAGACCATCCCCTCGTTTGAGAGAGCACACAGTTGCTGACCGTGTGACGTTGGGACGTTCCACCTGGAGGACGCGACGTGAGAGGTCTTCAGCTCGAGCTTTCTCGCGATCGAGAAGACCTCTCAGGGAGCGATAAGCTTACCAATTTCGACCAAAGCTCCTCCATCTTCAAGTGGTCCCAGATCCACCCGTCCACCGTTGATGATCAAGCTGTCGATCAAGAGGTCGTTGCAACTTGAGCGAGAAAACGAAAGAATAAAAAAAGTCAGCTCGATCTCGGAACGCAAAAGGAGAGAAAACGAAGCTCACTTTACACAGTTTGTAGCTTGGATCGTGGTGCTGAGATTAAGATTCACGATATCCAACGTCGCTCTGTTGGAAACAGCGACGGAGCTACCTCCCAGGATTCCTTGGTTCCCAAAAGTGAAGAGGATCGTTTCGGTGAGGGAAAGGACCGTTCCAGGACAGAGAGGAAACACTCCAGCCGAAGCTCCATTCGTAGCGAAGAAGTTGTTGATCTATGAGAGGGAGTCCGAAAAGAACGAGGCCAACGGAAACTCGATCTTCTTTCAGCCCACGCCGGCCGTGCCGCCGACTTTCCTTCGTTCTTTCTTCCAGGGACTCACCTGAGCAGCGGTGGTCGAAGAGCCGTAGCAGAAAGCTCCCGCTCTCTTGAAGAGCAGGTCCGGGAGCTTAGTCGAGTCAAAAGTAGCCATCAGATGTTTGAGCTTGCCTTTTGCAGGCTCGGGAGTCGGACGAGGGGAGAGAGGGAGGGAGGAGAGGCTGACCTGGTTCGACGTGTTCAGAGGGCGGAGTGAGAGGAGACAGCGGTGGGCATGTTTGACGATAGATGAGCTTCCGAAGGGCTCGAAGAACTCGGAGGTGATGGTCGAAGGGAAGAAGCAGTCTCAGAAGCAGACCTGAATTCGAAGATGGGCACCCCTCTTTTGGGCGAGTCGCTCCGGGCTTGAAGCATCTCTGTTACGTAAAATCCCTCTCGAGCGGACACCAAGATGGACTTACAAGAGGCGGGCACGGAAAATCCTGCTACCTCGGCGCACGACCTACAGATGTCGAGTCGAAGAAGGAGGGGATGGAGGGACGCGTCGTATCATCTTTGACAAGGCAAGGCCATCCAATCACTGCTTTTCAGCCCAGGAATACATCGCATGAGTGCACGGTGGATAATACTGACTTTCTAGACTTCCGAGGTTTTTCTTCTCGTCGTGTTTTGTTGATAAATTCGGCGCAGGCAGAGTCGCTTGAGTCCGAGAACGACCGCGTGAGCTCAGCTGTCTCCCATCTCCATTTCTCTCCCTCCCTCCCCTCTCTGCCCTTAGCCCAAACTTCAACATGTCATCGGAACGAAGAACGGCTTCCACCTTTGTGCTGGTGTCCGGAATGCTCATCACGTCAGTCCAACAGCAGGAAGGAGAGGGAGGTTCCTCCTCCTTCGATCCCTTCCTTCTCCTCTCCCTCTCGACTCACTGACTGTCTTCTCTTCTCTTCTTTCCTCTCTCTCACTGCAGCGGAGCCGCCAACTCTCTCCTCACCAAGCTTCAGGATATGCAGTGGTGAGTAGAGACGGAGAGCTGCAGGCCCTTTCTTTCGAGAGGAGAAGACGAAAGACAGGAAGCTCATGGCCCTTCCTTTCTCCCCTCCTTCTCTATTCTTCCAGCGTCGAGAACTGCACCAGTCCAGACTCGACCAAGCGTGTCGCTTTCGAGCAACCTGTATTTCAGAGCCTCAACATGTTCGCTGGAGAGAGTGAGTCATTCCCTCCCTCTGCTCTTCCATGCGACCACCATCTCGCTCGATCCAGCTCGAAGCACTTGTTGACCTCGCTGCCCTCCCTTCCTTTGCCCTCCCTTCCAGTGCTCTGTCTCCTCCCTCTCCTCTACACCCACCTCTTCTCTTCCCCTGCATCTTCTCCTTTCTCAGCCCCTCAACCATCCAGAGCCAAACGCTTCTTCAACAAGATCACAGCGAAGCAGCAGAACTCCTCGGCTGGCTACGAACCGATTGGCGCGAGCTCGGACGATGGAAACGACGATGACTCGGGCGTAGACATGTCGAGAGGAGAGTTTGGACATGAGGGAGGGACTCTAAAGGGCTGGAAGTTGTTGCTGTTCTGGTTCCCTGCTGTCTGCGATATCTGTGGGACAACCGTGAGTGAGCAGATGTCGTTTTGTTCGAGCCTTCGAAACGAGCGACGCTGAAGAGCTCACGTCTTCTCGTTCGTACATCACAGCTCATGAACTATGGACTCATCCTCACGCCCGTTAGTCTCTACCAAATGACTCGAGGATCGCTCGTCCTGTTCGTCGGTGCTCTCAGCGTCATCTTCCTCCGACGTTCGTCCCATCTTCCTCGCCCTGTTCAATTCGACGAGTTCCCTCTTCCTCTCTCTCCTCTCGCTCACTCCCGCTCGTTCTTCTTTCTCAGGTCGCCTCTTCCTCTATCAATGGCTTTCTCTCGTGGGAGTGATGATCGGAGTCGCCCTCGTCGGACTTTCGGGAGCGCTCAAGCCATCGCCCGAGAAGGGATTGCAGGCTACTGAGGCTCCCGAGAGCGAAGGGGAGATTTTCCTCGGCATTCTTCTCATCGTGCGTCTTCTCTTTACCCTCTCCAATCGGTCTGCTGGGCGTCGAGACTCACACATCCACTGCAACCTCTTTGTTTGCGACAGATGTTCGCCCAACTCTTCACTGCGACTCAGTTCGTTGTCGAGGAGAAGGTCATGGGAACTCACTCCGTCGAGCCTCTAGTACGTTCTCTATCTCTCTCTTTTGCATGATCGCGACAGTGTGAAGGCATTGAAGCTCAACTCGCGCTCCCTTCCTTCTCTTCAGCTCGCCGTCGGACTGGAGGGAACTTTCGGTTTCATCACCACCGCCGTCGCGATGCCCATCCTCCACTACTTTTTCGCAGCCAAGAGCTCGTACTTTGACGTCTACCGGCTCTGGCATCAAGTGGTCGAGACTCCTCTCGTGTGGCAGCTCTCGCTCGCCATGTACGCACGCGTCTCTTTTTCTTCTTCTTCCTCATCGAACTGCAGCTCACTCGCCCTCTCTCACAATTATCTTGACCTATTCGTAGCATGCTGAGTATCTCCTCCTTCAACTACTTTGGACTCAGCGTTACTAGAGTCCTCTCGGCAACCGCTCGATCAACCATCGACACTTGTCGAACTTGTCTCATCGTGCGTCTTCTCCTTCTCCTTCTCTCCCTCTCATCTTTCCTTCACGTAATTTAAATTTCTCTCTCTTTCATCTTCATCACTCATCTGTGCAGTGGGCTGCCTCGCTCTTCCTCGGGTGGGAGCACATCCTCTTCCCTTCTTCCTTTGTCGTGCGTCTTCCCTCTTCCTCTTCCTCTCTCTCCTCCTCTTCCTCCTTCCCCTCCTTTCTCCTTCACTTATCCACTCTTGCTCCCTTCACCCCTCTTTTTTCTCACTCAGCAACTATCTGGATTCTCCCTCCTCGTCTGGTTCACCCTCATCTTCAACGGAATCGTCAGCCCCCCTTACTTCAAGCCTGCGATCCAGCTCCGAGAAGAAGATCTTCGAGCTTCGTTGGACGAGACGGCTACCCTTCCTAGCGAGGGTCCTGTCGGCAGGGTTGGATACGAGGTTTTGCCGCGGTTGGAGGAGGGAGGTCGAGATTGAGAGGGTTGAGAAACATCGACGGCTGAGGGAAGAGTGGTATCTTTTTGAGTTCAAGTTCTCTTCTGATCGCTATGTATATGTAGGAGAATGCTTCATCTCTTCGCCCAACGCTCTGGCCCAGGAGACAGGTGGAAGGAAGAGATCGCGTCTGCTGTTTCTTGTCGTTTCCTCTATTTCGAGGAGCTCGCGCTTCGACACCCTGACTCCCATCTTCACCCAGCGATTCAACTTCCAAGAAAGAGCTCGTTCCCTGCCCTCTGTAGTAAGTAAGATAGCTCCCTCTCCATTGTCTTCGTCTAAAAGTCTCAAACACGAATCAGAGGCTCGGCCAAGGTGAAGAAGTGGAATGCTTCGAGCTCATCCTCCTCTCCCTGTCAAACATTGCTCTCCCACCTTCCACCTTCCATCCTCGACTTCGTGGCTGCTTTCGTGAGAAGAAAGTAGAGCAACCTGGCTACTAGAGAGTCTGAGAAGCTAACATTTTTCTCTCCTTTGCTTCCAGATCTGCTTTCTTTGAGCTCGAAGCCGACGTCACCCAGAACCTCCTTCCATCTTCCCTCCATCTCTCGATATCTCCTTCCAGTCCGACTCAGATCTCGCACCACATCTTGACACTTGTGAGCAGACCTGGCCATCCATCTCGAAGCTCTTCATCATAGAAAAAAGGATGCATACAGTCCTCGCTTCGCTCTGAAACGCTGTCCTGTCTCGAGCTGACCTCGACTCCTCTCGTCACGACTCTGCCCTCAGAATACGCCCCAGGCCGCCTTCCACCCTTCTTTTCCTCCCTCAGCAAACTTCGATACCTCTCTCCATCCATCCATCTCCTCGCAAAACTGGCGTCCTCAACACGCTCAACTCCGTCTCCTCCTCCTCCTCCCTCCCTCTCTCCCAAACCTCGTCGTCTCTCGCGATACCACGGCCACGACCACTCGAACTCTCTTCACAACCGGATCCCCTCCCCAACTCCTTCTTCTGCCTCGGCAGATCAGTCAACCTCCTCGTCCATTAGGGAGAATCGACGAAGGTTCTCGACGGACAGGAAGGGGAGTCCAGCTCCCTCGACCTCGACTGTCACCGGCGTCAGGAGGAGAGGAGGAATGAGAGAGGGATACGAGAAGGAGTACAGCGGGAGAAATGTGGTGGGAGGTAAAGTCTACAGTGGGTTTGGGGTTGGGATAGCGGAAAGCAGCAGCGCGGCTGGAGCAGAGGAGTCCAGCACGTCGGAGGAGGAAGAGGAGGATCCCAGTCCAATCCTCGACGCTCCAAGTCGGATCTCCTCTTCTACAGGACCCACCGAGACCGGACCCTTCGAAAACTCGGAACTCGCAGGAGCCGTTCCCAGCGCTACTCTTTCCTCCTCCAACGCTCGCTTTACGACCAACCCGCCGATCAACGCGTTCTCCAACCTCCAAAACTCGTCCAGCCGACGCTCCCCTTCGCCAGCTTCCATCCTCGTACCGTCCGAATCATCGAGGACCTCACCAAACCTACGATCTAGGAGTCTCCCAGGCTCTCATCATCATCACCACCACCACCATCATCATCACGGCGCGCCAATTCCGACGAACCCTACTCTCCTCCCAATCGGCCTTCAGCTCATCATCTTCGGTTCAGCTCGGGACTTCGGGAAGCTCTCTAGGAATGTACTGGAGAACACGCTGGTAGTAGGAGCCGTCCTGGGAGGAGTTGCTCTGTTGGTGAAGAGAGGGGGGCGGAAGGACCTCATCGGAGCTCTGGGTTCGTCTTTCGATTCAACTCCGTTCCTTTTTCTTTGATCTTGCTCACCTTCGTTGTCCTCTTCGCCTCTCAGAAATCCTCGTATCGATGTCTCTCGGTCTCGCCTACGTCTTCCTCCGATACAATCCCAGTCCAACCTCTTCCCCCACCTCTCCCGCTCCATCTTCCTCAGCCTCCTCTTCGTCTCGCGGAGGACGCGTGGGTACTCTTCACACCTCCTCCAACCTCAACCCATTCTCCAATCCTTCCTCGACCACTTCTCACAGCAACGATGCTCGCAGTGGATCCAGAGGGTTCGTTTGGGGAACGGACGGACGCGACTACCGAGAAAGTCGAGACGACGGAGCTCTCACAGCTCTCCTCTTCGGGCCTCTTCTCGCGGTCTCCCTTCTCATCACTACCCTTCGACAACTCGATGCGCCCTCCCTCGACAGTGCTCTCCCATCCAAATCCTGGCTCGTCGAACCGCCGATGATCCTCCTCTCCCAACCCTCCCTCGACGGATCCACCACTACCGCCGCGAAGGGAGGAAGCCCTCTTCACGCTCGAATCGCGCTCGAAGCTCTCGCAAAGTCACGTCGTTCGATGGTCTCCCTCTCGACGGTCATTGTCACCGTCGTCCTCATCTCTCTCATCGCCTCTCGTTGGGCTGAGGTCGTTCATGCTCGACGAGGGAGCGACGCGACGGAAGTTGTAGGTGGAGAAGGCACGACGAGAGCTTCCAACCAGAAGGAGAAGGAGAGGGAGAAATGGTGGTTGCCGAAGAGCGAGTGGAAGAGGACTGGCAGAGTGACGATCTTCTCGTTCGCTGTTAGCTTCTTGATGGGTTGGCTAAAGGCAGGGATGAAGCGATGGGATTGTCCGATCTGGGAAGGTGAGCCTTCTTTCCCTTCCTCGGAAATCTCCAGCCGAGCCGTACTGATCTTGCTTCTCTCTCCATCAGATCTGAGCGTGCTCGACGTCGTTCTCGCGTCTCTGTTCCATCAGTTCTCGATGTACGTCTGCGTCAGGCTCGCGAGGAGAGGATTCACCCTCGGAGAGCTCGGAATCGTCGCTCAGTTCTCCACTGGACTTTTCATGGAGACCGTCAATCTAACCCGAGCCAAGGTTTGCTCACCTTCCTCTAAACCTCTCTTCGATGACCACCTACTGAACTCAGATTTCTCGTCTTGCAGATCTCGTTCGATTTCCTCACCTTCCTCTCGACCTCCTACGTCCAAACCTACCGGCTTCCAACTCCCCTCCTCATCTTCCAACTAGCTCTCCTCCCCGGATCGTTCCTCACAGGGATCCTCCTCTCTCCCCTTCTCGTCCTCTCTCGATACATCTCTCAAAAACCAGTCCATCGCCTTCGCTTCCCCGAGGAGAAGACTCTCCATCGACGCTACCTCGCCGCTGGATTCTACTTCGGAACGATCGTCATCGTCGGCGGAGGGATCGGGATGTGGACGAAATGGCAGCTAGGTTGGAGAGATCCGTGGGTTTGGGTGGTCTGGTGGATGATGGATGGGCAGAGATGGTGGAGTCGAGGAATGCTGCTCGCGTACTGGGGAGTTTTGGCGGTGATCAGCGTCGGAGGATGGGAGATGCAGCTAGCAAAGTCGAGGAAGAGCAGGAACAGGCCTTGGGTCACCATCGGAGGACCGAATCGAAGCGTCATGGTCGTACCGTCCTCGGGAGGAGGAAGCACTAGAAGTGGAGTTGTCCTCGAGGAGAAGCCCACGCCAGCGACTTCGAACACGTCGAACGGTCCGGGAGGAGCAGCTGGACTCGTCCCTTCTCCCACCTCGTCAACCTACCCTCCCGAAGCTGGCCCATCCTACCCTTACTCGGCGACAAACATGATGGAACGGGTCCCAGTCCTAAGTCTCAACGGTCGAAGGAAGTTCTTCCACGGTCTTGCCGTTCTCATGTTCGTTCCTGGAATATACGTCGACGTAAGTATCTCATCTCATCCTCATCGTATTCCTCTCTCTCTCTCGTAGCTGACTTTCCTTTCCTTTTCTGTCTCCAGCCCGCCTTCTCACACGTCGCGTTTTCGGTCGCCTTCGCCTTTTTCGTCTTCGCCGAATACGTTCGCTACTTCGCCCTCTACCCCTTCGGAGCCGTCGTCCATCTCTTCCTCAATGAGTTTCTCGACCACAAAGATTCAGGGACGGCCATCCTCAGTCATTTCTACCTTCTCACGGGATGCGCGACTGGACTTTGGTTGGAAAGGTACATCTCAAGGGTCGAACTTCTTCTCCTTTCGTTCCGGTTCTCTTGCTGACTCTTTCTGGCTGCTTTGGCTCCTTCAGCCCTTCACCGATACTCTCCTACATCGGAGTCCTGTCTCTTGGAATCGGAGACGCGATCGTGAGTCTCGTTCTCTCGAAGGAAGGCGAACGTGAGCTGACCTTGCTCTCTTCCAGGCCTCCATCGTCGGTCGTCGCTTCGGAAAGATCCGCTGGTCAGCTTCCTCAGGCAAGACAGTCGAAGGAAGCGTCGCCTTCTTCGTCGGAGTCTTCGTTCCAGCTTTGGCGTTGCAGCTCTTCGGAATCATCGACACTCTGAACGTGCGTCTGCCGTCTTTCTGTCTCTGCTCTCTCGCTCGCTCTCCCTGACTCTTTTCGTCCTCTTTCTTTCCTATACCCAGCACGCCAAGTTCGCTTTGACCGTCGTCCTCTCCTCTCTCCTGGAAGCCTGGTCGTGCCAGAACGATAATCTCGTGATCCCTGTTTTCGCCTGGTCCGTTGGGAGTTTGTTGGGAGTCTAGTCTCGCCGATCTTCATGCCTCACCTTTCTCTTTCTTGCACTTCCTCTAGACGTGAAGGAAAGCACTGGGAAGTGGTGCGTTATAAACATATCGTCGTCAAAACACTAGACTCCTCCGATCGCCGTCGTTCTCTCGCCTAAGCGATCATCTCCTTCCACCACTTCTCCCCTCCCTTCCCAACCAAAGCCTCCATTCCTCCGATACTGATGGACTTGGGTCGCTCAATGGGAAGGCCAAGAGCTCGATCCCAGACGAGTTGAGAGACGCATCCCATGGCTGTGAAAGGGGAAGAGAGAGAAAGAGATTCAGCGTCGACGTCGACGGACGCGACGAGAGAGAAAAGCTCCAAAACTCGACTCACCTCTCGAAACTCCGAACACGACGGTGTAAGCCTCCATCTCTTTCATTCCAAGGTGGTAGAGAACACCGCCCGAGATCGAATCGACGTTGGGGAAGGGCTGAGAGAAAAGGAAGGGGTCGAGATCAGAAAGGAGATCGACGGGACGAAGTCTGCGACGAGCGATGAAGAAAAACAGAGACGTACGTTGGCAGTCTTTCCGTGCTGGGTAAGAACCTCTGGGACGACTCTCGAAAGGGCGAGAATGAGGTTGATGAGCTTGGAGTTGCCGAACTGATCAGGCGAGGCGAGGATGAACTGCTCGAGAGCTGCGAATCGGGGGTCGGGTCGACGAAGGACGGCGTGGCCGTAGCTGAGAGTTAGGCGGAGGTAAAAAGAAGAGTATATAAGAAAAGGGAGTGATCAGCGACCGAAAAACGAGAAGGAAAAGAGAGGAAGGAAGGAAGGGACGATTCTTGAGGGAGGAGTTCGTCGTCGATAATGAAAAAGAAAGAAAGAGAAACCTCAACTCACCCAGGAATGACCTTTCCCAACTTGAGATGCCTCCAGAGATAAGACTTCAACTGAGCGTCCGTAGGATCCGTGATTCCAAGCTTGGTCAAGTTGTACTCCTGCATCTCGAGCAAGAATCGAAGGACTTCTTGGTTCGCGAGACCGTGAAGAGGTCCAGCGAGTCCGGCGAGAGCGGCACTGCAGGTAGGTGAAAGAGAAGAAGAGCATGGACGAGTTGAGCGAGACGCGCGAAAAAGAGAAGAATCGGGAAGAAAGGCGGACAACGAACGCATAGGACTGGAACGGGTTCGAGAGAGCCGATCCCACGAGATGGCAAGCGTGAGCGGAGACGTTTCCACCTTCGTGGTCAGAGTGAAGGGTGATGTAGAGCTTGAGGTACTTCTCGAAAGCGGCTCGGGACTCGGTCTTGATCGGGATGAGGGCGGAGAGCTGGGTCGAGAAGTTACCTGTGAACGAGCGTGACGCGACGAGATAATCGATCAGTCCAAGAGAACAAACGAGGTAGAGAGGCGATAGGAAAGGAAACATACCGATCAGATCTCCCTCTCCAGCAGGAATGACGGGAAGCTCCGAGTCCTTGTAGTAGACGTTTCGGAAGATCCTTGAGGAGAGGTTGGGAAGTTTCGCGACGAGGTCGAGGGAGTCTTCGAGGGTGGATCGCCAGTATTCGGTTCTGAAGAGTAAGAGACAGAAATGCTGAAGTCAGACGATGGGTCGGAGAAGGAGAGCCCTAGATAAAAGGGAGGACCGCGAGATAGAAAGGCGACGACGCGACTGGCAACAAAACTCACTTGAGCAACCCAGCCTCCGACGAGTAGAGCTCCGTGAACTTGGACTTCTCCGACAGAAGAGTCGCTCCGATCTGAAGCTGAGCCATCGGATGCAAAGTTCGAGGAAGACTAGAGACAAAACGAAAACAGCGAGAGGGGAGATGGGGATGGTGATGAGCTTTGAACCAATCGCTTCTCACGTCTTCCTCGACACCTCCTCTTGTCCTCCTGTGTTCTGAAGAGGAACGGAGACTCACGCATCAATGACCTTCTCAACTTCTTCTCCTAGAGCACTCCTAGCAACGAGATCCTGGCTAAAGGCTTGGGCTTCCTCGACAGTTGGGATGGCTCCAGTGAGCAAGTAGAAGAACATAGCTTCTGGCTGAGGCTCCGGGAGTTTGGGGAGAAGTTCTGGGAGGGAGAGGCCGTGGAAGCGGCTGATCATCGGGGAAGAGAAAAGAAGGAAAAGGAAAAGGTTCAGCGCCGAAAACGGAGATGGTCGGGCGACGGATGAGGGAAAGAGGGAGGAGATGGTGAGGGACGCACATTCCCTCGTTGGGATCGAGCGAAGAAGCCTCCCAGAGCAGAGTTGTGAGGCCTCGAGCTCCTCCTATGACAGCCCCTACCGTAGAGGGCTTTCCGATGGGGTGGATGGCGTGTTCCTTTTTCTGTGAGGACCGAGAGAGAGGGAGGGAGGGAGGAGGAGAACGCGAGGTCAGCTTCGTTTCGTCGTCGCTCCTGCTCCGTCGCACCCTCCAGATCTGGGAAGGAAAAACTTACCAAGTATGCGAGTCGAGCTCTTTTGGACTCGATGGACTGTTCGAGAGCTGAGACGAGAGCCTGAAGGAGCAAGGATCAAGAAGACGGGTCAGAAAGAAGACCGGTAAGAGGTCGTTCCGGACAATGATGAGAGAGCTAATCACGGTGGACGAGCGTCTTCTGGAGACGGCGAGGAGAGGTTGCGAGAATCGAAGGGAGGAGATAGCAGAGCGGATGAACATGTTTTGAGAAGAAGAATTTCTTGGTGGGTCGGGTTGTGGTGGTTGGGGTCTAAAAGAAGAGAAGAGGAAGGTAGGGACGGGGAGAGTCGCTTGCGAGCTCAACGGATCACCTGGTCGCTTCCCTCTTTCGGGGTGACGACGCGACTGTCTTTCCTCTTCCGAACAACCACCCTCGAATTCTCACCTTTTTCTCCCACCTCTCCTTCTCCATCCACTCCATCCTCCACGCAACCAACCCGCAATTATGTCTACCTCAGCTTCAGATTGGACGGAGCCGATGTGAGGTCGACCTTTCCGTCCTTCTCTCCTTTGGAGGTGAGCTCAATGGACTGACGACCTTCCTTCCCTCCTCCGCCAGACCTGTTCTGAGGAATGTGATCCCTCTGATGTCGACGCAGGAGGACATCGAGTTCGTTACCGAGACGGATCGTACGATGCGAGAACGAGAGGAGGAACGAAGCAAGGAGTTTGATCAGGTTCAACAAGACCTCAGAGGTCAGCACTTTCCCTTCCTTCCTTCTCCTCCCTTCTTCCTTCCCATCCATCCCCCTGCTCCTCCCCTCCCCCCGTACTGATCTAAGTACGTATCCACTTTGTTCTATCTGCCCAGTCCTCTCCCGCAAACTCAAATCCTCCCAATCCCAAGCCGTCCGAAAAGCCAACCATCCTTCCGAACAACAACACCGAGAGACCGTCCAGCAGCTCGACAAGTCCAAGTTTGCGCTCGGCAAGAACATCAACGAGAAGCAGACGGCTTCGGCCAAGATGGAGAACGAGCTCGAGATGCTCAAGGAGGAGTTTGAAGAGTTGACGAGGGAGAAGGAGGATTGGAATCGAGGTGGGACGGAAGCGGATGAGCTCGATGGAGAGGCGTGAGTTCTTCCTTTCGTTCTTTCCTTCCCTTCTTCTTTGGAGGGAATCTCACATAGCTTGCAGAGAGCAGCAGGCGATCAAGCTGAGATATAGCTGGTGGATCATTCACGCCGTTGTGGGACGACTGGATGTCTCAAAGGAACCTCGAGCTCACCTCTTCCTCCCTCCCTTCCTTCCTTCTCCTCAGCCTCCGTCTAAAGCTCAACCACTCCCTCGGCTACTCCCTCATCCGCTCATCCGACGCTCCTCACGAACCCACCAAGATCCTCGTCCGAAACGACGCCGTCCCCAACGTCCAGAGCCTGCCGCTACCCTCGGAGGAGGACGACAGGAAGAGAGCTGAGTTCGCGGATCGTCTTTGGGCGTTGACGGAGGCGGCTTGAGGACACTTCTCTCTCTCTCTCTCTCTCTCTCTCTCTCTCTCTCTGGGGTCTTTATTGAGGTTTCATATGTTGTAGTGCTACTGTAGGCTTTCGGTTGGCTCCTAGAGGATACGGATTGTGTTGTGTACTTGTGCGCAAAGGACGAGGGACGGAAAGAGACGCGTCGAACCTAAAGTCAAAACCAGCCGAGCTCGTCCTTCCTTCTCGCGAAGCTCAACCTCTCCTCCTCTCTTTCCTCTCCACCACCAGCACCTCGCTATGTACTCGACGTTCCTCTACCCTCCCAGCCTGCTTTCAAGCAAGCTCGTTCCCCCAGAACCAAAAAACACGGTCATCCTCCCAGGCACCCCCTCTGGCAAGCCCCAGAGGCACGTCCCCCTAAGAGAGAACGATCCTCGCCCTCCATTTACCCAGCTCTTTGAACACGAACCACGACCTGCTCCTTCTTCCCCTTCCTCCTTTCTCGACAAGCTCGCCAGTTTCACCCGCCGGCGATCCTCAACGAGCAAACCATCTCAACAAGGACTCTTCAGCCCTCTCCCTCCCTGCCTCCGTCCGAACCTCCTTTCCCTCCCTTCCACCGCTACAGCCGCCCCCTCCTCCTTCCTTCTAACCCTTACGAACAGCAGCATATATGAGTGGACTCGAATGGGATGCTATACCTGTGAGTTTGAGGACCCCTCGCTCGACTTCTGCGAGGAGGAGAGGAAGACGAGAGAGGGAGGGAAGCGAGCGAAGCTGACCCCTCCTCCCCTCCTCCCTCGTCTTCCTTCTTCCGCTTCTTCTCGTAGTACGATCAAATCATCTTCACAGGAGAGAAGCTTGGGGCTGGGAGCTTTGGTGTCGTCCTGAAGGTAAGTCTACCAAAAAAAAATCTTTCCAAAGGGGAGCCATCCGAGAGAAAGGAAGTAGTTGAGGGAGCGACTCAGAAGCTGACCTCTCTCTCTTTTCTCTTTCTCAGGGAGTCTATCTGGGCATCGAGGTCGCCGTCAAGGAGGTCTTGCCTAGCAAGGATTATGAGGTCTCGAAGTACTTTGAGAGGGAGTGGAGGATCATGAAGTGAGTAAAGCAAGCGAGCGGTTCTACGTCTCCCGTTCTCGTTCCTCCTCCCTAGCTGACCCGCCTTTCCTCTCCTCTGCGCTCGTGTCTTCTCAGAGAGGTAAGCTCTCTCTCTATCCTTTGCTTACCGAAGTTACTCTGAGATCAAGCTCACTCTTCTCTTTGATCGTCACTTCCCAGGCTCGCCACCCAAACATCGTTCTCGTTCGTCTCGTCTCGTCTCCTTTCCTTCCCCTCCCCTCTTCTTCAGCCCCACCCTGACGTACCTTTCACTCCTTCTGGACCCTCCCAGTACCTAGGTCTCTCACGAGGACCTCCTCCCGACTCCAAGATCTACATCATCAGTGAATACGTCGAGAACGGTTCGTTCCTCTTCCCTCTCCCGTCTCATCTCGCGCGCGCGACGACCCACCCCCGTTCCGTTGCTGACCTCGTTTCTCGCTTTGCGATTCGCCAGGAAACCTCCGAAGCTACATCTGGGACACTCGAAGTCATCCTACGTTCCCTTGGAGGCTGAGGTTGAGTTTCGCGACGGATATCGCGAGGGCGTTGAGCTATCTTCATGCGAGGAAGGTGAGCTCTCTCTCTCCTTTCACCGTCCACCTTTCTCCCTCCAGCCCGTCGCTCGTAGAGAGCTGACTCAAGCATCTTGGTTTGTAGTGCATGCATCGAGATCTGAAGGGGGAGAACTTGCTGGTACGTTTTTTGGATCTTCGTAGACGAGAGAAAGGGTTCGAAGCTGACTTTTTCGCTTCGCGTTTCGTTTGTTGTCGATTAGCTCACCGCCAACGAAAGAGTCAAGATGACTGATTTCGGCGAGTCTAGCTCACAAAATTAGCTCACTCTTGTAGGAGCTGATGTTGGGTTGGTTCCTCATTGCTGCAGGTTTCGCGCGAATCGCTGCTCGGAACGAAGAGGAGATGCGACGGATCAGCTTTTGCGGAACGGACGGTTACATGGTGAGATTTTTCTTCCCCCTCCCTTCAGGATCTCACTATCTGACGCGAGCTCCTTCTTCTTCCTAGTCTCCTGAGATCCTCGTTGGAGCCGAGTTCGATCTTCCAACCGACGTTTTCTCCCTTGGAATCATCGTTCGTCCTCCTCTCTTCCTCTCTCACCAAGATCCCGATGCTGACTCAAAATCCCTTTGTATTTTCTGCTTTGTCCTCCAGTTCTGCGAAATCATCTCCCGAAAACTCGTCGACAGCCACACCTTCCAACGCTCCGTGCCCTCCTTCGGACTCGATCCAACGGAAGTCCAGAACCTCGCCTCCCCCGGATGCCCTCCAGCCTTCATCAGTCTCGCTCTCGACTGTGTCCTTGTCGATCCCGGCTTCCGACCTAAAATGGATGAAGTCCTTCGTCGTCTTCGAGAAATCGAAATTGAGGTCCTCGCCCGAGAATCCTCTGCTGAACACGTTGGATCCCTCAAGCTTATCTCTCCTTCCAACCGACCTGGTCTGGGCAAGAGGATCCCTTCGTTCGGCCAAGGAGTTGGAAAGGAGATTGAAGGAGGGAAGAAGAAGGTTGACGAGCCTTCGAGTGGAGATGAGTCGAATGACGACGACTTGAGGGAGATTTTGAGTGGGTTGGGAACGATTAGACTGGGTGGAGGGAAGAAGGTCGAGGAGGACGAGTTGAAGGATATGGGTGGGAGTACGTGGAGGACTGCAAAGTGGGGTCAAGATGGAGAGGGTGGGAAGGAGCAGGCTGGGAGGAGGAGTCTGTTGAGTCTGTACGAGAACGCGAGTGAGATGAGAGGTCAGTCGCGTCTTCTCTCCTTCCCTCTCTTTCCGAAACCTTCACTGACGAGCTTTGTTCTGCGTTCATTTGCGATCTAAGGCCATGAACATCTCCTCTCGGAAGCCACCACCTACGCTCCCTCGGCTGGCGTCCCCTCCTCATTCACGGATACGGCCTACTCCACCACCGTCGTTCGAGCTCGTCCCTCCCCAACTTCCGCTACCCTTCCAGCTCATGACGACGAAGGAGGAGCTTCCTCGGTTCTCACCATCAAGAACCATCGAACCATCGATCCTTCCACCGCAGGAAGTCTGGGAAATCTGCCCGAGATCCCAAGCGAACTTCCTTCGGAGCCAACGTCTCCTCCTCCCGCCAACGGAAAGGAAGTCAAAGCCGATCAGCAGCCCAAGGTCGTCGCCCCAGCACCTGTCGCCGTGGTCGCACAGAAGCAGACGAAGAAGGCCGCCACTGTCGTCGTCGCGAAGGATCCTCTTGTCTCGAATCCCTCCATCATCGCTCCTCGACCTTCTCCCACTCCTCCCGCTCCGACGCGACCTCCTCCTCCTCTTCCCGAGTCGTCGTTGACGCACAGGTTCACGTTCGTCAAGCCGGTCAACGGAAACAAGATGGGAGGAGTTGGAGGAGTTGGGCTGATTGGATTAGGATGGTTCAGTGCTGGGAGCTCGAACTCCTCTGGGTTGGGAGACGGGAAGGGGAAGTGTCGAGTTTGTTCACGCGTGAGTTTCCTAGTCCTACCTTCAGCGTCGCCGGCTTTCGCTGAAATTTTTGCCTGGGGTCTTTTTCTCTTCAGCGAGTCAAAACTTCTACCCCTTGTCTCGTGTGCGACGACTGTAACGCGATCTGCCACGTCAAGGTTCGTCTTTAACTCTCCTTTCGTCTCAGTTCTCTCTCATGTTCCTCACTGACTTCCTGTCCTTTGCGTTCTGGCTCAGTGCTCCGCCAACGCCCCTCGGGACTGTGGAAAAGTTCCCTCTCCCACTGGATCCAGAGCTGCAACCTCCTCCTCCAAGCCCAAGGGAGGAGTCGGGGTTGCAGGTCGATAGATTTGCTCGTCTCTCCTTCTCTCTTCTCGTCCTCCTAGCAAAGCATACTTACGAATCGACGGACTCTTCTCTCACGAATCACAAATCTCCTACTTATTCCTACCTTAACAATCTTCCTTTTCTCTCTCCCTTTTTCTCTTCCTTACCCTTTCTTGCCTCTTCCCTGCACCTCCCCTCGATTTTGACGACTCAACGACCCAGCATCCAGCACATCAACCATCGCTTTTCTCGCCTCGTTCTTTTTATTCTCAATTCTATATAGCAAACGCAACCGTATCGATATCGCCCTTTCTCACATCGACGAAAAGAAAAGGAGTCGAGCTCGACGCGCGGCGAGGCTTTCTGCCAGAACGCTCAAGCGAATCGAATCGAATCATGCAAAGAGAGATGTAGGTAAGAAGGTGAGAAAGACAAAGGGTTAAGAATTGACGGTGTGAGAGAGAGGAAAAAGGTGGACTACGAAGAGGAGAACCTTGGACGATAAGTGTACATGAGAGAAGCTAGGTGGAGAGAAGAGGAGGGGTCGATTCGATGGGATCAAGCTCGAGCGAGAAGGGATTCTTCTTGAAGCACGGGTCGGATCCAGCTGCAAAGGGAGACGCAAAGAGGCATTCAGTACCCTGTCAAAGCACGGGAGGAAGAAAGGGAAGAAGCTTACATCTCTCCGGGACGAGATCTCTCTCGAAGAAGTCGGAAAGGAGTTTTTCCAGGTCGATCCAGACGTCGACCCAGATCAGCAACGGCTTCGTTCGTACCCTGGGTCTGTAGGAGGAAGAGAAAGATCAGCTGAAGGCCCTTTCGGCGTCGTAGAGAGAGCAGAAGGGAACTGACAAGAATCACGAGCATCCCAGCCCAATCAGCGTGAATCATTCCCTTGGTCTCCCGAATGACAAGATCTGAGCGATGTATCCACGACTGAACGACTCGTTCGCGTCCATCGGGAGCTACGAGAGGAGCTTTGTCGAGGATGAGCTGAGATAAAGGAACGCGAGAGTCAGCTTACGAGATCAAAGAAAGAAAGAGCTGCGAGACGAACCTTCGTGTTCCTCTTGATCTCGACTCCCATCGGTCCCGATAGGTCGAGGTAGAGAAGAGGATTTCCAGCAGCCTTAACGACCTTGTGCCAGTAGGACGGTGGGAACTTGAACGCGTCGATGAAGCTGGGAATTTCGCCGACGACAGAGAACTGGAAGTCCAGGTCGACGAGGTAGTAGCCATCGAAGAGGAGGTAGCCTAGAGGAGAGCAAAAGAGAGGGGTCGAGGTCAGAACGGAGAGGAGAAGAAAGGAAAGAAAGGGAATGGACGCGACAAACCTGCGTTTCCTTCCTCGTTGATCGCGGTATTCCACACACAGTCGCCAGGTTTCAGCATCTGGAAGACTCCAGCCGTCTTGAGTTCTGTAGAGCAGGAGAGAGACGGAAGAAGTAGTCTGATGAGCTTAAGTTCTTGCAGCAGAGAAGGAGAAGAAAACGTACCGTTCTCGCACGCGACGACGGACTGATCCGAGAGCCAAGGTCCCTCCGGACTAGGAACGAAGGCTCGGACGAGCAGAGCATGGTTCAGTCGATACAGGGGGCTTGGGAAGTCCACTCCCGTCTTGTTCACCGAGAGCGAGCGAATCGACGCCGCCGAACTTCCTCGAATCGAAGGCGCCCCCGAAGCGAACGCCGACGATCTCTTCCGAGCCTTGTGAACGGAGAGGACCTGAGCTGCAGCTTGAAGCTTGACTCGAGCAACGACGCGAGAGTAGTGTCGAGTGAGAGCTTGAAGAAGAGGGATGGTGCTTGGGTCGCGATCTTCGCCGGCAAGAACACGCTGAGAGCGAATGGCGAACTCGTGGGTGGGGATCGAGACGCAGCGAAGGTAAGCGTTGAGGTCCTGTGGATCAGGAAACGAAGAAAGAAAGTGGAAAACGCGTGAGGGGCGTCGAAATAGTTCTAGGGACGAGAGAGGAAAGACAAACTCACGTTCGGAGTCAAATACAACGTCTCTGGTCCCCACACATCCGCTTCCCACTTTTTGTACCCAGCACTCCCCAAGAACCTCTCCATCACCACCTCCCTCAACTCGCGATCGAGACTGATGAGCCTTCGAATCGCTCGCGTCGTCGAGTACAGGTTCAACCACGTTTCGAAGGTCACACTCCTCAGCAACGCCTCGAAAAGGACCTTGTTCCCGATGTGATGGACGAGAGGGTACGATGGCTTCGATTCGTCCTGGGGAACGGGGGAGGGGGAGTCGAGGACGACCGTGAGATGAGGGGAGAAGTCGGCCGACGGAGGGGAGTAGGAGCTGGTCGATGGAGTGGTTGGAACGGACGACAGGACGAAGGAGGAAGGAGGAGTTGCTCTCGCAGCGGCGGGAATGGTTCGAGGGATGGGCAAGGGTATCGAGACCGAAGAAGCAGGGGTGGACGACTCAACGGTGGTGCTGGAGGAGGAAGCCGACGACGCAGACCAGTGGTGGTCGCTCCCATGATCGCTCGACGCCGGTTCTGGACGTGATCTGGGAAGGTTTAGGCTCTCGTAGCCTCGATGATCGATCGGAGAAACTGGTGCGAGGATCGTGGAGGGAGGAGGAGGAGGAGGAGGAGGAGGAGGAGGAGGAGGAGGAGGAGGAGGAGGGGGTTGGTTTGGGAGTGTGCGAATGGGGGGAGAGTGAAGGATGGAAGAGGAAACCGTCATGGGGGTGGGAGATCCGAAGGAAGAAGGGGAAGAGACCTGATCGATGATTGGCGTCGCCTGAGGAGTAAGAGGGAGAGAGACGGGCAGGAGAGCTGAGTCTCGTCGTGGTATTTCCTTCGTCGCCTTCTCGACGTGGGACGTCGATCTGTTCATCCCTCCTGCTTGCTCAAAAAAGTTCCTCCTGTCTCCGACTGATCCACCTCCTCCTAGACCCATCTTGAGCGGTGGGAGCGGTTGTTTCGACGGCTCAGGTAGGGGACGAAGCGCGTGCGCTGTTGGTGTCGGCGCGGGGGAAGGAGGAGCCGGAGGAAGTGGGGTCGATGGGAGTTTCGGAGACGACGAAGGTGAGGGTTTGGGAGAAGGCCGAGGGGAGCGAGGGAGACCGTTGGGTGAAGGAGCTCGACTGATATATTGGGTTGAAGAAGAAGCGAGCTCAGTCGAAGGCTGCATGGCCTGACGATCAGGAAGAGGAAGAGAAAGAAAAGACGCGAGGCGACGAAGTCAGCTTTCTCCTCTCAACCTTCTCCACTCGCTCTCTGCTCCGAAGAATTAGGCGTGTCTGCAGAAGTGAAGATGAGAAGAGGACGACTCACCTTGTTCGGACCCTTAGGCTCGAGGTCCTTCCCACTCGAAGAAAGGAGTGAAACGGTGATGTTCTTCTTCGGCGATTTGGTGGTAGGAGAACGAGGAGCTCCTCTCTCGAAGGGATCGATTTTCTCCTGCTGGGATGGGAGGGAGGATGAGTGGCCTTGGAGTGGTGCTAGGGTTGGCGAGAAGGTCGAGAAGTATGATTGGGCTGGGGATGGCGGAGTCTGAGCCAGAGCAACGCGAACGAAACGAAACGAGGAGGAGAAGGTAGGGTATCAGCGTCCGAGACTGGAGGGCTCTAATCAAAGCTCTCATTCGGTAGCTTTGAGAGTGAAAGGAATCGACGTACCTCGCTGCTCTCAGTCGTGTCTGAACTCTGGAAGAAAGGTGTGGCGGGCTGAATCCTGGGAGCTGGTGGAGTTGGCGAGCCTGAAGGTTTTCCGAGGGTGGAGATCTGTTCGAGATGCGGACAGAGGGATTGCGGAGTATCAGTCGAAGCTTCCGAAGCGTGGTTTCGCCGAACAGAGGCGGGTGAGAAGTGAGAAGCGAAGGGAGGAAGGAACGAAGAGCTCACCGCGTCGACGACCTCGACACCTCCTCTCCCAAACCCAAAGCTTCCCATCCTCCTCAAGATCTTCTGCCCAGTTTTCTCTTCAGCCTTAACCGGCCCAAGACTTCCACTGCCTTCGCCGTCGAAAGTCTTTTCTCCCTTGAGCCCCAACGGAGTAGCAGAAGGGGGAGAAGCCATCCTCTTCACCTCCCTCGTCGTGCTCGATGCGCCTTCGAGGGGTCGAGGAGCCGACGATGCTTCCTTCGAGACCGGCTGAAGATAAGGCGCGATAGGAGAGTTGACAGCCACGAACTTCTCTTTCGTCTTCGAGGCTGGGATCGAGATAGGAGAAGGGACGAGTCCTGATCCTGATCCAGATCTTGAACGAGTTGCTCGAGCCTCGAACGACGTGGATTCCGAGCCGGACGGCGATAGAGGGCCAGAGGATGAAGGGTTGATGGCCGATATGGAGTTTGGAGGAGGAGTGGGAGGCTTGGTTTGAGAGGTGAGCTCGCGGGGATGAGGATGGGGAGGGAGGATGTCTGGGAGGGAACGTTGTGTGCTCGCGGAGTCGGACCGAGACTTCTCCTTGAGGATAGAGTGGGTAGTAGGAGGAGTTGGATTCGTGGAGAAGGAAGACTGAGGAGGAAGTGGTGATGCAGGAGGCTGGGGTTTCGAGGGGACGGGCATGGGTGGAAGTTCGCGAGGAGGAAGGTGGGCTGAAGAAGACGCTGGGTTTCCTGCTCTCTGCTGCGACGAATGATCCTCTTGACTCCTAGTCCAAGGCTCGTAGGCCTCGTATGACCCTCCTGAAGACGATGACGACCTGCTCTTCGTGACATGAGGAGCGGAGGGCCTCTCCGTTCGATGGCTACCGTCCGAGCCCGAGTCTCTTCTGGGAGGCGACCATGCGTCTGCTGCTCCTCTCTCCCCTTCCTTCGCCGACGAGGTTCCTTGGGCAACTGCTGAGCTCTTCGAAGGTTCACCCATCCCTTGGAGGGCGAGTCCAGTCGAAGGCGGGCTCGTCGGACCTGGGCTCGTTCCTCCAGCTGCTCCGAACGCTGCGAGAGGATCCCACTTCTTCCTCCTCACCGGACCGGCCGAGGAGAGGAGTGGATCGAGGGAAGACGGGGAGGAGAGTGGAGGGTTGGAGGTGCTTAGTGCGAGAGGTGGAGAGAAGGGAAGAGTGTTTGAAGAGGAGGCGTAGGCTGAGTTTCCTCGTCTCAACACAATGTCGTGCGCTGCTTTCCACGCGTCCGACGTCGACTCGGGTGCTGGATAGGACATCTGAGGGAGAAGAGGAGGAGAGTTGGTTCGGTAGGCGGACGAGGGAAGGGCGTGTTTGGAGGAGGAGGAAGAGTTGAAGGTGATGACCGAGTCGCGAGAGTTGGCGGGCAAGGAGATGGATCTGTCGAGAGGAGGAGGGTTGCTGCTGTTGAACCTACTGAAGGTGATCTTCTCAGGAGATGGAGGGGGAGGAGTAGGAGGTCGAGGAATGGATACTGGTAGGACGTAGGCCGACGAGGAGGAACCCGTTGTTGACTTCAGAACCGGTCTGGTTCGACTCCTCGACGGCGATGGAGAGTCCGACGTGGTCTCGTCCGTAGAACCTTTGGACTCCGTCGCTCTCCTCTTCCTCGTATGGATGACCTTGACCTCAGGCTCTACCAGTGAGACCTCGCTCTTGAACCTCCCTCGAAGCTGGTCGGCTCCTCCTCCATGGTTTGACCTCCCACTCCTCATGGACCCTCCTTCAACTCCTTCGCTCGCCAGTCTCCTCTTCCTCGCAGCGAGCAGAGCAGCCTCTTCATCTCTCCCTATCCCAGCCCCCCCTCCTCTGAGACTTCCTCCTCCCATCCTCGGGTCGGCGATGCCTCTCGAGAAGTCTGTCGTAGGAGTGCTCGATCTCGAGCCAAAGTCGTCGGTGAATGAGCTCGACCTGAACCGTTCGTGAATCTTGAGAGGAACGTCGAGCGCTCCTCCTCGGTCTTGAGCGGCCAAGGAGAAGAGAGAAGGGGAGGGAGTGTATCTTGAGTCTGTCGGCGAGGAGGAGAAGGAGGAGGAGGAGAAGGACTTTGATGTGGGAAGAGGAGGAGGTCGAGATAAAGAGGAGGAGGACGAAGGGGAGGATCCGTTGGGTAGAGTGGGAGAGCTTTTCTTCTTGGTGAGGAAGCCCATCGAATGAGGTCCTTTACTATCCGAGCTTGATGGCCGTTAGAGGAAGAGAGAGAAGAAGAGAAGGAAAGCGCTTCCTTCCCTTCTCTCCCTCTTCCACGAGCCCCTCTCTAGGGGGAAGGAGGTTGGGGGTTGCTGAGCTTGAAAGGGAAAGGTCCCGATCTCCTCCAGGCGTGACAGGGAAGGATTTTTTTCGCCCTTTCACGCTTGTCATGAATCAGGGCCTACTTCTATCTAGCTTACCGTGGAACGAGCAGAATTTTCCCAGGACGATCTCGTGAAAAGGAAAGACGAAGGAAGGGGAACGAGCTCTGTTTCAAACTCTCCCTCACCTCCGTTTGGAGGAAGAGAATTTAAAGACCCCCTACATGACGCGTTTACGGTCGAAGCGGAGATCTGCGACCATCTGAGCGAGGAGAACGAAGGGGACAGCTGGGGAAAGAGAGACGGAGAGTCCAAGCGAACGACGCGTCTCCATTCTTACCTCTTTCTCCTCCTCCTGTGTCTGTTTCATGACTGGAAGTCCCTTCCGTCGAGTACGCTACTTGTTCAACAGCTCGAGGATCACGCAGCCAACTCTACGCTCCAGGGATGAGACAGGTCGGGGAGATCCGCCTCCGCGTCGACGCTTCTTCCTTCTGGATTCGTCGCTGCTTTCGTTTCCTTCGAGGCAGCAGTTTGATTCAAGGAGATATAGATAGATAATAGCAACTGTGACCGAGCACCAACAAAGAGATGAGAGAAGGATAAAGCGAGAGCAAAGCGAAAAGAACCAGACGAGAACGAGAAATGCAAAGAGACGAGAGAAAGCGAAAAAGGAACGAGATGAAGCTACGAGCTACGAGGAAGGAGCCATGCTAGTGTGCTCGTAGAAGTTGAGTCCAGCGGTGGTAGCAGCGATGTGACCAGCTCGGATAACGAAATCTCCGAAGTGCTCTCCATCGTGTCGCTCGGTCGCCCACTGCTTGATCATGGGTCGAAGGATGGCCAGGATCTCAGGCTCGGTGACGCTCTCTGTGTAGATGAAAACCCAGAGGAGAAAGAGCAACGTCAGCGATCACTCTTCGGAGGAGGGAAAGAGAAGAGCGACGAACCTCGGTACATCTTCGACAGACGCTGTCCGTAGAATCCTCCTCCGAGCATCATCATGTAGGTTCCAGGAGCCTTTCCGACGAAAGCGATCTCTGCTGGCCAGGGTCGAGCGCAACCTGGAAGAAAGAGAAGAGGAAGAAGAGCGAGGTCAGCGAGAGGAGATCAAGAAACAAAGGAAGGAAGGAAGTCGCGACGAACCGTTAGGGCATCCGGTCATCCTCATGACTATCGAGTCGTTCCTGATGAAGAGGAATAGGACGAAGCGTGAGTAGAGAGTTTGACGAGCGAGCAAGGAAGAAGGAGAGAAACGAACCTAAGACCGTTCTCCTCCATGATCTCCTCGACCTTGTCGACGAGGACGGGAAGGTATCGTTCCGACTCGGCCATAGCGAGACCACAGGTAGGAAGAGCGACGCAAGCCGACGAGGAGAGTCGAAGAGCGGAGTGGGAGAGGTTATCGAGCTTGTACTTGGCGAGGAGGGACTTCATGAGAGGGAGTTCGGAGGGAGGGATATCGGAGAGGATGAGATGCTGGTTGGCGGTGAGTCGGAAGAATCCCTTGTGGACCTTGGCGATCTCCTTGAGTCCGGTCTTGAACTGAAGCTCGGGCTCGTCCTGAACTCGACCGTTCTAGAGAAGAGGAAGGAGAAGAGGAGAGAGAAGAAGTCAGCTTTCGTTGAGCTCTCGAACAGGAAAGGAAAAGGGCAGAACGAACCTCGATGAACATGGTGAAGTGGTGGTTTCCGTCCTGCCCAGTTCGCCATCCGAACTCGTCGATGGAGTTGGTGAACTTGTAGGGTCGCTCAGGCTGAAGCTTGGCTCCGAATCGCCTCTCGACGTCAGCCTTGAAAGCGGGAAGACCCATTCGGTCGACGGTGTATTTCAGACGCTGGAGGAGGAAGAAGAAACGCGAGTCAGAAGATGATTCTTCCTTCGAAAACAAACCTGGAGAGTGATTGATGAAGAGGATAGGAATACGTACAGCGTTCTTCCTGTCGGCTCGGTTTCCGTTATCCCTCTGGGTGAGCATGACGGCCTCAGCAACTCGACATCCCTCCTCCGGAGTCACGAATCCGATGATATCTCCCAGACGAGGGTAGGTCTTGGTGTTGGAGTGAGTGACTCCCATACCTCCTCCGACCGAGACGTTGTATCCGAGAACCTTCTGGCTCTTCTCGTCGACGATAGCGATGAATCCGAGATCGTTGGTGAAGACGTCGACATCGTTTTGAGGAGGGACGGCGACGGCGATCTTGAACTGTAGCACGAAGAGAAGAGAATTCGATCCAGTCAGTTCCACAGCCTGGAAAAAGGGAAGAAGAAGAAGAAGAAGAGAGATCGAAGACGAACCTTCCTAGGGAGGTAGTACTTTCCGTACTTTGGCTCAAAGTCCTGAACGGCATCTCCAGCGACCTTCTTCTTATCGAGCCAGATCTCGGCGTAAGCGCTGGTATCGGGAAGAAGGTGCTCCGAGAGGTCCTTGGAGAACTGCCAGACCTCCTTGTGGATGTGCGACATCGAAGGGTTGGCGGCACATTGAACGTTTCGGTCTGGGAAAAGGGAAGGGAAGAAAGAAGTCGCGATGGCGAGAGTCAGCGCCGAGTTTTCGACTTTGGAGAACGAAAGAGACAGAAGAGACGATCTACTCACTGACGTCTCCACAGGCGGCGATGGTATCGAGAAGAGCCCTGTTGATGGCCTGGATCGCAGGCTTGAGGTGCTTCTTGACTGAAGACGCGAAGAGGGGAGAGAAAGGAAACCGATTTGTCAGATCGAAGCTCTCTCTCCAAAAAAGCATGAGCACTGGAGGAGTCGAAACTCACTGATTCCGTGGTACTGCCAAGTCTGTCGAGTGGTCATCTTGAGAGTTCCGTTACCGTGCTCGTCGGCGATGTGATCCATAGCGAGCCATTGAGCGGGAGTGGCGACTCCAGCGGGAAGTCGGACTCGAACCTGAGAGAGCAGAGCGACGAAAAGAGCGAGAGACGAACTCAGCGACCTTTTCCGAGCTGAAGAGAGAAGAGGAGGTCGAAGAGGAAGTGGGGAAGCGAGACTCACCATGAAGGAAAAAGCAGGCTCGAGACCGTTGGCCTTCCTCTCGTCTCGAATATCTCGATCGTCCTGCTCGTAGATTCCGTGGAACTTGGTGAGCTGTCCGTCGGATGGCGCGAGAGCTCCGGTCGAGGTATCTTTGAGTCCCTGTGAAACGAAGAGCATCGAGAAGAAAGGAAGGAGGGGAAAGTCAGCTTCAAGTCCAGTCGCGTCGCAAAACCGAAAGCAAGAGAAAGAAAAGAAAGAAAGAAAGAAAGAAAGAAAGAAGCTCTCACCTCAGCGATGGTTCCTCTCAAGTAGTTGGAAGCGATCTTGATGTGCTCGTTGGTGATCGGCTCCGGCTCCTTCTCAGTGACCTCAACGTTGTCAACTCCCATCGCCTTCCAAAGCGTCGGCTCCCAAAGCTTGTACCCCGTCTGAGCTCCATCGGCGTGCTGATCGTCTCCCAACCCCAAAGGAGCCATCCTCTGAGCTCCCAAACCCTCCAACCTCGCATCGAGATCCTTTCCAGGCTTGTTGTAGTAGTGGGCGTCCTCAGGTCGAGGCCAGTAGTGAGAGTCTCCCATCGCGAAGACGGTGAACTTGACCTCGGGGAAGACGGAAGTCTCTCCCTTGAGAGCAAGAGCGTTGAGGGCCTTGAAGGTGACTCGAGCATTCTGGGGAGCCTCTCCCTGTCCAGCGGTGGAGGTGACGATGGCGACGTGAGATTCGAGCTTGAGATCGTCGAGGGGGAAGTCGTCGAGAGCGATGCATCGAGTAGCGAGTCCTCGAAGTCCAGCTCGGGTAGCGAGTCTCTTGGCGACCTTCTCGGCGTTTCCTCCATCCGAAGCGTAGAGTACGAGGAGGGGAGGTCCGTCAAAGGCGGAGAGGAGCTTGTCGTAGGCCTCCTTCGCCTTGTCCTTTCGAGCGACGAGGAGCTTCTCTCCGAGGGATTCGACGAGCTCGGGAGCGAGGACGGGAGCGGCGTTGGTGAGCTGGGAGAGGTGGGATTGTCGATCGAGGAACTCCTGAAGCTCCGTCTTGATTCGCTCCGAATCGAGGGAGAAGGGTTCCTTTCCGACGGCCTCGAGCGAAGGATCCCATCGATAGAGAGGCCAGTATCCAGTATCGACGGCGAGCTTGGTCTCCTTGAGAACGTCGAGAGCCGTAGCGTTCTCCTCCGCGTAGGGGAGGTAGGCGAGGACGACCGAAGGTCCATCGAACTTGTCCGCTTCGACGAGGGCCTCGAGGACGTGGGAGTAGGACGAGTAGACGGCGACGCTGGCGACGTAAACGTCTCCGTGGTTCATGGCGTAAAGACCGATATCCTTCTTCCTCTTGTGAGCCTGAGCAGCGTCTCGCTCGGTGTAAGGGACCGAGTCGATGATGAGGAGGTTGACGTTCTCTCCCGACGCGATGGCATGGTGGACTCCCGAGGCTCCAAGATCGTACGACCAGGCGTCCGAACCAATGATCCATCGCGAGACCGATCCGACGTGAGCTCGAAGAGCGAGGATTCGCTGAGCAGCCTTGTTCGACGCGACGGCATCCGACGACTCGAGGATGGTGATGGCCTTCTCTCCAAGATCCTTGGACGTCCGAGCATCGTCCTTAGCGAGAAGCCACTTGGCGAAGGCTCCGTGGACGGCCTTGTCGACGTCGTACGAACTGATGAGTCCCTTGACGGCCTCGACGAGTTCCTCCCTGAGCGCGATATCGGCTCGAACCTTTCCGAACGCGAACTCTGGAAGAGTAGCCGAGGGACCTGAGGTAGAGACGAGATCGGGGGAGTTGGAGATCTCGAGTCGCGAGGTGAAGACCTGGGAGAGCATTTTGGTGTAGGCGGACTCGAGGGTGGGGACGTGAGGAGTGGTGGGGAGGGAAGGCGACGCGAGGGAGGGGATGGATCCGACGATGATGGGGTGGTTGGATCCGATGGAAGTGATGAGGGTTTGGATGTCGGTGGCGAGAGTAGGCTTGGAGGTGATGGGTCCGAGGAGACCTCCGAGAACCTTGGGTCGAGATTCCTCCGACTCGCTCTCCTGGAAAGCGGAAACGACGTCGAGGTAGACTCCTCCCCACTTGGTGGTCTTCTTGAAGGACTGCTCGAGGACGACGACGTTCTTGACTCCCGAGGGGATGGAGGAGATGATTTTGGCGGCGTTGAGAGGTCGAAGGATGAGGATTTCGAGGACTCCGAACGACGAAGGGGAGGAGGAGGAGGACGCGAGCTCGATGAGAGGAGAGGCTTCCGTTCCGAAGACGACGAACACGGTGGAAGCGTGAGCTGGTCCGTGGTAGATGTAAGGCCGTTGAGGTCTCCTGAGGAGGGCGAGGGTGGAGAGGGAAGCACTCTCGTAGGCCTTGTAGAGCTCCGAGACGTTGGAGTGTCCGTTTCCGTTGAGCTGAGGGGAGGGAGCGTCCCAGAACTCGGCGAGCTTGCCCTGATCAACCTCCTCGACTCCCGACTTTCCACCCTCCTCCTCGGTGACGAACACATGGAGCACCGCCTTCTTAGCCTCCCTGGCGAGCTTTGAAGCGATAACGGCGTGGTCGTGGGCGTCTTGAGGGGAGCTCGAGAGCAAGATGACCCAGCCAGCAGATCGAAGAGCGACGACGTCTGAAAGGTCCGATGCGGAAGGAAGTCCTATGTGAACGACGGTCGAAGTTGACGCGAGGGTTGAGAGGGATGGGATGAGTCGAGTGAAGGGGGAGGAGGAGGTTGAAGAGTTTGAGGAGAGGAGGATCGAGGTGAGGGAGGAGGTCGAAGAATGTCGAGAAGCGATCAGCCCTGGGTCCGCGTGAGGAGGGAGCACTTCAACGACGGTGGACGAGTTGGAAGACGATGAGGGGAGGGTGTAGATCGATGAGGGAGTGGTGATGACAACATCCGAGGAGAGGTACGCGATCCGACCGACTGCAGAGGTAGACATATCTGGAAGGAAGATACAAGCCAGTGAGAAGAAGCGCAAAGGTGGGGGGGGGGGGAAGGAGAGAGAGAGGATCGGGTGAGCTTCCGTTCCCTTTTTTCCCCAACGACCTGTACTTCCTCCTCGAGCTCAGATCGAAAGCAAGCAGCGATTCCAAAAACTCACCTGAGCGATGCGAAGTAGATACCCAAACGAGAAGAGAGGGAGTGGTTGAGGTTGAGGAGGGGGTGAGGTGAACGGTGAAGGAGGAAAAGTCAAAACGCAAGGCGACAAGGGAGTGGAGGCCATCACGCCTTCATTCGGATTATTTCTTGAAAGAACCTCGTCTCGCTAGATATCTACAAGTCGACTCCCTCGGCGGTAGTTCGTACCGAAGGAGATATATCTTATGATGTTCAGAAGGGAAAGTCTTCACCAGAACGATCCCAAATGAGGAGCATTCAAGCTCACCCTCCTCCCTCCTGATATCTACATCTCCATTCTCCCAGTCAGGAGTTCAGCCATCGCCATCTTGCGTTCTCACTTTTTCGATTCGTAGTAGAAGTATTCGGAGTGGTCTCGAAAAGGAGAACAGATCGCATCTTACAACTTCGCTTCCCTCGCTCTGGCGCTCCGAGCCGACCGTCTCTCCTCCGTCTGCAACCTCTCCCTAATCTCTTCCCACCACCTCCCCACACCCTCCCTCACCTCATCGCTCAGCTTCCCACCCCCTCCCACTCCATCCCAAATGATCCCCACAACCTCTTTCCGGTCCTCCGATCCTGGCTCTGTGGATTTGAAGAGGACGTCTTCGAGTTGAACGAGGAACCGAGGCAGAAGCGTTACGGGGATGGAAGGGAGGAGAGAAGCGAAGAGGGAGAGAGATTTGTGTGAAGTCGATGATGATGATGATGATGATGATGATGCGGATTGATGTAGCTTGTAGAGGATTGAGAGGGGGAGGGCTGGAGAGATGGTGAGGAGGAGGGGGAGGAGGAGGGAGAGAGCGTGTTGAAGTTGAGACGGGGAGAGGGTCGAGGATTCAGAGGACTGGGAAAAAAAGCCAAAAAGTCAATGTCGGTCGGATAGATCGAGTAGATAGGAAGCGAGCACTCACTCGTAGAATCACATCCGAGTAATTGACAGCAACGCGAGCCAGTAAAGACGATTCCGTCGGCGCGAACGAGATCGCAGGTTTCCATTTCGGAGGAGCGAGAAGAGCGAGCATGACAGAGTGAGCTGATTCGAAGACTTCAAGGTTCGAGTTATCCTCGAGGTACCTGTGGTCGCAAAGGATAAGAAAGAAAGAGAGATTTTAAGGCTGGCTCCGACGAAGGGAAGAAGCGGTCGCAGAGGAGGGAAACACTCACGGTTCACACACCTCCACCACCAACTCCTTCACCTCCTCATCCGCCAAACTCCTAGTCGGGAAAACTCCCAACACCTGCTCCACCACCATCAAGTAGTAGTTAACTCTCTCCTTCCCCCCCTCCTTCATCGCCTCCAACTCGACTCTCAACCTCTTCAACCCTCCGAGTACAACCCTCTCCATCCCCTCCTCCTTTCCCTCCCCCAACCAAAGATCCATCAACCCCCACCACATCCTCCCGTATCCTTCCAGACCTCCCAGTCCTCCCAGACGAGCGGTATGAGGACAGAGGCGGAACCAGGTGAGGAGGAGAAGGGTGCTGGAGGAGTTTGGAGACGCGAGGCCGCCGGAGGGATGAGGATGGTCGAGCAGGAGGGAGACGAGAGTTGAGGAGAGAGGGAGGAGGAAGGTTTGGATGTAGGTGTCTGATGATGTATAAAATAACGTGTCAGTGAGGTTTGGAGTATGATGGGTGGAAAGGGAGAGAGCGAACGTACCAGCGAGGGAAGGATCCAGAGTTGTCGAAACAGTCTTCGAGAACGCGTCCAAATCGTCAACGACCTTCTCCAAAAGACCCGAGATCGAGCTCCTCGATCCAGCAAGAGGTTCCAGTGCCAGCGAGAGTACCGTAGTTAGAGAGAGAAGCTCGTTCGACTTGATCGAGGTTGAGGTGTTCAAAGGGAGGAGGCTGATGGAGAGGTTGGCGATGCTCTGTCGAAGTAACGAAGTCGGTCAGCTCGGTCAAAGAAAAAAGCTCTCAAACACCCCCGGTTTGGGATCCTTAAAGACTGACTTTTAGATCCAGAGCTCTGAGAGAGGAAGGAGGGATGAGAGGGAAGACGGTCGAGGCGATGAAGAAAGCCGGAGGAAGGTCGGCTGAAGGAGACCACGAGCCGGCGAGAGAGAGAGGGTCGAAGGGTGAGCCTTGCCGTAGCAGCACGTAGTAGAAATGCAGGTAAAGCAACTCACCGATCGATTCTCCCTCTAATCCTTTATCCTTCCCCTTCTTAATCCTCCTAAACTCATCTTCCAGCAGCACCAAAACTTCAACTTCCACCTCCCTCCTCGTCGACTTGCTGATCAGCTCTCGACCTCCTCCCTCCAACCCTTGAAACAAACCCGCCAACCCAGCCAGTCGAGGTAGAACCTTCCTCTCTCTCTTCTCTTGATCCTCCCCCGTCTTCTCGTCCGTCAAAGCACCCAAAACGATGGTCACCCAAGCTTGAAAGGTGAGCTCTTCCTCTCTCTCGTTCGATCTCCTCCAGATCATCCCTATCAACCTCCCCTTGATCCCTTCCGTCTTCTTCTTCTTCGTCGTCGTCGAAGCAGCAACAGCAGCAGCTTTAGTTTCTACAGCCGCTCGTACCGCTTCTTGAAGTCCATCGAGGTTGGCTTGGAAGGCGGAGGGGCAGGGTGAGGGCGGGAAGAGGTAAGGGGAGGAGAGGAGGGAGTTCAGGAAGGAGGGGATCTCTCTTCGAGGGAGGGTCAAGAGGAAGTGGGAGATAGCAGGGAAGAGGGTTGAGGGAGGGACGGGAGGTTTGGAAAGGTCTAGAGGGGAGGAGAGGAGAGAGAGGAAAGGTTCGTAGAGGGACATGGCCGTTTGTTGGGAGGAAGGAAAGGGTCGGTGAGCTCGCTCCTACCCGACTGCTTCTTGGAACGGTCTTGCCTGCTTCGCTGCGTTTTTTTTTTTTTTTTTTTTTTTTTAGGTCTTCGTTTGCTCGTTTCAATATATAAATTTCACTGGCGTTTGAACTGCTAGACACTGGTTTCTCTTTTTTTTCCTTGCTCTTGCATTCTTGAAGACGACGAACGTCGAATCGTCGCTCGCGTCGCCTTTCTCAGCGAAAAGTGGATCGACGACGTTCAAAGTTTCTCCTTCCACCACTCTTAAGAAAGGAAGATGTTCTGGAGAGCTTGCCAGCTGGGCTTCTCTGAGACGAATGGCGACGTACGAGACGCGTTGAGTCCCTCCGTTCACCTCCTCCCTCCCCTCTCCTCTCCTCTCTCTCTCACCCACACCTGCCGAACAAAGTTGAGCCCATGCATGCATTCGTTTAACGCGTAACCAGAAACGTCAAGAAAAATCGAAGCGAAGCGAACAGAGAAAAAGCAACGAAGGATCCGAACGAAACCGAGCTTTTGAAGAAGAAGAAGCAGAAAAGAGAACTAATCCAACAAGTGATGAAGGGGGGGTATAGGATTGAAAAGATGACGAGCATGATGAAGAAAAGAGCAAACGAAATGCAAAGAGAGAAGAGAGCGAGACCCAAGAAGGAAACGAAAACGAAACGACGCGAGCTCAGAACCTCCCTCGTTGCTGCTGCTGCTGCTGCTGCTGCTGTTGAGGAGGAGGAGGAGGACCCCTCTGCTGCTGCTGTTGCTGTTGTTGCTGTTGACCAGGCGGAGGAGGTCCATACCTCGGATCGTATCCCTGCGGTGGTGGTCCTCCTCCTCCTCCTCCTCCAGCTCGAGGATCGTAACCCTGCTGCTGCTGCTGCTGAGGCGGTCTTCCTCCTCCTCCTCCTCCTCCTCCGCCTCTAGGATCCAACCTCGGATCAGGCTGCTGCCCAGGTCTCATCTGTCCTCCTGCCGGACCAGGACCGTTCGAGTACGCCGATTGAGCTGAAGCGCTCCTGGGAGGTTGCTGAGGTCGAAGACTGGATCCGTTTTGTTGCTGCTGCTGTTGCTGCTGAGAGGAAGGGGGAGGTTGTTGTCTGGACGAGGAGGAAGTGGAAGAAGAGGATCCCATCCTGGAAGGAACGGGTCTAGCTCCTGAGACGGGTCCTGGATCGTGAAGCTGTTGAGGTCTGGAGTTGGCTAGACGAGGAGAGGGAGCTGGGGGGGCTTGGCCTTGTCGAGGAGGAGGTTGGGCTAGGTTTTGAGGAGGAGGGGTGGAAGAGGCGATGGAGGTGGGTTGCGGGGTGGAACGAGAAGGGTTGGATTGACCGGCTGCTTTGAGGATTTCGTCGCTGGAGGAGCGAGCAAAGGAAAGGAAGGACGAGGGAGGTGAGCTTCGATGTTCGAGCTCGAACAAACGAACGAAGGAGGATGGGAACGCTGGATTACTCACTCGAGAAGATTCAGAGCTGCACAACACACCACCCACTCTACACAATCCTCGTTTCCCTCCCCCAAAGTCTGCCAAACCCTCTTCTCATCCTCCGTCTTCCCAGTGATGGTGATCCTCGTTCCTCCTCCCTTCTCCGGTGGGTTCTTCTGAATCTTCCCAAACTGCCACACAAAATCGCAGCCCCAAACCACCCAAGTCAGCTCTCTATACAAAGTCTTCTTCATCTAAATCCAGTGAGTCCCATACTCACCTCAGCTCTCCTAGGAGGGATCTGATGCCCAGCGTAAGCGAAATAAAACATAGTCCAGAAATCCGCGTTCGGATTCGGTTTCGAGATCTGATACAAAGGTGTATCGTCCGAGTTGACAATCTTGTAAATGGGTGACCGAACTCCCGTGTTCTCGATGGACCATTTGAGTTCTCTGGAAGCTTCGCAGCGGACTGCTCTTGATTCGCGAGACGAGTGGCCTGGGTCGGACGCAGCGGCGTTGGAGGAGGGATGGCGAGGAGGGAAGAGTTTGGCTACGCAGAGATCGCCTTGAGGGGAGGGGGTGAGGAGGTAGTTGATTCGGTTCTTGTTGTGGAGAAGAGAAGGGGAAGGAGAAGAAGGTCGGTCAGAAGGGGGGAGTGAGTGAGGAGGAAACAAAGGAAAGGGAGGAAGGAGGAAGGAGGTCAACCGCGAGGGCTGAAGTTGTCGGAGCTTGAGGACACGACCGATCCAGGCTCTTGAGATCAGGTCTCCGTATAGGTCCGAAGCGTGCTGCCTCTGTTCTTCTTCTTCTTCTTCTTCTCCATTCTGTCAAGATGAAGCGAAGAAGACGAGGTCCCTGCTCCTGGTCGTCTCCCTGCCTTCGGTCCCCTGCTCGGGTGACTCCTGAGGCGAGAACCGAGCGCTCCTTCCCTGCTCCTTCCTCTCTCTCGTCGCTCTCTCATCCTTCGTCCCACCTCGGCCGGTTCAAATACGAGAGATGTATGCACTCACGAAGTCTGTATGGAGGTACGAGTAGAGTACATGCGTCGGTTGACCTGGAGAGGAGCGAACGAACGAGGGAGGGAAGGAGACCAGGTCAGCTCAACTCTCTCTCTCTCTCTCTGTCCTCTCTGTTAGGCTGGAAAGGCGAACTCACCATGAGGGGTAACCACGAGGGTTGGGAGATGATCAGGTATAGGAGCGTGGTAAGGAGAAGTGAACACTGTATAGATGGCTGCAAAGAGAGAGGAAGCGTTAGAAGACTGAAACAAGACGAAGGAGAGGGAACAACAAGGGAGGGAGAAGAGAGAGAAGACGAACCTGCCATCGTGAAGGATCAGCGAGATCGAGAGCAGGAAGGGCGTCGGAGAGGAGAAAAGAGAGAGAGAGAGAGAGAGTGCCGAAAGTCCAAAGGTTTCTTGATAGGGTCGTCTGAAGAGAGAGCAAGAAGGGGTTGAACGTCAACCGTCGTCGAGCAACGACAAACCAAAGAGGACGAGCTCGGCGATTCCTTTTTTTTTTTTCTCTGTCTTTTTCTTCGAAACTCTCACAGCTCGGTTCCTTTCCATCCTCTCCTCACCATCAACCTCGACGTAGTACAAAGAAGAGAAAAGAAAAGTGAACCATAAGGGCGTATCAACAACAAATCGAAACCGGAACAGCGAAGAGCTCAACTAAGCGCTCCTCCCCCCCTCCTTCACCACCCTCGCCCAAGTAGACTCCCTCCCTCGCATCTCAGGTCGACTCTCCCCTCCTCCTTCAACTACACTCAACCTCGCCATATCTTCCTCCAAAGCCTCGTTCATCCTTGACAACGAAGTGGAGGAGGACGAAGGAGACGGTCGAGAAGGAAGAGGATGGAGAGATCCTCCTCGAGGGGAGACGCTTCTGGAGTTGCTTCCTGGTCGATGAGCTTGGGTCGAGGAAGAATTCTGAGGTTGTTGGATGGTGGAGAGAGCTGGGTAGGAGGAAGAGGTCGGGATGGAGGGGAAGGAAGTTGAGGTTGGAGTTGTTGAAGTCGAGGAAGAACGTCGTTCGCTCTCGTTTCCTCCTCCTCCTCCTCCTGAATCATCCCTCCTGCACCCAGCTCCCTGGTCCATGGGAGTACCTCCCCTCCCGCCTCTCCTCCACCCAACAAACGGCACTCCTCCTCCTCGTCTCCTCGGTGCTCCTCCCATTCCTCCAGGATTCCACGCTCCCGATTCACCTCCTCCTCCCTCGTCGAACGAACCCCCACCAGCTCCAGCTCTTTCCTCGAACCCTTCTCCACCCCCTCTCGCACCTCGATACCCTCCATTCCCATTCCCACTCCCTCCTCCTCCTCTTCTCCCTCTTCCTCTCCTCCCTCCGTACCATCCACCTCTCCCGCCTCCCGAATCACTCCCCGTCGACCAGTTCCTCTCCTCCATCGGATATCCTCCTCCTCCTCCTCCTCCTCCTCCTCGCACGAACGAAGGACCTCCAGGTTGGCCGTAGTAGGCTGTTGGTGGCGTCGAGGAGGAGGAAGAAGCACCAGGGCCGTAGGGAGCTGGAGGGTAGTTTGCGTTCGTCGGCGTCGCGTAGAAAGGGTGTTGGGAAGGAGGAGGAGGAGGAGGGTTCCAGGAGGGAGAGGGTGAAACGGACTCGTCGTACGAAGGAGGAGGAGGAGGAGAAGGAGCGGGAGGAGGCTGATCGGGGTGATAGCTTGGGTTGTAGAAGAAGGCGGGGTGCTGTTGAGGAGGGAAGGAAGGAGGAGGAGGACCGTTGAAGTACGAAGTCGAAGGGTCGTCGTTGCTGCTGCTGTAGAAGTTGGCGGAAGTCGCGACGGCTGCATCGTCGGTGGGCGGGCGGCGAGGCTGTGGAGAGAGAAGAGATTTTCTGGCGGCGAGGAGAGTGAGGTTGATGAAGGCTGGAGGAGGAAGGAAGAGAAACCAAGACGCGTCAACGCTATTTCGAAAGAAACGAGGCGACGGCTGCGAACCAAAGGACGAGCACTCACTCGTATCCGCAGGACCCGGAGGAGGAACAGCTACAGGAGCCATGAAACTCGCTTCCGGCCAAGGAGGAGCGTACGTCGTTGCAGAAGTAGGACTCCAGCTCGTCGGTGGGACTAGACGGCCGGGTTGTCTCGTTTCCACCTGAGCTCTAGCCCTCTGCGATTCGTAGACCGCCTCGATCTCCTCTACTTCTCGAGCCACCTCCGGGTAACTCATGGATGAGTCGCTTTCCACCGGACGAGGAAGAGGTCGGGCAATCGAGGCAAAGATGAGGGTCTCGTAACCACCCATTGGATCCGTCGCAGCGTCTTGAACACTCCCTCTCCTCGAGGAAGTAGAGCTCCAGTTGGACCGCATGGCTGGGTTCCTGTGGGAGGAAGGGTCGTGGGATTGGTTGTTGTGATGGGGCTCGTGAACGGACAAGCGACGAGGGGAGGTGGGAGGAGCGTTGGTGGTTGGGTTGGGAGGAGAACGAAGGTGATCTGATGAGGAGGAGGAGGTGGGAGAGGTGGGAGGAGGGCAGGTGAAGGTTCGAGTTCGATTCGAGCGGAGGAGGGCTTCGGAGAGGGGGATGGGAGGGAATCTAGGTGTGGAAGAGAAGAGGAAGAGAAGGAAAAGATGCGAGTTTGAAGTCAGGAACGGGAGGGGAGATGGGAGACGAGAGGGAGAGCGAGAACGCACACCCAACGTGAGAAAGAAGGGGAAGTTTTCGAGATTCTGATTCCAGCCCAGTCTAGCTCCGAATCTAATCCTTCGTAGTAGTCTGCGATGAGGAGAATCAGCTGCTGATCTGATGGAGAGACGCCCTTGATGAGGAGAGGATGTTGGCTGGTCGGAGGGAGAATCGAAGGTCAGCAAGCCATCCCACCTGATCCCCCCCCCTTTTTCCCGCCCTGAGCTTCCTCCCTCTTCGTTTCTTCCTGAATGCGAGCAAGACGAAGGGAAAAGAGATGCAGTTGCTTACCTTGATCTCCCTCCCCACTCTTCAATCTCCTTCGCTATCCTCAAGACGAACCCTCGATCCAACGAGCTCAACTGCTGAAGGACGTCTCTCCTCCTCTCGCTTCCGCTTCGACTCTTTCTAGGAGCTCGACCGTGCTGGTGATTCTTGTGTCTTGGGTTGAGGTCCAGTGAGAAATCGGGAGGCAAGGTGTCGAGCAGCGGCGCGGAGGAGGATGAAAAGACGGAAGAGGAAGTCGACGGGGAGAGAGCTGGGAGCGAGGAGGCAGTTGGAGTGCCTTCCGAGCCATTGATGGTGGTACGAGTTTTCGAAAGAGAAGCTGTGCGAGCAGAAGAGCTAGATCAGCATGGAAGGAGAGGGATCGAGAGAGGAAGGAGACGAACACTGCATCCTGGTGATGGTTGGTGGGAGATCCAAAAGGTGGTGGGGAGCGAATCGAGCTGAGATTCGGAGGAAGCTGGCTTGTGAAACTCCGACCCCTGACACGCTTTGATTTTCTCATCTGCGCAAGGAAGATACATAGATGGGTCATCGTGATTTGCTAGTAGATATGAGAAGTAAAGCAAGAGAGGGAGCCAAAAGAAAAGAGAAAGTTATAAGCAAAAGAAGCATCGTCGTTCGTCGCGTCGTCGTTCGATCTCGTCGCCATCTCCTTCCTTCCACGTCGACGCTGCTCAACCCCGTTCACTCAAGGATCGCGGTTCTGCAGTGAAAGAAGGAGAGAGAGAGAGAGAGATAACGTGAGCATTCACGATCTCTCTCGAAGGGGAAGTAAGGAGCGAAAGGAAGAGATAAACTCACGACAATGAGCCACGGCGCTCCTTCCTTCCTGCTCTCCCTCTTGCATCTCTTCTTCAACTCGAACTCAAGCTGCCCCTTCCTGATGCCACATCCAGCGAAGACCTCCTGAAGCTCGGCGACGAGAAGCAGCGAAGGTCGAGTGGATTTGGCGACGTACTCGAGGAATCGACCTAGGTGAGCGGTCGGGAAAGGTGCTTTGGGGACGTATTTGGCTGTTGCGGCTGAGGAAGAGGAAGGGGAAGAAGCGTTGGCGGAGGAAGCATCGACGACGAAGGATGAAGGGTTGGTGTTGCTGGTGGCGATTGTAGAGGTCGAGCCGTTGGAGAGGGAGTTGGATCGAGAGGAGGAGGGCGTGGAGCCGGAGGGGATGATGGAAGGTGGGAGCATTTCCGAGATTCGACGAGGTACGGAGCTGAGATGGGAGTTGGGAGTGCCGAGACCGATGATAGGAGTACCGTTGGGATTGGAGGTGGGAGCAGGGAGAGCAGGAGGAGCAGCGACGAAGGTGAAGGGATCCAGGCAGGCCGGCGCGTCTGAGCGAACGAAGAGGGAAAAGGCGACGCGTCAGTTCGATCTACTCCAGGGAAGAAGAGGAAACGAAAGTGGGAGACAGGAGACTCACCATTCAGCATCTGAATCCTATAACCATCGAACCCATCCCAACCACAAACTCCCAACGTGGCCTCGAAGAAGGGTCCCTTCACGATGGGCACCATCACCGTCTTCTTCTTCTTCGCGGACTTCTCCTTCTCCTTCCCCTTCCCCTTCTTCACCGACAAGAAATTCACCTCCTGCTCCCCTCCACCAGCGACAAGGACTCCTCCCGGTCCGACAGCAGGCGACTGACTCCTCTTCCCCTCTGCGACTCCACCTCCTTCGTCCTCCGAAACCATCCACCCGTCTCCACTCCCATCAGAGTCGTCGTCGTCCTCGTCGAAGGATTCATCTTCGTCGTCGGTATCCCACATCGTTCCTCCGGCGGTCGACGATCCTCCAGTAGCGTTCGAGGCCTTCTTCTTCTTCTTCGGCGATCCTCCAGAGAGAGACTCGATGTCGTCTCCCTCTCCGTCCTCCTCCTCCCAATCGCATCCTGAGTCGTAGCCGTAGTCGAAGTAGCTGGCATCCTGCGCGAAGGGAGTCCGAGGGCCGATCGTCGTGCTCGTTTGCGTCCAGGTACCTGCGAGAAAGGAGAATAAGTGGAAAGGAAGGAGACGCGAAGTCAGCAATCGTCGCGTCCGACTGGAAATCGCCGAACCGAAGAAGGACTCACCGAAGTAAGCAGGTCGAGTATCCTCTCGGAACTGCAACAGCTTCCTCTTGAAGAGATGTCCATCCTTGAGCTCATCCGTGATCTTGTGAGGATCCCCGTTCCCTGAGATCTCCGCGTCCTGCGACCTGGTGATGACTTCTCGAACGGACTGGTAGATGGGTCCTGACTTGATGGCTGGTGAGCTGTACTTTGCTCGAACGGGAAGTCGGGAGGCAGGGATCGTCTCGAGGAAGGAGGCCAGGAGATCTGGAGAAGAGGAGAAGAACGGAGTCGCTCAGCTTGACTGAACGCGTCGAGTGGGAGAATAAAAGAACGAGTGTTGTAGACGAACCGGCTGGTGTCATTGACTCAACATCGAGATCCATAGCGTCTGAATCGGCGATCTTGGACGTCGAAGCCTGGTTACTGCTCCTCGCCTTCGCCTTCTCGAGCTTCTTGTTCTTGAGGAGGAGGAATCGGTTGACGGGAGCTCGCTCGACACCCTTCTTGTCGACGAAGGGAAGGAAGGTTCGATCGAAGTCTGACATCGAGGCAGCTGGAGGAGTTGAGAAGGAAGGACTCGAGATTGGTCAGATTCGAAGCAGACGCGACGACGAAGTCCAGGTAGAGACGTGAGCTCACCTTCAGACTGGAGAGCGGGGGACTTCCTCGATGGTTCGCTAGGCTTCTTGAAGAACGAGAACATGGCAGCAGCAGAGCGCTCTTTCACCTGAGTGCGGTAAAGAAAGGCATCGTCAGTGAACCGACGAAAAGGAGCTCGCTTGAGCAGAACGAGAAAAGAGACTCACCTCCTTCTCCTTCCTCTCCTTATCCTCCTTCTCCTTAGCTCGAGCTTCCCTAGCAGCCTTCCTATCGGCCTTCTCTTGCTCCTACGAAAGGGGGGAAAAAACGGCGTCAGTCAGTGAGAGAGAAGTGAATGACGGAGACGAGATCGGGCCATGTAAAGCAGATAAGGGAAACGAACCTTCTGAGCCTTCTCCGCTAGTCTAGCTTCTTTGACAGGATCCTACAGATGCGAAGATAGAGAGAGGATTCAGGTCAGCATTCCGTCCTTCTCCAAAGGAGGACGAGAGACGGCCGGAGAAGACGACGCGCCGCGACCCAACGAAGAAGAGAAAGACTCGAGCTGAACTCACCACGACCTTCTCCGTAGGCTCCTTCTTCACCTTCTTGACAGTCTCCTCCCCATTCTTGGGCTCCTTCTTAGGCTTCTTGACGGGACTCGATCCCTCGTCGGTGTCGTCGAGAACCACGACGACCTCGATGTTGGAAGCAGGACCAGCCTTCTCTTTGCCTTTCGAGGACTGCGAGAAAAGCGAGGATGATCGGCGACATGGATTGGACGGAGGTGTGGATCAGCTCGCGTTCTCGACGAGAGACGAAGGAGACCAAACAAGGGTTGATGCGAGGGAGGGAGTCCGAAGGGAAACTTACCTTTCCCGAGCTCAGCACGTCCGTTCGTTGAGAGGGAGTCAAGGCTTGCCAGAGTACTATGCAAGCTCGTTGCGCCTGCACGGGAGAAAACAAGACGACAATCAGCTTCCGTTCTCGTCGTCGCCCTCTCCCGTGCTTGAGCGAGACGCGTCGAAAGAGAGGAGAAGGGAACGAACCTGCTCTCTCTCCCTGAACCTAGCCTCCAAGGCTCCCAAAGATTCACTCGGAAGGTACATGGCACGAGACTTGGCTTCCCATCTCCAGACTCCGAGACCCTGAGCCAACAAAGAACGTCGAGAAAGAGAAAGAGAAAGAGAGGGAGATCAGCTCGAGCTCAAGCTCACTCGAAGGATCAAAGGTGAAGGTCAAGGTAGACATACAGCAGGAATCTTTGCATCTTGGGCCAATCCCATGTCCTCCGCTGTTAGACCGTAGTTGGCTCGTTTGAGAAGAGTGGCGATGAGAAGTTCGAGGTTGGACGTGGAGAGGGCGTCTGGAGAGGTGGGAGGAGAGACGAGGTCAGCTTTTGGTTGAGCTCCGAGGAGAAGGTGAAGAAACCCGAGAGGACCTATGTAGAAGATCGAGCCAAAGAAGTAGAGGAACAAAGAAAGAACGAACCATAAGGAGAACTGGTGCTGGTTGAGGCGATGTCGTCTGCCGTCGTCGTCGCAGGAAGGAGCTCGTTTCGAAGCTGCTTTGCGAGGTTGGATAGGGTTTTCTCGCTGCATCAAGAAGTAGAAACGGCGTGTAAGCTTCTGATCTACCGTTGAAAAAGAGTCAAGGGTAGGAGACGCCCGGTCGAGAGCGAGCACGACGCGACAGGCAACGGACGAGAGGGAAGGAGGGCAGAGGAGAAAGGGAGAGCTCACCTCTCGTGGCACTGCTTCACCACCAAACCCCAGAACCTATCGGGAATCCCATCTTTCAAGAGAGCAGCATTCTCGGACTCTCCGATGAAGACTTTCCAGTCGAGGAGTTCTGAAGGGAAAGCAGAGAGAGGGAGATGTCAGGAGGGCCTCCTTCGCGCAAGGAAGGAAAGGAGGAGCGAGCTGAAAGCGAAGGGATGGGATGGACGAACCTTTGAGAGACGATGTAGCTCCTTGGAGAAGATGATTTCCAGACTTCTGGGAGAGGATGAGCTTAGAGCCTTGGAGTTTGACTGGGAGGAGGAGAAGATCGAGAGGAGGTCAGTTTTCTCCACCCTTGTTTCGCTCATGAAGGGAGGAAGGGAGGGGAAGCTGGAGCTCACCGAGAGTGGAAGGAGGAATCGCAGAGGAAGCTGCAGGTTCTGATTTAGGTTTCTTGTCCGAGAGGCAAACGACGTCGTCCGAGCTCGAGTTCTCGGTGAGTTCTAGAGAGGAGCAAGCGGGGAGGAGCGGAGGTGAGCTCTGGAAGGAGAAGGGAAGGGACGCGTCGAAGGAGGACCGGAGGGAGGGATGGAGCTTTACCGTTTGCTTTCCTCTTGGACGACGAGGCTGTAGGTGGAGGAACAGGCGAAGGTTGCTCTTGGTTCGTGTCGACGTCGAGCATGACAGAGTCCGAATCCATCGAGGCGCAAGACGAGAGGGAGAGGAGGAGGAGAAGGGAGAGAAGGGAAGGAGGAGACGGTGAAGGTGAGAGAGGAAAGTCGCAGGCGCGTCTTTCTTCCTCTTCCCTTCCTAAATTGAGCTCGCCCTGACACCAACCATCACGACCGACGAAAAAACCATCTCCGATCCATCCTTCCGCCTTCCTCTCTCCCTCTCAACCTCTTTGCTCTCAGAACCAAGAACCAGGCTCGAACGGAATGGAGGATTCAAACATGTCGGACGTCGAGGAAGGAGGAGCTGCCGGAGGACGAACGTCAATCACTCCCGTTCCTTCTTCGAGTAAGAAGCCAGATGGAGCAGCTCTCAGAGACAACATTCCTTGGGTAGAGAGATAGTGAGTGGAAACGGCTTCTCGTCTCTGCTCTCGACGGTCGCTGGTAGGGGAGGTGGATCGAAAGGAAGACGGAAGGAGTCGAGCTGACCTCTCCTTCCTCCTCCCTTCTTCTTCTCTCTCTCGTCCGTCCTCTCAAGTCGACCCAAAACCATCGACGACATCGCGAGTCAAGAGAACGTCGTAGCAGTCCTCCAGAAAACCCTCTCCTCCACCAACGTGAGCTCCCTTCTCCCAGCGACAGACTCTCCTCTACCACGCGAGAGAGAGCTCACCTTCCCTTCCTCCCTCTCCTCCTTCACCTCTCTCAGCTTCCTCACATGCTCTTCTACGGACCTCCAGGTACGGGAAAGACCTCCACCATTCTCGCTTTGGCTCGTCAAATGTTTGGGTCAGTAGTGGTCTCTTTCTTGGGATCGAGAGAGCTTCGAGGCCGGTGGAGATGTAAAGCTGACCTTGCCCCCTCTTCTTTTGCCTCACCCAGTCCCGACGCCTTCCGAACGCGAGTGCTCGAGTTGAACGCTTCAGATGAGAGAGGTATTTCTGTGGTGCGAGAGAAGATCAAGAGTTTCGCGAAGGAAACTCCTAGAAACACTGCAGCGGTCGCTTCGTGAGTTCACCCTTCCTCCCTCTCGTTCGCGTCGAGATGAAGGACTCTGCTCTGGTTCTTCTAGGTCAAGCTCGACGCGAAGGCGAAATGTTGTCTTCTCACCGCACCAAAATGACCTTCTACTTCTTCTCGATCTTCCTACAACAGCGACGGAAAAGTCTACCCCTCACCTCCCTTCAAAATCATCATTCTCGACGAGGCCGACTCCATGACCCAGGAAGCTCAGTCTGCTCTGCGAAGGATCATGGAGACTTATTCGAAGATCACGAGGTTCTGTTTGGTCTGCAACTACGTTACGAGGTTCGTCTCCTCTCTCGATCTCGCGTTCCAACTCGACAGAGCTCGAGCTGATTTCCTTCTCTCCTTTGTCTTCTCCTCACAGGATCATCGAACCTTTAGCATCCCGATGCTCGAAGTTCAGATTCCGAGCTCTAGATATCGGAAGTACGGAGGAGAGGCTGAGGATGATTGCAGATTCGGAAAATGTGCTGAGAGACGACGGAGTGAGTTCCTTTCTCCTCTTTCTTCTTCGTCCCTCTCGCTTGTCCGACTCTCAAGCCGAGCTTGCGAAGAATCTGGATCTACTAGCTGCCGATCCTGGCGGATTATCTACCTCCACGGCTGCCTTGCCTCTCCACTCTTGCTCGACGCTGATCCTTCTTCCTTCTCAAACCCCTCGTCGCGTCCTCGTCCCTTCGCGTTTTATTTCCTTTCCAGGTCATCGAGCTCCTTATCAAACTCTCCCAAGGAGATCTCCGTCGATCTATCACCCTCCTCCAATCCGCGTCGCGTCTACACGGAGCCGAAGACCCTCCAACGTCGATCTCGAAGGCTTCAGGTGAGCTTCGCATCCGCACACCTTCTTCGCCTCCTTTCTTCCTCTTCCCTCCTCCCTCTCGAGCCTTTTCCAGAGATCTCGGAACTCTCTCTGACCTGATTCGATTTATTTTCCCTTTTCAGTTCAAGAAATCGCCGGTACCGTTCCTGAAGAAGTCCTCACCGTCCTTCTTTCATCAATGGGAGTCGACGAGTTCGGAGGCTACCTCGGATCAGAGTTCAAGGGGAACTTCAACGGAGTCAGGAGTGCTGTAAAGAGAGTTCAGAGGGAGGGTTGGAGTGCTGGAACGGTGCTTTCTCAGGTGAGTCTTCGGGACTTTCGCGTCGAGCTTTCGCCCTTCATCTTCACATCCCCTCTCCTCCTCATCTCGCCTCCATGCCGCTCCCGACGGCAAGCTCAAGTTCTCGATCTTTATACGCCTTCGAATCCCCAGCTCTTCTCCCTCTACGTCCCGCTCGGACTGACTTTTTCTTTTCTTTTCGTTTCCTCCCTCCTCGCAGATGCACGACATCATCGTTTCCCACCCTCAAATCCCCGCTCGTCCAAAGTCCCTCGCCGCTCAAGCTATGGCCGAATGCGACAAGGCTCTCTGCGAGGGAGGAGATGAGGAGCTACAGATGCTGGAGTGCTGTCTGAAGGTCAAGAAGGCCATGGCCTTGGGAGCTTGATCTGAGGCCTCTCTCGCGTCTCGATGGACCTCTCTTTTTGCTAGCTTCTCTTTTTTTTCCCCCTTTCACGACACCCATGCGACTACTGAAACTCTCTCTTGATATCTCGCCCCGAAAGAGCAGTGAAAAGAAAACAAAAACGAAGCCTGAACAGCGATGAAAGGACTGCGTGTTTTGAAGGACGCGAACCTTGAAGTAGACAGAGCTCGCCTTCTTTCTCCTTCCGTCAATCATGTCTTCCGCTCCTGCTAAACAAGGTAAGCTTGTTACTCTCGCCATCCAGCTACTACCTCTCTACCTATCCAAGCCTTAACGCAAGCTCAGAGCTCTCCCACTGAAGGTCGCTTCAGCTCGACAACTTCACCTTCCTCTCGTTCTCCCGAACAAGCACCCAAAGTGACACCCTTCCCTTCCTCTTCCTCGCTTTGCATCTTTCGCTACAGTCGTGCTCGTTACCGGTGGAAGTGGACTCGTCGGACAGGGACTCCAGTGGGTTCTCGAGAACGAGCCCGTTGGATCTCGATACGGAAAGCTGCCCGGAGAGGAGTGGGTCTTCCTCTCGTCGAAGGATGGAGATCTCAAGTGAGTTCAGGAGAGCTCGCTCGTCTTCTTTCGCTTTTCTTCGGGGTAGTTATGAGCTGAGGTGGCTGCTGGGATGGTGCATCCATCGCGCAGGGGAAGACAGCTTGCTCTGGAAGAGATTGGAAGCGGCGATAAAGGAGGGAGTAGAGGAAGGAGGATCGAAGAGGTGAGCTGGACGTTCACGCTGACCTTCCCATCTCGCTTTCGTTCTCGCCCTTGCTTCAAAGGGATGCCGCCGCCGTAGAGGCCATCTTCCAGAAGTACAAGCCTACTCACGTCATCCATGTGAGTGTTTTCTCTCAGCTCGATCCTGATCGCTTGAGCTCTCGTCGAGCTGACCTTTCCTCCTTCCTCTCCCTCCTCCTCCCTTCAGCTCGCCGCTCTCGGTTCGTCCCCGCTCCTTCCGCTCAATTTTTCTCTCCTCGGCTCTTCTACGTCGTCCTTACTTACCTCTCTAAACTCTTCTCGTTTTCCTTCTTTCGCTCAGTCGGAGGTCTCTTCCGAAACATGCGAGAGAAGCTCACCTTCCTCCGCGACAACCTCCTCATCAACGACAACGTCCTCGAAACCTCCCACCAGCACAAGGTCACCAAGCTCGTCTCGTGCCTTTCCACCTGCGTCTTCCCCGATAAGGTCGAGTACCCTCTCGACGAGACCAAGGTTCATCTCGGTCCTCCTCATCAGTCCAACTTCGGTTACGCTCACGGAAAGAGACTCGTGGATGTCCAGAACCAGTGAGTTCGCGTTTTCCCCTTTCCTCCCTTCTTATCCTCGGATATCGGCCTCGGTCTTTCGTGCTGACGCGCTCCTGTCGTCGTTTTCCAGCGCCTACAACGACCAGTTTGGAGACAACTTCACTTCCGTTATCCCTACCAACATCTTCGGTCCTGGCGACAACTACTCCATCGAGGATGGACACGTTCTCCCTGGACTCTGCCACAAAGCTTACCTCGCCAAGAGTACGTTCCTCTCCATCTATCTGTCTTGCTCCAGTCGAGCGGTGGAACGTCTCTCGGCTCGAGCTTTTTGCGACGGACTTGTTCTAAAAACGCGTCGGCTCACCCTTCTTCTCTCTTCTTGCGTTTCGCAGAGAACGGAACTCCTTTCGTCGTCTGGGGATCTGGGAAGCCCCTCAGGCAGTTCATCTACTCTCGAGATCTCGCCAAGCTTTTCATCTGGACTCTTCGAGAGTACGAGGAGATCGACCCCGTCATTCTCTCCGGTTCGTCGCTTTTCCTCCTTCTTTCCTTCGGTCCCGAAAACAAAAGAAGACGTCCAGCTCACAACCCACTTCTTCTGTTCTACTCAACAGTCGGTGAGGACGAGGAGGTTTCCATCAAGACCGTTGCCGACGCCGTCGTCAAGTCCATCGGATTCACTGGAGAGTACAAGGTCAGTTCGCGTCTTCCTTCTTCCTTCCCCCCCAGCTCTTTCATCCTGGAAGCTGACTCCCTCTTTCCTTCCGCTTCTCGCATTCTCAGTTCGACACCACCAAGTCGGACGGACAGTTCCGAAAGCCCGCATCGAACGAGAAGCTTCTCAGGCTCATCAACAAGGAGGGAGTCGAGCCTTTCAAGTTCACTCCTTTCGAGCAGGCTATCGACGAGTCCGTGGCCTGGTTCGTCGAGAACTACGAGTGAGTACCCGTCTCCTGTGCTCGCTATCTCTCGTTCTCTGAGGAGAAAGAGACTCGTCTCGAAAGAAACGCTTCGCTGATCTCGCCCCCCCCCCCCCCTCTTTTCTTTTCAGCACCGCTCGAACTGGTGTCATCCCTAAGTGAGAGGATTCTTCAGATGTCCTGTTTTGTTGGCTTGATAGATTTTGGGATATAATCGTTTTCTCATCTACTTTACTCCGTCTCTCTCCTCTCGCGAGGAACAAAGCAAACAAAGGCAAACTAAACGCGTCTGTGGGCTTCCTCAAGTCGTCAAATCGTCAAAGTCATGAGTCGACACAACAAATCCAGTCTAAAGTCTGAGCCGAGCTGAGATCTAGTAAAGAGAAGAAAGCAGCAACGTAAATACTGTCATGGAAACGACCGCAAAGCCCAGAGACGACCCGCTCGCCGTCGTCCGACCTCCTCCTCCCCAAGGATAAGGATACGCGTACGGCGTTCCTCCACTTCCTCCTCCTCCACTTCCACCGGTTCCAGAAGTCTCGGGAGCGGTGTAGTTGAAGCCAGAGTCGATGCAGCCGCCTTCGAGGATCGGAAAAGCGAGAGTTGTGGGATCGGAAAGGTTCGAAGGAATGTAGCCGTTTTCGAGACCGTACTGTGGGAGATGAGGGCGTATTAGTTGATAGGATACGAGTGGGGGTTAACTAGGAGGACGTACTTGATAGCTCCAGGTGTCGATGTCGTCTGTAGCGAGGAAAAGAAGTCAACGGTCGCGTCTTCCCTCCCTTCTTTCCCTTTCCCTCTCCTCGCTCAAACTCACATTGAGTCTTCCAAGTCCAGAAGTACCACCCCCTCGACGGTTGATCCAACGCATTTGGCGAGTAAGCGACCAGCTGAGCTTCGAACAGCATTCTGAACCAAGTCCGTTTCTCTCGAGTGAGACCGCCGTACGACGTGCCCGCCGAGTTGGGAGGTTTTCCTGTTTCGAGCGACCACTCCCCTACGACGATGGGCGCGATGCCTGAGGTTGTAGATTTGAGGATACGAGACATGTTGCAGATACGCTGGAGGATCTCTTGGCGGGGAAGGTTTTCGTAGGGCGCGAAGGCTGGGAAAGGAAAGGGAAGAGGAATCAGCTCGCGCGAGCGAAGGCGACGGAGGGAGGAGAAAAGAAAAGAGGAGAACGAACCGTAGTACTGATGAGTGTCGAGTTGGAGCCAGTCTGGGGAGGAGGAAGAGGAGTTGGAGAGTGGATCGTAGCGAGACCAGTAGTTTGGTCCGTAGAAGGCGTCTGGAAGGAAGGAAGAAAGGGGAGAAGTCAGCGAGGGACGGTACGGCGCGCCTGGAGCTGAAACAACAAACCATGAATGACCACCTCTACGCCCGAAACAGCGGCATCGAGAGTGATCTGAGATGCCTGAGTATAGAATTCCTTGAGTTTGAACATCGTAAAATTGGTTTCGTCGAGGCGAGGCTCGTTCAGGAGCGAGATTCCTGAGCAGGGGAAGATAAGAGTTCGGCGCGTGTGTGAGCTTGAAACATCCATCTCTCGACCAACTCCACCTTGAGATAAGGGTACTGAGGGAATCGAATCACCAGTAACCACCCCTCCATACTGAGCCTGCGTGAACTCGGCCGTCAAGTTCCTCAAAACTGCCAACGATCTGTCGACGTTGGTCGCGTTCGCCTTGAACTGCACGGGACCCGTAAGGCCTGAGTTGTCCTGCCCGTTCTGGCTTCCAGGAGCGCCTGCGACATCCAAACCAACGAAAGAGATGACCCGAAAGTCAGCTCGACGCGTCCATCCTCCCTCCTCCTTCCCCTCCCACGCCCAAACCCAAAGCAAAGTAGGATTCCGATGCACGTACCATGCAGCCCAATCAAAACCTTCAACCCAACCTCCCCCGCCCACTGCGCCGCTCTCACCAAGAACGGAAACTGGCCCTGCACGTAGGGCTCGAAACTCTCCAAATCTCCCACTGCCCAGTACCCCACCGGGATCCTCACAGCGTTCAGACCTGCTTCCTTCATCTGCACAAAGTCGTTTTTTGTTAAGAACGTTCTGCAGCACCAAAAGAAAAAATCCGAAGAGAAAGAGAAGGAAAAGCGTCATAAAGGATCAGCTCTCGCCGATCGTAGCCTGCCCTGACAGCTTGGTTCTTCATTTTCGCCGACGAGACGAGAGAACTCACTCCCAATGGGTTTGTAATCTTGAGCGAGAAGCTTCTTTCCCTAGAGCGGCTGTGAGGGACCATTCGTCGGGGAGGGAGGCTCCGTTGCGGTGTCCTCCGATGTTAAAGACGGAGGGGGTGATCCTGTGGAAGAGAGGGAGGGGAAGGAAGGAGGGAGGTGAGCTTGAGCTCGCTCGTTCCTTTCCTTTCCTTCTCTAGTTCATTCCTCGAGCTCTTTCATCGAATCAAAGTGCATGGGTCGAGACATAAGACTCACCAAGACTCCAGCACTAGCCACCCACCGAGGTTCACTCCTCTCACGACGTCCAGGGAGGAGCTGTTGGAGAGGAAGGAAGCTGAAGTGGAGGTCGCTGCTGATTCCAGCGACCGTATGAAGGGTGAGGAGGAAGCGATGGGAAAGAAGGAGAGGGCGAGAGCGAGGAAGAAGGCTCTGAAGAGGAGGGGAGGGGAGGAGGCATGGCTCATTCGAGGTTTTGCGTGCGGTGGGAGTTGAGAGGGAGGAGAAACAGCGAGGTGAGGCTGAAGGGAGAGGACGAGCTTTCGAGAGGGAGGTCGGAATCGTCGGTGGGGACCGTCGGGTGACTCACGAAAACCTGTCAAAACGACCAGGCAGAGATGAACGCTGTGTCTGCAGGTTTTCTTCAGATCCCGAGGGATTACTCCGTTGACGAATAGCAGGGGGAAACGAGACGATCAAGATCGGCGACACAAGGTTGAGTTGTGGAAAGAAGTAGGTTTTGGACGCGGCCGGATTGATATAGATAGGACGAGGAGGTTACGAGCGAAGCCAGCTGTTCCTCTGGGTCTTCTTGGCTGCGAAAGAAGAGCAGAAAAGAGGGGAGAGCCGATCAGCTCGCGAAGACGACGACGAGAACAAGAGGAAGCTCGCGACTCACCTTCCTTCTTCTCCTTGAATCGATTCTGCATCCACCCCAAACCAACACCAAAGCGAAAATGACGTCAGCTCTCCCTTTCTCTCTTTACCAAGCCTCCTCATCCTCTTCAAATATACAAACAACGGACTCACAACATCAGCCTTGCTCAGCTTCTTCCTCTTCCCTCCTCCCTCCTCGGCCAACCTTTCCTGCTCCTCCACTCTCTCCCTCTCCCAAGCGTCCTGATCAAAAAACGCTCCGTTCTGCCTCTTGGCCCTGTTGTACTCGCTCAGATGCTCGGGCGTGTGATTCGGATCCGAGTCGAACCTCCCTGTTCGTTGGTTGAAGCGTGCGGTGGACGTGTAGGCGGTGGAAGGGTTGAGGGGGTTATAGGAGGGTGGAAGAAGATGCGAGAGGCCAGGGTCGATACCTCCGTAAGAGGAGGGTTGCTGATGGGTGGAGGAAGAGGGAGTGGAGGAGGAGGAGGAGGAGCCGTACGAGAAGGGGGTTGAGGAAGAGGGAGCGGGTTGGCGTTGGAGTTGGTGCGGGTAGGAGGAGGATTGGCCGGGAAGGGTGGTTGCCGAGGGATCCCAGACGGGTGATTCGGCACTGGTGGTGGTAGTGGAGGGTGTAGGTTCGGTGGGAGGAGCGTTGGGATCGACGAGAGGGTTGGTCCAAGTCGTTTCCAAAGTCAAAGAGTTGTAGAAGTAGTAGCCTAACGGGCAAAATATGTCAGAACGAATTGCAGAGAGAAGAAGCTAGTAGTTAGAGCTCACTGTTCTGAGCTGGCGACCATACAGCTTGCCAGGCGTGAGGAGGAGGAGCGGCAGGATCCGTCGAGGAGGAGGCGGAAGGAGGTTGAGCTTGCCCTTCTCCTCCTGCGCCTGCTTCAGCTGCTGCTATGGCTCGGCTGATGGCATCCTCCACCTCCTCGGCCGTCTTGGGAGCAGCGGAAGGGACCTCTGTAGCTTGCGCGTCCTCGTTGTCCGAATCCTGAGCGTCCTCGACTGTTGCCGGTCGACCTTTGGAAGGGACGGTGGAGGAGGAAGGGGCAGGAGGGAGGGAATCCGTCGACTCGACGTCTTCTTTGAGGGTTTCTTCGACTCCGGTTGACTGAGAGGGAGGCGAGGCAGGGATCTCTGGCGGTGTCTCTGCTGAAGAGGAGTCTACTGGACTGGCGGGAGGTGACATTCTGGAGAGAGAGGGAAGGAAGGAGTTTGGAGGGAAGAAGCGATTCGAGATTGATTCCTCTTCTTCAAGCACCAAACGGCCATCTCGTCTTTCCTAGGGACATGGCAAAAATGCTTCCCCTCTCACTCCTTGCTCTCCTACTCGTCCAACCTCTGGTGGCCATCGCGACTCCAACTCCCTCCCCGTCGAGGGAAACGTTTGACGAGCATCTTCACGTCCGACCTCTTCCTGATGGAAAGGTCAACGCTCGTTTCTCCTTCGTAACGCACTCGTCAAATCCTCACAGTAAGCATCAGCTCTTGCCCATCTATGTGCAGCTTCTGATCTCTCCATGCTGACCCTACATCCGATCTCGTTGCTTCAGCCCATCATTCCCTCTCGCCAGCTCCTCTTCTCGCCGTCCTCCGAGCTCACCGAGCAGACGCCTTCGAGCTCGCTTTGACCGCTGGAAGCTGGGATCACTCAAGATGGGGATATCCTCTAGGAGAGACGGGTGGAACTGGTGCAGAACTCTGGGCTTGGATGGGAGAAGGCGAGGAGTGAGTGCATCGTGCATCCTTCTCGTTGAGCTCGCTCCCTCCTCTTCGAGCTCAAGCTGACACGTCGATGCTTCCCTTCCTTCAGCCCCGACGACCGACACAACTCCCTGCTCCACTCCGTCTCAGGATTATTCTGTGCCTCCTTAGGTCAAGCCTTGACCAACAGCTTCACAACTCGTCCTTACATTCCTCATCTCACTTCCCCTCTCGGTGAGTCCATCGTCCTTCCCACCCTCTCTCTCCCTCGGGTCGTCGTCAAGCTCAATCATCCCTCTTCGCGCTTCGTTAAATCATCAGAACCCTCTCCCTACCATTCAACCTCCCCTCCTTCCTCCCTCTGCACCGAAAACCTCACACCGTTCCTCAAACTCCTCCCTTCGAAAGGTCGCTCAGGAATCTCAGCCCTCCTCAAAGCTCATCGAGTCTTCGAAGGCAACTGGCACTCCATGAGCGTCAAAGTCAAGCGAGAGGAGGACGGAGGGATAACAACGCAGCTTGGGTTCGAGGTGGTGTGGGATTTGGTGGGGAGGAAGAAGGCTGGGGGGTTGACGAGTGAGTCTTCGTTCGGAGAGTCGAGGTCGCGTCGCACATCAGGAAACGAAGCTCACTCACCATCCGATTCGTTCTGGTTAGACCTCTCCCTCCAAAAGATCTTTGAAAGCTCTCTACCGGCCCCCTTCCCTCTTGCTTCCTCGTCGTTCCTGACTCTGGAGCTGCCGGAATGGCAGGGCGAGGAGGGGAAGGACTTCAGCCTCAGCCATTCGCTCAACTTTGTCACCCGAGCGAGGAAGGGAGGAGTGAATTCAATCACCTGGGATCTCAAAGCAGGTGAGATATCGTCCCTGTCTGCTTTGAGTTTTCTTCGCTGAACTGTCTATTTTCTCCTGTAGTCGGTCAATCCTTCGACTTCAACCTCCAGCACACCGATTCGACTTCGTTCTTTGTCTTTCGTGAGTATCCAGGCCCTCCTTTCTACCTTCACGCTCATTCTTGCTTACGATCTTTTTTCTCTTCTCTTCCCGTCGGCTTCATCGTATCTCCAGCCAAATCCTACCCCTCCTCACCCCTCTCCATCCACCGAACCCTCCTCGGCTCCTCCCAAACCTCAGGAGCCTTCCTCACCCTCCTCACCAACACCTCTCCCTTCCCTCGACAAGCAGTTTTAGTTGAGGAGTGGCCCTGGTGGGTCGGAGCGTGGTTGGGAGAACGATCCGTTTCGATCGAGGGGGTGGAAAGAGGTGAGTGTCGGACGCGTCGAGCGACGAAACGAGCTCGTTTCTCCCTCGCACACGAACTGACTCTCTCCCCCTCTCGTCCTTTTTTTCTCTCAACTTCTTCCTCTCCCTTCTACTTTCACTCGCATGGCCTTATCAGACGACCTCACTCCCTCCTTATCCTACACACCTTCCCTCCCCCACACCCGTCCAACAACCCTCCTCACCCACCTCCTCCTCCCTCCCAACTGCACCGTCCGGATCCACACACCCTTCCTCAAGCAGTTCCTGCAGTACAACGAGCATCTGCCGGATGCGTCGAGAGGGTTTGAGCTCACGGCGGCGGTGTTGTTTCCGATTCCATCAACTCAAGAAGGGGAGGAAGAGCAGGTCGTCGTCCCTCCAAAGATCCACACCACCAACCTTCTCGTCGACCTGGCTGTGCCGGACTTTTCGATGCCTTACAACGTCATCATCATGAGTTCGACGGTTATTGCTTTGTTCTTTGGGAGGTGGGTCCTCTTTTCCCCTCCCTTAAGCCTCTCCCTCCGAGATTCGAATCTTGAATCGAAGCGAAGCTCACACCCGTTCTCTTCGCTTTCTTCGACAGCATCTTCAATCCCCTAACTCGGAGACTGATGGCTGTGAGAGTAGAAGGGGGAAGTGTGGTTGGGAGAATTGAAGGGGAGGATTGGGATGCTCAGGAGGTGGTTGAAGTTGAGAAGAAGGAACAGGAGAACACGACGCTGGACGAGTTGGGAGCACCGGTTCTTTGACTTGATGCAATCTACATATTCGATCTCGCTTTTTTCGACGAGAAGAAGCTGAAAGCTGCCCGTTACTAGGTCATCAAAATCAATCCAACGGCGTCGAAGGGGCGCCCTAATCCTTCTTCTTCTCCTCCCCAAGGACACTCTCAAACGCGTTCCCCACCTCGAGCATGACATCCGAAGTCTGCATCGACCGACCGTGCTTCTTGAAAGCGAGTCTAGAGGCTTCTCGGGTGACGGAGGAGGCGGCGTACTGATTTTGGGACGAAGAAGAGGAGGAAAGAAGACAGAGGTGAGCTCGAGTTCTCGTGAAGAGAAGAAGGCCGAGCGAAAGAGGAAAGAGACTGGACTCACTGCAGCCAAGATAGCAAGGGGAGGGATTTCTTGATCCTTCGAAGGCGGGGTGGGAGTCACGTCGCTATGGGAAGAAAATAAAGAAACGAAACGAGACGCGTCTGCAGATCAGCTTCGCGAAATTATCCAGAGCGAGGGAGAGACGGCTGAAGACGGACTTGTAATCTCCTTCTCCCCACATTCCAGCCCACCCTGCAAGGATTCCTACAGCACCAGAAAGAATGTCTCCCTGCCCTCCACAGCGTTTGAGTCCTCCTTCGACTTCGTTCTCGAGCGTGAGAGGCTTGGAGCCGAGGAAGGGGACGGGCTGGCCGTTGGATATGATGTCTGCGTTTCACATGTGGAGGGGAAGATGAGGAAGTAGGTGGAGGAATGTCTCGAGCGTCAGTCAAGAGAGAGATGGGAGGAGAGGACGAGAAGGAGAGAGGACGAGGAAGACGAAGACAAACCCGTCGCTCCCTTCTGCAAGACAGTGACGTTGCCAAGAGAAGAAGCTAGCAGATGGCACATGTCATTCCTAGAAGTCTCAGGGTTGATTCCCTGTAATAATACCGAACGTCCAGCAAAAACAGATCAGCTTTCGTCCGTTCTTACAGCTCGAAAACGCGTCCCTCTCTACAAACTCACCATCTTCTCACACAACCTCTTATTCTCCACCACGTTCGGTGTCAAGATGGCCTTCTCGTACCCCCTGATCAACTCAGGATCCTCCGTCACCATCCAAAGTCCATCCGCATCCAGAACAACCCACTTCCCGAGCTCTTTCGCGACGGCCAGACAATCTCTCCCAAAGCCCTGCATGGTGTCGTCCCGACCAAGACCTGGACCGATGACGAGGCAGTGAAGACGAGAGATGAGGGATTTGAGAGTTTCGTGGGTTGGAGGAGAGGAGGAGTCGAGGATTGTGTGGACGATGAGGTCGGGGGAGTAGGTCTGAGCGAGGAGGAAGGTCGCGGAAGAGGGAGGGAGGAGGAGAATGTGAGGTTGGGAGTCGGTATCTCAGGGTATAGGAGACGAGACTAACCTTGATGACCGCTCCAGCTTTGGGTTCGCAGATGACATGGGCGAGGTCGGCTCCCTACAAAGAAGAGAGGGAGGTAAGGTCTCGAAGTCAAGAGGCCTGGGAAGACAGAGGTCTCGAAAACGTTTTACCCACGATTTTCATCGCCGCCAACGAGGAAAAGTAAGGAGCTCCAGTGTAGTCAGCTGAGCCACCGACTACTCCGATCCTAGAAGGTCAGAGAGCAGGGAGATGGATGCGTCGAAGGTCAGCTCGTCGAAACGGAAGGTCGACCGTCTCCTTCGTTCCTTTCCATCTCCCTTTCCGTCGGAGAAAATCACCCGCTCAGCTCGGCTCGCCTACTAACCTTCCTGCCTGACCCTTGTGGAGCTTGGACGAGAGCGGCGGGATGAACTGCGAGAAACGAGAAAGGAAGGAAGGAAGGAAGGAAGGGAGGGTGTGAGCTTAAGCTCGCTGATCGATCACCCTTTCGTTCGCCTTTGAAGGATGCAAAGTCACCTTCTTCGCTTGAGAGATCAGAGCTTGATGCGTAGCAGCAGACGAAGGTGATGCCATTTGGACAAGGCGTGAGATCCTAGAGAAATGAATGATGGTGAACGAGGAGGGGTGGAGGAGATGACCGTTTTGGTGAGCTTCACGACAGAAGGGTCACAAAAAGAGGTCTGCTTCAGACGTCAAAAAAGGCACGGAAATGAAAATTTCACATGAGGCCCCTAGGTTAGTTGAAGAAGCCTACAAGAATCAATCCGAAAAGTCAGAAAAATATTCCTTTCCTTCTACTAGGCCCCTTCCAGTCGTCGTCAGATGACGTCGACTCGATCTCTTTCGTCCCTCCCTCCCTTTCTCCTCCCTCCCTTCTCTTCTCCCTAACCCCCACTTCCTTCCCCTTCCAGACCAACCAAAACCCACTCTCTACCACCATGTCCACCGAACGATCTCCTCTTCTCCCTACCCACGTCCAACCCTCCCAAGAGACCGTCGACGCGACTCGCAAATCGGCTTTCTCAATCGCCTCTGCCATTGGTGCTCTGAAAGCGGGAAAACGTACTTCCTTCTCTCTCCCTTCCCTCGCCACTCTTTCTCGCTCACTTGACTGACTTCTTTGCCCCGCCTCTGCTTCACAGTTCCATCTCACGACCAGATCGACAAGCTCCTCCAGGCTGCCCTCGATAGCGACGTGCTCTCCCTCGGAGTAGGAGTCGGACGAACCGGAAGACTCTCGGAAGAAGGAGCTCGAGTCGTCAGATCTTTCCGAGAGGTCGTCGAGGCCGTTCGAGTCGTCGGCGAGCAGAAGAACGGAGACGACAAGATCCAGGAGACTCTTTGGAGTCTTTCGCAGGTGGAGGTCCCATCTCCTCCCTCGCGACTCGACGTTTCCACCTCCTCCACCATCCCTTCGCGAAAGGTTCGTCATTTCATCTTCGTCTGCCTTCTTCCCTTTTCTCTTCTCCCACACTGACTGACCTTCCTTCCCTCGTCGTCCTCGTCCTCCTTTCAGGAAATCGACGCGGATTCCCGAGCCCTGCTTTCCTCCTTGCAGAAGATCCTCACCCTTCTCCTCACCTCTGGAGAGTTCAGGAAGGTCATCAACTCTGCTATTCAGCTCTCGAGCTCTATCCTCGCCGATGCTGCTGGTAAGGTCGCCGAGAACGCGTCTGAGTTGGAGAAGAAGGCTAGGGAGACTGAGGGAGACGTGAGTTCATCTCCTCGTCTCGTCGCGTGATTGCTTTCCTTCCAGCACGCGCTGACCCCGTCTTCTTTCGACTGTACAGGACAAGCCCATCGACATCGACTCGACCAAGAAGAAAGGAAAGAAGGTCGCCAAGGGTCTCGCTAGCGGTCGAATCCAGGGAGAAGCTCGAGAGGAAGTTCTCAACCAATTCGAGGGACTTTCTAAGGTTCGTTTCTTCTTCGTTTCCTCCACCTGATCTTCGAGAAAGGCCCTCAGCTGACTCTTCGACCTGTTTTTGTAGTACTTCGAGGACAAGATCTCTGGAGACGACGAGATCAAGGATCAGCTCTTCGAGAAGCTCAAGGCCGTCGTCTCCGACGTTCAGTCCAACAAGGACTACCAATCTTCCATCGACACCATCCTGAAGCTCGTCAAGAAGTACGGATCGAAGGCTCAGCAGCTCGCCGAGGAGGCGGAGAAAGAGGTCGCCGAGGAAGCCGACCAGTCGGATCTCCAGAAGGCCCTCGGAAACACCAAGGAGATCATCGAGTCGTTCGCGTCTGGAGAGTCTCTCGACCCCGTTCTCGATGCCGCCAAGAGCTTGAAGGAGGATCTTGAGAAGGACGATCGGTGGGTTTACGTTCGATCTATTTCTTTTCGCGAGGCGTCGGCTTATTTTCTTTTCTTTCTCCAGAGTCTCCAAGTTCTTCGACGACCTCGGAAACTTCCTCGAGGCTTCTCTCAAAGTCGAAGGATACGTCACTTCTCAGCGAGCCTATCGAAGGTCGTCCGAGCTTTGGGAGCGAGGACAGAAGCTCGCCACTGAGAACGCGAGGTACAAGAAGGACATCGAGGATCTCTCCAACTCGCTCGCTTCCTTCTCCGAGGCTCTCGCAGACGACCCTGCCACCTCCGAGCTCGCCTACAAGCTCGAGGACTTCGGAGTTGAGCTCACTCACGCCGGAAAGTCGGGAATCAACGCTTTGAGAGCCGAGAGCTCAGGTCTCTACAGAGACGCGGTCGATGTGGTCATCCCTCGACTTATTGCTCTAGTTGAGGAGATCCCTCTTCCCAGGTCAGTCTCATCTCTTCTCTCCCGTGATTGGGACGACGCTGAACCTAAGTTTCGTATCGCCCTCTCAGGACCGAGTTCACCTCCGCTGACGTCGACTTCGCCATCGATGATTTGAGGATCGAGTCCGCTAGCTTTATGTGAGTTTCGCTCCATTCTCCCAACCACCTTCTTGGATTAAAAGCTGAGATCTGCCTCCTCTCTTTCTCAATCTACAGCCCCGACTCCATTCGAATTATCCAACACAATGACCTTTCACTCACTCAGGGATACGCTGCCTACGGTTCGTCTTGTTTCCTTTGCTCGACGCGACGCGACGCGACGCTGACTTCCCTTGTTCTTTTTTCTTCAGCTGCCGACTACGATGGCTCCCTCCGAGTTCGAGTGGACGGGCTTCGATTCAACGCTCGAGACATCTCCTACTGGGTGCACAAGAAGACCGGTTTCATCAACTTTGAGGACGAGGGACTTCTCGCTGTTTCGTTCGACAACAGAGTCAGTTTTCGTCTTGGTTCTTCTTCTCTCTTTATTTCGACCAAGCTGACCTTTCTTTCTTGTTTCCCGCAGGGTATCTCGTTCGACATCGAGCTCGAGAACGCTTCCGAGACCGACAGGGAGAGCTTCTTCGTCGTCAAATCCGTCCACGTCGATATCTCGGATCTGGAGTACGCGATCTCTCGAAACAAGAGCTGGCTTCTCTGGCTCGCTTCGGGAACGGTCGGCGGTCTCATCAAGAAAGTTCTCAAGTCCTCGCTCGAGAGTCAGGTTCGTCCCTCTCTTCACCCTCCTCAACTCCCTCGTTCAGTGCTAATCCACCATCTTCTCTTCTCCTGCTTCCGTAGATCGCTACCTACCTCCGAAACGCCGACCTCGAGCTCTATGGACTTCAGAATCGAGCTATCGCTGCGACCAATGCTAAGCCCACCGCTTTGAAGTTCGTCGACCTTCTCTCGTCGTCGCCTCGCCTCTGCGTCGCGAGCTCTTCGCTGACTCTTCTCTCCCTCCTTCCACTTTTCAGCTACGTCAAGGCTGTCTTCTCTCCTTCGCTCTTCTCTGGATCCAGCAGCTCTAAGGTCACTCAGAAGGGAGTCGTCACCAAGGGTCGACGAGGGGAGTGGGTTTTGGCTGTCGGAATCGTTCGTCCCTTTTTACCCCTTCCTCTTATTTCTCGAACTCAACACTGATCCTAGATTATTCCTTCCCCATCTTCTCTCTACAGGACGACCAGGTTCGCTCCCTTTTCTTTGGCAGAGGCCCATTCAGGAGCGTTTCAGAAACTGACGCGTCGTTCTCCTTCATCCCACAGATCTTCAAGGGAAAGGCTGGCCCCTCGGACGCTCATGCCAAGCGAAACGGCGCTATCAAGAAGGTCGAGGAGGTTTCCGACCGAGCTGGATCTACTGCCAACGCCGCGAAGTCCACCGGAAACGGCCTGAAGATCGATGCCGATCGTGAAGCGAGCAAGGTGAGCTGCTGCTCGTTCTTTCTTTTCCTCTTCCTCTCTCTCCCATCCGATCACTAACAATTCACACTCTTTTCCTTCTACCATCAGCTCGGCCTCACCGTCAAGAGGACCGCTCAGAAGGAAGCTCGAAAGGACGGTTGGAGATCGGAGCTCTTCGACATCTAAGGATTCGAACGACACCCAGCTCTCTTTTCTTCTTCCCTTTCTCCCTCGAACATTTTCTCGTCTCTCTCTTCCATCTCCTTTTGTATCCTACCTGTTTTTCTTTTCTTTTCTTTTCACGAACCAAACACGATTTCTCTTTTCTCCCACGTTGCGTCCATGAGGATCCGTAGTTAAGAATCGAAGCAAAGCAAAGGCGAGCTCGAACGCTTCCTTCCCTCCCCTCACCCACAACACACCCCGCGACCTTCTCTTTCGCCTCCCTTCCCCTTCCCTATCGCCCCTCCTCTCGCCTTAGGGCCTTCCCCCTCTCTCTCCCCTTCATCTCTAAAACAAGGCGGTCGCTCCTAGCAAACAGCGAGAAATGCCTTCCTCCGGCCTTCTCCCTTCCTCCTCCCCCTCGTCCGCCTCCCCTCCCTCCGCGCTCCGCTTCCTGGACACGATCCTCAACAACCTTCCTCGGACAGCAAGATCTACGAGGAGGACCGTCTCGCTCGTGATCCTCTTTGTGTTTCTGGCCGTGCTTGGGTTTGGAATGCGAGGGACAAACTTGACCGAGGTGAGCAAAGAGTCGTTGTTCTCTGACAGCGAGAGTTGGGCGGACGGAGGAAGACGATGTTGCCAGAGCTGTCACTTTGGAGGGGTTGGCTCCTGGTCCTGCTGGATGGGGTCCGGTACGGGTGGAGGAACGGGAGGAAGCTGGAAGTTTATCGAAGAAGACCCCAAAGGGAGCTGGAACCGCGGGCTCGACGTAGCTTTCGATGGCGAGCTCGTTTCCCTGGCTCCTTGGTTCTATGGTAGGCTTGTAGAGCTGTCCTAAGTCGTAGGAGGATAGCTGCTGGGGGCTGGAGATAGTAAAGACGAGCCAAGGGATCTGCAATCAGTGGCTTTGGAGGGAAAGAAGGATCGACAACGCTCAAGCTCACTCCCTCTCCCTTCCTTCCTTCCCTCCCTCTTCCCCTCCACTCCCTTCCTCCCTGCCCAGGTTCATTCAACCCTCTTCCGTCCCTCCTCAGCACCCATCTTCATCTCCCCCGTCCTCTTCTCGGGTGAATCCGAACTCGACCTCTCCTCTCGTCCCCTGCCTCTGAAGACGCCGACGAGGGACCGTCTCATCGCGTGGTCGAACGCGCCGGGAGGGAGGGGAGAGATTCCTGGGGAGATCGAACTCGGAGGGATGTACTTGGAGAATCTGGTGACGTGTGGGAACGTCTGGCCGAGTCATTCGTTGGAGTTGGAGAAGAACAATCAGCATCTTTGGAGGAGTCTGAATCGGTCGACTCTGCATCATCATCGGACGAGGTTGATTGACAAGTGAGTGTTTTGGAGGATCATATTCAGGTCGTCGGAGGCAGACGGAGGGAAGGAAATTGTGGCTGAAGGAGGAGGACGTCGTGGATCGAAGGAAGGGATACTAACGGCGTGTTTTCTCCGCGTCGCTCCAGCCTCGTTGACCTCGAGTCTCGCGGAGTGATGGATCGCTACGGAAAAGGACGAGGAATCGTACTCACTGCTGGGAACGCCGACACTCTTCAGCGAGTCCTCTACACCCTTAGGATGCTCCGAAAGAGTGAGTTGTCTCTTTTCTTCTCCTTCCCTCTCTCGCGACGCGACCGACGACTGAGCTTCGCGTTTGCTTCTTTCCTTTTTCTTCTCCTCTCCCCAGCTTATCACTCGACCCTCCCCGTTCAGATCTACCACTTCCCGTCCGAGAAGCCTCCAGCGGACTCGGAACTCGTGAAGGAAGCGAAGCTACTAGGAGCTGAACTGGTTGAGGCGAAGGGAACGACCAAGGACCCTGGGAGGAGGAAGAACTACCATCTCAAGGCGATTGCGATCGTTCAGTGTCCATGGAGGGAGGTGCTGTATCTCGTGAGTCTGCGGAGGGGAAAGAAATGAGAGTTCAGGACGCGTTCCGTTCAGTCTCGACGGTCTCGACTTTCGCCTCTCGCTCGACGTCGTGTTGACTTTTCTTCGTCCTTCGCTCGACTACAGGACTCGGATAACATCCCCACACGAGATCCCGAATACATGTTCGAGGCGGAACCGTATAAGCGAGTTCGAGCGATGTTCTGGCCAGGTTTGTTCTGATCGCGGCTCCTCTCCTCCTCCCTCGTCTCGTCGCGTTTTGCTGAACAACCATCTCCCAATCACAGATTACTGGAAAACAGCAGCTTCGAATCCCATCTGGGCTATCCTGGGAGTCCGATGTCGGGACGAGTGGGAGATGGAAGCTGGGCAGATCCTCATCGACAAAAAATATCACCTCGACGCCATGCTCTTGTCGCAAAACATGTTGACTGATTGGGCTTTCTGGTTCGGATTTAGTGTTAGTTTCCCTCGTCCTTCTTCCCTCAAGTGATTGGAACGAGAATCCTGCAGAACTGACGAACGCCTTCTCCTTCTTTCTCACAGGATGGAGGTTCGTCTCCCTTCGTCTAGACTGGACTCTCGACTTTTCTCTCCTCTCGACTCACTTATTATCTACCCTCACAGATAAAGACATCTTCCGATTCGCTTTCCTCGCTCTTCGAAAACGGTGGGCTGTTCCAGGACGGTACTTAGTGAGCCGCTTTCTTTCTCCTTCATCTCCTCTTTTCTCGTTGGAACGGCTACTCATCCTTCTCTTCAAATCGACAGGGTGTCGGAGGTCTTCCATCAGCAACCGCCAGTGGATCGTTCTGTGGACTCACGATGATGCAGTACGATCATCTCGGAGCTCCTCTCTTCGTTCACTACAACCTCCTCAAGCAGGTTCGTTCCTCTCCCTTCTGCTCGTTCGACGCGTCGAGTTTGACTCGAACCTGATCTCATCCCTCTTTTTCGATCATAGGTCGGAGGAGGTATCTACCGGGGATTCTCTTGGGGTCGTACGAAACGTGAGTTGATCGTTCGAATCCCTCATCTGACGCGTCGTCTTCGAGCTCAAATTCTCCTTCTCTCCTCGCAGAGTTCCCGCTCTTCCTCGCTGCCAAGCACGATCCTCAACCCAACGCGACGGAGTTCGAGGAACGAATGAAGCTGAGCGCTCAAGACGCCGAGGATCCAGAATTCAAGGACGAGCTGGAAAAGGTCCGCGGATACGGCGACAGTGAGTTTCCTCTTCATCGCACGGATCTCTCTCGAGACTGACGGTTGGTTCCCACTTTCATCTCCTCTCTCCAGCCGACTGTGATATGCTGGCCGATTCCGACGACCTAGGACACGCTCGTGCACCAGCGTCGGAGGAGATTCGTCGTCGAGCGGCTACAGAACGAGGGTTCGTCGTTCATCCTCCTCTCTCCTCTTCTTTCGCGACGAGCAAGGTCCTAATTTCCCGTTTCTCATTTCCTCAGATCGAGAGCCTTCTTCCACGGCGGATGGTCCTCAGCTTTCTGCGTGTACGTCCCCCTTTCTTCTCCCTTTCTCTCCGTCCTCTCGCGCTCAAGCTAATTCTCCTCCCTCCTCGTCTCTTTCTTTCTCAGCGACGCCCGCTACGACGACCCTCGTCCAGACTCCGCTCGCCATGCAGATGATGTCGCTCGAGACGCTGAGCACGCTCGTCTAGTCAAGGTCTGGACCGAGAAGGGTTACAAGCCAGGCGACAAAGGATGGGAATCCGATCCACCCAATTTGGGAGGAGAGTCGCCACTGGGAATAAAATGGGGGGAGCTGGACACCAACTTCGAGATCGCTCAGTGGGGAGATGATCCGCTATTGAAGGATTTCGAGAATCAGATCTACGATCTCGTGAGTTTGCTCAAATTTCCCCTTTGGTTCGCATTCAGCTGGTTCCTGACGAGCTCTCTTTTCCTCTTCGGTTCGTTGCTCGCATCGCAGGGTTTCGTTCCCTCTGGACAGGGATTCAAGTAGACTTATAGATGCTAGAGCGGAGAGCGGGAGGGAGTGTCGACGCGTCTTGGTTTTTCTTCTTACTTTAACGCTCAAATGCTCTTCCCTTTATCTCATCTTTTCGGGTCTTCTTTCTTTATTTCCGCATAGACTATATCTGCTTTGTTCTGGTGCTGCATCTTTGGTCCGCACGTTTACACGCTTCCTTCGCATCTCGTCCGTTTCGTCTTCCGGCGCGTTTGTCTTCTCTCTCAGTTCTCTCACACACGTTCGGGTTTTTGATTTTGTGTTCTCTTTTTCTTCGCATGCATGTTGCTCGGATAGCTCTGTCTCTCTTGCTTGCTTCTAGTCTGGAAGGGAGGATCCAAGGTCGTGAAAGAATCGTATACAAAGAGAAAGAGAGGACTAGATACCGACGTGCGAGAAGGAGAGCGAGGGAGCTGGACCTGGATTTTCTTAAGCACCGATGTTGGGATCGGAGTCTCCGCTTCGCTCTGCGAGATTTTGAGAGAGAGGAGAGGAGAAGGGTCAGTTTCAGGGCAGAACGACGGGAAGGGATGGAAAGGAGGGATCAGAGAGAAAGAGAACGAACGGGTATCGTTGTTGTCGTTGGAGATGGCTGTAACAGGGTTTCCACCAGAGGGGCAAACAAAAAAGCAAGATAGATAAGTTCAGCTCTAGATTCCTATATCACACCTTTCGGGAAAGGAAGAGGAGGTTCACGACGACGACCAGCGTCGTGCCTGCGAGCGAGAGAAGAAGCACAAAGGAACTTACAAGAAAATCCTCCCGAGAACCCTCCCCTCGCAGGAGTCGTAGTCCCACTAGCTCCTCCGTACTCGGACCCACTCCTACTGTGGCTCTGAGAATCCTCTCCTCCTCGGTAATCTCCCGAAGTCGGCTGTACTGATCCCCCTCCGAACTGGCCTCGAGACTGAGGATCGTCTCCGCCCGTCTGAGCAGATCGCGAGAAAGGGTTTCCTCCGTAACCTCCTTCCTGGGTCGTGTCGTGGTTGTTCTCAGGGTAGTTGCCGGTCTCTTGGTTCGAGTCGTCGGAGGTGGAGGACTCTGTGGAAGGAAAGGGGAGATGGAAGAGTGTGAGCTCGTCCTTCGTTCGCCTATCCATCGGGTAGACTTGGCGATGGAGACGCACGCTGCTCTTGGTTAGGGTTCTGAAATTGCTGGCCTGGGGAGAGGAAAGAGAGCTAAAGATGAGCTTCTTCGTTGGGGAGAGCAAAGGTCGACAGGAAACGCACGGAGTCGGAGCGCCGGGAAGGTCGGTTGGGGGAGGAGGGAGGCGATGGGAAGCGGACTGACCCGATGACTGAGAAGTAGTAGATCCTCCTGGGAGCTTGGAAGTGTACTGTCCTACGTCAAAGCCAGTTTTCTGAAGGAGGAGGAAGAAAAAGGGTGCAAGAAAGACGGAAGGGATCGGGGTCAAAGAGGGAAGAAAGGCTGAGGGAGGAGGAGATGGCGATTCGAGAGAGGATGCGAGTGGGACAGAGAGGGATAGAGACGGACCTGCTGAATAAACTCTTCGGCCTGAGGTGTAGAGAGGGTAGAGAATAAGCCTCGGATCCTAAAAAGAAAGGTAGAGTGTGTGAAAGCTGACCTTCTTTCCGTTGTCGGACTGGAGGAAGGCTTCAGCCTTGGAGAGGTTGGCTTGAGAGAAGAGGCTGAACAAGAAGGCAGGAAGTCAATACAGACGGGGAAGAAGAGAAGAAGAGGAAGGGATGACTAACTTGTCCATGTTGAGTTGAAGAAAGAGGGAAAGGAGGGGAAGATGGATGTGGTTAGGAGGTCAAGGAGGAGAGGGAAGGGAGGGCGAGTTCAGGACCGGCCGCTGCGCCAGAAAGCACGAGCCGGGCCATGACGTCGGGAAAAAGAAAAGACAAAAAAGCAGAAAGATATGCTCGAGACCCTTTGAAGGTTAATGCCAAAGTTCTGAAATTTTCACGATGATGTGAGGTGTTTTAGGGCGTGGGGAGAGAGGAAGAGCTTCTTATCGACCTCTCGCCCTCCTTCTCGCCTTCCTTCCCTCCCAACGCTCACCGCCGTCGCCTGGGATAAGTCATGCCCAAATCTACGGCATCGTCGTCTTCCTACTCCTCGGATGGAATACTCCCAGCAACCTCTTCCAGCCATCCTTATGGCACCCAAGAACCGAACGAGCAAGACTCGAATCCCTTCGCCCCCGACGACTACACCGAGAACGCGACTGCTGGCGAGATCAGGGAGGCCATTGAGATCAGTGGAAAGGGGAGGGGGAGGAGCGATAGTATGAGCGGATGGGGTGGAGAAGAAGACGGTCAGTTCAATCATCTTTCTAGCTCGAGGGAGGAAGGGGAAGAACAAGGTCGTTCAGCTCGACTCCTTCTATCCCTTCCCTTCCTCTTTTTGGACCCCCTTCGCCTCGAACGCCCTGCCGCTCTTGTACCTTCGAGGATATGGGGCCATATGGACCATCACGTTCCCTCCATGTGCTGATCTTCTACCTTCTTTGATCCTCAACAGGCAACCAAACCTCAATCTTCTCTGGTCCTGGAGCTCAGGCTGTTCCCTCCTCGGTTACTTCGATGCACCACTTCCCTGGATCACTCTCTCGCCACTCCTTCTCTCTCGAGAACCATCGTCGTCGATCCAACTCTAGGATGTCCCTCTCCCGTCGTCAAAGCACCGACTCTCGTCGAAACAGCAGCGTCGCTCCTCGCTCCGAGGAAGGAAGCGCCAAAAGTGCCGACCGACCAGAGACCGAGGAACCTGAGCAGGAAGAGCAGGGAGTCATGGGAGGAGTCTTCGATGGAATCGCTAGTGCTCTCGGATTTGGATCAGCTCGTGTCGACGACGAGGAGGAAGGAGGAGGAGCGGGAGGAGGTCGAGGACGTCGGTCGTTCTCCTCTCAACGTTCAAGGTCGCGTCCCAACCTCAGCCAACGCTCCTCCGCTCGGTCTCAAGCCAACTCGGAAGCCGTGTCGAATGAGGACCTTTCAGAGGACGACTGGGGATACTCTTCCAACGACGCGGGTACTACGGAGTCGGATCGATACTCTATCTCCTCCTCGCGACGATCCTTCGACTCGGAGAACAACGATCTCCTTCCTCCTTCCTCTCGACCTCACTCTCCTTCCTCGCCCAACATCATGCCTCTCCAACTCATCGACGAGGTCTTCCAACCTGGACACGAAACGCAGAGGTCTGCAACCGAGCTGCCGAAGGAGTTCGCCGCGACGGAGGGGAGCAAGTCCAAGCAGATCATCACCCTTCCCGACGAGGATCTCAGCATCTTGTTCGTTGGATACGCGACGGTTGCGTGGAAGGAGTTTGCGTGGTGGATTGGGTGCTTTTTGTCGGTGGGGATCTTGGGATTGATTGGGAGATGGGTGCCGAGAACTTGGGTGGGTTGGGTTGGAGTTGAGACGGAGTTTGGAGACGAAAAGAGGAATCAATGGGTCTTGGTTGAGGTGAGTCCTTTTTCTCCATATCAATTTCAAGCAACTCGAATGGTTGAACTCATCGCTTCTGTGGGTATCTCGCAGACACCTTACAAGGACCTTAACATCCAACCAATCCAAACCATCCCTTACCCTTACCCTCTCTCAACCGTCTTCCCTCCTACTCGCTCTTCAACTTCCAACACTCCCAACGGAACCATCACCGGTAACACCACTCCCACTCCAGCAGGTCCTAATGGCGCCAAGGTCCTCGTCCCGACGGATCTCGAGCGAGGACGAGTCGGATGGGAGGACGCGCTTGGATTCCTGAAGGTTGTCGAGTATCGATACACGAGGTTCGCTTTGGATGAGCGCTCGGGTGATTGGAGGATGGTTAGGTGAGCTTTCTACTATCTTCGACTACCTCGGGGGGGAAGAAACATGACCAGAAAAACTCCGCGGAACCTGACGCGTTTGTTTCCTTCTCTTCGAATGCACAGAGACTGGAGGGATCACCTTTGGACCTCGCTCAAGGCCGTCTCATCTGGATTGGACGAGTCTACGAGGGAGCAAAGGAGGATCTTGTTCGGATCGAATTCGATTGACATTGAGGGGAAGAGCGTTCTGACAATCTTGCTCGACGAGGTGAGCTTTAGTTCGCCTTCCTCTTCGACGCCCGAGCATCTCGATCTGACTTCCTTCTTTCCCTCTCACAGGTCCTTCACCCCTTCTACGTCTTTCAGGTTGCCTCCATCGTTCTCTGGTCTTTGGACGAGTGAGTCTTCTCCTGAAGATGTCGTCGAATGATCTCGCTGATCATCTTCTTCTTTCCCGCCTTCCTCTAGTTACTACTACTATGCCTTCGCCATCGCTCTGATCAGTGTCTCGAGTATCCTGCAGACTCTTTTCGAGACGAAGAGGGTGAGTCGCATCCACAACCTCTCTCTCTCCCCGTCGCTCTCTGACTTTCGTCTTTCTTTCTCTTGCAGACCATCGAGAGGATGCGAGAGATGTCTCGATTCTCCTGTGACGTTCAGACTCTCATCGGAGGAGAATGTAAGCTACCTTTGACTGCTTCCACATCCCTTCCTTCCCATACTCAACCCTCTTCCTCTTCTTCGACAGGGCTCGTCGTCGACTCGTCCTCCCTCGTTCCAGGCGACATCTTCGACGCCGCAGATACTTCTCTCGGAGTCTTCCCCTGCGACGCCGTCCTCCTCTCCGGAGACGCCATCGTCAACGAATCCATGCTCACAGGAGAATCCGTCCCTGTTTCCAAGATCCCAATCAAGGACGAGGGACTCGTCGAGCTGTCGAAGGAGATCAAGAACGGAAGCACCGACGTCGACCCCGATCTCGCCAAGCACTTCCTTTTTGCTGGAACCAAGATCATCAGGGTTCGACCTGTTGGTAATGGGAATGGAAGTCCTGGGGGACAGGGAGCGAGAGCACCTGCTTTGGTCGTTCGAACTGGTGAGCCCGGTGGTTTTTCTTCTCCTGGAAGAGAGAGACAGGAGATCGTGAGCTGATGCCACTTCCGTTCTACGATTCAGGGTTCAATACTACGAAGGGAGCTCTCGTTCGGTCGATGCTTTTCCCCAAGCCTATGGGGTTCAAGTTCTAGTTCGTTCGCTTTCCTTCTCGCTGCTTTGGTTTCCGAACTCGTCGCGTCGAGCTTACCTCTTTCCTCTTACCTTCAACTTTCAGCCGTGACTCTATGAACTTCATCGGAGTGCTCGCCATGATCGCTGGTCTCGGATTCCTTGTTTCGTCAGTACGAGTTCTCGAGAGTCGCGATGAGCTCGTGGATCGGGCTGACTTTCCCACTTTCGTTTTCGTTCGACAGCGTCGGCAAGTTCATCGAGATCGGAGTACGTTCATCCTTCCCCTTCCTCTTCAGGGACCCTCGCTGACCCGAATGAACTCTTCTTCAGATCAAATGGCAAACGATTCTCGTCCGAGCTCTCGATCTCATCACCGTCGTCGTCCCTCCCGCTCTCCCTGCGACTCTTTCCATCGGAACCACTTTTGCCATCGACCGTCTTAGGAAGCTCGGAATATTCTGTATTTCTCCCAACAGAGTCAACATCGGTGAGTCACCAGAACGGCCTCGAGATTGGAGTTCGACGCGACCTGACAAAGGATCTTCTTTCCTTCTCGACTTCCCAGGTGGAAAGATCAACGTCGTCTGCTTTGACAAGACTGGAACTCTCACTGAAGAAGGTCTGGAGGTCCTCGGAGTTCGATCCATCGACAAGACTACCGGCCGATTCTCTGAGCTTCACTCGGACGTCACGGAGGTTCCCCTCACAGGAGGAGAGAACGGGAAGACGCCTCTCCTTTACGCTCTCGCTACCTGCCATTCGCTCAAGAGAATCGACGAGGACTCTGTCGTTGGAGATCCCCTCGACATCGAGATGTTCAACTTCACAGGATGGATTCTCGAGGAAGGACGAGCTGGGTCTGCGAAGAAGGAAGAGCCCGCCGCTGCTCCTCTCATCGTCGTCGAAGAGTCGCCCGTCGTCATCAAAGCTCCTCCCAAGCAGGTCGAAAGACCTCAAACTCTCGTCCAGACCGTCGTCCGACCTCCCTCCAGTGCTCCCTTCCAGGTTGAGGATGCTATCAAAGCCGGATCCAGAGTGAGCCGACCATCTTCATCCTCCACCTCCTCCTCTCGCTCGCGGACAGCAGCATCGACTTCCACTCGCTCTTCTTCGTCGGCTTACCCCCTCACCACTCTATCTCCTCCCTCTTCCTCCTTTCCTCTCCCTTTCCCACCTCCTTCTCTTTCTCAGCACGCCCACTTCCTCGAGCTCGGAGTCATTCGAACCTTCGACTTCGTTTCGAGCCTTCGTCGGATGAGCGTCGTCGTGAAGAGGTTGAAGTCGCCTAGCATGGAGGTCTACGTCAAGGGAGCTCCCGAAGTGATGGCTGATATCTGCGATCCTGCTTCTTGTGAGTCTCGATCGTTCGCTTTTACTCGCAACGCTCCACTGACTCTTTCCCGTCTTCCTTCGTCTTCCCTTCGACGAAACAGTCCCTCAAGACTACGAGGACCTCCTCTCGTACTACACCAAGCACGGATTCCGAGTCATCGCCATCGCTGGAAAGTCGGTACCTGGATTGACCTGGCTCAAAGCTCAACGAATGAAGCGGTGGGTTCCTTCCAGCTTTCTCGCGTCGAAGAGCTGAGCTGATCTTGTCTCTCCTTTCTTTCGCAGAGAACAAGCCGAATCGGGTCTTCAGTTCCTCGGTCTCATCATTTTCGAGAACAAGCTCAAGCCTACCACCACCGCTGCTATCGCCGTCCTTCGAGGTGCTCGTATCGCTCAGCGAGTCGTCAGCGGAGATAACATTCGAACTTGCATCAGTGTCGCTCGAGAGTGCGGTCTTGTCTCTCAGGCTGCGACGGTCTTCCTTCCCAAGTTCGCTGAAGGTGAGTCTTCTTAACGTTCCTACACCTTTCTCTTTCTCCAACTGACCGCACTCCCTTCACCTCTCAACCTCCACAGGAAACGTTACGTCTCCCGACGCTAGGATCTCGTGGCACTCGGTCGACGACGACGACTTCCAGCTCGACGAGTACTCTCTCAAGCCTATCGCTCAGGATGGACCTCAGATCATCGACCAGGACGACGATGAGCCGCTCGAGTACAGTCTCGCCGTTACTGGAGACGTCTTCCGGTGGATGGTCGACTTCGCTCCTCTCGATACTTTCCAGCGAGTCAGTTCATCGTCTTTTCTCCTCCCTCCTCTTCGTCTAGCCCACACTTACCCTCTTTTCTCCTCGTAGATGCTCATCAAGGGAGTTATCTTCGGTCGATTCTCGCCAGACGAGAAGGCTGAGCTCGTCGAGCGGCTGCAAGGTCTCGGATACACCGTGAGCCCTCCTCTCGTCCTTTACCTCGTCCTCAAGCTCAGAAGCTCATGCTTTTCTTCTTCAGGTCTGCTTCTGTGGAGATGGAGCCAACGATTGTGGAGCTCTTAAGGCTGCCGACGTTGGAATCTCGCTGTCCGAGGCAGAGGCTTCCGTCGCTGCTCCTTTCACGAGGTTCGTTCGATCTTTCTTTGCTCTGTTCCTGCGGTAGAAGCTGACTGCTTCCTCGTTCTTTTCCAGTCGAATTGCCGATATCTCTTGTGTTATCGAAGTCATCAAGTAAGTCCACGACCGAGGAGGTGGAACGAGGAATCTGAGCTGACTCGCCGTGTTTCGATTTCTTCAGGGAGGGACGAGCCGCTCTCGTGACTTCCTTCAGTTGCTTCAAGTACATGGCTCTCTACTCTCTCATCCAGTGAGTATCAATTCTCCATCCAATCAAAACTAAGTTTCTCCGTGCTGAACGTCCCTGTTCGCTTCGCAGATTCACGACCATCACGCTCGTTCGTCTTTCCACTTCTTTCTTCCTCTCAGTCTTCCCACGCTGACGTTCCGCTTCCTTCACGACAGCTCTACTCTTTTGCATCTTCGCTCGGCGACTTCCAATTCCTCTACATCGATTTATTCATCATCATTCCTATCGCTGTCGCTAGTGAGTGATCTCTCCTCGTTTGATCTGGCAGTGAGCCCTTCGTTGACGCGTCTTTCCCCTTTCCTTTTCGCAGTGGGTCGAACTCTTCCCTCCCCCGAGATCCACCACAAGCGGCCGACCGGATCTCTCGTATCCAAGAGAGTTCTCACCAGCATCATCGCCCAGACTACCATCAACGGGATAATCCAGCTCTCAGTCTTCTTCCTCGTCAAGCAGCAGCCCTGGTTCGTCTCTTTCCCTCGCTTCCCTTCCTCTCGGGTCGACCCGAGCTGACTTCGAGTTCTTCTTTCGCTCCTTTAGGTACGAAGAGCCCGAAGTCAACGTAGACAAGCTCGAGACGCTCAACTTCGAGAACACGGCGTTGTTCCTCGTCTCGTCTTTCCAGTACATCCTCATGGCCGCCATCTTCTCGGTTGGACCTCCCTACAGGAAGCCTCTTTACTCCAACTGTGCGTTCAACCTTCTTCTCCTTAAATTTTGCTCCTTCTGGTCTGACTCTTAACTCTTTCGTCGTCTACAGTCTCCCTCATCGCCTGCCTGACGGTTCTCACCGGATTCTCGTCGTACATCCTCCTCTTCCCCTCGATCCCGGTCTCGCTCTTCTTGGACCTCATGGACATCGATATGGGCTTCAAGCTTCAGCTTCTCGGTATCGTGGCCGTCAATGCTCTGGCCTGTGTGCTCTCGGACAAGTTTGCTGAAGGATGGATCGTGAAGGGATGGACGAAGACTCGAAACTGGTGGAGAGGAAGGTCAAACAGGAGTCGGAGAAGGACGACTGGAGGAAAGCTTTACAAAGCGGTGGAGAGTAGACTGTAGATATCTCGTATATGGAATGCTCAGCTCAGCTCAAGGAAACGGAAAATAATGAAAGCGCTCAAAGTTCGAGACGCGATCGGTTGGCAGGAGGAGGGCCGCGAGCTCGGTTCCAACCAACCTCCATCCCCTCCTTCCCTCTCCTGCCATCGTTCTTCCAGGATGGACGACCTCAATGACCTCGTATGGACGAGTCCACCCTCTACTGCGACCAAACCCCTCCCCAACTCCTCTCGTACAAACTCTCCGTTCTCGTCGTTCGACATGCTGGCCAACACCTCGAACCGGTCGTACTCTCCTTCCCCTTCGTTCAACGCTCCATCCTCCTCCTCCAACCTCAAGCCTTCGCCAGCAGCTCCAGCTCCACGTTCAGCAGCATCATCGGATGCCTTTGCCTCCCTTCTGTCTCTCGGAGGGTCGAACGGGTCCTCTGGCGGGTTGTCGATGGCGGAGAAGGCAGCGAAGCTCGCAGACGAGGCTCGAAGGAAGAAGGACGCAGAAGCGAAGGCTTTCGCAGGTCAGGGAGCTTTCTGGGACAAATTCGGAGGCGCAGACGGAGCCGTAACTCTGGGAGTACCCATCAAATCTCCAAGTCTCGTAGGAGGAGGAGGAGGACTGTCAGCTCCGTTGGCACTCCCTCAGAGGATCTCCTCACCTTCCTTCGTTCCCTCTCGTCCAACCTCCTCGGCTAGCAACACCAATAGCAGGCCCACGTTCCAGGCCTCCACATCTTCCATTTCCACTCCTCTCGCTTCCGCTTCCAACGACCTCTGGAGCGAGTTCGACACCCTCTCGTCCCCTCCCCTTCGACCTTCCTCCTCTGCGTCCACCTCCATCTCCTCGTCCAAACCCCCTCCTCCAGCTCAACCTACCAAGGCCGACTCCCCCTTCGACTCTTTTGACCTCTTCGAGGACCTCACCATCTCGTCCAAACCATCTCAGTCCCAACCTCAACCTCCTCTTTCCTCCTCACGCCGTTCGACTCCCACCGCCGAACGAACGCCTCGGACCCTCACCCCTGGAGATCACGATTTCGGCAACAGGGAAGACCACGAAGACGACAACGGATGGGGAGGAGAGGATGCGGGTGGGCTGCTAGGTGGGAACGAGTCGGACGACGATGATTTCATGGGAGCTTTCAATCAGAAACCTAAGGTCCGTTGTCGTGTGAGCTCTCATCCTCCTTCCTCTCCAAGCTCACCATTCCTTCCCTCTTTCGTCTCCCACCCAGCCAACGGACTCTCGATCTCGCATTTCCTCCAACGCCAACTCCCAACCATCACCTCCATCCTCCTCACGGCGTCCAGCGTCTCCACCACCCCATATCCTCGGTCAAATCGTCGAAATGGGCTTCTCCCTTTCGCAAGCTCGAAACGCTCTCGCCTCCACACCCAGCGGTCTCGATGTCCAGATCGCCCTCGAGATGCTCATCTCCGAGAGCCAGACCTCAGCTCCGTCTACCGAGGAAGTGGGAGTCGAATCGGAGGAGGAACGAAGTCGTCGAGAGGAGGAAGAAGCAGCCGAGCGTCGTCGTCGTCGTCGGAGAGGTCCTGCTCGCGGAGAAGCAGCACCCTCGGGTCCTTCCTCGTCTTCAGCAGCTGGAGCAAGCGCCTCGAATCCTCTTGGTGACTCGCTTTCGGCCGCTCAGCTCCAGGATCAAGCGAGCAAGCTTCTGGCTTCGACGAACCTCCTTGGACAGAGCATGTTCAATCGAGCGAACGCGTTCTGGAAGGAGGGGAAGACCCAGGTCCAGAAGGCGTGCGAGGAGAGGCAGAAGGCGGCTGAGGCGGCTGCTGGAAGTGCTGGGAAGGTGGCGGATGGGAGACCGAAGTGGTTGGTGGATGCTGAGGCTTTCGAGGAGGAGCGAGTCGGAAGAGGAAGCGCGTCGAATGGAGGAGGAGGATTCAGGGACGGAGACGACGAGGAGGAACAGGGACCAAGACCGTCGAGATCGAACGGGAAGAAGCCCGGCCAGCCTACGGAAGCACGCTCGACTCCTCGACAGCAACGGGAACCTCCTCAACTCGCGTCGACTTCAGCAGCAGCCAAGGTCGCGTCTCTCTTCAGCGACGACGAACCCGTCTCGCACGTCGCTCCCAACCGACGTCGACCAGCACCCTCCACGTCTACCAGTAATGGTTCCAGTCGAGCTCAACTATCCTCCATCTCGAGATCTTCCACTCCAGCACCTCCAGCCGCTCCTCTTCGGAAACGAGAAATCGTCCCTTCCTCTCCCTCCGCTGTCGAAACCGCCACCTCCCATCGAACCAAAGGGAACGAGCACTTCAAACTCGGTCAGTTCGGAGACGCCGAAGCAGCCTACACCTCCGCCATTGAATCCCTCCCCGCTGGCCACCTCCGACTCCTCCCTCTCCTCAACAACCGAGCAGCCGCGCGACTGAAAAACGGAGATCACTCAGGCTCAGCAGCGGATTCCACAGCCGTCATCAACCTCGTTGGACTCGACTACCATCCTTCGAAGGAGCACCCTCTCCCTTCGGACCTCGCAGACCTGCAGCTCGGCGAAGCTCTCGTCAAGGCGCTTTCGAAGAGGGCGGCCGCGTACGAGATGGGAGAGAAGTGGGAGAAGGCGAGGGAGGATTGGGATTTGTTGGGGAAGTTGGATGTTGGTGGAGCTGCTGGACAGGCGGCGAAGATCCCTGCTATGGATGGAGCGAGACGGTGCAGGAAGATGACGGACGTGATGGACGGCAAAAAGGAAACTCCTCCCTCCTCGACCTCCTCCTCTCGCCCCCAACCTCCCAAACCCTCCTCTTCCACCTCCTCCCACAACGCCCGCCGCCACCCCTCCAAGGCACCCCCACCACCCCCTCCATCCTCTACCAAACCCTCCGAAGCTCTCTCCCGTCTCCAAGCCTCCAACACCGCTCAAGAATCCGAAGATCTCCTCCGTTCCCAGCTCAAGGACTCCGTCGAAGCTCGTCTGCTCGCCTGGAAGAACAACAAGGAAAGCAACCTCCGAGCTCTCATCGCTTCCTTGGATTCGATCCTCTGGCCCGAGCTGGGATGGCAGAAGGTGGGGATGCACGAGTTGGTGATGGACAAGCAGGTGAAGATGAAGTACACGAGGGCCATCGCGAAGGTTCATCCTGACAAGTTGAACAGTGGGAATACAACGGTGGAGCAGAGGATGATTGCTGGAGGGGTGTTTGGGGTTTTGAATGAGGGTGAGTGGTTCTTTCCTTTGGTTTTGTTCGTTGTGCGAGGGATGGAAGGAGACGGAGAGGACGCGTCGAACGAAAGCTGACTTTTTTTCCTTCGTTTTCTCGCCTTCTTCCTCAGCCTGGAACGCGTCTCAGAATTGATCGGTAACCTAGATTAGATCTTTATGCGTGCGTATTAAGGGACTTCGTAGTATCCTAAGAATGTCGTTTTGCTCTCTTTCTTCTCTCTCGTCGAACGCGACTTCGGAAGGTACAGAAGCGGCCTGCGTGTGTTGAATGAAACGAAGACTAGTACATAAGCTAAAAAGTGATAAGACGACTGCGCTTCTGCTTCACCTGCGTATCCTCCACCATTCCTCCCACTCCTACTCGACCATGTGAAGATCGGCAACGAGACCCTCTCCCACTCCTCCTCCATCGAACGGTCGTCGTTCCACCTTGAGTCGAAGAACGAACTTCTGGTGCGAAGGGGGAGGAGCGCTGTGATCGTTGGCCGTCATTTGGAAGAGGAGGGCGAGTTGATAGTCCTGTTGATCGACGTGGGGAACAAAGAGAGGAAGAAAGTCGAGTCAGAAAGGGGCCGGTCGACGTGAGAAAAGCGAGAAGAAGAGAGAGAGAGAAGAAACGAGACGAGACGACGACTCACCGCCGCCGAATCACAACATCTGACGATCTGCATGTGCTGAGTCGAGTTAGGAATGGAGATATCGATTCGACCGACGATGGGGAGATTTTGCCCTTCGAAGGAGGAGGAGGCGAAGAAGTCGAGGTTGGGTGGGAGGAGGAGAGGATCGAAGCGAGGGTGGATGCTGGGAGAGGAAAAGTCGGGGAAGGGAAGACGAGTCAGTTCATTTCTTCTGTTGTCGTGCTGGGCAAAGAAGAAGAAGGAATGTGAGCTTACTCTGCTCGCAGCTGAACATTCGCCTGAGCCGAGTCAACGCTCGTCGTCGACTCTTGATCTCCCGACATCGTCACTTGGATCGACCCTCTCCAAGCAGCTCCACGCCCACCACTAGTACCGCTTCCAACGTCTCCTCCCTCAGCTCCAGCTGCAAGGTCCATCGAAGACATCCCCTCTCCTCCCACCTCAAACTCCCCTCCTCCTCCTGAATCCTCGACGCGTCCCTCCCCTCCTCCCTCGACTCCTCCGCCTCCAAGATCTTCATCTCCTTCCCTCATCATCATAGACGCTCCATCTCCTCCGTAGTAAGAAGCCTCCGTGTTCAGGTCCGACGCCGATTCCATCGTAGGTCGAGAAAGAGAAGGTTCCGGAGAGGCTGAGGGGAAGTTGAGGAATTCCTGGCTACTCGTGGACTCGATGCTTTGGAGATGGGGAGGAATCGATGAAGGAGGGATGGGAGGCAGAGAGATTTTTGAGTTGGTTCGGAATTGAGGAGTGGGAGGTTGGCTGTGGTAGGTTGCTAGTTGAGGGCTGACCGACAGGTGAGGTTGGTACTGTTGTTGATGTTGTGGATCTGAGGTGACTCTGGAGAGGGGAGGAGGACGATACTGCATAGGAGGATTGGGGATCGGAGGAGGGAAGTGGCTTGGGTACTGCTGCTGCATCTGAGCCTGCTGTTGCCGTCGAGCGTAGTCGTGGATCTGTTGTTGAGGAGAAGCGAGTTGGGATGGAGGGTTTCGTTGGACTGGGGCACGCGCGACTCCTGTCGTTCGAGCGATGATCTCGAGCGCCTCTGGAAGAGGAGGCAAAGAAGAAGGGCGACGAGGAGTCAGCTGGAGTGAGAACGTCGAAGGAGAGAAAGTGGGAGAGCTCGAGTCTCGTCACTCACTAGGATTCACGATCGCGATCAAACCCAACCTCTGCTCCTGACCGAAAGCCAACGCGTCGAAGATAACGTGAGGGTTTCCATTCTCCTGCAGCCCTGGAACGACGATTCCCAGCGCACCCTTCGCGACGATCGTAGCACAAAGCTGATTCAGAAGAGAATCGTGTCTTCTCATCGCGTCGAGCTGAGGTTCCGTGACGGATCGAACGGTTGCGTTGGTATCGGACGTGGGACGGAAGTGGAGGACTTGAGTCGTGGGACGGATGGGGCCGATTCGGTTGACGAAGACGAAGTTTCGAAGGGAGATGGGATGAGAGAGAAGACCGGGAGGGATGGGTGGTTGACTGAGGAATGGAGAACGTCGAGAAGGACGAGATGGAACGGGTCGGAGGGGATGAGGAAGGAAAAAAGGAGAAGGAGTGATCAGCTCTCTCAGGGGGAGAAAAGCGGAAGAAGTTGGGAGAGGGCGAAAGACGCGACGCGACTCGAAGACTTTGAACTCACCTTCCCAACGTCCAGCCCTCCGAAGGCACTAGGACCTGTCCTCCACCATGAGCAGGAATCACCAAATCCCCAATCCACAACCTCTCGGATCCTCCTGCTTCCCTAGATGGCTGCTGCTGCTCTCCGTAGGATGATCCCATCCTTCTCGGTTGCGGAGGAGGTTGAACTTGACCTTGTTCCGACGCGTATCCTCCTTGACCCTGAGCGACTCGGGATTCCGTCTGAGGAGTAGGATAGGTAGACGAAGGTAGCTGCTGCTGCGATGGAGTCCGGAGTTGGTGAGAGGGAACTGCAGGGAGGGACGATCTTTGAGGAGTCGACGAGGGTGGTTGTTGCTGCTGAAGAGGTTGATTCGACGACGACGAGCTCGAGGAGGACGTTCGAGGATGTATAGTTTCCTCTGAAGCTGGTGCTGAGGTTCCTTCTTCGATGGTTCCGTAGCTGAGGCAGCTGAAAGCTGGGATGGCTTTGAGGAACGACTCGACGGAAGGCTTTCGGTCGAACATCCTGGAATCGAGGAAGACAAGCTGAGCGTCAGCTTCCTGTATCTGTCGAGCTGAGCTCTTCCAATTTTCAAGAGAGAAAAACCACTCACGCTTGGCGAATCTCCCTACTTCTGTGAGCGTAGGTCGACGTCGAGAGGTTGAGAACTCGAACGCGAACCTCCTGATCCTTTGCTGGCCACATTCCGAATCCTGCCACGGTCTGGCCACAGTCGGGATAGGGACAGACGATAGCGTTGGAAGCTGGAGGCGAAGAGATGATTTGGAGGAGATGGCTGAAGAGGCAATCGAAGCAGAGGAGATGCCTGAGGGACAGAGGAAAGGGAAGAGAGAAAGAGAGGGGACGCGACGAGTCAGCTCGACTTCGAGCTTGTCTGGCAGATTCCTCTCGAAGGAACCACACCCACCTGCATGGGACGACGACGCTGAGGATAGGAGAAGGTCGAAGAGGTCAGAGGGACTCCATAAAGAAGGAGGAATAAAGACGGGAAGGGCGAGTAACTCACTGGCTTCCGACTCTGTTCGTTCGACCCAGAGAGAGAGGGAAATGCGTGAGCTCACACGCACTCCTACCAGCCACTTCAACCCCTAGAGATCAATACTCACAGAACATCCTTGCACCTAGATTCCCCGAGAAAAAAAAAAGTTCTATATCAGCTTTTCAGCTCTCAAAAAGAGAAGCATCCCCACCCAAACCTGAAACGACCTCCTCCGAAAGCTAAAACACTCACGTCTCGCACAAATCTCTCGACACCTGAAGTCCACTTCTCGCCAACGCTGCCTGAGCTCCCTTCCCCGCAGGTTCCGGTCCCGCTGCTGCTGCTGCTGGTCCAGCTGAAGTCCCCGCAGTAGAAGTGCTCGTGCTTCGCTTTCTTTTACTCTCTTTCTCTCCTTCTCCCGTCGACTCCTGCTTGACTTTGCTCCCTCCTCCCGAGGGTTTCTTCCCCTTGAATGAAGTTGATGCTGGCGTAGAAGGAGGATTGGACCGAGGAGGAGGAGGATCTTCGTCTGTGAGGGGGGAGTCGGAGCGATGCGAGTACGAGTCCGGTTGGGAGGCTGAAGAACGAACGAACGATGGGGAGAGAGAAGGAACGGAGAAAGGGAAGGAAAGAAGGTCAGTTTCGGGGAGAAGAATACAAGAAGGGAGAAGGGAGAGAGGGAGGGAGGGAGGGAGGGAGAGAGAGAGGAGCTTTACTCTGGCGAGAAGAACGACGCATTTCTCTGCTGGGAAGGGAGAAGGGGAGATGGTGGTTGGAGTGGAAAGAGAGCAGAGTGGGGCGGGAATCATGTGAAGGGCGAGACGGAGAAGGGAGGAGTGTTCTATGAAGTGTTCCCCTCTCCTCCCGACACGCGCGTTCAGTTCTCCCATCTCGACAGACACCGAAAAGGAACGAAGAGGAAGAGAAAAAAATCTTCTCATGAATCCCTCCTCTCTATTGCTGGCTCATCCTCTCCTAGATCCTTCTCCTTCGTCGTCCTCTCCTCCTCCTTCTCCTCGCGCTCCTCTACCACCACCGCCGCGTCGTCCAAACGAGTCGTATCACCCTTCTCCTCCTGCTCTTCTGTCGGAAGACTCGGTAGCTCGCCTTCGACCTTCTCTTCATCCTTCGGGGGTATTGAAGGAGGAGAAGCTAGCGAAGACAGATTCTCCGAGAGGGGGGGGAGAGGTGGAAGATCCGACGAGGATGAAGGAGGGGAAGGAGATTTCGGTGGAATTGGTGGAAGGTCGGATTCGTGTGAGGGTACAGGAGGAGGGGGAGGAGAGAGAGGTGAAGGGATCTCTACTGTTGGTGAAGTAGGTGGGGGGGAAGGGAGAGGTGGAAGAGGTGAAGGAGGGAGATGGATCGTTGTCGGGGACGGCGAGGAAGTCGAGGGCAGTCCGTCAACCTTCCTTTCCTCCTTCTCCTCCTCCTCAGGTTTCGAGACGACGACCTGTACTCCATCCACCATCTCCTTCTTCTCCTCATCCGCAAGTTCCGACGCTGGACTTCCAATCCCAGACGACCCAAGCGTGCCTCCGAGCAGCTCTGATCCCTCCCTCCCTCCAGCGAGCTCCTTCTCGACGCCTCCAGACGGCGACGCCGGTCCTCCTGAATCGCTTCGTGCGCTCACTCTCCGCATTAGCATCTTCATGCTTGCGCCGACTGGAAGACGAGGAGTGGATTTGTCCTTGACGAGAGTGACGAGGAGAGAGGAGATGGGAGTGGTGTTCGGGAGGGTGGAGAGTTTGGATTGGAGATGAGTCGCGTCGAGGAGAAGTCTGGTTGTTGAGAGAAGAGAGAAGGGAGATGTTGATCAGCAAGGGATAAAGAAGAAGGAAGAAACAAGACGGCAAGAAAAAACGAGCGATGCTCAAACGAAGCCAAAAACGAAGGTACTCACCGAGCCTTCGCGTCCTCGCTCCTCAGTTCAATGCCCTGGTAGGCTTCTGAAAGACCGTAATTGATGGAAGCGAAGACTTGAGAGGAGACGAACTACGAGATACCGTGAAAATAAAAAGTCAGCTTCGAAAGCGAGAGCAAGAAAGGAAGAGGGAAAACAACTTACCTCGACCGTCTGATCAGGAAGATACCTCGACAAGATCTTATGAAGCTGAGTCGTCTCCTTCACCAGCAGCTCGATGTACTCGTTCGGCTTTCCGGGACGTCTCGAAGGTGCTTCCCACTCGATCTCCTGCAACGACGAAGGAAGCAAAACGAGAGTCAGCTCGGGTCGAAGAGAGACGCGAAAGAGGAAACTCACCCTCAGAGCCTTGAGATGAAGCGAGAGACGATCTCCCATGATAGCGACGAGCTTGGAGTGGATCTCATTCTGATGCTCTTGATAGTCCTGCAAAACGTGCAGATGAAACGGAAGGGGCTTCAGTCGAAGGAAGTCGAAGAAGGGAGGAAGGGAGGAGAGCACGATGAGGGAACTCACCCGTTTCAGCTTGTCGAACTCGATGAGCATGACGGCTTGTTTTGGGTTGAGATGGCGACGGAGAGTTTCTCGGATGTAAGGGATGAGAGCGATCATGATGGAGAGGGATTGGGAGGCGAGAGCTACAAGATGAAACGGGACGAGGAGGAGGAGGTCAGTCTTGCGAGAGGAAAAGAGAAGAAAGAAGAAATGTTGAGAAAGGATCACCCAGATGCTTCGCAGTGATGTTCTTGAGTCCAGCTGATCGCATGGCACCAGCTCCGAGAACGACTTGACAGGTTCGAGAGTTGAAGGACTAGTGACGAGAACCGGAGGGGAAGTCAGCTCGAGTCGAAAGAATTGGAGGAAGACGAGAAACGACTGACCTTGAGAAACTCGATAATCTTGGACATCGCGTCCGTCGTCAACAACTCAACATTAATCACGATCCTGATATAGTCGAGAAGGAGTTCCAGCGTTCCCAGCGTCGCTCCGACGACGAAGTACGATCGGTCCTCGATTTGAAGGTGCTTCTTGTTCCCTGCCGGCGTCGCTCCGTTGGTGGTTCCGTTTGTTGGCGATGGAGGAAGAGGCACAGAGGCAGAGGAAGAGGAAGGTGGAGACGAAGATGAAGTGGCAGTGGAGATGACGAGCTCGGGAGGATCGCGAACGGCGGCTTCGAGGAGAAGGTCGACGACGTGTTGCTGAGCGGGAGTGGTCTCCTCGGGAGCCCAGAGCTCGTTCTCGACCAGACGAGCGGAGTTGGAGACTCTTTGGGAATGGTACGTCTGAAGGAAAGTTTTAGCCTGGACGAAGAGGAAGATGAGAGCCGTCAGCGACTGAAAGGAACGAGCGAACAAAAAGAAAACGCACCTGAACCACCATCGTCCCTCTCAACCCAACGATCATCTTCCTACATATCACCTCACAGGCAACCACGAAACTCCAAGCCTCACTGAACATCTCGAGGAACTGTCCAAGCTGCAGAGCCGCGTGCTGCTCGTTCCGTACTCCGATGATCTTGGACGCTCTCGAGTTGGCGAGTTCGGAGGCAGTCGAGAGGACGTCGGAGAGATCTCCTTTGATGGAGGGGAGGTTGGAAATGAGGGAAGAGTTGAGGGTGCTGTAGGAGGAGGGGAATGGTATGAGACGTGTCTCAGAAGTCGTCGGAAGAGAAGGGAGATGGAACGAGAGAAAAGTTCGTAAACTCACCTCGCATCCTCGAGTATCGACTCGATAGCCTTGGAGAACACCTCGATCGTCCGAACACAAGCGATGAGACCCGAGAACATAGCCTTCTCGATGGCGAGGAACTCTGCGTGGTCGAGGTCCTTGAGAGCCTTGACGAGAGGAGGTCTGCGAGAACGAAGAGGGAAACGAGACGCGTCAGGACTCGGCTTGCGCCTTCGAACGATCTTTCTTGAGGCTTTTACTCACTTCGCAGCCACAGCTCCACCGTTCACCCCCTTCCCACTCCTCCCCACCCCCACCGGCTTAATCTCCTCGTCCTCCCCTCCAGGCATATGCCTTCTCACCGCCTCCTTAATCTCCCCAATCGCCACCTCTCGATAAACCCCCACCAACCTCCCTCCCTCCCCGACCCTGATCAACCCTTCCACCAGCGGAGCGATCCTCCCCTTCAGCCCATCCTCCAGAGCTTCAGGATCCCGAGGTTTCGACATCTCTCCGACGAGGACGGCGTGAAGTTCCGATTCGAGTTGAGCGGCGATGGCGAGAGCAAGGGCGGTGAGGGTTTTTGGGAGGTGGGAGAGGGAGGACAGGGTTGTGAGATCTGTGGGTGGGTAGCGGGAGGAGTTTGTTTTGGAGTTGGAGTTGGAGGAGGAAGAGCGATGTTTTATCAGTGGAGGGTGTGGGGAGGATGGTGAGAGGGAAGAGTCGCGTGGAGGAGGAGGGACGAGGTGGGAAGAGGAGGCGGATGGTAAAGGAGAGAGTTCTTCCGAGTCTCCTTCTGGGAGTTCGACGAGATCGTGAAGACCTGCTGGTTTGAACCGAGGAGAACCTCTCGGCGAAGGTCTGCCAGAGGGAGAAGACGACCTCTTTGCTCCTGATCCAACTCCTCCAACTCCTCCGTCCGCCGAAACGTTGACCGCGAGCTGCTCTCTCTCCTTCCCTTTCCCCTTCCTCTTCACCCATCCATCGACCTCTTCCCAGATTTCCACAGCTCCGTATCCATCCCCTGCAGTCACCAGACTCTTGATCATCCCTACCGCCTCCTCAACTCCTCTCGCCTCCCTCACAGCTCCCTCGACCCTCTTCAGCCCTCCCAGCGTCCGATGAAGCCTCACGACCTCCAGTCCCCGCTTAGCCTGACCTTCATCGAGCGCAACCAGCTCGGTCCGAAGAGAATCGATCCGAGAGAGGCACGAAGACGACTCTGACTGCAGGTCCTGGAGGTTGGTGAGAGCCGCGAAGAAGGAGGAGGATCGGCGAGAGATTTCGAGAACGAGGTGCTGTTCGACGATGTCGAGGTAGGAGTTGAGCTTCTCCTGAAGAGCCTGGTTGGTACTGACGTCCTCGGTAGGTCCTCTTCCTGCGGAAGCTGACGAGCTGGACGGCGGGGCAGGTCGAGGAGTGAAGGCGGAAGCGCGAGGAGTAGCGGTTGGAAGCGGAGAGGGAGGTAAGGAGGAGGTTGAAGGGAGAGGGTTGAGAGTTGGGAGGAAGGATGGAGAGGAAGGATTGGGTGATGATGGGGAGGTGAAGGAAGGTTTCCGAGGTGTGGTGTCTACGTTGACAGAGGAGGAGGAGTGGAGGAACGAAGGAGGAGGGAACTGCTCGGTAACAACGTCGAAGATGTGAGGGTTCCCGATGTTGAACTCTGGTTCGAAGAAGACCTCGGGGACGAGGGAGAGCTTGGGGAGATCCTTCTCGTCCTTGACAGGTTTGATGAGCCTCCCACCTTCCTCAGCTGCTTTGTCGAACGAAGTAGGCACTCCAGCTCTCGCGGATCGAGCTTGTTCGAAGCGATCCCATTCTGGCGAGATCGACTTTACGTAGGCGTCGATGTCCTTCCTGTTGACTTTTGGAAAAACTTCTGCCTGAGGACCTGGAGGGAGAGGGATACGGGAGGCTCGAAGGGGGGCTGAGCGTTTGGAAGGATGGTTGAGGACGGTGCTGATGGCTGCGAGGAGGGAGAGGGAGAGATGGACAGAGGAGGAAGGAAGGCAGAAGGTGTGAGCTCAAACTTGAGCTTCAGGAGAGCCAAGACTGTCGCTGAAGAGCCCAGAAGCAGGAGCAGAGCATAGAAGAGGTGGTACACTTACCATGGAATCCTCTCCGACTTTGCTCGGTATGAGAATTGTCGTTCCAAGGACGAGACAAGCTGACGAGGTTGATGTTGGACAGATCGTGGGCGCCGGTCGAAGAGGTAGTAGACCCGGCTGTAGAGAAGAGATACAGGGCAATCGAGCGTAAAATGGAAGGTTAGTATCTTTTGTGTGTTCTGGGGCAGCTAGTTGAGCGATAAGCATGCTTCTGGCCGGTGCGAGAGAAGAGGGAGAGGGAAGGACGACGGCGGGGACGATGAGCTCGGACTCACCTCTCTCGAGTCTCAATCGATGGAGATCAAAGGGTTGGGAAGAAGCGTCTCCTTCGAGCTGAGTGAGAGCGCTTTCCGAGAAGACGCTCTCCGACACAGCAGGGGAAGCTGTACGAGAGATGTCCATCGCGGGAGGCAGAGAGAGGGCGGAAGGAGAAGGAGGAAGGAAGGAGGAGGTGAGCTTGGGTGAGCTGGCCGTTGGTGGTCAAGTCGTGGTCGAACGCCGTTGCTTTCCCTTGTCTGCCTTCGAAAGACGCGTTTTTTTTCTCTTTCACTTCCGGAGCTGGCTGAATACATGAGAAAGCGGATTCGCATATAATGATGAAAGTAAAACGAAGCCAATGGAAGTCTGTATGCGAGGCTAAACGAAGGAACGATCTGGGCTCTTTCCTCTTTCGAGGTGTCCAGACCTGTTCAACCTCGTCGCCCTGCTCTCTAAAGTACGAGATCTCTCTCCTCCTTCTCCTCCTACTCCGCCTCCTCTCAACCGTGAAGAAGAAAGAAGGAAAGAAGGAAGAAAAGGAAGGAAAAGGCTCGGAAAAGCATGCACTTGCCACCTTCAAGCTCCTCAACAACCCATCCCTCCCAAGCCGCTCCTTCCTAGAAAGAAGAAGCTCGAGAAGAACTTCCTCTCTGGAGAGAGGAAGCAGCTCCTTACCTTCTTTGTTCTCCCTCTGCATAACGCGAAGGGAGCGTCCAGAAGAGACGGAGGAGCAGATGAAAGAAGAAGGAGTGAAGAGTGAGATTTTTTGTGTCGTGCGTATGACTCGACGTCTACCAAAACCTTGCTGGAAAGCGAAGGGGACAACCTGGTACTCTCCAGAAAGAGCAGGAAGATTGCCCATGATAGAGGACTTAAGAAACACGAGGGGAGATGAGGGGAGATTGAAGGAGGGAGGGAAGGAGCGAAGGAGGTTGAAAAAAGTGAGAAGGAGACCGAGGTGGTGAGCTCAAAAGGTAGACATCTTGAGCAGAGCAACTCGAGCCTCCAGAGAAGCGGCACAAGAGAGCGCTGAGATTCGAGGGGGAGGTTAAGGAAGAGAAACGAAGGGAGAAGGGAGGGGAGGCAGTGTGAGGGTTGGGAGGCAAAAGAAAGCTGATGAAGCTCTTTCGACTTTGTATTCGTTTTTCGGTAGAGAAATGTAACGGGCTCAACTGCTTACCCTCCCAACTCCCACCCTTTCCTTCTCCTTCTCCTTCTCCTCCTCGTCCCTTTCTCCTTCCTCCCCCTCCCGCCAGCTCCCATATCTCTCTCTCGTCTCATCTCGACTTTCTACCATTTCAGCTCCCTACGACATGGTGAGTATCGCTCTTTTCGTGGCTCGAAAAGAGAGGGAGAAGGAGCATCTCCTTTCGCTCAAAGAGAGCTAGCTGACACCGCACCGCACCATCTTTCTCTTTCCTCTCTCTCCCCTTGCCCTTGAATTCTATAGAACGGCGACGAGCAGCCGCAAGCTGGTCCTTCCAACCCCGAAGAGGTCCAAGCTCCGTACGCTATGGAGGTGGACAACTCTCCTCAACCAACCATCAAAGATTGTGAGCACCACCTCTTGCGATCTCCTCCTCGCTCCTTCGCTCCTTCCACCGTCCCTTCCAGCCCTTCTCGAGATTCATTTCGAGCTGGAAAGGGCTCAGGGATACACCTCACACGCTTTATAAGTCGATGGAGCTCTCTCTACACTATCTTCGAGAGACCCTGGCTGCTGTGGAAGGCGAAACTCCGAACGCACCTCTCTCGACCTTCGACCTCCTTCCTTCCCGGGGTGCGATGATCGCTGACTCTTCCTCTTCTTTCCCTCCCTCTCTCTCCCTTTCGCACCTCCGTTCTCGTTGCAGCCGAAGCCTTCGCTGCGAAGCACATGCCTGATCTCGGCCAGGAGGTGGAGGACTTCCAGGTCCAGACGTGGAGGGTTCAGAACTGGAGTGCGTCGTCAAAGAGGATGGTCGGAGCAGACTTCCTTTGTGGAGGGCACAAGTGGTTAGTCTGCAGTCCTTTTGCTCGCTGTCTTCTTGCTACGAAGGCTTTGGTAGAGCATGGAGGAACTCGTACATCAACGAGCTGACCTCTTCTCTTCCTTCTTGCTCAAACTCCAGGCGTATACTCATCTTCCCTCAAGGGAACGCCAATGGTCAACCGAACGACATGGTCTCCGTCTATCTCGACTACGCCAACCCTAAAGCAGCAGCCGAAGGATGGCATTCGTGTGCTCAGTTTGCTCTCGCTATCTCCAACCCCAACGACCCATCCGTTTTCACAGTATCTCGTGAGTTCTCACCTTTCCTCTCCTCCCTCGCTCCTCTCCTTCCTCTCTCCTTCGAGAGTCGCTCCTTTCTTTCTTCATCTCACCACTTCTCTTCTTCGTTCGGTTCCTCCTCTCAGACGCCCACCATCGATTCGTCGCCGAAGAGTGCGACTGGGGTTTCACGAGGTTTGCCGATCTGAGGAAGCTGCAGTCCGTTCAGGAGGGACAGACTCGTCCAACGATTGAGGGCGACGAGGTGGATGTCACGGCTTTCGTGCGAGTGCTGAAGGATCCAACTGGAGTACTGTGGCATAACTTCGTCAAGTGAGTACCTAATATTCGTTCGCTCGAGCTGGCGGTGGAGTGGAGATCGTTGCTGGGCCGAGGAGATGGATGATGAGGTGGAGAGGTGAAGAAGAGGAAGGACGAATTGCTGACCTTCGCTCCTTCTCCGTCCGTTCCCTCTCCTCTCTCTTCCTCCTCAGCTACGACTCAAAGAAGTTCACCGGCTACGTTGGACTCAAAAACCAGGGAGCAACATGCTACATGAACTCTCTTCTCCAATCTCTATATCACACTCCCTACTTCCGAAAGGTCCGTTCTCCCTCCTTCCCTCTCTTGCTCGAAGACCCTCTTTCTTCGTTCGAGAAAGCTGACACCTCCCCTCTTCACAGGCCGTCTACCAAATACCCACCGAGGATGATACCCCGTCGGAGAGTGTCGCTTTGGCTCTGCAGCGAGTCTTCTATAACCTTCAAACGTCAGATCAACCCGTCGGTGAGTCGTCATCTCCTTCCTCCTCATCGACCTCTGGGAAGCTGATCCTCCTCGTTCGCTCCTCTTCTTTAGGAACCAACGAGCTCACCAAGTCGTTCGGATGGAAGTCGCTCGATTCGTTCATGCAGCACGACGTTCAGGAGTTCAACCGAGTCTTGCAGGACAAGCTGGAGGAGAAGATGAAGGTTCGTTTTGAGCTTTCGCGCATCTCCTTCCTTCCTCGCCCAAGCTGACTTTCTCGACACGTTCTTCTTCCCTTTACTAGGGAACCAAGGCCGAGGGAGCTATCCAGCATCTGTTCATGGCCAAGATGAAGATGTACATCAAGTGTGTCAACGTCGACTACGAGTCTGCTCGTTCCGAGAACTACTACGGTTCGTTCCCTCCCTCCCTTCGCTTCCTTCTCGTTTCCTCGACATCGCCTAGAGCTGAACTCCTCCCATTTCGCGCTTTCCCTCGCTCGCAGACGTCCAACTCAACGTCAAGGGAATGAAGGATCTCCACGACTCTTTCAAGGATTACATCGCGGTCGAGACGATGGACGGAGAGAACAAGTACCAGGCGGAGGGCTACGGACTTCAAGACGCGAGGAAGGGAGTCATCTTCGAGTCGTTCCCACCAGTGCTGCACCTTCAGCTCAAGAGGTTCGAGTACGATATGCAAAGAGATACGATGGTCAAGGTCAGTCTTCCTTTCATTCTCTCGCGTCGACGGGTCGTTCGAGCTCACATTCTCGAAAACGCGAGCTGACTCGAGCTCAACCCTCCTTCCTTCCCTCTTCTCCTTTCGTCGCAATAGATCAACGATCGACACGAGTTCCCCTTCCAGCTCGACCTCGGAGCCTACCTCGACGAGAACGCTGAACGAGACAACAACTACGTCTACAAGCTTCACGGAGTCCTCGTTCACGCTGGAGATCTCCACGGCGGTCACTATTTCGCTCTCATCAAGCCCGAGAAGGATGGAAAGTGGTTCAAGTACGACGACGACCGAGTCACTCCTGTTACCGACAAGGAGGTTCTCGAGGACAACTACGGAGGAGAGCTTCCTTCCCCAGGAGGAAACCAGCCGAGGAACAACAACAACAACGCGACTCGACCGGCCAAGAGGTTCACCAACGCCTACATGCTCGTCTACATCAGGGAGAGTGCGATCGACGACGTCCTCAAGCCGTTCACCGAGGACGATACCCCTCCTCATCTCAGGAAGAGACTCGAGGACGAACGAATACAGCTCGATACCAAGAAGAGGGAGAAGGAGGAGCAGCATCTGTACCTCACCGCTAAGGTTCGTTCTTCTTTCCTCTCTCTTTTCACCACCCTGAGTCTCGAAGCTGAGCTTACCTTCTCTTCTTTCGCCCAACTTCGCTTCCTCAGATCATCACCGACGCGACCTTCCAGAAACACCAAGGGTTCGATCTCGCCTCGTTCGACGACAAGAACGTCCCTCCGTCGGAGCTCCCCAACTTCCGAGTCCTCAAGAACGAGACCTACAAGACGTTCAAGGCTCGAGTCGCCACCCACTTCAAGTACCCCGAGGCCAACTTCCGACTCTGGGTCCTCGTTAACAGGCAGAACAAGACCGTTCGACCCGACATCCCCATCGAGGATATGGATAACACTCAGAGTGAGTCTAGCGAATCTTTCCCTTCTCCTTCCTCTCGATCACGAGTCGCTGACCATGGATCTTTCGTCCTTCTCGTCAGCGATGGAGCAAGTTCGAAACACGATGGCGAACCGAACCGCCGAGTTGCGACTCTACCTCGACTACGAGCCCAAGGCTGAGTTCCTTCAGACTGTGAGCTTCTACTCTCCTCTTTTTCCAATTCCTTCCTCCACGAAATGATTACTTACTTATCTCTCCTTCTTTATCCACTTCTCGTCGCACCAGCTTCACTCCAACCACACCACCCACAGCATGATCTTCCTCAAGCACTTCGACGTCGAGGGTCAGACTCTTCTCGGAAGCCACAAGCTTTACGTTCTCCGAAACTCCAAGGTCGGAGATCTTCAGGGAACGATCAACCAGCTGCTCGGATGGGCCCCTACTACTCCTCTCAAGCTTTACGAGGTTCGTTCGCTCTCGTTCCTCTTCTCTCGACGCGTCTGTTCTCGCGAGAGGTTGAAGCTGACTTTCTTTCTCTCGCCTTCGCTTCCGTGTCGAGCAGGAGATCAAGCCTGGGATGATCGAGGTCATGAAGATGAAGAGCACCTTCGCCGTTAGCGAGATCCAGGATGGAGACGTGATCTGTTTCCAGGTCGACTTCGGACAGGATAAGGAGTCAGTTCGACGCGTCTTTCCTCCTTCCTCCGCCCCTCCTTCCGAGCTCTCTTCTGACTTCCCTCCTCGCTTCTTTCTCGATCTTCTCTCTCGTCCTCGCAGGCAAGAAGCCGCCGCCAGCAGCTTGATCCCCAACGCTCCCAACTTCTACGATCACCTCCAGAACCGAATTCTCACCGCTTTCAAGCCAAAGAACGAGGACCCCGATCCCAAGGCTCAGTTCGACGTGATGCTTACGAGAAAGATGACCTACGAGCAGGTTCGTCTCTCGTCCTCTCCTCTTCTTTTGCCATTCGCCTCGATCTGATCGTCGAAGGAACGCCTCGATTTCCCCTCCTTTTTTTCTTTTTCTTCCACTTTCCTCAGATGGCCCACAAGGTCAGCGAGGCTCTCGGTGGATGGGATCCTCTCAAGCTTCGATTCACCTCGTCAGCAGGAAACAACAACGCGCCCAAGGGAGTCATCAAGCGGTCGCTCAACCAGACGGTTCAGGAGATCCTTCACTCGACCTACCAGAACCCTATCGCCATGCTCTACTACGAAAAGTTGGATGTCAGCATCATCGAGCTCGAGACCAAGAAGTCGTTGAAGGTTAACTGGACTGGGCATCTCAACAAGGACGAGGTTCGTTTTCCTTATCCTGTTCGCGATTTCGATTCCTCGACGACTCGAACCTGATATCCTCTTCTTGCCTTTTTTTTTTTTTTTTTTTTTTGGAATTTCAGGGCTCCTTCCCCTTCCTCCTCCCCAAGACGAACACGATCGACAACCTCGGAGACAACCTCTCGAAGCTGGTCACTCTCTCGCCGACGGGAACAGGCAAGATTCGATTCTTCGAGATCAACAACATCGGTCGTCGGAAGCAGCACGATTTCTCGGGCTCGGAGATGATTGGGAACATCCCGGACACCATCGAGCTGTATGCTGAGGTGAGCAAAACTTCCCCTCTCCCAAGTTCGAGAGAAGAAGGCAAGAGCGGAGAGCTGACTTGGTTCGTTCGCTTCCTGCTTTGCTCTGTTCGTTTCGCTAGGAGGTCCCGCTGGACGAGGTCAACATGGGCGAGGACGAGACTCTCATCTCGGTCTTCCACTTCTCCAAGGAGCCCTCGCGCTGGCATGGCATTCCTTTCCGATTCGTCGTTTCGCCGGTAAGTCTCCCCCATCAACGCGTCTCCTCCTTATTCCGTGAGCTTTCGCTGACCCTTCTTCTTCGACCGTCTCCAGGGAGAGAAGTTCTCGGAAACCAAGAAGCGACTTCAAGCTCGGACAGGAGCATCGGATAAGGATTTCGCAAAGTATCGATTCGCTCTCATCCTGCAGGATACCTCGGGATACAAACAGCCCAACTACGTCGAGGACGGTTCGTCCCCTCTTTTCTCTCCTTCGCGTCGAGGTCGTCTGAACTGACCTTTACTCTTACGTGCTTCTGTTCCTGTAGATGACGAGATCCACAGCCACAAGTTCACCAACTCGCACTACCTCGGAATCGACCACATCGACAAGACTGGAAAGTCGAATCGAGGAGGACTCGAGAAGGCCATCGTGATTCGATGATCCCCCTTTCGTTTTCCCTTTTCTTCCCTCGTCGGCTCGTTCCTCTGTTGTTTACGACCTCTATCTCTTTCTCTCTCTTGTTCCCCATCCGTACGCTTGCTCGCTCTACTACACTCTACTACACCTCCCACTCACACGTCGGTTGCCCGTCCTTTTTTTTGCTAGAGTTGGTTCTTGGGTGTTTCGTCTCCTTCTTGCTAGCTTTCTTTCTTCCTTGCTTTCTTCGCTCTCTATCAACCTACTACATTTTCCTCCCCCTTCTCTGTTTTGTTTACCTCTATCACGTCTCCCTCGCTTTTCCTTTGAAGGGTCCCTCTCCTCTTGGATCGACCTCATCTCGTTTTCTTCTTCACGAATCTCTCTCTCCAAATTGAAAAATGAGCTCTTCTTTCGGCTCTGAGCGGGACGGGAAAATCTTTACGAGCCTTCCTACATTGGAGGAACCGCCATGTACGGAAACGTGAGTGATTTCTCTCTCTTCGCTCTCTTGCCCTTCTACGCGTCGCATCTTTCTTTCCGTCGTGTTCTTTCCTTCTCCCAGCTGACCTCTCCCTTCCTCCTCTTCCGCGTCCTTCAGGCGAACTGGATGGTTCTCGGAGCTTTCGTCGCCCTCCTCATCAGCTGTTGTGTTTCCCTCTGTGGATCGTTCGGTCGATTCAGGTCGAGCCGAAACGAGAAGTGCTAAAAAGGGACCTCCAGCTACTAGTGGAAGGTGCGAAGGATTAGCAGGTGGACGATTCTTCTTTGATTTTGCTTACTCTCTCACTCTCTCTCATCTTGTTTTTGATTCTTCGTCTCCTCTTCTCCTCATTTTGGTTCTCCTCCCATTGAACTCGCGTCGCTCCTCATTTTGTTCTTCCGCATTCGTTCTCGAACTGTATCGCTGGCTCTCTACTACTTACGTCCCAATTCAGCCCTCGTCCTAATACGCTCTAATTTATACACATCCGTTGACCCCGAACGGAGGAGGATCGAATCTGAGAGGAGAGAGGCGCGTTCCTCTTTCTCCAGCAAATCAATCTGCCTCTTCTCCCTATCTCTACTGGAGGTCACACCGCTTTTCCCTCGACCACATCCTTCGCCCCCTTTGCCTCACTCCACAACCCGAGTTTCCAAGTCCCGACGCGAGAACGCGTCGTCAGATTTCCCTTTCCTCCTCTTCGACACCGCTCTGGTCTATTTCCCCTCGGGCCTGCTCGGATCCTTCCAAATCTACACACATACTCCTGTGCTCCTCTTGAGCGCCAAGCTTTCGTCCCCTTCCCTGAATCGTGGGGCACGAACGGAGAGTTTTGCTCTTTCGTCACCTCTTCCTCGGCTCCCACTCTTTCGCTTCTCCCATCTTCCTCCCAACCACCACACTCACTCCCTCACAATATCTCGAAGATGTCCCAGTGCTTCACCGATCCCATTCTTACTCTCTTCGACACGTCGACGGTTTTGGCTACCGTCGAGTCGACGTCCACGGCCGTGAGTCGTCCTCGCTTCCCCTTCACGTCCCTCCTCTTCTTCCATCCAACCTTAGCTGACCTCCTCGTCTCTATTCAAGCTCGAAACTACTAGCTTCTATCCTCTCATCCCTTACACCACCACCGTGAGACCACTTTCACAAATTCGAAGGAAAATGGAGAGAAAGTCGAACGTGACGTCGTTCACTGCGAGCTAACCTTCCTCCTTTCTTATCTTAAAGAGTTGCGACGGATACGGTGCGGAAGGAATATTGAGTTCGCATCTTTCTTTGTCTTTCGCTCCACCACAGCAGTGAACCGAACGCTGAGGCCGTCTTCCATGGTCCGGATCTTCTTCCTGATTTTCATCCGTCCAGCTGGCTCGGATACGGCAGGCCTTGGTAGTACCTGCACTCACACTACCACCTATGTGACTAGTATTCTCGGAGTGAGTGGATTTCGATTTGCCTTCAACGCAGTATCTCAGTCCTCAATGACTTGTTGTTTTTCAAGATCACGGCGACGGCGTCGACGATAACTTCGTTCATCACAACCTCCTACACGACTCGCACTCTCACCACCATCCCAACTTCCACTCGATACACCACTCGATGCACCAAGATTGCGGACGGTGAGGAATCGTCGAGCTCGCCCAAGTGAGAGCTTTCTTCATGATTCAACTGGGACGCGACGAAGTTCTGGCTCGCTGACCTTCTCCGTTCTCCCGGCTTCTTACCCAAGAGCTGAACCTACGCCTGCTTCTACTCCGGATCCTCCAGCGACGACTACTCGAGCTGTGATTCCTACGACCAGCGTGAAGCTCGAAGTGAGCTCGGCTCCCGTTACCGTCACCAACTCCCAAGGCGTCGTCTCAGTCTCGGTTGTGAGTTTTCTTTCAGCCTCAGGCACTCAGGCTCTTTATCTGGCTCATCGTTTTTCTCGTTTCTGGTTCTCAGCAAGTCCAAACAGTCTCCGTCGCCGTCGCAGGAGGAGCCGTTTCGAACCTGAACTCCTCGTCGTCTTCTTCCCCTCCCATCGGGTAAGTATACTCTTTATTTCGCCCCATCTTTTCTATTCGTTTAATTGATTATTTCTCCTTAATTCCACAGGCCCATCGTCGGAGGAGCGGTCGGAGGACTCCTTGTCATCGGCTGTCTCGTCGGATTCTTCCTTCGACGAAAATCCAAGAAGAACGCAGCTGCAGCTCGACGAGACGACGATGGCTACGATGTCTACGGAGCCGGAGCTGGTAGGAGGAGTACTGATCGAGGAGAGAAGTGAGCTCTCAAGTCTGTTTTCTGGCCTTCGAGGTTGACGGACGGTTGACGGTCGACGCCTCTTCGAGCTGACCTCGCTTTCTTTCTTCTTTCGTTCGCAGAGTCGAGAGGAAAAGGGTGGATCTCGTCGAGCAGGACGTCTCTCCTGGTCACGTTCAGCCTTTCACTGTGCGTCTTTCTCTTTGATCGCTCTTTTTTTACGAAGTCAAGACGATCCAGTTCAGTTTCGCTGACCTCGCTCCTCTCGATTTCCTTCTCTTTCACTTCTACCCCTTCCATAGTACACCGAATTCCCAACTGCCATCCCTTACTACCCTCAGCAGCAAGAACAACAGCACCAACGTCACCCTTCGAACGCGTCGTCCGGTCCTTCCTCCTCACCCTACCTTGACAATCCCCAATCTCCCAGCTCCTACCAAAGTCACTCCTCCCGTCCTGCCTCTCTCACCCCCGCTCAAGCCAAGGCCTTCGAGGCTCATCGAAGTCGAAGCGCTCAGAGCGCGGAGGCATCTGCTTCAGGTTCAGGAGTACAAGGAGGGGGAGGAGCAGGTCCCTCAGCGTTCAGGGAGGAAGAGGAGGAGATCGTTGTTCACGAAGATGCTGGTCCGATAAGAGTAGACTTGCCTCCTGTTTACAACCCGGGGGCGTAGCTTTCGGGAGGGAGAGAAGGTGGTACTTTTGGTCATTTGGTTTTTCTCGCGACGCGTTTTCGTCCTCTCTGCGGTTCCTCTTTCGGTTGGCTTGCTTAGCTTGTAAAACTCATTGAATGATCCTACTACACAATCTTTACTAAAGCGAGGTCCTGGGAGCTACTTCGACTCCTGGGCGAAGAAGAAGAGGTGGGGGGGAGTACGAAGGCAGAAAGAACGGAGCGCCGACAAAAGTCGACGAGCTCGGGATGAAATTTGGCTCTCTTTTTTCGCAAGCTTTGCGCAGTTTGTGTAAACCAGTAAGCGTCGAAATGAACAAAAATGGAGGACCTCTTGGTCAAGGTGAAGGGAAGTAAAATGCGGACGAGAAGGAGGAAGACGAAGATGAAAGCTCGCGACGAAAGTGTTGACGCCAACGTCGACACGCTCCTTCTCCCCTCCTCCATCTCCTTCCCCTTCTCTTCCCCTCGCTACCTCCCTCGCTCTTCCTGAGGACCGTGGATGTCCGCACCATCGCCGCCGATAGCGACATCTACTCTGATTCCATTAGAAGACGCCAGCTCGCTCTCCTTCCCCGACCCATCCTCCTCCCTCCCCTCCTCCTCCTTCCCCTTCGACGACCCCTCCTCCTCTGCCCTCCCTCCAAACCACATAGGTCCCGTCTCGACATCCTCAACCAAAACCTACGAGCCTGCCATTCTCGCTCGCACTACTCTCGGCAGCAACGGGAACGGCAAGCAACCTGAACGAGTAGGAGGAGGTCCAAGGGTCTCTGGCGAGCTCGCATCGGAGAACCAGCCTCGTCGTCGGGTATCCCAGGACTCAGAGGATGACGACGAGACTTGGGACGACTGGGGGAATGGGAACGATGCTACCGCCAGCAAGGAGAGGCTCAGCGGAGGTAGGAGGAGTGGCGGAAGCAGCAGTAGCAGGGAGGAGCTGGACCGGGAGATTGAGGCTTTGGCGGATCAGGACGCTGAGGACGCTGCTGCTGGAGGGAGTGCGGAAGTCTGGGATAAGAAGCTCAAGAAGGCGCTCTATTGGAGACACGTACTGGTAACGGGGATCTTTGTCATTCTCTGGTGAGTTGTCCTCCTTCCTTTTTGCTTGAAGGAAGGAAGCATGGTTGAGCTCGTCCGTTTCCAGAACCAAGAGAGCTCAGAGCTTATTTGTCGCTTCTTCTTCTTCCACAGGTACGCGTTCTCGACATGCATATCTGTGAGTGAAAGCTACATCTCGGCTTGACTGATGAGGAGAAGAGTCCTGGAACACGGAGAGGGATGAAGGGAGAGTGTCGGAAGCTCTAACGAAGGAAGAGGCGATGAGCTCAAGTCGAAGCTGACCTCGAACGTTCGCTGTTTTCCCTTTATCCCTTCTGCCATATCCAGCTCTACAACAAATGGGTCTTCGGTCCCAAGTACTTCGGGTTCCCATTCCCCATGTTCAGTGAGTTCATAGCTCCTTCTGACGAGCTCGGACAGTCGAGAAGGAAGGAGGAGCGAGCTGAGATGAGCTAGAACGCAAGCTGACCTCTGTCTTCCTCCCACTTCCTCCAGTGACCTTCTGTCAGATGTGAGTTGCTCGAGACTTTATCTTTAAACGTCTTGCGGTGTTCTAAACCACGACTTTGCTGCCTTGACGGAAACTCAGGCTGGTCCAGTTTTCCCTCGCGTCCATCGTTCGATACTCGATGCCTGATCGCTTCAAGCCGCCTTGCAACCCAAGCCTCAGGGATTACGGGTGAGCTACATTCTATACGTTCTTCGTGTCCTCTTCGAGCTGACTCGAATGCCACGGATTTCTCTCAGTCTTCGCGTCGCGCCGACAGCAGTCAGCACGGCTCTCGATATCGGTCTTTCCAACCTCTCTCTCAAAACGATCACGCTGTCTCTCTACAGTGAGTCTAGCTTCTTTACTTCGTACATGGGGACCCGAAGCTAATGCAGTATTCTCTCTCTCTCCTACAGCTATGTGCAAATCATCCGTGAGCAGCTCGATCTTCCCTCGTCGAGTCTCTCGAGGAGACGCGTCCTGACTTCACTCTTACACCTCCCAGACCCTCATCTTCGTCCTCATTTTTGCCTTCGCCTTCCGCCTGGAAGTCTACTCTCTTCGTCTCGTTGGAGTCATCGGTCTCATCACCGCCGGAGTCTTCCTCATGGCCTACAACACGACAGCCGTCTCGATCCCTGGAACGATCATGGTCTTCTCCGCCTCCGCTCTCGGAGGTCTTCGTTGGGCTCTCACCCACTCGCTCATGATCAAGGAGGAGCTCGGAATGACAAACCCTTTCGCCACCATTTTCTGGATCACTCCTCTGATGGGCTTGACGCTGGCTATCGTGAGCATGGCGACGGATGGATGGGGGAACGTCTTTGGATCGGAGTTTTTTGCGGATGGGAGAGCTCTGGAGACGATCTTCTTGATCATCTTCCCTGGATTCTTGGCTTTTTCGATGGTCGCCTGCGAGTACTAGTGAGTGTGGACCGTCGCCGTTCTCGCTCGAAGCGGAGGAAACTCGAACTCGAACTCATCCTCTTCCTCTCGGCTCCTTTCGCAGCATCATTCAACGAGCTGGAATCGTCCCTCTGAGTGTCGCTGGAGTTTTCAAGGAGGTCACCACCATTAGCATCGCTTCTTGGGCTTTCGGAGACGAGCTGACTCCTGTCAACTTTGCTGGTGAGTCCGAGATCTCTTTCTCTCTTTAACGAGGGGGTTTCGACGCGTCGCCCGATCTGACATTTCCTCTTCCTCTGCAGGTCTCTTCGTAACGATGATCGGTTCGTGTTTCGCTTCCTCGGACGCTCCCAACCTTAGAACTCACATGTACTTCTCCCCTTTCCAGGTATCGGCTTCTTCACCCACCACAAATATCAAAAATCGATGAGCGAACCTCTCGGCGCTCACGGTCGAGCTCTCCCTCGCTCTACCGAAGACGACGAATCCCATCCTCTCACCTCGATGGGAGAACGGTCTCCACACGATGGCGTGGCGTCTACTCCTGTATCCGGAGGCTTCTGGAGCTTCCTTTCAGTGAGCCAGCCGTCAACGAGCCACTTCACTTCCGCGCACGAGCTCCCCGCTGACCTTCCCTCTCTCTCCTCCTCCTCCAGCCGACACCCACGAAACACGAGGCCATCCCCTACGCTCCTATTACCGTCTTCGCCGACGACGAGCCCGGAGTGGCAGCGGCGGACACGTCAGCGGGCGAGAGCGCGAGGGATAGATACGAACGAGGTGCGGTGGAGGATCGAGATCGCTAGTCCTCAGCTTCGACGAGCTCGTTCTCAGGGATTTCTGGGGCTTTTAACTTTACATAGATACGATCTTAGAAGATGGTAGAAGATGGGTTGTCTCGTTTCTGATCTATTCTTCCTCTAAACGAAAGAACTCGGGAACTTTCGAGGCGGAGACTCGAAGGAAATGCTTCTACAAGCTCTCGTTCCCCTCCTCTCAGCTCCTCTCCCTCGAATATGAAAACGTGCAAGTCATTAAGATCGTTTCACACGGCTCTCCCTCCTCCCCAAAGCGCTCCCATCCTGCAGTCTCGTCAACCTAGCTCAGCATCTCTCGAAGACCTTGTACAGATCGGGCAGGTTCGCCATCTGAATGACATCTCCCTCCGTCAAGAGACTCTTCGGAGGAAGAAGGTGCTTCCTGATCGCTGGGAAGATGACATGCTCGACTTGGTAGAGTTCTAGGGGAAAAGAAGGAAGAGCGAGATCTCAGTCGCGTCGTAGTTGAGAGCGAGACGAACGGGAACAGGGACATCGAGACTCACCGTGCTTTCTCTCAGCTGTATCATCTTCCTTCTCGTTCGATGTCGGGTTGTAAGTCGAGAGGGTTGGGACGGGGACGTAGAAGAAGGCGAGTTCGCGAAGGAAGGAGGAGAAGCATTTGGCTTCGTCTGTCCAGTCGACCTGAGAAGAAAAAGGAAGAAGCAAAGTCGAAGGTCAGCTCGAGAAGGGTAAGAAGGACGACGCGAGATACGAAGAATCACCCCAGGTCCCAGTCGAAGTAAGAACATCGGCAGCCTATCCATGTTGGGGAAGTATCCCTTCAGGAGAAGAGGGATCGATTGAAGCTTTCCGTCCTCGGTGATGTTGAGTTTGAAGTACTCCTCGAGCATCTCTCGTCGTTCCAGAAGTCGATTGTAGATCCACTGCAATCGAGGAGTCCAAAAAAAGAAAAAGTGAGCTCTCGTCACGTCGAGCAGACCGCGAAGGAAAAGGGAATGAAGACGAACTGACCTCGAGTTTCGTCGGTCTGTCTTTCTCCTCGAGCTCAGTTTCGGGGATGAACTTGATGGCGGTCTCAAGGAGAGTTCGAACTTCGGGAGCAGGTTCGAGGGTGAGTCTGGCATAGGCACCGAATTGAAGGAGACCGAGTTGGTGGAAGAGTTCCTCGCTTTGAGGGAAAAGGAAAGACGCGTCCACGACCGTCAGTGGCTCAGATCGAAAACGAGATAGAAGAAAAAGGAGAGGAATCCAGACTAACGCAATGGCAGCATGGTTGATGAGGTAGAGTTTCGTGCTGTGTTGGACGGCGGAGAGGGAGAGGTCGTAGTCGACGATTCCGACGAACTTGTGGTTTTGGACGAGGTCGGTGAGGGCTGTTGATAACGAAGGCCATTCAGAAACGCGAGAGAAGAAGCACGGCATGATACAATTTAGCTCACCTGTGTGCTTCTTCGCAATCACCTGAGCTCGCAAGTCCTTGATGCTCGTCAAGTTGCAAACAACCTCCTTGATCACTCCTCCCGCTCCAACTCCACGACTCTTCGCTCGAACCTCAGCAGCCGACGGAAGCTCAACCTCAACATCCTGACCCTTCCAATTGACACCGTCGTCCCAATCATCCTCGTCGTTTCCTCCTCCTCCTCCCTCTCCATCGAGCATGTCGACGTCGATAGGCTGAGCAAGGTTTCCTCCTTCCTCGATCGTCTTGCGTCGTTTTCGAGCTGAACTGCTCGAATGATCGTTCGCTACTCCATGAGAGTGGGACCCCGTAGCCGAGGAAGGTCGACGGTTGGGAAGTTGAGAGGGATGAACGGGAGCGAACATCGAGTCGAGGGTTCGGACTGTGGGATCGACTCGGACCTTGTGAGAAGGTGCTGGTTTGGCTGATGAACGATCATGGTGATGAAGAAAGAAACGAGAAGATCAGTTCTCATTCCGAAATGAGACAGAGACGAGAGAAAGATGAAGGATACTCACGTTTAGAAGTCGAAGAGGAACCAGGTCGTCGGATCTCCTTCACTCGCGAAGAACCTTCCTCCTCTTCCTCTTCGTCGTCCTCAGACTCATCCCTCAAGGCGTTGGGATCGGATGCTCCAGGAAGGAGGCTCTGAACCTGACGAGTGAAAGAGACGCAAGCAAGCAGATTCAGCTGAGTTCTCGTCGCGTCTTCGAGCCGTTCTCACTCACCTGAAGAGAGTAAGTCCTCGACGAGTTCGCTCCAGCCAGAACCTCCTGAACTCGTTCGCAGATAGCTTCGATGATTTCGTCCTCGTTTATGAAGCGAACCTGGAAATCAAAGAGAGACGGTTCAGCGAGCGCAAAGAGAGACAGGCAAGACGCGACGCGGCTTCACTCACCTCCTTCTTGGTGGGATGGACGTTGACGTCGATGTTCTTAGGGTTGATTTGAAGACTGAAGGGGAATGGACAGAGTCAGGTTTGGAGTAGAAAGACAGTCGAAAGCAGAGAGAGGAGGACGAACCTGAGGTAAACCCAAGGGAACGTTCCCTTCGGCAGGAAAGCTCCGTACAGCGAGTCGATGGCCTTCTTGATCTTCGGCGAGTCGACCGATCGATCTATAGACGAATCAAGAGTTTATCAGCGAGGAAAATGGGAGAGGCGGATTGTTTCGAGACACTCACGGTTGATAAATGCTAAGAATCCGCCCGTCGGTTTCTTCGAACTCCAGTTCGCTCCGGTCAACCATCCCTCGACGGAGAAGTCCAGAGCTTCGTCCTTAGCGAGAGGGAGATGGACAAGTTCTCGAGCGAGGGATTGTCCGTAGGCGAGCTTGATGGTCTGAGGAACGGTCGAGTTGGAGGGAGTGGAGATGGTTGGTGCAGAGGAGCCGGCCTGAAAGGAGGAAGGAGAGATATTGAACAAGAGAACTCGGTGAGGTGGAAAGCAAGAGAGTCAACTCGGCCTCAGGACTCACCTTCTTGCAGACGAAGGCGACGGTAGGGTTGTGAACGGCGTAGCGAGTGACGACGTCGAGGATCCTGGAGAGTTCGTCGTTCGCAGACTTGAGAGCTCGTCGACGAGCAGGAGTGTTGAAAAAGAGATCCTCGACCTATGGAAAACAGAGATGAGTATATCAGCATCCATTCTCGATCACGGAGACCTCGAGAGAAAAAAAGGAAGCGGGTCGAGACAGAAGAGGACTCACGATGATGGTCGTCCCTTGATTCCCAGCAGCCGACTTGGGTTCCTCCGTCTCTCCAGGCTTAGGAGCGACGAGGACTCCGTTCGCGTAGTGAGCTCTGCAAAAGCAGAAGGAACATGTCAGAAACAGAGAGAAGGTCGAAGAGACCAAGGAGGGAAAGAGACGAGACTCACTTCCAAGCGCAACTCGACTCCTTCGTCTTTGTGAGGACACTGACGTGAGCGACGTGAGAGACTGAAGCGAGAGCTTCTCCTCTGAATCCGTAGGTCGACATAGACTCGAGGTCTTCGAAGGTTCTGAGCTTGGAGGTCGTGAATCTCTGGCAGAGGATGGGGAGATCGGCGTGCTGAAAGAGAGAGGAGGGAAGGAAGGAGAAAAGGTCAGCTTGAGCTCGAGATCTCCTTCTTTCTCTTCTCCGCCTGTCCACCTTCGCCTTTTGGGTTAAGAAGCTCTTAGAGAGATCCATTACACTCTCCCTCGCTTCTGAAGTAGGCTCCTTCGACGTTGAGCCTCCTAGTCTCGCAGATTCTCTTCCAACTCCACCCAAAGTCCACCCTCCTCCTTCGTCGAGCTCACTCTCTCCTCCTTCCCTTCCCCTCCTCTCTCTCGTGTTTGTCGTTACTCACTCTGACTCCACACCCGTCATCCTGGATCTGCAGCAGCTTCAACCCACCGTCTTTGACTGTGATCTTGATGGAAGTCGCTCCAGCGTCGAGGCAGTTCTCGATCAGCTCCTTGATGCAGTTGGCAGGTCTCTGAATGATCTCTCCAGCAGCAATCTTGTTCACGACGTCCTCCTCAAGTCGGATGATGGGTCGAGGTTCACCAGGAGAGAACTCGGAGACAGGTTCGTCCACGTCCATGTCGAGAGGAAGAGGGGAAGAGTTGAGCGAGATGGGGAGGGTGAGTGGTGGAGGGAAGGAAGCAGAGGTCGCGTCGATTCGAAGGTTGAGCTCACCATCTCCTTCCTTCAGCTGCCCACCGTCGTCGAGCCTCCCATTCCTCATTTTCACAGCTTCGAGAGGTGAAGAAAGAAGCAAGACCAAAAATAGACACCTAAAAAGAAAGATACACGAAGAAGACGAGGAGCGAAAACGAGGCGACCACCAGGAAACGAAAGCTAAGCAAGAAAACGACCCAACCCCTCCCCTACTTCGTCGCCGCCTGAACAGCCTTGATCTCAGCCTCCAAATTCGCGATAGCGAGCTTCTGCCTTTCCCTGAACATCCTCTGCTTCTTCCTGTTCTTCTCCTTGTACGCCTCGGCCTTCTCCTTCTCGAACGGATCCTCGACGGTGTCCGTCGCGACCTGCTTCATCGGCGACGCCGAACCCGAAGTCGAGGGGATTTGAGGAGCGAGCGGTTCCGATTTCATGGTAGTTGAGAGGGAGGGTAGCGAGGGAGGGATGGGCGAGAAGGTGCTGGAAGAAGCGACGGCGAAGGCAGGAAAAGTGGGTTCGGCTGGTTCGACGCGAGCACCTCGAGAGAGAAGGAAGGTTTTGGTCGTAGGAGAGGAGGCGAGGGGTTGAGTTGTAGGAACGAGGGGGACCGATGCTGATTCTTGAGCGATATTGGCGAGATCCTTCTCCTGGGCGTCGAAGGTCTGAGGAGAAAAAAGGGAAGAAAGAGAAAAGGGAAGAAGAGAGTCAGCGAGACGCGTTCGAACGAGCTCTAAGATCGAAGGTCACAGATGAAGGAAGAGGTCAAAGACTCACAACCTTCCACTTCTTCCAAGCAGCCTCTCCGCCATCCATCTTCCTCACAAACTCCTCCAAAGCACTCTTCTCCCAATCGATCTTCTCCCTTTCCTTCCCGAGATGCTGGATGTACGTCTCCGCCGTTGAGAGGATTGTCGTCTTGCCGTTCTGCTCCTTGATGGGTGGAATTCCTTCGATGAGACCGGTGAGGGGATCGGGCTTGTCGGTGAGAGGATTGAAGGGGGCGTAGGTGTCGCTGAGAGAGGAGATCGATGGAACGAGAGTCTGATCAGCGAAAGCTTTGGCCATCGAAGCTGGACGCCGAGGAGAGGATAATCAAATCTACTCACTAGAGAGCTCGCAAAGCCGGAACAGAGTTCCTCAATGCATGGTACGCCTGATTCTCCAACGCTCGTTCCCTCCCTTCCTCTCCGAACCCGAAGTTCTCAATCGCGTAAAGGGAGAAGTCCTTCGGAAGGCTGAGCAACTCCAACTCTCTCTCCTTCCTGATCCTCCTCTGCTCTTGGTCGGCGAGGGTTTTTTTCTCACTTGCGGACTTGACGCCGACCTTCTTCTTGGCGTATCTCGGTTGCTCGATCTCGGGTTCGTCGTTGGAGTCGATTTCCGTGACGGCAGCGTCGTTCCTCCTCCTCTTGCCGAGTCGAGCGTCGCGAGAGGAGGAGGCGGCATCTGCTGAAGGGTTCGAAGTGGATGTGGAGGCTGCTGAACGAGTTGATGATCCTGGAAGGGTCGGAAGCGGAGGAGGGAGGAGGGAGGGGAGGGAGGGAAGAGGATCGCCTCGCTTGTCGCAGGGGACGAGTTTCCCTTCAGAATCGGGGATATGAGGAACCCAGACGCCGTTGATTTGGATCTCGGAGATGAGGATGGTCTGAGGTTTCTTCTTAGGGACCTTTGGTTTAGGAGGAGCTTTGGGTTTGGTTTTGGAACCTTTGGGCCTTCCGACGCTGAAGAAGGAAAGACAACGAGGTCGACCAGTTCAGAAAGGGTTCATCAACTGCCCTCCTACCTCAGATACACCTAACTGAAGCCTCCAATCACTATAGATGGTGTGCAGAGGACTCACGGAGCTTTTGCTTTCACCTTGCCGACGTCACCCACCTCTGGCCCTCCCTCTTTCATCCCGAGACCGTACGATCGCTCTCCGATGACCGATGTCGACGAAGGATCCAGTTGGTAGACTGGATCTTGTCCTAAGGCAGCTTGGAAAGCCTCGAAAGGGTCGAGTCCTTCTCCCTCACTGCTGTCGTCGTCGTCCAGTACCACTTCGGCGTCGACGATCCCCCCAGTAGCGAGGCCGTCGTTCTGAGAGATGGATCCCGAAGCCAGAGTGTCGAGAAGGGTATCAGAGTAGGACGAGGGGTTGTTTTGTTGAGGTTCCAAGAGGTTGAAAGGGCTGAGACCGAAAGGGCGATGGAGAAGGAAGGCCAAAGGTCAGCTCACTTTCCTCACAGTCGTTCAGCTGGCTCCCTGATGCATCCCTCTGACCAGGCTAGTTCGATAGAAGACGTACCTTTCCGACCCTGTCTGCTGTGGCTTGTCGACGTCCATACCTCCCCAGAGTCCGAGGATGAGAGCCGCGTCGTGCTCGTCCGGTCTGATCGAGGAGGAAGCCGACGTCGACGCTTGGTTGTACGACGACGACGAGCTAGAAGGCTGAACGGGGTAGACGAGGCCTTGGTCGGAGGGAGTGGGTACGGTGTTACGTGCGAAAGGGTTTGGGGAAGGTTTGGATCCGTTGAAGTTCATGGGAAAGGGCGCCTGAGAAGAAGGAAGGAAGTCGAGAGGGGAGAGAGAGAGAGAGAGAGAAAGTGTCGAGGCTCTGGCAAGACGTCAAAGATAACCAGGTCAGCTGGAAGCTGTACCAGAAGCGTAAATATCCGCTCATAATGATAGATACGAACTTGTTCCTTCTCTGTAGACGTGGGAAGCAGAGGAGGGAGCAGTCAGTCACAAAGCTCGTGAGAGCTCGCTCGCCTTTTGTTCCTTCCTCCTCTCTTTCTTCTGCGTCCCAGCTCGTAGCTCTGGTTCCCTGCTTGGACCGGATGAGGCAGACTTACAGATATAGAGAGCACAGAGAGATTGCTGAAAAGGTCCAGGATCGGGTGCTTGGGTAAAGGAAGACGCGGAAGGGGAATGTGCTTCTGAGGCAGTAACCTTCTCCTTCACGACGCATCGCCTTCTCAAAGTCCTCTGCTTCGGAGATTACCTCATCTTAGAGTTCTCTAGAATCGGCGAAACACCGCAGCCCGCCGAGACGAGGAAAATCAACCTCGGCAGGCGAGAAAAGTGACCAAAGAAAGCGGAGTTTCCAAGGAAGGCCGTCATTCTTGTTCTCTCTCGCAGTTTCCTCCTTGTGTTCTTCCGACCTCCAACGACGTCTTGCTCTCCAGCCCAGCACTCTCCACAAGTCCTCCCCCTCGACTCTCTCAACCCAAACTTCTCTCGAAACCAATGTCTCCCACCAATCAATCCAACTCCAACCTCACCACTCTCCCTCCGACGGCTCACCTTGCCGCGTCGGATCCTCATGGAGAATTCCACTCTGCTCAACCTGGATCGAACAGCATGTGTGAGTCCTACTTTCTTCTGAGTATGTACGAACTCGGGTTTGACGTTCTGACGAGCTTTCCATCCTTTTACTGCACGACCCTCTCCTGTGACAGCTCTTTATCCTCCGGCCAAACCTGTCGAGTCTGTTCAAACCGAGGAGGAGTCTGATCCTCTGCGTCCTCGAGGTGGTTGTGGATTCTGTCTTGGAATTTGGACGGCAATATGCTGCTGTGGCTGTTGCGTCAGTGCCTTTCATCGTTGGCGTCGAGGGAAGCCCAAAATCCTCAGCTCGAGCTGACTTTGTTCTCCTCCCTCTGCCCGCCTTCCCTTTGCTCCCCTACCCCTCTGCTCGACGTAACCCATCCCCTTCTCGCTCTCTTCTTCTGCTCTGTTCCCTCTAAAACAGATGTAAGGAATGAGGAGCCCTGTCGTAGAGTCCTGCGTCTCGGCAGCCGCAAGCCTGCCGTCCCTCGTCCCTCCTCCTTTTACGTTTTCACCCTCTTTCCTTCCAGCCGCTAGTATCTTTACTCGCTCATACTCTCTCGAATCGCTCTAATCCTCCTTCTACACATCGGATCCGTTCACTTCTTCTTTCCTCACGTTATCGCTCGCTACCTTCACGACGCTCCGCTCTCTCGATGCTTATCACGATCTTTGGCTCCTAATTCAGTTCGAGAGAGTATGAGATCAAACTCTGCTTTTTTCTACCCCGATGAAAGTAGGAACAGCGAACGAGGGACTCAAGGAGCCAGAAGAAGCGCGACGCGTCGTCTTCGGAGCGATCTGATCCGCTTCACGTCCTCTGATGAGCTCTGTTTGGAAGAATCGAAGACATACATCAAAAATAGGAGCTCGTTGATTACTTTGAGCAGTACTGGAAGACTCAGCCTCGAACATCGAGTCGCAAATGTGAGAGCGAACGTAAAAGACCGTAGAGAACTTACGGTTTCCCAGTTCAGCTGGAAGTATGTCCTTGAGGGTTCGCGTAATCGTAGAGTAAGTTAGAAGTCGGAGGATCCAAGAGCGAAGTCGAGAGGAGAGCAAGGAGTTGAGAGACGAGATGAGGGGAGGATGCGGGCGGGAGAGAGGGCGGCGAAGGCTGAGAGATGAGACTGAAAGGTTTTAAAGGCAGGAATCAACTCTGATTTGGAATATATAGCTTCCCAGAAGATATCAAGGGCAATAGAAAAGTCCTCGGGACCTTTCGAGGGTGGAAAAGGGAGGGTTAGCCGGCCGCCCAGCTCAACACCCTTCTTCCCTCTCCCGCAGCTGTCCATCTCCACTGAGCTTCATTTTCTCGATCCACGAACGAGCTTGGCTATCGGAGAGTGAGCATGCTTAAGATTCTGGGATGATTTTCGCGTTTGGCGGCCGACTTTTGGTCCGTGACGAGTTGCTGACCGTTCGAGGTCGAAAGGATGAAAGCTCACCGAGTTCGTCCTTCCTTCCTTCCACCCTCAACCCCTCTCAAGAGCTTTTCATTCAGTAAACCCCCCTCACCCGCTTCCGCCGCACCTCTGCCATCCTCTGCGCTCTCCACCTTCCGCTCCAACCTCCTCAGAATCCCTCAAAATGTCCCGTCGGAATCCGAAGAAGCAGTTCAGCTCGCTGGGAGTCGAAGTACCAGAGGATCTGCACCATCAGCCTGCTATCTATCACCACCCAGACCCCATCCTTCGAAGGTAGGAACCCCCCCTTTCTTTCTCTGCTACGTGAAAGGTGGATCAGCTCGCTGACTTTCTGCTGCTTTGGTTGAGCTCAGACTTCGACTCGAGGATCAGTCTGGCGTCCCCATCCCTGACCTCAAGAGCTACTTCCGAGACATCAAAGTCATCTGCTTCTACTTTGGAGGGATCTACGGAGAGGCTTCCTTGCGAGAGCTCCATCGAGTGAGTTTCTCGTACCAGAAGGAGCCGGGGGGAAGGAAAAGAAGCTGACTCGCTGGCGACTTTGGTGCGAGCTCATCCAGGATCTCATCGCCCTGAGCATGAAGGAGAGAAAACGTGAGCTTCTCTCCCTGTCGTCTGATCAGTCGTTGGAGTGTAGTGGGTTCTAACAGACCTTCTCTTCTGCAATTTTTCTCCAGAATTTGCGCTGATGTGAGTCGTTTGTCGAGAGCTACCTCGCCTCGGAGCCGGCCGCCTTTCCTCCTTTCCTTCTTTCCTTTGCTGACCTCCTTTCTATCTTCCCTTCCTTCCCCTCTTGTCTGCTCTCAGATACGTTTCCACGGATACCAAGTTCGAAGAGATGAAGTCCATCGTTCAGGGGAAGCCATGGTTGAGAATGGTGAAGCTTCATCTCTTCTCCTTCCCCGTCGCGAGCTCGCTGCTCTTTACCTATCTTCGGGAAGCTCGAGCTCACCATCTCTCGGTCTGTTATCCCCCACAGACCTTCCACGACGGTTCTGACTTCGCTGCCCTCGCGAAATCCGCACCAGCAGAGGTCACGGAGATCCTCAGGGGGGAAGACTTCATCCTCTCTCATGACCTGGACGAGTACGAGATCCCTGGAGAAGGCATTGCTGATCCCCTGGTAAGCCTCACTGCTCCCTTCTCAACGCTACCTTACTCGTTACACTGCCGTTCCGATATCCACCCACGTTCATCCCTCGTCCTTGCTAACTCGCGTCTCCCTCCCTCTCTCCTCTCGCCTCTCCGCCCTCCTCCTCTCAGGAATACGACTACGTCCGACCTCTCTCCCGAGCAGCCCTCGCCGCCCACATCGGAGCTCTCAAAACACCCACTCTTACCATCTAGTTCGCATCTCTCTCTCCTTCCTTCTCTTCTTCAACTCGCGTCCAAGCTCACCCCTCTCCTTCTCTCGTTCTTCCTTTCGCAGCCATCTCCCCTCCCATCGAATCCTCGACCGTTTCGCTCGGATAGAGCAGTTCAGACCAGGGCAAATTGGGAAGCGCATGCAGCTTTGGAAGGAGGGAAAGTCGAGTGGAGTGTCCGCCAAGGGTGAGTCTCGTTTCGTTTCGTCGTTCTTGAAGTCGAACGAGCTCACGCGTCCCTCTTCGTTCCTTTGTCCGAGCAGACATTTTCACAGCGATGCGATGGTCGATCCTTCTCGCTGTGCTGGTGGGGCTGTACAAAGCTCTCATTTTCTTCGGAGGGTGAGCCTTCTGTTCCCTCCCTCCCTCCCTCCCTCTGGCGTGCGCGCGTTCTCGACTGACCTGCTCTTCTTCCCTTCCCTTTCTTTCGTCTCAGACCTCAATTCGACTTCATCCCCGTTCTGATGGACCGAATCTCCACAGGAAACATCTTCCCCGAGCGAGCAGGAGCCGCGACGACCGAGTTTTTGGCAGAAGGAGCGAAGTCGTTGCCCACTCTGAGCGTGACGAGGGCGACGATCTGAGAGGCGAGAGAGATAGAACGGAACGCTGTTAAATACCCTTACGCTTGAACTTCATACGATGCTCTTTCGAACCTTTTGCTCTTCTCTCTTTCTCTCTTCCACCCCGCTCGTCGAACGAACGACTTTCTCTCCTCGCTCTCGTCGCCGCCGCTTCGCTCCTTTTTGCTCCAGTTTTCATTCATTGTCACACCTCGAAATGAGTTAGAGGATCGATGCAAAGACATCCAGAACTTTCGGACCAGGCGTAGCCTACCATGAACCGAAAAAAACAAGGAAGGAAAGTTAGCGAACGGTTCTTGAAAAACATCGAGCTCGAACTAAGGAACGGACTCACCCCACTCCGCAAGCCAAACCTTCACACTCGTCGCCAACCGAACCTTCGAAGCTCCCCTCCCAACATCCTGAGTCCCTGTGTGCTTCTCTTCTCCGACCAGAGCGTAGGCTGTGACGAAGCGAAAGCAGAAAAGAACCAAAGTCAGCGAAACGCGTCCCTTCCCTCGTCTCCTCTCTCTCTCCCTCCCTCCCTCCCTCCCTCCCTCGTTCTCGATCGCTTCGCTTCGCTCCTCTCGCCCACTCACCAAGACCCAAAAAACTCTCCCCCTCCAACGCGACCAGCCAACTCTCCAACACTCCAATCGCCTCGGTTCCATGCAGACCATGGAGGTCGAGAAGTGCCTCCTCCCTCTCTCCCGACGTGCTCCCCACCGCTCCAGGTGTCGAAGAAGAAGCGACTCCCATGAGGACTCCAAGTCCTCCTCCGACTTCCTTTCCTTTTCGAGCTCGATCGAGGGGGTCGTTGGAGCCTCCTTGACGAGCTAGGATGGCTTCTTGGGCGAGACGACGACGGTCGCGGACGAGTCTGCGAAGGAGGGGAGGTGTGAGTTTGAGGAAGAGGAGGAAGGGAAGGAGAAAGAAGATGAAACCTACTTGGATGAAGCCTCAGCTCCTTCGGCAGTCATCTGTTGGTGCAAAAATGAAACAAATCCGTCAGCTCCTCTCTCTCTCTCCCTCCCCTCCCACTCCCACTCCCCTCCAAACTCACCTTCTCATTCCACTCCTGCCCCTCCCTCGAAAACCTCTTCGCCCCCGCCCCATCTCCCTTCCTCCAAGCCTCCGCCGCCTTACTCAAACTCTGATTCCTCAACCCCCCAACTGGATCGCTCTCTCCCTCGCTCGCATGTACAGAACGCTCATACTCGACCCTGTTTTCAGCGTCGGGAGGAGACTTGGCGGTCGAAGAGTGATTCGGGTGGAGGCTCGAGGGAGGGGGTTGGTTGTTGTTGAAGAAGATGTCGGAGTGAGTGAACCGTTTCCGTTTCGGGAGGCGGCGGAGGGACCGATGGGTGAGATTGAGGAAGAGGAAGAGGAGGAGGAAGATTGGAAGCGGGAGCCGTTGAGGAGGGGAGAGGTTGAGGAAGGGGTTTCTTGACGGCTCTGGGAGAGGTGAGAAGTAACGAAAAGGAAGGATCAGCGACCGAGGAAGAGCCTAGAGGAGGGAGAAAAAAAAACTCACGAAGAAAACCTCGTCCTTCCCAAATCAATCTTCACCGCCGGAACCCTCGAGGAAGCCGAACCAGCTCTCGAAGTCGACGACGACGATCCACCTCCAAGCTCAGGGAAGTCTTCAGCCGGAGAAGGAGTACTGCTGCTGCTTCCTTGTTGCCGATTGAGACCGTTGAGCGCGTCGGGGGAGGAGGAGAGCTCAATGTTGGCGATGGCGTTGCTGAGGGCTTGAGGGTCGAAGCCGGAAGGGAGGGTGTGGATGAACTGCAGAGACGAAAAGGAGGGAAGAAGAGAGTCAGATCCAGACGAAGATGATGAAGAAGGTGCGAAGAAGAGAGAGAGAGGGAGAGAGAAAGGGAAAGCTCACCTCGCATTGCTCTGAAGGATCGAATCGACGCGTTCGACGAGATGGCAACGAGGAAAGTCAGCGAGGGCCGAAGCGAAGCCGACAAATTATAGATATCGAACTAGTCTTACCTCCTTTAGCACACTGTCCTCTCAACCAGAACCTACACAGAGCTCTCTCGATGTCGTGTCTGATCAGCGGAAAGGAAAGTCGCGTCAACCCCATCTCCCTTCCTTGCACGCCTCCGAGAGAGAGAGAGAGAGAAGGAACGCGCTACTCACGAGAACCTACAATCCGCCCTCCTACACTCCCCTTGCAAGTAGTACCTACAAACCCTCCCTCCAAACGGACTCCTCGTCCCAAACCGACTCGGACTGCCCGCTCCTCCTCCACCTCCATCCCCAACCACCCTCGCTGCCGACGCTCCATGCTGCAACACCACTCCACCTCCCGGGAGCAACCCATTCCCACCGCTAGTATTGCTACTACTACTAGCGATAGGAGCTCCGTTCCTTCCTCCAGCAACGACGTATCCCTCCCTCGGAACGAACGTTCGAACGGCTCCCAACGGCAAGGACGACGAGGTTTTGGACTCTCCTGATTCTCCAGCGGCGATGAGGTACTGCATCGTTGAGTCGAGGTCGTATCCCCATTTGTGTAAAGCGACTTCGAGTTCGTGGGTGGTGAGGCTGGTGAAGATGGATCCTAGGACTTCCATAGGCGTCATGCTGCTTCCGATTCCAACTCCAACTCCCGCTCCCTCTCCTCCTCCTCTTGCTGCTGCGTCCTGCTGAAGAGCATCCTGCTCAGCCATGGCCCACTCGATTTCGAGAAGATCGGCTTCCTCTTGATCTGGGTGACCGTCCGGGTAGGAGGAGGAGGAGGGTGGCCAGGAGGAAGAACCGGTGGTGGAGGAGGAGGAGAGGAGGGAAGGAGGGAGGGAGGAACCGAAAGGTGAGAAGTCGTCGTCGTCGTCGTCGATTCGGGGAGTACTGCTTCGCGAGGTGGGAGTGGAAGGGGAGGAGAGAGAATTGTTGAAGGCTGAGGGTGGAGGATAAGGGATGACTCTGAAGGCTGGGTCTCCTCGTAGGGAAGCGGATCCTCCTCCGAACAAGGGAGCGGCGATGGCGAGGTTGGACGAAAGCGATCTCGTCAACGAGCCTGGGGATCTACCTCCAACGACGGACGACCAGTCGAGTCCTCCTCCTGCTCCTCCTGAAGCCGACGATGAAGCCGAGAGCGAGGTGACTGTAGCATGACTTGGTTTGGGCGAAGGTCTGAACTCGGTTGCTTTGGCGCTGAGAGTTCTGGGACTCGCGACGGGCGATGCAAGAGGGCTGGAGGGCAGAGGGTGATGAAGTTTGGGAGAGGGAGAAGAGGAGGAAGAGGAGTAGGCGTGGCTGTTGTGGAGGACGGAGGAAGAGAAGGAAGGTGAGGATGGGAAAGGAGAGATTGTGCTGGGTGACTGAGGTCGGTGGTGAGCGGCGAGAGGCGTGAGAGGTCGGAAGGGGATGGACGCTTTGGAGAGGGAGGGAGTGGAGGATCGAGAGGAAGGTCGTTTGGGCGTGGTGTTGGTTATCGAAGGGACGAAAGGGACTTGGTTGATGTCGTCTAGAAGATGGTATCGACAGAGAAACGACGAAGCGTAGAAGAGAGGAAGAGAAGGAAGGAGATGGGGAGGGTCAGCTTGTTGAGCTCTGTTTCTCGCCGTCTTCCAGGTGCTTCGGAGGAGAGCCGACGGAGCGGGAGGGCTATGACTGACCTCTGTGGGTGTGCATGAGTTTGAGGATGTAAGCGTCCAGGACTGGATCGATCTGAGAGAGGAAAAGAAAGAGACGAAGGAAAGGAAGGACGCGTTGGGATCAGCTCATCAAGAAACAGGTTCCTCCCCTTCGTCCACTGTTGCCCCCAACGCGGCTAGAGCAGATCTTCATGAGCAGAAAAGTGGACTATAGGCATACCTTTGACTCGTAACTCAGTCCCAACTCGTCTCTGAGGAGTTCCTTGAGTGTTTCCTCGTCTTCTTCGTCCAACAAGCTGATGACCTTCCCCGTCAGCTCCTCCCCTCCTCCTCCTGCTCCCATCCCTCCTCGTGCTCCTCCTCCGTCGCCTCCCATGCTGCCACCGCCATCTACGCTGCTCGATATGGCCTCCTTGGCCGGCGAGCTTGAGAGGGACGATGCGGAGTCTACTTCTGATGGAGGTTGAGGATGCTCAGAGTCGCTCGTGTCCGACGAGGAGAGGGGAACAGAAGGAGCGGAGAGGCGAGAGGGTGTGGAAGGGAGACGATGAGCTCGAAGGATGGATTGGAGGTAGTGGGATGTATGCGCATGCGAGGGAGGTGAAGCTGTCGACATGATGGAAGCAAGGTCGATTACGTTGGGGTGGAAGAGAGAACAAGGAACGAGGGAGCAGAAGGAGGAGTGTTTCCCTCCCTCGGCGAGGTGCCGCCAGAACGTGCTTGATTTCCTCAAGATTTTCTCTTTTCTGAACTTCTCTTCTTGCTCCCATCTCCTTCAGCTCTAGACCATCGAAGTTTTCGCTCTTGTCGAAAAAGGCAGGAAAAAAAGGGAGAGCTAAGTGAGTCTCTCCCCTCGACCCCTCTTTCCACCTCCAACCATCTCAACCCTTCCTCCTCCCCCCTTCCCTCTTTCAGCTTCCCCCTTCAACCTTTACTACCATGGTTAGTACCTCTTTTGAGCTCGATGGACAGCCTTCTCTCCTGTGTATATATCCTTGGAAGCTGACTCTTTCTTTCGATGGATCTACGGGAAACACAGGAGAAGATCAAAGAGGTTCGTCCCATGCTCTCCTTCCTCTCTTCGGCTCTTCTCTTCAGTGGAAGGAACGGATGTATGCTCTCAAGCTGACTCTTCTCTCTTCTCTTTCTCTCTCTCACACCTTCTCGCTTCGTCTCTTCCTCTCGTCTCTCTCCTCATCTCCCTCCCCATCCTCCGCGATGCTCCTTCCATCTCCCCCTCCTCGCCCGCCTCCTTCCTCCCCTTCGCACCTCTCGCCAGAAACTCAACTCTCTCCGAACCGAAGCGGACGCGTCCATCGCTCGAGCTGAGGATGCCGAGTCCAAGAACAAGAAGTACGAGCAAGAGATCCTGACCAAGGACCAGGACATCACCTCCCTTTCGCACAAGGTCTCCCTCCTCGAAGCAGACCTCGAGAAGACGGAAGCCAAACTCATAGAGGCAAAGGCTCACCACGAGGAAGGAGAGACTCACAAGGGAGCGAACGAGAGTTTGAACAGGAAGGTTCAGCTGCTCGAGGAGGAGTTGGATACAGCAGAGAAGAACTTGAAGGACACGGTCGAGAAGTGAGTTCCCACCCATCAACCGAGCGAGGGAGGGAGCGGAAGGAGGGAGCGTGCGAGGCCAGGTGAGCTGGCGTGGGCTCTCGTCGAAGCTGACTCTCAGGTTGCTGTCTTTTCGGTTCGTGCGTTGGGTAGGCTTCGTCAAGTGGACGTCAAGGCTGAGCATTTCGAGAGGCAGATTGCTCGTGTGGAGCAGGAGAGGGATGGATGGGAGAAGAAGTACGAGGTTCGTTCGAGACGAGATCTCCTTCCTTTCTTTTAGCACTCCCTCGACCCGTTCGCCTCGGAGTCGACCGTAGAACTGCTGGCTGGTCCTCTGGGGAACCTGTTGCTGACCTTCGTTCCTTTCCTTACGCTCGCTTCGGTCCCACGATCAGGAGGCGATGGAGAAGTACGCCGTTTCGAAGCGAGAGCTCGACGAGGTCGTCTCCCAGATGGAGGTGAGTTCAATTTACTCCCACCTTCAACACTCAGACTCACAGCTCACGCTTATTCCTCTTCTTCGCTCTCTCCAGTCCCTCTGAACGCCCACCGCCACTACCTCCAACGCTCCTCTTCCCATCTCGCAGCAATCACCACGTCCTCCTCCTCCAACCGACTCAACCTCAGCTACCCTCCTTTCACGCCTATCCTCGGTCGTCGGCCTACCGTCGGTCTCGGTCTCGCTCCTCCTGTTCCCTCTTTTGGCCTACTACTGCCTCTTCATGGTGTAACGAACGTCTCTCTTTCTCTTTCTCCCTTACTACTTTCACGAGCTCAAGTTTCGCGCGCGACTCGCTTCTTGCTTTCTTTTGCTACCTTATAAACTTTCTTTTCTTCTTCTCTCGCCTACGAATGATTTACCCCCTCTGTTTATGTGGATCTTCAGAGAAATAGAGCAAAAGGCCGCTGAGCAAAGATGGACGGCTACGGCTCCGTGACTCCTCTCGCAATCTCGAAAGACAAACCAACGAAGGTGAGCTCCTTACCTTTGTTTCTCCTTCAAACCGCCATGTCGTCGTCTCCTACTCCTCCTACACCGTCAAAGTACGACCTTCCCTTCCCTCTCCCCGTCATCACTCTTCTCGATTCCTCCATCTACTCTGCCATCTTCACCTTCGTCTACGTCGGCTCTCTCTACCTCTCGAAAGCGTCGAGGATCTCAGGGAAGGACATGAAGGAAGTCGTCTCGAGAGATCACCCGGAGGTCATCAAAGCGAGACTCAAGTTGGTGATAGGAGCAACGGTTGGATGTGTGTTTGGAGTTTGGGGGTTGATGCAGTATAGTAAAGATATCTACGAAGGGAATACGGAAGTGGTGAGCTGCTTCGACCCTCCCTCCCTCTCCTTCCCTCGTCTCTCCCTCTCCCTAACCCTCCCCCTTCCCTTCACTTCCTTCGATCGACGACAGGGCGGTTTCCCCACCCTCAAAACCCTCTACCCAACCTTCTCCCTCCTAGGTTTCCCCCGTTCCTTCATCCCCCACCTCGTCGAACCCATCGCAGAACTCATGGCGTACGGTCCATGGGAGATGGTCTGGCACGCCGTGATGGATAAACCTTCCCCCGTCTCCCCCTTCTTGCTTGCACCGCTGCTGTTCGCGGGGCCGATTTATTCGGATTGGGTGCTGGATCAGCCGAGTGTGGGGAGCATGTGGAAGGCGCTTTGGAGCTTGCAGGGGATTAGGAATTGGGTTGTGGTGAGTCGGACGTTCGTTCGCGTTTCGGAGCGTTGTTTCCTTCGCGCTTTTTTCTTTTGCTTGCTAGGGCTGATTGTTTTTCTTTTTTTGGGGGGGGGGGGGGGTGAAAGGCTCCGTTGACGGAAGAGATTGTATTCAGATCTTGTATGATCGCTTGCGCTCAGCTGGCGGGAGCGTCTGTGAAGCATCAGATCTTTATCACGCCGCTTTGGTTTGGGTTGGGTGAGTCTTTCAACGTCCTCCTCCTTCTCTTTGCGTCGCTCCTCCTTCTCAAGAAGCTGACCTCGTGTTTCCTATCTGGTCGGATCGTAGCTCATGTTCATCATGCCTACGACGTGTTCACTTCGAACGGGAAGACCAAGCAGGCGTTCAAGACCGCGTTCTTCACGTGTCGTTCGTTCAATTTCCTTTCCCTCTCTGGTCTTTCCTTCGAAAGCTGACTTCTTTTCCTTGCTTGGATCTCTTATTTAGTCTTCCAATTTACCTACACGACCCTCTTCGGATGGTTCGCTGCTCATCTTTTCGTTAAAACGGGTCCGTTCAATCTTCGACCTCTCTCTTCACTCTCTCTTTCATCTTCTCTCTCTCTTTCGGCAAGCTCACCAACTTCTCTCGCGCGTATGCAGGCACCCTCGCCCCCTCTCTCTCCGCCCACGTCTTCTGCAACATTTTCGGTCTCCCTCAACCCTTCTCAGCGATGGATCGACACCCAACGAAAAAGGCGGATATCTTTGTGATGTACCTGTTAGGAATCGGAGGGTTTGCGTTCGCGATGTATATTGGCTGGTAGGCGGGAGCTCGAGGCTTAGGTAGACTACTCTAGAATGGAGATACGGTGCTGGTTCCACGAGTACGAGATGGAGGGAAAGAAAGTTCTCCTCCCAAGAACTGCGTCCACCCAAAGGTCACGTCGGGTCTTCCTTCTTCTCCCCTTGGGATCTCAAGTGAAGCCGACAAGTTCTTCTGCCTTTTGGCCCAGCCTCAATATTATATAACCCTTCTGTCTCTAAATTTACTTTCTCTCTCTGTTTACCCTCTCTTCCCCACCGAGTTCACGGACACGTCCTGCCCCAACGCCCCCGTCAATGGCGAGCTGATCCTTTCCCTCTCGAACTTTTCATCGCTCTTCTCCCTCTAACCATCACACCACCACCCAAAAGGCCGCCAGCAAGATGTACCGTCTCCCTCTCCGCTCCTCTCTCCCTCTTCGCTCCCTCCTGGCGCCTACGAAACTAGCTCGACGAAGTCTCACCAACAACGGAGCTCTCCCCGTCTCTCCTTCTTCATCTCCTCCTCCCCCTCCCTCCTCCGATTCATCATCCTCCTCCTCGCCGCCGCCGCCTCCCAAGTCCTCCAGCAACTCCCTGGCCACTACCTTCCTCGCCGTCACAGCAGCTACCGCTCTCGGATATGTCTTTGGATCAGGCTTCGTAGGAGGAGAAGACAAGAAAGGAGGAGGAGGAGGAGCCGCTTCGACCTCGAGCTCAACAGTCTACCCTCCTCCGTTTGGAACTCTCGCCGACTACCACGCTGGAATCGAAGAGCTAAAAGCGATCTTCGCCAAGAATGGAAGGCCAGAAGACGTATCTACCGATGCAGGAGATCTCGAGGAGCATGGAGTCAGTGAGTTCACTGTCAGGAGGAGGAAGAGAAGAGCCGCCTTGTGCGAAGAAGGAGCGAGAGCCGAACTGAGAACCTCAACTCCTTTTTTTTCGTACCTACAGGTGCTTGGAGTTATCACGAGGAACATCGTCCTAACGTAGTAGTATGGGCTGAAAGGTAAGTTTTCTTTCTTTTTTCTTTCTTTTTTTCGCCCTCTCTTTGAGCCGCAAAGAGGACCAGGTTTGCTGACGATCTGCCGTTCCCGATTCTCTCCGCTCTTCGCGTTCCAATTTTGGTCGTCCGTGTTTGCAGCACCGAGGACGTTCAGCGCATCGTTCAGACGGCTGGAAAGTATCGTATACCCGTGACCCCTTTCGCTGCTGGGACGTCGCTCGAAGGTCACTTCTCGTCTGTGAGTCTACTAGGAAATCGGGCGGAGGGAACGGTCCGAGTCGAGCTCGAGCTCACACCTCCTTCCTTTCGTTTCAGCCCTACGGAGGGATCAGTCTCGATATGTCTAGGATGAACAAGATCATCGAGATCCACGGTTAGTCTCTCGATCTCCTTCTCGCCGCGTCTGCTCTGGTGATTCTTCGCTGAGCAAGGCGTTCCTCTCTTTCGACTTTCCCTCCCTTCTTTTCGTGTGTCGCGTTCAACAGAGGCGGATGGAGATATGGTCGTCCAGCCTGGAATCGGATGGCAAGATGTCAACGCCGAGCTCGCTAAGCGTGGTATCAAGATGTTCTTCCCCGTAAGTCTCTGCCACTCGGCAGTGTTCTCTTCTCCCTCCCTCTCGCGTCGAGCTCACACGCGTCGTTCTCTCCCGTTAGCTTGATCCTGGACCTGGAGCTTCTATCGGAGGAATGGCAGCCTGTGGATGCAGTGGAACTAATGCTGTTCGGTATGGAACTGCTAAGGTGAGTCTGAACCTTCTCTTTGATTCTTCGATCCTCGTTCCGCCTCGTCTCGTTCCCTTAGCTGACCCAGACCTCGTTCTTGCCCGTCCTTTCTAGGCCGAGTGGTTCCTCAACCTCGTGAGTGGCTCTCAGAGACGAAGTACTTCCCTCTTTTCTGTCGCTGAACCTCTTTAATCTCGTCTCAGACCGTCGTTCTTCCCTCTGGAGAGGTCATCAAGACGCGTCAACGTTCGAGGAAGTCCAGTGCCGGTTGGGATGCCACGAAGCTCTTCATCGGTAGTGAAGGTACTCTGGGTATCATTACGGAAGGTAAGCATCTTTCATGACCTGTTCTTCAACGCGAGCCGAGGGCACGAGAACCGCGACTCGTCCAACCTCGACCAGAAGACCTTCCCTGTCGGCGATTTCCTTTTCAGGTCTCTCACTGACGCGACCAACCCACTCTTCCTTCGTAGCTACCATTCGTCTCACCCCTCTTCTGCCGACCAAATGGTGAGCGAGCTCGTCCCGAGGCTCTTCGACTCTCTCCCCTGCTGAACGTCGCTCTTCTCCTTTCGACTCTCTCCAGTGCCGTCGTCAACTTCCCCAACGTCAAGGCCGCCGTCTCCGCTGCTACCGCTGTCGTCAACCTGGGACAACCTGTCCAATGCGTCGAGTTCCTGGATGAGCTCATGATGAAAGGTAAGCTGAGAGCGAGCGAAGGAGGAAAGGGAGCGCATGGTCGAAGCTCACCTCGTCGACTTCCCTTTTGTCCTTTTCTCCTCCGCTCTTCTGAATCCTTCTAGCTATCAATCAGGCCGGTATCTCTAAGACCCAGTACCCGGAGCGAGATACTCTCTTCTTCAGTACGTGCTCGACTTCATCTCCTCTTGTCGCTTCTCAAACTCGAGAGCTGACCTCTGGAGCGTTCCTTCCCTCTTTCTTCTTCTTCAGAGTTCCAAGGATCCGACTCCAGCATGACTGAGGTCTCGCAACTTGTCGAGGGCGTCGTCAAGAGCCACGGTGGCAAGAACTTCACCTTCGCCAAGACGGACGAGGAGGCCGCAGACCTGTGGGAGGGAAGAAAGACAGCCCTCTGGTCTGCCATCGCTCTTTTGCCTGGTGAGCACATCTCTACTTCATTCTAACGTCTCTCTTCGTCTGAGCTGATCTTTACTCCTTCATCCTTAGATCACAAATGCTGGACGACCGATGTCTGCGTGCCGATCTCAGCTCTTCCCTTGCTCGTCGAGGAGACGAAGGCCGACCTGCTGGAACGAGGCTTGACGGCTTGCCACGTTGGACACGTTGGAGATGGAAATGTTCACTCCCTGATCCTCTTCAAGGACGACAAGGAGCTGGAACGAGTGAAGGAGGCTGTTCAGTGAGTGCCTTTTGTTCAAGTTTCTTCCTCTTTGTTTCGCCTCGCTGAGGTTTCTCGTTTTCTCTTCTGCAGTGCAATGGTGCATCGAGCTCAGAGATTAGGTGGGACCGCTACAGGAGAGCACGGTGAGTCCTTGAACGTCTCGTAGAGAGCCGTTCACGAGATGCAGCGCTGATCTTTCCTTTCTCGTCGCGTCCCTTCTAGGTGTCGGAATCGGAAAGATCGAGGTGAGATGGCTTCATCTTCGTTCTCAGGACGATCCAACGCATACTGACTATCCTTCTCTCGTGCTTCTTGTCTTCGCAGTACCTCGAAGCAGAGCTCGGAAAGGGAACGGTCGCGTTGATGGAGAACGTGAAGAAGACGAGTCAGTTCCCTCTTCAATACTTCTTCCTCCGTCGTCTGAGGCTTGCGTTCTCGTGCTAACATATTCTTGGCCTGGTTTTCTTTCTCCTTCGTCTCTAGTCGATCCATGTGAGTCTTCTCCTTTCTTTCTTTGATTCGACGCGTCGACCGCCTTTCCGCTGCTTCGTCTCTCCCACGCTGATTTTCTCTCTTTTACTTTACAGATGGCATTATGAACCCGGGAAAACTCTACCCCAATCTTTCGCCAACCCTCGCCCCTCCCGCTCACTAGGTAGTGGGTCGACGCGTTTCAACCCTGCTTTTTCTTTCTTCATCTTGCTTCATCTAATGACTTTACGTCTTGGGCTCCCCTTCCTTCGATCCTCTTCGCCTCGGTGGGAGTGACGCTGAGCCTCTTGCTTTGAGTACAGCAGGTAAATCGTAGTTGGCGAGTTTCTATCTCAGCTTATCTTCTCAGTCTCGCTCCGACGCGTCGCGTCGAGCTGTACAGCAATTTTGAGCAGGACTTCCTCTTCGACTCTGGACTCCCTTTGCCTACTTTCACATAGGCTGAAACCAACTTTTCTCCTTCTTTTTCTATGATCCGAGCAGAGCCTTCCGCTGAGCGAGAGGTGAAGGGAGGGAGGTCGACCCAACACTCCGCCTCCCCTTGACAGCCCTCTTTCGTTCTTCTTCCCCCAACGACGAGTTCACCAACACTCAGCTTCTCTTGGCCTACTCTGTCTTTTCTTTCCTTTCGCAGCTTCTCTCTTCCTCCTTCCACCCTCATCATCTTCATCTCAACGTCCTACGATGGTCAACGCTCAAACGTCGAGCTCGACGGTTTTCGCAATCCTCCTCTTCACCTCCCTCCTCTTGCTTCCTTCCTACGCGAGCTCGATGCGTCCATATCGCTTCGTCGCTTCCACCAAAGACAAGAAGGGCTCTCCCTTGCTGCCCTACGATCCTCTCACCTCCTCCTTCGCCCTATCGGATCCTCTCCCAGCATGTTTCCCTGCGGAGACATCAGCAGCGGCCTTCAACGAGCTCTTTTTCACGAGAGGAGCTGGATTCGTCCTGACACTGTGTCCTGCGGCGACGTACTTCCTGGATCGAACTCTCGTCTTCACCGCCTCAGGACAGGAGATCTGTACACTTGGATACCCGAAGAACGAGACGAGGGCCACCCTGGTCGTGGATGGTTCAACCGACCCAGTCGACGGAATGTCGACAGCCATCGCTGGAGTTGGCTTCAACTCGACGAAGATCAGGAACATCCAGATCAACGGGAATAGGATCAACCCTTCAGGGTACGCCTCTTCAGGTTTGATAGAGGTGGGAGGAACTGGAAATGGATTCGTGAGTCGAAGAGGAAAGTGGAGAGGAGGCGGAGCGAACGTGAACGCGAGCGAGCTCACCTTATCCTGTTGTCGTCCAGGTCATCGATCACGTTCGAGCCTTCTCTCCACGAGGATGGAGCTGTATGCATATCTTCGAGGGAAGCCTAGACTGCTATTCTGCTACGATCACGAACAAGTGAGTCGTTTCGAACTCTTTGACAAACGCTCGCGAGTCGCGTTCAAGTTGCTTCGACTGAAGCTGATCTCCTTCCTTCTCTCCTTCTCTTCTTTTGCAGCGACATAGGACCGTGTGGACATGCTTCTCCTGGTGGAGCGTGGGCCGATGGAGTAAGTATGCTCGGGCTCAAATCTCAAAGCGGCAACTCACTCGACTTTCTTCTTCGTTTTCCACAGATCTCTTTGAGCTGCAAGACTTCTCTCGTCGAGAACAATACGATCGTCGATCCTACTGATGGTGGTATCGTAGTCTTCGGGACTCAGGGCTCGATCATTCGCAACAACGTGAGTGCAGTCTTGATTTCAGTCGTTCGACGCGTTCTTCGTCGTGAACTGAGGCGGCTTTGTTCTTCCAGACCATCTCCGTTCGGAACGCGACTTCGTTAGGAGGAATGTGAGTTTGCTCACTGCTAACTCTGTCTCGGTTCATCTTCGCTTATATACCCTTCGCTTGCAGCAATCTGGTCGACTACGGCCCTACAAATGGCGCGTCTTCTTTTGCCTTCCCGCTCGCTCCACTCCCTTCCTCCGACGCATTTTGGTTTCTCTCAGGACTCTATTCTCTCTCACCTTTTCTTCTTCACTTTACAGGAGAATACAACAGGTGAGCTCAGGAATCCTTATTTCGCGAGCATGACGCGTCGAAGACCTTCACATTTCCCTCCTTCTCCTCCTCGAGCACGATTGTCGAAAATAATCGTCTCTTTGGGGGCTTTGCTGATGCCATAGGTACTGGTAAAGCAGGTCCTAACTCTCATCAACCCATGATCAAGTGAGTTCGGTTCCCTTTCTTTCGTCTCTTCCACGGCTGTCAAGCTGACCTCGATTCTCTCGGCTTCTCACGTAGGATTGGAATCGCTATCGGTCCTCGAACTTGGGGAGGTCCCAATTCCTCTAGGCTGTACATGAACCAGGGGGCGACCGTGAGTTTCGTTGAAGCTTTCTGCCTTTGTCTTCTCGTCTTCGTTGACTTACGCTCTTTCTCTCTTTTTCTTCGCCTCAGGTTCGTAAAAACACCTTCCATGGATCCTTCGCTTACGCTATCGCAGTCGCAAACGTCGTCAACTTCACCATCACCGGAAACGTGAGTCCACAAATCCTCTCCAGCCCAACACTGTCGACCTGCCTGTCGTTAAGGACGCGACCGCTGACTTTCTTCTTCTTCCTCTTCTCCACGGTCAGTCCCTCGTCGGAAACACCTCTTTCATCGGCTCGAGAGGACCGGCTTGGTACGTGCTGCATGCTCGTTCACTCGTTGACGACACTAGTTGATCTTAGGACGCTTCTTCTTCTTCCACAGCACGACAGGATGGGACGACGGTCGAAACATCTCTCTCCCCACTCCCTTCCTTATCCAAACGAACACCACGAAGGACCTCATCGTTCAGCGTGAGTTTGAGGACGGTGAAGGTGAGTCATTCCAACTTCTTTTTGAGGTTGTTTTCTTTTCCCTCTCCTCCTCTCTTCTTCTCTCCCCTCCAGAGCATCGGTTCTGACGCCGCGACGACTCAAATTCTCTTCAAAGTCAACGCCAATATCTGCATCGTCACCCCCTACTCCAATTCTTCCGAGCAAGTCTCTTTCTCTCTTCTTTCTTCCTCCTGTAATTTGTTTGACGCGTTCGATCTGTTCTCACGTCGCGCGCTGACATCTCTTTTCATCCCTTCTCTCCGCCTCCAACCCTTTTTCAGATGGGCTTACGGAGTCCATCCTTCTACCATCAACTACCCTTCACATCCCAACCTCTTCGGAGAACCCTCGCCTTCGTCCAGCGGCCGCGGCTTTGGTTTGGACTGGAGCATCATTTTGGGAGGAGCTTTGCTGGGAGGAATGTGGGTCGCGTACTCTTAGATCGAACCTCCTTTTCTCTATACCATATCTTCATCTCGCTTCAGCTGTATCAATCTCAACTCTCGCGCTCCTCCCTTTTAGACTTTCTCTTTCGACCTCTCCTTTCCGCTCGTCTTTTTTTTCTTTGCTCTCGCTCCTTCATCTCCTCACACCCTACCCCACCGTAGCTCTCCTTCTCTAGACCTTCACTCGCTTCATCTTGGACGCTCGTTTTCTCTCTTGATGATCTTTCTCTCTCTCAAGCTACCAACGATCACAGCGAATTCGAGAAGTGAACGCGCATCAATTTCTCTCTCGGTAGCCAGAGGACGTGCGTGAATCGTAGAGTTAGATCAAGGTGATAAAAGGTCATGCAGTCGTTAAAGTAAAGTGGTTGTGATGGGTGGTTTTTTGAGTGTGTGAGAACAAAAGGAGAAACGAAGCGAAACGAGACGCGAGCGAGCGGAACGAACAAATGAGAAGCGTAAGGTAGGTAGGTAGATATGCTGAGAAGAAGCGAAGCGAAGACGAAAACGAAGTGAAGGAGCTGTCGAAGAGCCCCCCGTTCCTACTGATATCGATGCAGATTCCCTTCAAGATGCCTCCCTTCCCAGATCGAGAGCGTCCTCGTCAAACCGCCCCAGCAGCTTCGACGTCCTCCCCCATCGAGGACGAGAATACGACCGGTGGAGCGGTTGAAGAAGGCGCGAGCAGCGGTGTGCGCTCGGTCGGGGTTGGTGTCGAGGTGCGAGGACGAGGGGGAGCCGAGTTGATGGCTCGACGAGGCTTGATGGGGTGAGGGCGATGGGGAGGTGGGACGGTGATGTCGGCTTTGCAGGAGGGGCACTGAAAACGCCAATGATGAAGAGGATGGAAAGAGGGAGGAGGGAGTGGGTGAGAAAGGAAGCGGACGAAGAAGGAGAGAGGAGGGAAGAGGGATCGAAGGAGAGGCGGCGACGAGGACGTACGAGTTTCTTCCAGCCCTTCAACCATCCATCGATCTCGTCCTTGTGGAAGACGTGCCCACAGGGAAGGATTCGAACGACCTCACCTTCTTGGAAGTCTTCGAGGCAGATAGAGCACTGTGAACGAGAGCGAGGTCAGCGAGGGTTCGAAGCTACTTGTTCATCGCCTTCTCAACTAAAAGTCTGGGCCAAGAAGAAGCGAGGATGGTCGAAAGAAAGAAGGATGAACTCACCTCCTCGATAGAGTAATACTCCCTAGGTCTCTGAGCCTTCTTCTTCTTCGTCTTCCTCACGTTCGAACTACTTCCCGACGCGTCCAACCTCGCCTCCCTCCCTCCCTCGCCTCCTAGCGTTGATATCCGAGGTCTTGATCCAGATCCAGATGCAACTCCTCCTCCAGCTTCCTCCTCCTCCTCGGTCGAGGCCGAAGGTGGGTGGTGCTGTTCCGAAGACGCGACGACGTCGTTTCCTCCTCGATCCGCCGTCGGCGTCGGTGGTAGTAACGGCGAGGTCACCCCGACTCCTCCTCCACCCTTCAAAAGGGTAGTATCCTCCTCGTCCGATGAAGATTCCTCCTTCTCCCATCCTTCAGTCGTCCAGATTCGAGTTTGGAGAGCGTCGACGACGGAGGGAGGAGCTCGGTCGAGGTGTCGTTTGCTGTCGCGAGTTCAAATGAAAGGAAAGACGACATCAGGTTAGAACGAAGCAAAACATAGAGGTAAATACGAGAGAGAACTTACTGCGCAAGCCTGAAATGATGCAGCGTGAGAGTCGCGAGGGTGAGAAGAGAGGGAAGGAGAAGCAGCAGAAGGAGCAGATCGAGCAGCGGCCATTCCCATCCGAGATCCTCGTAGAGTCGGATCTCGAGTCCTCCTGGTGCTGGTAGAGTCGAGAGGACGAGTTCGTCTCGGAGGAAGAGGAAGGTGGATCGGGATACGAAGACGGCGGGGATGAAGAGATCGGAGGTGTCGTCTGCACGAAAGGAAACGAAGTCGCGAAGGGCTCGAGTCAACTCTTGGAGTTTCCTCCAAAGAAAAGAAGAGACGTGAGCCTCTGTAGAATAACGACTTACCTCCAAGTCCAGCCATATTGATCAAGGAGTGTCTTCCTCTCCCAACCTCGTCCGTCTCTCCCTTCTCCGCTGAATCCCCGACCACCACCGCTTTCGCTCCCATCTTTTGAGCCCACCGGACCTTGTCACTGAAATGACAGTCTCCTCGCACTACCAGAGCGATCAAAGGAAGCGCCGAAACGTTCTCGTGATGCCCTGCTTTGCTGCTGCTGCCGCTCCCGTCCAGGACGTCTTCAAACCAGAAGAGCTCGTCCGTCGTGTCGAGATCCTCCGGCTGAGGTCGAGAGTCGGATGAGGATTGCTGCTCCTTGGACGGACGAGGTTTGGATTTGAGGGGAGGGCATCCTGATATGTTTTTGGTGAGGTGGGTGGGGTCTGGGAAGTGATGAATAGGGAGGAGGCGTCCTAGGAAAGGGTTGGAGGAAGTTGAGTTGTGCGAGGAGGAGTCGAGTTCGTCGTCGTTGTAGGAGGATAAACGGGGAGTGAAGGAAGCGGCTCGGGAGGGGAAGGTCACTTCTGAGTCGGAGGAATTGGGGTGCTGTGAAAGACCAGATCAGAAAGTGAGCAAGGAAAAGGATGAGCGCACGAGATGAGCTAGAAGGCAGAAGAGGGAGGAGGAAGAAGGTGGAACGCGAAGGGATGAACTTACCAAGACTGTGAGTTCTCCTTCTCCCCATCCCCAACCCGATAGCCATCCTGCCCATCCTGGTGATTGCCCGTACTCGATTCCTAGACTTCCTCCTCCTTGCTCTGCTCCTTCAGGAAGAAGGACGAGCTCACCTCCTCGCGAGGAGGAAGGGTCCACCTTCGACGTCGAGCTCGACGGCTTCCCTCCCGAGGCTCGAGTCGAAGTTGGCGAAGCGAGAGAGAAGGTCGTCGCCGAAAGGAGGAGGACAAGGAGAGAGGAAGGTGTGGAAGAGAGAATCATCGTTGGGTCGCTTCTCTCTTTGGAGAAGGAAGGAAGCGAGTGAAGGTTGGAAGGGAGGAAAGGAGGTCGACGGAGTCAATCGGACCAGGATGCAGCGAGAACCCGGCTCGGCGGGTCACTTTTGGATAGAAATTTATCAATCGATGCTGTTCGGGTTGTAGAAACCGTGAAAAAGAAGCTCTCTATATATCCGTGCTGAAAGGGTGAAGGCTGAGCTCGGTCGGGAAGGAGGAGGAAGGAGCCCCTGGCCACGAAGATTTCGCGAGGTTGAGCTTTCACTTCCTTCTCCTCCTCCCTTCTCCCTTCAACTCTCACCCTCCCTCCCACCTCCCTACAGACCCCTTCTCCCCAGATGGCGTCTCTTCCCCCTGCTCCCGTCCTCACGCTCGAGGACTGTCTCTCCAAGCTTCGTCCTCACACGACTTCGAAGCTCGTCCACCAAAAGAAGCCCGCCCTCCTCCTCAAAGCTTTGGAATCTTCCCTCCCGGAACCCATCACTCCTACAGCCTATTACGCAGCTCTCGTTCAAACCTTGCAGCAGGCCGTCCAGAAGGAACTTTCTACGGGAGACAAGGAGGTCCAAGTCGGCGAAGGAGACCTCGTTCCAGCTGTTCTCTACCTGCTCGGAACGATCATCGACTACGTGCCTCCCGCCGTCTACCACTCCCAGTCTGAAATCGGACTCCTCGGACCCTTGTTCGCTTCCTCGTTAGGATCGGCATCTTCGTCTTCGTCGGAATCTACGACTTCGCTGCTCGCTCTCTTCCCTGCTTGCGCAACTTCAGCTCCCTCCCTTCGATCCCTCATCCACCTCCTCCAACAAATCCTCCTCACCTCCCCTACCCTCGCTCTCACCACCACACCTTACACCTCCACCCTCTCCACTCTTCTCGGTCTCTCCCTCGATGCTCGTCCTCGAGTCAGGAAGGTCGCCCAGGAAGCCGTTCGAGACGTTCTCGCCGCTCCTCACCCTCCTGCGACGAGGCATCCTTACGCCGAGCGAGTCTCGAAATGGTTGGTCAAGGTCCTCGGAGAGAAGGTCAAGAGCGACGATGGAGAGCAGAGGAGGATCTGGGCCGTAGGATTCGTGAGAATGGTCGCTGCTAGCTGGCCAAGTGATGTGAGTACATCCTTTCTCTCGAGAGAGACGATTTTTCGAAAGCGCGAGCTCACCTTTCCTCTCCTTCCCTTTCTTCCCCTCAGCAAATCACTCCCCTTCTCTCAGTCCTCCTCCCTCTCCCTTCCCACCCTCACCTCCAATCTTCAACCCTCTCCCTCCTCTCCCACCTCCTCTCCCAATCCACCTCCCAAACCTCCCTCGAACCTCACAAGATCCCCTTGCTCCTCCTCGAAATCCTCGCCACTCCTCCCACCGACCAGTCCGTCCTCCCAGCCTGGCTCACAGTCGTCGAGAACGGAATGATCTCTTGGGCACGAGACGAACCTCAAGCTTGTGCGGCCGAGTTCGGTCGGGTCTGGATGCTCGTGTGGGGTTACCTCTCTGGAGAGGGAGGAAAGGAGAGAGGAGTTGGCAAGGCGGCGGAGAAGTGTTTGGGCGGGTTGGCGAGGTACTGTGTGACCGAGGAGATGATGATTGAGGCTGTGGAGGCGAAGGAGAAGGCTGGACCTGAGGTGGAGGAAGGAAATGCGTACACGAAGGCGAAGGGAGGGAAGAAGCAGCAGATCCACCCTCAGCAACAAGGCGCGTCGGCTACCTTGCCCATCCTCTCGCAGATCATCGGAAACCTTCGAACCTCCCTTCACGCTCTTCGAGCTCTCGCCTACCTTCCTTCCACCCTCGCTATCGTCTCGGCTCTTCTCTCGCGACTCAGATTCAGACCCGCTCGAGGAGGACCTTCGTCGTCGTTCGATCCCAGGAAGAAGACGGTCGCTCAGAGTTTGATGATGGAGTTGGTGAAGGATGTGGGAGGATTGAGGATTCAGAGAGGGTTCGAGTTGAAGGAGAAGGCGGACGATGTGTTGGGAATGGCTGTCGAGGTCGTTGGACCTGAGGGTGTGCTTGAGGCTTTGCCTTTGAACGTCGAGTCGGATCGGTGAGTCTTTCCCTTCAATACCCTCTCCTCCTCTCCTTTAGGAAACTGACTATCTCTCTCGATATTCTTGACTCTTCTAGTGACCAATCCCAACCTGGACGAGCTTTCCTTCTCCCCATCCTTCGAACTCGAACCACCAACACCTCCCTCGCCTACTTCACGACCGTCCTCGTCCCTCTGTCCGAGCGACTCTTCAACGCCAAGACCGCCGTCGAGAACATCCGACCCATCGAGGCCAAGGTCTACGAGGCTCTTGTCGAGCAGGTTTGGGCTTGTTTGAAGGGATTCTGCGACGTCCCCGTTGATCTTACCAAGGTGAGTCGCGTCGATTTCTCTTCCCGCTCTCGTTCTTCCATCTCTCGAAGCTCGAAGCTGACATCGTCTCTTCTTCTATCGTTTCACCCTTCCCTCAGGCCTTCACCAACGAATTCGCCGCCCTCATCACCCAAGTCCTTTACACCCAACCCTCTCTCCGACCCACTCTCCTCCGATCCCTCCAAACCCTCGTCGAAACATCCCGTTCCCTCTCCCTCTCCTCCGCCCCCTCCGACTCCCTCCTCTCCTCCTTCGGAATCGACCAAGCCCAAGGTGCCGCCAACCTCACCTTCCTCACCGGAATGGCCAAGAACCTCCTCGCCGTCCTGTTCAACGTCTTCTCCCAGGTCTCGAGAGAACAAAGAGGAATGGTCGGAGAAGTCATCACGTCCTACATGTCCGTCACCTCGGAAGCAGACATCAACGCCACCTACACCAAGGTCGTCGGTCACCTCGGACAGGCGCTGATGATTCCTTTCGACAAGAAGAGCGGAGGACCGGGAGCGGCCAGTCCGACGAGCCATACGATGATGGATCTGTTGATCATCTTGGTGCCGTTCTTGCCCAAGGAGTCGGCGAAGGCGTTGTTTGGACATGCCGCTGGCGAGAGGTTGATTGGAAGTGATGATCCTGCGGTGCAGAAGAAGAGTTATAGGGTTTTGGCGAGGTTGATCGAGGGTGGGAAGGTCCTGGTTGGAGGGAAGGGATTGGAGGAGTTCGTGGAGAGGTTGGCGGATGGAGGAGAGGTTGTGGCTGCTGCTGCTCGAAGGGTGAGTCTTCCACGTTTCTCTCCTTTTCTTCCGAGCTGGGCGCCATTTCGGGTGGATGGCGAAGAGGCTGGTGGAGTCGAGTCGAAAACGGTTCGAGTCGAAGTCGAGAGCTCGAGCTGACATCTTCTCCCTTCTCCTCTTCGTTCTTCCTTTCATTTTGTAGGACCGAGTCATGCTCCTCGCTGTCCTCATCCCCACCTTCCCCTCCGACAAACTTCATCTCATCCCTGCCCTTCTTCCCGAGGCCGTCCTCGCTACCAAGGAGGTCAACGAGAAGACTCGAGACGCCGCGTTCGATCTCGTCGTGCTCATGGGAAACAAGATGGCTCAGGGAGGTGTTATCAAGAGGAGCTTGGTCGATGGTATGGAGGAGGATCAGAGTGCCGATGGTGAGTTCAATCGTCTTCCTTTCCTACGTCGAGCAGCGAAATATCGAGATGCGAGAACTGACCTTTTCCTCTCTTCGCTCGTCCTCAGCCGCCGCTACCATCCCCGAGTACATCACCATGGTCGCTGCTGGTCTCGCTGGAACCTCACCTCACATGATCAGTGCCACGATCACTGCCATCTCGAGGCTGCTCTTCGAGTTCAAGGGTGAGTCTCGAACGCTTCCCTTTCTCTTTCTCCTCTCTTCCCTCGCTGACTTCCCCTTCTTCTCTGTCCCGCAGATGCCATCCCCTCCTCCATGATCAACGATCTCATCTCCACCCTCGTCGTCTTCGTCTCCTCCAACAACCGAGAAATCGTCAAATCCTCGCTCGGATTCGTCAAGGTCATCGTCGTGACGCTCCCTGCCACCGACGTTCACCCTCACCTCAACGCTCTCGTCCCTGCTCTCCTCGGATGGTCCCACGACCACAAGAACCACTTCAAGGGGAAAGTGAGACATATCTTCGAGAGGTTGATCAGGAAGTTCGGGTACGCTGATGTGGTCAAGCAGGCGGAGGGAGTTGAGGGAGATGGTGTGAAGTTCTTGGAGAACATCAGGAAGAGGAAGGAGAGGAGTAAGAGAAAGAAGGCTGCTAAGGATCAGGATGGAGGTGCTGGTGGTGCTATGGATGATGATGACGACGATGTGAGTAGCAGTTCTCTCCTTCTCTCTTCTCTTCTTCTTCTCTTTCGTTCCCGTTACTTTCCCCTCTTCTCGAGGACGCCTTCTCTCGACGCTGACCTTCTTTCCTCGCTCTCTTGCTCGGTCGTGATCTACCAGGGACCCTCCAAGCCCAAAACCTCGACTGGAAACGCCTTCGAGGACGCTCTCTACGGTTCCGAGTCCGAGATTGACGATTCCGACGACGACATGGGTGCTCAGAAGGGAGATCACAAGGGACCCAAGGGAAAGGGAAAAGATGCTCGTCCTGCTACCTTCATTCGAGAGGATGGAGACGAGCCTATGGATCTCCTCGATCGAACTCTCGCTGGTCGAGTCGGAAGTGAGTCTTCTTTCTTTCTTTCCTCGTCCAGTTCCCCTTTTTCTCGTCTCGCGAGCTGAAGCTGACTTGTCCTTTTCTTCTCATCCTTCTCCTCGCAGAGCTCGACCCCAACGCCGCCTCTCGTCGTCGTCAACCCGGTCAGGAAGCCTCCAAGTTCAAGCTCGACGCCGACACCGGACGAATGCTGATCAATGACGACTCGGACGACGAGGGAGGAGCGGCTGGTGGAGAGCCGATGGAGGAGGATCTGGCTGGACGAGCTTACCAGGATCAGCTTACGAGTACGGAGGGTATGAGGAGGGGAGCTGGTGGAAGGGTCGTGTTCAACAAGGATACGAAGAGGGGAAGGGAGAGAGAGGCGGAGGGAGACGTGACGGTGAGTTCGATTTCGCTCTTTTTCTTCTCTTCTCTTAGGGTAAGCAGCTCTGAACCTTGCTCGTTTGTTCTCTATAGATGGCCGACGCTACCAACGGAGAGGGTCGAAACAAGAAGCCCAAGAGGGACAAGCACGTCAAGGTCAAGGTCGGAGGAGAGTTCAAGGCCAAGGTTCGTACTTTCCCTTCTGTTTCACATATTCCAGTCTTCTCCCGGAGCTTCATCACTTCCAGTACTCCTCTCAAAAGCTTCTGGAGAACTCGAAGATGCGCTATGACGGAGGCTGGAACGATTCTTTCCACGCGACCTGAACTGACCTTGATCTTCTTCGTTTCTTTTCTACAGAACGCCGGTGGAGACGTCAAGCGAGCTGGAGGACCCGATCCTTTCGCTTACCTTCCCTTGGGTCACAGCGGAAAGAAGGGTGGAAAGTCTTCCTCTGTCAACATCACTGGTTCGTTTTCATCTCCTTTCACTTCGCTCGTCGTCGATTCTCTCCCTTCTCTTTTCCTCTTCGCCAAATTTTCCCGGCCTCCTACTTCCGTCCAACACGCGACTGACCTCTATGCTTCTTTCCTCTCTTCTCCGCAGGCAAGAAGCGTGGTTCGGCTGCTTAGATTTCCAGGTCGTTTCGGTTTCGTTTCGTTTCGTTTCTTTCAGGTCGCGCTCTTTTTCTCCCCTATTGTCTCCTTCCTTTTCATTTATATGCATATCTCGGTTCTGCCCTCATCCTTGCAACTCACGCCCGCACAAAAGCAAGGCATATCTCGGCTTTTCCTAATGAAAAAAAGCAGACAGCTTCCAACTCTTGATCACCTTGTCTAGCTCCCTCCCTCCTCTCCTCAAACAACCACGACCCTCTTCTCCTTCTCCGTTCCCCTCCTCCGCCAGTTCGCCCTCTTTCTCACAGCTACCGAAGCTTAACCAGGACCTCATACCCTAGCCACTCTTCCCTCCCCTTCGTGAGTCTGATCCATCCTCGAGTTCGCCAGCGTTGTTCTCCGGGAGGGACGCGATGAAGGGGGAGGGAGGAGAATGGAACGACCTCCATGAAGCTGGTCTTCTTCTCCTGGCCGCCGAGCTTTCTTGGGCGTTGCACGCTCTTTGCTGACTCTCTATATGCGCTACTTTTATCTTGCCCTTCGACGAACAGCCCTCTTCGTGAGTCCATGAAGCTCGAGTGCCTCCAGACAGCTCACTCTCCTTCCTTCCCTCCAGCTCACACCTTTCCCGCTTCCTTCGTTCTTTCAGACTACCCCCTCCCTCTCTCAACATGGCCGATAGCTCAGCATACGATCTGCTCTTCAAGGTTAGTCCTCTCTAAACTTGTGCTTAGCTCGTACCTCGATGAACCTTCCAATCCATCGTCCCAGGTCCCCACTCCTCCTCCTTCCTTCTCCCACGACTCTCGCTCTCCCTCGTCCGCTTGCTGACTCCGCTCTTCGCTCTTGCTCTCGTCTAGGTTGTCCTGATTGGAGACTCTGGTGTCGGAAAGTCGTGCGTACCTTTCTTGTCGTTTCAAAACCAGGCGAAGAAGGACGGAGGAGTCGAGCTCCTCCTCCCTTGTCCTCTCGTCAAACGTCAGGCGACCCTCCTTCCTTCTCAATCGCTGACTGTTCAACTTTATCCTGCTCTACCGCATCCCTACATCTTCCCTACCCTTACCCGGCACCACGTACATCGCTTTCCCTCCTTCTAGCAACTGTACGTACCCCCGTTCTTTGAGTTTAAGCTGCGGTAATCAGCTCGACTCGCCTCCTCCTCCTCCCCTTCGTCTCCACCGGCTGACCTTCCTTCCTTCTTCTTACGTCTCTTGGCCCTTGATCGCTCGTGCTGGTGATGGTCTTCTAACAGTGCTCTCTCGATTCACCCGGAACGAGTTCAACCTGGAGTCCAAGTCCACCATCGGAGTCGAGTTCGCTACGAGGTCGATCAAGGTCGACGACAAGACCGTCAAGGCTCAGATCTGGGACACTGGTGAGACTTCCACTTCTCTTTTTATGAGCTGTATGGGTTTCAGAGACGTGGAAGAGGCAGGCTTGGAGAGCTGGGTGTGCCGTGAGAATGAGGAGAGCTCGAGCTGGCTCGCTGGGCTGTCTCTCGCGAGCTCAACTCGCAATCAAGCTTCAGAACATCCTTGCTGACCACAACTTTGGCTGACCCTTCCCTCCGTGCTCTTCGCGTTCACAGCTGGACAGGAAAGATACCGAGCCATCACCTCTGCGTAAGTCCGGTGAACTCTTGACTCGAGCTCGTTCTCTGTGGGCTGCTCGTCTCGACCTTCCAGCTCGCTCACCTCCTTCCTTCCCTTCCTTCTTCCACCTCTCCTCTCCTCTCAGCTACTACCGTGGAGCCGTCGGAGCCCTTCTTGTTTACGATATCGCCAAGCAGCCTACCTACGTGAACGTTACCCGATGGTTGAAGGAGCTTCGGGATCACGCCGACTCGAACATCGTGATCATGCTCGTTGGAAACAAGAGTGATTTGAAGCACCTGAGGGCTGTTCCTACGGAGGAGGCTAAGGCTTTTGCTGGTGAGTTTTTCTTTTCGATCCGTGGCTTGAGTTGTTGGGAGGCTGCGAAAGAGGAAGGGATGTGTCGAGTTAAAGGGAGGTGAAGGAGGAGAAGCTGACCTTTCGTTTCCCCTTCCTCGTCGCAGCTGAGAACAACCTCTCGTTCATCGAGACCTCTGCTTTGGACGCCAACAACGTCGAGTCTGCTTTCCAGAACATCTTGGGTGGTATGTCCAGCTTTTCCTTCATCGACGTTGAGTTGAAGCTCGAACTGGAGTGCTGATCTCTCGTCCTCCGTTGCCCGTCGCGTGCTCTCTCCTTCCTCCACTCCTCACAGAGATCTACCAGATCGTGTCCTCCAAAGCCCTCGAATCATCCAACGACGTCGTCCGCCCTGCTGGAGGAGAGAACATCACCGTCTCGCCAACGGCGGACGACGGAGGAGCCGCGAAGAAGGGAAACTGCTGTTAGACGACGTTGAGGAACGATTGGTAGTAGTTAGGGTTGCCTGCGGGTTGGGAGCCACCCTCTTCGTCTTGCGAGCAGCCATCTAGTCATATTTTCTTTCGCGGCCTCTCTCGCCTTGTTTCTGGTTGTTCGTTCGTTCGGTGCTCTCTCTCTCTCCCTCCCTTCCTTTTTCTTCTTTTCACGCGCCACGTCTCCCTCCTACCTTTGCTTTTCATTCTGGTTATCTCTCTTGCTGTGACGCTTTTCTCTCTATCTCTCTCTCTCTCTCTCTCTCTCTTCTCTCCCTGCTGATTTGATGCGCGACTCGTGTTTAGACCTCCATCCTTGCCTTTCTCGTTTCGAAGTCGCGTCAATCGCCTTCTCGCGATTAGGGGTCGAGAAGAGAATCGTTACAGTCATAATAGCCAGAAAATCGTCGAAATAAAGAGCGAAGGCGGGAAAAGGGCAGAAAATCGAAAACGAAGCAAAGGAAGACCAACAACCGAAAACTGATTAATCTCCTCCCTCTCAACTCCTGAACTGGTATCTCCCGTCGGCTTTCCTGTGGAGCGAGGTAATCGAAGCGGAGGATGAGATCAGCACAGCGTCGAAAAGCTGGTGGAAGGAAACGTGAACAAAGAGAAGAGGGGAAAGAAGGACAAAAAGATAAAGTATTCACCTCGCCTCAGCCTCCATCCTCGCTCTTTTATCCTCCTCGATCCTTTCTGCAGCCTCGTTGATCATATCCACCTTCTGAGTATTAGGGAATCCGATATCCCAGTAGAAAGGTCTGCCGAAGCGGAGGAACATACAAGACGAACGCGAAGGTCGTCAGTTTCGAACTCGACGCGAGGAACTTGGAGGAAAGAAGACGAAAGAGAGAAGAGAAGAAAAAAAACTCACGGTGTCGGAGGTCCAGCCCACTCATCCCTATGCCTCGAAACCTCCTGTCGATGCTTCTGAACCTCCTCGTCCCTCTTCCTCTTCCCTCGCTCTTCCTTCGTCTCCACTCGTCGTCGAGGTGCTCGTCGAACGCCGTTGCTGGGACCAGCTCCGTTCTCGTCCAGTTCGTCGTCGGCTGCTTCGTCTTCGGAGGATTCGGGAGGAGCAGATTTCCAGCGGGGACCTTGAGGAAGAGGAGTGAGAGGTCCGACGGCTTCGTAGTACTGCGAGAGAGGAGGGTCAGTAGGAGAGAGAAAGAGGAAGAGAGGAGGAGGGAGAGACTCACTCCTCGACAACACTCGCAATCTCGAGCGTGAAGCTGCTTCCTCTGTTCCTTTCCTCGAACGACACTGTTGAAGGCTAGATAAGAGAGGAAACGAAGGAAGGTCAGCGAAGGGCTTCGAAGGAGCGAAGTCGACTTTGCGAGCTCACCGTAATCTCGTCCGTCGTTCTTCGACTTGTTGATCTGGAACTCGTCGTTGATCGTCTTCTTCTTCGTGGAGCTATGGGATCCACCGTCACAAAAAGTGAGAGCAGGTCAGCTTAGGATTCCATACGGACTGAGTGAGAACCGGAGAAAGGAAAGATCGAAAGCTCACCTTCCTGGCGCTCCAACATCGATGTCCTTGTTGTACCTCCCTCTCCCTTTGAACGGCGCATACAACTTCCTCATCTCACTCGTAGGCAAGTTCCTCTGCTTCTTCAAGAAGATACTCTTCTGCTCTGGCGTCATCCCAGCCACAGGATCCTTCAACGCTCTCCTCCTCTCCTCGTCCCTCTCCTCGCTCTCCGGATCTCGATAGAACGGATCCTGCTTCCTCGCGTTCCTCTCGTCATCGCTGTCGTACAGGACTCGAGGGATCCTGGGGTTGGGGATGTCGATGGTGAAGAGATCAACGTCCTCGGGTTCGAGCTTGACGGCGGGAGGTGGAGGAGGGTGAGGAGCGTCGCCGTGGGATCGGACGCGATGAGTGGAGGAGGTTGAGGCGTCTCTGGAGGAGGTGTCTCGAGGTTCGGATCGGACGGATTTGGGAGGACGAGCGGCAGATATGGGGGTGTGACGATGGATCTCGAAGGGTTCTCCTTCAGGGACCTCCTGGTCGAGAGGATCGTTCCTGTTCGCGACTCCGTTGACGACGGTCTTTTTCCCGAGCCAGGGTCTCGATGCTGCAAGCCTGTCTCGTTCTGCGGCTACCGAGTTGATAGGAGTAGTGTGAGAGCCTTGGTTGGGAGCTCGTGGACGGACGAGAGGACGAGCTGGTGTTGCGGAGTCGGTGGACGCGACGGCTGAAGGAGGAGGAGAGGGTTTGTGAGAGGCGGGAGAGTCGACGGCGTGAGTTCGAGAGGGTCCGGCTTTTGGTTGTGGAGGCGGGATGGAAGGTCGAGGAGTCGTCGAGTCTGCAATGAAGGGACTGGGCTGAGCGATAGATGTGGTTGAGACTGAGGAAGAGGAAGCTTGAACGATGTCGGATGGACCGAAAGCTTGTTGGCCGAGAGGATGAGGTCTTCGTTCCTTCTTGCGAGACGGCACGGCTTCGGGGGCTTTTTGAGCACTGTTGGGTTGGATAGAAGCGAGAGGAACAGTGGGATTGGGATTGCTGATGGAAGCGAGATGTCGTTGAGGAGAGCTCGAAGGAGCGTCGGATTGACCGGGAGGAGAGGAATCGACGACTGTGGGAACGAGAGAGGAGGAGCGGGACTGGTGGGTGACCGATGGCGAGCGATGGAAGGGAGGTTTCTTGACTCGAACTGGGGAGGTAGCAGGGCTGGATTTGTTGCTGCTGGCGGGTTTGGACGAAGGCTGCTCGACGACGCGTCCGACTGAAGCTGACGGTGTAGGATCCTTCCTCCTCGGAGGCTCGTTCCTGACCTCCTCGACCTCAGCCATCGCGGTGTACTTCAAAGACGAGTGAGGCTCCTCCTTGACTGGCGAGTCGATCTTGATCCTCTTCGACGGTCTCTCTACAGCCTCCGTCGCGTCCCTCGTCGAGTTGTCTCCTCGCGACTCCCTCTTCTTCGCCCTCTTCTGCTCCTTCGCTCGAACCGTTTCGAACGCGACTGGGTAGCTCTCAGCGTACTCCTTCCATGCGGCCTTCTGCTTCTTGCTCTTGGCGTAGAGGAGGGAGTACTCTGCTCGAGAGCTTTCGAGGAGGGCTTCCAATCGGACAATGTCGGCGTGTTTGGAGAGCTGAGGGGAGGTGGAGTGCTTAGAGGGAGAGAGGTGAGGACGAGTCGGGGAGCTGGGAGCGATGCTTCCGTCTTGATGGTCCGGGCTAGAGGACAGAAGGGAAGGAAGCTCAGCCACACGCGACAGAAGAGCGAGGGAAAAGGGACGAGAGGGGCCGGAGAGAAACTCACCTCGCGACAACTCCCTTCTCCTCCTTGACCTCCAGTTCCTTCTTGAATCCAGCAGCATCCGCTTTCACTGAAGCCAGCTCCTGCCTCAGCGCCAAAGCCTCTGCCTCCATCTTGGTCTCTCTCTCCCTCCAATCGTCCTTCTCCTTCAGCAAGAACGCCAACCCGTCCGCTTGATGCTTCTCTCGTTCGAGCTTCCTCTGCAGACCTTCGACGACCGTCTTCTGAGCTTCCAGACTCGATGCAAGAGCTTCCTTCGCGGCCGTCTTTGCGTCGAGCTTGGTTTGGAGAGCCGTGTGGGAAGATGTGGAGTCGGCGAGTTGGGATTCGAGGGAGGCGATTCGAGCTGAGGTGTCTTTGAGAGGAGGAGGTTGAGGGGAGGTTCGGAGGAATTCGAGGAAGGAGGGAGTGGAGTCGAAGCCGAGATGGGTGGAGATGGCTGTGAGACTTCTGAAGGTCAGAAAGAGGAAGGGAGGGATGTCAGCGATCTTCGGTGGAGAGGGGGAGGTAGGGAGGAGTCGGTGTTGAGCTCACTTGGTCAACTCGTACGCTTCGTTCTTCGCCAGAGTCCCTTGTTTCTTCTTCTCGTTGACCTGTGGAGTCGAGGTGATGTATATAAAACTCAGGGTAAAGTCCCAAAAGTCGCGGAAGCAGGCGGGGAGAGGCAGAAGAGGGAATCAGGAAAGGAGGGGAGGGAGGAAGGGGAGCTGACCTTCTCCTTCAGAGCTGCAAGAAACAAACAACCACAACGAGTCAGAAAATCTTCCCACGACCACGAACTCAACGGGATAAGGTAGAACGTACTCTCGCACTCCTTCTTCCAAATCTTGTTGACCTTCTTGAGTTCTCCTACTTGAGTCTGAAGCTCCTTCAACTGCCTCCTCTCGGCGTCTCTCTCGACCTTCGCTATCTCTCCCGGTTGCGACCCAAAGAACGGAGAGCTGCTGGGAGGCATGTCCTACCGAACGACAGGGAATGGATGGGTGTATGCTCTTTGAGAGGAAGAAGAAGAGAGCGGAGATGGTGATGGTTGGGATCCAACTCACGCTCCATTTGCCACCGTCACTTCCCCTCCGAGCTCCCAGTGTCGACGCGCTTTGTTTCTCTCTCTCCCAACGATCAGCATCCCTCCGATATGAACTTTGAGAACCCCTTCTCTCGGATTACCCTCGACTCTACCAAGGACTGGGATCGGATCAAAGACAACATCACTCGAACTCTCCTCCAGGCTATCGATCAAAAGTGTGCAGAAGGAAACCTTGATCCAGCTCTCAAGGAGGAGGTCACCCAGAGGACGCTCGAGGTCAGCTCCCCCTCTCCTTCCCTCCTTTCTATACTTTCTTCGTTGACATAATCGGGCTCTCTGGTATGCAGTGGCGCGATCAACTGTTCGCTCTTTCCACCCCTAACCTCCGTCTAGACGGCCAGCCCTTTGACGAGTTCCTCAAGCGACCTCAACGTCAGTTTCCTCCCTCCTTCCCTTCCTCCTCCTCCTTCCTCCCTTCCTTCCTTTCCCCATCCGACCGCCTGAAGCTCATGGTATCTCCCTCCTATCTCTTCTACAGCGACGGAGGAGTTTGACGAATCCCTAGACCGAAAGATTCGTTCCTTAGCAGCCGAGAAGGAGCTCGTTCAAGTCCAGATTGCCGAACGAAGGTCAAAGACGCCCAGCGACATCCATCACCTCGTCAAGGATCTTGTAAGGAGGAAGGTTGCGTCGGAGTGGATGCCCCAGGAGGATGGAGATCAGGAGATGGAGGAGGGTATCGGTGAGTTTCGCTTTTCTTCTGGGTGGGCAGGAAGGAGGAAGAGAAGGATGGGAGGAAGGGAGGTGTTGTTGTTTCCTCGTTGAAGAGAGAGCTGACCTCGAGCTCTTCTTCGTTCGCTTCTTCCTTACCCAAAACGCGTATCTTCTTCGTGTTTCATAGAGCCGCTGCCGAACAAGGACTCGATGGTGGAGTCGTTATCAGAGACACTGAGTGCGATCTCGAATCTGACGAAGGTGAGCTTGCTTCCTCCCTTCTCCTTACCTCCCTCCCTCTTCCTCCTTCCGCTCCTTTCCTCTCGCTGACCTCCCTCCTTCGTTCTCCTTTCATCAGGTCCTACCAGTAAGCTCTTCCCCTCTCCCACACCTCACCCTGAGCTACCAACTTACCTCGCCTTGCCTTCTTTCTCCGCCAGACCCAACTCGAACGCGCCAATCAAGCTCGCGAGGTCGCCGAGGAAGTCTCCAACCTCCCTCCGTGATCTGACTCTGGCCTTGGTTTCGTTGGTTTGCTACTCACTCACGTCTGTTTTTACGATCTATCATGTCCTTTCGCTCTCTCTCCTCTCCTTCTCTCTCTCTCTCTCTCTCCTCTCTCGCGAGGATCCAAGTTCGTTGCGAACAGGAGCAATCGTATCTCAGCTAGCAAACGACAGCCTAAACGATGACCTTGCTCAATTTGGACAGAGCTGTGTGAAAAGAAAGTGAAACCAGGCAAAGAAGAGAGGAGTCAGTCTTGCTGTGAAGGGACGAAGGAAGGGAGGTCGTGTTTCGTTCGTTCGTCGACACTCACAGTTCAACAACAGATCTCCCTGCTTGACAACCTGCTCGTACTGAGCGTTCTTCTTATCCCTCCTGTTGGTCTCCACCACCCCGTTGACCTTGTCGATCGTGCAGTTCAGTCGACCAGCAGAGATCAGGCGAGAGAGGTCGCTGGAAGGAACGAGGTCGCGAAAGAGTGAACGGAAGTAGTGTCAGCTTTCGGGCGTTGGTTCGTCCGCTCGTTTTCGCACAGGCACACAGAGATAAAGAGATACATCTACTCACTTATCCATGAACTCAGGTCCAACACCGAACGCTCGGCACATGGAGTCGAGGGTGAGGGATCGGTAGGACTCGAGGAGTTGAGAGTAGGATCGGATTCGCATCTCTCGGACGTAGTGTCGAGCATGAGGGGAGAGGACTCGGGAGGGAATGAGATGGTTTTGTTCGACGGTGGCTGCACGCAAGAGGAAGGAGACGGGAGGGGAGGCAGGTGAGTGGGAGAAGACGAGGGGCGGGAGGCGTCGAGACTCACCGAGGGACTGGAAGAAAGCGGCGTATTCGCAGTTGTAGAGCGAGGTAGCAAGGCTTTCGAGGGCGGGTTGAGTAGGGAAGACTTGTCGGATTTCGGGGGAGTTGATGATCTGGGAAGAGAGAAAGACGTGTTCAGCTCGAGCTCGTCGTCGTCGTCTCGTGTTGCTCGTTCGAGCAGAGTAGGAGAGCTCACCTTCTTCTTGATATCCACTCGCTCCATCCAAACCATGCAGGAGATGACGGTGACCGTGACGAAGGAGTCGTAGTCCATGAGTTCAGACGCGGTGAAGGTCGAGAGAGCGTCGATGAGCAGCTCTCCTCCCTTCTTGAAGTCTCGGACGGTGAGGAGGTGAAGACCCTGGTAGACCTTCAGCCTATTACGTCGATCCCAATCTCCTCCTTCATCAATGAGCCTGCAAGTGAGCGACGAAGAAGTCAAGTGTCAGCTTGATCTTGAGAGAAAGGAAAGGGACCAGGGGAGGGAGGGAGACTGACTTGGAGGCCTTCGGCAGGTTGGTAGTGATGAGCTCGATGTCGTTGAAGAAGAATCCCACTCGAACGATGGTGAGGACGATATCTATACGAGCTCCAAGTCCAGGGGTCTTCTCCAACGCGAGCTCCAAGGCAGCGAGCGACCGCGTCTGAGAAAGGTGAAGGAAGAGTGATGGAGGTCAGCTCGACCTTTCGAGAAGGAAGAGAGGAAGGACTCGACGAGAACTGACCTTGTCTCCGATCTTGGTCAAGTAGGCAGCCTTAGCTCGAAGGATATCACTGATCTCGGTCTCTCCCATGCTCTCCTCAGCCTCTACGAGTTTGGTGTCGAACTTTGCGAGCTCGGCTTCGTTAGCAGCGATGAGTTTGGGGAGGAGAGCAGCGTCGGGGGAGATGAGAGATGGGGAGGCAGAGAGGAGGGTTTGGAGGTAAGGAGCCATCTCTGTAAGGAAGAAGAGTCGAATAGGTCAGCATAGATACGTCGAACGAGGGTGAGGAAGAAGGCAGGGAAGGCGGAGGAGGTGGAAGAATGTGAGGTCGAGAAGGAGAGGTGGAAGGAGACGAGCTCGAACTCTTGATCGGTCGTAGAGAGACGAGACTTACCATCCTTCTCGATTCCCTCGATGAGCTCCTTCCTGGTAGCCTCGTGTCGTTCCGAGAGAGCAGGGTTGGAGAGCACGAAGACTTGTTGAGGGAGGGAGAGGTTGGGAATGGGAAGGGGAGCTTCTTCATCTGCAGGTGCCGACATCTCGAGGAGAGCTTTGGGGGAGAGTTGAGGCGGAAGAGTTTTGAGGAAGTGGTGAAGGTTGAAGAGAAGATAGAGAAGAGCCGAGAAGGAGGGAGAAGGGGATGAAAGTTGATTTGAGGTCGTGAAGGTTGAAGGAAAGAAGGGAGGAGGAGGCGAGCGCTTCAGTCATCTCGGTCGTGGAGGTCGTCCTCTTCTTTCAACCATCACACCAACAAAACAAACCCTTCCCTCGCTCTCTTTCTCTTCTTCATGTCCACCTCTAACACCCGTCCCACCTTAGCAGACGCTGCTGCTGTTGTCAAGACGGAACCCAGGAAAGCTGAGCAGCTCCTTCAGTCCATCCTCGACACACCAGCTGGAGGTCAGTTCAGCTCTCCTTCTTCACCTTTCCTCCTGTTTCCATCCCAAATTATTACGCCTTCATCGATGTCTGACCATCTCCTCCTACACTCACAGAAGACGAGGATGCTCTTCACGATCAGGAGGACGCGCTCCTCAAGCTTGGAGAGCTCTACAGGGACGAAGCGTGAGTCTCCCATCTCGACCTCCCTCCTTCTCCCTCCCTTCTCCTCCTCGATCTTCCCTCGTCCATCGCTGGTCGGTGATCTGCCAGGAGAGAACAGAGAGAGGTGAAACCCCGGCCAGAGCTGAAGGAGAGCCCCTGGGTCTCAAGCTTCGAGAAAGACAGCTCAACTGATCAGCCCTCCTTCCCTTCACCTCCTTCGTCTCCTTCCTCCCTTCGTTCTCCCTCTCCCAGCAACCCTACCGCTCTCGCCGAGGTGATCAAGAAGAGTCGAACCTTCATGTCATCAACAGCGAAAGCCAAGACCGCCAAAATCAGTGAGCCCGATCCTGCTCGAGTTGAGCTCTCCATCGTGAGCTCGAAGCTGACGTTCCTCCACCTTCCCTCCTTCCTTCTTTCTCCTTTCCCTCCAGTCCGAACCCTCATCGACTACTTCTCCGCCATCCCTAACGCTCAGGCTGTTCAGATCGAGTGCACCAAGGAAAACATCGAGTGGGCTAGGACTGAGAAGCGGGTCTTCTTGAGGCAGAACCTGGAGACGAAGCTCGCTGGACTGTAAGTTGACCTTCACTTTCTCCCCATCTTCCGTCGTTTGAATCGACCTGCTACGTCTCTACTACGGCAGAAGCTGATCACATATTCCGTACCGTTCTCCTCCCATAGCCTGATCGAGGCTAAGACCTATCGAGAAGCTCTCACTCTCATCGAGGCTCTTCTCAAGGAGCTCAAGCGTTTGGACGACAAGATGATCTTGACCGAGGTTCACCTCCTCGAGTCTAGAGCCAACTCTGAGACTGCCAACTGGGCGAAGGCCAAGGTTCGTCATATTCTCTACTGTCTCACCTGCTCCAGAAATCTTCGACGGATCGACTTGAGCTGACTTCTCTCTTTCCCTCCTCTCTGCTCGCAGGCTTCCCTCACCGCCGGACGAACTGCTGCCAACTCGATCTACTGCCCTCCACTGCTCCAAGCTCAGCTCGACATGCAGAGCGGTATCCTGCACGCCGAGGACAAGGACTACAAAACTGCGTTCGTAGCTCTTTCTTCTTTCTTCGAGCTCGTTCTCGTCGTCTCTTCGTTCTGACGCGTCTTCATCTTCGCTTTTTCCAGCTACTCCTACTTCTTCGAGACCTTCGAGGGATACTCGTCAGCCGACGACGGACGAGCGCTCAAGGCTCTCAAGTACATGCTCCTCTGCAAGATCATGCTCAACCTGGTTCGTGTCTTCTTTGATCTCCACCTTCGCATCGAAGCTCACCTTTCTTTCCATGTCTTTCCTTCTTTTCCTCAGCCTCAAGACGTCACGTCGCTGATACAGGCCAAGCTCGCGTTGAAGTACTCTGGGAAGGAGGTCGAGGCTATGAAGGCTATCGCATTGGCTCACCAGCACCGAAGTCTCGGAGAGTTCGAGGGAGCGTTGAAGGAGTGGAAGGACGGTTCGTTCAGCTCGCTCGTCTCTTGCCCTTCCTCGTCAAAAGCGCGACTCATCTTGATATTCTTTGTTCTTTGCAGAGCTCTCGAACGATCCTATCATCCGATCCCATCTCGCCGCTCTCTACGACACCCTCCTCGAGCAGAACTTGGTCCGGATCATCGAGCCTTTCTCGCGAGTCGAGATCGCGCACGTCGCCGAGTTGGTTGGGCAGCCCGTCCAAGGAGTTGAGACAAAGTAAGGCCTCTCTCGTTTCTTGCAGGGATTGCTGAGCGCGAAGCTGACGCCCTCCGTTCGCTCCAGACTGAGTCAGATGATCCTCGACAAGGTCTTCTTCGGAGTGCTGGATCAGGGAGCTGGGTGCTTGCAGGTGTTCGACGAGCCGAAGGAGGACGTAAGTTGAAAACTCTTTTTTGCTCGATCTTGAACATGATCTCAGATCGCTGACTTTCACCACTCTCTCACCGTCCAGGAAACCTACACGGCTACTTTGGGAACGATCAAGCACGTCGGGGATGTGGTAGAGTCGCTGTACGAGAAGGTGAGCTCTCTTTCTCCTTCTCGCACTCGATCTTCTGCCTCTCATCTCTCCTCGCTGACCCTCGTTTCTCCTTGCCATGGTCTTCTCCCTCCCAGGCTACCAAGCTTTCATAGATTACTTTTTTCGTCGAGAAATTGATTGGAATGAACATCACGAAGAAAAGGAAAACAGCAACCGGCGGCGCGTCAACCGAGAGACTGGACAGGAAGGGCGATCTCTCTTCCACGCTCTCCATCAGTTCTGTAAAGCTTTCCCTTCTCCGACCACTTTCTTTTCCCGTCTTCCTTCACCCTCTGGAATATTCTGTACCACAGAACGAAGCCACGAAGCTTCCTTCCAAAGTTGGATCTGATGCGGCCTCTGCTCTCCCAAGCTTTTGAGGTGCCTCCCTCGGTCCAAGAAGTCGAAAAGATCGCTTGCATCGTTTCTTCCCAACCAACCACGACCCCACGGCCTTCCTCTCTCTCTTCGAAACCTCGTCTTCCGTTCCCCTTCTCTCTCTCGACCCTTCGCCGCCATCAAAGGTGAGAAAATCTTCTTCCCCTCCATCCGATCTCGAGCCAGGGAGAGGAAGGCCGGACGAGGTCCGCCTTCTCTTCTCGACTACCGGGAGGGATGGCTCTTCGCTCACCTCCTCTCGAGGAATTTCTTCGAAGCTGACCTTTGATTGCTTTCCTTTGATTCTTATTCAGGCCCTCTTGGTTCTCTTCAATCTATCTATCGCAGGACGGACGGCTCGGTTGTTCGACTCTTCTTCGCAAGCTCACTCCCTTCCTTCAGCTCCATTCGCTCCCTCGCCTTCCCTTCCTGCTATTGGCTCGAACCAAAACGTCAACCTTTCAACGCCCGTTCCATACCTACCATCCTCGCCTCTCCATCCTCCTTTCTCGCCTTGAATGAGTGAACATGTCGGTCAGTCTTGCTCTCTCTTCTCTTTGCCTCCCCTTCGGCTGCAGCTCGAGTCGAGGTCAACGTAAATGGTGGTCTTTCTCTCCGAACGCCGTCTTAACCTTGCCTTGTTCTTGCTCTCACAGTGACCTCTGTCGAAGTAGACTACGAAGCTCTTCCTCTAAGTGCAGGACTGGGATCAAACATGATGGCAGGAGCTCTGGTAAGTTGATGAGCTTCGTCTCGTCGTCCCATCTTTTCTCCTTCGCTTCACCGAACTAACCTCTCCCTCTCCCTTCCCTTCGCTCTCCTCTTCCAGGCTGGTATCTCAGAACACGCCGTCATGTTCCCTATAGATTCCATCAAAGTACGCTCCCTCCCTCCTTCTCCTCCCTCTCCTTCCTCTCCCTCCTCCTCACAATCCATTCCCAACCTCCCAACTTTTTCGTCGCGCCGCGTGGCTGATCTCTCTCCCTCTCCCTTTCCCTGCTTTGCCTTTTGATTGGTGTGTTGGTTGAAACAGACCCGGATGCAAGTTCTCCCCACCTCTCCTTCCGCCATCTCCAAAACTCTCTACCAATCCCTCTCCAAAGTCTCCGCGACCGAAGGTCTAGCCACACTCTGGCGAGGAGTGAACTCGGTCATCCTCGGAGCAGGTCCCGCCCATGCCGTATACTTTGGAACCTACGAGATTGTTAAAGAGTGGGCGGGAGGGAACAGGCCTGGGCATCAGTTTGCTGCTACTGGTAAGTCCATTCTCTCAACTCAAAGGAGCGGGAGGAGAGGGAGGAAGGAAGGAGAAAGTGAGATGAGCTCGACTCACTTTTCGATTTCCTCTCTCCTTTGATTCTTTCCTCCTACAGCTTTGGGAGGAGCAGCAGCTACCATCGCTTCCGATGCTCTCATGAACCCTTTTGACGGTAAGCTCCACCCATTCCCATTCCCATCCCTTCGACTCAATCTGACACGAGAGCGCTTCTTGCTTGGTCTTCGACGTCTCAGTCGTCAAACAACGAATGCAGCTCCAAAACTCCTCCTACGCTACGGTCTCCCAGGCTTTCCGCTCAGTCTACAAGACTGAAGGCATATCAGCTTTCTACGTGTCGTATCCTACCACCCTCGTCATGACCATCCCTTTCACCGCCGTTCAGTTCACTTGCTACGAGTTTTTGTGAGCTCGACCTCTTCCTTCCTTCCAGCTCGAGAGCTCGATCTCGGTGAACTGATCCTCTCTTTATCTACTCTGTTTTGCTTTGCTGGCTTCTAGGAAGGACGTGATCAATCCCTCAGGAGCCTACTCGCCTGGAACGCATATGGTAGCAGGAGGAGCGGCTGGAGCCGTCGCTGCTGCCGTTTCGACACCGCTGGACGTGATGAAGACTCTGTGAGCCTTCCTCTTTCCCTTCCACCCACCCAAAAACCTCTTTCCATACCTGAGACACGATCACTGAATCTCTTGGATCTTGTGCTCACGTTCCAACAGCCTTCAAACTCGAGGAACCTCGACGGACGCGCGGATCAGGAACGCGAGTGGGATGCTGGAGGCTGGGAAGATTGTGTGGGCTCAGCAGGGGCTGAAAGGGTTCGCGAGAGGGCTGGTACCGAGAGTGGTGACGTTTGTGCCGAGTAATGCGTTGTCATGGGTGGCTTATGAGGGTGAGTCTCGATCCTCCTTCTCCTAAGCTTGAGCTCGAGCTCGCGTCCTTCCTCCCTTCCTTCCTCCGACCGCTTCCTTCCAAGCTGACGCTTCCTTTCGTTCCTCTTCTCTTCTGCAGGTTTCAAAGTGTTCCTGAAGGATCCATGAACCTAATTGAAACGTCAATTCCCCTCCTTCCTCGCAAAAAGATCGCACGCTATCCCGCGTCTTTCTCCCTCCTCCCTCCTCTTCTCATCAACAAAGCTAGGACCCGCACTCATACCCAAAATCTCGATACCCCTTTCCCCATCTCTCCTTCCAATCCCATCAACAACGACATCACCTCAACCATCTCCCGTCCCTCCCTCCCTCTAGAACTCGACCTCCTCCTTTTTAAACCTCGATATCGTCGCTCGTCGTCTCGCAGTCTCACCTGGGTCGAGCCGAGCGCGGGAGCACGAATCTCTCTACGGAGGAACGGAGGACGGCGTGTCCGGATGGCGGCCAGCATCTCATGTCGTTTCTCAGTCAATCTCAATCCTCCGTGCTCCGAAGGAAAGTGGACGCGTCGAACGAAGTGCTTCAAACATAAATAGTCGAGGAGAAAGATCGTAATATCTACTTCTCGGGCGCGTCGAGGAACTTCTGGAAGACCCTGAAGTGCTGGGTCGCTCTGAAGACAGGAGAGCGATGAGAATAATGGTCAGCGAGCGCGAGAGAAGAGGATCAGAGGGGAGAGGAGAGGAAGAGGGAAGAGGGACGCACCCAGCTTCATCGATAGCCTTGACCTCCTCCGCTGAGAGCTCAAAGTCGAGAGTCTTGAGCTGCTCCTTCAGGCGGTCGGCTTTGGATGAGGTACTGCAGAACCACGAAAAAGAAGGGAAGGTCAGCTCAGATCGCGACGCATTTACGCTTCTCCCTTCTAATGAAAAGCCCAAATCAACTCACGTCACAACCTCTCCTCCACCTCGCTGCAACGCCCACCTCAACAACACGTTTCCCTCTGTAACCTTCTTCTTCTCAGCGATGCTCTTCACAACAGCATCTACAGCTCCTCCAGGAGCTCGGAAGAGGGGAGTCAAAGGGCCATAGCTAGCCACTTTGATGTCGTGCTTCGCCTGCAGTTCGAGCAGAGGGAGGGCAGCTTTGAGGACGTAGGGGTGGAATTCGATTTGGTTGATGGAGGGGATGACCTGATCCGGGATCGAAAGGACGGGCGTGAGCTCGAGGGGGGCAGGGAAGAAAAGAGAGAAGGGAGATTGGTCTGACCTTTGCGACGGCGAGGACCTTCTCGAGATCGCTGACTCGGAAATTGGAGACTCCGATGGACTTGACGAGACCTTCAGCTTTGAGCTCTGTATGATTCCAAGATAATTGGTGAGCGAGTGAGATAAGGAGAGAGAGGGAGAGAGCTGGAACGTATGTACCCTCGAGCTGAAGCCAGAGCTTCGCAACATCTCGGTTCTCCGGAGAGTGGATTAGGTAGAGATCTGGGAGAAGATATTGGTCAGCGTCAAGCAGGGAAGCCTGTTCTATAAGAGTATTCGAGCTCACCGAGGTAGGTCAAACCGAGCTGAGAAGAGCAAGGGGAAGAGAACAGAGTGAGACGGGGATCTAAAGAGAAGGGAGAGGTCGAGCTCACATTCTTCAGAGAACCTTTCAAGCTGGTCCTCGCGTTGTCCGAGTTGGACTTGGAAGTGATAAAGAGCTTCTCTCGAGGCACCCCGCTTTCGATGATAGCCTTTCGACGGTCTCTTCGTTGGCATAGCCTGCAAGAAACAGCGAGCAGAGGTGGGATCGGAGGGACGGAGGACAAAGGCGAGATCAGCGCTGACTCCTTTTTCTCCTCTTCGAAGGAAACAGGTTTGCTCACTCTCAGCGGCATCGATGTGGATGAAGCCTGAATTGATGGCTTGGACGACTTGAGAGGTAGCGTCCTTCCCGTAGATGGCAGTCCCAGTTCCAAAGGAGAGGGCAGGGAGGAGGGTTCCGTCGTTGAGCTTGATGGTTGCTTGTTGGATTGAAGGCGAAGAAGAGGTCAGCAGTGAGAGAGACTCGAGCAGAGGAGCCTATGAGCTCACCAGACATGTTGATTAGCGAGAAGGAAGTAGAAGTAGTGATGGTGGGAGGAGAAACCGCGAGGCGAGATCGGATCGGAGGGAGGGACGAGATTCGCCTTCGTCCGACACGCCTTACCAACGCCTTCGTTGCTAAGAAAAAGTTCTGCTCGTCTTCGCTGCAAGAGGTGCTCGTGATATGAGCTTGAATATGGGCGAGATGAGGTGAAGATGCTGCTCAGGTCTCTCAGTTCAGTACAAATATCGTCAAGCTGTTTCGACGGTGGCGTTGAGGTGTATAAATCCGTCTTCGCCCTCGCTGCAGCATCGATTATGCTCCCGACCCCGTCGAATCAAATCCCACAAGGTTATCTTTCAGTCGGAGACCTCGCGATGAAGCCTGCAGGTTTTGGGACGGGGAGACAAAGAGGAAATCGCGACGCGTCCGCGAGTTTCCCGAACAAGAGCTTCTGCAAGCGTTCCCTCTTCTTCGGAGCCGCGAAGCACAGACACAAATATCTCTTAATTATACCGGATTAGTTGGGTTGGCGGCCCTGCGAGGGCGAGATGGACGGAACGAGCGTCGACTTGTAACGAGGCCTCTTCGACCACGGAAGAGGGAGACGAGTAGTGAGGAAAACACGTTTTCTCCGGATCCTTCACAGCCCACATTTAAACTGCTACATACGTCGTCAGAGAGTCTGAGACGACCAAAAAGCAGAGCCGAGAAGAACGTCGTCGAGGAAACAAGGAAGATGGAGATCGAGGGTTCAGAAGGCAGTTCTTCGCCAACTTTTCTCGCTTTTTTACCTTTTTGGCTACAAGCTCCAGAAATGATCTTTGGTTTCAGTAAATCCTTCGAGAAGGGTGATCATGCAGAGAAAACTTGAAGAGAAAGCGGTGACGACGGAGATCATCTCCCCGCAGAGGGATTCGAGAGCTTAGAGGACGAGTCTGCCAACGACGACGACCTGCTCCTTCCCTCTCCAGAACCACAGCTCCCCCGTGGCTAGACCCAGGACATCTAGAATCGGACACCTTACGACCACTCCAGTACCCTTCCATTTCTTTTCGAAAAGATCTTCATCTCAACCCAGGTCCCACAAGTAAACACCTTCCCCTTCCTCCCTTAAGCTCAACTTCCCCGGGTCTTCGTCCCACCAACCACCCTTTTTTCTCCTCCCTTCTCGACCTTTCAACCTCGAGTGACACATATTCAGGAGTACACAGCTCCATCGAGAAAGGTTCGTCGCAATTCTCGAGTCAGTAGTCTGTGGACGGTTGGGAAAGGACAGGGAAGGAGCTCGTCCCTTCCTTCCTCGAATCGAACCCCAGCTCAAGCTCACCTCCTTCCCTCTCTCTCTCTCGCCTCCCGTTGCCGTACGCCCTTCTACAGCTTCGCCAATATTCATCAACTGAAGCTTCATCAATGCCGCCGAGTGAATTCACGTCATCCGCACCGAACGAGGAGGACGTCGCCGTTCCCGTCAGCTCGCTCAGAGACCGGTTTGAAGCTCTAGGACGTCCCTCTGCGTCCTTACCTTCGACGCCGATGAACCGAGGAGGATCCAGGGTCGTATCAGCTCCCATCAAGAAGGATATACCCACTACGCAGTTCTTCCCGGCAGCTCGAGAAGGGAAGGAGAACACCGCGGAGGAGCAACGCTCAGAGAACGCCGTCGACTTCACCAAGTCCCTTCGACCTCGAGGCGTGAGTTTACCCTCCTTATGTTCTCTTGTTTAGTTTATCGCGGCAGAGATTTAGAGCTGACTAGAATGCTGCTTCGTAATCTCGATCTACCAGTTGTCGAACCCTATCTCTCCCAGTCTCCTCCCACTACCGCTCCCTCCGTCCCCTCAGCCCTCCCCTCCCCTTCACCCGTCGTCCATGAGCAGCTCCCTTTCCCAATCCTCCCAAGGATCGACTTTCCCTTCTCTTCGGACCTCTTCCTCCTCTTCCTCTCTTTCCGCCAACGGCATCACTCCTACCCAGTCTCACTTCCCCCCGACACCCAATCGCTCTCCTCCAAGTCCCTCGCGAAACGGCTTCGCTTCGACCTCCCTCTCGGATCTCAGCAGCAACAAACCTCCAGCAGTCGTCAAGAAAGCCCCACCACCACCTCCTCCATCTAGGTCCTCCAAACCCTCCTCAGCAGCTACGTCGTCGAAGGAAGGGAGCTCAGAGAAGGCACAGGCCGAGCAGACTTCGATTCCCGTCTCGTCGTCGCGTCCAGCGGAGGAGGAAACATCAGCGAGCGTCGCCTCTCTTCGCTCGGTGTTCGGAGCCACCACCAAGTCGTCAGGAGCTTCAACGCCAGGGTCTCCTTTCTCTCCATCCATCTCTCGGACCACCTCCGTATCGTCAACTCGTTCCTCCGTTCCTCCTCCCGTTCCAGCGAGCCGACCCGCTCTCGTCGCTCAACTCTCTTCCCAACCCAAAACCCCTTCCCTCACAGGAGAACCAGCTATACAACACAAACCCTCTTCAATAAATCTCTCCAGCAGACCTCCTCCACCTCGCCCACCTTCGAAAGCGCCGTCCTCATCCTCCTCCCCGACCACCTCGCCCACGGAATTCCCAGCCTCTTCGACAGCAACATCGTATGCCTTCCCCGATATCCTCGGGACTTCTACTCTCCAGTCCACTCCCTCGCTCCCTCCTCGTCCAAAACTTCAGGTTCCAGCCAGACCAGTCATGGTCGCCGCTTCCCTTCCTCCTCCAACCAACGCGTCTCCGAATGGAACTGGAGACGTGAGGCCGAAACCTCCTCTTCCAGTGAGGAAACCTACTCCTTCCTCCGGCTCGAGTGCAGGGGAAGACTCTATCGATGGAGAGGGATCGTTGTCAGGAGGAACTCCAGGCCCTCCTCCTCCGATACCAGGAAACCGTCCGATTCTCGATCGACCACTCGTAACCGCTCCTCCTCCTCTCCCCGTTCGGTCCAAGACCATCAACCTCGTTACCCAACCGGAAACGGACGCTCCCATCCCCTATCGACCACCACCACCACCGTCGTTCCCTCCCTCCAATCGCCTCGACGCGACGCGACTCGACCGGGCGAACTCCGTCTCCTCGCACCGACTGGCAAGTCGAAGCTCGAGTCGCCAAACCTCTCCTCTTCCTCCTGCATCGAGAGAGCTCCCAGATGCCAACGGCGAAATCTACAAACCTCCACCACCTCCGGTCAGGAAGGCAACGGTCGGCGCTTCAGTCGAGGTCGCTGCTCCGAAGCGAAAGTCCTCCGATCCAGCTTCGGACGACGAGGGAGGAGCTCACGGCTACGGATCAGACGAGGACGAGGACGAGGTTGAACCTAGCTCTGCGGATCTCGCCTACGTTCCGTCGTCACAGCAGTTCAAGAAGCTCGACGATCTTCCGGATCCAACGCTCTCGAATCGACGACCTCCCGTCCTCCACCCATCTCTCAGGATCTCAGGAACGAGCGGAAGCCACCACCTCTCCGCTTTCGCCTCGTCAGGAGGAACTCTCGCGATCGGGTCCTTCCACCTTCGAGTCTACAACGTCGACGACCCCGAGGAACAAGGTCCTTCGCTGCTTTGGGATCAGAAGGAGATGGGGCTGGAGGTCAAGGCGAAGGATCCGAAGATCACAGCGCTCTGCTTCCGACCGGTTGCCGACGACCGAGAGTCGGCGAGGTACCTCTGGTGTGGTTCGAAGGATGGTCATCTCTGGGAGGTCGACGTTTGGGGATCGGCCGTCACTCAGTCGAGGTCGAACGCTCATCCGACGACGGTCTCCTGGATCTTCAAGTACAGAGACTCGATGCTCACCCTCGACGAGACTGGGAAAGGCTGCCTGTACACGATGAACGAGGCAGGCCTGTTCGACATCAACGATCCAACTCAATCGGTTCGAATCCAAGAGAGGCAGTCGTTCGTCGCTCTTCTCGGTCACCAACTCTGGACGTCTTCAGGTCCCGTCACCTCCAGCTCTTCGATCAAGACCGCCGCCAGTCGAGGTCCTACGATGCGAGTCTACGAACCGTTCGCAACTTCCTCAATCGGTGCAGCAGGGAAGGTCCTCTCTGTCCCAGATACCGTCACTCAAGCAGTTCTTTCGGCCACCATCATCCCCAACCAGCCCGATCTCGTCTACGTCGGACACGAAGGAGGACAGGTCAGCATCTGGTCGAGGGAGACACTCGTCTGTACTACCGTTATCAAGATTTCAACGTCGGCGATCCTCTCGTTGGTGGGAGTTGGGTCGAAACTCTGGGCTGGAACGAGAACGGGAACGATCAACGTGTACGACGTCGAAACGCGACCTTGGACGATTACGAACCTCTGGAAGGCTCACGAGTAAGTAACACTTTCTTCCTCCTCCAGCGCTCGTGCTAGAAATACTGACTTCAAGTTGTTTCCTTCCAGCAACACTCCCGTTCTCGGATTCGAGGTGGACGTGACTTCGATCGAGGAGGTTCGTTTCAGATTCTCTCTCGTTTTCCGAGGTGAGATCTCGTTCTAATTCTTTCCTTTCTTATCGTCACTTACAGGGAAAACTACGAGTCTACTCATGGGGCCGAGACAACTGCGTTCAAGGCTGGGATGGACTTCTTTCGGACGATTGGCAGGGTGAGTGAACAGGTCTTCCTCCTCTCTTTCGATGTCTTCGAGCTCACCGCTGATGATCTCCTTGTTTTCTACACCATGCAGAGACAAGACTCGCCGACCGAGAAGCCGAGTTCTGTACCTATCGAGACCTCACCGTCCTCGCTTGCACCTGGAACATCGACGCCTCGAAACCAGCTCAACTCACCGGAACCACCGACAACGCTGGCTTCCTCACCTCGGTTCTCACTTCAGAAGACTCTCCGGACATCATCGTCTTCGGGTTCCAGGAGCTCATCGACTTGAACGACAAGAAGCTTCAAGCCAGTGAGTTTTCTCTCCCCACTTCAGTTCAATTTCGACTTGGCGCTGAATCCCTCCTCTTTCTCTTCTTCCTCCTCCGCAGAGACTCTTCTCTTCGGAAAGTCCAAGGGAGTCAACGGAGAGATGTCGGCGAAGGTCTCTCAGCGTTACCAGCTCTGGCATGACAAGCTCGTTCAAGCAGTCCGGGTCGCCCAACCCCCACACACTCCCTACGCCGTCGTTCACGCCCAAAACCTCGTCGGACTCTTCACCTGCATCTTTGTCAAGAACGCCGAGACTCTCAACCTCAGAGATATCGCTGTAACCACGGTGAAGCGAGGCATGGCTGGAACTTACGGGAACAAGGTGCGTGGGGACCCGTTTTCTTTCCGCTCTCGCTCGAATCTCGTCCTGACGTCTTCTCGCTTTACCAGGGAGCCATCCTCGCTCGTTTCGTCATCGACGACTCCTCGTTCTGCTTCATCAACTGTCATCTCGCTGCTGGTCAACGTCAGAAATCCGCTCGAAACGCCGTCAGTCTCGTCTTCTTCATACCTTCTTTCCGTTTCGACTTGAGACTGAACGCGTTCTTTCCTTCTCTCTTGACCTAGGACCTCGCTGGTATCCTGGAGGAGGAAGCCCGATTCCCAGCCGCTCACTCTCGACTCGACGGGCTCGCCTACGCCGGAGGAGGAGACGGATCCATGGTCCTCGATCACGATCTCTGTTTCCTCCAGGGAGATCTCAACTACCGGATCGACCTTCGACGGGAGAATGTCATCTCCAGTCTACGAGCAGGAGAGAGAGCCTATCTTCTGGAGCACGATCAGCTTCTGAAGGAGATGAGGACGAACTCGAGCTTCAGGTTGAGGACTTTCAACGAGGCTCCCATCGCCTTCGAGTGAGTCGATCAACGCGTTCTTCTCGTTCTCTCTCCTCAACTCTGACCTTCTTTCTCCCCTCGACCAGTCCGACTTACAAGTACAACCGGAACTCGGATGACTACGACTCGAGCGAGAAGAAGAGGGTGCCTGCCTGGTGCGTGATTCTCTCGAGCTTCGTTTCGCGAGTCTCCTCTCCCACTCGCGCTGACAAGTTTTGCTCTTCCCTTCTCCTCAGGTGCGACCGTATTCTCTTCCGATCCCGGATTCCGGACAATATCGAGCCTCTCCACTGTTCGTTTCTCGCTTTCTATCCCACTCAACTCTTTCGTCTCGCTGAAACCTTTTCCCTTCTCCTCTCCAGACAAACGATACGAACCGACCGTCAGCGACCATCGTCCCGTCTCGGCTGGATTTCAAGTCAAGATTCGCAAGGTTCAGAACACGTCTCGCTCGGCCGTCCTCAACGAGATCCAGGGGATCTGGGAGGTCGAGAAGGCTCCTTACCTTCAAGCAGCGTCGACGTTCTACGCGTCTCTCTGATCAATCTCCTCCTTTGTACTCCCACGTTTTTTTCTCCGTCGCTATCTCGCTTCTTCGCTCGCCTTTGTTTGTATGCGCTCTTGCTATCATCAACTCTACATCTATGCACCCTCTCTCTCACTTCGTTACTTTTCACGCCCTCCTCGTTGCTTTCTTCGCGGACTTTCTCTCCATCTTGCCATCCTTTCTCTTTATCTTGATGAACTCCACCTCCACGCGCTCACACCTTCGACCTCTTGCAGTGGAGCACGAGAGAAAAGGTTTCGTAAACATGTACCATTTCGTTTGGGTTGGGAGTCTTGAACGAGCAAGGATAAGAACACACCCTCCTTCCACTGGGGACGAAGAGAGCGAAAGGAGACACACAAGGTAGGTAAAAGAAAAGCGACGAACGAAAAACGAAACAAAGAGTCCGACTAGCGGCCTCGAAAAACAGAAAGGAGGTAAAAACGAGGGAAGGAAGAAAGGAGAGAGAACGGGAATCGAGGAGGGGCAAAGAGGTAGTAGATCAGTCCTAGCAAAGACAATGATGAGCGAAAGCATGTACGAAATGTATTACAGCAAGGAGATGGAAGGTTACAGCTGGGAGGGTAGGCAAGAAGACGAAACGAGAGACGAGAGAGCCAAAAGGAGGTGTCGCGAACGAGAGAGAGAGAGAGAGCGGGAGAAAGCAAATCGAACGAAGCAAAATTTGAGATGAGAGGAGTACGAGAGGGAGGAAGGTTTCTGCTCGGAATCATCGAGGACCAAAGCCGTTGGGAGGTCCTCCTTGTTCTGGGTGGTAGCCGGCGGAAGAGTAGGTGTTGGGAGGAGGGACGGGTTGGGGAGGGAGCATCGCAGGGTCGACAGAGGCGAGGCGGATGATCTCAGACGAGGTAGCGGCAGGTCCAAGAACTTCGGCGGATCTCTGAAGAAGGGTAGAAGGAGAACGTTGGTCAGGTTTCGCTTCGAGCCGCGGGAACGAGAAGTAAGAGGAGCTGGACGAACGATGACGGCGTGTTGAGCTCGAACGGCAGCATTCTCGATGGTAGCGTTTGAGAACTCGTTGGAAACGAAGCCAGCCTTGATAAACTGCTGTTGCCTCTCCATGTGTGCGACGGAGAGCACTGAAGAGAAAGATGGAAGGAGAGGAGTCAGCTCTTCATCCTCCGTGCGAGGAGATGGTCTGGCGAAGTCGAACGAACCTTTTTGGGAGATAGCGGACGATTCCGAGACGAGTTGAGGATGACCGTGCTGGTACGATCTACCGAAACCGCTTTCCTGGAAGAAAGACGGCACAGAGAGGAGAGTCAGCGACGGAGAAAGATGAAGCTCGACGCGTCGAGAAGGAAAGGGACGAACCTCGACAGCTTGGACGACAGCAGCCTGGGCAGCATGGAGCTCTCCGCTCTGGTAAGCTACGGCGGAGGCCGCAGCTGGAGGAGAAGGGATGTGATGCATGTGTTGAGGAGTGGCGGCGTAGGCAGCGGGAGGAGCAGGGCTAGAGCAGGAAGGATAGAGGGAGAGTCAGCGAAGGATTTCTCGTTCGGTTCTCAGGAATGCGGGAAAGACTCACGCCATCGCGAAACCAGGATGCTGATGAGGATCGACGACGAACTGCTGCTGGTGAGGAGGAGAAGCACCTTGGAAGAAGGTTCCTGGTGGAGGCTGAGGAGGAGGAGGGAGGAACTGTCGGGAAGCGGCCATTCCAGCTTGTTCCTGGGCGAACGACGTGACGGTGAGATCGTTGATCTGTCGAAGTTGTCGAGGCTGGAGCTCTTCGGTGTACTGATGAAGGGAGGGAGGGAAGATGATCAGCATCGAGATTGGGAGAGAAGGTGGAGAGAGATGGAGGAGAACGAACGCTCGCGAGGGTCTCGATCTCGACGCTCATCGCGTTGGCGGGAGCAGTTCCGCTGAGGACGTTATCCTTCCAGGACAGCCAGGCAGGGAGAGACCCAGGAGGAGACGAGAAGGTGGCTTTGATGGTCGAAGCCGTGGTGTGAGGATCCCAGACTCGAGGAGCCCACTGCGAAAGGGAACGAACGAGAAGGAGGGGAATCAGCTCTCCGACTTCAAAGGTTTCGCAGAGAGGAAAGAAGCACGAACCTGCCAAGGAACTCCGATGTAAGCAGCTTGAGAGAAGGTTCCAGTGATTCTTCGTTCGCTGAAGAAGAAGATGAGTAGAAAGCGACGAGGTCAGGTCCTGAGGAGGATGAGAGCGAAGGGAGGAGGAAGAGACTTACAATCGCTTGAAGTGCCAACCTCCCTCTCCGTCCTTCTTCGCCTCGACGTTCCAGATGTGGTTTCCCTTGGACTTGGCCTTCTTTCCGTCGTCGTTGAATCGAGAGATGTAGGGTTGAGTCCAGAGGTAATACTGGAGGAGAAGGAAGGACGTTAGCGCAAAGTTAGCGCGAAGTTAGCGCGAAGTAAGAGCGAGAGACGAAGCAGACTCACCTTGATCTTCTTGGTGGGCATGATGTCGTCGGAGAGTCCAGCAGTGATGATCTGGGAGAAGAAGGGAAAATCATACGTGGCTTAGTCTCGAAAAAGAGAAACGAGTAGGAACGGAAGGAGAGAAGAACTCACTCGCTCGGTGAACGCGTTCGTGAAGGCTTGGATTCGGAACTTGAAAGGTCGGAAGTCCCACGACTCGTCGAGTCTCTGCATCTTCTTCGGCATCAAGGTCTGATGAATCTGCTCTCCCTTTCGATCGGTGATGTTGACTGCGAAGGAAGAAGAAGGAAAGGATCGCGTCAGTTCGAACTTCGAGAGGGAAGGGAGACGAGAAAGAGAGAGACTCGCGATCCGAACAGATTGCGCTCAAGAATTCTTCGAAGATGAGGTCGAGCTGTCTCCTGAGATCATCGGTCAACATAGCAGCGGTGGGCTTGACGTCCTCTTCCTCGACTTCAGTGACCTGAGCACTGCTCCTTCGTCTCCTCGTCGACGTCCTTCGCTTTACTGCAGGCTCCGAGTCCGATTCCTCCGAAAGCTCGTCGACCTCTTCCGGTGAGGACTCGGAGGTTTGAGGCTGCTGGTTGTTGGGAGGCGAGGGATCATTTCGGAAGATGGGAGGTTCCGAATCCGAAGTCATCGTCATTCCTCGAAGTCGAACGACAGGTCGACCGTCGGCGTTGGAAGCTCGTCGGGAGGAAGAACCACTGGAATGGACGGGAGGAGGAGGAGGCGCTGCGACGCTGGCGTACTGCGACGTATCGAGAGGGAAGGTTTCGAGAGCCGAGGACGACGATGCCTGATCCATTGATTCCGATGGCTCGTATCCTTGAGGAGGAGCGGGAGACGCGTACGAGCTGCCCCATCCAGTGGTGTACATCGGCGGTTGCGGCTGCTGTTGCTGGGCGGGAGGAAGATCGAGGTTCGCGAGGAACTGCTGCTGGTGCTCAAAGTGATTCGGAGAGGGTGGTCGAGACGTCGAGAAGGCGAGAGGGGAAGGCACGATGGGAGCGTGCTGTTGCTGGGGAGCGACGACCTGTAAACTCGACGAAGCCAGGTTGGGAGGTGAAGCCGATTGAGCGAGTCCAAGAGACGAAGCTGAACGCGTCTGCATGGGAGGAGGGGCTAGCGATTGACTGGGGATGGCTTGATGTTGAACGCTGGGGAAGGAGTGAGCGTGGAGGAGAGGAGGTGGTTGAATGTCGATGGACGCTGGCGCTGAGTCCTCCATCTCGTCCGATCGTCGAAGGTGCTTGGTCGAGTGAGGAGCCTCGTGAACAGGGACTGGGGAAGAGAGAGGAGCGGGTCGTTTCGAGTTGAGCGATTTGCTGACGTCGACGGTGAGATTTGAGCCCGTGGGAGGGGAGACGTGGTTCGACGACGAGGCTCCAAATGCTCCTCCTCCTACGGACTGCTCGAGAGTGATTCCGTGACCGTGGTTGACGTGAGGCTCGACGAGCTGGATAGGGACGATTCCGGGCTGGAGGAGAGTGAGCTGTTGAGGAACCTGTCCGTCGAGCGACGCGATGGCCTTGAGGGTGTTTCCGATCTCCTTGAGGTCTCCGTGAGGGAGTTCGCTTCCTCGACCGTCGATGAGAGCTGTTCGAATCGCTGCTGCCTGCTCGGTGACCTTCGCCGACGCCTTGATGATTCTGGAAGGAAAAGAGAAAGGAAGCGAAAGAGAAAGTCAGTCGACGAAAGACGATCTCGCGAAGAAGGAAAGCCAAACTCACCCATCGATATCTCTCAGCCTCGACTCTAACGACATAGCCTTCACTCTCGACGAGAGATCGGGCGTATTCACTCCTCCTGTACCCTGTCCCGAAGAAGATCCAGCCTGCCTGCTCATCTCTCCCGACGAGAACCCTGAAGCAGTGAGATGTCCGCTCGTCAACATCCCTTCCATCTCGCTGTCCTCCGAACGACTCCTTCCAATCTCGATCGCGTCCATCCCGTAATTCGTCGAGTTCCTCAGTTCCGAGAAACTGGCGGCGTTCAACTCGTACGACGACGTCGAGGAGTCGAACTGAGGCATCGAGCTGTTGGGCTCGTGGGCCGCGACGAGAGCGATTCCTTGACTCGATCCAAATCCAGCGGCGAGGTTCTGACCGAAAACGAAGGGTTGAGTCTGGGGAGCGACGGGAGAGAGGTTGTTGTTCGTTCCAGAGGAGACGGATCCGTCGTACGCGACGGGCGAAGGTTGGTAGATTCCCGATCCGACGGTCGTCGATCTCGGTCTTCCTTGACTCGTTGGAGAGGGAGTTTGATGCTGAGAAGAGGAGTTCGAAGAGGAAGCGTGGTTTGGGTTCATGGTTCCGCCTTGACCGAGGGAGTTGGACGACGGAGCTCGATGGAGGAGAGGACTGGGAGGCTGAGATTGGTACTGGAGGGACCCTTGAGGATCCGACGGCTGCTGATGGTTCGTAGCGTCGTAGAATCCCTGATCCATCGACTGGTGACCAAAGTAGCTCGGCGTCGACGCCTGGGAGAGCGATTGTCCCCAGTCTCCTCCTTGCTGATGAGAAGTAGGAGATTGAGCGAGGACGGCCGTCGCGAGGTGGACGTTGGTTGGGAACGCTGCCGAAAGCGAGTTGGGAGAAGTGGGGAGGGAGGACAGGGCGGAGATAGATTTTGTGGTTGAAGGAGAGAGAGGGAGTCCGTTTGGTGTGAAGGCTTCTCCGTTGGGAAGGTTGAGGGAGAGGGAGAGGGAGGCTTTGCGAGAGGAGGAGGAGGAGTCGCCGGCTCGCGAGTTGGATCTTGACCGACTTCCCATCACTGGACGAGCTGAAGGATTCGGATCTGCGGCGGCGAGGTTGGCGAGGTGTTGGTTGGAGAGAGGAAGTGCTGAAGTTGCTGAGAAAAACTCTCCGTTCGTCGAAGGATCCCCGGAGTGTCCGAGGCTATAAAGGAAGTGGTCAAGCAGGAAGCGACGGTGATCAGCTCTCGTTCCTCCTTTTCCCTTCGAAAGCCACAGAGTAGAAAAGCTCACCTTCCCGTCGTTGGTGGTGAAGGAGGACTCATGCCCATCGAAGCCAGCTCATCTCCGAAAAAGGTTGCCGACGGTTGGTACTGGAAGGGAGGTCCAAGCGAACCTCCAAAGGCGTCTCCTTCGTTGGGGAAGAAGGAAGGTTGATTCGGGGAGAGGAGAGGGATCTGATGGGAGGAGGAGGGATTCGTGAAGTCGGGTTGGTTCAGGCTATCGTTGACGAACGAGTGAAGCTCCTGCTGCTGATGCTGCTGCTGCTGGGAGATGCTCGTCTGCCCGTTGGGATCGAAGCTGACACTTCCTCCTCCCGGAAGTTGGGAGGCGGAAGCATGAGAGAACGTTGAGGAATCCAGGATGGAGGATTTCGCGAGGTCCGAAGGTTGAAGATGGAGAAACGAAGGTCCTGGGAGATGAGAAAAATAGAGGGGTGAAGAAGGGAAAGGATCCGTTCAGCTCGAGAAGGAGTTTGAAGGAGCTCAGAGTCTCGGAGCTGCTGGTCGATTCGCGTGGAAACGATTCAGACAGAAGACTCACAAACGAGATGACGTCGAAGCTGAAGTCGCAGAGAAGAGGTGGAGGTGGAAGTTGGAGCGTGAGGTTTGAAGGGGATGAGGTGAAGAGAAAGGGTTATATGAGAGGGAGGTCAGCTCGATGAAACTCTCGAGCAGCAACCAAGTTCCTTCTCTTTCCAATCCCTCCAAAGACTCCTCCTCAAGTCTATCATCATCCTTGACCTCTTGTAGAGGCTCTCCAGCCTCTCGCGATACTTTGAAAACCCCTGGAGGTCTACTTAAGCTCGGGTAAGGCGGAAAGGATGGAGCGGACGAATGCGAGCTTCTGGCTCCTCCCTCCTGCTTCTTCCCCTTCTCCCTGTCGACACTAGCTCGAAAAAGTCGACACACTCACGAGGCGAGATGTCCAAGGAAAAGAGCGAAGTCTACGAGCTTCTGATTGAGATGGTGATGGTCGAAAGGTGCTCCAAGTCGACGATGGGCGAGGGGGAGGAGGAGAGTTGGTGTTGGAGTTTGGGGGGAGGAAAAAGGCGATGCGGGTGAGGGATGGGTCGGAATAAGTGGCTTAGGCTGGATTGATGAGCGAGGTGGGGCGATGAGGAGCGACGAGTCTGGCCACGGAACGAATCGTCGTAGTAGAAGGGAGCGATGGTGGGGCGACCGAGGGGCGACGAACAAAAGTCGAGCGAGAACGAAGAGGGGGAGGGAGACCACCAAAAGGGGGAACAGCGGGCTCGAGGATTTGCTATGTGGGAGAGGAGACGAGGAGGATGTTTTCTCGCGATGGGAGGGTAGACTGGGTGGGTGTTGTGGCTCTGGGAAGGGGGAGATGGTCGTTGGAGGTGAAGGAGGGAGAGGCCTTCGCTCTCTGAAGAATTCGTTCAAATAACTCCTTTTTCCTTAGCAGCTATAGAGAACAGACCTTCCACGACATCCCCTAGGCAACAGAGACTTTACAGCCCTCGCAGCAGGCTCGTGAAAGCTCCTCTGATAATTTTCTCCTGCTGAGGGACGATCGCCCTCTCGGGCACTCGCTTTTTTTTTCAGAGTCGATCGCGTGGGCAGATCGCTCTTCTCGGTCGTTCGCGTGGTTTTAACGAGAACTGAGTAGCTCTTGCAGAGAGATCTCTTTCTTCCAGCTCAAGAGAAGCGGCGGTGAGAAAATCTGCGGGAACTGAGAAAACCGCAAGAGAGAGGTCGAGCTGGACGACTCGTCGCGCGAAGAACTCCGCGCGTTCGCGGCTTTCGTTCGCTCCCACTCAGGACACCGTCACACTAGAGATGGTTCAACGTGTTGCAACGTGGGTAGAAATCGACGAGGCTGCTCTCAGCTGGTGAAACTTTTGAGCCGGTCGCTTCGACGGCAGCCAGCCAGAGAGAGCACGCAGCAGACCGATCGCGACGAAGAATAGAAGTCTCTTCTCCTCCTCCTCCTCCTTCCTTACTCGGTCCAGGTTTTCCTTTCACAACCCTGCTTGAGCTTTCAGGTCACGCTACCCGATCTCGATATTGATGTCGATTTTGCGCGCGACTTTTCGTGCTTTCCTCCGAGAGATCTCAGACGACGGGACCAAACCTCGCTGAAAAAAAGATCGGCGCCTTGACCGACGCAGTCTTTACATAACCAGATCGTAGACTACGGCAGATTTGTATTGCAGGCAACGTTGTACGAGTAGATGCAGAAGTCGAGACGAGGAGAAGAAGAAATTAGAGCGCGACGAGACGACGCCTGGGTCTTGGAACCTCTGCTTGCAGTTGTTGTGGTTGCAGCCGAAGGGTCGCTCCTCTCCGGTGGTTGCAGTTGATGTGGAGGATTCCATCTTGTGATGTTGTCAGGAGAGGAAGGATGGGGTTGGTGGTGGGGTCTGTGGATGTGGGAAGTGAGGAAAGGGAGAGAGGTGAGCTCGGTGGAGGGGAGGAGTGCGGATTCGGAAGAAAGCGATGGGGAACGGTCGGATGATAGGGGCAGGTGCCGTTGGGGAGGAATGTTGTCAAGTCCCAGGCGCGAGAGAGAGAGGAAAGAGAAAGTAAAAGGGAGGAAAGAAAAGGAAAGAAGGAAGAGAAGACTTACCGATTGAAGAAGAAGGCGAACAGGCCAGCTCGCGACGCGTCCGACGGAGGAAAGACCTGCAAGATACAGTGGACCAAGCTCTAACAACTTACGAAAGAGTGTGTCATGGAGAAAAAAAAATGATCAGCTGTGAGATGGTGCCTCTCTCACCAGACTCTGGAGATCTGGCGGAGGAAAGAAAAGGAATGAGACGGCCCTCGCCGCGTCTGTCCTGGCCATGAAATTGAAACTCACTTCATCTCGAATCAACAAAGCACTTGATCCTGCAACGTAGCTTTATAGAGATCGGTCCGAAGTCGTCCGAAGATCGCCGTAGGACCTGAAGAGGACGAAGAGATAGAAGACCGTCAGCACGACCCCGGTCCTTTGCCTTCCCTCCCAAAGAAGACGACCTGAATGAGAAACGACCTCAGATAAATCTCCGGAATTTGTGAACTCACTAGTTGGACATCATTCCTAGACCTGGTCCAAGGGAGTATCCATTCCGAGCCGAATTGGGTTAGAGGGGAGGAGTCAAAGCTCGGGAGGGAAGGAAGCGAGGGAGCGAGCGTCCATGCATGCCCATCGTTCGTTCTGAGGCGTAGAGGAAGGACAAAGGAGGAAGAGGAGAAGGGGAAAGGGTGGGAGTCAGGGGAGGGGGGTCGGAGAGGTGGATAGGGAGTGGTTTGAGATGCGAGGTCGTATCCTGGGAAGATGAAATCGGTGGTGGGTGAGACGTCGGAAGGGAAGGAGCGAAAAGCGTGAGCTCGACTCGACCTCTTTGAAGCTCGCTCCCTCGCCGTGGGTTCGTCGCGCTTAAAAAAAACTTCCAAAGCCCTTCTGGGTTGGAATCCTCTGCAAGCACCCCGTGATCCTTCTCATCGCACCCTCCTCCCTCCCTTCTCTACTTTCGTTCGCCAAAACCAAACGCGTCCTCCCTCCCTCTCTCTCCTTTCACCAGGTTTCTCTCCAAGTCCACCCCGAAAGGAAGGTGAGAACAACCCATCGTTCGATTCTAGTTTGAACGAAAAAGAAAAGAAAAGAAAGAAAGCCTCAACTCAAGTTGAAGAGTTGTCCAAGAAAGGAAGGAAAGAAAAACCGGAACGAAACGAAACGAAAACAGAAGGAGTGAACATAAGAGCGGTAAAGGTCAAGTCGAGAGAGAAAAGAAAAAGGATTTGTGTGAGAAGGAAGAAGGAAAGCCAGGTTTGCAAGAAAGGTATCGTAGGGAGAGAAGCATGATAGAAAGGGAAGGGAAGGGAAAGAAGGGAAGGAGGGGGGTTTAAGAGTGTATTAAAAAGTGGGAGGGAAGCAGAGGGTTGCCAGAAGGAGAAGAATAAGAACAGGTAGCGAGTTTTTGGTGAAAGACTGAAGGCAGGGGCATTGTGGAGGGAGGTAAGCTAGGAGGATGAGGTGAGGGAAGAAACGAGAGAGAAAACCCCGAAGCGAGTGAAAGAAAACCAAAGACGAAGCAGGACGCGTCTCGTATGCATGAAGGAACGAGACAGGAGGGTATTGCTCCGACTAGCAGCAGCAGAAGAACCTCTTGGCTCCTGTTGGCTGTCCGTGTCCTCCGTCGTCCTGGTATCCTCCGTTCATCGGTGTCGCCTGAGCGGTGGCCTGAGGTTGAGTCGAGAGTCCTCGAGAGGGTTCGGGTTGGTTGTCGTAGTACGGCGAGGAGGAGGGGACGTTGTCTATGGAACGACGAAGAAGAAGAAAGAGGGAAGGGTGAGCACGAAGAAGGAAAGCAGAAGGGAGAAGCGAACAGAGAGAGAGAGAGACGAACCCGTCGCGTAAGGGTGAGCTTGCGAACTGCCACGTCGAGATTGAGGAAGGGGGCTTGCGAGTCAGCGAGTGCCACAATCCCAAGACAGGTGAGTACAGGATAGATTCTAGGGGGGTCGAAAGAGGGAGAGAAGAAACTCACGAGGCAGCAGAAACTCCAACGATAGCCTGAGTCGATCCATTGGGAGGTTGAGCCTGAGCGGACTTTCGAACGGCGGCGATTCGGTTGTTGACGGACTCGTTCCTGACGAGTGCTGCTGCTTAGACGGGGAAGTGATTAGGGAAGAGGTCAGCGAAGGTCGTAGCGGAAGGAAGGAAGGGAGAGGAGGTAGACGAACGTGATGGCGGCGCGACACCGGATCCTCCTCCAGCTGCAGCCTGAGCTGCACGCACTCGATCCCTCTCAGCTCGTTCCCGCTCTCGGTCGGTACGACTGCGGTGTTGTCGACCGTCGTTTCCAGCGTTCGAAGCTTGAGCCAAAAGGTTCGAAGCCGACTGCAAGGAAAGAAAGACGTTCAAAGTCAGCTCGAGCTCACCTCTCCACGTCTCTCCTTCGCACTCGATCTCTCCTGTCGAGGACGAGCAAAGAGCTACTGAACTCACCGAACTAGCCTCCCATCCCTTTCCGCCATTCAGCAACATCCAATCGTAAACCCCGTCCTCCACCTCTCCCGTGCTCTTGAGCGCCTTCGTGAACAGCTCTCGAAGGAAGTCGTAATCTGGCGTCTCCTCGAATCCGAGTTTCCGAACGTAGTTGAGGTAGATGGCGAACTCCTCTGCGAGAGTGAAACGTAGACGACGAAGAAAGAGATTAGCAAAGACCGAGGCACGGGAGAGAGATCGCGACTGATCTTTGGAGCCAGAGGGGAAGAGGGCAAGGGGAGGAGAAGGCCAAAGCTAAAGAAAGGAGGGAAGGAGGAACGAACCAGGGTAACCTTCCACAAGATCTTTTATCGGCGTCGACTGCTTCTTCTCTCCGATCTTCTCGTACTTCTGCTTGTTGGTAGCAGCCTTGAGTCCTTGCCATGGCAGACCGCTGTTCGAGGAAGGAAGGAAAACGAAGGAAGAGAGGAGCTCATCAGCCACGCGTTTCAAACAAGGAGGGACGAGCGAAAGCGTGACTCGAAAGCAAAGGAGAGAGCTTGTGTACTCACACAGATCCTCTCAGGAAGTAGAAGAAGACGTGTCCGAGAGCCTCGAGATCGTCCCTCCGAGACTGCTCTCGACCCAGATGGGTGTTGATCGACATGTACCGAGCCGTTCCACTGAGACTCTTTCGCTCACGATACGGGATGTGCTCTGTTTCGGATCGACGCCCGGACACAAAGGAGATCAGCTTCTGGGCTGTCGGCAGCTTTTAGAGGGAAGCCGACTCACGCTTCGTCTTGGGATCTCTGTACTGCTTGGCCATTCCGAAATCGACGACGTGAACGGTGTTGGCTCCCTTCGTTCCAGGTCGACCGATGAGGAAGTTGTCCGGCTTGATGTCTCGGTAGATGAGGTTCTTCTCGTGGATGGTTTGGACTCGGGTGAGCTGAGAGGGCGAGGGGAGGAAAGGGAGATCGGAAATGAGCGAGATGGGAGGTCAGCTCTCGTTCCTCTTCCTCCTTTCCTCCATCGCTCGCCCGCTCTTCCCTTGAGCCCTGACCCTTCCAGATCCAGCTCCAACGGCCAGTACGAAGAGATGCATATAGAAAGTCGACTCACCATCTGTTTAGCGGTCATGACCACGGTCTTGATGCTGAACTTGCGGCCGCACATGTCGAAGAGGTCTTCTAACGAAGGACCGAGGAGATCGATAACGAGGATGTTGTGCAGTCCCTCGTTACCAAAGTAGTAGACCTGAGGGATGCCGGCTGATGAAAGAAAGGCGAGGAATACGAAGAGAGGTCTGCATCACCGAGAAGACGGGCGAAGGAGCTGAGGAAGGAAGGGGAAGGAGAAGGGACGAACGACATCCGGCCAGGATCTTGTAGCTGCGGTACTCGTCTCTCAGCTGTGGTGCGTCTGACTTTCGAGGTTCCTGTTGGTGCGGAGGAAGAGAAGAGCTGGGTGTGAGTCCAGGGACCTAAAGAACGAAAAGAGGGGAGCAGGAGGGAAAGAAGGAGAGGGAAGGACGTACGAATTTGATGGCGACCGTCTGAGAGTTGAGGAGGTTGGTTCCTTTGAGATGGAAAGCGTACCAAGGTCAGCTTTGGAGGTTCTTCGACGGTATAAGGACTGGTAGGAGGGTGGAGAGGTGGAGCACGACGTGGGAAGTCTCGACTATGAGACTTTGGACGATGGGATGGAGGAAGGGAGGGAGACCGTGTTTGTTGACCATCTAGGCGAAGTCGGACTCGTCCTGAACCTCGTCCTTGTTCGCCATTCTCTCCTCCAGGCTCCTCCCATGCATCTTCTACCCAAAGAGGGTCTTGCTCGAGCGAGGATAAGAAGGAAAAGAAGCTGGTCCGCCCCGTCTTAGAGGGGGCCTGAGCTTGGGATCCCTGTGTCTCCCACTGCGGCTTCGAAAGAAAGGAGCGAGGAGGGCGAAGGGAGGAGAAGAAGGGATCGACTGAGAGGGGAGGAAAGGGAAACTGACCTTCAAAGATGACTCCGAACGATCCCTCTCCGATTTTCTTACCCACTCGGTAGTGGGTTCCTACGACGTTGCTCGAGTTGGATACGGATCCTCCATGGGAGGACGAGTGGGAGGAGGAGACGTGGTGGGCGGACATGCACGCGAGAGAGAGAGAGGAGGAAGAGGACGAGGCGCGAACGAGGGGGTCGGTGGGGAGGAGGAAAGGAGAGTGGGTCGTCCGAGGTGTCGATTAGAAGGGATACGTTGAGCTAAGGGAGAGGTGAAGGGATGGCTTGAAGCGAGAAAGGGACGAGTTGGGAGGGCGAAGAGGGAGGAAGGAAGGAGGGAGGGAGGCTGGCTTGAATCGTCGACGTTGGAAAGAAGAGAGCCGAGGAGGAAGAGAGCGAAGAAAAGGCGAGGTGGTATCGGGCAGAGACCGAGGAAGAAGGGGAGGGAGAGAAGAGAAGAACTCTATACGAGGAAGGAGGGGGGAGGTCGAAGATGGAGGAGAGAGGAGAGGAAGGAGAGAGAGAGCGAGGCCAACTGCTCGTTTCGCCAAAGTCCAAAAAGCACAAGCGCCAGACTGACCCTCCAAACCATCACTCTCTCAACCTTCAAAAAACTCCCGATCACCACCAAACACCTCCCAATCCCTCCTTCTACATAATGGTAAGCTCCCCTGCTTCGTTCCGGATCAATCTGATCCTTTCTCATCGAGCGAGAGCTCATCCAAACGGACCCTTCCTCTCTCTCCTCCTTCCTCCTTCGCTCTCACCTCCAGTCTTTCTTCGGCCGAGGAGCAGGTGGTGAGTCGCCCACAACTATACCTAACCGTTATCTGAGCTGATCAAAGCTTCCTTCTTCTTTCATCAGCTCAATCTGGATCCATCAACCCCCAGCAGATCGAGATGGCTGAGGCAGAGCTCTCCATGATCTCCGACATCTTCGACAGGTCCTCCCTTCTCCTTCTTCTCAAAAGCTCACCCTCAATTGAAGCTGACCCAGCTTCTTTTCTCGATTCGTACAGGCTCGTGCGGTCGTGTCACGCCAAGTGCATCTCCACCGTCTACGCTGAGGCTGATCTCAACAAGGGAGAGGGAGTTTGCGTCGACCGGTAAGTTGAGCTTCGACTCTTCCCTCCTTCCTCCTCCCACTTCTTCTTCCCACCTCTCTTCCACTCCCTCGATCGCGCTCATCTCACCACCGCGTCGTCCTCTCTATTCCTTGATCGTAGATGTGTGTCCAAGTTCTTCGCCGTCAACGCTGCCGTACGTTCTCTTTCTTCCACTTCTCTCCCTCTCCTTCCCTCTTTGAAGCTCACCTCCGTCATCGTCCCTTCCAACTTCCTCCCCTCGGGTCTTTCCCTTCCTCTCTTCCTTCCTATCCCTCAACCCTCATCGCTACAGGTCGGAGAGCGTATGCAGGCCATGGGAGGAGCCGCTCAGTCTCAGGGCTCGTTCGGTGGACAGTAAAGAGACTCGTGAGTCGTCCTTCGACTCTCTCTGCCTTCTCTCCTTTCTCCTTCCGTTGGACTCCCTCGAGCAAGTCAAGCTGACATACTTCGTCTTTGCTCTATACTTGCAGACACAGCTCAAAAAGAAATCCTTTGTGACTCTACCTCAGCGGGTCTGTATGATTAGCACACCAGCTCAAAGTCTCGCGACGGACAGGGAGAGAGAAAGGATCGGGAGAGACGTTCGTCGGTTCGATATTGCTCTGCTCTTGACGCAAGAGGTCCAGTGAGATCTTCTGCCTGGAGTGAATAGATGCTCGGGTGGTACGAAGTCGAGACTGTTGCGTCGAGTCGAGCTCAAAGGCGTGTAGAGCAAATCGCGACGGCAAGACTGCTCGTCGCCCTTTCCATTCCTTGAGAGAGAAAACGACTCCTACATCGAGGCTTTCGTCATCTCCAGCTCGCTTTCGAGGGCGAAGAAAGTGTCCTTCGATGATGGATGTTCTGCTAGAGGTTCAGCAGCGAGCGGGCGAGAAAGAAAAGGGAAGGGTGCATTCGATTCTTTCTTCCTCGTCGTCCTCTCCTCTGCGTCGTCCCTCGTCCCTCGCTCCTCGTCCCTCTCGACTCGACTCGATTCCGTTTCACCAAGAAGCCTTGAAGCACTCTTTCTTGTGTCGTTTCCAGTCTTGTCGTTGGTGATCTGGGAGAGGGAAGAGGGAGGGGAGAGAGGGACGTCAGCAAACGAAGTCCGTCGACGAGACGCGTCGAACCGAGCGACGAGTGAGGAGGAAAGGATGGGATGGGATGGAGAGAGAAACAAGAGAGGGAAGCGGACCTTCTGAGCAGTATCTGACGCAGAGGCACTAAAGCGAGGAGGAAGAAGCGAAGGTTAGAATGGGTGAACAAGGCAAAGAGAAGCAAACGAAACGCGAGCAAACTCACTCGACCACAAGCCGACATCTCTGTTCCCTGGACAAGCTCAACGCACGTCGCACCTCTCTCCTGGATCTTGAGCTCGCAAGTGAACCATCTATGGCGCCCATTCTCACGAAGCTGAGTCTGGTACAGTCTTGTGTCGGTCGGTCGCATGGTCAATATCGCCTTCAACGCGCTTGCGACCGCAATCCAGACCGAGTCGGTTGCAACGTATGCCGCAGAGAGATCTTCGGTGATCTCGTGCAAGCGAGCTCGAACACGATACGGATGAAAGGGTAGACCGTCTTCGGGAGGAAGGTACGCGAGGAGGGTCGACAAAAACACGGCGAGGGTCAGGGTTGCGGGGACAGAAAGAGCGGTCTGTAGAATGCAAAACGGAGTGTTCAGAATGAAATGAAGGGATAGCCAAAGAGCATAGAGGGAGGCTCACCTCAAGCTCCAAAGATACGGCAAGAGAACGGGATGAGACGAAGTGGTCTCCCAAAGCGAGGTACATCCGTTTCGACTCCTCTTGATTTTCACGGAGGAAGCGTGCCATCTCTAGGCCCTTGACGATTTTAACGATGATGTTACAGTGAAGAATCCAGATCTGAAGCGATAGCTTGTCGCTGGGAGGAGGGTTCTGGATGAGGAAGGTGCGAAGGAGAGAGGGCAGGAAACGGGAGACGACTTGATCCTGTGAAAGAGAGGCCGTCAGTGCACAAGGATGGTTTCTAGATATGAGGTTTGACTTAAAAAGAAAGGTTGGCTTGGGTTGTGCTTGTCGAGCTGTTCGTGAAAAGCATTTTGTTCAGCGAAAGAGAGAAGGGAGAGGAGAGAAGTCGACGAACGTACGATCGCTTCCGCCTGCTGTACCTCTGCCTTCCCTACGGTCTTTTCCGATGGTCTCCCGTCCGGAGTGAGACCTAGGAGATCTCCGAGCTTCTCGACATCGGCTGTGAGATCGGATCGAGGTTCCATGCTGGCGAAGAGGAAGAGAGGAAGAAGAAAAGAAGAAGGTGGACGTCAAGCTCAACTTTCAGTTCGAGCTTTCCTTCTCCTCCTCCTTCGGTCAGTAACCCCTTACGACCATGTTTTCTTCTCACGAGAGATTAAAGGAGTATCTGAAGCATCTCCTCAGATGTCATTTTTTTTTTTTTTTTTTTTTATCTCTCCCCATGGAGAGATTTCGGCTTCGTTTCGTCCCCCCCCTTCCTCCTCCGCTTCACCGACTCCAACGCCCATCATCTCTTTCACCCTTCCCTTTCTTCCTTCTCCTCTTCTCCAAGATGAAGCTTCTCCCTCGAGAGCACGACAAGATTCTCCTCCATCAAGTGAGCTGCCGTTTTCGCTATCTTGAATTCTTTCTTCTCCTGAGCCAAGGGGGACGAGAGAGGACACATCTGTTCGTCGAGCTCACGCTTATCTTCCTCCTCCTCCTCCCTTCTTCAGGTTGGATTCCTCGCTCAGAAACGTCTCGCTCGAGGTCAAAAACTTAACCAGGTACGGCCCTCTGCATCGGAGAACCGACTCCAGCCCATGCCAGCTTCTGATATTCTCTACATTGCAGACGGAAGCGACCGCTCTCATTGCCAGTCAACTTCACGAATTCATCCGAGATGGAACCCACTCGGTCGCGCAGCTCATGCAGGTACGTCGCATCTCGCTTTTCGATAAGTATAGTACAAAGGCTTTCTTGGATCTTAGAGGGTATAAGGTCAGCTCTAACGAATTTCACGCTCTCAGCTCGGTAAACAGTTCCTTGGAAGGAGACACGTCCAACCTGGCGTAGTCCCCTTGCTTCACGAGATCATGGTAGAGGGAACTTTCCCTGATGGTAAGCAAACTTCTTTCTATCTTCTCCTTTGACTAGAAGCTGACCGTGTCGCTCTTTATCTCTTCACAGGGTGAGACCGTCTCTTCGTCTTCGGATCAGCTTCGACACCTCCGACCTCCTCCTACCTCTCGTTCTTCATTTCTGACTCCGCTTCCCTCTATTTCCACTCCAGATCCTTCCTCGTCACAGTACACGACCCAGTCTGCACCGATTCAGGAAACCTCGCCAACGCTCTTTACGGTTCCTTCCTCCCCATCCCCTCTGACGACCTCTTTCCTCTCGAGGCTGAGGAGCTCTACTCCGTCGCGCTCGCCGCTGGAGCAGTCGTCTGTCGAGGAGAACCCATCAAGCTCAACAAGGGAAGGAAGCGCGTCAAGCTGAGAGTTACCAACACTGGGGATAGGCCCATCCAAGTAAGTCTCTCGCGAAAAGTCGAGGAGCGTGAGTCATAAACTGACCTGGTTTCTCCTGCTTTCCTTCATTCTTCTCTTTGATTCTCTCCTAGGTTGGATCTCACTACCCTTTCCTCGAGACCAACAAAAATCTACTCTTCGACCGAAAACTCTCGTACGGAACTCATCTCGATATCCCCGCAGGTAAAGCTCTCTTCCTCTGCCGCGACGCTCTGCTCTCGGCTCCAAGCTGATCTCGACTTCTGTTTTCGAACAGGCACGGCCGTCCGCTTCGAACCTGGAGAATCGAAGGCGGTCTCCCTCGTTAGGATTGGGGGGAACAAGATGATTCAAGGGGGATCTCGGCTGTCGGAGGGAAAGTTTGTGGAGGGTGAGGAGAGGTGGAAGGAGATCGAGGAGAAGTTGAAGGAAGAGGGATTCAAGGATCAGAGGGAGGTTGGAGAGGGGCTCGGGAAGTGGGATGAGGGAGGAGAGAAGATTGTGGAGAGGGAAACTTGTGAGTAGATCTTCGCCGGATCTCTCGAGACTGGGGGAGAGAGGACGAGTAGAAACCTGACTCGTTCTGTTTTTTTTTTTGGGTTAGACGCGTCGATGTACGGACCCACCACCGGAGATCGAGTTCGGTGAGTCTTCTCAAGCTCGCTCTAGCCCGTCGACCATCTCAGCCGACCTTGTTATCCGTCGCGGTCTTCTCCAGATTGGGAGACACCAACCTCTGGGTCGAGGTCGAGAAGGATCTCACCGTCTACGGAGACGAGTGCAAGTTCGGAGGAGGTTCGTTTACTCTCTCTTCTACTCTAAAGTCAGCCATCGCTACCCACCGTTGCTGAATTTCCGAACTTTGCATCCTTCAGGTAAATCCCTTCGAGACGGTCAAGGTCAAGCGACGAACAAGAAGGATTCGGAGTCGCTCGATCTCGTGTTCGTTCAGTCTTCTTTCCTTCCTTCCTGCGACCATTTATCTGATCGCTTCATTTTTTTCCCCAGTATCACCAACGCTCTTATCATCGACTGGTCGGGAATCTACAAGGTCAGCCGCGTTCCAAACTCATATTTCGTTTTTTTTCCCTGACGCGCGTCTCTTTCTTACTTCCCTTCGCTCAGGCCGATATCGGAGTCAAGAACGGTCACATCCAAGCCATCGGAAAAGCTGGAAACCCTGATATTATGGATGGAGTCGATCTCGACATGATCGTTGGAGTGAACACGGAGGTTCGTTCGATTTCTTCTCTTTACTAATCTTCTTTCGCACAAGTTTGACCTCTTTCTTTCTTTCCTCTTTCCGTAATCAGGTCATCGCTGGAGAGAAACTCATTGTCACCGCTGGAGCTATCGACTCTCACGTTCACTACATCTGCCCTGGACTTTGGACCGAGGTGAGTCTCAAAACTTGTCTCTCTTCTGGATCTTCCGCGAGATCTGACGCGTGCATCGTCTCCTTCGTAGGCTCTCGCTTCTGGAACAACCACTCTCATCGGAGGAGGAACTGGACCTGCTGCTGGATCCAATGCTACGACTTGTACTCCCGGACAGAACTACATGCAAGCGATGATGTTTGTTCCGCTTCCTTCCTTCTCCTCTCGTTCCTCTCGGAGCTTCTCGCTGACATTTCTTCTTCTTCTCTTGATCGTCTCCCACTCGGACAGGGCTGCCACCGACGGAATCCCCATGAACTTTGCTTTCACCGGAAAGGGAAACGACTCAGGACCCGACGGTTTGATCGATATCGTCACAGCTGGCGCCGTCGGTTTGAAGCTTCACGAGGATTGGGGAACCACTCCCAGCAACATCGATCAGTGCTTGGAGATTGGAGACAAGTACGATGTTCAGGTGAGCTCTCATCTACGCCACGTCCTCGTCGAAGGTCGGGAAGGAGGGAGGACCAGTCGAGTTTGGAAGACCCCCTTGCGAAGACGCGACGGCGAAGCTGACCTTCATTACTCTATTTCATCACCTTCGATCGCAGGTAAACATTCACACCGATACTTTGAACGAGTCTGGGTTCGTCGAGAGTACGATCGCTGCTTTCAAGGGCCGAACTATCCACACGTTCGTCCTTCGTTTCCTCTCCTCTTCAGCTCCGCCTCTCTCCATGTCATCTCGAGCTCTTCTGCCTCTTATTAGTGAGAATATTAACCTTTCTTTCTTCCTTCCTCGCTTTCAGCTACCACACGGAAGGAGCCGGAGGGGGACACGCTCCCGACATCATCGTCGTTTGCGGTCAAGACAACGTCCTTCCCTCGTCGACGAACCCAACCAGACCCTTCACTCGTAATACCTTGGACGAGCATCTTGACATGCTCATGGTCTGTCATCATCTCGATAAGTCGATTCCCGAGGACATCGCGTTCGCCGATTCGAGGATTCGAGCCGAAACCGTCGCAGCGGAGGATCTCCTACACGATACGGGTGCCATCTGTGAGTTATTCTCTCTTCTTTTTACGCGCTACGTAATTCCTTGCTTCTCTTACTCACTTATCTCTTTGCGTCGCCAACCCTTCAGCGATGATCAGGTGAGGAAACGCGTCGCGCTCTTCGATCGTCTTGTTTCCTCTTTGCTCGCTGACACCTCTTTCTCCTTATCTTTTTATTCTCTCGTTCGCTTCTATACGCAGTTCCGATGCTCTCGCCATGGGTCGGATCGGAGAGGTCATCTCTCGAACCTGGAGGACGGCAGCCAAGATGCGAGAGGTTCGAGGTCCTCTCGAAGGAGACGAGGAAGGAAAGGACAACATCCGAGTCAAGAGGTACATCGCCAAGTACACCATCAACCCGTGAGTCTTTCGAATTCATCGCGTCTACTTATCTCAAGTGAATATCAGCCCTGACGCGTCTTTCTCTTCTTCCCTTCGTCGCGTCGTTGCTTCTTCTTCTTCTCCAGTGCCATCACCCACGGGATGAGCCACATCATCGGTCAAGTCGCTAAAGGTCAACTCGCTGATCTCGTGATCTGGAAACCTGAGAACTTCGGACAGAAGCCGGAGATGATCGTGAAAGGAGGAGTTATCGCTTGGGCTCAGGTTCGTTCTCTCACTCCCTCTCCTCTTCTCCTTCCCCTCGATGAAGCCGTAGCTAACTTTCTATTGATACCTTTTCTTTCTTTCTCTTCCAGATGGGAGATGCTGGCGCGTCGATCCCGACCGTACAACCTGTCTTTGGGCGACCAATGTGGGGAACCTACCCTGGAGCGGCAGCTCTCAACTCGGTCCTCTGGGTATCCGAGATCTCCATCACCTCAGGTGAGTATACACGAGAAGAAGAAAACCTCGCTTTCGAAACAGACCTGATCCCTTTTTCGCTCCTTCTCCCTCTCGCTTTGTCAGGCACCATCGCTTCCTACGGACTCAACAAACGACCTGCCGCCGTCAAGGGATGTAGGAAGGTTACCAAGAAAGATATGAAGCACAACGACATCACTCCGAAGATGCAAGGTGAGCTCTTTTCTCTCTCTTTCCTGTTCTCAAAACTCCTTGAACTCACGACTTCCTCTTTTCTCTTGTCTTCAACAGTCGACGCCGAGACCTACGATGTCCGAGCTGATGGAGTTTTGTGCGATGTTCCTCCTGCGATTACTCTTCCTCTTACCAAGGCTTACGCGCTCGTGAGTTTGGCATTCTCGTTCGAGAAGGGAAGTGAAGGAAGGGAACGAGAGCTGACCCCAAGTCCAACTTTCACTTCATGTCTCTCGCAGTTCTAAGCTCGCAGTTTCTTTTGGGTCTTAGTTTTCGAATCTTTTCTGCCTTCATCTTTACTTACGAACTTTTACGATCACCGTTCTTCTCTTTTCCAAAGCGAGAGAGAGGGTTTCGAAGACGAGTTGAGAAAGTAATCGGCGAACACAGCTCTTCTCTCTTGTTCGAGATATCCAGTTCGCGTTTAAGGTCGTCATACTATGCAAAAGCGGGCTCGACCTTCTAACGTCGAGGAGCAGCATCCCTGGGCGAGTAGCGAACCATCGACGGGCGAAGTTGATTGAGAGAAGTGCAGCCGAGGAGGCGAAGGCTCGTGGAGATCTCCTCCTCCATGACTGAGAAAGAAAATGGACTATTATCAGTTCGGAGAAGAGAGTAACATAAGGAAGGGTAGGAGAGAAACACTCACTTTGAATCACCTGAGAAAGAAGGGGCGGAGAGAGAGAGAGAAAAGTCGCGTCAGTTCTTTGAAGAACGAAGAATCCTTGAGCTTCGAAGAAGAGAAGCGACTCACCTTCAATACCCCTTCTTCTCCATAGGTCCCGTTTCCATACAGGAACGGACGCCCAAGCCCCACAGCTTTCGCGCCGAGAGCCAGAGCTTTGATCACGTCCGTTCCTCGTCGGATTCCTCCGTCAATGTACACGTCGAGTTTCTTGAAGACGTCAGGGTTCGTTTGTTGCAGCTCGTAGAGGACGTCGATGGGAGCGGGAGAGCTGAGTGAAGAGTGGTAGACAAAGAGTGCGTCGTCAGAGACGAACTTCGTTGGTTGACGAAGTGGAAGCAGCAGAGAACAGAACTCACAAATCGAGAGAACGACCACCGTGGTTCGAGAGCACGACTCCTGAAGCTCCGTACTGGGCTGCGACTTCTACATCCTCGACAGATTGGATCCCCTTGACGATGATGGGAAGTTTCGTCAAGGACTGTTGGAAAAACGAGTCGTCGCGTCAGGGAACGAAAGGGGAAACGAGAAAGACGAAACGAACTCGCCTTGAGCCATGTAAGGTCGTCCCTATGAAATAGTCATACTTTATCAGCTTATATTTCTGAGCGAGAGAGAGAGAGGTAGAGAGAGATAGCGCACCAGGTAAGGTTTCCATCTGGAAGGAAGAAGAAAGGAGAAAGAACGAGGTCAGCTTCGAGGCGAGCGAGGAACGAGTCAGAAGATGAGCTAAACTGACCTTGATACCCGCTGATAGCTGTGAAGTAGAAGTAGATTTAGATTAGCATCGGCTGAAGAGGGAAGAGGATAAAGAAACGACCTCACCTCCAGCAACACCCTTCGATGCAGGGGCTCCTGCCAGAACGGGTTTGGCTCGGATGTCCAGCTCTCTCTTCCCAGGAACGCACGAGTCTGTTAGAGAGATGTGAGTTAGAGGTCGTGTTTATTCCACGAGTGAAGAGAGAGGAGATTCTCTCACCGATAGTGAAGAAGATTCCGTCGAACCCCAGCTTCTCGACCTTCTGGACGAGAGCCTCCGAGTTCTTTCTGTTCTTGTCCAGGTAGATCTGGAAGAGAAGAGGTTGACCGGGCTTCCTAACCTCCACCATCTCCTCCAACGAGCAGGAAGCGTTGATCGAGATCTGACGGGCGAAGGAGAACAAAAGCATCAGCCTTCTCGATTCGACGCGTCTCCCCCCTCTCGTTTCTCTCACTCACTCCCTGAAGAATCTCGGCTTGACCAGCCCCTCGAACCAAGTTTCTCTCTCCCTCTTCGTGTCCTAGTTTGGCCATGGCTGCTGGCGAGATGTAGATGGGGAGACGCGACTTGACGGTTCCTCCGAGCAACGAAACCGAAAGGTCGAGAGGCACGGCGACTGGACGGCGTAGCAGGGAGGGTCGGAACCAGTAGTGAGAGTAGGCGTAAGCGTTCTCCCGCTTTGAGTACTCGTCATCTCCTGCTGAGGCGTAATAGGACCAGGCTGTCTTCGAGAGGACCTTCTCGGCTGCGATCTGTCGAAGAGAGGAGAACGGTATCGATCAGCTCAGGACGTGAAGCGAGAAGGACGGTATCGATCCTCGTGTCTGAGACGTTCGATTAAAGTGGAAATCTTACCTCGAAGTCGTGAAGATTGACCATAGCTCCTAGTGGGAGCATAGTTCTCCTCGCGTACTCGACTCTCAGCTCGTCCTCCGTCTGAATGCCGGCGTCGTCTGGAAGCGTCGCAGGATCTACAAAACCGATGAAGGACTCCAGAGGGAGAGTACGCTCTATGATTCCTTTGGGATGGATGGGTCCGAAGATCTTGCTGCAGGAGGAGGAGAGACGCGATGGACGTCGAACGTTCAGCCCGCGAGTCGCCAAGATCGCAATGAATCTCGACCCTGTAGGGAGCGGACTCACGAAGCATCCTTTCCTGCGTACTGGATGAGGACATCCTCTCCACCAGGGTGTCGCTCTACGAAGCTGGTGAGATCCCAGACCTTCTTCTTGCCTGACTCTGGGTCGTAGACGATCACCCACAAATCCTCCTCGGATGAGTGCTTCCCGACTTCTTGAGCAGATATGAGACGTGGCGAGGATAACGGAGCGTCGAGGGAGATGGTGGAGGATGGGTAGAGGATGTAAAGGGCTGTTGCAGCTGAGAGGACGGTGGTGAAAGCGAGCTGCAAGAAGGGGGGAAAGAAGGAAGTGAGCTCGGGCCGAGAGGCGATGGATCAAGCTCATTTTTTCGCGTCTCAACGATCTGAGCCCATCTTTTACGGAATAAGACAACGCTTGCACTACGGAGCTGAGATTCCTCACTCACCAAAGGCACCCTAGCACTGAAGCTGCCCGTCCAAGGACTCTTCTCGCGTTGGTGGGAGGAGGAGGAGGAGCTCGCCGTCGCGGAGCGCTGAGAGAAAGGTCGCCGCGAACCCTTGAGGAGGTTTTGAGCTCGCTGGAGAGCTTTGGGCGATAAAGCAGTTCGAGATGCGACTTGAAGGACCATATGGGGAGATGGGATTGGTGTGGCGGTTCGGGGGAAAAGGGGAACAGGGAGGAGAACTGAGTCTGGTCAATGTCGGTTCACCTCCGTCCGAGCACGTCGCCATTGGAACGAGAGAAAATGATCGAAGTTGAGTTTCCTTCTGGTGCAAGCCTCTATTCTGCTAAGCTTCAAACCTATACAAGCAGAACTTCGGAGGCAAAGCGGCGACGGCCAGAAAAGGCCGAGCAGGTTTCGAGGGAGGGAGGACGAGCTCACTCGAGCTCCCCACCTCCCTCCCAACCTCTTCGACGCTCCCCTCCGGCTTTCGATCCACTTTCCACTCTTGGTCGCTACTACCGGAGGAGTCCTACGCAGCCGTCCTCCAGAATGCTCATCTCCTCAACAAGTCTCGCTCGCTCTCTCAGGGTCGGATCGGTGGCATCGTCTTCGAGTGAGCTCAACTTTCCTTCTCCTTCCTTCCCTCCTCATGTTCCTTTGCTTTTCCTCACAGAATGCTGATCGCCACTCCCGCTCTCTACCACACAGCTCGCTTCTTCTCGACTTCCATACCATCCCGAGCTGCTCCTATTCAGCAGGTGTTTCGACTGGTCGCCCACTCGAAGGACTTCGCGGGAGCAAAGGAGAGAATGAGGTTGGCCAAGAAAGCAGGGAAGCTAGACGAACGTACAGCTGCTCTCACCTGGCGCGTTGTCGCTGGTGAGTTGGCAAACCCTGTCATCTATCCTCAGCGACACCCGAAGCTGATCCAAGTCTCCCAATCCCTTCGTGGTAGAACGCTGGCCTATCGACGAGGCCGTTCCTCTCCTCTTGGAACATGAAAACTCCTCCCTCCTCCGCCCACCTACCCAAATCGTTCAGCCAATGCGAGACATAGCTCGTCGCTTCCTCTCCGATACTGTTCCACCCCCTCTCGACTCCATCAAATCTCTCCAAATTCTCCTCGAGCGAAACGCTCCGGACGACCCCTTCATCCTCCTCCTCCTCCTCTCCGCCCTCCACTGCCTCCCAGCCCACATCAAAACATCGGACCGCCAGGCGGCTATCAAAAGCGTCTCCGACAAGATATCGAGGTGCATCAAGGCCGAAGGAAAGTGGACATTCTTCCCTGCTGGGGAGCCCGAGGAAGTCGAACAAGATTGGGGATTGAGGAAGCTGCCGAGGAGGCGTGTAAAAGGAGGAGATGGAGCGTTGGAGTTCGGACAGATCGAGGCGAAGGCTACGGTGAAGGCTCTTGATGGGTTGGTTGAGAAGGCGAGGGGGGGAGAAGTGGAGACGGAGGTGCTGAGGTGGTACGCGACTCAACCCACTCTCCCTTCGACTTCCCCTCGAATCCATCGGACGCGACTCTTCAACTACCTCGAACCTCTCGTTACTTCGGATTCCACACCAAACGGTCCCTCCTCTCTGCCTCTTCCTCTCCTCAACATCTTCCTCTATCCGGCTCTCCTCCATCAAGGCTCGGATCCGCTCGTCACGCTCTTCGCTCTTCAAGCCCTCCTCCTCGCCTCTGCCTCCCCTTCCGCGTCGGAACCGGAACGGGAAGCAGCCAAGGAAGCTATGAAGACTCTTCTCGCCAAGTTGGACAGGTTCGCGGACTCCTGGACTTCGGAGGAACATCATCAGCTGCAGAAGCTTCCGAAGACGGAAGGGAAACGGATCAGAGAGGCGTTTGGAGTGCAGTGTTTGAAGCGGTTGGTCGATAGTGGGCTGCTGTTCGAAGACCAGAAGGGAATGTGGGATAAGGTGTTTGGTATAAGAAAGGAGGAAGACGGGAAGGAGGCGGTGATGAAGGCGATGAAGGCGTTCAAGGTGTCGGCGTGAGGAGAAGAGAACGAAATCGGTGAGCTCAGTTTCTTGGCTTTCATCTTCTACATCGGCTTTGGGATGACGGCTTCTGACTATTCTTTGTCTTACTTTTTAGTAGAGGAGAGGAGTGCTTCGAGCTTGAGGGAAGAGACGACGAGGTCGTGAGTAGGTCGACGGCGAGATCGAGAGGTGAGCCTTTCCTTTCTGCTTCTCTCTTTCTCTCTCCTTTTCTCTCTCCCCTTCATTCAGCCACTGATACCTACTCCTCTCTTCTCTCCCTCTCTCTACGAAATAGTCCAGCTCACCGATCTAGGGCTTCACTCGGCGCTCTTTCGTTCTCCGACGGGATCCATTCGCGTCTCGTTGAAGCGCCGGTCTCAACCTCCGTAGACTTCGTTTTAATTTTTTACGACCCGCACGATGCAACCTCTCCCTGCTCTCCTCATTCCTGCTCATCGCTTCTGACGATCGGAGAAAGACTAGAAACGGACTCGAAGAAAAAAAAGAGGGAAAGGGAAGACTGGACCAGAGCGTGGGAGGATCGACCTCTCCAACTACATCTTCATCCTCCCTTCGCCATGTCCATGTTCCGATCTGTCGTCTCCAAGTCTTCCCTCCCTCGATTGGGATCGAAGCTCTCCTCCCCCATCTCCATCGTCGGACGACGAAGCTCTGGACACCAGGCCAACACTCCTTTCAACGTCAGTCGTCCTCCTTCTCCTCTGCTTCCTCCTCCTCCCTAAGCTCACTCCTTCCTGGTGGTGCTCGTACAGTGGGGACCCTGGTCTCCCATGGCCTACCGAAGCCCCAAAATCTTCCTCGGACTCTTCTACGGAACCCTCCTCTTCTGCTTCTCTGCTCCTTTCCTCGTTATCCAGTACCAGCTGTTCGTCTCCTCCTTCCTCTCCTTCCCTTCGTTCACCTCGCGCTCCTTTGCTGACCCTCCTCCTTGCTCGGTCCTCTCAGGGGGAAGCAGGTTCGTTCTCCATTCCCTCACTATATGCATACCTTTCGTCTCTACCATGCTGACTCTTCCCTTTCGTACGAACCTCACCAACGAACCAGAACAAGGTCAGTTCACACCTCCCTCCCTCCTTCTTCCGTCGTCTTCCTCTCGCGGAAGCCAGCCCGATCTCTGACCTCTTGCATGCGCTTCCTTCTTCGTTGGTTTGGAAACACAGTACATCGGATGGTACCCCGCTGAGTGGGAGAAGGCGGACGAATAAACAACCTACGGAATCGAAGGAAGGAGGAGGATCTCGTTGGCATACAGTCGGAAGGCGAGGGAGGACGCCGCTTCTTTCCCTGCAGTTTGTAGGGACGCTGTAGAGGGTTATCAGTTCAGAAATGTTGCGCGTACATATTGATGGGTGCTTTGGAATATAACTCGCTCGTCGTTTCGCTTGGAGGAAGGGGAGGACGAGAGCGCTCATGAGAAGGGAAATCGGAAGGGCGGAAGGAGGAGGCGGAGAGGACGACCTCGCGCTTCTCTCGCTCGTTTCTCTCTTCGACGACTGATCCTGAACCGAAGAGAGAGAAAGAAAAACGCTATGTATACAGAGGGCCCAAGTAGATAAGTTGTAAACCAACAACGAAGACAAAGAAAAAGAAAAAAAAAGAGAGACGAAAGCCTACGAACCGAAACGAACCTCGTCGAGCACCCTCCCTCCTTCTATACCTCCCCATCCGAGTCCTCCGACAACTCCTGATTCCTCAGTTTTTTCTCCCTCCTTTTCGTGTTGATAGCAATCATCGCCTTGGTCTCTGCGTCTCGTATGATTTTCTCCTCAGCGATTCGGCGAGCCTCGTCTGCTTTCTCCATCTTCCGGATGGACGTTCGGGCGCGATGTTCGACGATTCCGCTGGAGAAGGTAGTGGAAAGAGAAGATCAGAGATGGAGGAAAGGAAAGGAAGAAAGAGGAAAGGGAAGAAGACTCACTAGATAGCTCCGTTGATCACTCCCTGACCGACCAAAACCCAACGAGAAAGAGCTTGAAGTCCCTTGTTTGGGTGGCTAGGATGAAGAGCGTCGTCGATGAACCGAGCGAGAAAGACGACGAACATGAAGAGGTACTGTGAGAGGGAAGAAGCGGTCTCCTAGTCAGTTCCGTCTCCAGTGAGCAAAAGAAACGCGCGACGGGATCGAGAGAAACTCACGGCCAGCGGGAGCCAGATCATCAACATGGAAGCTTTCCGTTTCATATACATTGCTCTACTGGGCAGCCGTGATACATAATGAGCATCCTCTACGTGACCAGGCATCATCTCAGCGAGAGTCTGCCGACGAGTGAACGATTTCCTCTTGGGAAGATGAGGATGCTCGTCCGACGGTTCCTCCGTGAGCGTGTCTGCCGACGAGGCGGTTGAAGGTTGACGAGGGACGATGGCAGGACGTTTAACGACCGAGTTCTCGATGTGGGAAGTGGTTGGAGGGGTGAGAGCCTTGTAGGGAGAGATTTGCCTGACTGGGGACGGGGGTTGCGAGGAGAACGACGTCGTCGAAGAGCCTTGACCTGTTGAAGTCGTTTCCGTGCTTCCTCCCGACTCTTGTCGATTGAGAACCGGTAGAGTCGGGTCTCGACCCATACGGTACGACTTGGAAGAATCCTCATCGGTCGAGCCGCTCGGACTGCAGCCTCCTCCTCTGTCGGTCGGGGAGGGAAGAGAGTCGAACGCCGTGCTTGATGAATCGCACGACTCTCGACGCGTCTCCTGCTCTCGAGCGAGTTGGATCCCAGCGATATGAGCGGCGAGGGAGGATTGACGAGAGATGACAGCTGGATAGGTGGTTGAGAAGGTTTCCTGCGCCGCGTAGGTTGCTGGGGCGACGATGGGATCCAGCGACGAGATTGGGAGGGAGGATCGTCGAAGGGAGGAGGGAGGGAGAGGGCGAAGCCGAGGGGAGCTGGGTGAGGGAAGATGGTGCGCTCGAAGATGTGAAGCTGAGGGGAGAGATGATCGGCGCGAGGAAGGGATGGAGAGGAGGTTTTGGGAAGAGGGAGAGGGAGAGGGAGCTGGTTCCGACGCGTCCTCGTGCCTCCCGCCGTCCGAAGAGAACGACGTTATTTCATCAGCGCGACGACTGGCCTCCCGAAGGTGAAGGAGGTGAAGGAGGTAAACTGTGAGCTAGGAGGGGAGAAGGCTTCGATGTCGAGAGATGAACCTGTTGGACCGAGAGGAGCGATAGAGAAGGAGACTCGGCGAGTCGAAGAGGTGTGAGTCGAGTCGCTGGCCGATGGACGATGATGCTGAGCGAAGGACGACCGCCGAGGATAAGGGGGTCTAGGAGAGCTTGTCGGAGGAGGAGGAGGAGCTTCGATCGGGAGAGGGGCCGACGTCGGATTCCCGAAGGAGAAGGAGAGGTTGAAGAGCCGTGGAGGGGAGGAGGGAGTTGAGGAAGAAGCCGTTGTTGGTTCTGGTGCCGATGCTGTCACCGTCATTGACTCCTCGACCTCCGGAGGGAAGTAATCTTCCCTGAACGGTATCTCGACCTGAAGATCCGGTCGAATGGGAGTGCCCAACTCGCTCAACGAGGGTTCCCACGACCTCTGGAGCTTTTCCGCCATCGTCTCCTGCTTCTCCTCCTGCTCGATCCTGAAAGCCAGATCGATCTGCTCCCAAGGCGCTGCGTCTGATTCCTCATTCTCCCTGATTGTAGAATTCCGAGAGGACTGAATGTTGGCGCTGGCTCGACGAGAGGAAGTGCTCGATGCGCAACCTGCGATTCCGATGGAAGGTCGACGTAGGAAGACCTGCGGTGAATGAGAACCAGAATCAGCACCAGTCAAACTCGCTGAGAAGGGAAGCTTGACTCACGAAGAGGTTGGCGTATAGAGAAGAGACGACGACCAGTACAAGTGCTCGACCGACGAGTTGAACGAGGTCGCCCGCGAGCGCGTCTTGCCTTCCCTGCATCAACGCGAAGAAGAACGTTTCAGCTGCGTCAAGGCTCAGAAAAAGTATCGATTAAAATGTGCGCACATAGTAGCAGACTAAAGACGGGGTAACGAAGATATTGTCAGCTCTGGGACGCGCTAAGAAAAGAGGGAGGGAGAGAGGTCGGTGTTGACTCACATCCTCCAGCAAGCTCGTAACGATTCTTGCTCCACCAGATCCCAGCCTTAGAAAGAGAGGAAAGGTCATAGGTACGCTTCTAGAGAAATGAAGGAAGCTGTAGCTCACCTGCGAGAATGAAATCGCGTAAATGATCACCCAGGCCCATTTCCAGTTGGCTTCCAAGCACGCCGTCGTTTGCGAGGCAGGTTTTCGAAGGAGAAGGAAAGTTGCCGAAGCCATGGCGATGGCCCAGAGATACTGGACGAAGACGAAAGTGCTGGTGAGGAGACCAGTGATGTCGCTGCGAGAGGAAGGAAAAAAGGAAACGGTGAGCTTCGAGCTCACTTCGAAAGATATCGTTTCCTTCTCGCGTCTCGTTTCACTCGCCTTGAACTCGAAAAGAGTACTCACCAGGCCAAAGATCCCGTTCCAGGATGCTTTCCAGCCATAGAAACGATGACCTCAGAAAACGAGAGGGTCCTGCGTAAGAAAAGAGAAGAGGAAAGCAACGAACGGCCATTGTCAGTTCGACTCCAAGTCCCAACCTCCTTCGATCCTCGGCGAGGAGAACTCACGCAAGAAAGAAATCACTACAGCTCAACCCTATGATGAGCTGAAACCTCAACGTCCTCTCGTGACTCCTCAAAATAGAGGGCAGAAAGATCCCCAACCCCATGCACATCGAGACCAAACAGAGCACGAGTTCGACGGTCCTCCCAAGCGTCGCATGGATATTAGCGTGAGTCGAGAGAAACCTGTCGTAGGTGTCCTTCCCATCGATCGTAAAAGCCGGCGAGAGATAAGAAGAAGGTGGAGTTGTTGAAGAAGGAGAGAAGTTGAGCCCTCTGGTCGGAAACACCTCGAACCAACTCTCCATGGTGAGCGAGAACGGGGGGAGAGAGGAGAGGCGGTGGGAGAGCGGGAGGAAAGTGGTCTGCCAGCGTGGACGACGAGGAGATATACTGCGAAGATGGGGGCGAAGGAGGTGATAGGGAGTGTAAGGAAGGTGGTGGGAGAAAGGAAGAACGCCAAACGAACGAACCTCGAGGGAGGAGAGGAGAGAGGGAATTATTCGTTCCTGGACTACTGACCCGGCACGCCGCCTTCAATCAGTCTGCTGGAAAGGCCTAGGCTTTTGTAAGAAACAAACCGAAAAGAGCCAAAAGAAAACGCGAAGTCAGCGATCTAGGAAAGAAGGAAGAGACGCGTCAATCCTCTCTCGCGTCGTCGTCGTTCGGATCTTCTGCTCAGTTGATAGGAAACCATGGCCATCAAAGTTCTCAACCGTCTCTCCAAAAAAAAAAAACGAAAGCTCTCTCCCATGCGTACTACTGCTCTAGTTGTACCTGTGGGAAGGGAAGCGAAACAAGGAAGAGGTCGGTCAGGAACGTGGTTTAAAGCGGGAACGAGGAACTGAAGAGAGTTCAAAGTAGGGAGTATAACTCACTGAGCGTACTGAGCCGTACTCGAGAACTTCCCACCCTGCCTCACGACCTTCTCCACGGCGTCCAGGAAATCCTTCTCGGTCGCGACCTTTCTCCTCGCTCGGATAGCAAACATTCCAGCTTCCGTCGCAACGGAGCGAAGCTCGGCTCCGGTAGTGTTGGGGCAGAGACGAGCGATGAGTTCGAATCGGATGTCTCGCTCGACAGACATGCTGCGAAGTGAAGAAAGAAGGCGAGAAGAGGCGTCAGGCAAGGAATCGAAGAACAAGACGGAAAGAGAAGGAGAAAGGAAGAACGAACGATCTTGCGTGAATCCTCATGATCTGAGCTCGACCTTCGGCGTCGGGAAGAGAGAACTCGACTCGTCGATCCAGTCGTCCAGGTCGAAGAAGAGCGGGATCCAGAGTATCGGGCCTGGCGAGACGTGAAGAACAAAGGTCAGCTCTCTCTCTCTCCCTCCTCCTCCTTCACCTCCCTCCCAGCCCATCTCCAGAATCACTCACCTATTCGTCGCCATCAAAACCTTGATGTTCCCCCTCGGATCGAATCCATCCAACTGATTGATCAACTCCAACATCGTCCTCTGAACCTCGTTATCCCCTCCAGCACCATCGTCGAACCTCGCCCCTCCAATCGCATCCACCTCGTCGAAGAAGATAATGCACGCCTTCTTGCTCCTCGCCATCTCGAACAGCTCTCGAACCATTCGAGCTCCTTCTCCTACGTATTTCTGGACGAGTTCGGACCCGATGACTCGGATGAAGGTAGCGTCGGTTCGGTTGGCGACTGCTCGAGCGCAGAGGGTCTTTCCTGTTCCGGGAGGACCGAAGAGGAGGACTCCTTTGGGAGGGTCGATTCCCAGGGTGGCGAAACGTTCAGGCTGGTGAGACGGAGAGGGACGGAGGAAGAGAAGGAAAGGAGGAGGGAGGGAAGAAGGGAAGAGAACGGTGAGTTCGAGGGAAGGAGGGAGGAAATGGAACGAGAAGAGAGATGCTCACCTCCAATAGAGGCAGTTCAACAACCTCTCTCAGCTTCTCAATCTGCTCCTTGCATCCTCCAACGTCCGAGTAGGTCACGTCCGGCTTCTCCTCGACCTGCATCATCGTCACCGAGGGATCGATCTTCGGAGGGAGAGGGATCTGGATCTTGTAGTTTGTTCGGTCGACACTGCAGGGCCACAAAGGAAATCGGAGGATCAAATGATGGTCAGCTTGAAGAGCTCATTTTCAAGAGCTCACAGTCTCGAAGAAAGAACTGGGAGAAGCAGAGAAAGAAGCTGGGAAACGGACTCACCCAACCCTCATCCCTTCCTCAACATCCGTCGGCGCGACCTTGTCTCCCAACCCAACGACAAACTTGGCGATCTGCTTGATGTTGATGACATACTTGTCGCTCTCCTCTACTCCAGGAGCTGCTGCTGGTCCACCGAGAGACTGGGCGAAGGCGGAAGGACGGGTGGCAGGGTCGACGGCTGATGGAAGGGAGGAAGGGAAGGGTGGTTGAGCTCGAGAGATTCGACGGAGGAAGGAAAGCTTGAGAGGTGGAAGGGCAGGAGGGAAGAGATGGGGACAAACGGGTAGCTTTGATGATCTTGGTGCAACGAGCGACTTGAAGGGGGTGCTCCTCTCCTTGACGGTGCTGAAGAACAGAGGCGAGGAGAGGAAGCAGATCGAAGGAGGGGTGAAGGAGGAAGGAGGAAGGGCGATCAGCTTCCATCTTTCGTTCGACCTGCTTCCATCAAGGCTTCCAGTGCTCCTCTCCTTCGAGTACCACAAGCCGTCGAGTCTCCTCTTATAGATGCTCGTGTACTCACCTTATCAGCGTGGATATCCCAGAGGTTGGGAGCGGCGAGACCTGTATCTGACTCCTTGATTCCGATCTTGTCGTTGACCCTCTTCTGGATGTCAGAGATCTCGGTCTCGATCTTCTTGAGCTGACGAGCGTAAGGTCCCTGGCCCTGAGAGTACCGAAGAGTAGTAGCAGCGAGTGAGGGGGTGTAGAAGAGAGAGAAGGGAGGAAGGGATCGTTGGTCAGCTCGACGTGCGTTCGTCGGCGTGGAAGGACAAGACGACCAGCTCGACAGCCTGGTGCAGGGGCATACAACGCAAAGGAAGCGGAGAAGGACGAACGTAGGTCTTCAATATCTGAATATCGGTGTCGTCCAAGGCTGAAGAGAAGAGAAGAAGAGAGAAGGAGAGGTCAGATTGAGAAGTGGAGGAGGGTTGAGCTCGACGACGTTGCTCCCATCGCTCCGGCCTTGGTTTCCTTCCACCGCTCAAAGAAGAGCTCAGACTCACCGACAATCTTCTCCTCTGGCTTCCCATCTGCTGTAGGCTTCTTATCGACTGCAGAAAAAGCACAGAGCGAAAAGAGGGGCGGAGAGTGAGCTTCATGAAGGGAAGGAGCCTTCGTCGAGCTGGAACGTCGAACTCACACTTCTCCCAGTCGCTGGATCGTCAAAGAAACAAGGCAAAGATCAGCATGCACTCGTGTATGCGCTTCAGAATAAGGGGACTCACGCTTTAGGTGGCATGATTGATGGGTTTGATGGAGGGTGGTGGGTAGAAGATGAAGACGACTGTAGCCTCGCCCAAGACCTCGTCGAAACCAAAGCGAAGTCGGCCAGGCCTCCCTCTGATTCCCTTCACCTTCCAACCCCCACCTACCCACCCCTTCACCCCCCCAAATCTACAATCAAACATGGTAAGTTCACTCTTCATAGTCGTACCTACGATCCCTTGCTGATCTATACTGTCTTTTCACTCTCTCTCCCTCTCCAATCGTCCCTTCTTTCGCTGCTCTCGCCCCCGAATCTGGTCCATCTCCTCCCCTTCCTTCCTCCTCTCTTCGTCCTCCTCCCACACCCTCACCACCTCCCTCTCAGGCTGGAGCTATGCAAAACGCAAAGAGGGATCTTCCCAAGGTTCGTGCCACTTCTATACCACCTCTTAGAGAGCAAGAAGGGATTCCGAACGTTCACCTTCGGCCAACCCCTAACGTTTCTCTCTTTCTTCCTTCTTGCTCAGATCCGAGACGAGGAGCGAGAGTCGGTCTACGGATCCGTATTTGGTGTCTCTGGACCTGTCGTTATCGCCGAGAACATGATCGGAGCGGCCATGTACGAGCTGGTGAGTGCCCTTTCTACTCGAGAAAGAAGGGAAGGGAAGGTCGCTTTGCGAAGTCAGACGGGCGAGACCGTTCACCTTCCTTCCTCAAGGAATCAAGCTGTATGCTCCCTCTCGAACTCCAGAAGCTGACTTGTATCCCTTCTTGTTCGTGATAGGTTCGAGTCGGTCACGATGAGCTCGTTGGAGGTTCGTTCCTCTCTCTCTGTCTCGATCCATCTCGCTTTGAGCTTCGCCACATCTCGCTCGCCCTTCCTCCCTCTGTTCCCTTCTCTTTTGCTCACCCAGCTCCCAAACTTCTTTCCTGTTCTTCCAGAGGTCATTCGAATTGATGGAGACAAGGCTACGATTCAGGTTTACGAGGAGACATCGGGAGTTACTGTCGGAGATCCAGTGCTGAGAACAGGGAAGCCTTTGAGTGTCGAGCTGGGACCTGGTGAGCCTCCCTCTTCCCTTCCTTCTTTCTCTTCTCGACCTCCCAGCGCTGGGAGCCTCAAGCCCTACTTCGCAGGGAAGTTCACAAGGCGGCTCGCTGACTGACTTGCTTCTCTGTCCCACAGGACTGATGGAGAACATCTACGAGTTCGTTCAACCTCTTCTCTCCTCTCCTCCCTCCCTCGATTCGAACTCTCGATCCTCCCTCCGCCTGGGCCACCATCTATTCGTCTCTCGAGCAAATAAGCTTACTCATCTTTCTCTCGGTTTCTCTTCTCGCCATGCTACAGCGGTATCCAGCGACCTCTCAAGGACATTCAGGAGAAGTCTCAATCCATCTACATCCCTCGTTCGTCCCGACGTCACCACGTTCTCCTTCCCTCCCAACCTTCCTCCCTCGCTCTTCACCTCAATCTTGACCATTTCCCTCTCGTCTCCTCCTCACAGGTGGTATCTACACCGACGCTCTTTCTCGAACCGCCAAGTGGGACTTCAACCCTTCAACCTACAAGGTTCGTTCTCTCCTCGTCGCTTCGACTCTCGCGAGCTCACTCGCTGAACTCGTTCGCTTTCTTCTTCTGCAGGTCGGAGACCACATCACCGGTGGAGACATCTTTGGACGAGTTTACGAGAACTCGCTCGTTGACGACCACAAGATCATGCTCAACCCTCGAGCTATGGGAACTATCACTCGAGTTGCCGAGAAGGGATCTTACACCGTCGACGTGAGTTCGATCTTTCTGGTTTCTTTCTCGTTTGCTCCTTCGCCTTTTCGTTCTCTAAGCTCACTCTCCCTGGCATTCGCGCATATACAGGATATCATCCTCGAGACTGAGTTCGAGGGTAAGGTTACCGGACACACCATGAACCAGATCTGGCCCGTTCGAGCTCCTCGACCTGTCGCTGAGAAGGTCACCGCCAACTACCCCCTTCTCACTGGACAGCGAGTCCTCGATGCTTTGTTCCCGTGAGTGCAGCTTCCCTTCTCTTTACTTCATTACACCTTGTGGAGCTCGAATGAGTCGCGGAAGGAAGTACGAATAAGCTGACCGTCGACGCGTTACTTTCCTTCTCGTTCATCAGTTGTGTTCAGGGAGGAACCACCGCTATTCCTGGAGCTTTTGGATGCGGAAAGAGTAAGCTCTCCTTCCTTTCGAGCAGGAATCAGGGTCGAGTTTGCTGGAGTTGGGAAAACAAAAGAGGCGTCGAAAGCTCACCAACATTTCATCGTTTTCGTTTGACCTCTCACAGCCGTCATTTCCCAGGCTCTCTCCAAGTTCTCGAACTCGGACATCATTATCTACGTCGGATGTGGAGAGCGAGGAAACGAGATGGCTGAGGTTCTGATGGAGGTGAGCTTCGATCCTTTTTTCCTCCCTCCCGTCCTTCGCGTCTTCTCTCGAACTCGACTCACCTCTTCCTTCCCTTCTTCTTTCTTCCTTTTCCTCCCTCCTTCATACTCCCATCTACCCACTTCTCCTCCCTCCAGTTCCCCGAACTCACCATGACCACCGCCGACGGCCGAGAAGAGCCCATCATGAAGCGAACCACCCTCGTCGCCAACACGTCCAACATGCCCGTCGCCGCTCGAGAAGCCTCCATCTACACCGGTATCACCCTCTCCGAGTACTTCCGGGATCAGGGAAAGAACGTCGCCATGATGGCCGATTCCACATCTCGATGGGCTGAGGCGTTGAGGGAGATTTCTGGTCGACTCGCCGAGATGCCTGCCGATTCAGGGTACCCTGCGTACTTGGGAGCCAAGCTGGCTAGTTTCTACGAGAGGGCTGGAAAGGTCAACTGTTTGGGAAGCCCGGCGAGGGATGGAAGTGTTTCGATCGTTGGAGCGTGAGTCGTTCTTTGCTTTCCTCGTCCGAGAAGTCGCGAGCTCACCTCTCTTCCTCCTCTTTCACTCGTCCCCTCTCATCCAGCGTCTCCCCTCCCGGAGGAGATTTCTCGGATCCCGTCACCTCCGCCACGCTTGGTATCGTACAGGTCTTCTGGGGTCTCGACAAGTAAGTCTATCCTTCAAACCTTCCCTCCCGTTTTCTCTTTCTCTCTCCCTTCCTCGTGCTGACCTTCGTTCCTCCCACTCCCACCTTCGCGCAGGAAACTCGCCCAGCGAAAGCATTTCCCCTCGGTCAACTGGTCACTCTCCTACTCGAAATACGTCAAGATCCTCGAGCCTCACTACGAGGCGACCGAGCCTGGGTTCATCGAGCAGAGGAACAAGGTCAAGGAGATCTTGCAGAAGGAGGACGATCTTGCGGAGATTGTGCAGTTGGTTGGAAAGTCGGCATTGGGAGAGAGTGATAAGATTACGTTGGAGGTCGCGAGGTTGTTGAAGGATGATTTCTTGCAGCAGGTGAGTTTCTTTCGTCTCGTCTCGGCTCGGGGAGGGGAGGGAGGGAGGAAGGAGGGCTGAGGTTCGACGCGTTTCGTTCGATGGTCGCTGACTTTGCTCTTGGTTTTCTTGCTTCGCTTAGAACGGTATCTCGGGTACGTCCTAATCAAATCATTCTCCTTTTTGCCATCCTCGGTCTCTGATACTCCTCCTCCTTCTTCTCCCCTCTGCCTCAGAATACGACCGATTGTTCGTCCATCCTTCTCCCTCGTTGTCCTCCTCTATCTCTCCCTGACTCACCCTCTCCTCCTTCCTTTTCACCATAGCTGCCCATTCTACAAGACCTCCGCCATGCTCCGAAACTTCGTCGCCTACGTTCGTTCCCTTCTCTCTCCCTCCTCTTCTCGCCGTTCTTTCTCTTCCCAAACCTGACCTGCGTTCCTTTACCTTCGTGCCACAAACAGTACAACGCCGCTCAGCGAGCCGTCGATGGAGGAGAGTTGACCTACGCTAGGATCAGAGACGAGACTGGAGATCTTACCTACGCTCTGTCGCAGATGAAGTTCGAGGTGCGTCTCACTCTTCCTCTCTCCGTCTCTCGCCCTCCTCCCTTTCTTCCTCGTTACTTTCGCTGACTCCTTCCTCGCCCTCCCTCCTCTTTCCCCGATCGCTCAGTCGCCATCGCAAGGAAAGGAGGTCGTGCTCGAGAAGCTCGACAAGGTCTACCAGGACATCCAGACCAAGTTCCGAACCCTCTCCGAGTAGATGCGTCGTCGTTCTCCCTTTCTCTCTCACTCTCGTATCTTTCTTCCCTTTCTCTACTAGTTCTTTCCTCACACATGTTGAGCTTTTCTCTTTTATGACAACTCTTTTCTCGCTCGTAACTAGATGTGCACAGACGAGTTTTGAAGCACAGAGGAGGAGAGGGAAAGAGAAGAAAGAGAAAGGGTCGTTGACGAGCACAAGCAAAGAGAGGGAGAGAAATGGAGCAGAGACCAGGATTGCAAGTTTAGATGTGACCGATCTCAGTGGAAGAGCAAGGATAAAGGGTCAGCCACGTGGAAGAGCGGAGAGGATGAAGGAGGAAAAGGACGAACGATAGGTCGATGGGTGTAGGGCTCGTTGATTTCCTGGATCTCCTCTGGAGTGAGCTTGACATGGATGGCATCGATGAGATCTTCTAGGTGAACGAGAGACGTAGACCCGATTATAGGAGCGGTCACTCCAGGTTGGCTGTGAGATAGAGCCGAACGAAAAAAAGAAAAAAAAAAAAAAAAAGCGAAGCGAGGTCGGGGTGAGAAAGACGAGGGCGAAAGGGAAGACTAGTTCAGAGAAGGAGCCTGGGAGGAAGAGATACTCACGCGAGCGACCACGCGACGGAAATCTGTGCCATAAAGATACCTCGTTTCTTGGCGATTTTTTCGACTCTGGAATGCGTGAAGAGGAAGCGATGAAGAGAGGAAGATAAGCAAGGGAGGAAGAAAGGACGCGGAGAAGAGAAGAGAACGAACACGTTGATGATCTCCTTGGTAGACTCGTCAGGTCGATCGAGACCTCTTCCTTTGTAGTTCCTGGGTACGAGCGAAAACAAAACGAGAATCAGTTTGACTCTCCTTGGACGTATGAAGAAAGTAGAGAGAAAGACGAACGGGTCCGTTTTAGATCGCGTCGTCGCCTCTGCAGAAACGGTTGAGAACCCAACCCTGCCATCGAGGGTCTCCGTAAGCTGGAGAAGAGAGGAAAAAGAGAATAATCAGCTATGAACGGAGTAGCGCCATGTTCTGATGTAGCTTTCTCCGCTGAGAAGACACGACGGAGACGAGCGAGAGATGGAGCTCACTCATCGTTCCTCTGTTCCCAGAAAGAGAGGTGGTCAGATCGCTTTCGAGCAGACAGGAAGGCGGGAGAATGGCTTACAGGATGATCTTCGAGACTTTGAGTCCTGAGTTCCCAAGTCGTACGTATTGAGAGGAACGGAAGGCGAGAGAGATGGTGAGCTTTGGGACGTTTCTCCGCGATGGAAACAGAGCTCACCATGCTGTGGGCTTCGGTCATGGTTCAGCGAATTTGAGAGAGAGGGCAAGGAGGAAAGAAAAAGGCAACGAAAGGATGCTGGCCGTTGGAGGGAAGACGGAAAAGAAGAAGGGGAGAGTCGAATCGGACCCGGGGAGGACGAGCTCGCGAGTCGACTTCGACCTTCCCTCCCAACGCCCAGCATCCCTCGTTCCCATTTATCGACGCTCGATGGGCTCTTCCACTTCTAAAGTCGCCAAAGGAGCGTCCAGATCATTCCCCAAAACTCCCTCAGCATCCTCCTCAGCAGGAGTGAGCTTCCCTCCTCCCCCGATCTCCTTCCCTTCCCCGTCATCTCGCCCCACTCCTTCTCCTTCCTCCACCTCCTCCAACTCATCCTCGCCATCTCAACCTCCTCCGGCAGATGAGCCAGGATCCAGCTCTTCTTCGACTCAGCACGGTGCGAGTGAGACGAAGACGGACGGTAAGTTCGAGAGGGACGAGATCTGTCGACGACCAACTCATTGAAGCTGAGAGGCTCATCTCTTTCTTTCTGATTTTGCAGAGATCTATCGAGATGGCTCGGATCCGACTCTTCTCTCTCACCTCGCTAAGATTGGACAGGTCAAGATCCCTTTGAATCGGGCTTACGATGCTCCTTCAGTGAGTCTCAAACGCAAGGTCGAAGGGAGAGAAAGGTCAAAGCTCGAGCTCACCTCCTCCCATCTCCTCCTCCTCCCTCTCTCTTCCTCTCTCTTTCTCCAGGCGGATGCATCACCCTTCAAAACCCTCCTCCAATCCCGCGCAACCGATCGAATCTCCTTCCCAACCATCTCTGACCTCCGCAACCCTCCCTCTCCCGACCAACTCCTCAACCGCCTCACCTCCGCCGAACTCGTCGACGTCCTCTACCGTCGCCACCACGCCCGATCCGGTCCCGAAGTTCAGGCACTCGCTGCCCAGTTCCACGTAGACGTCGAAACTCTCGAGGTTGATCTCGGAAGATGGCTCTGTGTCGTGAGACCCGAGTGGGGAGTGGAGCTTCAAGAATCAACGATGAAGTTCAGATCTCTGAATCAACAGACGGATCTGGATGACATGACGAAGAAGGATCACGAGAAGATGAGGGCTGTAACGAGGGAAATTTCGGAGAAGGGAGCCATGGAGTTGAAGTTGGGGACGGAGATTGGGAGGGCGAACTCTGGGAAGACGGGGTGGGATGGGGAATCGCTGCAGGATACGGACGCGGGAAGAGTCCTGGTGAGTCTTCTGTTCTCTTACGTTCGCTCTTCTCCAAAAAAAGATATGTAATCCGAAGCAGAACTTTCGGAGCTGGCTACCAGATTGAAGCTGAAGGACACGCATCGTTTGTTCGAGAGAAGAGCCCTGAGCTGACCTGATCTCGACGCGTCTTTTCCTTTTCTTCCCAACCATCAGGCTCGCTGGCGAGATCCCATCCTCCCTCTCGGCATCCCTCAGACCCTTCGCGACCAACTAGAGAAGGAGCAGATCGAGCGGGAGGAACTGGAGAGGGAGGAGATGGAACGGAGAGCGGTTGAGCAGCGGGCGAGGGAGGAGTGGGCAAGGCAGGAGAAGGCGAAGAGAGCGGTCAGGATGCGGCAGAGGATCGGGAATGCTGATATCTAAATGAGCCAACTGGGTTTATCTTTCTCTTCTGGACGTGATGTCGAGATCGTGAAAGTCATAAAAGAAAGAGAGAAGTCGTTAGAAGGCTGGAGAAAGACAAAAGTCTCTCGTCTACGAGTGCGTCCGATTCAGATGCGCGAAATAAACCCAAAGTCCAGCACCGATCAAGATCCCGTTGATCGTTCCTATGAGCAAAACCCACTTCCCGTAGCATTTGAACTCGGACCAGAAGCACTGAGGCGAAAGGAAAAGAAGGACGAAGAGGAGGAGGGAGGATTGGTGAGCTTCGACCTTCATCCTTTCTTCCCTCCCTCGATCGTTCTTCTACTCACCTCCCTAGTGAGCTTCGGAATCCCAGGTCGGTTCTCAAGGTCCGTCTGAGCAGCCCAAGGTGCCAGGTGTTGATCTCCTGCTTCTCCGGGGTCGGTCCTCTTTGGTTTGGTGGAGGACGAAGACGGGAAGGAGATTCGAGGGGAGGAAAGACGGTGGGTTGAGTTCACGTGGGTGGGGAGGAGGGGTTTGCGATCGGAGGGAGTCGCGGAGAACATAGTTTAGAGCGTAGAGAGGAGGGGGAGGGGCGAGAGAACTCTTGGGTTGGCTGTAGTGGTTGGAGGGAAGAGAGGGAGGGAGAGGAGAAGGAACTCGATGAGCTCCGGGCTGAACCTCGGATGACGCTTCCCTCGACCGACCTTCCAATTTTTCTCCCGCTGGAATCGCAAGCGATTTTGAGAGGTACGCGAGTGAACTGCAGTCATAATTTCAGACTGAGATCCACATCTTCTTTCCGTGGAAAATCACGTTCGCCTAAGAGTGTTCTCGTCGAACTGAACCTCGACGTCGAGTCGAGAGCAACCTCTGTTCTCCCTCAAAAGTAGTTCGTGGACCCATCGGGCCTGCTCTGCCTTCGACAGCCTCATCCCTGAGGCACTCTCCTTTACAGAAGAGAACCGGAACTTGCTCTCTGCGGCGATGCGACCAAGACGAACGCGTCGCTCTGCCCTTCCTGGTTCTCTAAGGATCCTTCCATCTCTCTCCTCCAAGCAGTTCAAGAATTCAGTTTCAAATTGCACCTCACCCACCCTTATCTCCTACCTACCTAATTCATGCCCCTCCAAAACCTAAAGTCGAGTAGAGAACGATCAATTGAAACGAGGCAAAGGCAAGAGAAGAAAAGAGAGAAAACCAAACGAAACGAAAGAGAAGAGAGAAACGTGAGGAGAGAGAAGAGAAGAAAGGAACCTGGGAAACCAAAAAAAGGGAAAGAAACGTAAACGAAAACGGAAAATAATAGCGGGTAGGGAGGGCAGAAGCAAAGTGGAAAAACGCGAAAGCCGAATGGGCGCGAGCGAGGGATGATACTTACTTCAAGGGAGAAATCTGATGTTGAGGTGATGAGAGGGAGAGGTAATCCGAGAAGCGTTAAAGGGAGGGGTAGTACAAGAGGGAGGATGTGGGTGGGTCGCGTGGGAGGAGCGAAGAACGAAAGGAGAGTTATGGTTGGTTGGTGAGAGAGAAGTCTAGGTAAGGAGGGAGTTGATGGGTTGTTGTCTCTATTTAAAGAATCGTGCATCCCTTCCTGTTACGTGCGAAAGAACCGAACGAGGAGGAAGGAAGGGAAGGGAGGGAGGAAGATGGATCAGCTCGAGTTCGAGTTGAACGCGTAGAGGTGATGAAGAGGGAGGGAGAAGACGTACTTCTTCTTGACCACGGGAGGCTCCAGGGCGGCGACGATAGCCTTTCGAGAGCGAAGAAGATTGCGAGAGAAGATCAGCAAACTCCCTCGCGAACCAAGCGACTTGCCGAACTTCCTTCCCTTCCCTTCTCTCCATCTCCTCCAACCCTGACCTACACCACGAACGCGACTCACCTCATCGAACACATTCTTCAACCCCTTCTGCGTCAACGCCGAGCACTCCACGTACTTCACGGCTCCCAACTCCCTCGCGAGCTTCTCTCCAGCTTCGTGCTGAACGGGTCGCTGCTTCTGTTTGGCGAGCTTCTCCTGAACGGCAGGGTCGTCCCGAAGATCGACCTGGGTTCCTACGATGAGGCAAGGGACTCCAGGGCAGTGGTGGTGGACCTCAGGGAACCACTTCTCCTTGACGTTCTCGAACGAGGCTGGGGAGGTGACCGAGAAGCAAACGAGGAAGACTGGGAAGGGAAGGAGAGTCGAGAAGACGAGTCAGGATGGAGGAGTTCGAGCGGAGGGAGGCGATGGCATGTGGGAGGAATACAAGGCCTAGGAAGGTAGAAAGAGAAAGCTCACCGTCGGTTTGAGGATAGGAAAGGGGTCGAAGTCGGTCGTAATCCTCCTGACCTGGAGGAGCGCGAGGGGAAGTCGACGATCAGTCAACGAGCTCGCCTAGACTGCAAGCTGAAAACGCTGAACGAACCGGCAGTATCGAACAGCCCAAGGGTGTAAGGATCCTCTCCAATCATGACGGTGACCGCGTCTGGAGAAAGGAAGGAAGGGGAAGGGAGGGAAACGTCGAGTCAGCTTCGAGCTTTCTCTCAGTTCCTATCTTGTCGAGGCGGACCGAACTCACAGTTGTCGAAGACCGTAGGGACGTATTCACTGGGGAACTACGCGACCAAGCAGGAAGAGAGAGGAAAGAGGAGGATGACCAGAATCAGGATCGCCTTTCGCGCAAGGGGTTCGCGAGCGAGCCACAGGGGGCGGAGAGGAGGAGGGAGGAAGGAGAGGGAGGGGTCGAAAGAGGTGCTAACTTTCTGTGGAAGCCCAAGGACACAGAGAAGAAGGAGTCAGTCGCTGGGTGAGATGAGGAGATGAGGAGCTAGATCGGAACGAACGTTGGTTGTGTAGGAGATCAACAGACAGGTCTGAAAGAGAGAAGGTCGAAGGAGGAGGGAGGGAGGGATCAGCTTGCACGCTCCTTCTGTCTTCTTCGAGGAAGAGAGAATCAACTCACCTTTCCGACAGCTCCGTCACCGACCTGTAGAGACCAAGCGAGAGCGAGATGGTGAGTAAAGAGGAGATGGCATATAGGACTGGGAGGGAAGGAGGAGGCTTGTTTGTACTGACGACGACCTGTTGAGTTGAGGAAGGAGGGGAAGGGGAGGCTGGTCAGTTTGGAGAATCCAACCTCGATAAAGAGAAGAACAAGAAGGAAAGAACGTACACATTTGATGGTCTGCATATGGATAGAAGGCTGAGGATGGCGAGCGCGAGGGTTCGAGAGATGGTGGTGATGGGAAGGGAGGAGGAGAGAGAGGAAGGAAGGAGCAGCATGGGCGTGTCAAAGAGGAGAGAGGTCAGCATTCAATCGTCCATCTACTTGACAACGGCGACTCTTTGAACGCCAACAAGCCCATCTTCTGAAAGCTACGGTCTCCCTCTACCGCCGGGTACCCTTCTCGTCCGAAGACGAGGTCGTAGAGAAGTCCAGGAAGCGGTGGATGGGCGTCGGCTGACCCAACGGCTGGACAACAACGCTCGGGTCCCTTTCTCCTTCTCTTCCTGCTTCTCTACATCCAGCTGAGAGCGATTGCGATGCGTCACGAGTGGGTATAGAATGATTACTAACGGGGTGGGAGGTGAGAGGAGGATGGATAAAGGGAGGATAGAAGCTCGGAGGAAAGCGCGGATGGAGTTGAGGGAGAGGTGGGAGAGGCCTCCCTCCTCCCCTCCTCCTCCTCCTCCTCCTTCAGCGCAGTAGCTTTTCTGCCAACCTCTCTTTCAGCAGGAATCCAAAGACGATTCTCATGGTAGCAAAGAAGATGGAAAAAGGAGAGGTGAGGCAAAAAGGAAGGTGGAAAGTCAAGTTCTACGAAGCAAGGGGGAGGAGAGCGGTCGAAGATGGATCCGAGCGAAAGCGACCAAGAAACAGATGCAAAACGAGGAGAGAGAAGGGAAAAAATGCTAGTAACACAATTGGATGGGAGAGATTCAAGCAAGGAAGAGAAGAGGAGGGACGTGTCCGTTTTACAAGGGAGGAGAGAGAGGAGAGAGAAGAAAGCAAAACGAAAGCAAGAGGGCGTGGAAAACGAGAGCGAGTGTGAACGTAGAAAACAGACGACGACGAGAAAAAGAGATGATTTTCGAAAACGTGAAGAGAAAAGGAAGAGAGAGAAGCCATCAAGGCTGTCCACCGAAACCACCAGCGTACTCCATCTGAGCCTGCAATCCGTACTGAAAAGGGAGGACGAGAATCAGCGAACGGGGAGAGCCTTCGACGCGAATGAAGGGAGGGAAGACTCACGAGATGGTCCTGCCTTCTTTGCCACGGTTGAGGTTCGAAAGCAGACGGCTGGTGTTGCTGAGGAGTGCTTCGACCGCTACCGTTGCTCTTGTCACTTCCTCGACCGCTGGGTCGTCGGAAGTTGCTTGGAGGAAGCTGGGTGGAAGAGCGAGGAGGACTCTGCACGAAAGAGAAGATGAAACGATGTCAGCGACTTCTCCCTCTTTCGTTCATCGATCAAGTCGAGAAGAAGATGATGATGAACTCACAGCGAAAGGGTTGAAGGGATCCGAGGTAGGAGAGAAGGTAGGAGGAGTGCTGTGTCCGTACTGATCCGTTCCCAACGCTTGGCCGAACGAAGGTTGACCTCCTGCTCCGATGACGAGAGGAGCAAGGTTGGGAGACCACGAGTTGTTGACCGACAAGTTCGACATGCCCATCATCAACGCAGGATCATAGGTCATGGGGAGGTTGAGAGCGTAGGAAGGGTAGGGAGGAGGGTATCGAGCCCCCTGGTTCGATTGCCTTCCTCCGACGAAACCTGATCCAGCAGCGAACGACGTGGGAGCTGGGGGAGCAGGAGGAGCGGCATGAGGAAGCCCAACGTCCTGCAAAGGGGAGGAAGAGGAAGAAGGTTGGGTATCAGAGACGGAAATCGCGACACGAAAGGACGCGTCGAACTCACCTCAAGGAGTCGTCGGTACGATTGGGACGCAGAGACCTGGAGTTGGAGGAGAACCTTCTTGGTAGCCTCAATCAAGGGAGCCTTCTCAGCAGCGTCGAGAGCAGTCGAGGTGACGATCTTCTGGATGACGTTGACTCCGTGGATTTCTTGGGAAGAGAAGAGTGAGAGGTCGGTAAGGGTCGTCGTCAAAAGAGGTTCGAACGAAGAGATGGATGGACTCACGATCTCCGAGAATGTCGATGAGGACCTGATCGTTAGGAGACGAGAAAATCTTGTCCAAGATGAGTCGAGAAGCTGCGAAGGGAGGAGGAAGAGGGAGGTGAGCAGCGTTTTCGCGTTCACGACTTTTTAACTTCGTTCTAGCTCACCATCGAGGTCGGATCGCTGGTTGATGATTCGGAGCACAGCCGTCGAAGCGAGCTTGTGAGTGCAGAGATGAGCGAGGTGAGGAGCGAAGCGAGGAGCCAGCAGTCTGAATCGTCCAGGAAGAGAAGAGGTGTCCTGCGAAGCGAAAGAAAACGGGAGTCGGATCAGCGAGATTTTCTCTCGCCAACGAATAAAGAAAGAAAACTTACCACGAGCCATGTAACAAGAAGAGCTCCGTTGGGAGAGGTAGCGAGAGGGATCGAGTTGAGAACGACAGCGACGGCGACGCGTTTCTGTGAGAAACAAGAGGAAGGTATCAGTTTGAGTCGAGCTCGCGAAGGCGACGGGAAGAAAGGATGAACCTTCTGCCTCAGAGTAGTGTGAGGGCTCTCCAAGCACGTCCTGAGACTTCGGGCTCCGAACCTGGAAAGGGAAGGGACAGGATCAGCGCTCGGAAAACGGAAGAGGAAGGAAGAAAAGCTCAACTCACCTTCCCTGAGCAATCTCCCAAAGACGGTCACAGATCGCATCGAAGATGACTGCACATCGAGAAGCAGGGTTTAATGAGTAAGTAGAAACGAGGTGAAAGAGATGGAGAGATGGTCTGGACTCACAGTCGTTGGCAGGAGCTCCGAATCGCATGCAGATCGAGACTGTTGGTCGAAATCGAAGAAGTTGTCAGTTTCCTCCTTTGTAAAAGCTGAGAGCCTCCTATCACTCACCGACGTAGTTTCCGAACGAGTCAAGCAGCAAAGGAGGAGCGTAAGGTCGAAGACTCTGAGCGATGATAGCGATCTCCTCAGGAGTCGTTGAGCAGTCGATGATCTAGACAAAACGAAGGCAAAGTCAGCTTCGAGCCTGCGAAATGAAGCGAGAGGAGGAAGAATGATGCATACCTTCTGAGCAGCCCACGTTCCATTCTTGTGACATCCGATCGCAGCAAGATGAGGCGCGATTCGCTCGAGAAGCATGAGCTTGAGAGCAGGCGAGCACTTCTCAAAGACCTTCTGGATGACGGTGTTTCCGATGTCTGGCACGAAGGGGAAATTAGGAGTCAGTCTTACGACGAGAATCTAGAAGATGGAGAGGAGAATATCACTCACGGTCGCTCGAAAGATCTACAGCGTCTTCCATCACCTCGTTCGCGACGGCATCGAACTCCTCGACGGTACATCCAGGGTTCTCGAGTCTCTTTTTGAGTTCTCTCAGCTTGGCAGCGTCGAACTTCCGGTTGGAGGTCCGTTCGTTGATGAGAGGGATGGTGGTGTAGTAGGTCGCGGGAGGAGCGAAGTCTGCGAAAGGGAAGACGACGAAGGGAAAGAGTCAGCGAAAGCGAGATCTTCTTTGCTCGAGATGCGACCTTCTTTTCGAACTCACCAGCGACAGACTGGATGTCGGCTTCGGTCTGAGGATCGTTTCCTCCTCCACTGAGAATTCGCATGATCATCTGTTCGATAGAAAGATAAGAAGGAGTGAGTAAACGGGCAACGACGCGAATGAGGAGCGAGGAGCGGCCACGACGAACCTGCTGATCGGAAACCGACGCGACCCAAGGAGCAGGACCCGCAGGAGCAGCTTCGTTCGATCCAACGAGCTTGTGTTCTCCAGCTCCGACGAGATCGATAACGAGATTGCTCCTGTAGTCCTCGATGGAACCTCCGAGGACCTGTTGGTCGGCAGGGATGTCCGAGACTCCCTTGACCTGTCGAAGAGCGTGAATCGAGGCTCCGACGGAGAGGTCTGCGATTCCAGGCATTCCAGAGGCTTCGAAGGGAGTTCCGTTGGGGGCGGTCTTGCTGGGGACTCGAGCGCTGGAGAGGCAAAGAGAACGAGGACGGGAACGAGTCAGTCGAGGTCCAGAAGCGATCTCAGTCGAGAGGGAAATGAAGACTCACAATCCGATCCGGATAGCACCAACCTCGGGTCCGAGGATATCTCGACCGTTGAGAGCCTTTCGAGCGACAGTGGCGGAGTCGAGACGTTCGAAGTTGACCTGGGAGGAGAGAAGAACGAAGTCGAAAAGTCAGCTTCGTTTCACGCGACGACAAGAGAAAGAACGGCGAAAACCCACGAATCCACAATTCTTGTGCGTCAGAACCCTCACACTCTCCACCGGTCCGTACACCGAGAAGATCGTAAGCAGCTTGGCGGGCGTCGTCGAGCTCGGGATCGATCCAACCCAAAGAGCTCGCGTCGGCGACGTCTGACTCTCCGCTCCAGGTCCTCCAGGTGCAGTGAATGCTCCTCCAGCTCCTCCAGCAGGTCCTCCAACGACCTGAGGTGGTTCTCCAGGTCCGAGAGGAACGCTATCGATCTTTCCAAAGCCAACTCGAACGGGTCCTCCTGCTCCCGTCGCGGAGATCCTTCCTCCCAGACGATTCCTGACGTCCTCCATCGCTCGAATCGCGTCTTCTTTGACGACGAAGTTGACGAATCCGCAATCCTTATCGGGGAGCAGACGAAGGGACTCGATGGCTCCGTAGACGTGGAAGATGTGCATCAACTCCGACGTGGTGATCCCGGAGTCGAGGTTTCCGAGCCAGAGACTTCGAGTTGGGATCTGAGCTCCAGGGAGAGGCTGCTGCTGCTGCTGTTGTTGTTGCAGTTGCTGCTGCTGCTGGTAGGGAGGAGCCTGAGGAGGAGCTTGGATTCCGAGTCCGACTTCGGGAGTGTGAGCTCGAGGAGTGTTGGCCGTCGAGTGGTTGGTTCCGTTGTTGGTGAACCGTTGCTGACCGCCGTTGTTCTCATGATGAAGGTGAGAGAGATCGAGTTCCGAGTGAGGTCGTTCGAGGAAAGTTCCGGTAGGACGTTTCAGGGTGGGAGGGAGGCCGACGTTCGGGTTGGGCTGGTTCGTGTAGGGATCCGTCGACTCGTACTGCTGCTGCTGTTGAGCGTGATGAGTTCCTGTCGCGGTTCGTCTGCTCGTAGGGGAGTCGAGGAGGTTTCCGACACTCGTCGCTCGGGGCCTGTTGAGGTTGTTGGGATGGAGATGAGTCGAGTTCTTGAACGAGTTGGGGAGATGGCTGAGCGAGGAAGGGACGAGGTAGGTGTTGGCTGCTGCTGCCGACGAGTAGTCCATCGAGGGATCGTATCCAGCGTTCGACTGATGCTGAAGCTCCTCCTCGTCGACGAGATCCTGCGCGTACGAGGACAACCCTGGGAGGAAGGCTCCTGACAGAGCGCTCCTCGTTCCTCGGTAAGGGTTTGAGACCGTGCTCGCTCGACTCCTGGAGATGGAGATCTGAGCCTGAGCCTGAGCTCGAAGCTCACTGAGGGTAGCTGGGATGAACGAGTGAGCCGTCGCGGGTTCGGCGAGTCCGAGGTAATCGAGAACTCCTGTCGAATGATCCTCTCCCATCGATTCGTTCGAAGGACTGGGGCTCATCTCCTCGTACCTGAGGGGAGATTTGTTGTTGGAGAGCCAAGCGTTCGGAAGTCCAAAGACTCCGTTCCCAAACGCGTTCGAGAGACCTTGAGCGGGGAGAGTGAGGGATCCCGACCTGTTTCGACCGCCGTTCGAGCTAGCGAGGACCTGTCGAAGAGCTGGAGTGAGGTTTCCGGACGAGGCTGCGGTGGGAGTGCCGACGTTGGACTGCTGCTGGGAGAAGTTGGGAGTGTTGGGGTTGGAGAGAGAAGAGGAAGGAGTAGCGTATTTCGAAGCGACGAAGGCGAGGTTCGAGGGCAGAGTGCTGTAGAGAAAGAACAACGTCGACCCCCAAAACAAGGAGACGATCAGCAAGATATAACTAGGGGAGCTCAATATCGCACTAGACAGATAGGGAAGGATCTTTGTTCGACTCACCCAGCTCGAGGACGACGGAAACCGCTGCCGTACGACGAGCTCGCACCTCCTTCTTGACTTTCCTCGCTCTCGGCCTGCGAGATCGAAGAGGAAGACGAGTTCCCTCGAAGTGCTGGAGGTCGGTAAGGTGCAAGCTGAGGTTGAGCCTCGCTTTGAAGTTCTCGAGCTCTGCAAGAGAAAGAAAGAAAGAGAGGCGAGATGAAGAACGGAGGGTCGGAGAGGGCAGCGAAGGGAAGGTCGTCAGCTCCGTTTCGTTCCCTTCTAGCTTCTGCTTCTGCTCTCTTCCACCGTTGCTTCGCCTTCTGAGAGAGACCCGAGGTGGAGAGTAGAAGTGAGATTGGTGGAAAGCTCACCTCTTTGCGAAGAGAGCGCTCGGAGCTGGTGGAGGAGGCGGAGTCTTCCCCTTGACGAGGTCGTTGGTCGGATTCAGGGACATGTCGAAGAATTAGGAAGCAGAGAGAGGCGAGGAGAGAAGTCCTGGGGGAGAGAGGGAGCTTCGGATGTTCTGTAGAGATCCCAGAAGAGGCGAAGATGTCAGAAAACTTTCTCAGGGGTGTTGCTGGGCCAGAATCGAGCACTAGCAGGAGAAACGTCGTCCTCCCTCCCTTTCCCATCTTTTGGCTGCGATTGTACCAGACGAAAGAGACTTACGGGTTTCCAAAGGTCGAGTATTATGGGAAGGGGTCAAGAGCAAGAGAAGAGAGACTCTAGTGAGCTTGTAAGGAAGTCGCTGACCTGAAAGAGGCAGGAGAAGAAGAAGAAAAAGAAACCAAACGGAAGTCGGGAGGTCGGTCAGCTTCGTTGCCCTTCCTTTCCTCCCCCCTCGGACTCAGATCTAGAGAGAGATGGGAAGCTCACCTGATGGTCTTGCTGTGCGCACGCGCAGAGTTGGTTTGACTGACTAAAAACTAGAAGTATCCGGGGCGAGAGGGACGGACGAAGGGAGAGGAAAGAAAGAAGGGGAGGGAAGGAGATGGTGGTGGTTCGAGCTGACCTCGCCTCCCGAACCCTTCCCCTCTTTTGCCTTCCTGCGGGTTCCCATCCTTGAGGGGTTCTCGACAACCACCTTTTTTTCGCCTATCTTTCGAGATCTCCTGTAGGGACAGCCTTGTTTCATCAGGGGCGAGGCAGCAACAGATTGAGCTCAGGGTTGATCTCTCGAGGTCTTCTTTCCTTTCCCTCCGTAAAGCCGACACGTCATTCAAAATCCAGAGCCAAAAAGTGCAAGCAGAAAACCTATCATCACAACTTCGCCGATGTTGAACTTCAGACAGCAGCAGACGAGATGAAGAACGACTTGGAAACTGAGAGAGACGAAGGGGAGAGAGTCAGCGACGAGAGAGGAGAGGTCGCGCGAGTTCGAGTCGCAAACGTAGGGAGGACGTACTCGAAGCATCAATGGGAGCAGCGGGCTTCCTCGAGTCGGCGGGAGCGTTGACGACGGTGGTGTATCCAGGGGAAGACTCAACCGACTGGTTGGCACTGTGAAAACGAAAGACGAGAGCGGAAGTCAGTCGACGAGGAGGAAGAGAGGAGAAGGATGAGATGCGATGGAACGAACATGGAGAGATCGTAGTCCTTGGTCTTAGCGGGCGACTCTCCAGAGATGAGCCTCCTCCAGGCCTCGTGGCACTCGTGGATGATCTCGACGGCATACTTCTTGGACTTGGCCTCTCCGGAGAAGGCGAAGACGTTCTGAAGAGCGGAAAGAAAGGAAAGAGGTCAGCTTTCGGTCGCGTTAGAGCGAAACGGGAGGGAAAGCGAAGAAACGAACCTCGGGCTTTCCATCAGGGATCTGCAGTGAAGACGAGAAGAAAGGATAGAAATCATCAGCTCAGCGACGAAAGAAAAGGAGGAGTCGACTCGTTCAGCCCTCCGCGCGAAACAAAACGAGACGAGCGAAACGGACCTTGTAGATTCGGAACCACTCGTTGGTGGCTCGGATAAGTCCGGGAAGGTGCCTCTCAACGTCCTCGACGTCGTTAAGCTTGGAGGCGAGGGGATCGTTGACGTCGACGACGATGATCTTCCAATCAGTCTCACCCTCGTCGAGGAGAGCCCTGCAGATTCGTGAAGCAGTGAGATCTAAGGTCAGCTTGCGAGCTCACTCAGTAGAAGCAGTTGAAAGAGAGCGTGGAGAAATCATACGCACATGATACCGAGGACCTTGACCTGCTTGACCTGTCCAACGTATCCAACCTGCTCTCCGATCTCACAAACGTCGAGAGGGTCGTTGTCTCCAGCGGCCTTGGTCTCGGGGTGGATCTGGGTAGGGTCCTCCCAAGTCTGATGGAAGAGTTCGAAGCAGAGAAGAGGTGAGCTCAGGCTCGTGAATAAGAGCCGGAGGAGCGGAGACGAACCTGGGGGAAGGCACCTGGGGAGGAGGGAGGGAAGGGAGGAAGAGCTCATCAGCCTAGCGTCCTTTTTCAAAGGGAGAAATGTACGCTGAAGCGTCGAAAGAAGCCTCACCGTAGTTCCAGATGTAACCGTGGTGAGGGAAGCAGTTTCGAACGAATCTCAGCTTGCCCTAGAAGTAGAGAAAGAAAATAAAAGGAGGATGGCGAAAGTGAGTCGGCGGAAGAACTCGGTAGATGAGATTGACGAAAAGTCACCTTCTTGATGTCCTGCTTGATGGGGTTGTAGGCCTCCTCCTTGGAGATCTCCATCTTGGCCTAAGAAAAGCAAAGAGAGCATCGAGAGAAGGAAAGATGTCAGTGTTGAGGTCGGCCGAGATGGAGGAGCGAGGGAATTGGGCATGTCTGAAGGAGGAGGGAAGGAAAACGAACGTTGGTCCATCGGGGAACCTCGACGACAAAGTTGAGAACAGTCTTGGCCTCGTCGGCGAAGAGGGGGATGTCGCTGTGAGCAAGAAAAAAAAAAAAGGGAGAGGAAAGGGAAGATCAGCGGCTGAAGGTTGCAAGATGGGCAGGGGACGAGGGGAAGGGAGAGAAAGAAGGACGAACTGGAAAGGAGAGACAACCTGTCCGTCCTTCTCGATGTAGACTCGGTGCTCTGGTGATAGGAAGGATAAGATCAGCTTCGACCTCAGGTCGGTGAAAGAGCGAAAGCAACGACATACCGAGGGTGTTGGGGGCCTTTGGAGGAGAGAGAAAGGAAAAGAAGGGGGAGGAAGCGATGAGCTCCAGCCTTCGCTTCTTTCTTCGTTCTTCTATAAGAAGTAGAGAAATTACTCACTCCAATGAGCCTGGTTCCGTAAGCCATTCTTCCGGTAGTGGGTGCTAGGTGTCGAAGAGTTTGGGAGAGCCGAAGGGAAGCAATGGCGGGCGTTGGAGGTGAAGCAGGCATGGAGTGAAGTTGAGCTGAGCCCTCTCTGGAAGCTTGATGGTGTGATCATTTGCATCTCCATGGAAACCATCTCCTTTTTTTTAATGTTTGTAGATCTGGTCGTGAGAAGAGAGAGTTCAACGAGCCTTCAATCGACCTGGGAAGTTTTTTTTTTTCCAGCTTGCTTGCTTGAGAAGAGGGAGGGAATCTGAGCGAGTTCTCGCTCGAGAGAAACCTAACAAGCGAGACGATTAAATAAGATAGATGCCTAATGAGAAGGGCTGTGCGAGCACTGTGGAACATGAGAGGGTCGTAAGGTACGTGAACAAAGCGAGAGAAGAACGCGGGAGCGGTGGGAACTCGAAATAAGGAGATGGATAAAGAAAGAGGGAGCTCGACCTGGCTCAACAGCAGCAGCAGCAATCTTTCAGAGAAGAAGGAGAGGGGATCGTCAGTGATGGAATAAACACATAAGATGGCTCTGACTCACCTGTAAACCCAAACAAGCACACTCCTGATACGCAAACGGCCCATCCGAGTCCCGTCTTTCCTGCGATTCGTGAGTTCTCCTCCTTCTCGGCGACGGCTGCTGCTGTTGTAGGGTCGAAGACCATGGAGGGATGGGGTCGATAAGCTTGCGTTGAGAAGGCATTGGGTCCAGATTGAGGTAAGTACGCTAGAAGAGGGCGAAGAGAGAGAGGAAGTGTGAGAGGAGGTCGACTTCACGCGCGCGCGTCGAGAGTTCGAGAAAAGCGCCTCACCATCCCTGAAAGAAAGGAGACGAGGTGAGAACGTCAGTAGAGTTTTAAGGACTTCCGAAAGCTGAGATGCAGAGTCGACTCACAGAGCTAAACGAGATGAACGAGGACGGGGAGAGGGGAGAGAGAAAGTAAACGCTGTTGTCAGCTTCGCTCTCCGATCGGTTTCCCTCGCAGGCTGCAGGACTCACGACCTTCCCCACTCATCCTCCTCATAGCAGCTAAACTAGCCTGCTCCTTCAAATCGTCCAACATCTTCTCCTTCAGTACAGCCTGCTCCATTTCGACCCCTCCGTCCTGAAAGCTCATCGCTCCTCCCGCCCAACCGATTCCTTGTCCTTCCGAAAGCCTAGTCGGCTGTCGATCCAACGAGAACAGAGCCTCGTAGTTCTTGTGCCCAGTCCCGTCTATCGGACTTGTAGGTGGAAGAGCAGGGTAACGAGCGACAGGCCTGCCTGACGAGGTGACGGAGGAGGTGGTAGCGGTCGACTTGCTTCGTTTCCTTCCTGCTTTGGAGGACTGGCTTTTGGAGGGCTTGATAGAGGAGACAGGAGATGGGCTGATGTTGATATTGAGGGAGTGAGAGTGGGAAGACGCGCTTCGTAGAGTTGCGAGAGAGGTGGAGGGAGCAAAGGTAGGGGAGGGAGGAGAGGGGAGGTCGATTTGAAGGTGTTTGTTTGCTGGGAGAGGGATAGGGATGGGTATCGAGGGCTGAGGAGTTGGAGAGCGGGAGGAGGACAGAGATTCAGGGTCTGCAGACTGTAGACGATTCAGTCCGACAAAGAGGAAGGGTAGAATCAGCGAACGCGACGAAGAAGGAAGGAAGGGACGAGCTCGACGTTCTTTCAGACACTTACGAGAGGCTTGTCCGCCAGCATCTGAGCTGAGGTTAACGTTGCATGGCTCGAGCTAGACTGTTGGGCAGCCATTACAGCAAGGAAGAAGATCCCAAAGAAGGCAGGAAGGCGGTGAGGGAGGGTTGGAGTTGGGGAGGAAGGGACCAGAGCTCGCGAGGAAGGAGGCGCCGAGCTGCGAGCTTGATCTGTTTTAGGACGTCATTTTCTCAGATTTCTTTTCGTAGATACCAAAGCTAAGGTGAAAGGGGTCGAGCTCTGGCTTTGGGTGAAGTCCAAAATTTCGACTGGAAAACGTGTCCTTCCAGCAGAACAAACGTGCTCGAGAAAAGGTTGAGCTCGCCTTTTCGACTCCTTCTTGCTTCCAACCCTCAACCTCTTCCTCTTCCTCAACACTCTCTTTTTTCCTCTTCTCGCCATGGCCACCGCTGCTCCCACGATGATGTCTTCTCTCAAACTCGCTGAAGATGGATCCGTTCAGATTGTTAACCAGCTCCTTCTTCCGTTCGTTCTCCTCGCCTCCCTTCTTCGAGCTCAACTTTCTTTCCTTCCCTCCCTCCCCTCCTCCTTCTTCTTCCCGCTGACGTCCTGATTTTGCTGCTCCCTCTTCTCACTTTCCCCAGCCACGTCGTCCAGTGGGAGGCTGTAGACACTCTCGAGGATGCCTTCGATGCCATCAAGAGCATGAAGATCAGGGGAGCTCCTGCCATCGGATCCCTCGCTGGACTCGTCCTCGCTCACCACCTCGCAACCTCCATCTCCTCCTCCCCTCGCCCAACCATCTTCGCCACGACAGATTCTTTCCTCGCCTACCTCCTGGAGAAGACTGCTTACCTCAACGGAGCTCGACCTACTGCCGTCAACCTCGGAGAGGCGATGGGAAGGATGCACAAGGCCGGAGAGGAAGCCGTCAAGGCGGGAGCGTCCGTCGACGATGCTGTCAAGAAGGTCGTGGAGGTCGGAAGGGAGGTTCACGTTGAGGATTTGGGAAGGAACATCCTCATGAGTCAGCGAGGAGCGGACTGGATCGCGAAGGTCACTGGCAAGACGGGAGACATCCGAATCCTCACTGTTCGTCTCTTCCCCTCTTTCCTCTGTCTTCTCTCCAACTGACTCGGGATCTTCTCTTGACCAGGTCTGCAACACTGGATCTCTTGCTACCTCTGGAATGGGAACAGCTCTCGGAGTGATCACCAACCTTTCCCAAACCGGACGACTGGGACGAGCCTACTACACTCAAACTGCCCGTGAGTTCTTTCAGCTCGTTTCTTTTGCCAGGAGACCTCGGCCAGCACGATTCTGATCTTCTTCACACTTTCTTACCCCAGCATACCACCAAGGTACATCTTCGTATCTCAACTCCCTCTCGTCTTCTCCCGCTGACTCCTCCGTTTCTTTCCTCGCGTCTCGTGTTTCGTTCTTCTTTTCAAGGTACCTCCCGTCCCTCTCAACCTTTTTTTGTCTCTTCGTTTCCTGACATCTTGATCCTCTCCCTCATCTCCAGGATCTCGTCTGACCTCCCTCGAGCTCCTCACCCTCCAAATCCCCTCCACTCTCCTCGCCGACACCATGGTCGGATCCCTTTTCCAGCACCACCAGATCGACGCGTTGGTCGTTGGAGCTGATCGAGTCGTCAGGAATGGAGATACCGCCAACAAGGTCGGAACCTACAACGCTGCTGTTCTCGCGAAGAGACATGGAGTCAAGGTCGTGATCGTCGCTCCCGAGGCCACCGTCGATCTTTCCGTTTTGGATGGCTCTGGGTGAGTCGAACCTCTTCTTTCCTCTTCCTCTCGTCTTTGCTAAATATTCCCTTCCTTCTCGCAGTATTCCCATCGAGCAACGACCCTCTCGAGAGCTCACTCTCCTCACCGGAAAGCTCGTCTCGACCAACGGAGTCGCGTCGAACTCTCCCGCCGTCGACCTTTCGACCGTTCAGATCACTCCCGACGGCGTTGGATCTCTGGATTACTCTCAGTGCTACAAGTGAGTAGTAGTCTTTCCTTTGGACTTTTTTTTACTGCTTCCTGGAACGACCAACAACCGCTCATTAACTCTCCTTGTTTCTGTTCTCCCAGCCCTTCCTTCGACGTTACGCCCGCCGAGCTCATCGACGCTGTCGTGACCGAGAGACGAGTGGTAGAGAACGTTGGAGGACGGATAGATATGAGCTGAGTATATAATTTGGTCTAGAGTCGTTCTGTGCTCGCGAAGGGAGAGGGAAGGGTGGGAGGGGGAACAGATCCGTCGCGCGACTTCAAGAACCACTCCGTCCTCCAGGTCCACGTCCGGCCCCTGTGTCGAGTTTGGCTCTATTACTTCCTTGCTGTGCGACCTGAACCGAAAGAAATCGCTGACGAACCGATTCCCATCCGACGCCAGATGAGAGAACTCTTCCTAGGTGAGCTTTCGACTTGAGGCCTTGATTCATCGACGCGCGTTGAGATGCTTACCTCCCGTCTCCTCTCTTCTTTCATGGAACAGATTCTGTTTGGCTGGGAATCGAGGGGCTTCTCCAGATCTGCTTACTCCGCCTGTCTCTTTTCTACGCCTTCTGTTGCCTTTCAAAGAGAAAAGGGTGGAGACCGGCCTCTTCCTTCCTCACCCACCACCACCCCATCCTTCTTCCTTCGCGTCGGAATGTCTATCAGAACGGACATCGTAGCGTTGGAAGACTTGACGAAAGACGGCGTTCCTGTGAGCTTTCTTCGTCTCGTTTCGTTTCTGATCACTGAGCCTTCCGTTGACGTTCTCCTTTCCCTTCCTCCTCCTTCCTTCTCCAGTACGACCCAAACTTCGATCCTCCCGTGGGTAAGATTGCATTCGAAGGAGGCTGGAATCAGTTCGATGCGGATAGTCGTCTGGAGGAGCCTGAGGAAGACTCGGTGAGCTTGACGTTTCGGAGCGAGCTTGGCTTCCTTCCTCCATCTGCAGTGTCTTATCTCTTGTCTTTCCGCTTGATTCAGCCTTATCCGGAGTAAGTGTAGGACTTTAGGACACTTGGATCTCTTATGCGACATGAGCAGCGAAATCTTTCTGAAACGAGAATGAGCTCACTGACCACCTCCTCGTTTCTCCGTTTGATCTCCTTCAGAATTCGAGCTGCTGTATCAAATCTCGACGGCCCAACGATGCCAGTTCACACTGCACGGGTCTGGATCCTCGGAATCGTGCGTACATCATCACTACTGATTCTGCTGGAGAGTCGATATAAAAGAGAAGACGGAACGCGTGGCCGGGCTGAAACGTCCGACTTAAGCTGACCTGTTGCGCTTTCTTTCGACAGCTGTGGTCGATTCTACTTCCTGGAGTAAACCAGTTTCTGTTCTTCAGGTATCCCTCGGTCGCTGTACCGTCGATTGTGGCTCAGCTACTCAGTTATCCGCTGGGACGAGCTCTCGAGCGATTCCTCCCATCCCATCCGTTCTTCAATCCTGGTTCGTTTTCCTTCCGCCTCTATATACATCGACGGAGCTCTTGCTAAATTATCCTCCTCTTCCTACACAGGGCCGTTCAACATGAAAGTCAGCTCGTTTTCCTGCTTGAATCGCGCGTCGCGTCTGTTCGAGCCCGCTTTCATCCTCCTCTTTTTCCGACTCCTTCGCGTTTTAACGTGTCGCTCACTTCGCTCTCTCTTCTGAATCTAGGAGCACACCTTGATCATTATCATGGCTAACGTTGGAGCTGGTGAGCGGCTTCTGTCTTCCCTCTTCTTGAGTTTCGAAACCGGACGAGCTGACTCTTCCTCATTGTCAGCTTCGGCCTATGCTACCAACATCATCGCCGTACAAGTTTTTTTCTACGATCAGAGCTGGGCTTCCAACGTCGGGTACCAAGTGAGCCTTGAGAGGAAGAACGACTCGACCTTCGCGCGATCCTCCGCTGACCTCGGTTTCCCTCCTCCAGATCTGCCTTGTTGTCTCGACGCAGGTACTTAGATTCTGCATTTGCGGCTTTCTATGCCCGTTGTAAGTATCCGGAGGAGATCTAGGATCGAGGTGGGCGAGTGACGAGCTTTGAGACGTCGACTCATTCGAACTCTTTCTTTTGGCAGTCTGGTGTGGCCCGGATCCATGATTTGGCCAACAACCCTCCGTCCTCTAGTTTCATCTGCCCTGGAAAACCTGTGGCTATGATAGTCTTCAAGACGACGGGCTACATCTCTATGGTCCAGGCCTTGGTGAGTTCAAAAACGAACGAAACGATGCACGCGACGGAAACGAGTTGCTCACTCCTCGTCCTTCTCTACGCTTCCTCCTCAGGTCTTTTCGAGCGATCCGAAGCTCGCTCACTACGCCAAGATCCCTCCGAAGCTCACCTTCTTCGCTCAAATCGGAGCTACCGTCCTCGCAGCCTTCGTACAGATAGGCGTGCAGACTTGGAGCTTCTCTCACGTGCCTCACATGTACGTGCGCTCTCTCACTTTTTGCAGATATACATATCTTACCTTTCTCTTCACTTGCAGCTGCGAAAAAGGAGTCGCCCCCAACTTTTGGTGAGTCCGATCGAAGAACGAAGTTCGAGTCACGTCGTCGACAAACTCATCGAGCTGTTAGCTGTTGCCTGGCTTGTTCTTACAGCGACGAGGTCGGACTGATACAATTCAAAAACTCTCTCTTTTACATATGTAGGTGTCCTGCGACTCAAGTTTTTGGTACGGCATCGGTCGTTTGGGGAGTCATCGGCCCTGGGAGAACTTTCGCTCCAGGATCGATCTACGTCTCGCTGCTGTGGGTCTTTTGCACTCTTCATTTGTCTGTTTGGGTGGGATGAGGGATGAGGACGTCTTCTTTACTCAATCTTGGAGGGAACGTTCTAAGGGATTCTCGTTTTCTCTCTTCCTTGCGTCACTCGAGAGTCCAGCTGATGCATCCAAATCGCCTCGTTTTTCTCCAGGCACTTCTTCTGGATCGGAGCCATCGCTCCGGTACCTTTCTACTTCCTCGCTCGAAGGTGAGCTCTAGAATGCCCTTCTTGCGACGATGGAAAATTAGGTCGAACCGTCGCTGATCGAGAGTCGACTTTTCCAGATACCCCTCGTCTTTCTTCAAGTATATCAACCTGCCCGTCCTCTTCTCTGCGACCTCACTCCTACCGCCAGCTCTCCCCATCAACGTCATTGCGTTCATCACAGTCTGTTTCATCTCCAACTTCTACATTCGTCGTCGCTTTTTCGGATGGTGGTGAGCACTTTCTTCCACCTCCCCGCGCTGTTTCGAGCTCTGCTGACTCAAGACGATACCTCCACTTCCTTCAAAGGTCGAAACACAACTATGTCAGTCGTCGCTCAAATCTACTCTCTTTCCTGAGCTCGGCTCGATCGAACAGAGCTGACTTTGACGCGTCTTCCTTTCTTCTCTTTCCCTCCCTCCTCCACCTTTGACTCCGCCTCTTCCCACTCCAGATCAGCGCCGGAGGTCTCATCGTGGGATACAACTGTGCTCTCATCTTCATCTTCTTCACTCTCCAGTTCCCAAAAGCAGGCGAGTTCGCGATCCCCTCTTCAGCTCTTCCCCGTCTCTCTTTCCGCCCGCTGACCTCTTCGTGCGTCTCTCTTCTTCCTCAGGACGCATCGGATGAGACATTATCCAAGCCTGGTGGGGGAACAGGGTCTTTGCCGATGTTGGCGATGCTCAGGGGATTCGATGGAAGGCGCTGGGAGAGGGAGAAAGTTTCGGGAGGACAGAGTGGTGATTCTCCCCTGATGCTGGATTGATTCTTCTGGCTTGTACTTATCGGTATCCCCTACACGTTTCCTTCTCTTTGATTCTAGAATAACGATCGTTGTAGTGATCTGTCGAAAAGACTCCTCAACGCGGAGGGAAGGGAAGAGTTGAGCTTCAGCTTGAGTTTCATTGCGAAGAGGGCCCTCCTCTTCCTCCAAAAATCCCAAAGTGCGTCTGTTGATATTCAGAGAAGTCGGAAAATTTAAGAACACTGGCCAGCAAAACTTCCTAAGACCGTCTCCCATGACGTCGGCACAAAATCATGTCAGGATGCCGAGCTCACTTTCACCTCCTCCTCCCTTCCTCTCCCTAAACCATCACCCCCTCATTCCCGATGCGGTTCCTCGAGTCTCCAAACCCTTCTCCGGCTCTCTCGGACGCCGCAGGAAACGATCTCGCCTCTGCTCTGAACGTGGACCCTGTGGACAGGCTGCTACAAGAGGAAATCAAGACGGTTGAGGACGTCGACACCCACCTGAACGAGGTGCGTCTCTTCCTCCTTTTCCTGCCTTCTTAGATCCTCGCTCGGCTGACCGAGTGTCTTGTTGCTGAGGATAGGTACTTCCTGGACTCTGGATAGGCGATATCCAAGCTGCTACGGATGGAGAGACGCTCAAACTGCATGGGATAACTCGAGTGGTCTCGGTTTTGCGAGGAAGCGTTCCGACGACAGAGGTGCGTATTTCCGTCTCTCTACAGCTGCTACAAGTCCTCGTATGAGCCAGGAAGCTAGCATCTGACTCCCTCCGCGCAACTCATCGTTTACAGGGCATCGACTCGCAGACCATCCCCGTCGACGACATCCCCAGCGCCGACCTGCTTGCTCATCTTCCTGCCGCCGTCGACTACATCAGGGAAGCTCTCTCGGATGATGTGGAAGGAGGAGTGCTGGTTCATTGTCAAGCTGGGATGTGTAAGTCGTACTTTTCATGTCGTTCTTCGTTCCGTCCTTCTCTCTTTCCTTCCGCGAAGCTGACTTCTCGTCTGCTCCTGGTCGATCAAAACAGCTCGCTCAGCGACGGTCGTCGCCGCGTACCTGATGTCTGAGCACGAGCTCTCAGTAGAGGATGCTCTTACTACCATCCGAAGAGCTCGGCGTTGTATCCAGTGAGCTCTATCTTGTCGCTTCTCTCCAGTGGAAGAGCTTTTCTGACCTCTCTTTCCTCTTCACTCATCTCAGACCATCCGACGCTTTCCTCGCTCAGCTCGAGATCTTCGGAGCAGCAAAGTATCGAGTCTCGCATAAGGATCGAGCAACGAGAGAATTCTATCGAGACAGAGTCGTGACGGAGGTTCTGAGTGAGCTTTTTCGTCTCCCTTCCCGCTCGCGAAGTCGCGACTGAGCTAACCATCTCCCTCTTTTCACTTTCTTCTCAGATGGAGATGGCTCGGCTGTCACGTCCACTCACTTTGCTCAGTACCCATCTTCTTCTCGTCGCTCTTCCGTCGGTGGAAGTGGACCTGCGACGCCGTCGAGCACGAGCGCGTATCGGAGGAGGAAGCTGAGGTGTGGGAGCTGCCGGTTCGTTCCTCTTTCCGTCTCTCAGTACTCTGTCAAGACATCTCGCTGACTGTTATTCCTACCTTGCAGTCGCGAGTTAGCCTTGAGAGAACACGTCCTTCACGCCCAACAAACTCCAGCAGGCACTCCTCCTCTCGCCTTCACCTCCATCTTCCAACATCCCTCCGGATCAGCCCCTCCCACGCGATCTCCCAGCTTCGGAAACTCTACTCCCGTCCACTCATCCCCTCTCGCTCTTACCGCCATCGAAATCGAAGACAAAAACTCCTCCTTATCCAGCACTCAACCCCCCTCTCCCATCGTCACTCCCACTCCTCCTCCTTTCGCCGGCGTCGTCCCAAACGGTCCGCCAGAAGTCCACCCTCCCCCTGGAACCATCCCTCCAGCCATCGCTCGAGCAAGAACCAAATCTCTTCTAGCTGCTCTCTCAGCTTCTCTCCTCTCGGTCACGACCGTATCGGACTCCTCTCCCTTCGAAGACGACGACGAGGAAGGGGAACCCTCCCCGCTTCGAACGACTCCCTCGTCAGGACTTCCTCCCTCCTCTTCGGATCCTACCCTCGACTCCCACACCGATTCTCCTCTTCATCGAAAACTCAGCATGTCTAGACTCTCCCTCAAGCCTTCCACTCCTCTCCTTCCACCCACCACACCCGCACCGACAGCAACAGCAACACCTCCCTCCCTCCCCTCGTCGCGTCGTCCAAGCTCCACAGGTCTCACACCTCTTCCTCCCCCGATCCTCACCAACGCGAAATGCTCTGGTTACTTTCTCGAACCTGTAAGTCTTTTCCTTATTTTTCTCTCTCTCTCCCCCCCCCCCTTTTCCTTCTCTTCTCAACATCGACTCAAAAGCTGACTTCCTCCTCCTTGTTCACTCGTTCGCTTTCCAGATGAGCTGGATGAACTCATCCATCTCAACCGGTCAACTCGCAGGAAAGATCCTTTGTCCGAACGAGAGATGTAAAGCCAAGATCGGGTCTTTCGATTGGGCTGGGTCCAAATGCGGTTGTAAGGAATGGATCACTCCTGTTCGTTTTTTCGCGTCTCTCTCTCTCTCTTCCTCTCTCTCTCTCTCGTTCCGTCCGTTGCTCAAACTGACGTCCTTTTCTTGGCTTGGGGTATGGCAGGGGTTCTGCCTTCATCGGTCCAAAGTCGATGGTACGTTTCTGAGGTTTTCCCTCGTTTCGTTTTCTCTCACGTCTCTTTTCTCTTCGAGCTCACCTCCCTTTCTTTCCTCCTCTCTCCTTTTTCTACTCTTCGCAGACATCGCTTTTTAGTTCAGCTCAACCTTCAAAGTCTCACTCTATCATGCTTTTCAAACTCTCTCTCTCTTTCTCTCTCTTTCCCACCATCCTTCCTCCCTCACGCTTTATGATCTCTCGACGCGTCTCCCTCACTCTCCCTCCCTTCTTTCCCTCTCTTCTGTCTTTTTTTCTTTCTTTCTTTCTTTCTTGCTTAATGCTTGCCCACACACACACGACGATAGTACAGATTCTGCGCGTCACATATCCCGAAACGAATTATATACACTACTCAACTCGCGAGGAAAGTAAGAAAGGGAGGAACCCAAAATGAAGAAGAGAGAACAAAAGAAGAAAAGGGAAACATAGAGCTATGAAAAGAAACCAGACGACGAGAGCAGCAGCACATCAAGAAAGGGTCGTTTACAGAGGTCCGAGGAGAAACGATAAACGAGAACGAGAACGAGAGATCAAAAGCTAGGGTGGATGGGTGGATGGAGTGGGAAGGGAGGGTGGCTAAACTATCGTAAACTACTACTGAGATGGGGAAGGAGGCGAGGATGGGTTTGGGAAGTACAATACATAAGACGAGTGAGAGGGGAGGAAGGGAAGAAATCAAATCGCAAAATCAAGAAAAGGCAAGGCAAGACGAGAGAGGGAGACGAGACGATGGGAGAGGCGGCTGCGACCGCTGTTGGGTGGGGAGGAGAACCGAACCGAACCGAGCGAACGACGTTGGTGGTGTCGAGGGTTGGTGGTTTGGTTGGAGGGAAGATGAGGGAGGGAGTGGAGGGTGGACCGAGAGAGAAGAACGACGACGACGACGACCGTACCGAGCTGGTGAAGAAGGAGGACGAGGCCGACGAAGAAGAGAAGGGAACCGAGAACCAACGACGACGAACGACGGATTGAGACTGTTGCGAACGCGCGAAGAGTTGGGCGAGCGAACGACTGACGAAGGTTTGGAGCTGGTTGAAAGGTTGAGGCATGGTGAGGGGAGATGGCCTGGAGTTTGAGGTCGAAGGGGGGTTTTTACATTCTCTAAGCAAGAGAGGAGAAGACCGCGACGACGTTGACGTTGACGGACGAGGATCGGTGTTGGAATCGAGGGTGAGTGGATTGGGGACCGATGGACGATTGGAGTTGGGAGGGTTTGGGGAGGGGGGTTGAGCCTGAGCGAATGTTTCCGGTTTCCGTGGTAAGTTTGACTGGTGGTTGAAGATTTCGACGACGACGACGGCGACCGTTGGGAAGGGTTACTGACGACGCGAAGAGGGAGAGGTTGTTCACCTCTTCTTGGATCCTCCTCCTCCTCCGGGACCTCGTCGTTTAGAGAGAGGGATGGAGTGGTCGATGGTCTTGAGGTGTCGGATGAGAGCGTCCTTTCGAGAGAAGTCTCGCCTACAGGTGTCGCACCAGTACTTGCTCGGAGCGGAGGCGTGAGCGCTGTCCTCGTGCTGGGAACGGGAGAAAGGAGGAAGAAGAGGGAGGGAGTCAGTGACGAGCTTGGACGACAGAGAAGAGGAATCGACGCGAGAAAGGAGGGGAGGATAACTCACTCTCTTCAAGTCGTAGGACCTAACGAAACCCAACGGAGCTCCCTTCGCGTCCGTACATCCAGGCACGACGCACCAACAGGTCGCCTCGGGAGGAGTCGACGGCTCTCTGGGGGCAGGAGCAGGAGTGGCCGACGACGAGGCAGCTGCAGCTCCGGCGGAGGATCGACGGATGGTTCGAGGATCGACCTTCTGCTTCTTCTTCGTCTTGGGCAGCTGACCGTTCGCCTGGGATGCCTGCGAGTTTCGACGAGCCTTCTCCCTCTGACCGGCCCTGCTGACGTACTTGTACTCTCCGTCCCGGTCGTCGTCGTCGTCCGAAGCGGAGGAGTGGTATCGAGAGTCTCCGTCGTCGTCGTCCTCGTCGAAGGGAGAAGCGCGCTTCTTGTCAAAGGAGGGAGCGGCCGCTGCGACCTCCTGAGATGCGACGGCGACATCGAACGACTCTCCCTCTCCGCCGTCCTCCCTTCCCTCAGCGTACTGCTGCTCGACGACGTCCTTGCTCTCCTGCTCGAGAGGCTGGAATCCGTACTTGGGGATAGGTTTCCTGCTGGACGAAGCTCCGTCGAATCCCGTTCCTTGAGGGCTGGTCGCGAGGAAAGCCATGTGAGGAGAGAGGGTAGTTCCGTTGGACGCAGCTCGGACGTGGGTTGGGTAAGAGTGGGAGTGGGCCTTGGGCTCGGGGATCATGAGAGGAGTAGGAGGGACTTCCTCGTCGTCGCTGGAAGTGCTGGCGTAGGAGGAGTAGGATGCGGTCGATTCCTGTCGGATGGAGGTGAGACGCGACGGTTGGGCGATGGGCTGCTCGTCGACGGGAGTATGAGGAGAGTGGGTGACGTTGGAGGAGGAGGAGTCGACTCGAGCGTTGGGGAAGAGGGTAGGGTAGTTTCGCTGGGCGGGCTCGTGATCGGCGAAGATGTCTCGAGGAGAGACGGTGGTCGAAGCGTCCGACTCGGAGCAGTCAAACTGAGGCGACTGGAGCTGAGTCGACCTGTACTGATCGGCGGCCGATGCGTTCTCGTAGTAGGAGTAGTACGAGTAGTTGGTTTGGAGGGGAGGGAGAGGAGCGTCCGAGAGGAGGGGAGACTGCTTGGTCTGGGAAGGATGGTCCGGGTAGTGGTAGGTCGAATGACTGGGGGCGATTAGATTGGTAAGCGAAAGAAGAGAGCGAAGGTCAGCATTTAGTCCGTCTTGTTTTTTGTTTTTGTTTTTCCGACGAGAAGGAGAAAAAGAAGGAGTGAGAATGAAATGGGGCAGATTTGAGCTAGACAGAGGAAGAAGGAGGAAGGAATGGCGAAGACGAAGCGCATCCACGTCTCTCTCGGCCTTTAGGCTGAGTGAGTCAGGGACAGCTCTCGGAAGGGCGAGGAGGACTGCTCTCTTTCCCTCCATTTCCGCTCCTTGTCTTGCTCCCAGCGACTCCAAACTGAGCCAGAAGTCTGAATCTTGTACCAGCTCTATATTCTCGCTTTTCAAGCTCGAAAAAAGCGACAAAAGTGCAGACGATGTCGATTCGCCACCCAAACGAGACTCCTTCCATCCCCTTCTCTCCCATCTCTCTCTTCTCTTTTGCCCCAACGAAGATAGGATTACTCACGGTTGGTCCATCTTTCCGAAATCGTCGTCGTCGTTGTCTGATCCAAAGACGAAGGAATCGTCGTCCGCTTTGAAGAACGAGTCCTGCCGAGCGAGAGAGCTCGCATGCGAAACAGAAGGGAGAACGGGCTGTTGCTGCTGAGAATGAGTATGCATCCTGGCGTGACTGGTAGGTCGCTCGAGGGAGCTGAGAGAAGAGGGTGGCTCAGAAGGTATGGCGGGAGGGGAAGGGGAGAGAGAGAGAGCAAGATGCAGTTAGGGAGACGTGGGGGGGTTCGGCCTCCCTTCTCCCTCTGAGCCCATTTAAGAACGCGTTTTTCCACAGGGTTCCATTTAAAGAAAAAAAAATCACTACCTCGCAGTCAGAGGGACATAGATCTCTCGCTATATCAATCTTCTACATCCAGAGACCAAGAAAATTTCTTCCCTGAAAGCTCACTCGCTCTGATTCTCCCTTGACTCGACTCATGAGAAATCACTCTGACTCGACGTTCTCGCTTCGGTTCCGTCCTCGAAAAATATTTCCACCTTTTCCAGAAAACTCTGACTCTCAAGCGAGGGTCCAGATCACCTGGAAACAAGAGAAAAAGAAGGGAAAGAGTGAAAGAAGCGGAAGGACAAAGAACGCGCGCAAGTTCCGTCCGCGAATGAAAACCACGACGCGTCGTCTCGCCCCGTCGACCATTCTCTCTCTCGTCCCTTCCCACCTTGTGCTGCTAGGACCTTCCATCTCTCGGCTACAAAGGTCGAGACTGATTCAAGTAGAATCTACCTAGTGCTCCAACTTCCGAAAAACCCCGAAAACTCTTTCTTCTTTTCCTCTCTCTCTGATCAGTACGGCTCGACCGACCTTGCCTTCGTGCTTTCTTTCTCTCTTTTGTTCTCCTTCCTCACCCGAGCAAGCTCTTTCGCAAAACCCTTCATCGTCCTCTCTACCAGCATCAGTACACTCAATCTCTGACTTTCCCGACCTCGCCAAAACTTTCATTCGACTTTCCTCTCCCTCTCCCTCTCTCCCTCCCCTCCTCCTCTCTCTTCTCCTTCCCGCCTCAAACGAACGTGAAACGTGTAACATCCGCTCAGAAACCCCCCAAAAAAACAAACACGCTCACAGACAGGTGCATCTAGCCACAAGAAACCTTCCTCCTTACTTCCTCCCTGACCTCTCCCACCCCTTCCCCACCAGCTCCTCCTCCTCCTCCTCCTCCTCCCCCAGATCAAACATCACCTCCCCCTCACTCTCACTCTCATCCAACACCGTCTTCCCCTTCCCCTTCGCTCCCCTCCCTCCCGGACTCCCAAACGGTCCCCTCGGACTCCCAGGCTGGCTCTGATTCCCCCTCGGACTGTTTGGAGCAGGAGAGTAAGATCTTTGTTGAGAAGGACCGAGAGGTTCTCTTTCTTCTGCGTCGGTGAGATCTCGACGGGTGAGAGGGAGGGAGTTGGTTCGGTTGTGGTAGTTGTTGGAAGAGGAGGAAGGAGAGTGGTGGTGGTGGAGGGAACGACGACGACGACGAGCTCGGAAGAAGAAGAAGAGGGCGGTGGCGATGGAGATGAAGAGGAGGACTGTTAGGGCTGAGGAGGCGTTGTAGAATGCTGAGATGGGAGTTGAGGAGTCGAGAGGTGAAGAGAAGGAGGAGGGGGTCAGCAAAGGAATGAACAAGAGGTGAGAGAGGGAACGCGATTGAGAGAGACGCGTCGGTAGAACGAGGAAAGTACAACACTCACCTTCCCAACCACCCACAGCACCCACCGGGCCCTTCGTCCCACCACTCGAACTCCCTCCCTTCCCACTTCCCGCACCGTCTCCTCCAACGACATCATCGAGCGATCCCTTGACAGCCGTGGTTTTCTCGTTCGTTCCAATTCGAGACTCCCATCCTGGTGTTCCGTCGACGAGGAGGGAAAAGTCGACGTCCATGAAGCGGAGAATCATGTCGTGGGCGACTTGAGGGACATCGTAGGCTACCATGTGGGAGGAAGCGGCGACCTGCAAGGTGCGAAGAACGGGTGGGTGAGTGGGCGGAAGGAGGAGAAGAAGAAGAAAGAGGAGGGAAGGACGAAAACGAAACGAACCTTGACGTAGGTGAGGTTTCGAGCTGTCGTCCATGTTCCAGCGAGGGTATCGTTAACGAACCAGTCGTTCACGCTTGCGTTCTGAAATCATCGAGCACCAAAGCAACGAGCGAACTTGTCAGCGAACGACTTTTCTCGGTCGAACGAAAAACGCAAAAGACGACTGACGCCCAAACCCTTCTCCCCATTCCACTCCAACCGATCCACCAACCTCTCGATCCCCTTATGGTTACATATCAGATCCTCCGCTCCCGCAAAGAGCAAGATGGGGATCCTCTCGAGCAAGGACGGGAAAAGACCGATTGACGCTGGAGACTTGTAGTTTCCGAGGGCTCCTCCGACGGCTCCGTTGCATTCGACCCATCCTGTCTTGTGTTCGGTTGCGTGAAGGGCTGAGACAACGTCGGCTCGCTGTAGCAAACAGAGGGAGGAAGAAAGAGAGGTTGTCGGTGAGCTGAGAAAGAGGAAAGAAGGGAAGGGACGCCAGCGAGGAAGGAAGACGAACTCGAAGGTACATGTAAACGTCAGAGAGCTCAGGAGGCCAGCTCATTCCGCAGGCTGGGTAGTCGTCGGTGAGACGAACGTCATAGACGTTCATGCAGACTTTTCGACCGTCGACACTGGATAAAGAGACGTGCAAGTCAGCTTCTGAGGAGAAGATGCAGCGACGCGTCGAGAGAAGACGAACTCTTGAACGAAAGGCTCGGTGACCTGACTCATAACCTCTCCACAGTGGTTCATGTTGATAGGCATAGTAGCCAGGTCGGTATGCTTATCGATCTCGGCCTGGCAGATGGCGAGCGTGGCTGCGAGGTCGGCCGCTTGCTGTTCACGCGACGAGAGGGAAGGAAGTCAGCGATGGAACGAAAGAAGAGAGAAAGCAGCGAACCTGAGTTCCAGGCTTGACGAGCCCATGCTCGTAAGCGAAGTCCACGTATCCTGGGTACTGTTCTCGAGGGTCGATCCAGCCGTTTCCGATGGCGATTCCTCGAAGAGGGAAGTTGGGAAGGTGAGGGGTGTTGAGAAGTGCGTCGGCTGAGGGAGCGTGAAAGGAGCTTCAGCTTTAGTTTCGCAGAAAGAGGAGATATCGGAATCAAAGAAGTTACTCACCGAAGTAAGGGATGTACTGTCCAGCGTAGGACTCTCCAGTGAGGTAGGTCTGGAAACGAAACAGCAGGAACACGAAGAAAGTCAGCTTCGAATCGATCATCCCGCGAGTCTAGCTTGACGTCACGACTATCGATGAGACTCACATCGACTCCCTTCCACTCTGGGAAGACCTCCAAGAAGTTTTTGATGAAGTGAACGAGATGAGCGGACGCTTCGTGCAGCTCGTGAAGGTAACCGTTCGTCGGCGTCGTGCTCATTCCAGTGCCAGGAGGTTGGTCGACTGAGGAGCAATGAGATCTCAGTCAGCACCCTCACGAACGAGCTCTCCTTCGTGTCTCTTCTTTGACATCTACGTCGAGAGACGAAAGAGAAGGCGACGTACCAAACACAACTCCGGCGAACTCCTCCCATCCTCCCCACTCCATCAGCAGCAGGCCTCCCGCTGGATTGGAAGGATCCATACGGAAGGGACCAATCTCCATCATCGAGCCATCGAAGGAAGAGCATCCGGGTCCTGAAGAGTGTAGAGGTCAGCGACGGGCTTGGAAAGGACGACGAAAGGAGGAAAGGGAAGGAGGAGGCTGAGGCTGACCTCCGTTGAACCAGAAGATGAGGCGGTTCTTCCCAGCTTTCCGACGAGGGTTGACAAGCATGAAGCTGTAGTCAAGATGGTAGCAGAAGGTGAGATGTCAGCTTGTGGTGCAAAGGGTGAAGGCGAAGATGAGACGGGAAGGGAGAGGAGGTTGAGCTCGCCAGTGCGATGGGAGTCCACTTCTTTGAGCTCGGTAGCATCGCCCGGATCGAGTGAGCTCGCTCAAACTCATCCGATGATTATCCTCGCACTTCCGGTGAGCTCTCAGAGATCTCTTCTGGACGAGAGAGCTCAGGACAAAGGCGAGAACGACTGCTTCGGCTCCTCCTCCTCCCAACGCGAGCTCTCGCAGCTCGAGCGAGCTCATTTCCTTCCCTCCGCTCTCTATGTTCCTACAATTCCTACAAGAAACTCGCTTGACTCACAAGATCTTGGCTTCTCTCCCTGTTGCTCCATCTCCTCCTCCTTCCTTCTCCCCTGGATCACTGTCGAGGAGACCTGCCCAGACGTTGAGGGGATGAGTTGGGTGTTGATTCAGAGGGAATTCGAGCGTCGGCAGGGTTGGCACGTAGAACGACGAAGCCGGAGGAAGGGAGGACTCCATCAAAGGGGAGTTCTACCAGAAGGGAAAGGAGCAAAAGGTCGAGGATGGGAGTTTGAAGATGAAGAGCAAAGAGAGGCATGGGAAGGACTCGAGCGAACACGGAGCGATCGACAGGCGAGCTTCATCGTTTCGAGGTCTCTCCTCTTTCTCCTTTGCTCCAACCGCGACTATGGCTCCTAAAACTCGTTCCCAAACTCCCGTGGCCTCGACGCCCAACTCTCCTCTGTCCGTGCCTGCCCACTCTTCGACAGAGAACCGGGATCGGTCTCCCTCGGTCGTCAACAGGAAGGAAGCTCTCGCCCTCGCGTTCGTAATCCCTTCCCTCCTTCCCTTTCCAGCTTCTGGGCCGCCCTTCGCTGACCTTTTCTATACTCTTTTCGGGATGTATGCAGTACCCAGTCGGAGGAGAACGTCTTCCTGTTTGTGCCCAACCTTATCGGTAAGTCCTTTCGTCTTCAATCCTTCGCTTTCTGGCGGGGGCCGTCCTTGCTCTTCTCTCCCTTCCCTCCTCCCTCCTTCACTCTTTCCTTCGCGTCCCTGCTTCTTCTCTGAAGCTCACTCCTCGCTCTCCTTGGGTATCATCTTGCAGGTTATGCGCGAATCATCCTCGCTGCCATCTCGCTGGTGGTAATGCCGTATCATCCCAAGATCTGTACGGCTCTCTACTTCACCTCCTCCATCCTCGACGTCGCAGATGGAAAGGCAGCTCGTGCGCTCGGTCAGACATCCAAGTTTGGAGCCGTCCTGGATATGGTTACAGACAGGTAAGTCATCTCTGTCTACCCTTCATCCTTTGAGAGTCGTTGTATATTCAGAAGGAGCAGAAAAGCTGATGATGCTCTTCGCTTGACCTCTCTCCTTCGTCCCTCCCTTCCTTCCTTTCTTTCCTTTCCAGATGCGCGACCGCTTGTCTTTTGACCTTCTTGGCCATGGCGTACCCTTCGTGGGCTCTCGCTTTCCAGTTCTTGATCACCCTGGACTTCAGCTCCCACTACATGCACATGTACAGGTTCGTCGAGCCTTTCTCTCGAGAGCAGGGAGCGATTCGGCTTCGGACGACTTCCGCTGACGTCTCCCCTTCCTTTTCCTCCCTTTTTTTTCGACAGCACTCTCGCGACCGGATCCGTCTCACACAAGGTCGTCGACCCTGAGGCTTCGTGGATCCTTTGGATGTACTACAACAACACCGTTCGTCCCTTTCGCCCTTCCCTTGAGCTCTGCATCACAATTTCGAGTCGAGCTCGCGTTCGTCCCTTCCTTCTTCCCTTTCCTTTCGCTGACAAGCAGTCCACCAACGCTCTCTTCATCTCCAGACCACCCTCTTCATCTTCTGCTTCTGCAACGAGACTTTCTTCGTCTGCCTCTACCTCCTCGCCTTCTGGAACTCCAACCTCGGGCTCCCGTCCCATCTCCTCTCCTCCACCCTCCTCGCTCCTTCCCTCCCTTACCTCGTCGACTACCCCAAGGTCATCGCCGCCATCTCGGTTGCCGACTCCGTCATCGAGAGGACTAGCTCGCCTGGACTGGTCGCTGCTATCACCGGACCCATCATGTTCATGAAGCAGATCATCAACGGAGTGCAGTTCTGGAAGGCCGCCAAGATCGTGAGTCGCGTCCCTTCTGAGCTTCAATTTGGTCGTCTGGGCGGTTCGAGACAGCTGGGATGAGATGGAGGACGTAGCACAGTAGCTGCTGCACGAGGAAGGACGAAGAACCACCCGAGCTCGAGGGAAACACGTAGAGAAGAAGCGAAGCTGACCTTCCCTCTCCGTCTTGCTCTTTCTCGCTCCTTCAGCTCGTCGGACTCGACCTCGCCGAGCGAAAGACAGCTCGGGCGGAGAAGATCCTCGCCTCTCGAGGACGAAAGGAGGCTTCCGCCTAATCCCACATCTTTCTTCCCTTCTCCTTCTCCCCTCGTGTAGCCCGTCGACGCGACTTTTCTCATCCTCTCTGGACCCCAAGGGTCCGACCTGGAACCCAACGAGCCGCCCCCATCTCCTCCCTTCGCTCTTTTCTCTCCACCTCGAGTAGACTTCGCACCACCGTGTCTCTGTAGTATCGTAGCCGTGTTCCCTTCTCTTCCCTCCCCTCCCTCTTCTCCCTTTTTTTTTTTACCACCAACGTCCCTCACGCGTCTCAAATCTTCGTTTCGTTCCTTTTCGGGCTGGTAACTGCAATGATTCATAAACAGGCTATCGGTGCTCCCCTCTTCTCTCTATATAGCTAGTCTGGTTTACGTTAATATCCATCAACAGCCTCTGCATTCACACTCGCTGGAAGACGAATCGACTTCCGCTTCCATCCTCGACCTCGAGGCCTTCCTTCCCTCCGTCGCTCTCAGTGTAGAAGCCGAGCTCGTACAAGGCGTGAGGACCTCGTTTGGTGAGGTACTGGTCAAAAAGGGAAGAGACGAAGAGTTCAGTCGCGTCGAAGATGGAACGAAAGGGTGAGAAAGAACAAGGGAAAGAAGACTCACAGCAGTTTCGTCCTCCGACTCAGCGACTCGAAGATGGATCTCAGCTTCGGGGGTTCCGGGAGGGAGAGCGTTGGGTGAATAGAGCGGGAAGGTAGTGCTGGTTTCGGTGGAAGAGAGAGTGGATCCTTGGAGACTGAAACGAAAAGAAACGCGTCGCGAAGCGATCAGTCTTTGAGCGTTTTTGGGCGAAGAAGGGAAGAGGAAGCTTACGCTGTGAGGTAGGCCTTGAGAGATTGGTATCTCTCGGAGGTGGCGAGAAGGGTGATGTGGGAGACGGAGATGGCTTTGGATGGGCTGGAGGAAACGGAGTGGAACGGAAAGGGAACCAAAGTCAGCCAAGGAAGAATACTTTTAGAGGAAATGAGATGGGACGAACTGAGGACTAGGGATAGCAGGGACCTAGAGTGGTATCAGAGGAGGGAAGGAGGAGAGTCGGTCAGAGAAAAGAAGCAGATCTGAGAGCGAAAATGGAAACACTGACTCGGAGATCTCTCGCCTCACTTGGAGTATCACCGCAGAAGAAAGGGATTCCTCCTCGTCCTTGAGCCTTTCCTGGTCCAGTAACGACCCCTGGAAAGCAAGAATGTGGGAGGTTCAGTTCCGTTTCGAGCTTCGAACGAGATCTCGAGAGCGCTCGAACCGACTCACAATCGACCTGGACTCCGTCCAGCCTTTTCCTTCCTCCCACAACACCCTCGTCGTAAATCCATCCTTCCCCCTCTCCCCTCTCGTCCTGAACCTTCTGGAACGTATCCCTCTGAGCCTGCGACGGCTTTCCGAGCAGAGCGTAGTCGATGTGACCGGCGGGGAGGTTCGCCCAAGGATGGGAAGTTCCAGATATCAAGAAGTGGATGAGCTCGATGTAGGTTCCAGATGGGAGAGTGATGAGGGAGTTGGCGCTTTGAAGTCAAAGATATGAGTCAGTCAGACGAAGGGAGAGAGAGAGACAGCAGCGAAGGAAGGGAGGAAGGGACGGACGTTGCTCCTCCTTTGTGAGTTCCTCCTTCTACGACGCTGAACCAGGGAGAGAGGTAAGCCTCGGTCTCGTTGAGGGTGCTGGGAGCGGAGAGCAGGATAAGGTGGTCGAGAGACATTGCTTGAGATGAGACGAGAGGATGGGCGAGGAAGGAAGGAAAGGAAGGAAGGACGGAGATGGCGAAATCAAAAGGTGAGCTTGTTGAAGCGTCTCGGTGTTCTCCGTCCTTCCCCAGTCCCGCGATTTCCTGCTACTTCTTGACGAGGCGGTCTATGGACAGAGTCGAAGGATGTCTCCGTTTGCGAGCATGTCCTCATTCGGGAATTGTACAAAAAGCCGACACCAGGCGAAAGGAGGGAAGGGGAAACGTCGCGTCTTTCCCTTGAAGCCAACTTCTCGTCAAGTCGTTTTTGTGATAAGTTAAACAGAAAGAAAAGAAAGAAAGAAAAATGAGGTTTCTTGACATGAGATCTCCGGGTTCCACCTCAACTGCTGCTCTGCTCTTCTGGGACCAATGCCTCCCTCGTTTCCTCCTGCTTCCCCGACTCCTCGACTACCCTCAGTTCCTTCTCTACTTCCTTCTCCTCTGCTTCCTCCTTCTTTTCCGCCACCACCTCCTCCGCGTCCTTCTCCTCCTTCACCTCCTCCGACTTGGCGACGATCGGAACCTGCTCCTCCTCCTTTCTCTCCTCCTTCAAAACCTGCTTCTCCTTCTCCTTCACCACCCCTGTCGACCCTCTCATCCTAGCAGCAAAGAACCGATCCGCCGAACTCATCCCAGCCTCGCTCCCCACCCCCACCCCAGCACCCGCACCGTTCGTCGTCGACGACCCTCTCCTCCCTCCTCCTCCCGGTCCAGCGGTTCCCCAAGCTCCTCCTCCACCAAGCCCACCCAAACCAGGCATCGGTCCTCCTCCTGGCTGATGCTGCTGAGGTTGATGTCCTATTGGAGGTAAAAGAGGTGGGAGAGGAGGCGGAGGTCGGTTGTTCCTCCTCACGACGGGCGGTTCGGTTTGGATGTAATCCTCGCAGACTTCCTTGACGAAGGAACCTCCTCGGGAAAGGATGTTGTAGGCTCGTTTGAACTCTTCGAGGATTCGGTCAGAGTGCTTTCCGGGGATGATGCCGCCGGCACAGTTCTAGGTCGGCGAGAAGCCAGAAAAGACGAAGGCGAGTCAGCGAAGAGAAAGGAGAAAACGAGACGCGTCGAGAGGAAGGGAAGAGTGCTCACCTTCGAGTGAATGAACGGATCCTGGATGACAAAATTCGAAGAATCCCACTTCTTCTCGGTTCCATCCTTCCGTAACGATCTTCCACCTCTCAGTAAGCTAGCCACGTCTCGATCCCAACGCCAATCTCCTCCCTCCTCCTGCTCGTCCTCGTCTCCCTCGCTCTTCCGACCCGAGATCTCCCCGAACCAGCCAAAGAACCCTTTCGCCAGTTCCCCGACATCAACTCTCTCGTTCCTCTCCTTCCAGCGAGCGACTTCCTCCTCTCCCAAGGACTCGACGGGAGCGAAGGTGGTGTTGACGAGCTCGGGAGTGCTGCTCGTCGTGTTTCCTGTTGGAGGACCTGTCGAGTTGGTGTTGGAAGAGGAGTTGCGACGATGGCGGATGGAAGGACCACGGATGAGGATGTGAGATGCTGGGATTTGAAGTCGGGTGAGGAGGTCGGGGGATTGGAGGGAGGGGAGAAGAGGTCCAGAGCGACGATCCAACTCTTCGACTGAATCGGCGACTGAGGTTGAGGGAGTCGACAGTGGGATTGGGTTCGGGGCTGGGAGCGATGAGGTTGATGTAGTAGGAGAATTGGAAGGAGAAGAGGAGTTGGAAGGTGGAAGAGGGATTTGAGAAGGATCTACGGCTGCTGGGGCGGGAGGAGGATTGGGAGGGTTTTTCACTCGAGGAGGGAAGTGAAGGGATGGGGAATGAGGGCCGGAGAGGAGGTAGGTAATGCAGAGGAGGTTGAGAGAGTAGGAGGAGAAAGTTGCTGGTCCATGAGATCCGGATCTGTTGTGAGCGAGGCAGGAAAGAGGGTCAGCTCGAAGAAAAAGAAGACGAGCAAACGAGCGAGATCAGAACGAACGGATCGTTGAGCTTCCGAGCTTTGGCCCAGGTCTTGACGGTGTGTATGAGAGGTCGAAGTGTATAAGGAGCGAGGAGACAGTAAGAGAGGATGAGAGCGGTGTTGTGGACTCCTCCCAGGTCGTTACAGCTGTGAAAAGGAAAGAGTGAACCGCGATCAGCTTTCGTTCGAGCGCGAAGAACAAGTGCCCAGGTCGCCCGACTCACTTGATGTCAACCTCGATTCCAGACGTGGGGTCGGAGCACTTGACTGCGATGACAAGAAGAAGAGGAGGGGTGAGCTTCCGAAGAGGTCTCGAAAAAGAGGAAGCTCGACTCACCGATGGGAGTTCGGGCCCAGGGAATCGCTTCGACTCCAACCAACCCAGCTCTCTCCAGTCGACTCGCCAAGTTCCTAGGGTTGTAGATCTGATCCGTTGCTTTGAGAGCTCCGTTTGGGATTTGGTAGCCTTCGGGACTGTTGAGATCCTGTGAGAGCAGAACGAGGGCGTCGATGGTCAGTTCGGATCCGCTCGTGAGTAAATTGCGGTCCCAGGGCCTTCGAGATGAAGCTGACGAGAGAATGAAGAAATGAACGCACGACGACACAGAGATCCATATCCGACTGATCTCTATCCCCTCCGATGGCTGCTGATCCGAACAAGGCGAGCCTGAACTGAGGACCGTACGAGGCGACGACGTGAGATATCGCATCGATGAGTTGCTTCCGAGCCGCCGTTGTGGTTGGAGTAGGGAGGGAGGCCTGAAGATGGAGGTGAGCAGAATGAAGTTAGAAGGATCAGCTCTATGTTCTTTCGTATTCTAAGAGGAAGAGAAGAGGAAAGGTCGAGCAAGAGACGGGCTGAAACGACTGACTTTCCAGCTCTTCATGAGCTCCTTGTGAAGAGGTCCTCCTCCCTTCGAGAGCTCTTTCGGAAGAGTCGCTCTGAGATCAGGATCGGTATCGAAGGAAGCTGGTGTCCTCGGATTCCTGAACATGATGTTGATTCGACCTCTGTTGGGACGCAGGCCTCGAGGAGCAGGAAAGTTGGACGAGGACGACCCGTTGGGAGGGTGAGGTGCTCGAGGGGGACCTCCTCCACCCCCTCCGCTTGATTTCGGAGTTGCTGGATGAGAGGAGGGACCTGCTTGTGCGTTGGAGTTGGAAGAGGAGGAGGGAGTGGGACGACTTGAGCCTGTGGAGCGGGCAGAAGAAAAGAGAGAGAGGGAGAGAAGAAAGGTTGAGCTGGGAGGTTGCGATGGGTCTGAGTTTTGTTGAAGGCTCAACTGACCGGAAGATTCTCCTCCGCCTCTTTTCTTGCCTCTACCACCTCGAGAAGAGGACCCTCCACCCCTAGATCCATGTCCGTTCGAGCCTTTCCCGCCTTTTGAGGCTCCTGACTCCTTGGGGGGAGGAGGAACTTTGGTCGAGCTGGTCGAAGGAGGAGTTGAGGTCGACGAAGTTTGAGTCGGTGAGGTCATGGCAAAAGTGTTGAGGAAGTTTTTTTGATGTCGAGGCTGAAGTCCACAGACGTCCAAGCGTTCTCGAGTCCGAAATGTGTTGCCGCCAGATGTGTAGAGAAAGATACGAGCAGGAAGAGAGGAGGAGGAGGACGACGAAGGAAGGGAGGGCTGAACTGGTTGAGGTCCAAAGTGAAATCGTCCTTCTTCAAATCTTGAGCTCAACCTCCCACCCCTTCCTGCCCAGCAACCAACACGAACTCTTTACAAAGTTCATCTCGCCATGGCTCCCTCCCTCTCCTCCCCCGTCTTCCTGGCCTCGTTCGCTGTTCCCTCGTCCTCAAAATCTTCGGCTGCGTCGTCCAAGGGGAAGCACGTCAAGGTCGCCTCCGTCCAACCTCTCAAGGGAAAAGGAAAGAAGCTCCCAGAAGAGGTCGCTGTAGGAGTCGATGGAGAGGGAATCTGGAGGTACGATGTGAGTAGTCTTCAGTTCAGTCTCCAACAAAGACAGCTCGAGGAGGTTTGGGAGCGAGGTAGAGCTCGGAGGAAGCTGGAGAAGGAGAATCTGTTGAGGTCGACCTCTTCGCTTCTAAGAGCTCTCCCAGCTTGTATAGACTCCCTGGCGCTGGATCGCTTCTGGTTGGAGATGCTAGCAGTATACTTCGAACAGAGACTGGTGCTGACAAATCACTTTTCTCCCTATCCCACTAGGTCGCGACCACCAACCCAACCTCGTCGCATACCGTCCCTCCCACCACCACCTTCTCGACTCCTCCTCTTTCCCTCTCAACTCCCGCTGGAGCTCGGGTCACTATCATCGGAGTCCAGACTAGTGAAGGAATTTCAAAAGGCTCGGCTGGAAAGTCGATCTGGTGCTGGAGAGGTGAAGACGTCGAGAAGGAAGTTCTCGAGGTGAGTCGACTCTCCTCCCTTTGGCTTTCGTAGCTCGCCGAAGAGGCTCTTGACCATGACGCCTTTGGAGCTCGTGGATTCTAACGTCTTCTTTACTTCTAAATTCCATTTCATAAAGGTTCCTACCCCCGTCTCTCAACTCCTCGCGCTTTCGACGTCGCCGAACCACCTTCTCCTCCTTTCGCCCTCCTCCACCCCTTCGCTCGTCGCCTTCGGGTCTTCTCCTCTCACCCACATTCCCAGCACCACCTCTTCATCATCATCATCCAAATCGGCTTCATCTCCCGTCTACGCCGCCGTTTTCTCGCGGAAATCTGTCGCGTTCGCCGCTGGATCGGAAGGAGACGTCCTCGTCGAAGTCTACCCTCAGGGCTCAATCAAAATCTGGTCGATCTCTTCCTGCTACGAGGAGAATAGTACTCCGGAAATTGTTCTCGAGAGGGAGATCACCAGTATCCCAGGGCTGAAGACGAAGGAGAAGGAGGAGATCTCTCAGGCTGGCTTGAGCGAGAAGGGAACCCTTCAGATCCTGAGTGAGTCCGCTGTTTCTTCAGTATCTACGTCGAACTCCATTTATTGGGTATCGACGTGTTCAAATTCCTTCTGACTGACTTTTTTCGGTTTGTCGCTCTATCGCCTCTCTGTAGCCAACCATTCCCACCTTCACACCCTCTCCCTCACCTCGACCTCCCTCCTCGCGATCCTCGCTCCCTACACCTTCCCCTACCCTTCGCCCTCCACATCGATCGTTTCCCTCCCCACCGCCTACACCCTCCTCCTCCAACCCACCACCTCCCTTCTTCACCTCGTCTCTCCCCTCTTCCCAGCCGTCCTCGCGTCGACTCCCCTCCCCGCCTCGACTCTCTCCTCCAACTCCATCCACGTCGTTCCCCTTCTCGACGGTCGTCTCGTTCTCATCGCCGGAACCTCCTCTACCGATGGCTCAGCAGTAACCAAAGTCGGCGTCTGGACTATGGAACTCCAAGGAGGAGGATCCGCCGGAGCTGGAGGAATCGGAGAAGTTCTCTTCACCGGAGAACGAACAGCCAAGGTCCTCATCCCCGTAGGAGAAGCTCCCTCCATCGAGAACCAGCACACCCATCCTTCTCATAAATCTACCCTCGAACACCCAGAGCAACAACAACCCTTCTCCACCCTCCTCCCTCGGATTCGTCAAGCCCTCGGTCCCTCGCACGCGACGCCCGCTACGGCCGACGCGACCAAGGCTCTCGTCGAGAAGATCTGGACAGAGGAGTTCACCCACGAGGAGACTCGATTGGCTTCGGTTAGGATCGTCCAGAAGGCCAAGACGCTGCCCACTCTCCCCTACGCGACGGCGAAGACGCTCATCGAGCTGTTCCTCGAGGCTCCCAAGGAGGTTTACCCTGCGAAGCTCGTTACGCTTCTTCTCCAGAAAGGATACTTCTCTGATCACATGATCGGAGGAGGAGGGTTGTTCGAGAAGTTCCTGGAGAGGGAGGAGTGGGAGAACGTGTTCGTTTCCATGAGGGGATCCGGAGGAGGAGGAGCTGCTGTCGGAGCTGGAGGAGGAAACTTGCCTGAGGTCTCAGAGAAGTCGGTGGTCAAGGTGTTGAAGGAGGTTCTTCTGTTGACGGAGAGGAAGCAGGAAGCTGTAGGAGTCTCGACTGCTCCCACGCTCCAAAAGACAGTGCTGGAGGTGGTGAGGTTTGGAGTGAGGTCGGAGGAGGCAGGATGGAAGGAGGCTGTTGGATCGATTGGTGTCGAGGGAGCTGTGAGGATTCTGGAGGTGGTGGACGGGTGGATGGAGGCTTGGTTGGATGGAACGGCCAACAAGATTCCTGAGGTTGACGAGGTGAGTTTTCGGTTCCGGACGTTTCCCTACGCGTCTCCGTTCGAACCTCTTTCGTCACACTGATCTCTTTTCTCCCTTCTTCTCTCATCCTCCAGTTCGTCCCTCTTCTCACCCTTATCCTCGACACACACCTCCTCCCTCTCCTCACCCACCCCTCGGCTCCTCCTCTCCTCGCTTCCATCAACGCTCGACTCGCTCCTCACCTGAAGGTCCAAAAAGAACTCGAGTCAGCCAAGAGCTGTCTCGACGCTGCCATGAGGATGGGACGAGCCGCTGCTGCTTCTGCGAAGGCGTCTTCCGGACCTGGAGGAGCCAAGAGCGCGAAGAAGGGCAAAGGAGGGAAGAAGGGCGGGAAGGTCGAGAAGGAGGATATGGGAGCGTACAGGTTGGAGGAGTTTACGCTTTAGGTTAGATTCGCTGTGTTCTTTTGTCAGTAGTATGATCCCAGATCTTATTCTTCGTATTTTAGGACCGGCGAGGGAATCTCTAGGAGCGAAGCCTCGATTGAAGAAGAGACCGAGGGGGATCAAACGAGACTGATGGTCGAGTCATCTCGTTCGTTCGTCGGCTTTTTCTGCTTTTCCCGATAAAGGCTCGATCCTACGGAGCTGTTGGAATAGCTGAGCAGCTTCCTACCCGTTCCAGCTGGGTTGAATGACTCAACTCGCGGGAAAATATAATCTCTGCGGGTCCCTCACAACGGAGGCGAGCGACGAGCGGGAATCAAAAAGCTCGCGATCCTTTTATCTTCTTCCCTTCGACGCTCACCATCCTCGTACCATGTCTCTCGACCATCTCATCCTCCTCTCACCTCCTGGAGAGCTCCCTACCACTGTCGAGTACCTCAATCCATGGTTCACGATCGTCGAAGGTGGAACGCATGCGGGAGGAGTAACGTTCGTTCAATCGACCTTTCTTCGAGTCGTTCTCGCTCTCGTTTCCCTTCCTCTCCCTCTGCCTGTCGCGTCCCTTGAAAGGCCGCACATCAGTCAGAACTAACCTTCGCCTTTTTTGCTGCTTGCCCAACCTCCAGAGCCAACTCCCTCATCCCTCTCGCTTCTGGAACCTACGTCGAGCTCATCCACTTCCTCGCTCCTCCCTCTCCCGACTCGGATCACTGGTGGGGAAAAAAAGTCCCCGGCCATATCGATTGGGCTTTGCTTGGAGAACCAACTTCTTTGCAGCTCGAGTGCTTCAACAAGGTCGCCGGTACGGTAGGAGAGAGTGAAGGAAGATTGGCGTTCGACGAGGGAGTCAAAGGAGGAAGGAAACGACCTGATGGCCAGCAGGTGGAGTGGAATGTTACCTTCCCAGGGAAAGGTCAGGGTAGAGGAGGAGTACCTTTCTTCTGTGAGGATCTGACTCCGAGGGATCTACGAGTCAGTCGTTGGCTCAGTTTCTTAATTTCCGCTTTTCCTTTCGCTCGCGACGCATCTCGACTCACATCTCGTTCTCTGCCTCTTTTTTCCGTCCAGGTTCCCGCCCTTCCGTCACCACAGTGAGTGGTTATTCGTAGGTCATCATCCGCGGATCTGTAGACTCACTCGATGTTCCCGCCCTCGCTTTCGTCTCGTTTTCGTTGATGCTCCGATCCTAGCCCGTCGAGAAGCATGTCCGTCTCGCACATCACTCTCCTCACTACCTCGGAGAACTACGAGTCTTTGAAGGCGTACTTGGCAGCGTGAGTGTACCTTCCTCTTTCCCTCAGAGGGACGAGAGCTCATGCTTTCCATCTTCGCGTTCCCGCGCTCGAACAGTCTCCAAGGATCCATCCTCTCCTCCACTGAAAACGGCGCTACCTTCCCTCTTTCGGCACCCATCGCTCTTCCTTCCGGCACCCCAGAAGCTGAGATCCATCTCCGGGTCCCTCAGTCGGACGAGGAAACTGCTGTGAGTTGTTGTTCGCGTCCTTCTTTCTTGAACTTGAGCGCGCCTGAACCGCTTTCTACCTTTCGTTTTCTTTTACCAGTACCTTGCCCAAAGAGGTCCTCACGCCTTCTACGAGCTCGGATTCTACACCGAGGCCGACGGAGGGAAGGAAGGTCTAGAGATCGAGGAGGGGAGTGGAAGTCGTTTCGCTTTCAAACGGGTTTGAGACGGTAGAGCAGGAAGTAGCAAGAGAGTTGGAGAGAGGAAAACTTCGGACTCTCAGTTAGATACCAGAAGAATGACTTTGTTTTCCCAGGATGTGTGAAGATGGGGTATGAAGATTTGCGTATCTCTTTCTTTCTTTTCTACAGTAGAATAGGTTGTTGAGCTCGCTCCTCTCGTTTCTACTCTCGCTAGCTCTCTCTCTCCGCACACTGCATTATTCCCTTAACCTTTTTCACTTCCCTCTCCTCCCTTCTTACTCTCGTCTACATCTTGACCACCAAGCTAGCGTCTCACGAGTCCTTGTTCGTTCATCTTCTACTCTCCTTCTCTTCATCAGTCGTGTACTTATATTCTCTCTCTATACTTCTGCAGCTTTCTCTCTCCAGGTTAGCTCGATACATCGTCTACATCTTGACCACCAAGCTAGCGTCTCACGAGTCCTTCTTTCTCTCTCCAGATCGAACCAGACGCTAGACCTTACATCTTCATAGATTAAGAGTCTGATTGCTTGAGAGCAATAACCAGGAACCAACCAACCTTCCCCATCGAAGGATACCAGCACCAGAACCTCCACGACGTCCTCCGTCCTTCCTTCCCTCCTTCCCTCCCTCGAGCTCGACCACCTCCTCGCTCTTCTTCCCTTCCACTTCGTCCAACTCCCGCTCGAATACCCAAACATCTCCATCGTCTCTCCCATCATGGCGCCCAGCACCCAATACATCAAGCTACTCACCTCAGGAGGCAGGAACCAGCTCCAGCCCGACGGATCGAACTTCATTACCTGGAAGAGCTCGCTCAGGAGTGCTCTGGCGGCGGACGAGACGATCTCAGCCCTCACAAACGTCGACCCTCTCCTCGCCGATGCCACCGCCGCTGGATACGCTGCTTCCCTCATCGCCCACGCCGTCTGGAGCAAGGAGTCGAATGCCGTAGGATTCTCCATCAGGCTCCTCATGGCAGAGGAAACCAAATCGGGATCGAGGATGGAAATGGGAGCGAAGGAGCTCATCGAGGACCTCGAGGAGGAGTTCGTCGGAGTCGGTCCCGCCCTCATCAACAAGGCGATGCTAGACATCATGAACTTCAAGTTCGGAACCGATTCGCTAAAAAGCCTACGAGAATTCGAATCCCTCCTCACTCGAGCCAAGTCACTCCCAGGCTCAGGAGAACTCGGAGACTTCGTCAAGGAAACCTTCGTCGTCAACCATCTCCTCCACCAGCTCGGACCTCTCTACGCTACGTTCAGGACAGTCTTCCTCGGAACCAACACCAAACCCTCGGAATGGAAGATGAACACGTTCAAGTCAGCTCTCACCCTCGAAGTCCAAAGTCAAAACGCCGTCGTCGATCTCGGAGTCTCCCCTGGATCCCTCCTTCGAGCGAGCGCGACCTCCAAATGCAACGCCTGTCAACAGCTCGGACACTACCTCGTCGACTGCACCGACCCTGGATGGCTCGCTTTCGTCAAGGCTCGAGACGGAGGACCCACTCGAGGAGCAGCAGCAACGTCGCCGCCAACAACCTCGTCGTCGCCGTACTCAGGACCCACCTGCACTCACTGCAAGGCCCTCAACCTCCGATGGAAGCATCAACCACTCCTCTGCTGGGTCCAAAACCCTCACCTCCGACCAGGTCACCATCGACCGGCTAGGAACGACGCTCGAGCAACCACTCACCAGAGCTGTTGCGAACATGACCACTCCTCGAACAACCAATCCAACCCACCCATGTACCGATGCTCCTACTCCACCAACATCGCGTGTCGCTCCACCACCACCAGGAGATCGGAAGATCCCATCCTTCTCGACTCAGCAGCCTCCTCCCACACCTGCGGCGACGAGAACGCCTTCCTCGACCTTCGACCTCTCCCTCAACCCAGCTCCATCACTATCGCGAACGGAGATCGGATCGAGATCAAGGGAATCGGAACCCTTCCTTTCAGGACCGTCGTCGACGGAAAGGAAATCGTCCACCACCTTAAGAACACCCTCTTCGTTCCAGCTCTCGACGTTACCCTCCTCTCCGTCGGAGCACTCCTCTCCGCTGGCTACAACCTCGGAACTCGACGAACCGCCGCTGGAGAACCCTCCCTTGCCGTATACACCAAGGATGGGAAACTCTTCCTCGAGACGAAGATGGTTGGAACGATCTTCGAGATCAAGTCGAAGACCGGGAAGGAGATCTGGGGATCGAACTGAGGGCGTGGGGAGGAGAGTTGTAGGGCTGCGAGGAGCGATGACGAGATTATCGAAGAGATCATTTTTACCCATAGAGGCATGGCTCACGCTTCGCTCAAAATGATCTTGAAACTTCGAGATCTCAACGTTCTCCCCACCTATTTCTCCACTCCCCTCATCGAGCAAGCTCTCAATCGACCCTGCATCAACTGCATCAAGTCCAAACTCAAACGTCATCCCTACCCTACCTCCACTCGCATCACCACTCGTCCACTCCAACTCGTCCACTGCGATCTCGCCGGCCCCATGCGATCTCCCACCTTCAGCGGTCAACGATACTTCCTCATCCTCGTCGACGAATTCACCGACATGTACTGGGCTTTCCCTTTAAAAAGGAAGTCCGACACCGAAACCACCCTCAACCACTGGATCGCACGAGCCGAGAGCGAGAGCGGCCAGAAACTCGGAACCTTCAGGTCGGACAACGGAGGAGAATTCACGTCGTCGACGATCCAGAGCTACTTCCTCGAACGAGGAATCCGTCACGAAACCAGCATCCCGAAGCACTCCTCCCAGAACGGCAAAGCCGAACGAGCCATCGCGTACCTCACATCCCTCATCACCTCCGTCCTCGTCGATTCAGGACTCTCTCAACGATACTGGGGAGAAGCCCTCAACTTCGCTCTCCGCGTCCTCGAACGACTTCCAGCAGCACCACTCTCCCCATCCCACCCCAAACAACGTCTCCACGCCTGGACAGGCACACCACAACCCATCACCCAACTCCACCTCTTCGGCAGTCGCGCCTTCATCCACAACGAGGGATACTACAAGTTCGATCCTCGAGGAATCGAGTGCATTTACCTCGGTCCAGGAGAGGAGATGTTCGGGAAGAAGGCCTATCGTCTTCAACAGGTCTCGGATGGGAAGATCCTCTTCGGAAGGAGTGTAGTCTTCGTCGACGAGAAGTCACCTCTGCCGTGGAAGTCGAAGACGGTGGAGAAGGAGAAGAGATCTTGGGAGAAGGAAGGGATGGAGGTTGAAGGAGGAGTAGTGTTTGGCAATGAGGATTCCGGTAAGGGGGATGAGCCCTTATCGGAGTGCGGGGAGGAGGTCGAGGAAGGAGAGGAGCCTGCTTCAGGAGGGGAAAATCCGTCGAGTCCATCAGAACTCGAGGACCTTCCCTCCGAAGCTCTTCCACCACCAGAGGAACTACCACCTCCTCCACCACCACCACCAATCCCAGATGATCCACCAGTCCTACCACCACCCATCCCAGTCGGTCCACCCCATCCACCAGCAGTCTCCGGCGGAGATTGGATTCGAGGAAGAACTCGAAACGAAACGCGTCGCAACGGAAACCAACCTCCTCCACGATCTCCATCTCCTCCAAGAGGACGAGTCCCAGCCTCCAAACGATGGACTTGGGTACCAGAAGCATCATCAGCTATCCACCCTCGCCAGTACGATCACTCTCTCCCCTTCACCGAATCGAAACCTCCCAATCCCACTTCCCCACAACGTCCCTCCCGCCCAAAACGAACTCCAACCACCTTCTACTATGAGCACTGCGCCTTCCGAACCATCAACATCGGAGATCGACCCTTCCCGAAGCTCCCTCGAACCTGGGAAGAAGCCATGAACGGTCCCTATCGAGAGGAATGGATCATCTCGAAGGACGAGGAGCTGAGATCGTTCGAGAGACTCAAAGCTTGGGCTGCCATCACCCTCAGGAAGGTCCCAGAAGGGAAGAAGCTCGTCAGCGGACGTTGGGTGTTTGCCCTCAAGAGGGACTTACTCGATCCCAAGACCATTCGGTTCAAGTGTCGATGGGTCGCTCGAGGATTCGAACTTCGACCAGGACTCGACTACTTCGAAACCTACGCTCCTGTCTGCGATGCTACCACTCGTCGTCTCTTCTTCGCCATCGGAGCCGCAAGAGGAGAGGAGTTCCGACAGGGAGACGTCTCTACCGCCTTCATCACCGCCCAGCTCGAGGAACCGGTCTACATGAAACCTCCTCCCGGATTCAACACAGACGAGTACGGAGAACCAATCGTCCTCGAAGTTCACGGAGCAATCTACGGTCTCCCTCAGTCACCCCGAGCCTTTCACAAGTCTTTTTCAGCAAACCTCGAGAAGATGGAATTGGTCGCGTCCTTCGCCGACTGCTGCCTCTACACGGGATGGAGAGATGGTCGACGTGTCGCGATGATCATCTACGTCGACGACTTCGTCATCAAAGCTCCTACCAAACCCATCGCGGACGCCGTATTCCAAGGAGTCGAGAAGATCTACGACATCAAGGACCTCGGGAACCTCGATCCAGGAAGGATGCTCGCTGTCGACGTCAAGAGAGATCGAACGACGAACACCATGGAGTACTCCCAACAACCCTACTCCTTCGAGATTCTCGATAAGTTCAACCACTTCCTCATCCCCAACAAGAACAGATCAACCCCAATGGACGAGGATCTTCAACTCTCGGCAGAAGATGGACCCAAGGACGAAGTCGAACGCGCCGAGATGGAGGACTTCCCCGTTCGAGAAATCCTAGGATGCCTCTGGTTCCTTGCCAACAACTCTCGATTCGACATCTCCTTCGCTCTCAGCCAATGCTCGAGATTCCAGTCCAACCCCGGTCCCAAACACAAGTCCGCGATCCTCGACATCCTCTACTACCTTCGAGGAACAACGGATTGGGGACTCGTTCTCGGAGGTCGACAACCAGGGAATGGGCTCGAAGTCTTCACAGACTCAGACTGGAACGGAGATCACGCCACCAGCAGATCAACGATGGGAATCATGATATTCTGGGAGGGATCACTTATCTACTGGTCCTCGAAGAAGATCGCCAGCTCGTCGAAATCGGTCCTGGAAGCAGAGTTCATCGCCTTCTCTCGAGGAGCAACTCAAATCGAATGGATCCTACAACTCCTCGAGAGTCTTGGACTCGACACCTCTACCGCCGTTCCCGCCTGGTGCGACAACCAAGGAGCAGTCGCCGTCATCAAGAAGGGTTCGCACGGAAAGTTGACGCGTCACATTCGAACGTCGATTCGAATCGGATTCGACCTTTACATCAACGGAGTGATCGAACCGAAATGGATTCCTACGAACGACAACCCATCGGACATCCTCACCAAGGCCCTAGGAAAGGTCAAGTTCGAGAGGTTCAGGGAAATGGGGGGGCTGGTGAAGTTGGAGGGAAAAGAGGTTCAAGGTTGAGATCCGCTGGGGGGGTGTGAAGATGGGGTATGAAGATTTGCGTATCTCTTTCTTTCTTTTCTACAGTAGAATAGGTTGTTGAGCTCGCTCCTCTCGTTTCTACTCTCGCTAGCTCTCTCTCTCCGCACACTGCATTATTCCCTTAACCTTTTTCACTTCCCTCTCCTCCCTTCTTACTCTCGTCTACATCTTGACCACCAAGCTAGCGTCTCACGAGTCCTTGTTCGTTCATCTTCTACTCTCCTTCTCTTCATCAGTCGTGTACTTATATTCTCTCTCTATACTTCTGCAGCTTTCTCTCTCCAGGTTAGCTCGATACATCGTCTACATCTTGACCACCAAGCTAGCGTCTCACGAGTCCTTCTTTCTCTCTCCAGATCGAACCAGACGCTAGACCTTACATCTTCATAGGATGGTGTCTCGCGACTGAAAAAAAAAAGAAACCAATCCTCTCGCGGCTCAATGTTGTCGGTTCGATTCGAGAAAAGCTGCGTCTTCCTCCAGAAGACTTTTCCGATTCGAAAAAGTTCAGGACTATGTATACGTAGAAAGAGACGCTACAAGCATCTATAGTTCTGTTAAGAACGCTTAAGAGAAAACTAAGGTGACACCTCAGGAGGCTTGGCGTCTTCCCCCTTTCCTCCTTTGACCCTCCCTTCCTCTCCCTTCCTCCTTCTCCCTAACTCTTACCCTTCCCTCTGAAAGCACCTTTCCCCTCTTTCGACCAGCCTCCTCCCCTTCGCCTCCTCAGGCTCCCACACTCCCTCAACTCACATACCCCCCTCTCGCTCGTCGATCCTCGACGACCTCGGACCCGGCAACAGTTCCCCCTTCTCCCTTTCTTCCCCTCCTTCCTTCCTCCCTCCCTTCCCCCCCTCTCAACACCCTCAACACCCTCCCTTCTCTTCAAGCATGCTCGCCCTCTCCTCCCTCCTCTTCCTTCTCCCTGCCCTCGCCGTCGCCTCTGGAAACCACGCTGGAGGAAAGCACTCCCAGCTCAAGCATCGGCTCCTCGCTCAAGGGAATGGAACAAAGGACGAAGTCGCTCCTGCTGTTCTCGAAGAACGAGCACTCGAGAAGAGATTCGGCGGTGCCAGGCTTACTTACTACGAGTAAGCATATTCTTCTTCGCTCTGCTATTCGTTCAAGAGTCGGTCTGGACTGACGGCTCTCTGTCTTGTTGTTCCAACCTTCTCTTCAAACTCAGCGTCCAGAGTGAGCTTCTCCGCCCGCACCTTCCTCCTCCATCCTCTTCTTCTCTCCTCAAAGCTGAACCTTCTCTCCTTCTTGGTACCTAGCTGGAAATGCTGGATCCTGCGGACGATTCTTGCAGAACTCTGAATACGTACGTCCTCCCTCCTCCTCGATCAGGCGTTCTTCGTCGGCAAAACTCGTCCCAGCCCTTTCTCATGTCCCTCCTTGTTGGTTTCCTCTTCCTCCTCCTCCTCCTTCTCCTCACGGTTCGTATAGGTCGTAGCCGTAACGGACAGCATGATGAACGGCGGGTGGTGTGGACGTCAAGTCGCTATCACTGCCAACGGAAAGACGGCTGTTGCGACCATCGAGGTTCGTTCAGCTCTAAACTCGCGCGACCGTCGACGTTCCTCCTCTGCCCCTCTCTTTCGCCTCTCGCTGACTCGTCTCTCCATGTTCTCTCTTCTCTGTAGGATACCTGCCCAGGTTGCCCTTACGCTGCTTTGGATCTCTCGCCTGATCTGTTCAGCTTCTTCGCCTCGCATGACGCTGGAGTGGCGAGTCGCGTCTCTTTCCAAATCGTCCGATCGTCGCGCCTCGTTCTGACTTGATCTCCTTCTTCTCAAACGCAGATCTACGGTTCTTGGGAATTCGCCGACGCTCCTCAACAGCCTGCTCCTGGTGGGCAGCTCTCTCTTGAAGTTCTTTTCTCGTGGTAGACTCCGCCGCTCACGATTCCTATCCACTCTCTCCTTTTTCACAGAACCTACTCCCACCACTCCCGCTTGGACTCCTCCTCCCGTCACCACCACCACTCCCGCCTGGACACCCGAGCCCGTCACCACGACTTCTGAAGCTCCTCCTCCTCCTCCTCCTCCTCCTACCACCTCCTGTAAGTTTATTGAGCGAAGAAACCCTCGAGCGCAACGCGCGATTCGAGCTGACTTTCTCTCCCTCTTCTCTTACCCAGCCGTCGTGATCACCACCACCTCGGCCGCGCTCCCCTCCACTACCAGCTTGTTCGCCAGCTCTACCGCCTCCGCCAACTCAACTGGATCCCTCACTGCCTCAGTCAGTCAAGAAAGCAACATCACTCCCTCGACCATCTCGGTCCCAGGAAGCGTTCCCTCCGGCTCGACCACTCCTTCCCAACCCCTCGCTGTCAACAACTTGGACGCTATCGCTGGTCTCACAAACTTGCTCGGCGCGGCCATCTGCAGGGGAAATGCCCAGTGTAACTAAGGAGGGATGGGTTGAGAGTTGTGTTTACTTTTCCGAGGGCTGGGTTGTGGTTCTGCGTTTTTCTCTCTTTCTCCTTCTTCGTTCTTGAAGAACCTTTGGGATACCTTTCGCTTTTTGTTTTTCTTCTTTTCGGCTTCTTGGGGCACTTTGATAGGATACCTTCTTTCTTGGAGCTCAGAAAGGAACGCTTCCATCGCTCGACGCAAGGACCAGTTCGACCTCCATTTCCTTGCCTTCCCCCTCTTCCACATTCTTTCGATGTCTTTGAAGCGGTGGAAGAAAAAGGACTTCGGCGCTCAGAAGCAACTGAGAGAGGATAGAAAGGTCGGAGGAGAACCGCGTCGAGCAGAATATCGTGGGTTTAAGAAAAGAATCCATGGTCGAGATGGCTACCTAATAAGCGTATCTTCTCAGAGCTGGCTCGCTTCTCGGGATACGACGGGACGAAGGCTCAAGCTCGCTGCTGGATCCTTCGAAGAGAGGCCATCGCTCGTCGAGCACGACGCGTCTCTCGTCTCGGTGAACTTCCCTCGCAGATCTTCATCTCGTCGGCTTGGGCTCTTCATTAACGAAAAGCCTCTTTTCTGGGGGATTCCTCAGGGCTGGAAGAGGCGGCTCCGACCAGGCACCGAAGGGGGAAGAAAGAGGGAACGGACCCAAGAGTCCGAAAGAGACTTGATTCTCCCTGGCCCAGAGCGCAGTGCTTGTTGACTTCCAGGCTTTTTGTTGCTTTTTGCTTGGAAAACCGGAGGGACGCCCCGACCGAGGCCAAACTTCAAGCCGGATCTCTGACTCGCCGCCCTTCATTCTTTCTCTTTCCCTCCCCAACCATCAGGACCTTCAACAAACCCCTTCAGCTTCAGCTTCGACCTTCAAAAATGTCGGATCAAAAGACTCAATTGCCACACCCTACGGACTCGCATCGAAGCTCGAACTCCTCCGAGTCTGGACCCATCGAGAAGAAGGCTCAAGAGGACGAGCTCGCCGTTCGAGACGCTTCCTTCGAGGAGTCGGCGGAGGCTCGAGCTATAGATCGTGCTCTTCTGTGGAAGATGGATCGTAATCTCATTCCCTTCTTGACGTGAGTTGCATAGCTCATACATCCTTCCTTCAACCTGCTTCGTCGGAGAGTTAGATTACTGACATTGGTCTTCGCGGATTCGATGTGTCCCGACAGATTGCTCTTCCTGCTCTCCTTCCTCGATAGGATCAACCTGGGAGTGGCCAAGCTCGCAGGTTTGACTACCGAGCTCAGGCTCACCTCTCTGCAATTCAACACCGCGTAAGTTTTCACCTCCTCCTGCTTCTCTTGCTCTCTCCCCTCCACTTTTCGCCAGCTCGGCTGAACTCTCCTCCCTCCTCCCCTCTTCTCTCTCTTCGCTCTTCCTTCATCAGTTCCATGGTCTTCTTCGTCACCTACGTCTTTTTCGAGGTCCCTTCAAGTGAGTGAAAACTTCTTTCGTCGATCCTTCAGACATATCGGGCGCTGGAGCGAAAGAGAGGCCAAAAAGAGAGAAGGAGAGCGGGTAGGTCGCCGCGGCGGGTCTCTGACTCGACATCTCTTTATTTTCCTTCTCCATATAGATCTCATCCTCAAGAAGATGCGACCATCTCGTTGGATCCCTCTCATCGTTAGTGGGAGATCTGAGACGATTCGTCTCTCCAAGAGGAAGAGGGCTGAGAATGGGAGGGAGAGGGAGGGAGGAAAGAGCTGACCTTGCTCTTTTTTTTTTTTTTTTTTTTTTTTATCTACAGGTCATCTGCTGGGGAGTCACCCAGACCTTGATGGGTCTCGTCCAGACGTACACTCAGTTGCTCTCGCTGAGAGCTCTTCTTGGTGAGCTCCAGCTTCGCGACTCCCCTCTCCTCCCTCCCTCCCGCCCCTCGTCCCTCACACCCAGGTTCAGCGAGCAAGCCCCCATCGCCCAAATCCCGTAGCCTGCAACCTTCGGAGTGTTTTGAAAAGAATCTCGATCGGACGAGGGGGCATTGCCACGAACTCTGGCTCACATCCGCCTTCCTGCTTCCTTTTCATTCAGGTTTCTTCGAGTGTGGACTCTTCCCAGGACTTTCGTTCTACCTCTCGTCGTGGTACCCTCGAAAGGAATTGGGCTTGAGAATCGCCCTATTCTTTTCAGCTGCGACTCTTGCTGGTGTGAGAAACCTTCTCCTCTCTTTCACGTTTCCCTTTCTTCTCCCCTCTTTCCCGCTCCTACGACTTCGACTGATCAACGTTTGGTGTACAGGCCTTCGGAGGAATCCTCGGATACGGACTTTCGAAGATGAACGGAATCGGAGGGAAGGAAGGATGGTCGTGGATCGTGAGTCTCGTCTCTCCATCTTCCTCGAGCTCGCGCGAAAGCTGACTTGATTTCCCCTTCTTCTTATAGTTCATCATCGAGGGGCTTGTGACCGTCGTCGTCGGATGCCTCGCTCCCTGGTTTGTGTACGACTTCCCTACGTCGAAGCCTAGATTCTTGACTGTTCGTGTATCTCTCTCCCTCGCTCCGAGTCCGAGCTTCGAGCTTCGACTTTCGCTGACCCTCCTTCCTTTTTGACCAAACAGGAACCCGAGCGACTTCTTGTCATTGATCGACTCTACAAGGATACCGGAGTCGCCAACGTCGCCAAGTTCTCGTGGAAGCAGGTCCGAATCTCGCTTTGCGATTATAAGACTTGGTGAGCATCTCTCGTTTCGACGCGTGATTGCCGTCTTCCCTCCCTTCGCTGACTCTCTCGACCCTCTGTCCCCCAGGTTCTTCATGCTTATCTACATCGGAGTGGCGGAACCAATTTACTCTCAGTCCCTCTTCTCCCCTACTGTCATCGCTGCCTTGGGGACTTGGACGCGATCTCAATCTCTCCTTCTCACCGTCCCTCGTGAGCCCCGATCGACGCTTCTCTTCTTTTCGTACTCGCTCACCTTCGTTGCTGACTTCTGTGCTTCCCTTGCTTCCTTCCTCCAGCATACGTCCTCGCGTTCTTTACCACTGTTGGAACCGCTCTTTGGGCTGACAAGCTGCAGAAGCGAGGGTACTTCATGTGAGCCTCCGAATTTCAGATCGCGACGCGACGAGTCGGACGCCGGCTTACCATTCGCGCTTGGTCTCCTTTCTCTCACCTCAGGATGTTCTGGTCTGGACTTTCTAGCATCGGATACATCATCTTCTTGACCGTGCCTATCACGAAGCCTGGAGTTCTCTATTTCGCCGTTTTCCTCACCGTTGCTTCAATCGCACCCGGAATTGCTACCACCATCGCTTGGGTCGGAGCCAACTTCAGCAATCACTACAAGAAGTGAGTTCCTTTCTTCAATCTTCTATTCTCGGCTCCAACGGTCGCTGATCTCCCCGTCTCTCTCTCCCTTCCTCCAGGGCCACCTCGATGGGTTTGACTTTCACTCTCGGAAACGCTGGTGGAATCGTCGCTTCTCAAATTTACCGATCTCGGGATTCTCCTCGTTTCCTCCTCGGACACGGAGTCACCCTCGGCTTCTCTGTCGTTCGTCCCTCTCTCTTCCTTCACGTCTCGACGCGTTCGAAACCTCCCTTTTCTGACGTCTCTCTCCTTCCTCTCCTCATCCCACAGATGTGCTTTATCTGCTCCGCCACCCTTCACTTCCTCCTCAAGCGAGAGAACGCTCGACGGGACGCTCTCTACGGCCCTCCTCCTCCTGCTCCTCCGATCGGAGAGACTTACTCGGACGAGATCCTCAAAAACCTCGGACTCTACGGAAAGACTGAAGAGGAGATTGTCGATATGGGGGACTACTTGCCCACATTCCGTTATATCATTTAAAACATCTAGAACTAGATATCTCTCGGGTTCTCCATCTCCCTTTCCTTCCTCTTTCGTTGTTTTGGGCTTGCTCGGTTGTACGAACTCCATCTAGTCACCTAGACGCGTTGCGGCTACGTTTGTTGTGCTCAGCTCTTTCGTTTTATTTCTACTAATCTTTATTAATGCTCTGCTCTACCGACACTTTCGAACTGAGCTTCCACGAAGAAAACGAAACTGAACGCGAAGGAGAGAGCTCGACGCGACTCAGCTTTTCCTCTTTCGCTCTCGAATCTCGATGTCGTCGCGGGAAAAAAAAGCATTCATGTTGGCGAAGGTGGTAGAGACATCGGCGGCACTTCGAACCTGGAGGCAAGAAGGAGAGAACGCGATGGTCAGCGAAGCGAAACCGACGAGCAAGGATTTCGAAGAGGAAGGAGGGAAATATCTCGAAGCTCACCAAGTAAACAGATCTCCCACCCAATCTCCCGAGAAGTCAACTCCTCCCACGTTCCCCAACCCAGCAGCTCCTCCCAACCCTCCTCCATGCCCTCCTCCTCCTCTTCCCATCCCTCCCAACCCCATCTGAGCCGACGGATCCCAACCAACTCCTCCCTGCGCACTCGAAGCCGACGAGACCAAGTGATGAGGTTGGTGATCCGACGATCCTCCTCCTCTGACGTTGGAGATGTTGTTCCCAAGTCTCAAACCTGCTCCCGAGTCGTCGCTGCTTCCTTCCTCTTCCTCGTCGTCCAGCTCGTTGTTGTCTCGAAGAGCGGCTTCGGCGTTCCAAGCTGTTCGTCGCATGTCGGCGAGGATGGAGATGGTCCCGGATCCTGAAGACGAAGCAGCATCTCCACCTGGGTTGGAAGCTGGGGAGGAGATGAGAGGAGCGAAGGCGGAGGTGGGATGAAGTGCGTGAGCTTCTTTTACGGCAGACGTGAGGATCTTGGCGTATCGCTCTGAAAAGAAAAGAACAAACGAGGAGAAAAGGTCAGATAGAGAGTCGAGAGATGAAGAGGGAAGAGGATGTCTCTCACTCGACGTGGCCCAGTAAGGCGAAAGAGCGTTCAAGGCCTCGACAAGAATCGCCGTCTCGGGAAGGAGTGGTGAAGATTCTGCGAGGAAGACGAGAAGAACACGTCAGAAGAGTCAACGAGTAGAGAGAGAGAGAGAGAGAAAGGGGTGAGCTTACTGATGTAAGCATGAGCGACGAGAGCTCGAGCTCCGACCCAACACGTCCATCCGAAGAGAGGAGAGAGGTCCTTCGCGTCGATGGGTCCGCTGGTGGCTCCTGTCGGTGAAGAGTGCATTCCGACGAGAGTAGCGACTCTGGACATTGATCGAGCAGCCGAAAGGCACGAGATTCCGGCTGACTCGGAGGGAAGGAACGTCGGCGAGGAGACGGGAGGGTAGGCTGCTGCTGATTGAAGCTGGAGGAAGGAGAAAAGAAACGCGTCGAGATCGGATCAGCTAGCTCACTTCGAGCATCAGGAGGGGACGAGAGCTTACTCGTATCATCGTACTACAAGATTGCAGAGGGAATGATAGTTCAGAGAGTAGCTCCAAGAGGTAAGGGAAGAGAGAAGATAAAAGCATGCTCACGCGAAGAACAAAGTGCAGATCAGAGCTTTCAATCCTCCCTCTCCGTCTTCTTCTCTCCAGTCTCCTCGCTCCAGACGCTTGACCTTTTCCGGTAACTGCATCCACCAACCTAGAAGAACCGGATTAGAAAGAGAAGGAAAGGTCAGAGCGATGCATCGAGAAGAGGGGAGAGAGGGAGAGGAACGAACCTAGTAGGCGTTCGTCGTGAATACTAAACTCGGCGTACCAGGCCTGAGTCTCCTGAGTGTTGGCTAGATCGAGAGGTTTTCGAATGAAGGCGTGGACTTGACCGAGATGATGGATGAGGGACGAGAGGTAAGCGAAGAGGGAGATCGAAGGCGAGGAGAGGGGAGAAGGAAGTTGAGCGGTGACGAAGGGAGTGAGTTGTTGACCCTGAGCGTTCGAAGAGAGGTGAGATGTCAGCGTTGAGGTATTCGTCGAATTAAGGTTCTGAGATTACTCACCGCACCAGCCATGTAGCTGTCATCTCTGCAAGGCAACCGACGTCCAACATCCTCGTCCCCGAATTCGAACGCCCAGCCTGTCGACACCGACGCGTATCGATCGAGGATGTACACCACTGAGAAAACACAGCGAGAAGAGAGGTGTTCAGGAGGCGTCGGAGATACAACGTCCAAGGCCTCCAGGGCCCAAAGAGGGAAGAGAGACGCGTCGAGAACTCACACCAAAACAACCTCCTCCTCTCCTCCACCTCCATCCAGTTCTCCGTCGGCAAGAACAGAGCCGTCTTGTTCGTAGGGTTGTAGACCTTCTTTCCAGGACTCGATTTAACGTTGTTTTTCGCGTCGACGATCCCCTTCACGATCGGTTCCTCCTCCCCGAGATTTCCATGGCGAACTCCCCCCGTCAACAGACTCAGGACTCCTCCCCAACCAGTCGGTCCTTCCCCACTCTCCATCGAATCCAGAGCGAGGATAGCCAGAGCTTGAAGGGACTTGACGTTCATCGAGTCCATCGCTCTCATGATGCTGCGAGGCAACGTGATAGGGAGGGAAAGACGAGTCAACGACGAAGCGCGTCGAGAAGCAGGGAATCGAGAGAGGACGACTTACACCTTCTGCCTCGCGATCTGGTGATAGTACTTCTTGGACGTCGATCCATGTGACGTAAAGTGAGGGTTCTTGGAGAAGCGAAGAGCGATGCAGATGATTCCGTAGACGAGTATCGAAGGACGAGTTGCTGAGAGTTGAGGATCGACTGCTGGATGGTTTCCGGAGGTTGTCGATGAGGGAGTGAAAGGAGAAGAGGCTGGAGGAGTACAAGGTACGGTAAAGTCGGAGTGAAGTAGGAGAGGAAAGTTGGGATGGACGTGCTGGAAGAAGAGGGCGATCTGCGACGAAAGAGGGTCCAAAGTCAGTTCGAGAGAACTCCGAGGCGTAGAAGAAGGGAAACTGACGAGTTCAGAGACGACCTCTGGTGGGGGGGTATCAGAGACGTCTCCGTGATTGGTTGCTGCGATCGTTGGTGTTGATCTGGAGAACCGAGAAGAAAGAGAAGGGTCAGCTCAATCGCGCCTCGACGCGGAGAAGAAAGAAGAGACGAACGCCGAGATGCCCCAGAGATGTTCTTTTTGGTGAGACGAGTTTGACGGGACACTTTGAGTGTGTGAACTGTTCGAGCGACGGCGGAAATTCGACGAAGGAGCGGCCATCTGATTCGGTTTGCTGTCGAAAACGAAAGGGAAAACTGAGGTCAGTTCCAGCTTCCTTCTGGAAGAAGCAGAGACCGATACGTACCTTTCCTGCTCCATGATGCCCTCCATCATCCCTCCAACCATCCCTCCTCCTAAGGCCATCTGAGCAGCTCCCGTCACGGCCGAGAACGCGTCGAGGTGTTCGTTCTGACTCGAGATCGAAGGTCGCGAGTCAAAGTGATCTAGCGATCCTGATCCTCCTGGATCCCCGTGAAGAACGTTTCCAGGTGTGAAGCCGTCCATCGGGATCTGGTTTGCGAGGTGGAGAAGGGGGTTCTGAAGCTGGGAAGAGAGGAGGAGGTTGGATTGGTGCTGAGTGGACGAGGGAGCGTCCATGGTCGACGACGAGAAGGAGGACGAGCGGTAGTTGGACGGGGGTAGCTGCTGAGACGGTGTTGCTGGTTGATAGGCTGAAGTGGATGGTGTGGAAGGTTGGTCTTGGTAGAGGGATCGATGGTCTTTAGGAGGAGGGAAGTAGGGAGAGGGACCTGATCCTCCTGGAGTCGGTTGAGATTGAGAGCTGGAGGAGGAAGGTTGGTTGAGGTGGCCGTTGGCACTGCCGCTGGAGATGGATACATGGTAGTTCAGACGAGCAATCTCTGCTGCGTGAGCCGAGAGGATCTGCTCGATGTCGCCTACCAGAGGAGGGGAGAGAAGAAAACAAAAGGTCAGCTCGGTCCAGGAGGTAACCGAAGAAGAGAAGGGCAGATTTGCGAACCTAGACGTCGCTCAACCTGGCCAGCTCCAGTCTTGAGACCTGGCTTCATTTTGGTTCGATACTCGCACTCTCGACCTGTGAAGTTACAAGGCGGATGGGCAGAGAGATGGGAGGAAGGAGGCGAGGTCATCAGCTCTCGACTCGTGCTTCTTGTCTTTTTGCTGTTGGACTCACCGTTCTTGCTGCAGTTCTCGCAGAGTGGCTTCTCACCAGTGCAACGGATCTTGCGTCCTCGGCATGCTGAGCAACTCTAGGGATCGGAAGGCAGGGAGGACGCGGGGAGGAGGCCAGTGGAAAGAGGATACGGGAGAAGAAGGGAAGGCGAAGAGGAGGAGGAGGTCTTCGGGTCAATTCTGCGAAGAACGAGAGAGAAGCAGGCAGGGTGGGAGAGAGTGAGCTCACCTGAGTTAGAGGTCTGCCTGCGTCAAGATCGGATTCAGATTTGGGCATCTTGTCTTCTGGGACCCCGAGGGAAGGAAGGTGAAAGAAAGGACCGAACGAGGGGGAGGAGGAAGACGATGGAGGTTCGGGGCAAAGAAAGATCGAACGCCCATTTCTTCAACCACCACCACAGCTGCAAATTCGCATACATCGACACCTTTCCTCCTCTCTATTCTCAGCACGTGGAAGAGATGGCTTCGACCACCTTGAAGATCTGGGACAGAACGGTCTGCAGGTGGACGAGAGAACAGTCAAACAAACCATCCGAGCTCGCCTCGTTCTTCTCGAGAAAACAGCAGCTCCTTCGCTCGTCGCTAGCACACGAGCTTGTCTTGACTAGCAGGAATCTCAGGTGAGTCGCCAACAGGAAGTGTGCCGAAGAATGGCTTGGAAAGTGAGACGCAAGGTTGGGGGCAGAGTGAACGGGACGAGGGGGAAGGGGAGGGGAGACGTCGGTGAGCTCGACAGATCAAGGGGATCGGTGGCAGAGCGAGGCTCGCCAAGAATCTATACTTTAACCTTTTTACCTTTACTCGACTTGCCATCTTTGACATCCGACTCGGAGATAAGATGGAACAGAGCTAGCAGAACGTTCAGCTCTTCGAACACCTCCACGCTGCTCCTCGTTTTCAATCGAGCTCAACAGCTCAGATCGCGTTCACCTCTCTTACCTCCCCTTCGATCTTTTCGACTTTCATCTCGCGGACAAAGTCAAAGTAAACACCCCTATATATCCTCCTGCGAAAGCGATTTTTGGATTTATGATCGGCAGCAACGGTGAGCGGGTCGCTGAGTTCCCTTTGTCCTTTTCCTTTGATGGTTCGCAAACAGCCTCTCTCTGTCTTCTTCCCCAACCAAAATCACACTCGACTCACTTTGAGTTCTCTTCTCTTCTTTCTCTCAACCACAACAGTCCTCCCGAGAAGCCATGCTTTTCTCTTCCTCCTCCTCCTCTTTTGGGCTCTGTCTCTCCCTCCTCGCAGCGTCTCTCGTCTCAGCCAAACCTATCCTTCTTCCTCGAGCCACCGCCAACCTCGTCACCACCCCGCTAGGAAGCGTCCAAGGCACCAACGCCTCGTATGGAGGTGGATCTAGATACACGGTTCGATATGCTTCGGCTCCAAAGAGATGGGCGGATTCTGCAGTCGTCTCCAGCTGGTCGAAGACGTGAGCTCGTTCCTCATCTTCCTCTCTCCTCTCTCTCACTTCGAACGAAGCTGACGCGTTTCGCCTTCTTGTTGACAGCTTAGATGGAAGGGCTATGCCTCCTTCTTGTCCTCAGGCGGTCGGCTACTCCTCTGGGTCGACTTTCTCAGAAGACTGCCTTCATCAAGTAATCTACGCTCCGAAGAACGCGAAGAACCTCGCGGTGATGGTGTGAATCCCGTCTCATTCCAACCCCTCTCCGTTCAAAGCATGTCCTGACCTTCTTTCTTCGGCGCAGCTGGATCCATGGAGGCTCTTTCGTCGCTGGTTCTGCGAGCGCGCCAGGCTTGGACGGATCTCTGTTTGCTGAGGCGAATCAAGTCGTTGTCGTCGTTCTGCAGGTTTGTTCCTTTTCCTCTCTTTCTTTGCGCATTGAAAGGAATCCTGTTATCGAAAAAGAGACGCTGATCTTCTCTTACCTTCTCACTTTCATCCAGTACCGACTTGGGTAAGTAGAGACGCGTGTTGTCGAGTCGACGACTTCCTTCTCGCTACGCGACGCTGATGTTCGTTCTCGCTTGCTTCGCGTCTCTCCCTCAGTGTCCTGGGACTTCTTCCTCCTTCCGGTATCGCGAACAAGAACTTGGCCGTCCGGGATGTTGTCAACGCTCTAACCTTCCTTCAAAAGACCCTCGCCAGCTTCGGAGGAGACCCAGAAAAAGTCACAGTCGCCGGACAGTCGAGCGGAGCTCAGATGATCCGAGCTCTTCTTTCGAGCACCCAAGCCGAGAATCTCTTCAGAGCTTCGATTCTTCAGAGTGATCCGATGGTAAGTCATCCTCGATAACTCAAAGCTCGATCTACGGAGCTTTCTTTGTTCACTTACAAAACTGACGACGCGTCCCGTTTTCCATCCCTCCTCTTTTCCAACTACCATCACAACAGAACTACGGGATGTCTTCTCCCTCAACTACCGCCATCCTTGCTTCGGCCTTCTACTCCTCCCTCTCAGGATCCGCCTCCACCCTCGCCGCTCTCCAGACGCTCAGCATCGACAACATCATCTCCGCTCAAACCACCTTCGTCTCGGGAGCATTCACCCTCGACGAGAGCATCCCTCTCGCCTCTCCGATCCGACCTACGACAGGCGACATCTTCATTCCTCTCGACTTCGCTCAAGCTCTCTCCCAGAAGAAGCTTCCCAACACTTCGATCTGGAAACCGATGATTCTCACGACGACCAAGGACGAACTGGGATCCACCGTTGGAGGGCTCGCTCCCGAGCCCATCTCCGCAGATGACTACGCCTACTTTGTCTCCCTCTTTTCCCCTAATCCCGAGAAGGCCGCCGCGATTCTTGCCTCGAAGAACTACACCATTGGCCTTGAGAACGACGCGGCGAGGGCGACGCTGTTGAAGCTCGGGACCGAGAGCATTTGGACGTGCGCTGTTCGAGATATTGCTTTGCGTTTGAGGGAACACGGTGGATGCCCTTTTGTGGCAGAGTTTGAGCAAGGGAAACCGTGCGTAAACTACTTGAGCGACCGGAGCTCGTCTTCGAAAGGTTGCGCTCGAACTGACTTTTTCTTCCGCTTTCCTCTTTTGCTCCATAGATACGGACTTAATCCCTACATCCCATACTGTAGCGGAAAGGTTTGCCATGAGGACGACATCTACATGACTGTGAGTCAAAGAGAACACGAAGGGCGTCTCAATGCGCGAACTCTTTTCCTGACTTTCCTCCTCTTCCCTTCATTCCCTCCTACTTTAGTTCGGTACCTTCAGCATCGGCTTGATAGGTGCTGTCAGGGAAACCGTGGCTCGATGGGGGAACTTTGTAAAGACGCTTGACCCTACCTACGGCCCGTGAGTCATCTTTTCCTGCTGTCTCTCGGATCTCGCACCTGACGCGTCCTTCGATTTTCCTCCAAAGGAACGATCGTGAATGGAAAAATTACAATGGAGAGTCAACCACGCTTACTATCGGAGCTCGGATTGGTGGGACTGGTCGATCCGTGAGTCGTCGTCTGGCTTCTTCCCTTTTTCGACGCGTCTCCGTCCTCTGACTTTCCCCTTTCTTTTCTCTCAGTGTCCGGCCAAGTTTTGGGGATTCTCGCCTACTCTCTTCGACTGGCAAGCCTACTCCTAGCTTGCCATCCTTTTTTCAGCCTTCTCGCGTAGCTTTCTCTCACTGTGTTAGTCGCCTCCTCCACTCGACCCTCCTTGATTTTCCCTACTCCTGTCTTTCTCTCACTCTTTCTCGCTCTTTAGCCTCACATGCCCTCTCTCGCTTTCGTCTCCTAGTCGTTCGTTTCTTCCACACAGTCCTCAGCTCTCCCTTTCTCTCTTTCTGCCTCTCGCTCACTCTCCCCAGGCTCTCCTATTTATTTCCCTTGCTCCCACTCTCACATTTTTACCAAAGAGGTTATCGTCATGAATCCTTCACCACCACCTCGACCACCTCGGGTACGATCTCGTTCCCAAAGTCGTCCCGCTCAGCGAAGAGGTGTTCAATCGACCATTTCTTGCGAGGGAGGACGTCCGAGTAAAGTTGATTCTTCCCTTCGCGGAAGCGATCGACGGCGACGTTCCCGATCATGGCTGTCAAAAAAATGAAGGAGGAATGCAGAGGAGAGGGGAGGGGCGAAAATCAGTTCCAGGAAGCGACGCGACGAGAAAAGCGAGAAAGAGGAAAGACAGAACGAACCAGCGTTGTCTGTACAGAGCTCGATCGGAGGAACGATGAGGCGCATAGAGTGTTTATCCGAGAACTCCTTCAGCCTAAGGAGGAGGAAGATAAGGAGGAAGAGTCAGCTTCTGGTCAAAAAAAAGAAGAAGAACGACGAATCGAAAGCTCACCTCATCCTCAGGTACTTGTTGCTCGCTACTCCTCCGCTCAAGACCAACGAGCTGAGGTTCAACTCCCCATCGAATCCCTCGCGCCCACTCTTCCTCTCCTTATTCCTCTCCCTCCTTAACTTGTTCTTCACAAACGTCAATCTCTCCAACATCATCTCCGCGACCGTCTCCTGAAACGCTCTCGCAACGGCGACCTTCTGCTCCAGCGTGATCGTTTCCTTGTTGTGGGCGAGGTGGTGAGCTCCCGACTCTGGAGGAGCAAAATCGTGGAGGGCAGCAAGGGCTTGGTCGATGGGAGCTACGAAGGAGAACTCGGGGGTGGACGGTTTGGGGAGCCAGAAGGGTTTGACGAGAGACGGGATGGGGAGAGGTGGTATCGAGGCTGCTAGATCCTCTACGGCGCGTCCGAAACCGTAGGTAGGGTTGGACGGGATTCCAATCTCGGAGCCTACTCGATCATAGGCTACGCCGACAGCAGTGGCTCCCGTGTCGACGATGATCCGATGGTCGTCGTACGAGGTTGAGAGGAGGATTTGACTGTGACCTCCAGAGATCAGAAACGTGAGGTAGGGAAAGGTTGGAGGGTCCTCCTCGGTCATGAGAGGAGTTAGAGCGTGGGCTTGCTGCGAGAAGCCGAAAGAAAGTCGAGCAACGATCAGTTTCGGTCGAGTCTTCGGAATAGACGAGGACGAGAAGAACGACGAACCATGTGGTTGACTCCGAACAGAGGCTTCCCAGTAGCTGCTGCTAGAGCTCCAGCTGCGCTACATGATTTGTCCAAGCAGGCTTGCATTCTGAAAGGAAAAAATCGGGTCGAGTCAGGTCTCGTCGCGACGATGAGAGAAAAAGCGACGAACCCAGGTCCTTGTGTGAATCTGAACGACGGGAAGGCAAGAGCACATGTCAGAAGATAACAAGAGACTCCTCGGGGAGAGCTAAGGTCTGAGAAGGAAAGGAAAGCTCACGCGATCCCATCGATCTCGTCGAGAGTGACGGAGGCTTCATCGAGGGCTTGTTTGATCACTCCAGGCTACCAAAAAAAACATGTCGAGGGAGTCAGATGCTGCTGCAAATTTGGAAGAGATGTGAAAGGTCTCACCATCTCCTTCGTATGAGCGTTTTGAGCCCAGAGAGGATGGATACCGCCGAATTGGGCTGAGAAAGTGAGAAAGAGAAGGTCGAAGTCAGTTCTTCTGTCCGCCGTGCAGACCTAGAGCTCTCGGAAAGCGAGCTGGGGGGAGCTTTGAAACTGTGAATCCAGCTCACCGTGAAGATGATGCTGCTTCTTGACTACGTTGGAGAGGATCTTCCTGTCCGAGTCGACGACGGAAGCGCAAGTGTCGTCCGCTGAGGATTCCAAGGCGAGGATTCGAAAGTAGGACGGTATTGGATAGGGTAGGGGTCGTGGAGAAGGTGTCGGTAGCTTTGAAGGGAATTGTGGTGATGTGGAGTAGGCAGGAGAATGGGGAGGACGAGTTCTTGAAACAGAGGAGGGGAGGAAGGAGGAGGAAGCAGGAGGTGAGCTCGACGTCGACCGACGAGCCAGCTTGAAGGTTGCTGAGGATCCAATCGACGATTTCCGGAAGCAGCTACAGCATGGAGGGACTATTGATCCACCTATGCGCTGAAGTTGGAGCATCCGAAAGGTCGTTGGTGGTCGTTAAAGAGGACCTGGCGAAGATGGTGACCTTTCACTGTTGAGCTTTCGAGTTCCACTCTCGCTCCTTCCCTTCCGACCCTCATCTCCTTCCTTCCATCCACTCTACAAACTCTCTCAAACACTTCCAAGATGGCTCTCAATCTATCTACCCTTCAGCTGGTCCCTCTACCCAGGACTCGATACGACGAGGACGGCCAGGATGTCAAGGAAGGGCAGGAAGGCTACGAGGACTTGTCAGATCCCGAACCCGAGTTCGACTTCCTCTGCGATGTGACTCGACTGATCAAGCTCAACGGAAAGGTCATCGGGAAGATTGAGGCATGTTTTGTCAAGAGAGAAGAGATGCAGGGAGGTGAGTCGAGCGCTAGAAGAAGGAGATCGAAGGCGTCGGAGTTGGAGCGACCCCCCCTTCCCTCTCTCTTCCTCTGTCTCTCCTGCTGATTCTAGAGTTCCACAGCTTGATGGATGAGCCTTCTCAGGAGGTACGCGGAGCTGTATCTACTTTCGCAGCGATCGAAGAAGCTGATCTCGGGCCTTGTTTCTAAACGTTCAGCTCTGTGATTTTGCCGTCACTCTCTTCGACTATATGGGATCCCTCAGAGAGGAGTTCATCGCTCCCGATGGAAGGAAGGCTGGAACTGGAGTCTTTGGTGACGAGCTCTCCGAAGGGTCCTTCGTCTGTGAGTCCTTGCCTAGCGACGGACGCGTCGCTCTCTCTTCTTTGAAGCTCACGATCTCTGCACTCGGGTTTGTCCAGACATCACCGAGATCAACATCAAAAAGCGAGAGCTTCGATCTCAGGGCGTCGGAAAAGCTGCTCTCGAACTCTTCAAGGCCTTCCTCCTCGACCCAGAGAGCGACAATCGTTCGTGGAATCAAGACCTCAATCCCGTCGAGTTCGTCTTCTGCTGGCCTGTCACGCTCTTCCACGAGCCCGAGAACTACGACCCGAACGTGCAGTCCTTCTAAGAGCCTAAACCTGCTCCGGATCCAGTCCAAGCAGCCAACAGAGTGAAGGACGAGAAGCGGCTCTTCTCCTTCTTCCAAGACGTGAGTTCGCGCTTCATTTTGGGTTTCCTTCCAACGCACTCATTTACTGATAATCTCTCTCGCATCTATAACGCCATCAGAATGGATCCCGACGTGTTGGAACGAGCGATTACTTTGCGCTCGCTCTCGATTCAAACCATCCTTCCAGACGACTTCCCAAAGGCAAGCACTCTGCTCACGAGCTCAGCCTGAACGCGTCCTCGCTTCCCTTGCCCTCCTCTAAACTCGGTCTCACACTTCTTTTTCTCGACCATCTCAACAGACGAAGACAATGTCAAACCTCCTACCCCTCCTGAAACTTCCGACAACCCCGAACGGGACTTCCCTCTCCACTTCAAGCTCGCCAACACCTTCCTCAACGCAGACGGAGCCGGTCTGGGCTCCTCGCTCCTCAGCTATATCCGCGACTCGCCTCTCTCCCTCATCCAAACTCCCGACTCGAAAGGCTGCACCCCTCTCCATATGGCAGCGGCCAAGCTGCTCCTTCCTGCGGTCCAAGAGCTGGTTGGGAGATCGAGGAAGGAGTTGCTCGCGACGACGTTCGACAGAACTACGCCTTTGGAGCTGTTGAGGGAGGAGAGGGGGAGGTCGGAGGACTTCAAGAGGGCGTTTGGGATTACGGCGAAGGGACCTCAGGATGCGAGGGATCATCTGTGTGAGGCTTGGTTGAAGAAGGAGACGGAGTTGGAGGTCGCGAAGAACGCGAAGAAGAGAAAGCCGGATGAGGAAGCTGAAGGGGGTGAGGGAGCTGGTGCTTCGAGGAGGAAGGTTTGATTTTCGAGGCTGGTTCTGTACGATATACCTTTCACGATCATACGTTGTCGCTGCGTTGAGCGGTCTCATCTCCTTCTTTCTCCGAAGGAACGCGAGAAAGTAGGAGTCAGAAACATTTCCATTTTGGGTTTGTATTTTGGTGGAGTGAGGGATGAGAGTCCTTTGGAAAGAAGACCGAAAGAGTAGCTAGTGATGGAGGTAGAGAGAGGGAGTCATGATGCGAAAAAAGTACAAGCATAGGGAGAGAGAGAAAAGGGAAGGATTCGATCAAGCTGAGGCGAGACCACTGATGAAGAGATAGAAATCGACCTGAGAAGCCTGGAGACCTTTCGAGTAGATGAAGTGGGATGAGACGTAGGCCGACCAGAGAGCTCGGAGGTACTGTGAAGGCGAAGGGAGGAAGCGAGGTCAGCCTGACGAACGAGCGAAGACGCGTCGCGCGTGATCGAAAGAAGGAAGAGGACGAACCTCCTCCGGCAGCCTCTTCATCAGAGTCTCAACTCCGACCTGGTCAATGAGAGTCTTGGGGATAGCCTTCTTGAGCACGGCCTTCGTGGACTCGACCTGCTCGTAAAGGATGCTCTCCTCGAGCTCGACCTGAAGAGCGTTGAGACCACTCGAGAGCTCATCACTGAGCAGCGAACGAGCGACGGCTCCCTTCTGCGCGGAAGAAAATCGGTAGGAGAGAGGTTAAGAGGTCAGTGCGAGCATTCGAAAGAAGATGAGGATCGAAGAAGACGCGACGAGACGAAAGGTAAACTCACTCGACGAACGTATTCCGACCAGATCGCCTCGAACTCGAGCCTTCCGTTCTCGCAGATCTTGGCTTGAATGTCCTTGACGTAAGCCGAGTAGAAGGACGAAGGCTTGTTGTTCTTGAAGACCATCAAGTCGAGGTACTCCGCGTCGGAAAGACCCAGACCGGCGAGAACCTCCAGCGACGACGAAGTGACTCCTCCCTGAGAAAGATCAGAAGAGAATGATTCAGCTACAGCTTCTTACGAGTGGAAGAGAACGAAAGATGAATTGCGAACTGACCTTGTTCGTCGAACTATCCTTGAAAAGGATGACGCCTCGCTTCTCGAGATACAGACGAGCCTGCTGAGTGAAGAAGAGGTTGGCTCCCTCGACGATGACCTTGAAGTGGGGCTTTCCCTCCGCGTCGAAGAGTCGGGAGACGTTGGTGATGTTGACCGATTCGGGCTGGCAAAAAGAAGGAGAGATAGGACGCGTCAGATCGAAGCTCGAAGCTCTTGACTCGACGAAGCTGAACTCACCCTTCCTCCACAGGGAACGAGAATATCGGCAGTGTATCGGAGATGAGCGACGTTTCGGAACGAGGTTCCATCGGCGATCTTCTCTCCGGCTACGAGGAGGAGGAGAAAGAGGGAAATTAATCCAGTGAGAGCTCGAACGAGTCGAGGCCGGTCGCGAGATCATCACTCACAAGGAAGAACGATGTCTTGCTGGTCAATGAGGACTCGGTATCCACCAGGTCCAAGAAGAGCGACGTTGAAGTTCTCGATAGTGAGTCGAGCCTTGGCAAGTCGAACGAGCTCGCTGGAAAGTAGAAGAAACCGAAAAGATGAGCTTCGTTCGCTCGATGGGAGGAGTCGACTCACGCTCGGTTGAGACCGGCTTGATCGTGGATGACTCCGGAACCGTCGATGATGGCGATAGTTCGTTCATTGCTGAGAAGGATCTCGTTCGATCCGAGATCTCCGTCGGGACCTCCGGTTTGGACCTGAAAAGAGAGGAAAGAGCGGTCAGCGAAAGCTTGAGGCGACGAGAACCGAAGGAAGCGAAGTTCACTTTCGTAACGTTCGACTCTTTCCAGTTGAGCTTGGCGTAAGTACCAGCCACGTACTGTCGGACCGACAAAGAAGTCATTCCGAACCTGAAAGACGAAGGAAGGGAAGGTCAGCTTCATGCTCGACGCGTTTCCCTCGACGGCTTCACCTCCCTTCTCAACCTCCCAAAGGAATACCTCTTCCTTTGGGGGAACGAAACGAAACGCGAAGAACTTACTCGTCGTGAGGGATTCCTCCAAGAGCAGCAGCACTCTTTCCCGTCGTAGCAGACTTCCACCAATCGGCTCCTCGAGATCGAAGGTGGTTGGCAGCCCAATCCATGAACCCGGCGGTTCCCTCATCGGGTCCGAAGAAGAGAATTTCCTTCTTGCCGTACAAGTCGACGATGGGTCCCTTGATACCGGGGGACTCTCCAGGAAGAAGAAGGTCGGCGATGGCGTCGATGTATCGCTCGAAGCAGAGTTGAGGGTTGGCTCCGAGGGAGGGAAGGATCGTTCCTTTGGCTCCTCTGCGAGTGAGAAGGTAAGGAAAGACGGGAGGTCAGCTGGGTTGATTCTTCGTTCGGTAATCAGTGTAAGGGGAAGAGACTGACCCTTCAGGGATATCCTTGTTCTTGAGAGCTTGAGTGGACGCCAGAGCGTAGTTCTCGTCGAACAAGTTTCTGAAGAAGAAGAACGAAAGTCAGCGACGCTCACTCTCTCCTGGCTTGACCGTCGACTCACCGGGCGTTGATGGAGTACTGCTCCTTTCCTCGAGAGTTGATGACTCGCACACCACCTCGAGCAACATCTCGGAATCGAATGTGGAAACCTCGGAAATCGGATCCGACGACGACTGGATAAAGGAAAGAGAAGAAGACGCGTCGATCAGCTCTCGAATCGGAGGAGAGAGAAGGAAGGAAGCAGACGTACGGAAGATTCCGAAGGGAGCCTTGGGGTATTCAACCTGGCAAAGACGAAAAAAACGAGCGGTCAGACGCGAAGAGGGACTCGACAGAACGAAGGGAAGGAGAACGTACGACAGGCAAGAAGTCTCCCTTCAATCGGAACGAAAGAGCCACTTTGGTAGGTTGGTACAAGTTCGTCTTGAGAACGGCGGAGTTGAAGACGAGGAAGGACTCGAGGATCTGAAGCTCGTTCTCGTTGGCGACGGTCTTTCGGATCTTGGCGTGCAAGTCCTCAATGCTGAGAGGCTGCTCGGTCTTGAGTCGCTGGTAACTGAGGGTAGGCATGAGAGACATGGTCTCGTCACTTGCAGGGTAGTGAACCATGGCGAACTAAAAGATAAGAGGAGAAGTCAGAGTGGGTCGAGCGAGCACGAGGGAAGAGGAGGAAACTCACGTTGATGTACAGCTGTCGAATCAGCTCGGGATGAGCGAGAATGACATCGTGGATCAACTCTCGAGTGAACGTCTCCTCTCTGAACCTAGACTTGATGTTGTTGAGGCTGGTAGGGAAGGGGGATGGAAAAGGTCAGCGTGTTTGCTCGAGAGCGAGACGCGTCGAAATAAAATACTCACACCTCAGCGTGAATCGGGTTGGTCTCGTCGAGAACGTTCTTGAGCTGGATGTACGAGGATCCGAGTCCTGGTGAAGCGATAGAAGCGTGATTAGTAAGTGAAGCAGGGGACGAGCGAGCGAAGCAGGAGACCGAAAGGGAAAGAGAGACGAACGGTTCGAGAAATGCTGGGAGAAGATCCAAGCAGCATAGGCGTACGTCGCTTCTTGAACAGCATGTCCTCCACCAGACTTGTCTCGAGCTCCGAAGAAGGGGTTATCCGGCAAGCAGTAGAGGAGGGAAGCCTCCTTGATGATCTGATGGATCGAGTTCTCGATGGGAGGAGCGTCCGAGTTGGGAACGCCTCGAAGGTAGATGGCTAGAAAGAGAAGAAACATGAAGCGAGGTCAGAGATATGTTATCCGGTATGTATGCGAAGGGAAGAGAGGAGCTTACAGATGACGGTGATTCCGTTGGAGAACTGCTCGACGTATTTTCGAGTAGAGCTGCGAAAAAGAGAGAGAAGTCAGCTTGAGCGTGAAAGATTTCAAGATATGGATATGGAGAGCTCACAAGAGACCGTAGAAGTGGTAGAGATCGGAGAGAGAGCTGAAGTAGTGGTGAGTCGAGCCTTGCTTGAACCCGACGACCATTCGCATCTCCCTCGATCCTTCGACTTCGTAGACCTCGATCACCTGGTGGACAGAAAGTTGAGGAAGGCATTTCAGTAGATGCTCGAGCTTCTGACGAGATGCTCTGAAGGACTCACAGGAGCTTGCCTCCTCTCGACCTCCCAAAGGATACCCTGGTAGATCTCCTTGGTGTTCTCGGAAGCCTTCTCGAGGAAGATGGGATCGGAGACCTCGTCAATGGTAGCTCGCTTCCCGTCGGTTCGAGGAGTGTATTCGGGAAGGTTGGATCGGTTGACGAAGTAGCATCGAACACTGAGGGAGGAAGGAAAGGAAGGAAGACGCGTCGTGTGAGCTCGAGCTGCTCTCTCCTTCCTTTCCTTGAGTAAGAGTCGATGGAGACTCACCTTTGAGTGCTCTGAGCAGAGATGGATCCAGAGGATCGGTAGGTCTCGAGACGGTAGCATCTCGAGGGAGTTGATGAGTCGAGGTAGAGGTTGTCGATCCTGGAAGGATACAGGAAGAGAAAGGAAAGGTCAGCTGAATTCTTTCCTTCCCTTTCAAGATCGATGTGACGGACGAACCTCTTCTCAACGGTAGCTCCGGGACCGTCTAGGCTCGTAGCGCCAGCTTCCGAGGTGTAGATAAAGACAGCTCCTGGTTATCAAAGAAATCAAAAAACAGAGTCTGATCAGTCTCGAGGAAAGGGAGGCCAGCTGGGGACTCCCCAGCGATTTCGTTGAGCTCGCTCGAATACGAACCTTCCTTCTTGCCATCCTCCTCCTCCTGAATCTTCTCAAGGTCGATAACGAGCTTCTCAGACGAGTGACGAGTGAAAGCGAGGATCTTGGCTCCGTAGCTGTGTTCGACAAGGAAAAGGAAAAAGAGCGAAGAGAAAAAGTCAAAAGTCAGAATCAAATGACAAGCCCGAGTTGACCGCCGAGATAGAGCTTGAGCTCTCTTTCGATGAGAAGTGGAGATATGAACTTACAGAGCCATGATGTGCTCAGCGATTAGGACGGGTGTCTCGTTGGCGAAGTAGGTGTCGTCGACTGAGGGGTTGGGAGAAAGAAACGAAAGAAGGGAGAACGATCAGCCCAACTGCAGACATCTCCTCCTCGACAAGCCGCCTGCCCTGATTCTTCGGGCTCCTACTGAAGCTCTCTCTAAAGAGACCTCATGAACGAGAGAGGTAGTACTCACTTCCAAGATGTTGGTAGAACCAGGTAACCTCTCCCTTGACGAGATCGAGAGGGATGAATCCTTGGGCTGAAACGAGCTTCTCGACTTGAAGTTCCTGTTCTCCCTTTCCAACAAAGACGGCCTCCTTGTAGCCTGAGATCGTGTCCTTTCGAATTCGATGGATGGAGGATTCCGAGTTTGTTCGACTGGGACTGAGAGATTGGTTTCCAGAGAGGAGAGGGACTTGGAGTCGAGGTGGAGGAGGGGATGACTAGAGGGAGGAGATGGAGAGACGAGACTGGTCAGCTGAGTTTCGAGCTCGTAGAAAGAGTTGAGGAGTGGAGAGGTATGAGGAGATAGGGAAGGGATGAAAGAACGCAAGGATGATGAAGTCGAGTCGCAAGAGCAGACCTCAGCGGCCTAACCTGGCTCAAAGGGGAAGAGGAAGGGACTGCACAACGAACGACAGGGAGGAGAGCGAGAGCCCTGACCTCGTCCCTCTTGGAACCCTCTCTTCCTCAAGAGTCCAGCATATCCAGCTTCCCAGGCTTCCACCCCATAACTGCTCCTCAACCTCCCAAGCTATCTCTGCATCGAAATCATCTCGCTCTCCTCGAAAGTTGAGCTCAACGTCCCCACACCCACCCTCTTGCCGCCGAAGCTCAAGCTCATTCTGCCGTGCCGCCAGCCAGCCCACCATCCTCCTCGACATCCAGCAAAGACATCGACGCTCACTCACAGTCATGATGGAAAAGGAAAACAAGGGTTGGGTTTGGGTTTTGGTTGATGTGGTTGGGGGCAGACCGGTCCTTTCTCTTTTCAACGAACATTTGGGCGGGCTCGCGGTCCTTCTTCGTCCCTCTCGTGACTCTTTCTCTTCTTCTGTTTTTTTTGCTCGCTCTCAACCTCCCTGGTGACCTGTCTGTTGCTTTCTGGCGCTAGAGCATCGCCATTCGCCCATGGAACCGAGTAGTTCAATGCTCAGATTCGATATTAACCCTCGAGCCGAGAAGGAACGTTGGAAAGGGAAGAAAAGGTCAGGGGGAGGCGATTCAAGATCTCACCGAACCCCCCGCTGAAAACCGACCCCTCACTTCCCAGGTTCAAAACAAAGAGAAGTTTTTACGTTTTCCGCTTGACGGAGCTCGCCTTTTGAGTACTTTGGCGCCCTGCTAAGAGTCAACAAACGAGGAGCCATTCAGCCAAACGAAACCAAAAACAAAAGACGAGATATCACGCTTTTTTTTCGTTTCCTTCGACTGTTCTCCCGCCTGGAGACCTCCTCGACCACGGGGACAACGCAGCTACGTTCTCGCCAGCTTCTCCCTTCTCGATGTCCAGAGCAACACGCTCGAACGTCGCGGCCCTCCCTCGGTAGATTGTGGCCTCGCGAGCGAGGGGAGGTCGACGCGTCGGCTTGAGCTGCTGAGACCCGTTCGCTCGCTGATTCCACGAAGGTGGCGATCTCTTCCATTTCGCCGACCCACTGAGATGGAAAGGTGAAACACGAGAGTTAGACGCCGGAAGGGAGAGAGAACAGAGAAGAAAGAAGGACGAGAGAACGGACCCTGTAAGCTTTGGGCAGAGCGCCGAGACTGGATCCAGAGACGACCTTGAGCACGTTGGGATTCGAGAGAGAGCTCCTCCAAAATAGCTGCTGAGGTTGAAGGAGAACAAGCGTGCGTGGCTGTAAACAAACGAAGATGAAACAGCTCAAATCAGCTCGACGCGTCTTCTTTCTCTTTCCCCTCCGACGTCGCGTCTTATCAACCAAACCCTTTCCTTTCTCACTCACAAAGCACCATCACCATCGCCAACCCTGTCAGCTCTTTCTTTCACGAACCCTGCGTATCCCGTCTTCGAAGCCTTCGCACTTTCCTCGGGTCCTTCAACGATGTTGACCTTCGAACCTTTCATGTTGTTGAGAGCGAAGAACGAATCAAGATGCGATTTGTGCAGGCTGGGGAGGAGGTGTGGAGGACCCGAACCGCATACATAGACTGAGAGGATCGTAAAAGTAGAAAAACGAGAACTGGAAAGCAAGGAAGGAACCGAAAATCTGGCACGGTCGACCACGATCAGTGAGGTCGAGCGACCCACCCGTTTCCCTCTACTTCCCAACCATACTTCCAGACCTTCTTCTCCCTGCCTCCGACCTTCCCAGACCATTCGATCATCCCCTCCTCTCTCCTCCCTTCGACCCATTGCGTCACTCCTCCTTGGCCGTCCGCGTCTTGAGTGGGGAGCGACGACGAAGGATGAACAAGTTTGACGACGATCTTTTGATCCTCCGAGATAGGAAATCGAGATTGGATGAGGATTCTGATGGGGTGAGGTTTGGTGTTCTCGACGGTTACCTGGTGAAGAAGGGGAAGAGGAAATGGAGGTCAGCGAGGCGAAAGAAGAACGCCAAAGGAAAGCGACGCGCGACGAACGAACCTTTTGGACGAAGGAGACGTTCTCGGTCTTGCTGCTGAGAATCCCTCCAGACGTGGTCTTGAACTTCTCCTCGGGGTGGAAGGTGATTCGGACTCCTGTCAAACACGAAGAAGGAGGATCAGCTTCGTTCGTTGCCTCTCGTCGCGTCTGCGAAATCGAGCGACTCACCTCCATCGACTCCCAAGCTGACTTTGAAAGTCTCTTCAGGGCTGACATTTCCCATCCTTCCACGACCGACGAGACTCCCGTCGAGGTAGATGGTAGTAGGTCCAGGGAGGAGAGGGAAGGGAGAGGCGTTCTTGACCGAGGCCTGAGAGGAAAGGAACGAAGGTCAGGTCGCCGGCGGCAGATGGTTTCGAGCCGAGACGAGAACTTACTTGGAGGAAAGAAGTAGCAGCGACGGAAGGAACGGTGATGTGGGCGATTTCAGCGTCGAGCTTGAGGACGGCGATGCTGAGAAAGAAGGGGAGACCAAAGGGGAGGTCAACTCGAACTTAAGCAGACTTGAGAGGAAAGAACTAGAACTCACGAAACCTTGTGAGCTCCTCCGTCACACTCGATATCACTCGTCCCGTCGATTCGGAAGACGGCACTCATCGTACCTCCCTCTCCATCAACCTCGGCGGTCTTCTGAGCGAACGCGTTCAAATCCTCTCCTCCCTCCTCGTCCTCTCCTCCCACCTGAGCGCTTCGAACCGACATCATCCTCTTCTTCATCGTGCTGCCTCCACGTGGGGCGGGAGGAGGAGCAGGAGCGGATCCGAACATCGCAGACGCCATGGGAGGAGGAGCTCCGTATCCAAACGGGCTGCCGATCTGCAGAGAGACAGGGAAGCCAAGACGGTAGGGGACAAGGGTAGGAATGGCCGAGCCGAGCGACGGAGAAGCGGTAGAGAGGACGATCTGGGTGTCGATCCAAGGTTCTCCGGTTGAGTTGGTGATGGAGGATCGATAGTGGATCTGGAAAGAAGAGCGTACGAGCGAATGAGCTCCCGACGAAACGACGCGACGAGAGAAAACGAAGAAAGAGGGAACGCACCGAGAGAGGCGCCTTCTGCTCTGGCTGATAGGATTTCCCGGACTTCTCGTTGGTGGAAGAGGTCGAAGAAGTAGTCTTGGCTCTGATATCGTAGATCGGCGACCAACCAGCTCCTTGAACGACTGAAGGAAGAGGAAGCGACGAAGACGTTGTAAGCACCGCCGACGATTTGCGATTGATGAAGACCTGCTCTGAGAAAATGATATGGCTTACCGTAGATCAAGACGAGGTTGACTGAAGCCTCTTTCACATCCTGACTTCCCGATTCCTCAATCTCGACCAAGACCCGAACCGTGCGTCGACGCTTCCCCAGCGTCTCCTCTGCTTTCCTCCTCTCCCTTCTGGACTCGACCGACTTTCCCTTCTCCTCCTGCTCTTCCTTCTTTCCGGCCAGCAGAACTTTGAGCACATTCTGAAGGGTTCGGATCTCCTCTTCCGTCTTGGTTCGAGATTCAGAGAGTTCGAGGGATTTGGTGGAGGAGAGGGAGAGGTAGGAGGAGAGCTCGGAGGCTGGAGTATTGGCAGGGTTGAGCTGGGAGGAGTAGGTTCGAAGGATGGTTCCTGTGAAACGTATAAGAAACAATAGATCAGCATCTTCAAAAGCAAAGCGAGCGAAAGGAGCACTGGGAAGAAACAGACGACGTGGAGGGAGGGAGGGAGGGAGGGCGGAAGCGAGGCGATGCGGGCTCACCTTGAGCGTCGATGGATTCAACGACCTTGTTCTTGTAGGCAATCTTCTTTCGAAGCTCCAGGATTCCGTCAGACTCTTGCTCGATGGGTTTGACAGTTAGAGGAAGGCAGATGACGTCGACTGAGAGGAAAGGAAGGGACGAGGAAGGGATCAGTTCGAGCTCAACATCTTCCCTCCTCCTCCCGCCACCACTCACCGATGGTTGCGGAGACGCCATCGTCCCCGTACCCCTCGACTCGAAGCGTGTCCTCCTCGACACCGTTAGGAAGGTTCTCGATGTCGATCTCGGTCTTGCCAGGCTGCAGAAAACGAGTGAACGAAACAAAGGAAAGCGGTGTGAGCAAGTGAGATGGGAGAGGGCGAGGGGCGAGCTCGACTTCTCTCTCTCTCTCTCTCCTTCTCTTGTAGTAGCTCACCTTCAGCGAGACCTGGAATCGACGGATAGCCTGAACTGTCTGAGAAGCTGCATAGAGAGTGACTTGGTGGGTGTTGGAGTCGTACGAGTCGACCTTGACTTTGTGAGAGGAAGAGGAGGACATGGTGGTTGGGAGGGAGGGAGGTCGAACAGGGGGCGACGAGGGAGGAGAGGGGATTTTCGCTAATTTATTATATGGTGAATCTTTCGAGGACCTGAGAGCTCGGTATGCTGAAGATCAAAGTATTTAGAAACCCTGGAAGGAATCCCACTCTCGTTCAAGCGAAAGGAGAGCAACTCGAGCGAAACGAAAAAGGGGGCGGAGGCGCGTCGCGTCTGGCTCGTTTCCTGGCCGCCACACCTCAATTTTACCTGGTTCTTCACCCCTGAGCCGCTCAGCCCGAGGACAACAAGTTATCTCTCAACTCTGTCTGAAGATATGTCAGGAAACGGCCGGCATTTGAAAAAGTAGAACCTATAACGCTTGTCGTACTAGCTCACAACTACGACCGGCTAGCTCAGCTGGTTAGAGCGTGGTGCTAATAACGCCAAGGTCTTGGGTTCGATCCCCACGCTGGTCAAATTTTTGCTGCCGAGAGCTCTGTACTTGTTGTGGTAGGACTGTAAGAGTGAAAGAACGGCAACGCGTCCATTTCGACTCCCGAGCGCCAACGACTTGCCTTTTGCGCGTTCTAGTTGAAGGAGATCATGCACGGGATGTATCGAACGAGCTGGGAGAAGGTTCGAGTCGAGTTGTTATGGAGTTGAGGGAGGGGGGATCCGATCGCCGTGGGATCGTTGGAAGGCGGGGAGGCGACGGACGCGGAGGGCTTCGAGACTCCAGAGTTTCGAGCTCACGAGTTGACCTCTGCAGCGAGCGTGAACGTAGCTGTCAATCTGAAAATGTTCAGGATCAATTTCAAGGTCAGTTCTCAATACGTTCCAGAAGTTTGAGCCCGAAAAGATTATCCTGAGAGTGGCGAGGTAGCAAACCGTCGACGCTCTCGTTCTCGTTCTCCCCGCTCTTTCCCTTTCGATGACCTGGTCTCACTTCCTCTCAGAGTCTCCCTTCCGACCTTTCTTAGCGTTCTCTCGAACTTGCTACATAACCCTTTGTGCTTCCCGCACATATGCTGATAAGCGCCTAGATAACTCGAGAAGGAGGTCCGCTCATGGTCGCGTCCAAGATCTCCCTTTCTCTCTCTCTTCTGTTCTTCCCCTTCCTCCTGCAGCGACCAGCAGAGGCGAGCAGAGGGGTTTAGATCTCAGATATTAGAGATAAGAAGAAGAAGGAGCGAACGAAGCAACGGAACCAGTGAGGTATCAAAAGAGATGAAAAACGAATCCAAACGAAAAGAGAATGAAAAAAGAAGAGAACGAACGAGCACGACGACGAGAAGAAAGGAACGAACCGAGAGCGGACTCCCAAGGGGAGCTACTCGACAACAAAGAGATCAACAACGAACGAAATGAGAGGAAAAGATGAGCCCTAAAACCAGAGAGTGAGTACGAAACCGAAGAAAGGAGCAGAAAGGAGAAGAGAGGGAGAGAAACAAAGACGCGTCGATCTAGATCTAGTTGGTCTCGGCGTATCGTTTGAGACCCTCGAGAGCGTTCGAGGCGATCTCTTTGAACTTGATGATGAACTGGGTTCGTCGGAAAGAAGGAACACGCGAGAGTCAGCGAAAGAAGAACAGGGAGAGGAAGGCGGGAGGAGAGAGAGAAACGAACCTCCGTCTGGGCAATCACGTCAGCGATGGTGTCGTCCCTGATCTTGTTCGTTCGGTGGACGAGCTTGCCATGTCTAGTACAGAGGAGGAAAGAGATGAGGAAGAGACCTTCAGCGAGAGAAGAGAACAGAGTCGCGAGGGGAAGAAAGGAGAACAGAGACTCACTCGATCTTGAGCGACTCGACCTTTGATTCAGCAGCGATCAAAGCCTGACGAGAAACACCTCGAGTGGAAGCGATATCCCTCTCCACCTGTTGTTGAGCAGCGAGAAGAGCGGCGGAGTCTTCGGTGTTGGCCTGAAAGAAAGCAAGAAACGAGAGAAAAGGAGAGCGTCAGTTGGGATCGTTTCTCGCGAAGAAAAAGAAAGAAAACACGAAGGACTCACCTGCTTCTCCGCATCAGCATCCGAGTTCATCCCCCTCAGCTTCCCCGCCAGGATATCCCCATCGTCCTTCAGCCCCTCCACCAACTGCAGCAACCTATCCAACTCATTATCCACCCTGATGATCTCCGCTTCAACCCTGCTCTTTTCCCCCCTCTTCCCCTCCGCAAACCTCATCAACCCAGGCCTAATCCGACCACTCACATCCACCCCTCCCAGAATCTCCGAACTCGTCGCTCCATTCAGGTTCAACTCCATCGAGTAATCCTCCCCGACGCGTCCGGTTTGGTGGTCGACGGGAGGAGGGTGGATCCCGAGTCGGTAGGCGAGGTTCATGTACTCGGTAACGTAGGTTTCGAGGGAGTCCCCACGTTTGGAGACGGCCATCTCGCGTTCGTAGGCGTACTTCTGGGCTGAGAGAACTTTGGTTCGGATGTCTTCGAAGGAGCGGGTGAGAGTTTCTTTGTCCGAGTTCATGCGGGAGACTTCTTCGGGGGAGAGACCTTGTTGCTTGACAGCGGTGAGGACTTGGAGTTTCTCTGAGCGGAGGAGGGCGGCTTCGGATTCTGGGAGGACGAGAAGAGGGAAGGAGGAAGAGGTGAGCTCGGATTCGACTTCGATGCGTCTCTCTCTCTCTCGCTCTCGTTCGTTTCGAAGGTTGAAATTGAGGTAAGGAGGTACTCACGAAGCTGCTCAATCGTCTCCAATAGTGTCTGAATCCCCTTCGCAGCCTTCTCCTTCTTCCCTTCCTGATGGACGATGGTGTTGTTGTACTTGACGAGATCCTCGTTCACAAGTCGGTACTCCTCGTCGAGAGCCAGGAGGGGGTTCTGGCACGGCAAAGTCAAGCAGAAAAGGAAGGGAGGAATTCAGTCGAAGGAAGATGCAGTCGCGAAATGGGCTCCTCGAACTCGAGAGGAGGGAGGAGGAAGAAGGAGAGAGAGGGAAACGAAAAACTCACGGGCTCTGAGGTAAGAGCCTTGAACTCAGCTTCCTGGTTCGCGACCTCGTTGTGAAGAGCCTCTCCACTCTCGATGATGTCGGCGAACTTCCTCTCTACGAACGAGGGAAGGAAGATGTACGGAAAGGTCAGTTCAGCTCGCTCGAGTCGCGAACACTCGTCCCGGCTGAACGAACAGGAAGAGAAGCGGAAGAAGGACTCACCATAGTTATCCTCCAACTTCTGATCCTCCTCCGGGAACTCCTCAGCTCCATCAACCCACTGTCGATACGTGTTGACCATGTAGTCGCGTTGAAGGAGGACGTCGAACGTAGGCGCGTCGAGAGGGATCTCCTCGGCTGGAAGGAGCTCGTAGTCCCCGTAGACTTCGCAGGTGATCCAGTTTCGTTTGAGCTGGCGCGTCGAACGTAGAAAAGGAGAGAGAAGCGTGAGCTCCAGAAGGGAAGGGAAGGAGGAGAGGGATGGAAGCCGCGAGCCGGACTCGAATCGAAAAGAGGAAGCTGAAGGGCGGTGGACTCACATCCGACAAATCCACCAACCAAGCCAACATAGCCAACAGACTCGGCCACTGATGCGGACTTCCCGGAGCACCGATGCTCGTCCTACTCAACGTATCCACCGCCGGATACCTCAGATCCTTCAACACTCCCAAACACTCCTCCTCGAACTTCTTCCCTCCCTTCCCGAACACGTAGTCCTCGTCGATCACACTCTGACAGAGGAACTTGAACATGAGTTGAAACTCCTGCTGAGTTGGCGAAGTGACTGATTTCTGGTTGATGGCTGGTGCTCGAGGGGATTGGGAGGCGAAGTAGGTGAGGATCGATTGGTGGCAGGCGGCTTGGAAGAGTCTGTCTTTGATTGGACGGGTGTCTTTTTGGTGTTGAGCTGGGAGGAGAGTGGAGCCGTGGGAAGGAGTAATACCGGAGGGGCGGGGAGCGTAGGTTGAGGAGCGACGAAGGGAGCTGTGGAGGTGGTTTGGAACAAAGGGGGAAGAAGGAAGGTGAGGTCGAGAGGTTGGAAGGCGTGGAGGCGCGTGTTCGGATGAATGGAGAGTTGGCGATGGCGCATATAGAGAGTGATAGAGGGTACGAGGAGGGCATAGGAGGAAAGGGAGTGTATACATCAGCTCCAACGAGACGAATGCGACGCGAAGGAAAGGGAGGAAGGAAGGAGAAAGGTCAACTCACGCATTCCCTCCTCCTCTCGGTGTCCTTCCATACATCCCTCCATCCCCTCTGTTCCCACTCGGCGGCCCTCCACCTGCAGCACCCTGACTTCCTCCTCCAGCCCCGTATCCTGAACTGGCTCCAGCCCCGACGACCGCTGCTCCTCCTCCGCTGTTGTGCAGCTGGGTCGTTCTCCTTCCTTCCCTCGGCGCTCCTCCTCCTTGAGCTTGTTGAGGCTGAGGCTGAGCTCGCATAGGAGGTCCTCCAGCGAGGGACATTCTGTTAGGGTTCATGGATTGACGATTTGTGTTGTTGGGTTGTTGGGACGAGACGAGGATGGATTGTTTCTTGATGGCCGAGGAAGGGATGGGAATCGAAGAGGAGGACGAAGGAGGTTGAGGTTGGGTTGAAGATTCTCCGAGGAAGGTTCGACGTCGATCCATGCCAGGGGAGAAGAGTTACTGAGAGAGGGGAGAGGGAACGAAGGAGGATGGGGCGAAGGGAGGAGAGAGGGGAGCAAGGGAGGAGGAGGAGAGCAACAACAACTTGAGCTCGAGGGATAGGAGGTTTCGTCGCGTCCGGAAGGGATCGAGATCTGTAAAAGTATACAGTTCGAGTTGATAGATCAGTACTTATTAAGGCTGGCTTTCGAATGGAGAAAGAATGAAGTCTCTACGAACCTTGGTTGTCGCTGGATGGGTGTTCTTTGGAAGAGAAGGAGAAGAGGGAGAGAGTCAAGGTTGGTTTCGAAAAGCAGGCGTGGGAAAGTCGATCAACCTCTCCTCGCCTTCTCCTTCGCTGCCAACCATCACCCGCCCGCTTTTTTTCTCTCAGATGGGTCTCTCAACGCTAGAAGTGGTCGCTCAGGGATCACCCGTCGTGTTTGCTACTCTCTTTAGACGTGAGTCCTCAAGAGGAGAAGGAACAGGACCACACAGCCCCGGAGAAGGACGAAGCTCAACTCGTTCTCCTTCCTTCCCCCTTCCTCTCTTCTTTCCGGGCTCTCGTAGATTTTCTCAACAGGAAAAAGACAACCAAGGTCAGCCTCCTCTCCTAGTGAAGCTGCCTCGAAGATCAAGCTCACCTCTCGCCATTTCGGTTCGGTCGATTCAGGACTCCAAAGCTCGAGATGAGTTTCTCTTCGACGAAGCTTTCACCGTCATGAAATCCTTCTTGGAAATTGCAACAAAGTCAGTCATCATCTCTACGCTTTTTCCTATACTGCTCGAATAAATCAGGTCGTAGGGAGGTCAGGTATGGGAGATCTCGAGCTCGGAAGACGAGCTCCGCTTCAAAGCTCGAGCTCGAAGATATCGACGAGAGACGAGAGGCCTCATAGAAGCTCGAAGCGAGCTATCTAGGCGCAGCACATACCTCTCCGACGTCACGATATCTCTGTCAAAGAGCCCTTGAGCTATGGGAGCTCCAGGACGAGCTGGAACAAGCGAGCTGCTCATCAGCCCAAAGCGTTCCGTTTCGGCGACGCTCGCTGTTTCGCTTCCTCGAGCAGCTCTGGTTGAGGCATAGTAGCCGGTAGAGCTTTTACTTGGGCGTAGTACCCTCATATGGTACATGGTATCTCAAACCTGTCGGAGAAGCTCCCAAAGCAGCGGGCCAAATGACCACGTTCCCTCCTCGTCTCCCCGAGATTCGAAGTTGACCTTTCATGCGTCTTTCTTACTGTTTCTCACCTCCAGGAACACCGTAGAAGGTCAGAACGCACGCTCTCAAATATGCTTTCCACTTCTACATGTTAACGTATCTTCACTTCCTTTGCAGACCTCCAACGTTTCTCCAACACCCGGATACCCTCCCCTCCCTCCATCCTCGTCCTCCCCATCCTCATCCCCCTCTCAACCTGCCACCTCGCAGCCTCCCACCTCCTCCGTGCTCTCGGTGGTATCGAACAAGCCCGCAAGATTGTCGGTGGATCGGAGTGGTGGCAGGTGAGGGGAGTGAAGGGAGTGGAGGGAGAGTGGATCGTGGTGAAGAAGGATTGGGAGAAGAGGGAGAAGGAGGAGAGGGAGAGGGAGAAGGAAAGGGAGAAGATTAGGAAGAAGAAGAAGAAGGAGGCTGATAAGCATCATGCTGAGAAGGAAGGAGGTGGGGACGGAGGAGAGGAGAGGGACACGACTGGGATGACGGAGGAGGAGATTCGGGAAGAGTACGAGAAGGAGGAGATGGACGAGATGAGGTGTATGCTGTACATCCACGGAGTGAGCACCCCTTTTTTCTATGACCTATCCTACCGAGCTCGCTGAACTTCTACGCGTCTTTCGGTCCACAGGGAGCGTACTATTGGGGATCGAGTTCGTTCCCTTTTCATTCTTCCTTCTTTCTCCTCTTCGAGCTCAAGAGCTGATCCTGTCGCCGTCATCGCAGTCAACACCCATCGGTATACGATTTGGAGGTACGCGAGGAAGATGAAGGGACGATGCTTCGCTGTGAACTACGTGAGCTCGCTTTCCTCGTGCTTCGTTTGGTTCGAACCTGACGCGTCTTCCTTCATCGCTCGTCCTTTCTTCTCGCCAGCGGAAAGCTCCCCAGTATCCTTTCCCATGTGCTCTCCAAGACTGTCTCGCTGCCTGTATGTCTACTTTCTTTCCTTCCCTCTCCCACCCCAACCGATCCCGACGCGACTTCCTTTCTCCTTCTCTCTGCTCACTCCCCATCTTCTTCCTTCGTCTCGCCTATAGACCTTTACCTCCTCAACCCACCTCCAGAAGCCAAGCACAAGCCCATCCCCGCTTCCCAGATCATCATCGCGGGAGATTCAGCAGGAGGAGGGTTGGTTCTCGCTCTGCTGCAGCTCGTTCGAGATGCTGGACTCGAGCAACCGGCTGGAGCGGTGGCGATTAGTCCGTGGGGAGATTTGACGCATTGCTTGTGAGTGTCAGCTGACTTGGGTCAGAGAAGTGGGAGAAAGAAGTGGAAAAGGGACTGACGCGTCTTGATCTTTGTTTCTCCAGCCCGTCCGTGATGGAGAATTTCGCGACTGTGAGCTTCTCTCGATCGCGACGACCTTGAGGGAACTCGTTACTGAAACCTGTTCATCTCTCTCTCCCAGGACGTCATGCCTCCCTACGGATTCATCCACGTTCGTCGTTTCGCTTTTCTCTCCTGCCTCCCTTCGAGCGTCCCCTCCTGACCTTTCTCCCTTCCTCTTCCTCCCTTCCACATCCTCAGAAACCTTCTACCCTCTGGCCCCCACCTCCACCCGAGCTTTCTAACCGAGTCCAAAGCACCCTCCGAGACAAAGTCCGCGAAGCAGCGTCTCGACTCCATTCCTCCGACAACCACTCGTCCGACGCCTCCCCCAAACCTCACTCCGGCGAAAATCACCTCCACCGAGTCACCTCCCGAGGCGACACCAACATCCTCAACGTCTCCTCTTCCTCTCACTCCATCGCCGAATCCGAATCAATCTCTCCCGCTCCCGCCTTCGCCATCCCCGACGAGCCTACCGCGAGCGACAGTACAACGAAGGGAGACGACGTTCTTCCTCCTCTCGCAGCAGACGGCTCCGACGCAGGATCGACCTCGACCTCCACGAAGATCAAGACGACCGTCGACGAACGCCAAGCTAGTCGAGAGCTTCATCCTACGACGAAGGGAGATGGACTTGGAGGAGGAAAGGAAGGAGGAGAAGGGAAACCTCCTGCGACGACGAACGAAGGGAAGGTTCACCAGAGCACGGCCGATCCGACGGACGGGAAAGACATGGTTTTGGAGATCGATGGGAAGAAGGTCACTATCGTAAGTTCAACATCTTCACCTCTCGGTTGGCAGACGGCGAATTCTCGACGCGTCGAACAGAAAACTGACTTGGTTCTTCTCTTCTTTGTAGCGAGGTCAAATCCAACTCTACGCAACCAATGCTCAACTCCCTCATCCCTACGTCTCGCCGTGTTGGGGTTATCTAGGAGGACTGTGCCCGATCCTGGTCATCGCCAGTGACAAGGAGTTGTTGCGGGACGAGATCGTTTACATGTAAGCTCTTCTTCTCTCTTCCTCGTCTCAGCGTCAGCGACTCTCTTGCATGGATACTGACGTTCCGTCTCTCGTTGTTTTCCTGTTCCTGCAGCGCTCACAAAGCTGCTCATCCAGATCGATACCCGATCCCAGATCACGTTCGAAAGCTGATGCCTTGCCTCGAAGGGATCGAGGAGAGATACCAGCCTACGAAGGTTCATCTGCAGATTTATGATGGTGAGTACTCAGTATCACTCTCTCTTCGAATCATCCAGCGCGTGAAGATCCAACAACTGAACGATCTCCTTTTTCGCCTTCATCGCGTCTCTCGCAGAGGTCTGCCACGTCCTTCCCCTCTACTCCATGACCACTCCAGCCAAGTACTGCTTCCGAGCCATCGCCTCTTTTGCAAAATTCGTCACCGGTCCTCCTCAAAGTCTTTTGGCTACCACTGCCCTTCGCAACAACTACACCTCCCCTCCAACTCCCATCACCTCTTCTCCCCTCGCCTCCCCCCTCCCCTCCCGGGCTTCATCACCAGCTCCTCCTCCTATCTCAAGTTCCTCTTCGCCTCAGCCCATCTCCTTCTCTGATTCTCCTCGACCTTCCTCGTCCTCGTCGAATCAAAGTCCAAAGATCGTCTCGGACCTGCCGACGACTCTCTCGCCTCAAGGAACGCTCGACTCGTCGTCGAAGAAAGCATCGGCGGATTCAGCCTCGAACGCGAGCGGGAAGAAGCGAGCTCATCTATTGAGCGAGGATGCCTCGGGAGGAGGAGGAGGAGGAGGAGGAGGAGGCTCAGATCGTCAAACGACCGGAGATGTTGCTGGACCGAGGTTCGGAGAGTCGGGAGAGGACGGTCCTGGGACGGCTGGAAACCCAGCGATCTACGCTGTCGGTGCTGGAGGAGTGAGTGGGCCGTCTTAGAACCCCTTTGATCCTCCGAATCTGAGCTGACTTGCTTCCTTTCGATCGATCCCTTTCGCAGGGCGATCCCTTCGTCGGGGACGGAATGATCCGCGAACGCGTCTCGACTCGAGGAGTCCTTCGACCTCTCGAACCTGAATCGGAGATCCCTTCACTCCATCTTCCAAAGGAGGAGCTGGGAATGATCAAGGAGCTACCGGCGAAGAGGTACCTTACCGGCCAGGGGCTCTGGGATGTGAGATATGCGTGAGTTGGACCTCTCCTTTCCTTTCCTTTCCTTTCCCTCTTTGCGTCTCCCTTTATCTGCGAAGCTTCTATTCCAGAGCTTACACTCTCCCGTTTTCTCCACTCGTTCTCAATTTTGTCTTTGTGCAGTCGAGAAGCCAAGAAGGTCGAGCAGCACCGACGTAAGAACCTCGAACGGTCGACGAAGGACGGCGCGAAGATCATCGAGGCTTGGACGGAGAGGGTGAAGAAGCATAAGAAGGAGGGGAAGGAGGAGTCGGAAGATGAAAAATTCTTGATGGGAGAGAACAAGAGTTGGCGGTGGGCTTTGCTGTGAGTTCGATTTCTGTCTACTTCTGCTTCGACGCGTTTCGCTGACTTTTCCCTTCGTTCTTCTCAGCGGAGAGAATCCTCCTCCATCTGCTGTCGTTTCGAGGCGAGATACAGTACGTTGCTCTTATCTCATGGATAGAGCGAAGCGGTAGAACGGACGTTTGACTCTTGACTTCTTCTCTTCGCCCAAGAACGAAGCTCGGAAACTCGCTCAAATCGCTGATCAGTCGGAGGACGACGCGAAGTCACCTTTCGGAGGAGTAAACCTATGGTTCGTGCTTTTCTTGTTTCTATATTTTCCTCTCAAATGTCTTGAGCTGACTGAGCCTTTCCTTTCTGATCGCGTTTCCGACAACAGGACCCTCGCCGTCGATCTCCTTTCGTCTTCCTCGACCTCCGGCTCCTCTCGCAACCACTCTCGATCCACCTCACCTAACCTTCCTTCGGAATCGTCAACCGACAGGACAAAGATCAGCTCGCTTCGGAAGGAGGAGGAACCCAGGGAGAGGAAGACCTCGTCGTTGAGACTTCCTGCTTTCCTGCGAAGGAAGAGCGCGTCCGACGAGAAGGAGAAGGAGGTGGAGAAGGCCGCTTCTGTGAACAAGATCGACGGTCTACCTCCTTCCAGTCAGGCTGAGTCCGCCACGAAGCAGAGCGCCGTTGTCGAGGGAGGAACAGGAGAGGCTTTGGGAGCGCCGGCTCCTCTTGCGAAGCCAGTCCTTTCCTGATCTTTTTGTAGCATTTTCAATTCGTACTACCATTCGTTTCTACCTCTTCTACACTCAGCACCGGATATATTGCTAATTTTTTGCTCCTCTCGCCACGAAAAGCAAGCTCGGATACTCTTCATCCGAAATCGATCCCGGGACGAGCTCGCCGACTTCCTTCCTTCCTCCCTCCCTCCCATCCTTCTGACCAAGTTCATCCTCAACCACCACAATGTCCGCCATTTTCACCTCTGAAGCTCTTCGACACAAGGATCGTCTTCGCAACCAGACTGTTGTGATCACAGGAGCCGCCTCAGGGATCGGTCGAGAGGTCTCCCTTCTCTTTGCCTCCTTTGGGTTCGTTTGGTTCCTCCTCCCTCTCTCACTCCTTTGGACCTGGTTAAGCTCGCTCGCTGACCTCTACACTTCTTTTCATCTTTCAGAGCTAAGATGGTGTTGGGAGATCGAGACCTGAAGGGCGTTGAGAAGGTCGCGAAGGAGATCACAGCTGCTGGCGGGTGAGCACCGAGCTCCACCTCCTCTTTTCTTCTTCCCATCTCACCGCTGACCTGGCCTTCTTTCCGTTTCTCAGCGAGGCCGTTTTCATCTCTTGCGATGTCACCAAGTGGGATGATCAGGTCAAACTTTTCGAGTTGGCTCAAAACAAGTGCGTAGAGATCGCTCTCCGTCGCTTCCCTCCTCTTTCCGTCTTCAGCTCATCACCGACGCGTCTTTTCTCCCCCTCACCAGATTCGGAAGCATCGACGTCGTCCTTCCCAACGCGGGAATCACTGAATTCTCTCCGTTTGACGTCCAAGTCTCCTTCTCAGGCGCTCGTGAGTCTCGATCCTCTTTCTGACACGTCGATTGGCTTCGACGCATCCTGATCGTTTTCGTTCTCCTTTTAATTCTCTTCAGTCTCCCCTCCCGATTTCCGAACCCTCGACATCAACCTTACCGGAGCCATCTACACCTCCCTCCTTGCTCTTCACCACTTCTCCCAACCTCCCTCCTCCGCCTCCCACAAGTCGCTCAAATCTCTCGTAATCACCGGCTCGATGGCATCCTTCTTCGGAGCCAGTCCCACTGCAGTCCTCTACTCCGTATCTAAAGCAGGGAAGCTTGGCCTGATGAACGGTCTCAGGGATCGATGCAACTCGGAGGGAGTTCGTATCGCCTTGATCTGCCCCTGGTTCGTCAAGACGCCTCTCGTTGGAGACTTGCAAGTTGACCCCAAGATCGGTGAGTCGCTCGAGCGAAACGTTGAACTTCATCTAGCGATGCGTAGAATGACTTTGACCCTTTCGATTCGCGGGTCTTTGTTCGTTCAGGATGGGCCAAAGTAGAAGACGTCGCGAGAGCCTTCCTTCACGCTTCAACCGATCCGGACTTCTCCACCTCAGGTTCCGCTTACACGATCCCTGATAAAAAGTGAGTGCACGAGTCTTATCATCGCTACTCTATCTCTCCCTTTTCTCGGGCCCGCTGAAGATTCTCTCCCCTTTTCGTCGCCTCCTTTCTAGAGGTATCCTTCGAATGTCGCCCAAAGAACTGTGAGTTTCTCTCCCATGTCTTTCCTCCATCTTCCTACGTAGCTGACCAACTCATGTCTTTTTCTCGTGTTCCTGCAGCGTCCCCAAAGGCTTCGGAGGCTTGCACAAGAAGGTTCGATCCGAGTCGAAGCTCTAGGTTCCTTCGGGAGGCGATCTCTGTTCTCTCATGACTTTCACGACTCTCCTCTCCATCCCAGCAACCGCAAGTGAGAGCAGTGAGTAGGTCATAAGAAGAGAGATATAGTGGTAGTCTAGTCTAAGTCGTTCAAGATCGTTTTCCCTTCTTCGCTGCAGCCTTGGCCTCTGCCTTCTGCTCCTTCGCCTTCTTCTTCTCCTCCTTGACATCCTTCTTCTCCTTTCTCTCCAACTTCCGAGCCTTCTTCAACCCCTCTCGAACCTCCTTGTCCGCCGCCTTCAAAGCCTTCTCGTCTAGTATTGAAAGGATAGGCTTCTCCCTCAAGGACAACGGTTTGACGATCTCGACCGTTCCCTCTTCCTCGTCCTCTTCCTCGTCCTCGTCTTCGAACCCTTCTTCGTCGTCTTCGTCAAAGTCCTCCTCCGAAGGAGCACTGAGCAGTCCGACGCCAGGCTTGTTTCCGTATCCTTTGTTGGCCTTCCTCATCGATCTTCGTTTCCGGAGAGCGACGCGAGCTCGAAGGATGTCTTCGCGACTTTCTCTTGTGCTGTTGGGGTCGAGGGTAGCGAGCTGAAACGAAAGCCAAGGTTTAGAACGAAGAAACCCGAGGTGAGAAAGGCGAGGTGAGAAAGGAGGGCAGTGATATCTCACCTTCTCGGCCAGAATCTTCATAGCAGCGATCCGATTGTCGTTCTGTGAGCGAGTCGGTTGAGCTTTGACTCGGATTCCAGTGGGAAGGTGGATGATGGAGACGCAGGTGGAGAGCTTGTTGATGGCCTGACCTCCGTTGCCACTTCCTGGGGGGGAGAAAAGGAAAGAGACGGAAGGGTGAGGAGGGGCTCGACGCGTCGTAACGGAGGAGTTGAATGGAGAGTTGAGTGAGAGAGGGCAAACCTCGAATGAAGGAGACCTTGAGCTCGTGATCTTTGAGACTATAGTGGGCGGGTTTGATGGCGCCGAGCATTCTGGAGGAGAGGCAAAGGCGAGAACGAGAAGGTCAGCGATCCCTTCAGACGGAGAGAAAGAGGGGACGAGAGAGAGAAAGAAAAGACGACGACAACGCACTGATTGAGCTTCTTCATGGAAGTGATCTTCTTGAGCTCATCTAGTCGACGTTCCCTGGGAGTCTTGTTGAAGTAGGCTGGGGTAAGGGTGGGGTTTTCGATAGGAGCGATGTCATGGGAAACGGAGGAAGGAGCGATTTCGTCGAAGGAACTGGTGTAGACGTCCTCCTCGTCGCCGTATTCTTCTCCAGCTTCCGAGAATTTGGTATCAGGTTCTGGAGAGTAAGAAGAGATGATCAAGAGAAGGTCAGATCTTGAAATTACGAAGAGGACGACGATGCAGCGAAGAGAAGACGGAGGGAAGGAGGAATCGAGCTCAACTCACTCGACGCCGTCCCTCTGAAGAAAGAAGTCGAGATCGACCTCGAACTGGACGCGATGGGGGTCCTGAGACTTGAAGATGCTTCTACATAGGAGATTACTGCTTTCCTGAGGAAGTTCATCCACGAAAAACGAGTTACTGGCGGTTGGAGGTCAATTGAAGAAAGGGGAAGGAAGTCCCTCAAAATCTCGTTCACCTCGACCCTTGATCCTTTCGTTCATTCTGCTCCCAACGTTCACCCTCCCTCCATCTCCCCCTTCTTCCTTCTCTCTTCTCTTATGGATGGACGGATGGATTCCCTCCACCATCGGTCTCCCTCCACCCAAGAGGAAACACGCCCTTCCTAAACCACCGACGGAAGCGAGGCATCACAACGAGGAAGGAGTCAACCTCGTCTCAGGATCAGTAGGATCAGTCCGTCTCGACGTCAAGGGTCCCAGGAATGGACCCATGGAGCTCAAGCTGAGATTCTTGGCTCAGCAGGATTCAGGTGAGTGCAGTCCCAGTTTCTCGGAGGGCGCCGGGCACCCTGAGATGGCGAGAAAAGTTGAAAGAGTCGAGCTGACCTTCCCCTCCTTCCTTCCCTCCCTCCCTTTCCATCTCCTCGTCACGCAGACTCCAAACTCCAAGAGCTTCGTCCACCCGTCAGAGTCTTTCCAGATACTTCTTCTCCCAAGCCTGAGCTTCCGGAAGTGACTGCGTTCAATCTGGCGAAGCAAGGGGTTCGTCTTTCCCTCCTTTCGAGCTCGCTCTTCCTTCCTCTCGCCCTTCGTGTTCGTTCAACCCCCCGAGCTCATCACTCACGTTTCCTCATCCATCGTTTTACAGAAACTCTACCTCGACAACCATCCTTCCATGATGCACATCCCGTTCGAGCTCGTCTACTCCACTCTCCGAGAAATCGACTCCGAAGCTAGAGCTCCTCAACCTCCCTTCGACCCTTTCGTCGGAAACCGTCTCGTCAGCACCTGGGCCAAGCTCAGCGACCATCAAAAGAGGATCGGGATACTCGCTTTCCCTATGGGAGAAGGTGGTGATCAGCTCAGTGAGTCTCCCTTCTCAGTCCCTACCGGGCCTCGCGTCGAGCTTCGAACTGTTTTGATCCTTTGGCTGACGCGTCTCTTCGCGATTTTTTCTTTCTCTCAGATGTGTCGCCGATTCGCTACTCAGGGCGAGCCAAGCATCAGAACGATATCTTCACTCCTTGTGCTCAGCCGGTCGTGGATTTCAAGCGACCCATCCTCCAGATTGTGGCTTCGCCGTTCGATGCTCTCAACCCTTCGAAGCAGACTCAACGTTCGTGTCGTATCTCTTCCTTGAGCTTCTCCGCCTCGACCTACCGATACTCAACCTCACATCTCTCTTCTTCCATCAGACCCAATACTGGCCGTCCGAACCCTTGCCTCGATCAACTTCATCCGTCTACGAGTCAACCCTTCCCATCGAGCCGTCGACCGGTCCCTCCCTTTCGTCGCCGAGGACATCAACTCCATTTCTCGAAGTCATACCAACGAGCGGAGACACGTGGACGTGGCCATGAGTCCGAGGAAGGCTTTCAGTGCATTGGTGGTGAATGATGAGGGAGCGCTGTACGAGTGGGGAGTCGAGATGACGAACCGAGGAAGGACGACAGGGAGATTGTAAGTGCGCTTTCCCCTCCCTAGAACGTCGATTCGAGCCGCCGCTGATGCAGTTCACGTTCATCTTTCGATCCATCAGCAAGGAGAGAAGGGGAGCCTTTGAACCGGCGAGCTCTACAGCTAGTCTGGAAGATCGGACGATGAGACAGTTTCACCGCGTCGATTTTGGTTCGACATCCTCCTCTGCGAACCTGCTCTCCTCTCATTCCCTTCGGCAGGTCGATCTGAGAGTGAGTGTCTGTTTTTTCCTCCCCGAGCTTTGTTATCGAAGCTCATTTTTTCCTTCCTCTCCCAGACACGCGACTCGGAAACCCTACTCTACTCCCTCGCCGGATCGACCTCGATCTTCACCTCTCTCGAACAACGGCTCTCCTCCCTGGACGCTTTCAACTCCCCTCTCGTCTGCTTCTCCTCTACCGAGTCTGTCTCGTGGGTGGATGTCAGGATGCCAGGTCGTTCGGTCATCAAGTGGGAGCACGGCCGAGCGTTCGACAGGTCGTTGCAGGTCTTGAGCGGAGAATCGCAGGGAGGTTCGTTCGACGCGTCTTCACACTTTCTTCCTCCTCCTCCTCTTCCTCGTTACTGACGAGAATTATTTCCCTTTCTTCTGTGACAGTAACCACAACCTTCCTCACCTCCCGAGTCACCAACCTCACCACAGCCTATACCCTCTCAACCTCCAATCCCTCTGCCCTCACCTCCCTGCACGATCCCTACCTTATTCCTCCACCACCACCGACCTCGTCCCGTACGCCCTTCGAGCGAGCGGGAACCACCCTCTTCCGACATCCAGCCATCCCATCAGAGCGAGACGAGCTGTCCCTCTTCGAGCTCTCAGATCGAGGAGGCGTCGTGTTGAGGAAGCTCGGACGGAAGGTCGAGGACGACGAGGAGGAGTCGGAGAGGATGAAAGGTGTCATGAGAGCTGGGAGGGATGGGTTCGAGTGGGCACCGGATGTGAAGGCTTTAGCTGAGACAGAGCAGAGGGAGGGAGAGTCTGGGGAGGTCAAGGAGATTGATAAGAGGGAAGTGAAGATGGTGGATCTGAGGAAGCACTACGAGGGTGAGTTTGTCGTTTCAAGCCGAGAAGGGATCAAAGTTGAAGCTGACCTGACTGCTTGGTTCATTCTTGTAGATGCGTTTACGTTCCCGAAGTCGATAGGACTGGCGACGAAGCTGGAGATGATGAGCAACATGGAATCGCTTTTCCAGGAGCTCGACGCGCCACTCGAACAGATGGTTACTCCGTGAGCATCGCCCTCGCGACTTCCTTCTCTGTTTTTAACAGAAACTGACTGCTGTGCGAGTCTCTCCCTTGCTCTGAATCTTCAGACACGAAATGGCTCTCCTCTCTGCAGATCAAGGTCCTCCAGCTTTCCGATCCGACTTCCTCGCAGCTTCGACCATCGTCGCTCCCGCTCCTGGAACCATGGAAACCCTCGCAAACCACCTCTCCACCCTCGAACTTGGAAAGGACTCGACCTTCCATCACTCTGTCTCCAATCGCATCCAAACCCTGATCGGCCGTTCTTCCACGGATCCCTTCCGCCCTCCCATCTCCCTCGCCAACGCTGCTAACACCGCCTATCAACTTCGAACCGAGTTTGGAATCCCTCCTACCTTCTCCGCTCTCAGCAATCGATCGACGGGACCTCAAGCCTTCGCCTATAACGCGTGCGACGTCCTCGCTTTCGACCTCGCTCTCGCGTCGGACGTGTACTCGTCGGATCCCATGTCTTCGTCGTCGACGGAAGGAGCAGCAGCAGAACCCGAAGGAATCGACGACCTCCTCGCTCGAGCAACTCAAGCTATGAGTCTCGTCAAAGCAGCTCCGGAGCTCTCTTACTCGTATCTTCGGCCGGTGTTGAAGAAGGGGAAGGAGCAGTTGGGAGAGGAGGGATTGGAGGGCAACGCTACGGCGAGGATGTTGATGAGCAAGTGGGTGGTTGGAGAGGATCCGGTGGAGTACAAGCATCTGGATCTCAGAAGATCAGTAGCTGCTGGAGGAGTCGGAGTGGCTGAAGGAGGAGGAATGGAAGAAGACGCCGACGCGGAGGAATCAGGACCAGACCATCATCGACCTTCACAATCCCAATCTCTTTCCCAACGACGAGCACCACCCATCCTCGCATCGTCCCAACCCTCAGCACCTCCCTCTCAAGTCAGAGCTCCTCCCGTCATCGCTACCACTTCAGCAACACCTTCGACCTCGAAGAGCCGCAACCTCTTCGAAATCCCTCCTCATCGTCATCACCAACAAGCTCCCTCAACTCCCACCATCACCATCCGCTCGCCCTCAGCTCCTCCCTCTTCCTCCTTCCCATCCTTTCCGCAATCCCAACCCCTGCCTTCGAGACCTGGTCACGGACGACACGGCGAGAGCAGCTCTCGACCTTCAAGATCGAGAGTCGCGTCGGGAGCGAGTGCAAGCTCGCAGGGAGCCGGAGGGTCGCAAGGATGGGATACCGGAGGAGAGTCGCAGAGTCAAGAGATGCCCAGCACTCAGGTTGTTGCTGGGGCGTTTGGAGGCAAGCTGGGTGGTGGGAAGAAGAGTGGGGGTGGGAAGAAGCCGCCGAAGAAGAGGACGGGTGGGTTTTGAACGACGAGGGTTTGGTTTGTTCGCGACGTTGTTATCTTTGTTTTTATCTTGTCTCTCTATGCGTTCGTTTTCGAGGTGTTCGAGCGAAAAAGAGAAGAGAAGGAAGCCGTTCGCCGTCAAGAAGCGGAGCTCGACGAAATCGCGAGTTTGACCTCAGCGTCCATCTCGAGCGAGCTGGAGAAGACGTGTTGCCGTTGATGGTCTTCGTCGGAGATGACGGGAGAGAGAGAAAGCTGATCGAGGTAGTCGAGTAGGAGTCCCTCCAATGGCATGAAAGATGTCGACCATTCTGGACTGGGAGAAGTCCACGCGTCGACCTTCAACTTGATCTCCCGTCCTTTTCTCGTTCCGACAGAGTGAGCTTCCCAGCTTGGATTTTTGAAATCTGGGTACTCCAGAAAAGTCTTCTCTCCCCAGAGGAAGTGAAAATGGACGAGAAACGACGTTTCGAAGTAGCCTCTGCGCTCGAGAGGATCAGGACGACCTTCCCTCCATCCTCGTCTCCTTCTCTTCTCCTAGCCTTCACCATCCACATTCTGCGCTTTCTTACCTTCGCCAACCCGTTTAGACTCTCATCGCCGTCACACTCGATCTCCCATCCTCCCGAGTCTACGACCACTTCCACCCGGACCCATCGCTCTCAAACCCAATAATCCAGGCCTCCTCTTTCTTCGACCTTTCTCCCATGCCAGCAGCACCTCGACCTATCCCCTTGGGCTTGGACAGCTACTTAGATCAGCAGAAGGTGAGTTTGCCATCCGCTTCCGAGCTTGTCGAAAACTGGGAGCTGTTGGGAGAGCACAAAAAGAGGCGAGGGGGAAGCGACGTCGAGCTCAACATCCATCCGGTCGTTCGAGCTCACTTTCCTTTCGCTCACTTCGCTTCCACTCCTTCCTTCGATCTTTCAGAGAGCAGAGGCTGCTTACCCGGTTCCTACTGTAGTATCGAGGGTCAGAGTTGCATCGTGAGTCACAAGCAGTCTGCTCTCTCTCTGTCCCTCTCCCTCCTTCCAAGCGAGATCCTCCGAGTCTTCTGGCTCTCGTTCATCGATTGCTGATCGATTTTACCTCGTTCTCTTCTGATAGACCCGACCCTGTTGATCTCTGGATACGAGGAGGTGTGAGTGCGAAGTGGCAGTCGGAACTGTAGAGTCGGAAGACGTGGGAAGGGAGGAGACCAAGCTCGAGCTCGCGCTGATCGTCTCCTTCCTTTCCTTCCTTTCCTCCGTTGATGCTTCGTTCCTACAGGGATCTGGAGGCGCCGCTACCGGAACTGTCAGTAGACCATCTTCTATGTTTCCCCTGGTATCTTGAGCCAGCGACTGACTTTTTATCTCTCTTCAGGTTCCAAACACGCCTCCCAAGTCTACCGACGTGAGCTCAGCCCTCTCCTCGCGTCCTTCCCTTTCTCTTGTTGACCGACAACCTGACTCTTCTCGTTTCTCCCAACCAGACTAAGTACCGTGGCATCAAGATTCCCACTGTAGCTGGCTCTGAAGGAGGATTTTGGGGCCTCAGTGAGTCCCTTCCTTTTCGTCTCTCTGGAAATAGGTTGCACCCTCCCCTGTTGATTCTTCTTCATCCTCTCCTTTCTTATACCCTTGCATTCCCACCTCCGTTTTATCAGTCTCTGGTATCGCAGCCCTCACTTTTGGTTGCGCTCTCCTCCTCTGGTGGTTCCTCCGTCGTCGCAAAACTCGTCGAAACAACCCTCAAGGATCCAACACCTCGACCACTTACACCCACAACTCCTTCACCTCCCTCGCTTCTCTCTTCTGTCGTCCCTTCTCCCGTCGCTCCAACAACGCTTCCCCTCTCGACTCAACAACAGCTTCCAAGCGAGGATGGCTCCATGGCAGTGCGAGGGACTGGAACGAGATCGAGGAGGACGAGAGCGATCTCGTTCGCGGCAGTCCTCCAGGAGAGTCGATGGAACTCTACAACCAGATCTCGAAGAGTAACCCAGATCCCATTGGTACCATGGAACGGCGAGGAAGCAGGTCACCACTACCAGGAGAGTCGCCGATGTTCCCTCCAGCCGACGGAAGGCATCCCTACGGACAAGGAGGAGCAGCGACCTCGTCGAACTCCCTCGGAAACTTCGCTTCGACGTCGACGATCCGGCTCGCCCCTCATTCTTCGTCAGCAGACCCAGGAACACCAAGAGCGTACAGGGATCAGTCGCCGTTTGATGAGGAGGGAGGAGGAAGTGATTCAGGGTACGAGGGAGGAGGAGAGGAGGCCAGGTTTGGATCGTCTCCTTGAGCGGGAAGTTCAGGGAGGACGATAATCACTCTCCGGATTCGAGAAGGTGAGTTCGATGCCCCTTCCTTCTGGCCACTTCGTCGTCGGTCCGTTCGCTGACCTTCGCGTCCATCTCTCCCAGCCGTCGATGATCGTCGCTCGAGGAAGGAGTTGGGCTTGAGGTTGAGTTATAGGGAGCTGCGATGGACGATGGGTTTAGGTTAGGCCAGAAACTCTTGATGACGCCCTTGAGACTCAATCGCGTACGAAGGAGAGAGAGAGAAAGAAGATGGAATTCACGACGCGGCCAAGCGATAAAAGATCGAAGAATACTACAACACGGGCTGAAAGTGCGTTTAGTCTTTTCGAAGGGGTTCAAGAAGGAGTTAGATGCGCCTCTTCGGATAGAAGTTTAGGTTGTGGGAGAAGAGGTTGCTCCTGGAACGGAAAAAAAAATCGAAACCCCGATCGATCACCCTTCCCGAATCCCTTCCCGCGTTGAAAATCAACAACCTTGTCTGATTCTCCTCCTCTTCAAAGGCTTGTAGATATACAAGCTTCTTAAGTAGGAACCTGAGAGCTTGATAGCCTCGAGCCTACGAAGAAGAGCTCTCCAGCGACATCAAACGAGAGGGAAGTCGCGTCAAAGTTTCGCGCGCGTTCGTTCAGTCCAGATCGAAAGGTCTCTAATTTTTTCATCTTCCTTCCTCTTCTCCCTTCCCTTAACGTTTCTTTCAATTTGATCTGAATTTAACGAACTCAAATCAACCAATCCAGATCAGACTCGAAAAGGGATGAAAAGCTGGAACAGAACAGAGTTCTTCCTCCAGTCAACCACATCCCTCCCGCTCGCGCTACCTCCTCTCCTCCTCTTCTTCACCGCTCAAGCACTCAAACCTCTTCCCTCTCACCTTCAAGATGTTCGCTACTATCATCAAATTCTTCACTGCTTCCTTCGTCAAGCCAGTCGAGGCTTACAAGGTGAGCACTTTGCTCCTTTCCGTTCTTTCTCTCCGCTTTCTCTGACCTTCCCTGGATTCTTCCCTACAGCCCGTATCTATAACCGAAGAGTTCAGTACTCCTATCGAGGAGATGTTCACCGCTAAACACACTGTGAATATCCTCTGCTTATCCTCCCTTTCCGATCCACCTTTCTTCTTTCATTCAGCTCGTTGACTTCTCCCCTCCGCTCTCACTTTTCTCCAGGTCCTCGAATCGCTCCGAGACCTCATCCGAGGAATTACTCTTGGAGAATCCAAGGCCTGGTGGAACGCCGACGACGTCCTCCTCGAAATCAATCGGCTTTGCGATTGGGACTTTTCCGACCGCGTCGAAACCCTTGTCAAAAACGATCAACTCTCCTCCGTACACAAGGTCGTGAAGCTTAGCAAGCTTTTCCACCTCGCCCAGAAAAAGGGTCTACCTATTCGGGACTACTCAGTGAGTCGTTTATATCCTCTCTTCCTTCTCTTGCTCGTCTTTCCTCTTTTCTCGCGATCTGAACTGACGCGACGCGTCGTTCCTTGTTCATGCCGCAGTCCGTCTTCCCTACTGGACCAGCCAACGCCGATCCCTACCCGTACCCTTCTATGACCAAGCTTCCATGCTATCTCTCTAGAAAGGTCCTCGTCCAGCAGGCTCGACCTCTCGAGGCTTGCGTTTCGACTCTGAAAGTTGACGTGACCTGCTTTGTTCGAGCGACTCCTCCTCCTTCTTCTCTTCCTTTCGATACGCCCTCGTCCTCTAGATCTTCGATTTCTTCCGTATCCTCTGATTCTAGTGTCGCCTCTTCCACATCGTGGTCCACAACCTGTAGCCATTCGATTTCGGAGTAGACGTTGTTTTTTTGGCGTCGTGTTTTCTCGGTTTGTTTTGTTCCGTCTGGTCTCTGTTCACGTCTTTCGTCATGGTCTCTTCCTTCTCCATATTTTGCTCTCCCTCTACACGTTTGTCGATTCTCGTCTCCCAGTCTCGTCTCTTCTATCAAATCGCTACACGTTTTTGACCTCGTCGCTGCCAAAGAACTTGGAAGCCACAGCACCTTCAACATATGCTGAGGTCTGATCCGACCGTCGATCAATCGATACCTACTTACCCCATCCTCCAGAGCTTGAAATGTCTAGACAGCGTTTTTGTTCGCTACTGAGGACGAAGCTTTCGAGAGAGTCGCGTCGCTCAGTCTCCCGCTCCTCTTTCCGCTCCCCTTGCTTCGGTTGTACTAGATTCTTCCAGATCATACACTAAAGTAATTCTCCTTCTATGAACTACTTGCTTCCATCCTTCCCTCCCTGCTCACGCCGCCGTAGCAAAAGTCTTCTTCACCTTGTTCCCCACGACTCTCATTCCCACTCCGACCGCCAAAACCAGCCCCAAATCCACCACCAGCAACCCCACCCCAGCTACCATAAACCTCGGCGCAAACACCTTCCAAACCATCAAATGCCTCCTATGCCAGGCCGCCCACGTCGCCGTCGAAATCGCCACCGTCGCCTGATACAACGCGAACCCGAGCACGGCCTTCAAGCTGTCGGGCAGAGCTGGGACGTAGGATTTGGGTTTGGGCGAGACGTTCCATTGGCCCAGAAGGGGGACGAGGAGCGTGAGGAGGAGGAGCGGCCCCCAGGTGTTGAGTCCTACGAGAAGGGGGGAGAAAGGGTAGGTGACCTTGTCGAAGCCGATGAAAGCTGAGGACCATTGGATGGAAGAGAGGACGGGTTGGTGGCCTGTTGTGTAGAAGAGAAGTAGGGAGAGGAGAGCGAAGAGGGAGGATTCGGTGAAGGTGGGAGGGATGATGGTTCCTGTTGAGGAAGGATCGAAGTCGGCTGGGTTGGTGAGAGCGAAGGCTCGGGTGAGGGAGAGGGAGTCTCGTTGGGAGTCGATGATTTCGAGGAGGGAGAGGATGGCAACGAAGGTGAGGGCGAGGACGACTTGACCTGTTGGTTGGGCGAGGAGCCAGAGGAGGGAGAAGAAGGGGAGGACGAAGAGGAGGTAGGAGGATCCGTAGGAGTTTGCGAAACCGAGGACGAGGATTTGACCTTTCCGAGGAGCGGGAGGTCGAAGAGGGTTTCCGTCGTCCTCAGGTTCGAGCTTCTCATCCTCTTCCTCGTTGTCTCCTGCTCGACGAACCTCAATGTTGAGAGGAGACGAGGACCAGAGGGCGTAGCCAGCTCCGGTTGCGACTCCAACGACCGTCCGAGCGAGCATCGTCTTGAGCCACTTGACGAGAGGGATCCTCGCTGGTTGAAGTCCGTCCCAAGACTCTCCTCGTTCGAGGAGCCAGTAGACGGTTCCTCCGACAAGGCAGGCTCGCCAGACCTTGCCGACGATGAGAGGAGCGAGACCGGCGTAGGATTTGGAGATTCCGAGGAACGATTCGAGGACGGCGGGGAGGAACCAGGCGGCTGGGAAGGAGAGGTAGAGGAGGAGGGAAGGAGAGACAGGGATCGAGGCTCCTTCGTAGAACGTGACGTGGCAGGATCCCATGTTTTCTTCTCGGCAAATCGTCGAGATCCCTGAGAGTCGAACGCATCCAGCGAAGAGGAGGGTGTAGCCGATGATCCTGAGTCGAAGCTGAGGGGTAGGAGCCGACGGGGCCTGGACGAGGAAGACGAGGGACGCCGAGATGAGGAAGTAGAGAGTGATCCTATCCTCCCAAAGGATGAACGAGTTGGTCGAGAGTCCGACGGTGTGGACGAGGAGGAGGATGGGTCCGAGGAGTTGAACGAGCCCGAGCGAACGGAGTCGCCTCCTGACTTCTGCGACGGCAGGGAGGAATCCTGGGACGACGACGGCCAATTGGGAAACCAACGCGGCTCCGTAGATTATCGACTCGCCTGAGCTCAAGGAGCTCTTCCCTGCGACTCGGAGGATCTTTCGGATTTCTGCGAAGAGAAGACCCAACCCCCCTCCCGTGATTCCTCCGAAGTAGGCGAAGTTGAGGTTTTGCTGAGCCCAGACTTCCCATCCTGATCGTTCGCGGGCGACGGATACGTAGACGATCCAGAGAGTAGGGATGGAGAGGAGGAGGATGCAGAGTCCGAGAGACATGAGCGTGACGTTGAACTGGGCCCATAGAAGTCGACATTGCTCGAGAGCGACTCGCGTAAAGGAGGTGTAGGAGTCGAGGAGTTCCGAGGACGACGTCGAGGAGAAGACTTGAAGAGGGATCTGTCGAGCGGAAGGGTTGGAAGCTCCAGCGAACAGTGACTTGATCCTCGATCCGACTCCTTCCTCCGACGTCGACGCGACGGCACCGAATCCTTCCAGCTCGTCCTCCTCGTATATCTCCTCCTCCAGCTTCTCCACCCTCAACCAAGCCTTCTTCGCAGCTGCCATTCCTTGATCCAGTTCGGTTCCCTTCCCGCTGGCGGCCTCGTAGCTCTTCAGATACCTCCAAACTTGCTCGGCGTTGATCTTCGCGGCTCGTCCTCGGACTCCCTCGTCGGGAAAGACCTCAGGGATGATGGACCCGAGGTTGTTGTAAGGAATGGGGAGGCCGAGGAGAAGGGAGAGGGTAGGGACAAGATCGATCTGCTGGACCGAGCGGTAGGGAGCGGTGGTTCCAGGGAAGACGACGGTGGGAGAGGAGGAGGAGGTGGAGGGAGGAGAGATTGAAGGTCCTTTGCTGTAGATCCAGAGCGCCGACGACGTCTCGAGCTCTCCATCTCCTCCGTGATCTCCCTTCGGATCCATCCCATGATCTCCCAACACGATCAATAACGTCTCGTCGTCGATCTTCGCGACGATATCCCTCAGCACGTCGTCCATCTGCTCGAGCTTGGTCTTCATCGTCGGGTTCGAAGGCCCTACTCGGTGACCGACGTGATCTACTCCGAGGAAGTGACCGATGAGGACGTCCCACTCGTCAGAACGGTCACTCTCGAGGAGAGGAAGGAGGTGCTCGGTGACTCCCTCGTCCACGGAGTGCAAATCTTCGACGTTGAACGAGTCGAAGGGGTAGGTGAGGTTTCCGTCGAATCCGTCGGGGAAGATGGAAAGCCAGGTATTGTCTCCCATGAACCCAACCTTCTTTCCTGCCTTGCCGAGTTGAAGGATCCACGAATCCTCCTCGATGGCCTGTCCTGCGAAGTTGGATCCCGCGTCGATGAAGGTTGGGAGGGAACCGGTCGTGAGTCCCTTGAGACGTTGAAGGGTCGTGGTAGGAGGATCCGAGTAGGCGTTGAAGATGACGGAGTGTTCGGGTTGAGAGAGGGAGAGTTCCGAGGGAAGAGTAAGGACTCCGTGATGGTTGGGATCGGACGGGGAGGGGAAGGAAGGGGAGATGAAGTCGAACCGGAGGGCGTCGATGATGATGAAGACTGCCTTTTTATGGGTTGGGACGAGTGTGCATGGGGTCGAAGAGGTGGTAGGATCACAGGTGTTGATGTCGGAGAGAGCGAGACGAGTGAGGAGGAATCCCTTGGTGAAGAGGTAGAGACCGGAGAGATGAAGGCAGGTGATCCAGAGCAGGAGGAGAGTCGCCAGCGAATGAGCCTTGTAGCTGTTGAACGCTCCAGTTGACGGAGATGTCTTCTTTGCAGATGGACGGGAGCTCATGGCGGAAGAGGGGTTGTACGGAGGGTGCCTGGTGGTCTAGAAGAGGGAAGAGAAAGAGGCGTGAGCTCGACGGAAGGGGAGGGAAGGAGGGAGGAGGACGACTCCTTCGTCGAAAGCACGCCAGCGAGGCAAATTTGAAGCTACAGACTTACAGGCTTCGACAGTAAGATTCTTCGATGCAAATTTCTTCTTGAACTAGTTCTCCGAAAGCTACTCTGCAGGTTGGAAGAGCAAGGCGGCTGAAGTCAGCGAGGAGGGAAGGAAGAACGGAGGTCGACATCTTGGAATCTTCCGTCTCCTCCAGCACCTCCTCCTGGACTTGGTGAAGATTTTAACTCACTAGAGGTTGTCCTTCTTCTTACTCGCTATCTCGAAGGTTAATCCTTCCTGATCCTAGTTTTTGATTGTCGGCGTTGGAAGCTCAAGAAGGCTGCCTGCTCGCTGGAGAGATGAGCTCGAGTTTTCGAGTCGAGCTGATCCTTCGTTTACCCACAAACGGCCATGCTCATCGACAAGAAAACACCACCAATACCACTAAAGAGTGCGTCGACACCTCTGGAGGATGCCCATCGTCTGGTAACAACCTACATCTCAACTTCTGCTACCCAGATCCCAACAGAGCTTCTTCAATGTCAGTCTTTCGCTTATCCGCCTTCGATCCCTTCCTTTGCTTTTCCAAGAGCTCACCATGGCTTTCGTATCCCTTTTGCGTTCGTTACTGCAGTCCTGGAGGAGGATAAGATCGGACTTCTCACTCTGGTGAAAGCTTTGGGAGAATACTTGACGTCTACGGACGACGGGGTGAGAGCGAGAGGTGAGCACGATTCCAGCCGTCCGACGCTTCGGTTCGCTTTCTTGAGTCCTCTAGAGCTCACCTGCTTCTCTCCTTTCTTCCCTCTACAGCTGTCGGTCTTCTCACGGGAGCTCTGGCCAAGATCTCTACGTCCAAGGTCAACCGGCAATCCAGTAAGCTCAGCGAGGATCGCTCGTTGTGAGCTCGAAGCTCAAGCTGCTGACTGACCTCTCTCCCTTCTCATCACTTGGCTTCTTTCCAGCTCGAGTCCTCACCAGCTTCTACTGCGACAAGCTCGACGACATCTACGTCCTAGCTCCAGTTCTCCAAGGGTTGTGTGTTCTCTCAGCTCTGCCCACATTCGGAACAGGAGAGACTTCTCAAGTCTGTCAGGCGTGAGTCCATCCTCTCGCCCTCCTTCCCGACACGTACGCGGTTTGTTCCTCACAGCTGACCTTTTCTTTCCCTTTTCGTTTTCAGGATCTTCGACAACATCAAGATGAAGGCGTCTGTCCAGTCTGTCAGGTTCCTCGTCTTCAAGATCATCGACATTCTCATGGCGAATCATCGAGATGGTTCGTCCACGCTTCCCTCCGTCGTCTCCTCTCGGTTCCCCTCGCCGTTCCAGCTTCGAGCTCACCTCCTTCTCTTCTCTGCCCGTTTCCATTTGGACCTCTCAGCTCTCAAGAAACTCGGCGAAAACTTCATCCAGAGCTACTGTCGTCTCGCGGACGGAGAGAAGGATCCTCGAAACCTCCTGATTGCCTTCTCCATCGGACGAGTGATTGTCGTCGAGTTTGATATCGCGAGTAGTATCGAGGTGAGTTTCCCTTCATTTCTACTTCGTTGCTGTTGCTACTAAGCTACTTTAGGACGTAGAGGAGAGACAACGGAGGCCAGACTCAGAGACGATGCGGAGGAGGGAGCCGAAAAGGACGAGAGCTGTTTGCTGACCTGTCGTTCCACCTCTTCTCTTTCTTTTCGTGCTTGACCTTGGACTCAGGATCTCTTCGACTGCACATTCTGCTACTTCCCCATCACCTACAAACCACCTCCGAACGATCCGTACAACATCTCGACCGAGGACCTCAGGGTCGCGTTGAGGTGAGCAGTCCTTTCTTCCGAACGCGTCTCCCTTTTCCGCTCTGGTCTTCTCTCTTATTCCTCACAACTGACGCCTCTCTCCTCCTTCTCGCTATATAGGTCATGCCTCGCTGGATCCCCTCTGTTCGCGAAGCAGGCTATGCAGCTGCTGCTCGATAAGCTCGCCGCCTCTGGAGGAGAGATGAAGGTTCGTCGTCTCCTCTCTCCGCACTCTCTCCAGAATCAAAGTGGATTTCATCTGCTGACAACCAAACTTTTCATTCTTCGTATCTCTGATTCTCCAGAAAGATACCCTTCGAACTATCGCCGCCTGTCTGCCGGTCTACGGTCTCGACAACGCTGTGGAATTCTCCTCGGAGATCTGGGAAGCTCTGAAGGTCGAGGTGAGTTTCACCCCTTTTGCTCACAGCGATGCTCATCCGATCGATCCAAGACCAAGACCTCACTCCCTAATTCGTCGTCTTCGTCTCTTCGGCTTTATCTCTCCTCTCAGGCTCTCTTCACTTCGGACGCCGAGATCGAGGCTGAAACGCTTCTCTCCATCGAGTCCTTCCTCGCTACCCTCTACCCCACCGTCGATCACAATCCAACAGGAATTGCTACTACCATCGTCGAGCAGTGTTTGGAGCTGTTGAAGGAGCCGGAAAAGAGCAAGGCTAAGCCTGCGACGAAGATCCTCACCGCTGCTTTCAAGTCCTCTCGTACGTCCGACGATTTTCATCAGCCAACCTCTCTACCCTTCCAAGGCTCAGCTGTCGGACTGCTCCTCTCTTCCTCTTCTTCCGAGGGACCGAATCGCTTACCAATTTTTCCCTCGTTCCTTTTAGCCTCCGTCGGCCCCTTCGCTTATGCCCAAGCCTTCCCTCAACTCTTCCAACTCTACCGCAAGACCGAGGACTTCTCCCAGCGAGGTCCCATTCTCGAAGTTCTAACTCAACTCATCCAAGCCGCCCGAGAACTCTACGACATCCCAGCTCCCGCCGACGGAGCGACGTCGTGGAGGTCGCTTCAGGTCGACGGAGTGTTCGAGCAGTTCCGAGACGATCTCCTTGGATGCCTCACTTCCGGGATCCAGACCAGCAACTTCAGGAAGCCGGCTTTGGAGGGGTACATGCAGTTGGTCCAGATCGAGGGGTACTTGTCGTCGAGCGAGTTGGGCTTCGTGGTTCAGAGTGTGAACGAGTTGATCCTCTCCGAGGAGGCAGATCATCTTCGGTACGTCGACCTCTTCTCTTCTTCCCCTTCGATCGAACTCCTCCAAAATCTCGTCTCTACTTCCCCTTCGCTGACTCTCCCGCTTGTATTTTCCGCCGTTTGAACAGAGGGCCAGCTCTCGCCGGCCTCGCCATCATCTCCAAAATCTCTCCCAAAGCCCTGGAAGAAATCACCCTCCCCCTCCTCTTCAGCAAACTTCCCGACTCGCCTCCTCCGCTCGAAGCCGACGAAGACCGCGTTCGCTACCGTCGGATCCTCTCCTCCCTCTCAGTCCTCTGCGTCCAACCCCCACTCTTCGAAATCCTCGTCGTTCGAATCACCTCCAAACTCGACCTCCTCTGTTCCTCCACCGATCACCTTCTCGACCCCGCTTCTCCGTCTGCCCCTCGTCGCGAAGCAGAGGGAGTCGAGGATCTGTCGATGGTGGACAGGCCTTCGAGGGAGTGCGATGCCGTTTATGCGTTCGCTCTGCTTAGTTGTCTGCTCAACGTGCTGAGGACGAAGGTCGAGGCTGGGCATCTGGATATACCGAAGTACATCGATCAGCTCGTTCCGAGGCTGTTTACGGTCTTCGTGCTGGCGGCGCTGTCGACGAGGTCGGAGCAAGAGATCGCGGCGGATCCGAGGTTGGTGGTCGTCGCGTCGAGGATCATCGAGACGGTTGTACAAACTTTGTCGGTCGAGTGAGTACCAGTCTTTCGTCATACTTTTTTCCACTCATATTAACCTTTTCGTTCCTTCCCTGACCCGTTTCTTTTTTGTTTCGCTCTGCTCACTCGCAGACGTCAGACGAAGTTCGCCAAATCGCTGTTCGGAGCCTATCGAGAAGGACGAGTTCGCGAACTCATGCACCAGCCTCCGCGGTCGTCAACGGCTCCTTCTTTCCTTCCCTTTGGAGTGAGCTTCCCTACCAGATCATTCTCGAACACCGCGACCTCTGAAACCGCTCAGCTGACTTTGCTCTCCTTCTCTCGTTCGACCAGCCCAACGCCTCGGAACCTCAGAAGAACCTCATCATCCTCTTCTCGGCTGCCGTGACTGCTCTTCGTCCTCAGGTAAGCCTTCGAACTTCAGAGTCGTGATTCTTTCCACTCGAAGAAGGGAGCTCAAACTGATCTCGTTCTCTTTCCTCCTCCTCTTCGTCTGCTTCAGGTCGAGCTCATCGAGGAGGATCTGTCCTCTTTCCTTTCCTCCATCCTCCAATGGACTCTCGACTCGGCGGCCAGCCCCTCGCAAGTCAAGTCTGCTTTCCACGTCTTTGCTTCGCTCGTCAACAAACGCACGGATGGTGAGTCGCGGCTCTCCCTCTCTCCTCCTTCCCTTTCCTCTCCTTTTCGGTCCTCTGTTCTCGTTCTGACACCCAGCGTTTTTTTTTCGCACGTATCAGCCATCACACCCTTCCTGACGGACGCTGCTCCTGCTCTTTGGACGAATGAGGTGATGAACAAGAACTCGAGCGTCAGTCGGCGGAATCGCTCGATTCGAGCTTGGGTCTGGGTGAGTCTTTCACGTTTTTGTCGCTGCAGAACACGCAGACATCCGATCTCCTAACCCGATCTCCTTTTCGATCTTCTCCAGCTCTGTCGGGCTCTCCTCGTTCGAAATCACGATCTCGGATTCCAATTCCTCGGGCAGCTCTTCACTGTCTTCTCGGAGGAGGAGGACGATTCTCTTGCTCGAGAAGTCGCTTTGGCTTTGACGATCATCGCTGAAGGCGATGGAGCTGGGATTCTGAGCAAGAGGAACCATTCGGTGTTGAGGGTGAGTCAGGACTTTTCATTCCCTTCGCCGCGTTTTCGTTCTCCGTCGGGCTTCATTCCAACACTTTCCTTTCTGAGTCCCCGTACCCTTTACTCGTACACAAGCTTCTTCACAAGCAGAAGTTCTTCAACTTCGTGCTGCCAAAGATCATCGAGGGATACACTGCGAGCCAAGGTACGCCGTCTTTCATTCTTCTCGACGTTACCCAAGGTCGCGTCGCATCTTTCTTCATCTCACACGCTCCATTCCTTGCTGCAAATCAAACGCAGGTTCTCCTCGTCAAACGGTCTACCTTGTGGCTCTTGCTTCCATCATCAAGATCATCCCTCGAGCGCTCTGTGTTGCGGAACTTCCTACCGTTCGTTTTTTCTCGCGTCGTGTTTCCTTTCCTCTCCCCTCGCTGATCCAGTCCTCGTTTTCCCTCGCAGCTCCTCCCACTCCTTCTCCGATGCATCGATCTTCCCGACGCCGAGCTCAAAGCCAACGTGATGGACGTTCTCCTCGTCGTCGCTGAAGCCGACGATCCCGTCTCGCTCGAAACCGTCGAGGCTCAGGCACCTAGCATCGTCGAAGGACTGCTGAGAGGATTGGACAAGACCAAGGGCAGCAACGAGGTGAGCTCTTTCCTTTTTCGCCGCTACCTGACCAGCTCTCGTTCGTCTCCAAACTGACCTTTGCCCGTTTTTCCGTCTTCAGCGATCTCGTTCTGCTGCTCTGAGGACTCTCGCCGTCTTCCCCGACGTTGTTCGCTACGACGTGCTGCATCCTATCAAGGCTCAGGTCATCAGAGAGCTCGGGAAGGCCCTCGATGACAAGAAGCGGAATGTGAGGAAGGAGGCCGTTGACTGTCGAGCGAGATGGTGAGTCGATCTTTCTGTTCATCGACGCGTCTCGAATGAATCCTGAACCCGCATCCCCCTCTTGTTTTCCGCCCTCATAGGTTCCTCTACCACGGTTAAATCTAGGATGCGAAGTCATGTGGTGCTGTTGTTGCTGGAGACGCGGTGAAGGGAGAGAGCCGTCGAACTGATGAAGGTGTCGCATACTCTTTTGTTTCTGGTCAATCTTGCTTTGCTCTTTTGTAGTTTCTCTCGTTTAGTTCGTTATTATGGTGCAATCTATGATGTACTACTCTACTTTCACGCTCGACTAGCAAGATCCCTTGGCTGAACGAGCAGCGAAGGGAAGAGGGAACGAGAGTCAGCGAGATGAGAGACCTCAAAGAAAAGGAGTGAAGTGGAGAAGCTCACCTCCGCCGATGATCTTGTTTCCCTCGTACTCCTCGATGACCTTCACCTTGTCTTGCGATGCTGAGGTGGTGTCGAAGGTGTAGCTGGAGAGGGAGAAGAGGAGAAAAGTGTGAGCTCGCGATCTTTCGGCGGGACTTCCCCTTCGAGTCGAGCTCCTCACGGAAAGAAGGAAGGATTTCTCACCTCAACCACTCCTTGGCCAACCTCTTCAACAGCTCGATACCGACCACTCGCTGTCCGAAGCAGAGGATCTGAGCATCATTGCTCAAAATACTCCTCTCGACACTGTAGCTGTCGTGAGCGGTGACGGCTCGGATTCCAGCGACCTTGTTGGCAGCGATGGCGACTCCCAATCCAGTTCCACAGATGAGGATGGCTCTATCGGCCTCTCCGTTGGCAATCATGGTAGCCGCCTTGATGGCGACGTTGGGGTAGGGAGTCTTGTCGGCGGAGGAGGGAACTCCAATGTCGGTGAGAACCGTGATTCGAGGATCCTTCTCGAGAGCGGCTTTGAGGAGGTTCTTGTAGTCAGCTCCAGCTTCATCGGATCCGAGAACGAGACGGTAGGTAGGGGAGGACATCTTGGGAGGTGGTGGGTGGGAGTGGCGGTCTGCGAAAAGAGGAGGGGGGAGGGAGGAGGAGGGATCCGTCAGCGAAAGTTGAGCTTCAATGTTGTTTCTGCTCTGGCAGCAGCAATCCTTTTTTGTCTGAGTCGTTCAGCATCCAGGATATATGGGTGGTGAAGAGCTGGTCTAGCCATGGAATCGGATCGATGCTGAAGAGCTCGAGCTCGCTGCCCATTTTCCTTTTCCTTCCTTCGAAGAGGGAGGGAGCGAAGACCGAAGTCCCGCCGCTTTTGGCGAGCTCTCTTTCCCTTCGAAGTCCCGGAATGATGGTGGAGAAGACTCACGAGTGGGCTGGCTTTTGGTTTGAAAGGGTTGGGTGGGCGTTGGGGGGATAAGGAGATGGTCGAAACGAGTTTGAGAGCTGAAAGCAAAAAAGGACATCGCGGCTCGCCTGCCGGTGAGCCGACTTCCCGGCCGCCTTGACGACGAGGTTTCCATGTTCGATATTTCTTGAGTACCAGAGGGTGAACGGCAGATTGGTACTTGAGCTTCAGACGAGTACCTAATTTGATCCGTCTTTCTGTCGAGAATGTCTACGACGTTTGACCGACGCGTCGTCCTTCGTCCCCTCGCTCGCCGTTCCTCGCTCTTGAGTTCCAGAAAAGGAGTCCGAAACATCCATCGATAGCCTTCAACAAATCTAGAGCGATCTCCTATCACGCCACCAGTCTAATTCCAAAACTTGGCGGCGTATTGCACGAACATCTAGGAGAAGAACGAAACAGAAGAGAGAAAATATCAGGGCTGCCTTCAAAGAGGACTCGAGGGAGGTGGACCTACAGTATCAGTTCGAAGGATTTCAGGACCAGATGCAGGTCCATAGCTCTTGGCTTCGGCAGCAGTGACTGAAGAGGGAAGAAGGAAATGAAGAAATCAGCTCGCGTCGCGTCGCAGAGGGAAGACGCAGCCGGACGAACCGTTGCTTCCAGGGAGGAGAGAGTTGATGAGAGGAGCGATGCTTGAGGCAAAGAAGTCGAGGAAAACTACGTCGACAGGATCGTTGTCCGCGAGTCCGACCGGGTTGGCAGTCCCAATGTATCCTGGGACGTCTGACGAGTAAGGGATGGGAGTGTGCAGAACGTCGTCTCCAAGTCCAGGACAGCTATCCTCCGTGACATACTAGGGATTTCAGCAGCGGCGTAGTTCAGCGAGAGAAGCGAATATCACTGAACGACTCGAAACCAAAGTTTGAAACTCACTCCGAGAGTCAGCGTCGCGTTTTTGGCGGTAGCACGAGCAGCCAATTCGAGAGACCTCTTCTGGGAGTTGGAGTGAGCGGATCCATCTCTCACGTAGTTTTCCCAGGCGAGTCTGAGTGGAAGCGATGAGGAGGAGAAATGATCAATGACCGCGATGCCGAACGAGACGCGACGAACGAAAAGAAAACTGGGACTCTTCTCACCTTTGAGCTCGAGCGAAAGGGTCCTCATGGCGGTCTTGAAGGCTTCGCTTGTAGGCTCCGATCTTGTTGAGTCCAGGAAGAATCTAGAAAGGTAGAGAAGGAACGAGTGAGGAGGCATGAGCAGTTGTTGGTGAAACATGGAGCAGGAGCGGAAAGAAAAACGCTGCTCACATGGATAGCGACCGAGTAAGGAACGGTGTAATAGAGGAAGGCGTCGAGGAAAGGAGAGACGATATAATTGTCGTTGGAAGACTGAAGACGGAGGGAGAGAGGGAGGGCCGGTCAGCGCGTCGTTTCGTCCGCCCTTGCGTCGAAGTTTACTCACGAAGGGACCCGCGAAGACGTCGTAACGGGTCGAACCAGAGTTGACGATGACAATCTTGGAGTTGTTCCTAGTCGAGTCTACGATGGTCTGAGAGCCGGTTCGGAAGACGATCAGCGACGGTCGATCTTCGAAACAAGGAAAGATGCACCGACCTTGGGAAGCAGATCCTCGGTCAAGAAGGTGAGCACGCTGTCGTTAGATCCGTAGGGAGATCTCTGGAGGTAGTAGTCCTTGGGGACAGTTCCGATGCGAGTTGAGATATCGAGCGAGGTGACGATGTTTTGCATCTGCTGAGTGATGTTGATTCCTTTGGGAGTGTCAAAGACCGAATCCCTCTTCGTGTGCCATGCGTAAGAGTTTCGGTTGGTGTCGATGTATCTCCTGCTGATGGTGAGGTTCCCGGTAGAGTTGGAGGTGGGAAGGTTCGAGCCTGAAGGAATCGAGAAAAAGGGCGAAGGGACGGTTTAGTTCCGTTCTGAAAAAGAGACGTTGCGAGGGAAGGGAAGAAGCTCACTCATCCAACCGATAGCTGAGAGAAGAATTAAGGCAGACCCGAAGAGTAGATGAGATGTCTACGTCAGTACGATGATCTCGAAGAGAAATCGACCGAAGAAGCGGAGAGGGGAACGGACGCGTCTCGACTCACTCTCCAAGTACCTCCCAGACTCGATCGACATAGATCGACCGTCCATCTGCTGACAGTCTCGAATATGAGTGTGTCCTCCGAAGACGAAGATGGGAACGAGGGGATGAATCGCTCGGATCTTATCGAAGACGAGGTCGAAGTCGGCAATTCCTCGAACTCCGTTGACGGGCATCTGTAGAAAGTTAAAGGCTCATGAGCTCGTCTCAACATGAAACGGAGGACAAGGAGACTACGTACGTGACCAGCGAGGATGAACATATCAGGCTCCTCCTTGATCGCGTCGAGGAACCAGCTGTTTGAATCGAAGGGCCGAAGCGCGTGTGAGAACAGACGAGAGGAGGCTGAGAAACCACTCACGTCTCGTTCACCATAGCAGCGGGAGGAGTCACGGTCGCTCCCTTCCACTGTCCAGCGAAGGCGTAGAGGATCCCGAAACTGGTGACCTTCTTTCCCTTCCTGGTCTTGAATTTGGCGAACCTCTTTCCTCCAACAGGAACCGAGACGTTCTTTCCACCCTGGACGACGGTGAGGTTGGCGTTCGAGGAGAGGTATCTTCCCTTCCACTGTGGCGCGAAGTTGTAGTGAACATCAAGGGTTACATTCTTGATGTATAGCTCGTGGTTTCCGATGGCGAGGACGTCGTAGGGGAGCTGAGAAATAGAAAAAGAGCTGGTGAGCGAAGAAATGAGCGCTGCGACGCGTCCGAGCTTCAGAACTCACCTGAGCGAAGATCTTGGAGCTCTGGACTCCGTCCGTCTCCCCCAGAGGTACTCCTCCGTCTGAAAGCCCGTTGCCGTCGTGGAGATCTTTAGATAGAGACGACAGGAGGTTCAGCTGGAAGTCGAGAAGAGGGAAGACGAAAGGGCAAAAGCAGAGGCGGAGGTCGCGACTCATCGCCTTCAACGAATAAAGCGCTGGATAAATACAGTACTCACCTCCCGAGTCAATTAGGAGAAGATCGACGTCCTTCTCGATCGCCTTCTTCTTCATCCAGTGAACGAACGAAAAGAAGTCTCCAAAGTCTCCCGAGTAGTTTGGCTCCGGTTCAGAGTTTTTCTGATGACCTACAAGCCTGAGAACGAGGGAGTAGATGGAAAGGCAAATCAGAGGTAGCTTGAGTTTCGTAAGAGGCCGATAGCTCAAGCTTACCATCCGTCTGAAGGACAGGGAAAGGAAACAGAGAGGAAGAGAGGAAGAGAAGTCGTCAGTTGTGCGACATCGAAGCTATGAAGATGTAAGGTCTAGCGTCTGGTTCGATCTGGAGAGAGAAAGAAGGACTCGTGAGACGCTAGCTTGGTGGTCAAGATGTAGACGATGTATCGAGCTAACCTGGAGAGAGAAAGCTGCAGAAGTATAGAGAGAGAATATAAGTACACGACTGATGAAGAGAAGGAGAGTAGAAGATGAACGAACAAGGACTCGTGAGACGCTAGCTTGGTGGTCAAGATGTAGACGAGAGTAAGAAGGGAGGAGAGGGAAGTGAAAAAGGTTAAGGGAATAATGCAGTGTGCGGAGAGAGAGAGCTAGCGAGAGTAGAAACGAGAGGAGCGAGCTCAACAACCTATTCTACTGTAGAAAAGAAAGAAAGAGATACGCAAATCTTCATACCCCATCTTCACACCCCCCCAGCGGATCTCAACCTTGAACCTCTTTTCCCTCCAACTTCACCAGCCCCCCCATTTCCCTGAACCTCTCGAACTTGACCTTTCCTAGGGCCTTGGTGAGGATGTCCGATGGGTTGTCGTTCGTAGGAATCCATTTCGGTTCGATCACTCCGTTGATGTAAAGGTCGAATCCGATTCGAATCGACGTTCGAATGTGACGCGTCAACTTTCCGTGCGAACCCTTCTTGATGACGGCGACTGCTCCTTGGTTGTCGCACCAGGCGGGAACGGCGGTAGAGGTGTCGAGTCCAAGACTCTCGAGGAGTTGTAGGATCCATTCGATTTGAGTTGCTCCTCGAGAGAAGGCGATGAACTCTGCTTCCAGGACCGATTTCGACGAGCTGGCGATCTTCTTCGAGGACCAGTAGATAAGTGATCCCTCCCAGAATATCATGATTCCCATCGTTGATCTGCTGGTGGCGTGATCTCCGTTCCAGTCTGAGTCTGTGAAGACTTCGAGCCCATTCCCTGGTTGTCGACCTCCGAGAACGAGTCCCCAATCCGTTGTTCCTCGAAGGTAGTAGAGGATGTCGAGGATCGCGGACTTGTGTTTGGGACCGGGGTTGGACTGGAATCTCGAGCATTGGCTGAGAGCGAAGGAGATGTCGAATCGAGAGTTGTTGGCAAGGAACCAGAGGCATCCTAGGATTTCTCGAACGGGGAAGTCCTCCATCTCGGCGCGTTCGACTTCGTCCTTGGGTCCATCTTCTGCCGAGAGTTGAAGATCCTCGTCCATTGGGGTTGATCTGTTCTTGTTGGGGATGAGGAAGTGGTTGAACTTATCGAGAATCTCGAAGGAGTAGGGTTGTTGGGAGTACTCCATGGTGTTCGTCGTTCGATCTCTCTTGACGTCGACAGCGAGCATCCTTCCTGGATCGAGGTTCCCGAGGTCCTTGATGTCGTAGATCTTCTCGACTCCTTGGAATACGGCGTCCGCGATGGGTTTGGTAGGAGCTTTGATGACGAAGTCGTCGACGTAGATGATCATCGCGACACGTCGACCATCTCTCCATCCCGTGTAGAGGCAGCAGTCGGCGAAGGACGCGACCAATTCCATCTTCTCGAGGTTTGCTGAAAAAGACTTGTGAAAGGCTCGGGGTGACTGAGGGAGACCGTAGATTGCTCCGTGAACTTCGAGGACGATTGGTTCTCCGTACTCGTCTGTGTTGAATCCGGGAGGAGGTTTCATGTAGACCGGTTCCTCGAGCTGGGCGGTGATGAAGGCGGTAGAGACGTCTCCCTGTCGGAACTCCTCTCCTCTTGCGGCTCCGATGGCGAAGAAGAGACGACGAGTGGTAGCATCGCAGACAGGAGCGTAGGTTTCGAAGTAGTCGAGTCCTGGTCGAAGTTCGAATCCTCGAGCGACCCATCGACACTTGAACCGAATGGTCTTGGGATCGAGTAAGTCCCTCTTGAGGGCAAACACCCAACGTCCGCTGACGAGCTTCTTCCCTTCTGGGACCTTCCTGAGGGTGATGGCAGCCCAAGCTTTGAGTCTCTCGAACGATCTCAGCTCCTCGTCCTTCGAGATGATCCATTCCTCTCGATAGGGACCGTTCATGGCTTCTTCCCAGGTTCGAGGGAGCTTCGGGAAGGGTCGATCTCCGATGTTGATGGTTCGGAAGGCGCAGTGCTCATAGTAGAAGGTGGTTGGAGTTCGTTTTGGGCGGGAGGGACGTTGTGGGGAAGTGGGATTGGGAGGTTTCGATTCGGTGAAGGGGAGAGAGTGATCGTACTGGCGAGGGTGGATAGCTGATGATGCTTCTGGTACCCAAGTCCATCGTTTGGAGGCTGGGACTCGTCCTCTTGGAGGAGATGGAGATCGTGGAGGAGGTTGGTTTCCGTTGCGACGCGTTTCGTTTCGAGTTCTTCCTCGAATCCAATCTCCGCCGGAGACTGCTGGTGGATGGGGTGGACCGACTGGGATGGGTGGTGGTAGGACTGGTGGATCATCTGGGATTGGTGGTGGTGGTGGAGGAGGTGGTAGTTCCTCTGGTGGTGGAAGAGCTTCGGAGGGAAGGTCCTCGAGTTCTGATGGACTCGACGGATTTTCCCCTCCTGAAGCAGGCTCCTCTCCTTCCTCGACCTCCTCCCCGCACTCCGATAAGGGCTCATCCCCCTTACCGGAATCCTCATTGCCAAACACTACTCCTCCTTCAACCTCCATCCCTTCCTTCTCCCAAGATCTCTTCTCCTTCTCCACCGTCTTCGACTTCCACGGCAGAGGTGACTTCTCGTCGACGAAGACTACACTCCTTCCGAAGAGGATCTTCCCATCCGAGACCTGTTGAAGACGATAGGCCTTCTTCCCGAACATCTCCTCTCCTGGACCGAGGTAAATGCACTCGATTCCTCGAGGATCGAACTTGTAGTATCCCTCGTTGTGGATGAAGGCGCGACTGCCGAAGAGGTGGAGTTGGGTGATGGGTTGTGGTGTGCCTGTCCAGGCGTGGAGACGTTGTTTGGGGTGGGATGGGGAGAGTGGTGCTGCTGGAAGTCGTTCGAGGACGCGGAGAGCGAAGTTGAGGGCTTCTCCCCAGTATCGTTGAGAGAGTCCTGAATCGACGAGGACGGAGGTGATGAGGGATGTGAGGTACGCGATGGCTCGTTCGGCTTTGCCGTTCTGGGAGGAGTGCTTCGGGATGCTGGTTTCGTGACGGATTCCTCGTTCGAGGAAGTAGCTCTGGATCGTCGACGACGTGAATTCTCCTCCGTTGTCCGACCTGAAGGTTCCGAGTTTCTGGCCGCTCTCGCTCTCGGCTCGTGCGATCCAGTGGTTGAGGGTGGTTTCGGTGTCGGACTTCCTTTTTAAAGGGAAAGCCCAGTACATGTCGGTGAATTCGTCGACGAGGATGAGGAAGTATCGTTGACCGCTGAAGGTGGGAGATCGCATGGGGCCGGCGAGATCGCAGTGGACGAGTTGGAGTGGACGAGTGGTGATGCGAGTGGAGGTAGGGTAGGGATGACGTTTGAGTTTGGACTTGATGCAGTTGATGCAGGGTCGATTGAGAGCTTGCTCGATGAGGGGAGTGGAGAAATAGGTGGGGAGAACGTTGAGATCTCGAAGTTTCAAGATCATTTTGAGCGAAGCGTGAGCCATGCCTCTATGGGTAAAAATGATCTCTTCGATAATCTCGTCATCGCTCCTCGCAGCCCTACAACTCTCCTCCCCACGCCCTCAGTTCGATCCCCAGATCTCCTTCCCGGTCTTCGACTTGATCTCGAAGATCGTTCCAACCATCTTCGTCTCGAGGAAGAGTCTCCCATCCTTGGTGTATACGGCAAGGGAGGGTTCTCCAGCGGCGGTTCGTCGAGTTCCGAGGTTGTAGCCAGCGGAGAGGAGTGCTCCGACGGAGAGGAGGGTAACGTCGAGAGCTGGAACGAAGAGGGTGTTCTTAAGGTGGTGGACGATTTCCTTTCCGTCGACGACGGTCCTGAAAGGAAGGGTTCCGATTCCCTTGATCTCGATCCGATCTCCGTTCGCGATAGTGATGGAGCTGGGTTGAGGGAGAGGTCGAAGGTCGAGGAAGGCGTTCTCGTCGCCGCAGGTGTGGGAGGAGGCTGCTGAGTCGAGAAGGATGGGATCTTCCGATCTCCTGGTGGTGGTGGAGCGACACGCGATGTTGGTGGAGTAGGAGCATCGGTACATGGGTGGGTTGGATTGGTTGTTCGAGGAGTGGTCATGTTCGCAACAGCTCTGGTGAGTGGTTGCTCGAGCGTCGTTCCTAGCCGGTCGATGGTGACCTGGTCGGAGGTGAGGGTTTTGGACCCAGCAGAGGAGTGGTTGATGCTTCCATCGGAGGTTGAGGGCCTTGCAGTGAGTGCAGGTGGGTCCTGAGTACGGCGACGACGAGGTTGTTGGCGGCGACGTTGCTGCTGCTCCTCGAGTGGGTCCTCCGTCTCGAGCCTTGACGAAAGCGAGCCATCCAGGGTCGGTGCAGTCGACGAGGTAGTGTCCGAGCTGTTGACAGGCGTTGCATTTGGAGGTCGCGCTCGCTCGAAGGAGGGATCCAGGGGAGACTCCGAGATCGACGACGGCGTTTTGACTTTGGACTTCGAGGGTGAGAGCTGACTTGAACGTGCTCATCTTCCATTCCGAGGGTTTGGTGTTGGTTCCGAGGAAGACTGTCCTGAACGTAGCGTAGAGAGGTCCGAGCTGGTGGAGGAGATGGTTGACGACGAAGGTTTCCTTGACGAAGTCTCCGAGTTCTCCTGAGCCTGGGAGTGACTTGGCTCGAGTGAGGAGGGATTCGAATTCTCGTAGGCTTTTTAGCGAATCGGTTCCGAACTTGAAGTTCATGATGTCTAGCATCGCCTTGTTGATGAGGGCGGGACCGACTCCGACGAACTCCTCCTCGAGGTCCTCGATGAGCTCCTTCGCTCCCATTTCCATCCTCGATCCCGATTTGGTTTCCTCTGCCATGAGGAGCCTGATGGAGAATCCTACGGCATTCGACTCCTTGCTCCAGACGGCGTGGGCGATGAGGGAAGCAGCGTATCCAGCGGCGGTGGCATCGGCGAGGAGAGGGTCGACGTTTGTGAGGGCTGAGATCGTCTCGTCCGCCGCCAGAGCACTCCTGAGCGAGCTCTTCCAGGTAATGAAGTTCGATCCGTCGGGCTGGAGCTGGTTCCTGCCTCCTGAGGTGAGTAGCTTGATGTATTGGGTGCTGGGCGCCATGATGGGAGAGACGATGGAGATGTTTGGGTATTCGAGCGGGAGTTGGACGAAGTGGAAGGGAAGAAGAGCGAGGAGGTGGTCGAGCTCGAGGGAGGGAAGGAGGGAAGGAAGGACGGAGGACGTCGTGGAGGTTCTGGTGCTGGTATCCTTCGATGGGGAAGGTTGGTTGGTTCCTGGTTATTGCTCTCAAGCAATCAGACTCTTAATCTATGAAGATGTAAGGTCTAGCGTCTGGTTCGATCTGGAGAGAGAAAGAAGGACTCGTGAGACGCTAGCTTGGTGGTCAAGATGTAGACGATGTATCGAGCTAACCTGGAGAGAGAAAGCTGCAGAAGTATAGAGAGAGAATATAAGTACACGACTGATGAAGAGAAGGAGAGTAGAAGATGAACGAACAAGGACTCGTGAGACGCTAGCTTGGTGGTCAAGATGTAGACGAGAGTAAGAAGGGAGGAGAGGGAAGTGAAAAAGGTTAAGGGAATAATGCAGTGTGCGGAGAGAGAGAGCTAGCGAGAGTAGAAACGAGAGGAGCGAGCTCAACAACCTATTCTACTGTAGAAAAGAAAGAAAGAGATACGCAAATCTTCATACCCCATCTTCACAGAAGCCGCCTGGAAGGGAGAGAGAGGCTGCCGAAGTGGTAGAAAATACTCACGGGTGTCTGTAGTAGAGATGAAATTGATCTGAGAATAGACGGATGGAAGGTCAGCTTCAGCTTGAACGACGAACGTTGAGCGACGACGCGCACGTTGAGATGGAGAGGAGATTCTTACGTCCGACCACTCGAGTTCCCTGTAAACCAGGTCGAGGTAAAGTCAGATGAGGTAGAAGTATACTTATTCTCCTGCTTACACTCACCTAGTAGGGTATGAGATGGCTGGAAGAGGAAAAGGATGGAAAGGTCAGCCTTGGGCCAGCGCTCGAAATCTCTTCCGCTCTAGCTTTCCTTCTCTCTCTCTCTCTCGACCAAACGTACCTTCAGTCGAGCCAGGCTGTATCCTCTTAGCGAAGATCTTGGATCCATGACCAGGATCGCAAGCCGACGATAAAGTTGAGAGGGCGAAAAGAGCTCCACAGAGTTGGGCGAGCATGTCGAGAAAAACGAGATGGCCGTTGAGAGGTCGGAGAGAAGGAAGAGTGCTGTTTCGTCGGACGTGATACGAAGCCGGCCGGTCTTGGTCCCATGTGGGACTGTCAGCGTGAGAAAATCTCAGGCTCCTTCTCTGTGGGGAGTCTATTTACGGGCGGGCGTCCTGTCTGGAGCCTTGTTTCGATCCACCTGCTTCTGGTCTCCTCCTTGATAGAACGCAGAGCTTGGAGACGCGATCAGATGACGCCAAGGAAGAGCACAGAGAGAAAGGACGAAGATCAGCTCTTGCTCGAGATTCGAAGGTCAGATGGAAGTCGAAGGAGAAGAAGGGAAAGTCGGCTGAGCTCTGAGATCTTGTCTCGGAAGCTGGGAGTCGAAGCTCACCTCACTTCCTCCTTCCCTTTGCCCTTCAACCGTCAGCAGCTTCCCTCCCGTCAACCCCTCCTTTCCTCTCTGCATATACAATCCAACGGAATGGACTTGGATCTCAGCTGGCTTCAACTTGTCCGGCTTCCTCCCCTTCGCTACGACGAGGACGGAGAAGAAACGGACGATCCCAACGGAACTGAGGCTCCTCCTCCTCCCTTTCTCTCCGACGCTTCGAGACTCATCAAGCTCGCAGGAGTGAAGATTGGCTACATAGAATGCTATGTGCTTCGCAGGGATGAGATGGTAGATCGTGAGTACCTTCGTCTCTCCTCAGGGCTGTCGGGAGGTCGAGGACCATCAACGACCTGCTCGCGCCCTCCTGGTTCCTTGGGTCGACTCGTCGATGCGCTTCCCCTCATAAGCAGGAGCCTGACCTTGCACTTCATGACTTGTATACGGGCAGAGTTCCATCGAGCTTTGGATAGCACTACTCAGGTCAGTCTGAGACTGTCTTCTCGAGAAAGAAGGAAGGGAAGGCTCACCTTCGCTGTGTTGAGCTCGAACAGGAGATCCTTGAGTTTGGAAGGACGCTCTTCGACTACAGGGGACGTCTCAGGAGCCAGTTTGGACCGTCAGGGAGTAAGGGAGGGACTGGGTGTTGGGGCCAAGAGCTTTCGACGGGATCTCTCGCATGTGAGTTGACCAGGAGAGCGGAAGAAGTGGCTCTCGGTTCCAAGCAGGAAGCGTTCAGAACGCGACATCTGAACTCTCGTCCCTTCCCTCTCCCTTCTCTTCCTCCCCTCTTTTTCCGCCCAGTCATCAGCGAGATCAACATCAAGGCCGACCTTCGATCTCAAGGCGTCGGGAAAGCAGCTCTCCACCTCCTCATGTCGGCTCTCGCTCATCCAGATAAGGACGCTTGGAACTCGTGCAAAGGTGCTTTCCTGATCCCAGCCATCATCCTCGACACCGAGCCGGAGAACATGGACGACCGAGAAACGGAGGAAGAGGAATGGTCGGATCATGACTCGGATGTGAGTAGTATAGAGGAGCTTCCCATCAACGTCGAAAAACCCCTGCCTCCAACGGTGGTCGCGAACCGAGAGCGGAATCTTCAGCGCGTCAATTCGTTCTTCCTCGACGTGAGTTGCTTCTCCCACCCTCTCCCAACTCATCCCGAAGCTTTGCTCATATTATCTTCCTTCTTTTCTCCAACAAGTGTGGCTTCCGTCGCGTTGGGACGACGCCGTACCTGGGGTTCGCTTTCGACGAGCATCATCCGTCGCGTCAACTCGACAGAGGTCCGTCTTCCTCTCTTCCTTCCAGAGGCCCAGGAGCGTAGCCTCCAATCTTTCCAAAATTTTCACTGAGCATCCCTCTTTTTCTCTTCCCGTCCCTTTTCAGCCTCCGACCAACCTCTCCTCCGTCGTCCAGGCGGCGAAACCCTCAACCCTCAAAAGCACTTTCCTCTCCACTTCCACATCTCCACAGCGCCCTCTACCCTCGGACCCGACCTCCTCCCTCTGTTATCCTACATCCGAACCGCTCCTCTCGAGTACATTCAACGAGCAGATCACCTCGGCTGGACTCCCCTGCACACTGCTGCTTCCCTCCTCAACCTTCCCGTCTGCAAGGCTCTCGTCGCGAGGTCGAGATCGGAGCTGCAAGCAACGACATGGGACGGGTTGACTCCGATGGGTGTGCTGAAGGATGTAATAAGCCAGGCGGAGGACTACAGGAGAGCGATGAAAGACGGGGAGGAAGAGGTTGAGGATGAGATGGAGGAGGAGATGTGGGCTTGGTTGCTGAAGGAGGGTAGATCCGTTTAGGTTTCTCTGCTGTAGTTCTTTGCATGTTCTGGTTTGGTTTGCTTCACTCGTTTATACTGTTGTGGGATCGCCGCGTTGGCTTTCTTTCTGGGTTTGGTTTCTTTCGTTTGTTCGTTTCGCACTCTACAGTAGCTCTTGGTTCCCCACACGTCCTCCTCTTTTCGCTCTCTTTTCTTTTCTCTGTCGAATCGAACGAGAAAGAAGGAGAGGTTGGATGCAGATCGAGAACAGCTGAGATTCTAAACGAACGAGAGATGAGTACCCTCCCTTCCCCTTGAAAAAGTGTTTACTCCAGAGCGTGTTCTGCAAGATTCGCCATCGCGGTCAGCTCAAGTTGTGTCGAGGAAGGATATGAACGAGGAGAGAGACGAACCTCGTAAAGGAGCAAGCAAAGCTGCCGAATCGTCGACCGTGACCTGATCGATGGATGAGACGAACGAAATCGAAGAGAAGATCAGATCAGTTCTCTCTCGTTCGACGCGAAAAGTCGGAAAGAAGAGAAGAGAAGAAGACTCACCTCGTGCAGCAGACCTCGATAGAGGTATCTCACGCGAAGCCTGTACAAAATCACCGAAAAAGAAAGTCAGCTAGCTCCCTCTCCTTCAACCTCCCTCCTCGCCCACCTGATACTCACCTCTTCTTCGACCCAAGCGCACAATCGTAGAACCCCAACAACCCAGCCTTCGACCTTCCCGCGGGTATGATCAACTGGGACTCGTTCACGAGCGCCTGAAGAGCAATCTTGACGTCGATGTGATCCGGGTTGGACGACGACGTTGAGGAAGAGGGTATCGTTGGTTTGGAGGTGGGGAGACCGAGACCCCCGAGACCTCGAGAGGAGAAGTTGGAGAGAGCTCCGTACTGGGCTTCGACGATGATGAGGCCTGATAAGAAGTTTTGTAAGAAGAGGTTAGGGGGAATGAAGAGAATGAGATGAGAAATGAAGCGCGACGAACCGTCCTTCTTGATCTCTTCCTCCCTCCTTCGTTCCACCAGCGGTGCGAGAAGCCGAACAGCATCCTCCGCCTCCTTCTTCATTTGATCGAGAAGCTCTTGGTGCTCTTCCATCAGTTCGGCGATCCGACTTCATCGCAGCACCGAAAAGCAAACCGAAGACAGAGGAGGGAAGAGAAAGACGCGTCGTCAGTTCGAGCCTTCGAGATTGAAAAAGAGGCTCCAGGGCAAGGGAGGGGACTCACCGAGCAGCCCGAGCTCTCTTTGCCGGAGCCAGGTAGAGATGATGCAACGCGGTGTAGGCGACGCAGGGGAGGAGAGCGGAGAGGATGATCTTCTGAGCGTCGAGAGCTCGAATGAGGAGGATGGGGAGAGTGACGGATTGGCCTAGACGGAAGAAGCGGAGTTTGAGGGTGAGACCTGTTGAGGAATGGGCTGGAGATTCGACCGAGTTGCGAGCACGAGCGACGGAAAGAAAAGGGGAGGAGGAGGAGAGACGAAGGGAAGGAGAGTCAGGTCCTCGTCGAGTCGCATCTCGTCTCATCTCGTCGAAGTTTGGAACCGTCTACTCGACTCACCTTCCACAGTAACCGTAATCCTAACATTCTCCCCTACCTTCCTCGCCCCACTCACCCACCCTTTCACCTCACTCACTCCCAACCGACTCCCAATCTTCAAATCCAACTCCCCTCCCAACACCTTCCTCCCCCAATCCGCCGCGATCCCCATATCTCCCGGTCCCACCTCGATCTCGCTCGTCCAGTTTCCTCCCCAAACTCCTCCCACCACCGTACCACCACCATTTGTCTTAGTTTTCGACGTAGAAGTTTGAACCTGGGACGTGAGTCCGACGACGAGGGAGGATTGATCCTGACGTCGACCGATGAAGGAAGCTCCCCAGGAGCCGAGGGTGTAGAAGCCTGTTTTGTACGTGATGTAGGAGGTGGTGGAGGGGTAGAGGAGACGGAAGAGGGTTACGTCGAGGGTGGGGGGGACGAAGAGGGAGGGGGATTGGGTGGAGAGTTGGAGGGAGCTGTGGGCGGAGGAGACGCGTCGAGAACAGAAAAGGAGTGCGAAGTTTGCAGTTCAGCTGTGGAAAGGACGAATGTACTTTTTGGGTCGTGAGAGTGGATTTACGTATCATCGTCGATCTGGTAGACTACTCGTGTTCCGGTGACTTGAGGTTGGAGGAGGGAGGTGGAGAGCTGTGTGAGAAAGCGAGGGAGAGAGAAGAGACGCGACGAAAGGGAGCGAGGTCGCTCAGTCGCTGCTCACTTCTTCCTCCACGAGAGCATGGCAGAAAAGACTGTTGCTCACCTCCAGATACAAATTCGGCGACCACGTATGGCTGATCGTGCCCAAGAAGGAACCTCCAAGCTTGGCTCCTCCTCTTCCTCGCATCGTTTTCATCCTTCCCGCGACAGTGAGAGTTGTTGCTGGAGAGAGAGCGGCCTGCGTTCGAGTCGGAATCGGAAAGAATGATTCATCAGTTCTTCTATAATCTGCCCTGAGCTTGAAAAGAGAAAGAGAGCGATTCCTCACCTGGAAAGAATGCCCAACACCCAGCGACGTCGCCTGAACGAAGTTGATCCTCGTCAGGATCGAATCGCTTTGAGGGCCTCTAGGACCGAAGAAAGCTCCCTTGGGAGCGGATAACGTCGTCGCGTCAATGTTGATGCTGATGTCGCCTATCGAACCCCAGGACCAGAACAAGAAATCACCGCAGAATCGAGAGTCAGCTGGGGCGAGAAACGTGGGACGACGAAAAGGACTGGAGGAGAAGGTGAGGTTTAGTTCACCTTTGGGGTTGACGATCCGTTGAGTAGCGACCTGCTTCTTCTCGGCTGCTTGCTGAGTGTACATATCTCGAAGCTGAAGGAAATACGAGAAAAGGAAGAGGGTAGCGCGATGAGTTTTGAGCGAGCGAAAAGAGATGGAGCTGGAAGGAAGGGAGACGAGCTCACCTCCTCGGCCGTTTTGAGCTTCTGTCCTACGTCCATCTTCATTCCGAGACCGTCCTCTCCCAGGGCATCGTAGATAGCTCGGGTATGGATGTCGGAGAGAACTGAAGTGTCAAAGAAAAGCGAGTTAGGAGAGGCGATCAATTGAAGTCGAAGAAAGCTCGAGCGCACCTTCGTAGGCGTGTTGGACGGTCAAGAAGTGAGTCTCTGCTGCAGCTCGAGCTTCCGAAGAACGCTGCTTGTCAGGATGCAAGAGAACGGCGAGAGTCTTGTAGCGCTGGGAGATGAATTCGGGGGAAGCGTCTTTTGGAAGGTTCAAGATCGAGCTGAGGGGAGGACGAGGAAGGGAGGAAGGTCAGCTTCGCTCTTCTTGAGGAGGACAACTACTAGGAGAGCTTGAAGCTGCTTACTATAGACTATCCTGACCTCCTTTCCCTTCTGGTTTCGGTACTTCTCCTGTTGTATTCGAGCCCAGCGAGGGATCGTCTTCTTCTTCATCGTCGTCGTCGTTGAGTGGTCGTCCTCGAGAAATCGAAGCTCGCACTCGAGAGGAAGGGCCAGCGTCGTCGTCCATCGATCAATCAATCGAATCCGATTCCAGAGGGTTCCAGGGGAGAGTAGGTGGGAAGGAGAGGAAGAGAGTGGGGCTGAGAGTGATTCTCGTAGGTTTCTGTGGTGGTCGTCGAGAGAGAAAGGTCGATGGGGAAGCGCTTTGCCGACTTCACGGCGGAGCTGAGCTCGGCCTTTTCTTCCTCCTCCCTTTCCTCCATCTCCATCCGACCATCTCCCTCTCAAAACTCTTCGTTAACGGCCCCTACCTTCCCTCTAAACTCATATACTCCTCGGAAGCAGTCTCATAGAAAGGAGAAAACGGTCGGTATCCTCTAGACGGAGTCGAGTCATTTTGAGTCGAGCTCAACAATCGTTCGTTCCTTCTCTTCTCCCTTTTCGCCTCCTTTCGCTCTCCGCCAAAATCTTCTTCGAAATCAAAACTCTTCGTTGACAAATACCGCCATCTATCTTTACAGATCCTATACCAAAATGTCCCCTCTCCCTCCCCCCGGCACGGGCTCCATCCATCTCCTTCCCTCCTCCCAGTTCTCACATCTCTCCTTCTCTTACCCTCTCAAACTGCTCTCCCCGCTCCCTCTCCGCTCCACTCCCCCCGGTCTTCGGGTCGTCTACATGCTCTCCTACGGCGGAGGTCTCATCTCGGGCGATAAGATCTGGATCGACGTCGTCGTCGAAGGAGGAGCGACGTTGGTCGTCTTGACGCAGGGCACGACAAAGGTCTTCAAAAGGAGACCCAGAGGGAGGTTGGCGACGAGTGCTGGCATAGCGGCCGCTTCAGGAGCTTCTCCTCCTCCTATACCGGTAGCAGAGAAGAAGACGACGACGGCTGGACGGATCCGACTGGACACGACGACCCAAACCCTTATCACGACTCTCAACCCTCGAGCCTCGCTTTATCTCCTCCCTTCCCCAACAGCCTGCTTCGTCTCCTCTCGCTACACCCAACGCCAACGATTCGATCTACCCACCTGCGGAACAGCCAATCTCGTCGTGCTCGACTGGTTCACCTGCGGGAGGGAGAAATCTACAGGACGAGGAGGAGAAGGCGCAGGACCGGGAGGAGGGGAGAGTTGGGGAGCCGAGAGAATGGAGTTCTTTGCTGAGGTTTGGTGGGGTGGGAAAAGAGGAGTTGGAGAGAGAATTGTTTTGGAGGATGAGAACGTGCAGGTAGCTTCTCCACCGCCGTTGACTCTGCCATTGAGAGGAGGAGGAGGAACGGATCCGACCATCGATCCAAACCCCCTCGACGCGTCTCCTCCCTCCCAACAACAACCCACCTCTCCTCCTCCCCATCTAACCTCCTACTCTTCTTCCCTCCTCCCCTACACCCTCTACACAACCCTCCTCCTCACCGGTCCCGCTCTCCAACCCCTCCTCACCCACCTTCTTCACCTCCAAGCCTCCGAACCCAAAATCATGATGAACCTCCCTCACAACGGCCCTCGACCTTCGTTGCTCTGGTCGCTTTCGATTTTGGACGATCGGAACGTGGAAGGGATGGGGAGAACGGGGATGGTGAGGGTTTGTGGAGTGGAGGGGGAGGAGGTGAAGAGGTGGTTGGAGGAGAGTTTGGGAGAGTGGATAGGGGGGTTGGTTGGAGGGAGGGAGGTTTGGGAGAGGGCTGTTGGGTAATTTGTTGGGGAGTTAGGTGGCGAAGGAGGAAAAAGAGGGTGGGATGGCGATGTTTGTTGCTAGGGGGCGTGGGTCAGAATAATTAGGGGAGGGAAGGGGAGGGACAGAGGGAGACAACTCAATCTGGACTTGTTTGAATTTGCTCTGTGGGAGTTTAAATCTGCTTTCTTATACCCATACAACTATATATTGCTTCCCTTTACCTTCGGATCTTCCAACTTTGTCTTTACATAAGCTCTCAGTGCTTGACCGTTCGAGTGATGGAAACGAAGACTTTGAAACGTAAAGGTTCATAAATGATCAAGCCGCTCCGTTCTTAGTAAATTTCGATGCACTATTAAAAACTACTTAAGCGAGCAAGTCGGCCTTGATCCTCTCGGCGAGAGGAGCAGCGGAAGCGGGCTGAAGGAGAAGGAAGTCGAAGGTCAGCGACGCGTCAACGAGAACCCCTTCCCAGAGCTCCAAATAGACTCACGTTCTGTCCAGTGTAAAGGTTTCCATCAACGACGACGTGAGGAGCCCAGTCGGCGGAAGCCTTCTCGTAGATTCCTCCCTCGTTGCTGAGAGCGGTCTCCAAGAGGAAGGGAATGGTGGCGACAGCTCCGACAGCCTCCTCCTCAGCGTTGGAGAATCCTTGAGTTGAAAAGAAAAAGAAGACAAGGATGACAAGTCAGCTTCCAGGAAGATGTATGAAGGGGAAAGAAGAGTGCTAGCAGACGAGGACTCACCGGTGAACTTCTTTCCCTTGACGAGGGGCTCTCCGTTGGGAGACTTGGTGTTCTTGAAGACGGCAGGAGCGTGGCAGACGGCGGCGGTAATCTTCTTGGCGTTGTAGAACTGGAGGGGAGGAGATCAGGGAAAGAAGAGGGAGGAGGAGATCAGCCTTGTTGAGCTTGAAGGAGAGAGAGATGGGAGATGGGAGATGGCGAAACTGAGAGAGAGAGCACTCACGTCCTGGATGAGCTTGATGGAATCCTGGTCGACGGGAAGATCGATAACGGGTCCGTGACCTCCAACGTAGAAGACGGCGTCGAAGTCTTGAAAAGGAAGAAAGAAGGTGATGGAAAGGTGAGCTCTCGCGTCAAATCGCAGAAACCTTCCGCGATCCCAAACAACCGAAAGCGGACGACGAAATCAGAAAGAAGAAGACTCACCCTTCTCCGACACAGACGAGAGCTTGACGGTGTTGTCAACGAGAGCGAGAGCCTCAGTATCCTTCAAGAACTTGGCAGAGTCGGGATCCTCAGCGAAAGCTTTGGCAGAGCCCTCATCGAGAGGAGCCTTTCCTCCCTTGGGAGAAGCGAGGGTGAGCTTGAACGAGTCCTTGAAGATGTAGTAAGGGTGGGCGAGCTCGGGAAGATACCATCCAGTCTGTCCACCAGCTGGAAGAGAGCGAAGGAAAACGAGGGAGAGGACGAAGGTCAGCGAGAAGGAAAAGGAGGAAGGAAGGAGAGATGGGCGGCAAGCTGATGACGAACTGAGGGTCTTGTCGGCGGAAGTGAGAACGAGGAGGAGAGACTTTTGAGCGACCATGGTAGAGAAGAGTGGGCTGGGTTTGAGTGGGTTGAAGTGGTGGAAGGAAAGGAAGGAGTTGAAAGTTTGGAAGGTGGTGGTTGATGACGAAAAGAGAAACGAAGCCTGGCCACGTTTTTGAGGATCGTTGCCTCCACCTCCACCCTCGCTCGGGCTGAAACTTTGGGTTGGTTGGGCAGCGGAACTACTCGCATATTCTCGTCCGGCCCCTGTTTTGTAACACTTCCCGGGGCCTTGTGGAGGAACGACGACCGGGAAAGGAAGACTTGCATCCGAGCTCTAGTCTATATCGAGTCCCCCTATCACAAAAGAGACCAAGATTATTCCCTCCCTGAGGTTTTGAACTCCGAAACTACTTCCATGACGCGTCGGCTCGATCCCTTCCTTTCTCTCGTACTCCCTGCTCCTACCTTCTCTTTCCTCAACCCACCAACTCCCTTCAAGAAATACACCATGCTCAGATCTACCATCTCTCGCCTCCTCCCTTCGACCTAGCGCTCGATCTCTGTCCCTCTCCTCGTCGAGGCTCTCGGTCAAGGACAAGATCGGTTCGTTCTCTTCTTCCCTTCCCTCCCCCTCCTCCCTGAGCTCCGCTGATCTTTTCGCCACTTTTCCTTACTTCAGTCGATGCTGCTACCTCAGTGAAGGATACCGGAGTCGCTGTAGGAAAGGACGTCGGAGGAACCCTTGCGACGGGACTGAAGGCTGCTGGTGCGTTCGTCTTCGTTCGCTCGATCTCCACCCCATCCTCGCCTCGAAAATGACATCTCTTCTCTTCTAATCGACTTGTTCCAGGCTCTATCTTCGACGTCGACAACTCGGACACTCACCTCAACCTTGAAGAGAAAGACGTACCCTCCGAGCTCAAGGGAAGTCGAGATCCCATCGCTGGCAGGAAGCTCGACGAGAAGGATCGAGCCGCAGGAAAGGATCTTGGGAAGCCTTACGAGATCGGGTCGAACGATTCCTGAGGCTGGAAGCTGGAAGAGGCGGGGAGAGGGATCAAAGTTGTACCTGTAGATAGAAGAAGAAGAAGCATCCTATCGTTTCGATGCGGGAGATAAGATGAAGATCAGGATCAGAACACTCTCCTTCCCTGCTGACTTCGAGAAAGAATGTAGCAGCTAGGCTGTAATTCCCTTCTCTGTCTGCATTCGTATAGTTTGACTGTGTGGCGGTTGAAGTGTCTGCGACCGAAGTCGTCCAAAGGAGCGTAAAAGGTCATGAGATTCGAGAGAGCAGAGTTGAGACTAGATTATCGAGTTGGGTAGTCAATAGAGCATGTCGATCTTGATCCTCTCAGCGAGGGGATGGGCGGAGGCGGGCTGAGAAGGAAGAAAGAAGGAAGAGAGGATCCGAAATCAGCGACGCGTCGCACACTTTCCGTCTTCGAGAGAAAAGAGCACTCACGTTCTGCCCAGTGTAGAGGTTCCCGTCGACGACGATGAAAGGAGCCCAGTCCTCGGTAGCCTTTTCGTAGATCCCTCCCTCCTCGGTCAACGCAGTCTCGAGCAAGAAGGGGATAGACGCGACGGCTCCGACGGCTTCCTCCTCCGAGTTGGAGAATCCTGAGTGCAGGGAGAAGAAAGGAACAAATCGGGTCAGGCTCTACGAGAACCATGGAGTGAGAAAAAGTTCGAGGCGTCTCACCAGTGAACTTCTTGCCCTTGACGAGAGGCTCTCCGTTGACCTTGACGTTTTTGAAGACAGCGGGAGCATGACAGACGGCGGCGGTGACCTTCTTCGCCTTGTAGAACTGAAGACAAGTAAAGAGAGAAGGACAAAGAGGTCAGTTTGGATAGAAAAACAAAGGGGAAGGCAGGAAAGCGAGAAGAAGACCAAGTGAGACGAACCTCCTCAATGAGTCTGATAGAATCCTTATCAACAGGAAGATCGATGACTGGACCATGACCTCCGACGAAGAAGATCGCATCGAAGTCTGAAAGAGAAGCAGAAGAGAAGTTGTGAGCTTCCACCGTAGAAAGAGGACGAAGGAAAGAGGACGAAGACGAGAGAAGAACGTGAAACGCGTCGTAAGCTGCTCACCCTTTTCCTTCACCTCCCCCAACTTGACGGTCGTATCCACAAGCTTCAAAGCCTCCTCATCCTTCAAGAACCTAGCACATCCTTCGTCCTCAGCAAACGCTTTGACAGATCCTTCGTCGAGAGGCGCCTTGCCTCCGGTGGGAGAAGCGAGAGTGAGGTTGAACGAATCTTTGAAGACGTAGTAGGAGTGGGCGAGTTCGGGGAGGTACCAGCCTGTCTGACCGCCAGCTGAGAGAGAAAAGAAGAAAGGGTACGAGGGTCAGCTGGAGGAAGGAAGGAGGAGGGAAGAAGGGAGACGAGAGAGAGAGGGAGGGGAGAAGAAAAGAAGGCAGAGACGAACTGAGGAGCTTGTCACAGGAAGTGAGAACGATGAGGATGGACTTATGGTGAGGAGGAGACATGGTAGAAGAGGTGAAGCTGGTGAGTTGGTCGAGGAAGGAAGGGGAAGAAAGAGAGATTGGGTTGTTGTGGTTGGAAGTGGAAGAGAGGAGCCGAGAGGAGCGCGAGTTTCGTCTTCCACTTCCTTCGAGCTCCTTCTCCTGGCGGCGAGCGATTCGACCTTTCTGGACCCGGCACACCTAGAATGACGGAGTGCTGTAGAGGGGAAGAGTTATCAAGGGTAGGGCAAATAAGGAGGAAAAGTAATGTCAGCAAGAAAGCGAGGGCGGGGGAAAAAGAGCGGAGCCGGCTCGCGCGCGTTTCTCGTCTTGCCTCTCGAAGAAACAGAGGTGGGCAGGCCAAAGGTGGAACGAAGGGGGCGTGAATCATCAGAAGAACCAAGATAGAGAGAGAGAGTAACGTAAAAGACAGCAGGCAGCTGAAGAAGAAAGGAGAGAAAGAGAAACAAAACCTATCGACGTCGCGTCGAGAAGAAAACCACAACCCGTCGTCTCCCTTCTCTAGTTCTCGGGTGCCCGATGTATGCTGATCTCGCTCTGCTTGAAGTACCTGCAGAAGAAGGAACCGGACCGAAAGGTGAACGGGAGATCAGCTCGAGCGTGAGGGGAAGGTTGAAGGAAGACGGAGGGATCAACTCACCGTCGGTTCTCTTCGTCGATGAGGACCAAGTTGAGGTAGTACCTCGCCGAGAACTTCTTGTTGATATCCCGGAAGGTAGGTGTGAGCTCGAAACCTCCGAGGAAGAGTCGGATGGGGATGGTCTCGCCTGCGATGAAGGAGAAGGAAGGGAACGAGAAGGTCAGCTTATAGAAGAACGGAGAGGACGCCGAAGAGAGGTGGGAGCGAACCTCGAACTGGTGCTCCGTCCATGATCTATTCGCGAGTAGAAAGGGAAGAGAGTGTGAGTGGGTTGTAAGCGTTGGATGTGGCGGAAGAGGAAGAGCTCACCTCGAACTTCGTGATCGTTTCGCTCTCGTTGTACTGATTTGGTGGAGCACCTGTCGTTTCCCTCCGAATGATGGACAGCTCCATGTGTTTGATCTTGATCCGGACCAGGAGGAAGTAGATCTTTCCCACGATCACGTCCTTGAGATGGTATCTGCGAGTGGAAGAGACGCGTCGAGTCAGCTTCCATTCTTCCCTCCTGGCGAGCCACTTCGTTCCTTCGCCTCTCTTCCATCTTCTAGACCGTAACCGTAATGTCCTTTGAGCACGAGAAGGGCCCAGAGAGAGAGAGACACGCTACTTACTTTGACTTGTTGTACTCAAACTCGATATGCAGACAGTCCTCGATACCGACCTCCATCTTGATGGGATGGTTGCTGTCTGGAGGCATCCTGTACGAGTGAACCCAGATATCCTTCTCCTTCTGGACCTCAGCCATTCGACGAGCGATCGTTACTCGGACGAAGTATCTAGAAAACAGCAAGATCAAGAGCGAGAACAAGAAACCATGAGCACGACGAACAAGGAAGTGGAAGGAGGTGGATGTTGAGCACGAAGGAGGTACGAACCTCAGCTTGACGTTGATACCCTGGTAGGACTCGTACTGCTTCTCTACGTTCTTGAAGTGGAAATCGAAGGTTTGAGCTTGACGCATCTCTCCTGGGGCGGCGAGTTCTTGGGAGAGAGAGAGGAATCTGAAGAGAGGAAGGGAGGGAGGGTGAAGCGAAAGGAGATGGTCGGCCTTGCGTGATCCTGCTCGACTCGCTTGAGCTGAGCCAGCTACCATCCCGGTAAGAGATCAAAGACTCACTCGTAGTGGTTCCCACGATCGTAGAAGAGTTCTAAAGAGAGTTGAAGAAGGAAGAGAAGGGAAACGGAAGGTCAGCTCGAGGTGTGAGCTCGGAGGAGGACGATTCGATTGCGAGACTGACCTATCGAACCGACCTGTCGAAATGAAAAGAGCGATGAGTCAAACACGGATGGAAAGAGTACTAAAGAAGGTTATGGCAACTCACAAACTCGACCTTGATACCCTCGTGGACGAGCTTCTTTCCATCTCGAACTCGGACGGTGACCTGCGGCGGCGGAGGAAGGACGAAGCGAGCTCAAGGTCAGTCCAAGGTTCCCAAGAGCTCGGAGAAGCGAGGAAGCAGTGGAAGCAGAGTAGGAGATGATGGTGGAAGCAAGGAGATGTTGGAAAGTAGAGGCAAGATAGCTAGAAGACGAAGGGACGTTGACCGTGCGAGCTCCGACGCCTTCATCAGCTCCTCCTCTCCTTCCCTCTCTTCCCTGAGCTCTCCCTCCTTCCACACCAACAGGTTGGGTACAAAATTGACTCTGAGGACGAATCATCCACTCACCTGACCTACGACAGCCTCTCCATCGAAGTAGATTGGGCAGTTTTCTTTCCTATCCTTGTCCATCTTGACCTCGACCGTCTTTCGATCTTGTTCTCCTTCCAGACGGATATCCACGTCCACGGGCTGAGAGAAAGTAAGCCACGAAGCCATGACCAGAGAGCGAGAAGAGGAGAGTGTGCTGGAGGAGAAGAGGGGTGGTTGTGAGGGGAGAAAGGTAGAAGGATGGTGGAAGTTGGGAGGGCACGAGTGACGAAGGGCGTAAGAGGAGAGGAGGGCGAAGCCGAAAGGCACCTTGACCTTTGACTCCCAACGCCAACAACCTCCCATCCTCCATCTCAACCCCGTTCGCTCGATTCATCATGGGAAAGGCAGCAGCAGGAACTCCGTGGGTAGGAGCTCGTTCTTTTCGTATCAAATTCGTCGTAGGTTGTTCAGGAGGAGAGAGCTGACTTCAATCCGCTTCCCTCCCTCCACCTCTCCTTCGCCCTCCTGCAGGAAAGCCGTGGCGAATGCGATGAAGTCCAAAGGATTGGGACGACTCAGATGGTTCTGTCAAGTCTGCGAGAAGCAGTGCCGAGACGACAACGGATTCAAGTGTCATGTAGCGACCGAAGCTGTAAGCTCACCTTCTCCTTCCCTTCCCTGCCTGCCTATCGCCTTCTCGTCCTCCTCCGACTTCAAGCTGACCTTGCTCTCAACTCGTCACCCCTTCAGCATCTTCGACAGATGCTCGTCGTCGGAGAGTCTGCTGGGAAGTACATCGACGACTTCTCCAAGAGCTTCATGGACGAGTTCATTCTCCTTCTCTCGAGACGGTTCGTTTCCTCCTCCTCTCTCTTCCTTTCTCCTCTTCGTCCGTCCTCCACACCTTGAGCTGATTTCTTCGCTTCTCCTGGCTCTGACAGATATAACACCAAGCGAATCCGAGCCAATCAAGTCTACCAGGAGTACATTCAGGACAAGGAGCATATCCACATGAACTCCACCAAATGGGTCACCCTCACCGAGTTCGTCAAGTACCTCGGAAAGGAGGGAATCGTTCGAGTGGACGAGACCGAGAAGGGCTTCTTCATCAGTTGGGTCGACAACTCTCCCGGAGCCTTGGCGAGGCAGGTGAGTGTTTCTCGTCTTACTCTCTATCTCTCCCTCCTCCTCCTCTTCCTTCCTCCTCTCGTCGCGCCTGCTTCTTATCTCTTCCTCCCTCCGCTGTCTTTCAATGCCGAGCTGACTCTGCCCTCACTTGCTTCCTTCTCGCTCCCAGGACGCCATCAACAAGAAAGAACGCCAAGACATGGACGACGAGCAACGTCAACGAAAACTCCTCGCCGACCAGATCGCTCGAGCCACCGCCTCTTCCTCTTCCGACCCCTCAGCAGCTCCCACAGGTCCCTCCGTCGACGAAGGACTCGTCCGAGATCCAGAAGTCAAACTATCTTTCTCGTTCGGTGCTCCCAAAGCCAAACTCCCTTCCCCTCCCCTCCCCTCCACCTCGACTTCCACGGATCCCTCCTCCTCCTCAAACAGCAACGCCGAAGCCTCTTCCTCCTCAGCACCAGCACCAGCAGCTCCCGCACCCGTCAAGCTCGGTTTCTCGAACCCTCTCAAGCGAGCCGCACCAGCTTCCAACGTCTTCAAGTCGTCGAAACCGTCCAACAGTGCAGGCGCGTCGAGACCTGGAGCTGCAGCGCCGGTGAAGCTGAGTGCGACGCAGCAGTTGATCAAGGATGATGAGGAGAGGAAGAGGAGGATGGCTGAGAACGGTGGGGGCGGAGGGAGGGGTGGGTTCAACGGGGGAGGGAAGAGGTTGAAGCTTTGAAAGCCCGTTTCTAGTTTCGTATCGAGTCTTTTCGCTTTCTTTCCTTTCTAGCTTGTAGCCTCCGTCACTTTTTCTCATTCGTTATTCTCGCTCATTCCGTATGGTGGTCGCGAACCACTATCATGTTGTTTCTCTCTTTTGTGACCTCGTTCGTCGCGTCGGGGTCTCCCGGTTCTCTCCTCTTGCCATTGCTCTTGAACCCCATTAACCTCGAAAACACGTTTCGGGCGAAAGAAACCAGTTAAGCCAGTATTATGATTTGAAAAAGGTGTAGCCGACTGAAACCTAGCGAGCGAAACCAGGTAGAAAGAAGAGAGAAAACGAACCCAACCGGACCCTCCTCACCGTCGCTCATGACCTCGCCTCTCCCAAGATGAACCAAGCCATCACCGCCACCGCCAACCCAACTCCAGCACCCACAACCTCTCCTTGTCCACCACCTAACACGATCAGCAACCACCAACCCAACCCAGCTCCCGTATCGAGCACCGTCCCGACGATCTTCTCAAACTGGATCTGCCCTTCGCTGACGCGCGGCGAGATCTGCACGTCCAGGAGGGCGTTCTCGTTGATTGACGTATGGCAAGGGTGAAGGAGGAGAGAGAGAAGGACGGGGGTGTGGTCGGAGAGAGCGAGAGTTGGAATGGTTTGGTAGGAGAGGACGGAGGAGGTCGTGTTTGAGGAAGAAGAGGAGGAGAAGAGGATTCGGTCGGTGTAGGAAGGGGTTCGTTTTGTGCTGTGAGAACGGAGATAGGAAGAGAGTTCGGAGATCAGCACTAAGGTTGGGAGATTGGGTTGAGGGAGAAAAAAAAGGACGCGACGGACCTGTAAACACCAGCGTTGCCAATCTCAAACTTGTACGTCGGCGGAAATCCTGCGATATCTCCTTCCTCAAATCCACCCAAACTCCTTCCTTGGATCTGAACCATCTTCAGCGTATCCCACTTCTTCAAAGCTTCCCAACCTTGCTTCCAGCCGCCGTCCCCTGCAAGCAACTTCCCCTCCTTCTCGACGGACGCTCCAGCGACGATGAGATCTCTGAGCTCCTTAGGAGCAGGCAAGGAAGCTCCTCCTGGTGCTGGAGTCGTTCCAAGACGATAGTTGAGATCTCCCAGAAGGAAGAGGTGGGAGGAGGCGTTGATCTGGGTAGGAATCGGAGTTTGGTTGGAAGGAGGGTGAAGAGGGAAGAGGAGATGAGAGGTGAGCCGGTCGTAGTTGGCGATGCGATCGGCGATGTTCTGTGCGTGAGGAGCAAAGTGGGCGCAGATGAAGCTGTGATATTTCAAGATGTTGGGTGAGTCAGAAGGTTGCGTCGAGCGAAAGGAAGAGAGATGAACTGACGTGAAGCTCTCGACGACGGGGGCCTCTCCTTCTCCCCTCTCAATCCAGACCCTTCCTCCCACAGCAGCCTTGTTGCCCATCAGCCCTCCAACGAGCCCCAAACCAATCGTCCGCTTGACCATGGAGCCTAGAACCATTCCCTTCTCGCCTCGAGCCTTCTGGGAGACGGGGAGGGTTCGATTTAGTGCGAAAACGAAGAGAGCGACGTTTGTATGGTAGGTGAGACCGAGGAGGGAGTAGGATTCTTTGGTCGAGGTGGTAGGCAGTGAAGTAGCGTGGGAGGAGAGGATGGAGGTAATTTGGAGGGTGAGGAGAGAATACTGGAGAAGCGAGGGAGAGAGAAGAGGGGAAGGGAGGGACTGTGGTGAGCTCGCGTCTTTGGACCTTCAAGGGTTGGTGGTATACCTACGACGGAGGAATCAGCTCCAGAGACTAGATCGTTCGAGCGTCCAAGATGGGGAGTTCAGAGGAAGTCAGCAAAGGGAGGACGGACAGGCGAGAGCAAGAGCAAACAGAGAGGATATCGCACTGACGGGCGAGATGAAGCTCAGCAACTTCCTGCATCCCAATCACAACCAAATCAGGAGGAGAACCCGCTCCGTTCTTGTCCGTGAAGTCTTTAACGCCTGAACTGAGCCATTCCGTAAGATCCTGGAGAGGTGAGCAAGATTGGGATGTGAGCTTTGGAAGAAAGGAAAGGAGGGAGGGAAGGAAGCGGAAGCTCACCTTGATCGTCGCCGTTCGAGCTCGTAGATTCGCATTGTACGTCGTCTGGTGGGCCAAGATACGATCAGTATCGATCCGAGGATATCGGAAGGGTCTGTCTGCTCACCAGAAAGACGTTGAGAGACTTCGGCATAGCTGGGTGAGAGTTGGGAGGGTCTTGAAGACGGGGGCTCGAAACGAAGCTCCATCGATCTTGAAGCTCCTCTTTCTAAACGGGCTTATGCCTGGATTTCTCAAATTCGTGTCGTAATCTTGCCCTAATCCATCCTCAAGCAGCGAACTCGTCGAATCATGACATCGCCTTCGTATCATCCAACTCGCTCTCGACCCCTCTGCTTCCTTTGACTAAAACGGGTCGAAGCACTCGATCCCAGTTCTGGCTCCAAGTACCCCAGTCCTGTTGGCGCTCAGCGATGTTGCTTCGGATCTTTTGGAGTTGTCCTGAGCTCGACGAAGAAGGGAAGCCACGGAGGAGAGACTGGCGAAGAGTCGAGGCAAAGGGAGAGAGAAACGCGTCAGGCTCGAGCGTCGACGAAAACGAGTTTGGGAAGATCGAGACTCACAATGATTTGGGAAGCGAGCTGAGAAGAGCTAGAAAAGATGAGTCCGTTGACTCCATCCTCGACAAGCTCATTCAGACTGAAAAGAGGGGAGAAAGTGGAGTGAGCGACGCGTTCGTCATGAAGGAAGAGGAACAGAGAGGCTCGACTCACCAAGCAAAGTCCAGGGAGCAGACAGGAAGCCCACAGCCGAACATATCGACGATCTTCATTGGAAGATCCAGAGCTGACGAGCTTGAGTGAAGCGAAACTCCAAGGTCGGCAGATCCTGGAAGAGCGACGACGCGAGATTTCGTTCAGCACCCGAGGAACGATTGAGATGTGTGAAAGAAGGAACTCAGCTCACCCAATAACCTCGGGTAATCTTCAACCTCAACCCAAGCACACCACACTCCAACAAACTTCCATCCCTCCTCCAACCTCCTCTTCTCAACCTGAATCTCCCACGACCGTCGTCCTGGTCCCTTCCCACTCACCACCACCGCCAAAGGAGGCAGCCTCACACTCGCCGAAGAGGTTCCATCGACTGATTTCCGGGCTTCGAGCTCGTAGAGATTAAGGGCGTCGAGAAGGATGCTGAAGTCTTCGTCTGCGGTCCAGGAGGTCGACGAGACGAGGATGGCAGGACGATCGGATCGTAGATGAGCAGTCGGGAGGTGGGTAGACGAGATGGTAGGGGGCGCCAGGAGATCGGTGAAGGTTGTCGAAGTCGTCGTGATGGGTTTAGGAGCGAGGGAGGTGACTGATTTCGGGAGGAGAGGTTGAAGACGAGAGAACAGCTGGAGAAAGCGGAACGCGAGAGACAAGAATGTCAGCCAAACTTCAGCGATGGAGTGAAATGAAATGGGCTTACATTGTGGACATCTACTGGGTCGCAAGGACGGAAGTGCTCTGGCGGACGATCGTGAAGAACGATCTTCTGGCCTCTGTGAAACGCGAACGAACGAAGGAAGTCAGCTCTCGCTTGGTGCCGAGTCTTGAGAATCCTACTCACCTCAATCCCCACTCCTTTGTCAACCAATCTTCCATCGCCCTTGTAACGAAGAGATGCACGAAAGCAGTTCTTCCAAAAGTTCGTTCGAATCTGACGCGTCGAAGGGAAAGATCGGATCAGCGATTGACTGTCCTCACCGCTCTCGAGCCAATCTCACTCACTTCTTTGCAACCCTGACGAGGACATGATTCTTCCCTAATCTCATCGCAAGTATAGAAAAGCCGAGGTTGTGCCAGTCGATGATGAGACGAGATCCTCGAAGCAGAACGACGAGCTGGACGAGTGCGAGTGTTGGGATTGAGGGAGGGTTCTGAGTAGGCTCGAGGAAGATATTAAAATCCTTCAGTACACGAGAAGAGCACAGAAAGTCTCAGACTCGGACCAGACGAACCTGAACTAGCACGAACTCAGGCGGATCCTCCAACTCCCAAAGCAGGACCTTCAGGATGCCGACGACCTGCATTAGGACTTTCAACGGAGCTGTGAAGATGAAGAGAGACCGGGGCGCTTTGAGCAGAAGGCTGGGTGGTGGAGTGAGGGGTATGGTGTGGAAGTTGGGCATTGAGAGCAGGGAAGGAAGTAGCGAAGAGCCTGTCGAAAACGGAAGGGAGGGGAGACGTGTGAGCTCGAGTCTCCTTCCTTTCGCTCTTTTGGCTTCATGAGGAGGGGTAGGAGGCCCAAGGACGAACCAGCGTATCCAACTAAAGTAGTCTGAAAGCCGTTATCTGCGAAAGACTGGGCGTGGTACATCATTCGAGGACTGCGACTGAAGTCGACGAGAAAGATGGAAGGAAGGAGGGAGGGTCAGCTTCGATGCTCTTGTTTTTCTCCGCCTGTCCCTCCCTCGTGTCCCTCCCTCGAGATGCGAGCAAATGGCAAAAAAGGACTCACCCCATATCCCCTAGGACGAGCAGTACGACCGAGCGAGTTGGACGAGAGGGAGCGGGAGAAAAGTAGTACTTTGCGAACAGCAACGTCATCAGAGCCATGGCGACCAACGGTGCGACGGCGAACAGAGAGGGAGCCATCTTCCCGAGATACTTTGAAGGATGGAGCGAGCGATATGAGAAGAAGACCGTGAGAAGATGGGGTTTTCTGTTTTTTTTTTTGGTGACCTCTGTGTCGACGGTTGAAGGCAAAGAAGAAGGGAGGGGAAAGGAAGGAAGTTGAGCTGAGCTCGAAACTCCCACTCCTTCTTCCTCGACGCTCACTGCCCAAAAAAGTATACTTCTCAGCAAACGCACTGCTCAAAAGCTAACACTGCGATTCAACCTATCTTCTGGCACCAAATACTTCCCATCGACTTCTTTGGTCTTTTTTTTCTGAAACTCCTGGACGAAAGCTCACCATCCTCCTCCCCCTTCCTCCTCCTTCTCTCCTTTGGGTTTCGGTCCTTATTCCTCGTCGGATACCGAATAAGAGCTCGTCACTTCGTCCTCCGTAGCTGATCAGAACGCTTTTAAACTTCTCCCCAGCATAGATGAACACAGAACTGGCGGAGGTCGCTCTGGAACAGCAGTGGAACAAATAAAAGGGCGACCTCCCCCAGCCAAACCTTCTCTTCCCTCCGCCTCCAAGCTCGAAGAAGCTTCCTAACGAGGTTATTCGTCTCACTTTAATTCCTCTACGTCACAGTTCTCTTTCCTTTCTTCCTTCCTCCTCGTTTTTGTTCTTTCAACAGGTTCTTTCCCAACCACCACTCTCTACAAACCGCCCGCGATGCAACCCTCCTCCACCTCCTCCTCCTGCTCTTCTTCCCCTTCCTTGCCTCTCTTTCTCCTATCCTCCCTCTTCCTCCTCCTCCTCACCTCGACTCCTTCTTCCGCTCTCCCCCATCCACCTCTTGGTCGAGATCACAAGCCGCGAGACGTCCAACCTCGCGATCTTTTCTCCGAGCTCAATTCAACCCTCTCCTCCGTCGTCTCGACCTTGACATCCGTCGCCCCGACCTCGCCTCGTCCAACTCCTGAGGCCATCTCCGGTGGACTCGCTCGACTCGTCGCCAGCTACAAAGCCCTCTCGATCGACGATCTTGTAAACTTCGCAACCCTCAGCACAGGGTGCTACGACTCCTCTTCGACCGCGACTCTTTTCAACAACCTCTTCGTCGCCGGTGGGGCGAATACGACCATTCTCCTCTGTCCTGGACAAGTCATCAACATCGACAAGACTATCCTCTTCACTGCAAGTGGACAAGGGATTCAAACTCAAGGAGGAAGCGCGGTCTCCCTCGCGAATCAAGCAACTCTCAAAATCACCTCCTCGTCCATCTCGACTGCGATTCAAGCATGCGGTCTCAACTGTAACGACCTTCTCATCGATAGCATCAAAATCGACGGTGGAAGAGGTGCTTTGGGACCGTTGACTAGCGGAGCAGCTCTGCTCGAACTCGGTAAGTCGATCTCGTCTCGCGTTCCGTCGTCGAAGATTGATCTGACTCGCTCTTCGCTCTTTGGATATATCAGGAGGTACTTCGCAGCGGCATACGGTCAGCAACTGTCAGCTTACCAACACGCGAGGCTGGTCGTCGCTCCATCTGATCCAGGGAACCAATCTCGCATGCTCGGGTGGTGAGTTCTCTCGCGACGCGTTCCTTTTCCTTGTTCACTCCAGGCTGATTCCCATCTATCTTCCCCCCTCTCAGCCATCATCAAGAACAACGTGATAGGTCCTTCAGGAACCGAGGACGTCATCGCCGACGGAATCAGTTTGGCCTGCCAGAACTCCATCGTCCAGGACAACACGGTGAGCGATGCCTTCTTTCTGCTTTCTCTCACGTCGATTCGTCTCGCTGACTTCCGACTTCCCTTGCTTCGAATAAGATTTTCGATGCGACTGATGGAGGAATCGTTATCTTCGGGTCCCCAGGATCCGACGTCTCTAGAAACACCATTACCTCGTCGAGCGTGAGTCGTTCCGACTTCCTTTTCTTTGCGCGTCCGCTCAAACTGACTCGCTCTTTATGGGCTTTACCCTTTCCAGTCAATCCTTCTCGGTGGAATTAACCTCGTCGATAACTCTCCCTTCGGTGGAAACTACACTGGTCAGTTCTTCGTCGCTGCGTCTTCGCGAACCTCACCTTCTCAACGCTGATCTTCTCTCCCTTCGCTCTTCCACAGGCGTTCTCGTCCACGACAATACCATCACTGCCTCCGGAGCTCAGATCAAGGTCGGTATCGCCATGGGTCCTGCGATCTGGTCTCCGACCAACACCAATGTCAACAGAGGAGCGAGCGTCTACAAGAACACGTTCGGAGGACAGCTCATGAGTTTCGCGCTCGGCGTAGCTGGAGTGAATGAATGGTCTGTTAAGGACAACGTTGCTACTCCTGATGCTCGATTCAACGGAGGTGAGTCTTTCTTTCCCTTCGCTCTCTTTCCGTCGCGGTCTCTGAAACTGACGGCTCTGCCTCTGCTTCTTCTTGCTTCTCAGTTCGAGGATCGAGATGCGCCAGTCTTTCGGCGAGTGTTACTCCCTCCTTCGCCATCCTCAATCCCGAAACCTCAACCGTTTCTCTTGGAGACGACGCGAACTGCTGGACTGGTGAGCAGCATAGATCTTCCTTCCTTCGTGACTTTCTCGCACTAAACTTACCATCGTTCGTTTTCTCTTTTGTCCTTTTCAGCGGGAAGCATCCAGTACCTCATCTGCTATGAATCCGGCGACTCGACCGATACAGTTTCCCCCGACGCTGCTTTCACCGGAGGAACCTGCACGGCCCCAGCTCCAATGACGGATTCGACCACGTCGAATTGGAAGAACAGTGGCTACTGCCTCAACGACAACCCGGATATCAGAATCCTGGCCAACGACTACTCAAATTCCGCGAATCAGTCCGTCGAGGTCTGCACGTCTAGATGTGCTTCCCTTCAGTATGCGTACGCCGGAATGGAGAGCGAGTCGCTTTTTTTCAGTCTTCGATCCAAGCAGGAAACCTTCAGCTGACTTTCGACGCGTCTCTCTTCTCTTCTCTCTTCTTTCTCTCCTTCCCAGACTCCAAGCAGTGAGTTCTCGCCCTCTCTCTCCTTCTCCTTTCTTTCATTCTCCTTCCTCTTACTAATCAACCTTTTTTCCATCCTCCAGATGCTACTGCTCCAACACCATCGACACTTCCGTCGGCCAAGGAGCCCAGTACAACGCTACCACCTCCTGCCAAAGCATCTGCCCTGGAAACTCGTCGGAGCGATGTGGAGGAAACTCCTACCTCATGTCGCTCTGGTACGATGCTGCTATGGTTTCGGCTCCCGTTGTGAACACCACTTTGATGTACTAGACTTCTCTCTTCTCTCACTCCTTCGACTCGGACTCCCTTCTTTCTCTTGTTTCTTTCTTTTGTTTGTCTAGACCGATCTCGTTTTGTATCCCTAGAGCAATCTTGTTCGTAAATGTATCATTTAGACGCTTGCTATATCTTTGTGGTATCCATATCTCTATATCCATCAAACTGTTTCTTGTGCTTCTTTGCTTCTTCTCTTCGTCGAGAAAGAAACGCGTCCTTCTTTCGATCCACTGAAGCTTTCTTCTCGACGCCCAAACCCTCCAGAGATAAAGAAACATGCGAAGATGAAGATACTGCTACTCTACTACTACGAACTCCGAACCAGAAAAGAAACCGACGCCAGGAATAGGTCCTCAAGCAGAAGAAACCTCGACCTTCTCAACCAACCCCTCCCCAAGTCGAGCAGCCTCAGCAATCACTCCCTTCTCGTTCAGTCGAACCATCTGACTCTGAAAAAGAGTAAACGAGAGGAAAGAGCAATTAAGATCAGCAGTGACTTCAAGGAAGAACGACGAGAGAGAGAGGAAGAGCGGACGAACCTTCGAATCCCCCTCAAGAGCGAACGGTCGACTTGAGAACCCAAGCTGAACCTTGAAGTTCCTCGGCTCTTGCAGACTCGGGTTCCAGATTCCAGCGATGACGGATCCACCGAGAGGGTCGTGGAACAGAATGAAGGATTCTCCGTAGATTCGCTGCAGCAAGAAACGAAGGGGAGAAGAGTCAGCGAACGAGCGAAGGCAAAAAGGAAAGAGGTGAAAGAAAGAACTCACCTCGAGATCCTTGAAGTACTGTCTAGCAGGATCGAAATCGATCCTGAGGTCTCTCCCATAGACGGAGTTGGAAGCCTGAATGGAAGCGACGTTCTTGTACTTGGAGGTCCAGCGAGCTTGATCGGGGGAGACGGCTTGGGAGAGACGAGGGAGGACGGAAGGGTCGAGGTGGAGGAGGAAGGAGTAGTCCGTGAGGGGGGTTTTGAAGAGGTGCTGCAGCGACGAACGAAGGAGGAGGAGAAATAAAAGGAGGGGGAGTCAGCGGGAGTCTTCGAAAAGGAGGAGGAGAAAGGAGGAAGGTAAAGGTAAAGCAGAAAAAGAAGCGTCGGAAACTCGAAAACTCACCTCAATCTTGAGCTCTCCACTCCTCTCGTTCTCCTCGAGATACTGCAACGTCGCCTTCGCGACCTGGCCCATCCTCATCGCCACCACCCGACTCGGTTTCCTCGCTCCAAACACTCTCCCGCTCACATCCTCCTCCGTCCCAACGAACAACGCTCCCTGACTGACGTTCGGATCCGCCGCTCTCATCTTCTTGAAACTCTCCATCGCCTGTCCTCTCCTCTCCTTCGGGAACACCACCGTCGTCTTTCCCTCCCCTCCAGCCCCAGCAACCGAGTACAAAGGCACCAACAACGGGCTCGTCTTCCACTTCCACCTCCCGAGCAAGGCGATCACTCTCGCAAACCCGGTCGAGTGGGACGCGGGAGGAAGATGGGTCGAAGGCGTAAGGTAGACGGATGCGCAGATGAGTTCGATGAGTTCTGCTGGGACGTGGGTGGCGAGCATGTGGGAGGAGAACCATCGTTTAACGAGACGGACGGTGGTGGAGAAGGAAGGGTAGAGGTGGTGAACGGCTGAGATGGCGGAATGGTGACGAGGGAGATGGGTGAATCGAACGAGATGAAGGTCCAGAGCTTGTTGAGCTGCTCGACGAAGGTTGGGTTTGGTGGTCTTCTTGTCGGCGATGAGTCGATCAAGTAAGGTCTTCTCCCTATCGTGGTGGATTCGGAGTCGGAAGGCGAATCCTGAGGGAACGAAGATCTCCAAGGCGCAGTTGTCTTCGATGAGTCCAGCGGAATCCGATCCGTCCAGGACGTCGTCCATTGCGACCGAGACGACCGAGCCGGGGACCTTGTCTCTGAAGGAGCGCGCGATCTTTTCGAAGAAGGCGAGCTTGATCTTTTGGATCGCGGCGAGCTCGTCAGGCCATCGACCGGAGGATTCGAACTGGACGACGACGTCGAGGGCTTCGACGAACTTGAGGCAGTCGGGCGTGAGGGAGAATCGATCGACATCGATGGCGACGGGAGGGAAGACGGAGGTGTAGCGAAGTCCTTCGGCGACGGGGAAGACGTTGAGAAGTGAAAGCGGGAGATCCTCCATTCCCTTGAGCGTCTTGACGAGTTCCGCGAAAGCGGCCATGGCAGGTCTGAAGCCTTCGACTTTGGATCCTTCCTCCGTAGCGACGAGGTTCACGGCCGACGTAGGAAGTCTCACGAAAGGGATGTACCCCGTGGAAGACTCGGTTCCGATGGCTGCTTCCTCGAGACCGAAATGTCGAAGGAGGATGTGTCGAACGGATCGTCCAACGATGAAGCTTCGATCCTCAGTCGACTGTCCGACTTCCCAAACCACACTCTCGAGGATCCTTCCGTCCTTGAACCTCCTCAGTTCAGACTTCTCTCCCCAGAAGTCTCGGAACTCCGATGAGCCTTGGACGTCCTCGGCTGAGGGACCGTGGTCGACGAGACGAGTACATTCGGTCGGGTCGAGGATGACTCCGAGTTCGACGACGTAGGATTCATCGGAAGGGGAAGGTCGAGGAGAACCGATGGCCCAGGATTGGATGGCGGTGGTGGTGGAGGGCTGCTGGACGACGACGACCTTGGCTCGGGTGTTGAGAGCTCGACGAACGACGGCGGAGAGAGAGTTGATGAGGTGTTGGAGTCGAGAGGGTTGGTCGAGTCGGGCGAGAGGAGGTTGGAGGAGAGGTTTGGCGGTGGAGAGGTCGATCCTAGAGACGAAGGAAAAAAAAAAAAAAACGCGGGAAGAGAGTCAGGATTGAAAGAGAAGGGAGAACTCGACGCGTCGAACGCAAAGTCGACTCACCTGAAAACCAAATCAAACCTCGTCACCCCACTCTTCAGATCCCTCAAAAACACCCCTTCAAACACATCCTCTCCCTCTCCCTCCCCCTCCTCACCATCCAACATCACCAACGTCGTCTTCGCCTCCTGCTTCATCAACTCCAACACTCCCTGCTCAACTCCCGCCAACAGGTTCACGCTTCCCGTTGGCTCGACGAACACTCCTCCTCCTCCTCCTCCTCCGCTCGTGAACTCCTCCTGAGGGATCTTCTTAACGACGTCGTTGCTGTTGGTGTTGGTGTTCTTCATGAAGACGGGCGTCTCGAAGAAATCGTGCTTGGCGAAGAAGTCCAAGGCTCCTCGGAAGACCTGGTAGGACGACATCCCTTTCCCCAATCTCTTTCCACCTTCGACTTTCCCGAGTCCTCCTCCTCCGAAGACGAGGTAACCGAGAACCATCTCGCTCCAGGTGGACCATCCTCCGGTGGTGGTAGGCCAAGGAAGAGCGGTTCCAAAGCCTCGTTGAGATCCCCAGAGTTGGAGAAGTAGCGACGCGTCTTTGAAGGAGGGAAGAGCGAGGGAGAGGTTGTGGAGGTAGAGGAGGTGGGAGGCGTAGAGCGTGTCAGAGAGGAGGGTGGTATTGTACAAGGGTGTAGGAGGAGGAGGGGCGGAGGTGGTGGTGGGAGGTCGGAGGGAGTTTCGAGCTGGGGAGAGTTTGGTGGGGGGGAAGAGGGTGGAGGGGATGGTGGGTCGGAGGGTGATGGTTAGGTTGAGTTTGGAGAAATCCGAGGCGGATTTGTCTGCGAGAAACGAGCGAGGGAGGAGTTCGAAAGGAGAAAAGAGAGTCAGCGTTGTGGGTTCGCGTCGAACGCGTCGCGACGAAGATCCAAAATCGACTCACCCTGCTTCGACCTCAACACCAACACGGGCTTCCATTCACTCTCGCCCTCGACCGCCCACTCTACTCCTCCAAGGCCGAGCTTCTCCATGCCCTTCTTCAAGGCCTCTCCGACGACGGTCAACCAGTAAACCCTCTTGTAGAAGTACCTCCCGTTCAAAAAGTCCTTCTCCTGGAACGCTTCCTCGTCCATCATCAACGCCATCTCGACCGTCCCACTCTTGCCCCCCTTCTTCGCTTTCCCTTTTCCCTTGGGAGCCGAATGCGAGCACGTCTCCAACGCCCAATCTCCAACGATCTGGACCTCCTTGGGCGGGAGGAAGGTCATCAACCACTTCGCGTCGTCGGGCGGTCCGGGGCTTGGGTAGGGGAGGTTGGGGTACTGCGAGAGCGAGAGTCGAGGAGTGGTCGGAGCGAGAGTGGGAAGAGCGAGGAGGAAAGGTCGGAGGAGTTGGAGAGTTGAGAGGAGGGGGGAGAGAGTGGGAGGGGTTGGGTGGGAGGAGGCCGAGAGAGGTCGGAGGGAGGGGAGGAGGAGAGAGAGTTGGAGCGAGAAGAGAGAAGATTTGAAGAGGGTCGAGCCGGATTTGAGGGCTGGAAAAGGGAAAGAGCAGCGGAGCGAAGGGAGGAAAGGTTAGAAAATGTGATACAGAAGGAGAAGCAGCAAAGTGAGGCGAAAGGGAAAGGAAAGAGTCGAAGCTCACTTTGCATTTCCTCATTGGTAGGAGCCTGGTAGAGCGAGCTCCCCTTCTTGGTCTCATAGGTCCTGGCAACTACAGGCCCTTCCTCATCGTCTCCCCCGTCCGACTCCATAGCATCATCGAGAAGATCGTCGTCTTCTTCGGAGCCAGATTCTCCCTCGTCAACGTCCTGAGCTCCTCCTCCCGCTCCTTGGAAGTCGTCGTCCGCTGAGTCTCCCGAGTCCTCCTCGTCTTCTTTCCCGACAGCACCGGCGATGAGGTCGTCTCCGTCGTCACTGATGAAGTCGTCGTCGTCCGAGACAGCCGCGACGGCAGGGGGAGCAGATCGTTGGACCTGGAGAGAGAGACGAAGGAAGGAGGAGCCAGGCGAGCAAGGTCAGCTCGCTCGCTCGCTCTCAAAGCTGCTTTCGACAAATTTGATTCTGTGGATACTTACCTTGTTTGCCTTTTCACCTGACTGAGTCGTCTGGGACTTTCTCTTGGAGGACATGGTCGTGGTTAGAGAGCCGGAGAGAGAGCGAGCTCGAGCTTTGAAAGTCTTCGAATGAAATTGAGATTTCGAGCGACAAGAAGGGAATCGAGCTCACCCTTTCTCCTCCTCCACCCATCACGACCCAAACCTCCCCTTCTCTTCTCCTTTCTTCTCTTATCTCTCGGTTTCCTGGGATGCTACGACGCCCAGCATCGAGAAGCTCCTCTCTCGCCAGGAGTTCCTCCTCTCTCCTCTCGTCCTCCTCGACGTCCTCCTCCTCCTCGGTCGCTCGTCGATGCCTCTCTACGTCTCCTCCGCTTCTCCTTCGAGGAAGAGTCAAGCCCGAGAGGGAGATGTTCCCCAAAAGGGAGAGGTTTCATCCTCTCACTCAGAGGCAGATCGAGTGAGTCTACATACGAAGTCGAAGAGCGAAGGAAGGAGGTCAAAGGAAGGAAGTCGAGTCGAGCTGACCTTTTCTCTCCTTCCTTCCTTCCCTTTCTTCCTTTCTTTCTTTCAGAGACAATCAGATCACCGAGGAACTCACCGCTCAAGCTGGAACGACCTGGAAGGAACGGCTCACTTATGGAATCCGTCGGCAGAGCGATTACTTCACCAAAGAAGCCATGAGGATGGATAGAGAAGAGGCCACTAAGGTCAGCCCTTCTTCGCCCCGACCGACGTTTTCTTGCTTCTCCGCTTCGTCTCAACCACCATGCTGACTCTTTTTTGCTGTCTTGTGCGCACAGGCTGTCCTCGAAGGTCTCCCTCCCTTGACGGAAAACGACATCGACGACTTCTACGTCAACCTCATGGCTTCAGGAAACGAACTCTCCAACCTCCCCGCCTTGCCCTCTCCGAATCGAACCGCCGCCAGTATCGAGGAGCAGAAGCAGTTCATCCTTCAGCACGAGTCCAAGGAACAGGAGATCAAGAGGCTGCAGGTCGAGGAAAACATCAGGAAGATCCAGGAGGGCGTGCAGTCGAGGCAGCAGATGTTGCTCGCGGCTCATTCCGTTCAGCCTCAACGACGCTCGAGGGTCGCGGAGGTTCAGGGGAGGATCGGAGCTGGAGCGGAGGGCGAGGAGGAGATGGAGATGGAGATGGAGATGATTGGGGTGCAGGAGGAGCGGAGACAGGAGAGGAGGTTTGAGAGACGGTTGGAGGTGAATGAGCAGGGAGAGGCGGTGGAGCAGCAGGAGAGGTCGACGCCTTTCGTCAAGTCTTCCTCGGCATCGTTCAAGGAGGACCTTCGACAACCTCCTTCTTCTTCGATGGGATCAGTAACCGCTACCTCTTCGTCTCATCCCTCAACTCTCTCCTCTTCCTCTTCTTCGTCAACAAACGAGCCGTCCTCCACCCAGTCCTTCGAGGAACGATACCCTCACGCGACGAGACTTTCTTCCTCCTCCTATCCTCCATCTCCTACTACCACCACCGCCGATGCCACCACGGAGGTCATTGCAACCGACTCCACGCCCACTCGCTTCCCTCTCACTCCCGAGCCCGTCAAAGCACCCAGTTCCTTCGCGTCGCGTCGCAAATCCGCTCCCGATCCTAATCCCACGAACCCCACCTCCTCACCGTCCCAGCGACAACTCATCTCTCCTCCACCCTTGTTGGTAACAAAATCAGCCCCAAAGTCTTCCAATACCTCCCTCTCCCGTTCAACACCTCGCAACTCCTCCTCTTCCTTCCTCACCAAAACCTCCTACCCCTCAACCCTCACCCAAATCGACCTCCCACCTCACCTCCTCCCCGCCGGAGCCTCCTTCATCCCACAACCCACTCCTCTCCTCCTCTCCCTCGAACAGTCCATCCTAGCAGCCGAAGCGTCGCGATCCTCCTCTTCGACAGACCACTACCGCTCGCCCGACTACCTTTCCCTCCCTCCTCTGGATCCTCTTCTTCACGGACCTCCCTCCCCGATCCAACCCCACGAGTCTTACATCAAAGGACCTGTCCTCAGTAAACTCACCGCTACCACTTTCCCCGGCGAAGTTTCTGCTTCTTCCTCCTCCTCCCTCTCAACCTCAACGAACCCCACCGATCCCTCCCTCGTCCGCCTCCCTCGTCCGGATTACATGGACGTCCAGAAACGCCGCCGTGCCCTAGGAGAAGATATTCCTCCCGCCGTCGTCCCCATGGGTCTGCTCACCAGCGGAGAATGGAAATCTATCGTCTACAAAACGCTCGCTGAGCCTGGTCGGCTCGCGGAGGAGCGACGACTTCACTGGAAGAGGAAGATGGCTAGAGGATCGAAGGCGGATCGACGGATGTTGAAGGAGCAGGAGCAGGAGGAGAAGAAGATGGAGATGATGAGGAAGGATAGGGAGGAGAACGTGAAACGGAAGGGATTGTTGCCTAGGAGGAGGAAGAAGGAAGTCGCGGCTTGGTTGGAGAAGGCGGGGTACGCTTTGATGGCTGCGAAGGGGTTGGAGTTGATGGTGGTGAGTAGTTCAGAGCTTGTTTTGGGGTTGAGTGGGAGGATAGTAGAGAGGGGAAGAGAGAAATGAGACAGTGAGAGAGAGCTGACCGGAGGCTTCGCGTTTTCGTTTTCGCAGAGATCCGGAGCGAAGCCTGAGCTTCCATGGTTCCTCGATATTCTCAAGGTTCTCTCGGATGCTGGAGACGTACAGGGTGTTCAGTTGGTGATCACTCAGTCGGAGCAAGGTGACTTTCTTTCCTCTCGTCGTTCGAACGGGACGAGAAACGAAATCTGACGCGTCTTCCTTTCTTCCTTCTTTCTTTCTTCAGCTGGGTTCCCCGCCAACTACGCCACCTACTCCCACCTTGTTCTCGCCCACCTCAGTGCCAACAACGTCCACAGCGCCATCTCCACCCTCCACAACCTCGAATCTCGATCCCTCTACCCTCTCGAACCCACCTACCGAGCCCTCATCCAACCCCTCGTCAACTCCCACATCGACGCTCACCGAGCAACAGGCTGGGATCTCTTCGCCCATATGCGACTCGTCGCTCATCCCATCCCTTCCAAGGAAACCTACGACATGATCATCGAATCCTGCTCCAACGTCATCCTACCCGAACCGGAACGAGCTCTCGACCTCTGGACGGAAATGACCATCGACAACAAGATCCCTCCCGACGTCCACTCCTTCAACGCCATCATCCACGCCGTCGGAGCCGTAAAGAAGTTCTACCTCGAGAGTTTCAAACTCATGAGACAGATGCTCGACTTCTACCATACGTCCGTGCCCGATTCGGCTCAGAGAGCGATGTACACTCCCAACCGAGCGACGTTCGAGAACCTCCTCGTCGGAGCGAAGAAGAATGGAGATATCGCTAGGACGAGGTGGATCTTAACGGAGATGATCAGGTTCTCGAACCATCCGGGGATGAGGAACAACGGAGAGGATATTTCGCCGACAGCGAGGACGATGGTGTCGATCTTCAACGCGTACGCTGCTTCGAAGCCGAACATCGCGAAGGGGGATTTGAACTTCGTCAAGGAGAAGGAGAAGGAGAGGTTGTTGCAGGTTGAGGAAGGGGAGAAGGCGGCGGTGAGCTCGAGTGCGAACGAAGGGGCTGTTGAGGTGATTGGAGAGCAGGAAGAGGAGGGAGAGATCCAGGAGATGATCGTCGAGGAGGAGGGAGGAGTAGCGTGGGAGGATGGAGGAGAAGAGGAAGGATTCACTGGGGAGGAGGACTGGACCGTCATCGACTCGGAAACCATGCAGGATACGTTGGATCTCGGTCGAATGCCCTCGGAAGCGGATGCAGCGGAAACCGAAGCTTGGGATTCGTTCGACGCGTCGGATTACACTCCTCCTCCTCCTGAGCAACTCTCGGACGACGAACAACCCTCCACTGCAACCTTCTCCTCTTCCTCCTCCGCCTCTTCGTCGGACGATCCTACGATCACCGACATCCCAGGACCCGAACCTACTCCTCTTCGACGACAAGAAGGAACCGTTCAAACTTCTCCCATCCCTCAATCCTCCAACGAAATCCTCCACGAAGCCCGTCGACTTCTCTCCCACGCTCGCGACGACGCAGAGATCTTCCTTTCCAACCCCTCTCAACGCACCCCGTCCGGAAATCTTCCCTCCCTCCGTCACGTCCTCATCAACACCCACGTCGTCAACGCCTTCCTCTGCGTGGTGTACCGTCAGTCGGACGTTCTCGCAGACAAAGTCGCCGCGTTCGAGACGGTTTACAAAGACTACGGCGTCGAGAAGGATGCAAGGAGTTATTCGGACTTCTTTGATATGTTGAACAATCCTGGGAAGAGGAGGGAGAGGGAGAACGCTGCGAAGGAGTGTTTTAGGATCTGGACGGAGTGGGAGGCGTTTGAGAAGAAGACGACGGAGCTGTTGGCGAAGGTGAAGGAAGAGCAGGGGAGTGATGTGGAGTATACGGTCAGGAAAAAGTGGGCGTTGGAACCGAGGATAGTGGAGCACATCTGGACGACGTCGATTTCGACGATGACTCTGTGAGTACTGTCTTTTTTCTCTCGTTTTCGAAACTCGACGCGTCTTGCTCGTTTCGTTCCCACTTCCCTTCCTCTTCGCTGACTCCGCTTTCTCCTTCTTCTTCTTCTTCTTCTTTCTTCAGCGCCGGTCAACTCTCCATTGCCCTCTCGATGCTCAAACGATTCGCCTTCCTCTACCCTCCCTCCGCCATCCTAGATGCCATCCTCCCCCGTCTCCCCTCCCAAGCCCTCGTCAAACTCTTCCCCCGATCCTCCCACCGTCCAGACCCCCTCCCCCCTCACATCCTCTTCCAGGACATCTCAGACCTCCACCAATCGTTCGCTCTCCTCCAACAAGAAAAGCCCCTCGCCTACATCAAATGGCTCACCTCCGAATACGCTCGAGCCATCCACCAACATCGAGAACGCAAACTGTCGGACGACTCTCCCGAAGGGATCAAGCGAGCGAAAGAACGGATCTTGGATCAGGAGTTGAAGGATATTTCGAGGGAGGTGTGGGAGAAGAAGAACGCTGGAGCGGAGGATCGGGAGGCGCCTGGGAGGAGTGGGAAGAGGTCGTTGGGGGATTTCGAGAGAGGAGGTGGGTTTGGGAGGAAACCGAAGGATTTGAAGATGGGGAAGATTGAGGCGAAGATCTTTAGGGTTTGGGGACAGGATGTGTTGGATAGGTATATGAGGGCTAAGAGGCAGTTCTAGATATCTCTAGTCGTATCTAAGGACGATCTTCGAGTCCGATGTTGTTTTGTTTTGTTATCGTTTCGTTTCGCTCTTTCTTCTTTACGTCTCTCTTTCTCTCAGTTCCCTCTTGCTTTCTACACACTGCACCTCTCTCTCACACTTCATTTTGCATGTCGAGTTTTCCTTTCTTGATTCGGTCGCGTCGTCGAAAGAGAGAAGGAAAACAAGTCGAAAGGAAGAGCGAAGAAGACGCGAAGACTCTCGACGAACGAGAGTCCTTTCCCTTCCCAATCGAGACCCCAGTACTTGAGTAATTCCTTATTAATGCTCTTCTATATCACTCAACCATCTAAGCGTATTCCTAAACCTCGTTCGCGTAGGCCAGACCTGCCGAAAGGAGGAACCCAAAAAGCAAGTCAAAAGTCAGTCAGATCGAACTCACACGCTTCCTTCCCTTCCTCTTCGCTCGCTCGCTCGCCTCTCACTCACCCTTCCTTCGACCCTAGCCAACAACAACGCCAACGGCACCGGTCCATAATCCCTCGAATCCGTCGAATTACTCAAATTATCCCCTTGCAACCAAACATGACCGGGAGGAACCCTAAGATAATCTCCTCCTCCCCAAGCTCCTCCTCCTCCCTGGTCTCCCGCCCCCCAGCCACCTTCCTCCCTCGCCTTCGATCTCGCCAACCCACTCCTCGGAGGTCTCAAATTCCCCGGGTTCACTTCGACTGTATCCCCTGCCATAGCGATGATGCGTTTCCCTACGGTTCGTTCGGGGAGGAAAGGATGGGAAGCGATGACTAGATCTCCTCTTCCGAAGGGAGTGACGGGGTTGAGTTTCGAGGGGGAGGTGGTTGAGGAAGGGGAGAAGAAGTAAGGGAGGCGAGAGTAGAGGATCCAATCCCCTGAAGGGGCGAGAGTAGGGAGCATGGATTCGCCTTTGCATTCTTGGATGAAACCGATTCGATCTGTGAGGAGGTGGAGGAGACAGGCCACCTGGAGAAGGGAGAATGAGAGGTGAGCTTTCGAAAGAGATGGATACGGACTGGTAGAGAGCGGGAGGCTCACCTGGACTGTGACGACGGAAGCTTTGGTTACGGCACGGATGGGGTAGGGAATGTCGAGGTTTGCTAAGCGAGAGAGGAGGCGGTAGGTGGGGGAGGACATCGAGTAGGGAGGGAGGGGAGGGGAGGAGGAAGGAAGCGGTTGAAGGTCAACTTCGAAAGGGAGCTTCGTTTCTTCTTTCTTCCGAGCCGATTTATTCCTGCTTGCGATTTTTCTCAGAGGTTGGGAGGTTCTATTGGATGCGCCCAAAGTCCTCCCGACTCCCGATTTTCGGCCTTCGGATTTCTGATATATCTGAGAGCTTGAAACCGACTCTGAAGAGGTCGCGCGAGCTCGCTTTCTTTCTTTCTTTCTCCCTCTTCCCTCCTCCTTCGAGCGCAAGATACGAGTCACGTAGCAACTCAGAACAAGCTATGATCACTACCACCACCATTCGTAGCTCGAGATAGATAGATCACCACCGTCGCGTCCATCACGACCCACTCCCTCCCCTGTCTTCAAGCAAACATCCTCGCACTCTCATCGTCCCCAAAGTCGTGCACGATCACCAGCTTGTCGTGCGAGGCACTGCAAGGAAGGAAGATAGAGAACGAAAAAGATAAGCGTCCGCGAGAGAGGTTGACAATGATGTGAAGGAAGGAAAAACTCACGAAACGATCTTGCCAGCATCAAACTTGATATCGAACACCAAGCTCGTGTGACTAGACTTGAGGGTTTGAACTATCTCTCCAGTGAACAAGGACCAGATGAGAATTTGTTTGTCGTACCTGCGTCGGAGACGGACAAAGAAGAGTGGTCGGTTAGTGGGAGGGAAAGAGAGAAACGAGACGCGACTGTTTCGGACTCACCCTCCAGAGACGATCCTGCCCGACTCGGGATCCATAGCGAGCGTTCGAACGAGATCAGTGTGGCCTGTGAGCGTTCGGAGGCATTCTCCAGTGGAGGCGGACCAGACTTTCATGCTGTTGAAGGAAAGAAAACGAGGAGAAAGAGCGGGAGCTGGTCAGCGTTTCGTCTTCCTTTCCCAACCTTCAACCTCGTCCAAGGTGTAAAAAAGAAAGGCTGCCGCGACTCACGTTCGATCGTTACTCCCACTAACGATATAATCCTCCTTGAAATCCACACACGCCAACCCTCTCTCGTGCCCTTCCATCGTTCTCACGCACTCTCCCGAAACGATGTCCCAGATCTTGATCTTGCCGTCTCCTGAAGCGGAAGCGACTCGACCTCCGCAGATTCCGATGGCGTTGACGGGACCGGTGTGGCCTGTGAGGGTGTGGAGGTGCTCGAGGTTGGAGCGGGAGTGGATGAGGAGGTTGGTGTCTTTGGAGCTGTGAAGACGAGAACGAAGGAGAGACGCGACGAGAAGGAGAGGGAACGGGGTGGGAAGAAAGGAAGGAACGGTCAGCGATGGGTTGATTGGAAAGAAAGCTGCGAGAAGAGGGATGTATCAGTTGACTTACCAAGAAACAATGTAATCCTTGTTGATCGCGATATCGAGAACTCCCTGCCGGTGGCCTCCGAGGATGTGCTTCTTCGTCAACGGCTTCTGCTGGATTCCAGGACCTAGAGGATGACCCAAGCGAAGAGATCAGCATCTCGACCTTCTTTGTAGAATGAACGAAATGGAGGGCAGGAGAAAGCGAAGAACTCACCTCCCAGATCCCAAACGATGATCTTCGCGTCGCTTCCTCCGCTGACCATGAACCCCGTCTCAGGCTCGAACATCAGGCAGAGCACCGACGCATCATGAGCGTGAACGGTCTGGAGACACTCTCCGGTATCTAGAGACCAGACTTTGATGCTGAGGAAGACGGGGGAAGACGGGTTGAAAAGAGAGGAGGAAACGGACGCGTCAGAAATCGTCGAACCTCCATTTCGCGTCAACCTGAAAAAGACTCACTTCTGATCCCTCGACCCGGTAACGATCTTCTTCCGATCAAACTGCAAGCAGTACACACTATCATCATGTCCCTCGAGCTTCATCTCCCCACCAACCTTCTCGTCTCCCCACCTTCGATCCAACCACACCCTCTTCTCGCACACCTTCTTCCAAGGAATGCCTGAGGCCCCGACCTCAACTCCCTCAGGGACGGATGTGTCGGGAGCCAGATAGCTTGCGGTCTTGGAGATGGAAGAGGGAGTTCGGTTGGCGGAAGCAGGTCGTCGTGGAGGGGTGGGAGTGAGGGTAGGAGAGTGGAGGGAGAGGGCGGCGAGTTCCTTGGTTGGAGAGGGAGGTGGGAGTCGAGATCGAAGGTAGGAGGGTCGAAGATGCCAGGAAGGGTTGGAGACGAAGTAGGCTCGCCAGATGGAGCTATGAGGAAGGAAGGAAGAGAGAGATGGGGATCAGCTGGACGAAATGTGAGGTGAGAATGGAGAAGACGAAGACGAACCTGTCTGCAGCTAGTTCGTTCCAAGTCCGACTAACCCGAGCACAAACGGCAAGGGAAGGTCTAGGAAGGAAGAGGTATATGTAAAGGGCGATCTCGGTTGGAAGAGAACAGATGATGTCTGTTGTCGGTGCAAAAACACCAAGGGAAAGAGAGAGAAAAAGAGGGACGCGAGGGAGATCAGCGCGAGCGACAGGATCCAGAAGGAGCGAGAACAGAATTTTCTCTCTCGTACGTACCAAATCCCTGCTTCGCTTGCTCTCCCTCCCAGTATCCTTCGTCTTCAAAACTCCCAGCAGCTCTCTCTCCATCTCCTCCTCGAACGAGCTCGTCCGGCTCACCCCATCCGCTGTCGATCGGCTCTCTCTCCTTGGCCGTCTTGCTCAACGACCCCATTCCAGTTCCAGTCGGGTTCGAGCCGAATCCTTTGGCGAGAGATCCGCTGGAGATGGCCGTCCAGCTCCATTTGGGGGTTGAGGTGCTGCTGGTTGAGCCGCCGGTGTTGGCTCGAGGACGAGTCTTGCGAGTCCACGTCGAGCGAAGGGAGGGAGAGGAGGAGGAAACGACGACTTGTTGGTCTGCTCCGTTGGCTGATCCGGAGGAGGAGGACTGTCGACGAGAGATAGAAGGAGGGGTATTGGTTCGTTGAGAGGTGTAGGAGTGCTGCCTGACGGGGGTAGGCGGGACGGAGGAGGATGAGACGATGAAAGAGGAATCGGAGGAGGACGAGGGGCCAGCGACCTGAGTCGAAGTGGACGGTTCTCCTGCCCGAGATCCGGCCCTCGCGCGTCCTGCGTTGCTGGCAAAGGTCGAGGACTCTCCGTTGAGTACGAGGAAGGGATTCCTATCTTGATCTCGAGTTGGTGGTGAAGAATCTCCGCTGGGAACGAGGTCGACCCATCCAGAGTGTCTCCTCGTGGCCCTTTCAGAACTCGAGCCTCCTCCTCCTCCTGCTCCTTCTGCTGCTGACGCCGGAGCTGGCGAGGAAGACGACGAGGACGGAGAAGAGAGTACGTTGCCTACGAATCTTCCAAACTTTGATGAGAGGGAGGAGGAGGAGCGAGTTCCAGCGTTGGAGGAGGACTTGGTTGGGAGGAAAGAGGAGGAGGAGGAAGGTTGCGAGCTCGCTCGAGATCCGTTGGTCGACGAAGACGAGGGTTGCTGAGGACCGGACATAGTGGCAGAGGGAGGAGATGTGGGCGTTCGATCTAGTAGTAGAAAGAGAGAAGATGAAAAGTGAAGTCGAAACGAAGGAAGGAGTCGGGATGGGTGTTGGTAGACAAGAAAAGAGGCCGAGGGTGGCCTCTCGTTTCGGTCCCTCCCTCCTTTCCCTTCGTCCTGTTCAGCTCGAGTCTTCTACCAACGGCCGTCATCGGACTTTTCCTCGTAACGAAATGCCCGCAGATCCATCCGAAGCCTCGGTCAAATCGAGGGGGAAGGGAGTGAAAAAGCTGCCAGGTCTCAAGAGGACGAAAACGGGGTGTGAGTCTCTCAAAAGTGGGTAGAGGAAGGAAGGAGCGAGCTCACCATTCCCTTCTCCTTCCCTTTCTTCCCTCCCTTCTCTGCCCAACCCGGGAATCTTCCTTCCTGATCTTTAGGTGCATCCTGTCGACAAAAACGACATAAATGCGACGAAACCAAACCCATCTGCTTGCGTTGCTCGAAATCTGGATCAGAAGTGAGCTCGAGACCTTCCCTCCTTCTCCCCCCTCGAAGCTCACCTCGTTCTTGCCCTCCTTCCCCCAGTGTCTCTACCCTATCGAAATTGCCAAGGATCAACTCTTCCAGCCCTACGCACCTCAACAAACTCAGCCCATCGCTTCGACGTCCTACCTTCCTCCTCCATCCCCATCCAACGCCGTCGCTTCAACGTCGTTCTTCAGCCCTTCCTCCTCGGCAACAGCATTCTCTCCCTCTTCTAGCAGCAATCCCTACACGGACTCCTCCATCTTCTACAAATCTCCAACATCTCTACTAGAAATGTACTATCCCAACCCAGAAGAACGCAACCTCGTAAGTTCCTCCCTCTCCCTCCGGAAGCGAAACGTCTCTTTTCCCTCCTCTGACTCGAAACTCGACGCGTCCCTTTCTTTCTCCTCCCTTTTTCCCTTCCCCTTCGCTCCCAGATGTACCACTTCATAACCCTCCTCCCCAAACTCTTCACCTCAACCGACATCTCCTCCTCCCTCTCCCTCCCCTCTTCCAGTTCCACCTCCCTCACCATGAACACCCCCCCGCCCTCCTCCTCCCAGCTCCTGATCCCCTCCTCCATCCCCATCGACCACCTCGCCCCGCAACTAGACATCCTCCATTTCATCCAATCCCACAACAACACAACCTACCACGAAGCAGTCTCCCTCTCCTTTCTCTCCATCGGAGCTATCCACGCAGCTTTCCTTCATCACGAATCAGCGTTGAATTATCTGTTCGAGACGGATCAGGAGACGGGAATGAGGTTGGCTGGATCTAGTTTGAAGAATTACGAGAGGTATAGGGAGTTGGCGGAGAGCTTGGTGGAGAGTAGTTTAGCTTTGACGAGGAGTTCGATGTTGATTCTTGGGATGAGGAAGGGGAAGGGGAGGGCTGGGAGGGTGGGAGGGTTGTTGGGAGGGTTTGGTGGTGATGAAGAGCAGGAGGAGGAGAATGGATTGGGAGAGGAGGAGGAGGAAGGGCTGGCGATGTTGACGATCGCGGCGGATGCCTGTATCTTGACCAAGTGCTTGGCTGGAGGAGGGGGTTATCGTGAGTCTTTCCGAGAGAGACGCGTCGTTTTCGTTTGGGTCGCGAGAGCTGACTTTAACACGCTCGTGCAGACGAGGCTTTGACGCTTGGGAAGGCACTGATAGGGATGAGAGGTGGCCCTGTAAAGATGCTGGAGTGAGTCCGTTTCGCATCGGCGACGACAGAGGAAGAGGAGATGGGAGGAGAGAGGGAGGGAGAAGACGCGGGCTGACTTTCTGCGTGCACTGTTTTCGCTTGTTTCAGGCAAGCCAAGCTTTCAGGAGATCGTAAGAAGCTCAGACGGTGTAGAGTGATGATTGAGGAGGTTGTGATGTGGGAGATTTTCAGGTGAGTTCGAGTTCAATAGCTCGGTACGGCGAGTTCCGTTCCTCTCTCCCTTCGAGACGCTCAACTCATCCCTCTCTCTCCCCTACTCTTTTTTCTTCTTCATCTTCTTCTCACGCTTCCTATCATCAAGCTGCCTCTCGACTGGAAGAGAACCGGATCTCATCTTCCCTGACGGACTCGGCAACAACGCTCGTCTCCTCGCTGCAAATCGAACCGACGCATCCTCTTCCGATTCCCTCTCGTCGTGGTACTTCTCCTTCGCTCCTTCAAATACGAGTCGAACCGCTGGGACGGAGGACTGGGATACCGTACCGACGATGCTGGGGATGAGTCGAGGATTGGTTGAGATCTTGCACCGAGTGAGTCGCGTCTCTTCTCTTCTCTCCTCTTTTCTCCCACTTCTCGATGCTTACTTCCTTCGTTTCGCAGGTAAACGTTCTCTACTCCCGCTCCCGACCAGCAGGCTGGTCCTCCGTCTCACCAACCGCCGACTACCCCCTCATCATCGATCCAGCTTCCCTCGCTCAAGCTGATTCGCTCCTCACCGAAATCAACATCTGGAAGCAGGCAGTCACGGCCGCCAAACCCGCCGAGGAACGAAACAGGCTTGACTTGGGAAATCTGATCTATACAGCGACTTTAGAAGTGAGATTCCTTTCTTTATGTACCGTCCACTAGAGCTTTTCATAACGTCGCTGACTTCCTGTCGCTTTCTCTCGTCGCGGCACGCTGGACAGATGATCCTCCAACTCGACCTCCTCTCCTACCCGCCCTCGCACCCGAACATCCAATCCAGAGCCAAGGAGATCGTTCGTCTCGTTCTCCTTTGCTTCCGAACGAGCGGATTCGTTCTTGGTGAGTTTGGTCGAGCTCTCTACACTTTCTCTTCTTGCGATCCTCTCTCTCGCTGACTTTATTTCCTACTCCTTCATGTCTCCAGGCTTCATGGTGAGTTTTTCCGAGTTCTCTTGACCTTCCCTTCTCGACTCTTTCTCCTGCTGACTCTACTCCTCGCTTCTTCACCTTTGAAGTGGCCCGCCATCATAGCCGCGAGCTGCGTTTCAGGAGACGAGGATCGTTTGGAAGCTCGAGAGGCATTACAGACGCTCAGGTCCGTTTTCACGCTTTCTTTTCTTCTCTTCTCATGCTTAAGAAAGATTTGGGCTGAATTTTGTTGCCTCTCGTTCGCAGGTCCGTCTGCTGCTTCGATCTCAACTCAGCTTGGGCGATTCTCGACCAGGTCCGTTTGCTTTCCCTCTCTTTTCTTCTTGACGGCCTTGGGGCGTTCGATCCTCTTTCCGAGCTAATCTCTCTTCGTTAATCTCTCACGTCATGCAGGTCTGGGCTAGAAGGGATAGCGGGGACGTCTACGCGTCTTGGAGGTCTGTGACCGGGGAGGGAGGAGGGTTGGTGCTTGTTTGATCTCGCTCTCCCATCTTCATCGTCGCGCATCTTACATTTACACTGCTCTCTAGGCTTTGCAAACTTGTTTTTCGAGTCCAGTTCACTCCTCTTCAAGTCATCAAAATCATGAGAAGAAAAAAAGTCAAACGCGTCGTAAAGCAAAAACAAAGCAAAGCAGCCCCTCCTCCTCTTCCACGACGACCTCTCTCCCTCATTCCTCCTCCAGCGGCATCCCCAACTCCTCCAACCAAGGCGCCCACCTCTCCACCCTCGCCTCACACACCTCTTTCAACGTCCTTCCCGTTAAGCAACTCCTCCCGCCCGTCGCGCAATCCGATCCGCCAGCGTTGATCTCGACTGCTTTGCCTCCTCGATCCGTTCGTTTAAAGATCCATTCCGGTTTGAGACGGCCTCGAGAGTCGGCTTTGACGCCTGTGCGACAGAACTGGAGGGTGAGGGATTTGAGTTTGTGGTGGCCTTCGAGAGAGGGAGAAGCAAAGGGGAGAGAGTTAGAGGAGGAGAGGAGTCAGCGAGCAAATCGAAGAATGAGCAGGAGAAGGAGTAGAGGAAAGAGGTCGAAGGAAGGCTAGCTGTGTAGATACGCACCATGCAACGTGATCTCGAACGACCTCTTCATCATCCCGTCCATCAACAGCCTCTCTTGATGATCTGAGCTTTCGTCGTCGTCGCTCTCGTCGTCCGAGTCAGGATCGGCGTTCTTACTGACGACGGTATAGGTCCCGATGTCCCAGAGGAGGGCTGGAAAAAAATGAACCAAAGAGGGATTTGCGTTTGAGTGAGCTCTACTGCTAGGTCGTTCTTTGCGAAGATCGAAAACGAGAGCGACGACTCACTTCCGCAAAGGGCATCCGAAGAGAGTCGTCGACCGTCTCCTCCCTCGTAGGTGGTGTAGGAGATGGGATGGAGGTTGGTTTGAGCACTGTAGCGGATGATGTTGAGAGGTGGAAAGAATGGGAGTCAGCTGAGCTGAAGAAGTCGACGCGTCTCGACCTTTGGACGAAGAGCGAAAAGAGAACGGAGGACGTACGCGTATCTTCCGTCGTCGAGACTCATCCCATGAACGCCTTTAGGGATTGCGAACGAGATCGTCCCTGTAGCAGTGAGCGAGAATGAGAGGTGAAAGGGGAAGAGAGTCAGGCGAAGAGGGAAGACGCGCCGAGGGGGGGAAAGCGATATTGCAGCTCACCTGGGTTCAAAGGTTGGCCCTTTGGAAGTCGGATAAAGTTATCGTCACTCTCGTTGGTCGCGCTGTAGGCGCATTGAAGTCGAAGGTCGAACTGGATAAGGAGGTCATGAAAAGGAAGAAAGACAGGCGAGCGAGGTCAGTTTCCGACAAATTTCGAGTTCACTTTCAACTGACTCCTCTGGCGGCCCAAGTTAAGAACTGAACGAGTACTGACGTGAAGAGCTGTAGCTTGATGCCACTGAATCACAAAGAAGTTCCTCTTCCTCAACGCTGGGAACTTCTCGACCATCTCCCTCGGAAACCCCCACTGTCCCACCGGATCCTTGACGACTCCCCTCGCGTCTCTCTTCGCCGACGGTTCCTCTAATACCACACCGGCCGTGAAGTAAGAAGAGGGAAGCTCGGGATTGAAGTAGGCTGCTCGCTCTCCCTTCAGAGATGGGTGAGAAGGGAGGAGGATGCGAGGTGCCGAAGAAGAGGAGGCTGGGGAGGAGGAGAAAAGGTTGAGGGCTGAAGCGATCTGGGAAGGACTGGGTCGAGAGGAGGAGGAGGCAGGGGTGGAAGAGATAAGGTTGAGGTCTGAGGAGATTTGAGAGGGAGAGGGTCGAGAAGAGGAGGCGAAGGTGTGAGTGGAGGAGGAAGAGGAGGAGGAAGCGGCGAAGGCGGAAGCGATGGATTGAGCGAGGTTTTGGACTGATCTGGGGAGTTTCTTGAGACGAGTAGGATTGAGAATAGTGACGCCTGTGGAGGTTGAGGCTCTTGGTTGCGGAGGAGGAGGAGCGACGTGTGAGTGGGAGTGGGAGGAGACGACTTCGAGTTCAGGAGACCTTGAGGAACCTGGGTGATCTTCTTGAGCACGATTCGAAGGTGACGGTGACCTAGGTCTCTTTCGCGAGGACGACGAGGAAGAAGGTTGTGCTGGTTGAGGGAGGGAAGCAGGAGGAGGAGGAGGAGCGTCTCTGGAGGGAGGGAGGGGTCGAGGGAAGGTCAGATTGAAAGCTCTTCAGAATCAGTATCTCGCTCCTCTTCGAGAGCCACTGACCTCGAAGCGTTCCTCGCCCTACTATCTATAGCTCTCTGCATTAGTTCAAGCTGCTGGTCCACATACTCGAGCGAGACGACGGTGAGCTTGACCTGTTCCTCCTCGCCACCCAGACCGGAGCGTTCAGTCAGCTCTCTTCAACCATCAGCCCAAAGACTGCCTACTCACGAGAGTCGACAGCCCAAAGAGCTTCTCGAGCCTGGCTTCTTCCTTGATGTCCGTGCAGAGGAACACGGTCGTGCCAGGAGTGAAAACGGGAGGATTCACGATCCTGCCACCGTGCGCTCTGATCTTGCGAGAGAGCCCTAGGAAGTCGAACGAGCCCTTCGTCGCACGAGAGCCAGCGAAGCAGAACGAGTGGTCCTTGAAGAGAGTGGAGATTTGAGGAATCCTTGGAGGTTTGGAGGGAGCTGGAGGGAGCATGCTGGTGGGTGGGAGGAGGAAAGGGGGAAGGTCGAAGCTCAATTTCAGAGTTCCTTCTAACTGTCGCAGGTTGTCCCTCAAGCTCTCCTTCTCTTTGCCTCTGGGCAAAGGACCTTCCCGGACCTCGATTTCAGCACCGATGCGTCTTTTCGATAGACTTGAGAAGGCCAGCTCGAGCCCTCGACCTTCAGCCTAGCGTCCTCTCGCATGAGTCCGTCCGAGGTGAGCTCGAGCCGTCCTTCCTTCCCTTCCTCGTTCCCTTGTTGAGCGGACCTGCTTGCCCATTATACCAGGCTTTCGTATCTGTCGTCTTCTGCACGCATTCAACTCTACCAAAACCTAGACTTCGAGGAAGCAGCTGTTCAAACACTCTTCCTAGTCGACAAAGATCTTCGCCTTCGACGACAAACCTCCTCTAAGACCTCCTCCTCCTTGCTCTTTCTGTTCCTCTGTACTCGCTCGGAAGCTATTTCTAAGCTCAGGGATTGATCTTATTCTTCCCTGCCCTCTTCCTCTTATCCTCTTCTTATATATCCCCCCTCCTTCCTCTTAGGCTGAAAGGTCTCTTCTCAGGAAAAGGCCTCTCCCCCTCTTTCTCCGAACCCAAGCCTTCCCGTTGTCAAGGCGAAGCATCACCCAGGAAGCTCTCTCTCCCTTCCAGCTTCTTCTACAAGAGCTGAAGTGGCTATAGGCGCAGCTTCATACTCTATCGCTCGAGCTCTCGAGGGACCGGGTCGATTTGGAGGCGAAGGCCTCGTCGCGTCCGTTTCTTTCTTCCTCTCTTCCTCGTCTCCTTCGGTACCTGTCAAGCCGAACGTCGTCCCTTCTGTTGCCACCCTCTTGCCTGACCTTTTATCTAACCACCACAGTCGTTCTCACCACCTTCCCTAGGAATCGATCAGCTCCAATCAGTCTAGAAATCCTCCCCAAAGATGGCGTTAATCACCTCCTCCCTCCTCTTCCTCCTCCTCTCCCTCGTCGCTCTCGTCTCAGCTTACGGAGACGGAGACCACTCCTCCATGCCTGGAATGGAAGATGGCGATGATGAGACTCTGGGGATGATGAAGATGTGAGTCTTTCTCTGCTACTGCTTCTCTCGTTGGCTGGCTGGCTGTCTCTCTCGTCCCAACCAAACCCCAAGCTCACCTCGGTTTCCACGCCCTTCCTTCGTCACAGGTGGTTCCACTTCTCCCTCGGCGATACTCTTCTCTTTGAATCCTGGACCCCTTCCTCCCCCGGTCCCTTTGTTGCTGCCTGCATCGTTCTCATCGTTCTGGGTGTCATCGATCGAGCTGTGAGTTTGCCTCGTCGTTTTCTTCCCTCCTTCTCTTCCTTTCTCCTCTTGCTTCATCGTCGCTGACTCCTTCTTCTCTCTCCCTGCTTACCCCACCTCAGATCAACGCAGTCCGAGCGGCAGCCGAGGCCAAATGGTCCTTCCAGTCCGTTTCCCTCTCCTCTACTCTCCCTCCTCTCGCCTTTCCTCTCTCTCCTCCTCTCCCCTCCCATGGACCTAATCCTCCCCTCTCCCTCTTATTCACAGAGCCCAGCACACCCTCAACCCCTCCTCCTCGATCTACAACATCTCTTCATCCTCCTCCAGGCCTAATCTCCCTCTCAACCAGCCCACGAACAAGAACGGTCACGACGATGAGCAGACGGCAGCGGAAGTCTCGCCTCGAATGAGAGATCTACTCCCTCGAAGAGGCCCTCCCGCCGCTTGGGTCCAGCCGAGGAAGCTTGAGAGGGATGCGCTGAGAGCTGGATTGCAGGCTGTCCAGAGCGGGCTGGGCTTGCTGCTGATGTTGGCCGTCATGTGAGTTGACCTTGGGTTTCTTCGCAGTCGAAGGGAGGAGGTCGGAGAGAAATGAGAGCTGACTTTATCTTGGGCTTGTTCGACGACATAGGAGTTTCAATGTATGGTTCTTCTTTAGTGTGGTTGCTGGGCTTGCGATTGGAGAATTCTTCTGGGGAAGGTGAGCTCGAACATGACCTTCACGACGCGTCGAAACAGATCGCTGACTCGCGTCCTCCTTTCTCAGATTCGGGGCCTCCCACAACAGACAAGGATCAGCTCAGGGATCTCACTGCTAAGCATTTTCGTCGGACCTTTCCAACCCTCCCTACCGTACTCGTCGCGCCTTTCCCTCTCGTTTCTTCGTTTCCGTCCCTCCTTGATTGAACTCTCAAACCGTCCACCTCACCTTCAGGCTTCATCCGTCACTCTCTCATATACCTTTTCTTGCTACTATTCGATGATCAGGACTCTCTCCCAGTTGCGATTCGAGATCGCGAGCGAGCAGAAAGACGTGACGTAAATGAGTTCGAGCGACGGAGAAAGAAACGAGAAACAAAACAACAGTCGACCCATCTGGCAAAGTATCAAGACTACTTGATCAAGCTCTCTTCCCCTTCAAAGCTCCTACCACATCCACGCTCTGCCTCTTACTAACCGTCCCCTTCTCCACCTCTTTATCCACCTGCTCCTCGAAGCTCTTTCTCGTCACCTCCTCAACTCCCAATCCCGGATCCACCTCCTCCTTCACCTCCACCCCATCCTTAACCAGATGCTTCACCACACTCTCCGCGTTCTTATCCCCAATCACCTTCTGCGTATCCTTCGAGATCCCAACCGCCTCCAACTGCTTCTCCATCTTCCTGATCTCATCCGTCGAGGATCGCGTTTCTTCCTCCTTCTGTCCGGCTTTCATCCAGACGCCGAGGAGTCCAGAGACGGATTGGCCTCGACGTCCGACTTCGTCGACCGATTTTCCGTAGTGGCGAGCGGCTTCTTGGTCGTGGAAGGAAGCGATGGAGCAGAGGGGAGGATTCTCGTTGAGGAGGGCTCCGGTAAGATAGCCTGATTTGGCGGCGAGGGCTCGGTCGGAGGTTTTGAAGGCTCGATGTTTGGCGAGGGATTTGGAGAATTTGAGGTCCCTGACGAGAAGGAAGGAGAAGAGGAAGAAGGAGGAAAGCAAGTCGCGTCAGGTTGGTATTTCACTCTCGGACGCGTTGAAGTTCGAGAAGAGAAAAAGAGACAGTCAACTCACCACTCCTCTCTCGCTTTCAACCAACCCACGATCGGCCCATCTCCGTGCACCGACCCGACGTGCTCGAGATCCAGCCCAACGAAGGTATCGCACTGCTCAACGGGCTCGAAAGGTCGGATTCTTCCGCGAATCGAAACTCGCTCTCGAATCATCGAGTCCGAAAATCTCTTCTCCGTCCCTGTGACAGTGACGAGCTCCGACTCTGGAAAGGGAGGATCTTCCGAGTCGTAGTCCGAGTCCGACGATTCCTCGCTTCCAGCGTCCGAAACCGCGTCGAGTTTGTTGGCCAGATCGTGAACGGTATCCGAGATGGAGGGAGCGATGGTAGGACCTTCCTCTCCTTCTTTGTCGAGAGCGGATGTGGAGGCGGTAGGGGAAGCGGTGGTTGCTGGAGTGAAGGAGGAGCTGGGGTTGGAGGACATGGCAGGTGAGTCGGGAAGAGAGCCGGTGTTGCTTCGAGTGGTGGAAGGGGAATCGGACGGCGACGTTTTGATTGATTTGTGAGAGGAGTGATGGTGGTGGTGAGATTTGGCTCCTCCCCGTTCCTCGATGATTTGAGCGGTCGTGAGAGCCCAGATGTTGAAGCTTCGAGAAGAAAAGGGGAGGAGCTGGTCAGTTGTCGCGTCGCCCTTCCCTCGTCGCCTCCTCCTATGCCCCAAGAATCGAGGGACTCACTTTGCAGCAGCTCGATACATCCATTTCGCCGGCTTGGTGAAAGAGAGGGTAGGAGTGACATGAGCACAGCCGTCGTACATCTTGAAGCGAGGAAGAAAGAAAGGAACGTGTTCAGCTTCGCGTCTTTGTCTCGAGTCGTCTTTGTTTGATCCGAGAGTAGCACGATCGAGGGAGTGGAACGAAACGAGAGACTAGGGACCGACCTGAAGATGAACCTTAGTAGGAGGGAACGCGTCGATGAGCTCTGCCTGGACGGGGTAATTTTCGAGAATCGTCGAGCTCGGTGGGTATCGTTGAGGGTTAGCTGCCTTGTGAGCGACGAAGGTCATCTCGTCCCGGAGAAGCTCGGAAGAACCTCCCATCTGTATGACCAAATTAAAGAAGGGAAGACGATTTTAGTCCAGGGTAAGGGGAGAGGAGAGGGAAGAGAAGGGCCTCACGATCATGAGCGGACAGAGACCGCCCAAACTGCCTTGGTTGATGGGTGAGACGAGAGGGTGGGTGAGGAGTCTGAGAAGAACGTCGGAGAAGGATCAGCTCGCTGCGAAACGAAGAAGAGAAAGAGGAAGAGTGCGAACTTGTTCGAAGTGTAGAGCTGAACTTGATCGTCGAGGACCTTCTGATAACCCTTGCCATCTTTATCCTTCATCGTCACCTCGATGCTCTCTCCCTTGATAGGAGGCCATCCAGCGGAAGGAGCGTAGTGGAAGCCTTCCGAAGGGATCTGAGGGGACGAGAAGAAAAGGTCAGCGAAAGTTCGACGCGAACAGGTTGAGTCGTGTCTCGACGTACATAATCACCGCCATCAGGTCCCATAATCGACTTCATCGAGTGAGTGAGATCGACCCACGGCGAGATAAGACAAGCTCCAGCAGGCATGGGAATGGTTCCTCCCGAGTCACGTATCACGACGAGGAGGGAGAGGAGAAGAGCAGCGCCAGCAGAGTCGCCGGAGAAGACGATCGATGAAGCTGGAATAGGCGTTTGAGATGATCCCGGGGGAGGGTTGAGGAGGAAGAGGTAAGAGGCGAGAACGTCGTGAAGACCACAGGGCTGTAGAATGAAAAACGAAAGAGGTGTGAGACGCAGGTGAGAGAAACGACGGAGGAGTGAGATCGAGGAGGGCGAGCTTTGTACGAAGAAGAAGAGCGTAGAGACGAACGAAGGGATATTGAGGTGCAAGACGGTAGGAAGGTGCGAAGGCTCGACCTCCAAGCTTTCGAGCTGGAAAAGGGAGAAAGCGCGCGACTCGTCAGCAAGGATCGAAGAGAGGTCGACGCGTCGAAGAAAGTCGTGGTTCTACGCGAGAAAAAGTAAAAGAGGACTCACCATGACGTTGGATCTGATATCGATGAGTATCCAGAGAGCTGAAGAAGTATGCACCTCCATGAACGTAGAGAATGACTCGGTCTCCCTTCTCCTTCGCTCGTTGAGCTCCTCCATCTGCCTTCAACTCAGAGTCCTCCTCGATGACCTCGGAGACCTTCAGAGTGGTTCGACGTAGAAAGTCCCTCTTCATCTCGATCCATTCTCCCTCTGTTCGTCGGTATCGAGAGAAAAAGCTCAGCCTTCAGAGAGAACCTGGACGAGACGAGACGAGATGCGAAACGAAACGAACCCAACGAGCGTCCTCGAATCTTCCACCAATCAGCTCCTCCGATATCAGCGAGACCGGTCGGGCCGTAGTGGGTGTTGAAGTGCGAAGTGATGATGTCTGCGGCCTTGAGGATGGAGGGATCTGGGATGGTGACGTGAGTGAGATGGATCTAAAAAGAGGGAAAGAAACAGAGAAACGACGGATGAGCTCGACGCGCTTCGGCTTCAATCCGATGTCCCTCCTTGTCTGTGACGAGAACGCGGGAAACTCACCCAGCTGGGGTAGGGAACGTGCATAGCGGTAAAGGCCTTTCGAAGATGGGCAGAAAAGAGAGATAAGCTCGTGTCAGCGGAAGCAGTGGGGGCTCGAGTTCGCAGGGAAGGAAGGAACTCGAGCTCAACTCACTTGAAGCTCCTCGACTGTATGACTCTTCGCCGTCTTGAGGAAGGTTTTGACGATCTGAAGTCCTTCTCGGTATGAGAGTTCCTGTAAGGCCCCAGCACAGAATGCTCAGTCAGAGTCGTTTCAGGTCCAAAGGAGAGGAGAAGGGAGGAGAGGAAACGGGCGTTGCTCTACTACCTTCTCAGGCGTCTCCCATTCCTCCCCATCTCCATGCTTCTCTTCGTCGATGCTTCCTTGGAAGCCCTGATCTGCCGAATCAGCGACGATAGCTGCTTTGGCTTTGGCCTTCTTCCTTGCCGTTCGATGGCGGATGTGGGCTTCGCTGAAGTGATGGAAGAAGGTCTGGACGACTTTCGGTGCGGTGTGGAGAGCGATTACTGGAGTGGAGAGAGGCAACACCATTGTTCTGGCCGGGGAAGAAGATGTCGAGGACTTCTGGGAGAGGAGCTGAAGAGAGCTGGTTCAAGCCTCTGTGTTGGCTGGTGGTTGGAAGGGAGAAGGATGGAAGCGAAGAAGGGAGGAGGGAAGTTGAGCTGAATCGAGATCGCGCAGGAGCTTCCCATGACGCTCCTTCGGACTCTGACAGGTGCTTTTCCCTGTCGAAGATTTTCACGGGACGACGATCTTAGGTCCGATGTATGGAATTGCGGTAAGAAAATCGCGCGATCCCATCGCTTTTGTAGAAGAGAAGATTCGGAGAAAACAAACTTTCACAACTTCGTCAAGGACGACTAAAAACGAGTTCAAGCGCGTGTAAATCAAAAGGGAATGGTAGTAGTAAACTTTCAACGGACCACTAAACGACAGGAAAAGCTAAAGTAAAAGCTCGGGCAAAAAAAATGAAGATCGAAACCGTAGAGATGGAAGCAAAATAGAACGAGAAACCAAGACTCGACCCAACCGACCACGCGACCCCCCTCCCTCATCTTCTCTCCTTCTCCACACTACTACGGTCTAACTTGAAGCTGCTGCTGATCCTCGTTGAGCTGATCGTAGTCGAAATCTTCGTCCTTGCGCTCTTCTCCCGCAAGTGGGATCTCAACTCCGTTCTCGTCTCGTCGAACGAGAACTGGAGCAAGAACAGAGAGAGCGTAGGCCGCCGGATCGAAGGCTGCTGGTCCTGGAGGCGCTGGATCGTAGTGTTGATGTTGCTCAAAGTGCTGGTCGACTTCGTCGTGAGAGAGGAGGTTGTCGTAAGGGTTGGAGGGATGGGAGTAGTGGTTCGAGGAGGACGATCCTTCGCCTTGGAGACCGGAGTGGAGGAGGGAGGCGTCGAGGTTGGGATCGTATTCGGAGAGAGAGGAAGGCCCAGCGATGGTATTGTGGTCTCGGAGATCTGAGAGTTGAGGGAGCTGAGATGGGGCAGGAGGAACGGCGGCGGCGGCAGCGATGGCGCGTGCAGCAGTTTCCTCTTCCTCGAGAAGAGCCTTCTCCGAAGAGTCGAAATACTGTGCGAAAGATGATAAAAGAAGAGAGAGAGAAGATATCAGCGATTCTGCTTCGAGAACGAAGAGGAAAATAAGCTCAAATTAGACTTACCTCCCTCCAACCTTTCAAAGCCTCGCGACCTCCTTCGATCTTCTTGACAAATTCCTCCAGCCCTTTCCTCGCTCTCTCCGTCCTCCTCCTCTCCTTGTCGAGATGATCGATGTACTTCTTCGCAGTAACGAGGATGGCGACCTTTCCTTCCTTCAGCGTCGGGACGGGGACGGAGGAGAGAGGGAGGACTCCGTCGATCAAACCGGTTGCAGGGTCGGGGGTATCCGTGACCTGGGTGAGTGGGGTGGTGGTTCGGCTGCGAAAGAAAGCGAAAAAGTCGGAAACCATGCATGTAAGAAGGAACGTCGGATAAGATAGGAAGAAGAAGGAGGAGAGAGAGAGGGCGAGATCCGATGCGACCAGACTCACCAAACGGCTCTGAGAGCTGGAACAACATCTCGAAGCTGATTGAATCCGTCCACCAACGGATCCACAGGCTTTGACTCAACTGCCTTTCCCTTCCCCTTCGGCGTCGACTTCCCAGAAGCCGTTCCTCCAAGTTTCGGCCTCTTCATCGCCTTCCCAGCTCCAGCCCACTCCCCATCTCCCTCCTTCGACTGACTCCTCTTTTTCCCCTTCGGCGGCGTCGTGGTAGGAGTATCCGAGTCGTCCAGCATCGAAGCGACGATGTCGGGAGCGAGGGAGTTTCGGTTTCGTTTGGGTCGACCTCCAGTCGAAGTCGAAGCTGCTGGAGGATCTTGGACGGCGTTGTAGGCTTGGTCGAGAGGTGCTGCTGGTAAGGAGGCTGAAGTGGAAGCGATGTCCGAGCCAGAAGGAGGAGGGAGAGGGACGAGAGGGTTTCCTCTCGAGTCGGAGGGGACGTATCCATCGTTTCCGTCGGGGATGTGAGGAATCCATTGTCCGTTGATTTCGATTTCGACGATATGGACGGTCCCAGGCTTTCCCTTCTTTCCGGGAGTTCGTTTCGAAGTGGAAGGTCGACTATATGAAGGAGAGAGCACGCGAGTCAGCGTCTGATTCGCGAGAGAGCAAGGGAAGGTCGCGTCGACGGATGCTCACCCAGAGGGGTTCGTTGCGTGAGCAGGGAGAAGGTCGTCTTCGTCGTCCTCGAACTCGTCTTCCTCATCGTCGTCGAATCCTTCCTCGTCATTGTCCTCGTCGTATCCGTCTGCAGAATCCTCCATCGAAACGTCGGCTCCATTCGGCTTCTTCCTCTTGACCTTGGTTGGGCAGATGGCTCCGTTCTCGGTCGTGACGTTTCCAAACTGGACGAGTCGGTCGAGCTCATCTTGAGTAGAGGCCTTGATTCCACAGTCTGAGTGAGAAAGAAGGGGAAGAACGAGGGAAGGAGAGATCAGGACTGTCCTTGAAAGAAAGAAAGCGAGAAGGAAAGAGACGCAACTCACAGTTGTACCTGCTGTTCCCTCGATTCCCAAGCCTTCGGGTCCTCACGTTCGAGAAGGTAGATCGAATGGACTTTCCGAATGTAGCAGCGTTGATGGGCTGAAAGAGAAAGAAAGACGAAGCTCAGTCGATCCATTCCAGAGTCGCGACCTGGAGCGAGAGAACGAAGCTGACCTTGACCTCATGGGCCTCGCAGACCGAGACGTAACTCGCGTACATGGAAGTTCGCTGGATGGTGGTTTGGGGAGAAGACATGTAGTTCTCGAGGAGCCATTGATGAGCGAAGGGATTTGTGAGGGTCGTTCCAGCTGAAGGAGAAGGCGAAAGTCGGGAGGAAGACGAGAGTGAGCTTGGTCTGTATCTCAGATGAAGTGAGATGTAGGTAACACTCACGAGCTCGAATCTTCTTCGCCTTCTTATCTCCAGTCTTAGGGCTTGGAGCCTCCAGATCTCCGGCCAACTGATCCATGTCGTTCTCGACTCCTCCTCCTCCTCCTGCGTTTTCAACGGCTTCTTGAGGAGGCTGAGCCTGAGACGCGGCGCGGAGGCTGGAACCGAGCAACGGATGTACTTTAGGTGAGCGGGGGTAATCGAATCGACTGGGTTGATGTGGAGAGAAACTTACGCTTGAGCGACGGCTTCACCGGCGAGAAGCTGGTTGTGAGCTCGAGCGGCTTCCTCGAGCTCGGACGGATGACCAGCAGCGTCTAGAAGGAGACCATTTCCAACTCGAGCGGCAGCCTGGTTGGAAGATCAGAGAGGAGAGGTTCGGCATGAAGCTTTGGGGGCGAAAGAGCGGCCAGGAGATGCTGAATCAGAGGGAGACTTCCTCTGAGGGGTTGGGAAGGGAGACGAGCTGGAGCGTCTTTCTTCGACGCATCCACCCAGCAGAGATACCCATCCACCCTTTTCAGAGGTTGATATACGGTACACCATGTCCCCTCCACATTCTCTCGGCCTTTTGAGTGCTTCTGGAGCTCAAAAAGGTCCTTCACGACGTCGCGTTCGTGGTCGCCATCCCAACGGAGGAAGATAGAACTCACCTCGATAGCCTCCTGCTCTCTATGCGCTTCGTTCTCGGCCACCATCTCTGCAAAGGTCTGCTCCTGAGCTGCATCCCATTGTCCTTCCACTCCTTCGTTGTGATGATTGGGGTGGGTGAGGTTGGTCGTTGAGGAAGGAGGAGGAGGAGGTTGACCTTCGCCGTCTTGAAGCTGACCCCCTCCTTCCTCGTTGGCTGAGAACTCGTACGCTGGATGGAGGGAGGCTTGCGAGGCGAGGGCGGAGAGCGCGGAAAGCGCGTCGGTGGTGCTCTGATCAGGGAAAGGTTGGGGGTCCGACATCGAAGGGAGGAGTTGACCGTTGGGAGGGAAGGAGTCTGAGCCAGCGAGCTCCCTCTCTCCGGGTTTCCGCTTTGGGAAATTCCATCAGCAACGTACTCTCACATAACCTCAGAATCCTCCTAGCGCTCTAAAAGCTATGAGATCCATAGAAAGTCCGATCTGTCGAACTCTTTTCTCCCCCGAAGCCCCCGAGCGACCAAAGCACTTCGCTCGATTCTTCGATTCATCTTCGTTCCTTCAACACCACTCCCTCCTCAACCTTACTTTCCGTCCTAGCACTTCTTGTTCAAGAGGGTACATTAGGAAGATGCTGAGACGTCTGGCCTTCGAGGTTTGGGCTTATCACCTCCAGGGCTCACGATGCTGCTCTCGTTCCAATCCAGCTCCCATCCCCTCGCCGCCTAGAGACTACCTGTCGTCTCTTCGTTGCTCATCTTGATCTCATCCGTTCCCCAATCTTGAGTGAACCAGCATGCCTTCTCTAGCTTTGTTCCGCTAAGTTGGTCCGAGGGTTCTCGATTCAGCTGCCCTTCTCCCTCCCGCCTTCTCTCTCTCGTCGCGAACTTCTTTCTAGCTCTCTAGCTCGATCAACACCACCTTCCACACCTTTCCAGAATGAGTAACTCTCCCTCCCTTCTGCTCTGTTCTCTCCTCGTTTTCACGTTGACCTCCATGAACTCGACCAGATCTGGAGCTTTTCCCTTCTCTGCTGCTGCCTCCCTCCTTCCCAGCAAGATAGGGACTCAAGACTCTCGAGCCTACGACGAGGAATTTCGATCCTCAGAACTTTGAGCTGAAGGCGAGGACTATTGGGTTGACAGATAGGAGGGGAGGGGAGGGAAGCGTCGATGAAGGAGAGTTGAGGCATTGAGTTGACGTTGGAGTTCAGAATTGATCTCCTTTCTTAAGTTTCCTACATTTTGTTCTTCTTCGCTTATCACACTCGCCTCACTGCTATATCTAGCGTCGCTCTTTACAACTTCTCTTCCCTTCTCGAAATCGAAATGCGAGACGCGTCTCGACTCGATTCTCTTCTTTCTTTCTCTTCATCACATCAAGAAGGAAGCGAACCAGAGCACCGAATTCCCAGAGTTCAAAGGTAGAAGTTCAACCACTGAAGAGCTCGAGAGTTAGTAAGGAAACAAGGTGATGAAGGGTATCAAAGTAATCAAAGTACAGGCGCTTGCTGAACCTCCAGCTCATCCTCCCCTTCCTCCTTGATATCCACACGCTCCTGCTCCTTCTCCGCCTTCTTCAACTCCCTCAGCTTCGCCTCCAAATCCGCCACCTTCACCTTCTGCCTTTCCCTAAACCTTCGCTGCTTCTCTTTGTTCTTCTCCCTCGCGATCTCCTGCTTCGACGGTCCGACGACGGAATCTCCAGAGGGGTAGGTCATGAAGTCGTGAGATTCGATCAGGTAGGTGGTTGGGTCGTAGTAGTTTGGGTGGAGAGGGTCGATGGCAGAGGGGTTGATGGTGTAGGTGTTTGTAGAGGAGAAGGAAGGGATAGGAGCGATGATGGGAGAGGTGGTGCTTGAGGGCTCGAGTTTGATGGAGGGAGGATGGGTACTGGGGATGGTGGAGGGGCGGAGAATGGAGAGCGTAGAGGAGGAGGGGGGAGAGGGAGCGTTGTTGGGGTTGATGAAAGATCGGTCAACTTCTTTTCCTTTCCCGTTTTGGTTGGCGGTGTTTTGAGAAGCGAGAGTTGAAACTAGCGCTTCGGCTTCTGCTCGTTCTTCTTCGGCGACGGCGAGTTGCTGTGAAAAAAAGAACATCCGAACGAAGAAAGGAAAAGAGAGGGACGACGCGTCGCAATTTCGAGAATCAGCGTTTCGTCTCGTCACTTCAGCTCCATCCAGCGCTTTAACTCCTTCACCACTACTTCCAACACATCTCTGACTATTCAACCAGCCCGGGAAAATCGAGAAGAAAAGAACTCACAGCCTTCCAAGCATCCAACATCTCCTCCCCACCCGTCGCCTTCAGGACCCCCTCCAACCCAGCAATCATCCTCCTCCCCGCGTCCCTCTCCCTCTGCAACGAACGCACGTAGGACGCCGAAGTCGAAACCACCGTCGACTGTCCGCCATCGACCGTCGGAGGAAGAACACCGTCGACGAGACCTTCACCGTCTGTTGGGTCAGGGAAGGGATGCATGTGGCTTGCGAGAACAAGATCAGAACGCAAAGTCAGATCCTGCGAGGTTTCTTTCTAGGTGACGTGGAAGATGTGGACCGAAGGTTCGGACTCACAAGAAAGCTCTCAAAGCAGGCACGTTGGACTTCAAACTCGAGACAGCCTGCTCGAGCTTCGTTTCTGCTGCTGAATGGTCGACGAGTAGAGGTATCGATTCGGGTTTGAGCGTATCGGACTTCCTCCTTTTGGTTTGCGGTGAGAGAGTGGGAGCAGAGGCGGAAGAGGAGGCGCATTTGGTTGGAGAAGTGGAGGACAACGTCGCCTCGGGGACGAGAGGAGCCGGAGGAGGAGGAGGAGGAGATAGAGCCCAGGATCCGGCCAGGGAGGAGGAAGGGTTGGGGATGTAGGAGTCGGGAACGGGGTCGAGGGAGACGAGCCCGACGGGGGTAGAAGAGGAGGAGGAGGACGAAGGTTGGGCTAAAGGAGGGGAAGGGAAGAACAAGGAAGGGAAAGAGGGTGAGCTTTGGTTTTCCTTCGATCTCCTCCTCCAAGACGAGCCTCTCGAGCAGCAACCAGCTCTGAAGTTGGTATAGCAGAGTAGCCCATGAGGCTGAGCACTCACGCTGAGTGTTCCCATACGACCTTGAGTGGTCGTTGAGCTCGAAGGCGAGTCGAGCGAGGGAGGGATGCTGATGGTGGGAAGAATCTGGAGGAGCGAAGGAGGTGTGCTCGTTTCCTGAGTGCATCCACTGGGGCTGATCTCCTGGGTACTGAGAAGTCGATGGGAAGTTCTCGTTATGCTGCTGTTGTTGAGATGGGAATCTGAGGCGAGAAGGGGTAGAGAGGACGGATAAATCAAGGCCGGAAGGGAGCGAGGAGGTTAGCAAACCAATCGTCCTTCTTCTTTCCTTCGCCCCTCCGTCCTTCGCTATCATCCTCCCCTCACGCTTCTGTCACCACGCACAACTCACCCACTATGAGAAGAAGAGCTCTGCGGTGACTGCTGCTGCTGGGGTTGCTCGTAGCCAGTGTTGGAGACCGCTTCAGCGACAGCCTCCTCTTGAGCTTGAACGGTCGACGTCGCTCCGGTCTCTTGATATTGATGAAGCTCAGCTGCTTCGGCCGTCTGAATCAAGTTTGAGAACCAATCCGGGACCGACATCTTGAAGAGGCCGAAGGAAGAAAGGAATAGAGGAAAGGAGAGGGTAGCTGGGAGATGGCCGTTTGAGGGAAGTTCGAACGGAGGAGCGATTCGAGACCTGTTCATGAGCTCGACTTCCTTTCCCTTCCGACTGTCAGACTTTCTTCTCGTCAAACCGAAGCGTGCAAACGATAATAATACCAGCTGGGAGTCGAAAAGCAAGCGAAACTGAATAAGGTGAAGAGCTCGCAGTCTGATCGCATCGTCCGGTCGTTCAGCGGTCGCGTACGACTCGTGGCCCTCCTAGGTTCATCCAGCTTTCGAAGATAGACTATCGAGCCGTGAATCACGCAGAACAAACCCCTCTTCAAGGACCTCCCAACCCACCTCTCCCAGCTCCTCCTCGCCCGGACCCAATCGCTCCAAACCCGCCACCTCCTCCTCCTCTCCCTCTCCCACCCTTCGGTCCTGTAGGCACGACCACATCGTCAATCCTAGCTCCACCACCAGCCCCTGATCCTCCTCCACCTCTCCCACCAGCACCTCTCGCAGCTCGAGGACCCGCCGGAGGTTGAGGCTGCTGATTGGACGACGACGCGTCGGTTTGGGTCGGAGGAGGAGCGGGAGATCGTTGTCGAGAGGGTTGGGTTGGAGGAGGTAGGAGTTGAACGTTGGTTTGAGATTGAGCTCGTTGGACTTGAGGCTGAGCTTGGGAAGATGGTGCTGAAGGGTTCGAGGAGGATGCAGATCCAGACGCGCGAGGTGGTCCCGTAGGCTGTTGGATCGAAGGCGAAGGAAGAGGGAACCCTTCGTTGCTCATCACCGGTGGTTCCCTCTTCAACAACGTCACAGGTTTCGCTACACCACCACCTTCACCTCCTCCTCCTTTCCCACCTCGTTTCTCCCTCCTCCTCGTCCGGCTCCCTCCCGTCGCCTCAGCTCCAGCTCCTCCAACAACGACGACTCCGTTCCCTGGACTTTTCCTCGACGCAGCCAAGGCAGCAGCAGCGATAGCTTGGAGCGCTCCAGGATCAGGAGCTTGTCGACCTGCTCCTCGACCTCCTCCGGAGACTTGCATCGACGACGTCGACGATTGAGCTGCTGTTGCTTGACCTCCTCCTCCCTTCTTCGTCGCTGATGCTCCACCCCCAGCAGGTCCTTCAGAGCCCTTTGCTCCGCCTTTGGTGCGTTGTCTCCTCTTCTTGCCGTTGGCGGAAGTGGTACCACCAGCGGCGAGGGCAGCAGCGATGGCAGCGGAGGAGGAAGAGGAAGTGTAGATCGTTTGACCGTTGACGATCGTGGAGGCTGGGGAGTTGGCGTTGTTGTGACGGGAAGAAGAGGAGGTTGATTTGAGTTTGTTGGAAGCTGCCATGGCTTCCATGGAGGCTAGCTTGCGAGCTTTGAGGTGTTCGAGGAGGGGAGTGAGTTTGGAGGTTTGGTTGGCGAGGGAAGAGGAGGAGTTGGAGAGGAGGGAGGCGGCTGAGGGATGAGAAGGAGGAAGAGGAACGAGGACGGGAATAAGAAAGAGCGGTTAGATTGGGTGGGATTGGAGAGGGGAATATCTGGCTGATATAGAGACGAGACGAACCAGCAGCAGCGGCGAGAGCCTCCGCGTCGGGTTTGGGAGTCGGTTTGAGGGATTCGAGGAAGGAGAGGAAATCGGGATCTAGAAGAACAGGAGAACAAGCATAGAGAGTATCAGCTTCAAGTAAGGTCAAGATTGAGAGGCGTCGAGGCAGTGGGAGAGGGTGAAACAGTCAAGGAAGAAGGAAGGGGAAAGTTGTTGAGCTCGAGCTCGTGTTGGACTTACCATCGTCGATAGTTCCCTGCTTGGGATCCACCTTCTTTCGCTCGACGGGCACCTTCTGATAGGTAGCGTACTCGACGACGGCGAAAGACTCGTTCCCTGCGCAGTTTGGGAAGAGCGAAGGAGGAAATCAGCTCGAGAGAGATAGGGAGAGAGGGAGGGAAGGAGAGCTCCAGACTGACCTTGCTTGTCTCTGAAAGCGTGCCCGTCGTAGCCTCGATGGAAGTTGACCAAAGCTTCCGTAGACTTGAAGAGGATGTATGCTCGAGAGTGGATGTTCTCCTTGGCGGCCCTGATATGCGAACGAAAGGAAAAGGAGGAGAAGGGAGGAGAGGTGAGCTCGAGTCGAGATCCTTCCTCCTCTTGATCTCTTTGGTTGAACTCACGTCTTTGCGAGCTTGCCCTGCTTGAAATCCCTCCACCCAGCGGTCTCTTCCGACACCCAGGGCTCTACGGACTTCCAGAAGAGCTGCTCGGGCAGGTTTGGTGGCAGTCTTCGTACGACAATCTTGAGCTTTGTGGGAAGCGAAGGACCTCCTCCCGATCTAGCGGAGGTCTCTCGAGCTCGTCCTCCTCCCTTCGCTGGTTGCTGCTGCTGTTTCGGCTGGGATGGTTTAGGAGCTGGGGGTGGAGAAGACGTCGGCATGGGGAGAAAGGAAGATTTGTTTGTTTTTGACTGATACGGTCGGTAGGGAAGGCGTGGGAGGAGAAACGAGTCAGAACGAAGCCTAGCCTCTTCGATTGCGACTCCAACCTCGACCTCCTTCTCGACCTCCTTCCTTCCTTCCTTCTTACGATGGGAAACGCTTCTTCCAACTCTCGCTCCTCCCCACAGAACGGCACACCCGCAGCTTCTACTCCCATCGGTTCCTCGTTCTTGCCTTCGACCAAGAAATCTCGTGAACGGTCCGCTTCCTCTGCGACTCTGCTCGAGACGGAACCTCTCGTCGACGGCGGACACACCCTCCCTCTCGGTCTCTACCAGGTCGCGCACGACTTCTCGCAGCCCATCGTTCGCCAGCTCATCCAGGATCGGAAGCTCGCTCCTTTCTACCAAGGCCTGGAGGAGTACGAGGAGGACTGGGACGTAGAGGAGATCGTAGCAGCGCTCCGTGAAGCGAAGGCTGGAGTCCTCACGAAGGCGGCTCAGCTAAAGGCTGGAGAGGAAGCTCATGCCGCTGGAGGAGGAGAACCAGCTCCTACGACGCCCGTCAAGCCCAGGGAAGGTCCCATATCCGTCAAGGAGCAGAGGGAAGCGACCTGGTTCCCTGGAGCGGCTGAATGTCCTCTGTGAGTACGAGCTCAGGAAAGTGAAGGAAGGAAGGTGATCGCGAGAGAGAGAGAAGGCACGAGCTCGTGTGAGGACATTCCGAGAAGCTCATTCACTCCCCTCTCGCTTTCTCTCGTTCTTCTATAGATGCTTCCTTGTAAGTTCTACCTCTCTCATCCTTCTTCGCAACTCGACCAAGCTCATGGGATCCGAGCTAGAGGCTGGAAGAGAAGGAGTCCTCCCTCCCTCCACTTCCCTCCTTCTCACTCGTCCTGCTCCTCCCTTCCCTCTCGTTTCATTCGCTTAGAACTCTCCGTCTCCTTTTCTCTCAACAGTACTACCCCAGCAATCTCAACACCTCTCGCTGCTGCGACCAGCCTATCTGTACGGAATGTTTCGTCCAGATCAAACGAGCAGAAGCAACGGCAACTCATCTCGTACGTCCTCCGTCGTCTCTCGCAACCTCTCTCGAGCTCTTCCTCCCTCCACCTTCCCTCGCTCTCACCTCCTCGTCCTGCCATCTTCACCCTCTCGCCACCACCCCTGATCCAGAGCAAGCCATACGAGCCTGCTCTTCGGTCCTTTAAACTCTCCTTCATGTCCCTCGAAAATCCTCCATCCTCCGATCCCTCTCGAAAACACACGTCATCTACCCTCTAGCTCGGTCATCCTTTTTTTCCCCAGCTCTTTTCGCTGACTCTCGCTCTCCTTCGTCTCCTCGATGGTCTCTACAGGAATCTGAACCTGCATGCTGTCCCTTCTGCATGGAACCCAACTTCGGAATCGTCTACACACGTCCAAAAGTACGTTCTAAACCAGCTCTCGGTTCTCCTCTCGACCTCGGGCGAGGCGGTCTCTCGAGCTCGTGCGTTTCTTCCAAACTGACTCCTTGTCGATTGTGCGCGTTCTCTGGTGTAGCCTCGACCCGAACTCCTTCATACTCCTCATCATCAATCGAACTCGTCCATGTCGGGACTTTCAACGGGCGGGAACGACTCTGGAATCAGTTTGGACGCTCGGAATCCGGAGGGAACGAGGAGTAGGAGGAAGAGTGTGAACCATATGAGTAGGGATGTGGTGACGATTGGTGAGTCTCTTTTCTCTATATCTCGCGGAGCGTAGAAGGAAGGTGAAGCGAACTTCGCGTGAGGTTGGAGAAAGAAACGAGTGAATGGGAGCGAAGCTGACCGTCCTTCTCTCCCTTTTTTCCCGACCTTTTTTTCGCTCTCTGCCTCCTACAGACGAGATCCGACCAGATTGGGAAGCCAAACTAGCAGCCGTCAAAGCCTTAGCAGCTCGTCGAGCCAATCGTCGAATCGTGATGCGTCAAGTGAGTTCAAGATCGAAGGACGCGGTCCGACGGAAGACCTTCTTCTCATCCCTTCTTCCCTGCCCCGAAACAAGCAGCTAACCCTCCTTTCGCTTCTCTTCTGATGAACAGGTTGGAGATCGTCTCATTCCAGTAGGAATCACGTCCTCTCGGGATCCTCTTCAACCGCTGCAGCTGGGACCGGACCTCGAATCGGACGGAGGGTCGACCAACTCGAGGTCTGGACGACGAGGGACTCGACGTGGGAGGGAGGGTGAGATCACGCAGATGTTGCAAGGTATGGGAATTGGAGTGAATGGACCGGATATTGAGGAGGTGAGTTGGGGCTTTCTCTTTCCTTCTTGCTCTTTCAATTCAATTCGATTCGACGCGTCGTTCGATTCTCTCGTCCCTTGCTTCTTTCTACAATTCTTCGTCCTTCTCGAGCTGACTCTTACTCTCTCCCCTTTCTTGCCCAGCTCATGATGATGGAAGCCATGCGACTTTCGCTACTGGAGCACGAGAAGGAGTTGGCGAAGGAGGAGGCGGAGAAGAAGAACAAGAAGAAGAACGGAGGAGGAGGAATGGACGAATCAACAACGACGACAACCACGGACGCTTCAGCAGCTTCAGGATCGTCTTCGCCTACACGATCGACGAGCAACACCAACACCGCTGAGAGATCGACGGGAACGACGTAAACACACACCACGTCGACCTGCCTCCCTCCTCTCCCTCCTCTCTCCAACTCGTTCATCTCGCTGGCTTCGCCGTTCTCTCCCCTCTTCTCCAACACACCTCAACTTTCTTTCTCCCTTTTTCTTTATCACGTCTTCTTCTTTCTTCTTTACTCCCTTCACACGGACTTTGCCTCTCTCTTCCCTCCCAATCTCAATCTCACCTCATCTTCCCTCTTTTCTTCGTAACGACCACACACATGCACACCTCTTTTTTTGTATCCACTCCCCCCCTTTTTCGTTCATGCTTTCTCTTGCTCTCTCTCTCTCAGGTTGTACAAGTTCTCGTCCATTCGATCCCTCATGCCCCAACTCCCCCTTTCGTCTTTGTTTCGCCTTTGTTTTGTTTTTGGTTTCCTTTGAGTTCATTTGCCCCTTTTGAATTTCTTTCTTTTTTTTTTTTCGATACCAGCGTTCGTGATTCTTAGATGAGAAGTTTTTTTTTCTTTTTCTTTTCTTCTTCTCTGTTCCTTTTCCTTTTTCGACGAGGTTGGGAGAGAGAGCAGAGGTCAGATCCAGACGCGTCGAATAAAGGAAAACTCGTCCGAGGGATCTCTGTCTCTTGTGTCTCTCTCTCTTTCAGCTTCCACTTTCAGCAAAGCCGCTACCAACCAGTCTTGTCTAATAGAGAAGAATGAAGACACCACATCCAGAACCCTCGCTCTCTCTCATTTTTCCTTCTACTCCTCGTCGCGTCCTTTTCTCGACTCTCTTTCCCCAAACTCACTCGACTCGCTCGCTCACAAAAAAACACACAACCCCATCCTATTCCATACACCCTTTTTCTCCGTCCATCAAAATCAACCCATCCGAATCGGCGCTCCCATCATCGGCGGCGGAGGAGGAGGAGGAGGAGGGAATCCCGATCCTCCTCCAACCACCTGATGTTGAGCGAACCCAGGAGGAGGCATCGAGTAGTTTGGCTGCTGCTGTTGTTGTTGATGTCCGCCGCCGAAGCCTGGTGGGGGAGGAGGAGGAGGTGGAGGTTGGTTGTACTGCTGGTACTGTTGTTGTTGTTGTTGAGGGGGAGGGTAAGCTGCGACGTTGAAGCCTGGAGGGGGGGGAGGGGGAGGAGCTTGGGATTGGGGTTGGAAGGGGGGTTGGTAGCTGAGAAGAGGGAAGAGGATGGGGAAGAGGTCAGTTTTCGGAAGGGGGGAGAGAGAGAAAGAGAAAGAAGGAAGGAAGAGAAAGGGGAGGGGGGGGGGGAGGAAGAGAAAGAGAAAGAGAAAAAGGCGTTCGAAACCCACTCACCCCATACTAGTCCCATTCGCTCCACTTCCCAACCCACCCGGTCCCATCCCTCCCATCATCGGTCTCCCAGGAGCACCCCCCATCATCCCCGCCGGCAAAGCGTTATGCTTCTTTGCCTCGTGAGCCAACAACCTCTCAGCAGGCGTTCCATGTCGTTCTCCCTTTCCGTCCTTCTTGAAAGCGTACTGGACGGTGATGGCCTTGTTGGCGAGGTACTGGTTGTTCATGGATTCGATGGCGGCGTCGGCGGCTTCGAAATCGTGGTAGGAAATGAAACCGAAACCTTTGGATTCGCCGGTGGTGGGGTCGCGGGAGATCTGGGAGGGAGGTGAGAGGGTGAGAGGGAGGGAGGGAGGGAGGGAAGGAGGTGAGCTTGAGCTTGAGCTTTTTGAGATGACAGGTCGGAGATTCGAACGAGGAAAGAAGCGAGTTTGAGATGAGATAAGATAAGAAGGTGCATGCCTGCGTACCTTTGCCTGCTGAGCTACGATTCCGAAAGCCGAGAAGGTATCGTAAAGGGATCGTTCGTCGACGTTTGGGTCGAGGTTTCCGATGAACAAGTTGGCTCCCACGTCGAGCTGCTTCTTGTCGTACGAGGCCTGAAAAGGGAAAAAGGAGAGTGTTGTGGTTGGTTCAGCTCTCTATTCCAGTAAAGCAGCAAGACGGGCTTGGGACTGGAAGCTTACCTTGTTGACTCTAACAGGTTTCCCGTAGAGCTTGATCTGGTTCATGATTCGACAAGCGTACTCTGCATCCTCCTCCGTCAGGAACTCGCAGAAACCGAATCCTTGGTGGGCTTGCGAGATACGATCTTTAGGGAGGTGGACGTTGACTGCAGAACGAAAGAGGAGAGGTCAGCTTGAGCTCGAAGGAGAGGGGAGGGGAGGTGGTGGTGGAGAGACGAACCGACGGGACCAGCCTTGTAGAGAGAAAGGGAAGCATCGGGATATATCAGTATATGTAGTTCAATGGAGAAGAGTATATGCGCTCACCTGCAGCATGAGCTCCCAAACGAGAGCATCCGTACAACGCTCGTCGAGGTTTCCCTGAGGAAGGAAGGGAAGGAGAACGAGGTCAGCCGATGGAGCTCGCTCCTTTTGCCTCTCCCAGCGAAACATCCACGCGCAGATCTTCACTCACGAGGTACACCGAAGCTTCCTGGTTCCTATCTGACTGATGAGGAGCCGACATTTTGTGAGAAGAAGAGAAAAGAACGGGTCGTGAAGGTTGGAAGCCTCTCGACGAGCTGAATCCAGAGATTTCGAGGTTTCTGTTGGCTTTCTGCTACCGACGTTCACCCACCTCCGCCCGTTCTACCTTTTCTCGGAATCCTCTGGACCTCGTTCATCGACTCTTCTTCGATGCCCTTCGGATCCAAGACCAAGACGTTCAAAGATGCGACGAATCTGCTTGTGGAAGGGACGGAATCCCTCCCTTCAGGAGAGCTCATCCATCTCCCCCATTTCACGCTCATGGTACGTCCTATCCTCGCTTCTTTCTTGATCTGTACCGCTTCCTAACCTCACTTTATATCTTTTTCAGGATGCCATGAACGCCATAGAAGGTTCGCGAAAAAAAAAAAAACTCTTGTTCAAGGACGAGTCGACGTCGACCTGCTCGTCTTCGTTTCGTTTCCTTCCCCTTCCTTCCAAGCTCACTTTTCTCGCTCCTCTTTGCTCAGTCATGGATCCTCGGATGGACTCAGGCGTTCAGCTGCCCGATACCAACCAGGACATGTTCGATCCTACTGCGCTTTTACTCCCAGAGGAAGTCTGCTGGATCTTGGATAGAGCTCTCGCGTGCGAAGTACGTCCCTCCTCGGCGAGCCTTCCTTCCCTCTCCCGCTCCTCTCTCTCTCTTTCTCTCTCTCGCTGACCCTCCTTGCCTTATTCGTAGATGGCCTACCTTACAGGATTAACTCTCTCCCAAACGGCCTTCACGATCCTTCACCTTCTCCCCGAAAACGCTCCTCTCTGTCAACTCACCAACCTCCAAGCTCACCATTCCCGAATCGAAACTCCCTTCGATTCTAAGAGACCGCTCGAGCTCGTAGGCTTGGTACTCAGGGCAGGGCTCAGGGGAGTCTTCAAGTGCTTGGGTGTCGTATGGGAGGAGTTGATGAAGGGGAATCTATACGAGGTGAGCTCAGAAAGAACGAGAGCCAGGAAGGAGGGGAGATGACCGAGCTCACCCTTCTTGGTTGTCGTCGTGTCAGGGAGAGGATTTTTCGGGAGACAAGTTCGATTTGGGACTGTGCGATACGGTCTCTGATGCTGAGATTATGGAGGAACTGGAGGAAGCTCATACGTGGTTGGAGAGTTCGGATGGTGAGTCGTCCGTCTCTCTCTCTCTCTATCTCTCTTCTCTCGACGCGCTCGAAGCTCACTCACTTCTTTTCCGTTTTCCGTTTTCTACCCAGTCGACCCGAAATGGAAAGAAGCTCTCTCCCTCCGAATCTTCTTCCGAATCGTGAGCCCATCATCATACTCCTCTTCCTCTTTCCTCCCTCTGCACGTCCTAATCTCCCATCGTTCTTTCTTCCCTTCACAGTCCCTCCTCCAAACCCTCACCACCCTCATCCTCCCTTCCCCCAACCAACCCCAACCCTCCACCACCACCAGCCTCCAATCCACCCTCTTCCTAGTCTCCCAACTTCTCCCCTCCCTCACCACCTCCCCCGTCCCAACTCCCCTCGAAGGATCCCCAGCCCTCAAAGCCTTCGACCCAAACATCAATCGCAAGCTCGTCAGTCAGATCCCGTTGCAGGCTGTGGAGATCGGTCCCATTGAGGAGTGCGGGAGGTTGTTGGAGGAGTTGGTGAAGGGGTTGGAGGAGGTTGGGGAGGTGGGGAGGGAGGAGGAGTTGGGGAGGGTGATGGTGAGTTGACGACGCGTTTGGAGGAGAAGCGAGAGAGAGAGAGAGAGAGGAAGCTGACTTTCTGCTCGTTTTTTGGTTTTTGTTCTTTTTGTGTTCAGGAATTCATTTCCCTTCGCTCAGCAGCTTTAACCGCTCCTCCTCCTCTAGCAATGATCCGTTCTCTCACTCTCGTTCGTCCCACCCAAACCAACCCACACCTCCTCCCCTCCTCTCCCTTCCTCCTGATTCCCAACAAACTCATTCCCCCTCCCGCTTCCTCTTCGTCCTCACAGTCAACGATCTACTCCCCCACCACCAACCTCATCCTCCACGTCTACCCCCTCCCCTGGCTCGTCCAAACCTACTTCCTCGAAAATGCCCTCGTACCAGAAGGGTTGTTGCATTCGGTCGTGGAACTCGCGCAGGATGATTTCCCGAGACCTTGGGGGAGAGCGGTGAAGGATGGGGGGACGGGGAGGGAAGGACCGACGCTTGGAGAGGCGGTGGGAGTGTTTGAACAGAGGGTTTCGGGGGTGAGTGCTTTTGAGCTTTCCTTTGTGGAGAGATGGAGAAAGAGAGGAAGAAGAAGAAGAAGGGGGACGACGACGCGTCGTGTTTTTGGTTTTTTTTTTTTTTTTTCTTTTCTTTCTGTCTTTGAGAAGAGAAGAAGAACACAGCGAGCTGACTCCTACCTCCCTTCTTCTTTGGTTTGCTTTTCCTTTCTTTGTGTGGGTGGGCGGTTGCGGCAGTTCCTCGTCAGCTCCATGTCCAACTCGTGTCAGAACCGTTCGCGAGGGAAGAGGTTGGCTGCAAAGTCGATTTCTCAATGGGAGGAACTTCACGATGAAGCGATGGATTTGATCCCTCTTACTATTGAACGGCTACAGGTTGCTGGATTTGTGAGTCCAAGTGCTCTCTCTCTATCTCTCTTTTATTCCTCTCCTTTCCCTCTCGCTGAGCATCTTTTCTCCCTCCTCCTTTCCCTTTCCTTTTCGTTTCCCTTTTTCTTTCTTTTTTTTCTCCATTCCTCTCAGCCCACCTCCCTAACCTCAACCCTCCACCGAATCCCCTCAACCCTCCACCTCCACCGTCTCACCCTCCTCCGAGACCTCCTCTTCTCAGGGTTCGATCTCTCCCTCTACTCTCGACCCGAGCACTCCATGATCTTCTGGGCCGGAGCTAAACTCTTCCGAACGGAGGAGAAGGTTTTGGGGAACTTGATTTATCATGTTGGGGAGGCGAGGGAGAGGAGGGGGGCTGGAAGGGGAGGAGGAAAGGAGGGGGAGAGGGAGGAGGAGGAGGAGAGGAGGGAGGAGAAGGTTGTGAGGAAGTGGGAGGGGAGGAGAGAAGGGGCGAGGGGGTTGGGGGATCTTTGTATGGCGAGGTTGATGGTTAGTCAACTCCTCTTATCTAGGAGGAACGGAACGAGAGCCGAGTAGTATTGCGCTGACCTACCTTTCTCTCTCTCGATGCGTTTTTTTTTTCCTTTTTTAAAAAAACAGTCCTCTCTCGTCGAACCAGCGTTGGAACCCTCCAAGGAAGAAGCCTTGTTCAACATTCGCTTCAAGTTCCTTACCAAGACGGCTAGCTCTTCCCATGAAGGGTCCGTTGATAGGTTCGTGCCGACGTACGAGGAGTTTAGGAGGGAGGTGAAGGCTTTGAGAGAGATTGGGGTGAGTCGTCGCGTTTTTCTTCTTTCCTTCCTTCCCCTCTCTCTCTCTCCTCTCATTCTTTCTCTCTTTCCTCGAGCTGACGAGATCATGTCTCTTTTTTTCGTCCTTGGTTCCATCAGACCGAATACCTCACCCTTCGCTCCGTCAACTTCCTCGCTCAAGCTCGACCGGCTCTGCAAGCGACGGTGGAGGAGGCGAGGAGGGCTTTGGAGGAAGACGATGGGTCGGCGAGGTTGATGTTGGGGTTGGATTTGGAGGTGAGTCTTCGACCTTCCTATCTCAAAACTGTAGAGAGCTTCGAACGCTGACTTGGGGTTTCGCTTTTTGGTGTGTTGCAGTGGAAGGAGCGGTTCTTGGGAGTTTGCGATGGAGAGGAGAAGGGACATCCTTGGTTCCCGCTCTGACGAGCTTGAGCTTCGGGGGGTTGGGGCTTTGTTGGAACGATAGCTGAGTAGATTTTCTTTGTTTTTTACAACCGATCTATTAGAATCCCTATTTTCTTCAAGAGGAGGAAAGAAGTCCAGCCTCGTCGCGAAAGTCTTTGAAGCGGCGACTTTGATTTCCTCCTTCGACCGTCAAACTGCCATTCACCTTCCGAGGAACCTCCCATCAGCTTTTCGACGGATAGAAGGTCAGCTCGCTTCTGCAGAACTTGTCGAGGTAGATGGAACGACTTGGCGACGGAGAGAGGCGAGCGGAACTGTCCAACGTTAGTTTCTCCCTCTCGAAGAATCAACCCTGTGTTTTCATCGCGTCCACCGGCCTCGCTCCACTTTAGGTTATCATCCCGTCAACTGATCGCGTCGGCGTTGTTTTCCCTTCCTTCCAGGCCATATGACCTCGGAGAAACTGCTCGCTTTCTTGAGCTAGCGACGGTCCGAGAGGGCCTTCGGCTGAACTGCTGGACCATCTCCTTCCTCCCCTCCGCCTTCCGCTATACCGAAACCATCATCAACGATGCTGCTTGTTTTTCCTCCTCTCTTCGCTCTAGCGTCTCAGACTGCTGCTACGTGGACTCCGGTACGAAGGTGAGTACGACTTCAACGAAGAGGAGGAGGACGACCTCGCGTCTCGCTCGAGCTCTTCCTTTGGCCTTCCCTCTTCCTCTCGGAGGCCTTTCCTTCCCTTTAGCCATGACGAAAACTGATCTTCTTCTTCATATATGCGGCAATGTATCTCTCAATGACTCTTCTCCTCTCTACAAAGAGTACGTCTCGATGCCCTCGTCGCCTTCTTTCCGACGTCCTTCGTCGAAGCTGACCTCGACGATCTTCCTTCCTTCAACCTTCCAGTCCCACCGCTTCCGTCGAGGTCGAGGATAGAGTTGCAGATCTCATTCCTCGCATGACTTTTGCGGAAAAGATCTCTCAGATGTTCGTTCAACTTTCATCGTCTTCTTTTCTTTCTTCAACGACGTGTGGAGGCTGATTCCGGTTCGTTCGAGAAATTCAGCACCCAAGGAGACTTCAAGCGATACATCAACCTCTCGAACACCGACCTCGAGTACAACGCGACTGCTCTTGCTCTCGAGATGGCTACGCGAGGTGGTCAGCAGTGGAGTGAGTTCGCTTCAACAGACCGACATACGTCGAGTGCGCCGACGACCTGACGAGATTGTTGTATCTTTCTCACAGCTGGAACGCCCAACCTCATGAACTGAGAGAAGCTCGTCTGGGCTATCGAGCTTGGCCAGAGGTACCTGATGGAGGTGAGTGTCGGTTGAGCGAAAAGACGCGTCGAATCGAGCTGACTTTTGTTTTTCGTTTTCCTCGTCGCAGAATACGACTCTCGGCATCCCAGGGACCATCTTCCCTTCCCCGATCGCGATGGCCTGCTCGTTCAACCCGTCCCTGATGGAGAAATCTGCGGCTCGATTCTCTCTCGAATCCGGGGCTTTGGGAGTGAGTTCAAGTTCGAAGGAAGAAAAGACTACAGGATAGAGAGCTGAACGTCTTCGAAACTGATGCGAGATCTATACTTATTTATTTCCTTTCCACTCAGATCACCCATCTCTTCGCACCTGTGTGAGTTCTGTAGTTCGAGAAGGCGGAAGAGGGACGACGCGACTGAGGACTCGCATCTTCCTTTGCGCAGACTCGATCTAAACCTTGAGCCTAGGTTTGGGAGGGTTGAGGAAGGATTTGGATAAGGTAAGCACGCTCCGTTGGAACTGATCTAAGCTCTAGAAGAGAAGAGATGAGATGGGCTGATGGACTTCTCTACGCGTCCTTTTTTCCTTCCAGACTACCATCTTACTGGTGAAATGGGACTCGCATTCGTCAAAGGTATACATCTCTGCTAACTTGTGCGAGTCTGAGACGCAAAGCTGATATTCCTTGCTTCCTCGTCTCGTTCTACAAGTCTTCAGGGAGGGAAAAGGATCGGGACAGGCGAAACAGCGACGATTTCTGCTTCGGCTACTTGTGAGTCCTCCTCTCCTCCCCTTCTCGACTCTGTCAGACCCACAGCATCTGATCATCCCCCCTTCCTTTAGGCAAGCATTTCTCGGCTTTCGCCACCCCTGAAAACGGATAGTGAGCACGAACGTCGACGTCGCATGAAACGACTCACCCAACTCTGACCGTTTGCTCCTCTACAAAGGAACTTGTCTCCCGTTCATGGCGGAGAGAGGGAGCTTCGAAGTGTCTACAATCGTGCCTTTTACAAAGCTTGCATGGAATGTAGGCAGCTTTTCCCTCCCTTTCCCTCGCTCTCGTACGCTTCAGTTCGCTGATCCCCCCTCCCCTCCTTTCCTTATATTAGCTGGTTCTATCATGACTTCTTACAACTCATACGACGGAGTGGCTCAATCTGCTGCTTCCTACCTGCTTCTCACTGAGATCCTACGAAACGAGTGAGACTACCAAGGGTAAAACAAAATTGGCGTCCGATCTCTTTCGTCGCAGCTCGCTCACTCGACCTTCTTCTTCACCAACTAGCTTTGTCACGACCGACGCTGGAGCTACCGACAATCTTATGACGCTTCATAAGATCGCATCCAGTCGGGAAGAGTGTGCGAAGCTCACCATCGAGAACGTGAGTTCGTCAGACTTTCTCTCTTCCTCTCTTTCGCGCGACTCACTTGGTTTTCTTTTGCTTCGGTCTCGCTCGCAGGGTCTCTCCGTCGAGATGGGAGGAGGGACCTACACCTTCTTTACGCTTGAAGACCAAGTCGCTGCTGGAACCGTCAACGAGAGCTTGATCGACCGTACGCTTGGGTGAGCTCAACGTTCTTTCGACCTTCACCACGTCTCGTTTTTCCTCCTTCGCTGACCTTCTTCCTTCAGCTACCTCCTCGCCACCAAATTCAAGCTCGGACTCTTCGAGTCTCCTTACCCTTACGCGAACGTGAGTCGATCATTTCTCTCTCTCTCGTGTCCAATTCAAGAGACTGATCTTCTCTTCCTCTTTTGCAGTGGTCCGACTACGATCGAACTCCCGAGACTGCTGCCGTCGAGAAACAGATGGATCTCGAAAGTGTTGTCCTTCTTAAGAACGAGGGAGCTATCCTCCCCATCAAGAACGGTTCCCGAGTCGCTCTCATCGGTCCTCAAGCTGGTCAAACCACGGTAAGCTTTCGAGCCTTCGACGCGTCTCGTTTCGACTTCGACTGATTTCCTCTTGCTCTCTTCCCACTCTAGCTCGGTGACTACGTCTTCCCCTGGGCCGATAACTTTGCGACGACACCTCTCGATGGATTCCAAGCTATCAGCGACTCGTCAAACCTCACCGTGACCTACGCCGAGGGATGCAAACGATGGTCGAACGACGAAAGCCAGTTCGACGAGGCCATCGCTGCGGCCAAATCTTCCGACGTTGCTGTGGTAAGCATCAACCGTAGGATGTATTCCTACACTCGTCCGACGCTGACTTGTCTTCTTTCCTTCTAGGTCATGGTCGGAACTTGGAGTCGAGATCAAAACGAGCTTTGGGCGGGTGAGTCTCGCGTTTTTGTCCCACTCAGCCTTCTTCCGATACTAGCTGACTTTTTATTGGTTCTCTAGGGTTGAACGCGACTACTGGAGAGCACGTCGACGTCTCTGATCTCGGTCTCGTTGGAGCTCAACTCGCTCTTGTCAAGGCGATCAAAGCAACGGGAACTCCGACCGTCGTCGTCTTCGTTCGTGCTCTCTTTTCTCCCCTCGAGATAGATCTCCTTCCCAACTTACGTCTGGCTATTACAGGTCGCTGGACGAGGAGTATCAGAGCCTTAGATCGCCGACAACATCGTGAGTCTTAAGCTTTTTCTTTCGCTCGCTCGACGCGAATCTCACCCTTCTTTCTCGTTCGGTTCAACAGACTCCATTTCCCTCTCCGGCCAGAATGTCACAGCAGACGCTGATATCATCGTCTCGGTCCAAGTTACCAACGTCGGAGAGGTCGACGGACACGAAGTCGTTCAAGTTTACTACACTGACGTTTACTCTTCGTGAGTCTCTTCTCCTCTCACTCTCCTTTCCGGCGCATAAACTGAATCCCTGAACTCTTTCTTTCAGCGTCGTCACGGCCGTCAAACAATTGATCGTCTTTGACAAAGTTCTCATCGCGTTCGTTCAGCTTTCTCCTCTTCCTCGCCTCGGACCTCAGGCTGACCTTCCTCGCGGTTTGTTGCTCAGCGCCGGAGAGACTAAAACCGTCAATCTCACTCTCTCAGTGCCCGAGATGGCTCTTTGGAACGTCAAAAAGGAATGGCTCGTCGAACCTGGTGCGTTCTTTCTTTCTTGATGCGATTCTCGAAAAGGTCACATCACTGAACGAATCGGCGCTCTCTCCTCCTGGGTGGTTCACAGGAGAGTTTATTATCTGGGTGAGAATGCATCTCTTTGATTGTAGTTCATTTCCCTCTCCTCTCAACTGACTTCTCTTCTCTTTCTCTTCTCTGCAGGCTGGAGGCGCGTCCGATCAACTTCCCCTCAACTCTAGCCTTTGGGTCGTCTAGATCTTCTCGCTCGGTTTGTTTTGTGTATTTAGTTCTCTGAGTTCGTTTCGGATTGAAAACATGATCGTCTTTCCTTTTCCTTCTGCGCGATCCAGCGTCAAGACGAACCGTCGAAGTCGTCGCAGCCTGAGCCTCCGTCCGATTCCTTTTCGGTATTTTTTTTTTCCTCCGAAGGTAGCAGATCTGCGCGAAGGAAGGCTTCGCGGATGAATGGAGGAAAGACTGAGAAGAGAAGGAAAGACGAAAGAAAGGAAGATCGAGCCTCCTCCCTCAATAAAAAAAAGGGGAGGATCTAGCTGTCCTCCCCTCTTCCCGCTGACAGTTTTTCTCGCTCATAAAAAGAGCTGAATCTCTACATATGCGCACCTTGTCTCTATGAGCAGGAGGAATAGACCGACCACAGCAGTTTTATCCAGCTAAAAAGGTCAGGATTTGACTCCGCGATTTTAATTTCTCTCTTCAGTCCTCCTTCCTCCCCTCCTCCCCTTGACAGTCACCTCTTCAAGAAACCTCTTCCAGTGAGCTCCCTCGCCCCTCCCGCACCTCTCTCTCTCTCTCTCACCAGCTGACTCTCCTCCTTCCGCTCTACCAGAAAATGGCTCCTACCAAGAAATCCAAGGCGACCAAGTCCTCCGAGAACATCAACTCCAGGTTCGTTTCTTTCCTCCTTCCTCCCTTCCTCCTTGCCTCCTCCCTTCTTCCCATCCTGACTCCCTACTCCGCCCCTCTTCTCCTCCTTCTATAGGCTCCAGCTTGTTGTTAAGTCCGGAAAGTACACCCTCGGATACAAGTCCGCCCTCAAGTCCATGAGGTCCGGAAAGGGTTCGTCAAACTTCTCTCTCTCTCCTCGACTGTTCCCTTTTCGTTCCTCCCTTCTTCCTTCCCCCTTCGTCAACGCCTTCCGAGTCGGGTCGACGCCTGTTGACTCGATCGGATTGTATGTCTAAGAGCATCTCACTCCTGCGAAACCTCCTTTGGGAGGTGGAGGAGAGAGCTTGTCCTCGAAACTGTTGCACAACCCACCCCCAAAAAGGAGACTGGAGCGTTTTGCGCTGCGAAGGTCATCCAACTCCCCAAACTGACCTTCCCTTCCGTTTTCCCGCCTCTCGTTCTCGTTCTCCCTTCCCATCCTTCCTACATATCAGCCAAGCTCATCTTGCTCGCCAAGAACACTCCCCCTCTCCGAAGGGCCGAGATTGAGTACTACGCCATGCTTTCCAAGACTGCCGTCCACAGGTTCGTTCCTCTCTCCTCTGTCCTCTTTCCTGCCCTCCCTTTCACACCTCCGGGATAGGGCGACCTACTTTCGCGGGGTCGTTTGGATGACCAGCGCGATTGCTCTGGGTCGAGAAAGGATGAACTGGCGTCTCCGAACGGAGGAGTGATGTAGAACACGAGCTGACTTCGACCTTCTCTAGGTACGAGGGAACCAACGTCACCCTCGGAACTGCTGCCGGTAAGCTCTTCAGGGTCGGAGTTATGTCCATCACCGATGCCGGAGATTCCGATCTCGTACGTATACATCTCTCTTCTCGTGCTCCTCCCTCCCCTCGACGTTCCTCCTTCTCCCCTCGCCTCCCCCGCCCATCTCCCTCGAATCGCTCGTCTTCCCCTTCCTCATTCTCCTCGCTGACTCCTCTCCCTCCTTTCTGCTTTTCTCTCACAGCTCACCGTTGCCGGAGGAGAGACCGCCTAAACGCGAATCTCCCCTTCGTCGTGAACATCTTGTCGCCTTGTTGGAGAGATCTATGAGGTTACGCCAAAACATCTTTCTCCGTCCGTCGCAAGCTTTGGATACCTGCTACCTGAGAGCTTGCCTCGGGCTAGGGCGAAAGTGAAGATGGGTTTAAAGAGAGAGAGAGAGCGATCGCGGCGAACTACAACTCGACTGCTCCTTTCCTCTTCTTGCTTCCGCTCGATCTTCGCTCAGACTTTTACTCGGATCATGTTCGACGTTCGACTAGAAATTTGATACACCATCAAGGCCGACCTAGAGCTTCCTAAACTAGATTGACGAGCTCAACACGACCGCCTCCTCACTCTCTCCCCCTCCCTCAGTAGCTTCCATCACTCCCCTCATCGCTGCTATCTCCACAACACCCACCCCAGCAAGCTTTTTGGACCCTCTTGATCACCCTCTCTTCCTCCTTCAGGTTAGAACCGTTTGTAGCAGAACGTTCGAGGTCGTCCACGATCCCATCCGCCATGTCTCGATTCGTCCCTCCTCCCCAGACGCCCAACGACCTCTGGACGTCCTTCAGGTACGTCTTGGATAAACTACCGACCATGCTCGAAAGGTAGTCGAGTCGGACCTGGAAAATAAACCAGAAGTCAGCTTTGAGGGTGGGAGGAAGAGGGGGAGGAGAACGTCGAACGAACCTGAACATCAGCCGAGATCTGACCTCCTCCTCCTTCTTCCTCGTCAAAGTCCTCCTCGTCCTCAGAAATCCGTTTTCATGCGTCTCCTCTAAGAAAGAAGCTGGTTTGACGGGTGACTTGACCTTTGCTGGAACGGCCTTCTTCTTGGGCGATGGCTGGACGACTTTTTTCGCAGGAGGAGGAGGAGGAGGAGGAGGAGGAGGGAGAGCTTTGGGCTTTGCTTTCGGTTTGGCCGTCTCGACCTTGACTTTTTTGGTAGGCTTTGAAGCTTAAGCTCCATCGTCGACCTTGTCCCTGGATCGAGTTCGAGAAGAAGGGAAGGAGGTGGAAGCGGACATGGGGGTGGTGGGTGGGAGAAGGGAGGGAGAAAGAGAGACTAGCATCGACCTCATCTCAGCCCGCGCAGATCAAAGAAGACGCGTCCCAGACTAAAGAAGAGCAGGAAATCTGCCCTGTCTTGTACAGCTGGATCGAAGAGCAGTAAGCAAGAAACCTTCGGAAGCGTTTCGGGAATTTTCCTGGTCAGGTCATCGAGAAAAAGACTGCATCCGAGTCGCGCGAACTCGCGTGTGCCCGACATCTCCTCCCTCACGAGCTCTCTCTTCTCGTGATTTAATTCTCACGCTCGAAGCAACAGAGACGCGAAGGACCCAGGACCCGGACCCGACAAATATTCTCGGGTTCTTCACTTTCGTAAAAGCAGAAAAGCCTCCTTCGGGAACTGCGGCCTCAGAGAGAGACGGAGAAAACAGGAAAACAGCCTCCTCGAGTTCGCCCCAAACCGCTTCTTCCTCCTGCTTCCTCCTTTGCTCTTTCCTTCCCTTCCCTCTTTCTCTCTCTCCAGCTTCAACCCCGCAAACCATGACGACCTCTCATCAACCTTCTCTCCTCGCTCCCTACCTGAAACTCGATCAGGGAGGAAAGATCATGGCTGAGGTGAGTCTTCCGAGAGGGAGAGGGAGAGGGAGGAGGAGGGCTGGGGAAGGCTGGCGATAAGGAGGATCGCCTCCTTGCTCCTTCCCTGCATCCCTTCTCTTACAGAGTCTCGAGACGACGAGCTGATCTAATACCTTCTCCTCCCTCCTCTCACTCAGTATATCTGGATCGACGGTACCGGTGGACTGAGGTGCAAAACTGTGAGTTCAACACGTCGAGGGAGGCGTGGCTCGGACCGGTTGGGAATGCTCCTTCCTCTCGCTCTCGGAGAGGGTTTTCCCTTCGAGCTGAACCCCTCTTCTTATCTTCTTTTGCAAACCTCAGACCACCGTCGATGCTCCCGTCAAGTCTGTAGCTGAGTTGAAAGGTGAGCTTCTCACTTCATCTACATCCTTCCTCGCGCGACCCCTTCTCGCCGCCTCCCCTCTCTTTCCCTTTTCCCCCTTTGGAACCTGATCTCACCTCGGTCACCTTGCCTTCTTCTTCTTCCTTCCAGAGTGGAACTTCGACGGATCTTCTACTGAGCAAGCTCCTGGACACGACTCTGATGTCTACCGTGAGTTCTGTCCCGTCGTGGGATCGGGCGAAGCCGAGGGGAGGGAGATTGGCTGCTGAATGGGCTTCACCTTGTCTTTCTTCCCTCTTCTTCTCCTCCTCGTTCAGTTCGACCCGTCACCATCTTCAAGGACCCTTACAGAGGTGGAGACAACATCCTCGTTCTGTATGTACACCTCATCAACATCGTCAAACATGCATCGAAGCTGAAGTTGACCTTTCGACCTTGTTTTGGGCAGCTGCGAGACCTTCAACTCTGACGGGACTCCCAACAGGACGAACCACCGATTCCACGCCAACAAGGCTATGGAGGCTGCTAAGGAGGTCCGTAAAATCATCGCTCCTCTACAGCCTAGGAAAGGCTTCGAGCTGACTGAACGCTCTCGCTTCCTCGTTCCAGCACGTCCCCTGGTTCGGTCTCGAACAGGAGTACTCTCTGCTCGACGCGGATGGATGGCCTCTTTCTTGGCCCAAGGGAGGATACCCTGCTCCTCAAGGAGCCTACTATTGTGGTGTTGGACAAGGGAAGGTCTTCGCTCGAGATTTGATCGAGGCTCATTACGTGAGTCGCTCGTTCTTTTCGACTTCTCGTCCCAATCTCGCGTTCAAAGCCGATCCTGAAGCTCTCTGGTTCCATCATCATAGCGAGCTTGCCTGTACGCTGGTGTTGAAATCGCTGGTATCAACGCTGAGGTCATGGCTTCTCAGTGGGAGTTCCAGGTTGGACCTTGCGAGGGAATTTCCAGTTCGTTCCCTCTCTCTCTTCCTCATCTTCGCGCAAGCTCGTGGCTGAATCCTTTTTTCTCTCCTGTTTCCAGTGGGAGATCACCTCTGGATGGCTCGATTCCTTCTTATTCGATGCGCTGAGGAGTGGGGAATCAAGGTTCGTTGCTCGTTCCTTCTCTTCCGGGCCGACGCGACGAAACGAGTTCGAGCTGAAGCTGATCCTTCCCGATTTCCTTTGCTTTCCAGGTTTCCTTCCACCCCAAGATTATCAAAGATGGAGACTGGAACGGAGCTGGATGCCACACCAACTACTCGACCAAGGAGATGCGAGCGCCTGGAGGAATGAAGGCTATCGAGGCTGCTATCGCTAAGTTGGAGGTCAGACACTGTGAGTTGTTTTCTTCCTTTCTCCCTGCCACAGAGATTCACACTGACTCTTTCGCTTTTCCAGTGGACCACATCGCTCTCTACGGAACCGATAACGAGCTTCGACTCTCGGGAAAGCACGAGGTTCGTTTCTTCCCTTTTCCTTCTTTCTTCTCATCGCGACTTTCGAGCTCACGACCCGCCTACCTTCTTTGTTCTTCCTTCAGACCGCTCACATCTCTGACTTTTCCTGGGGAGTCGCGAACCGAGGAGCTTCCATCCGAATTCCTCGACACGTCGCTGCTCAGGGCTTCGGTTCGTTAATTCAGTTCACGACTCGTCCTTCGTCTGCCTTCGCTGACCTCTTCTTTCTTTCCTCTCTCTTCTCCAGGATACCTCGAGGACCGACGACCCGCCTCCAACATTGATCCCTACGAGGTCAGACGCATTCTTTTCTCCTCGACGCTCTTTGACTTTCGACGCGAGCTGATCTTCCTTTCTCGGTCTTTCCCCTCCAGGTCTGTGGCATCATGGTCGAGACTACACTCCTCTAGATCATCCTCTCTGTATTCCTCCCTCTCACGACATTGTCATTAAGGCGACTGTTCCCTACAAAGATCTCTTCGCGATGTTTTCGCTCTCTCTCCCTCCGTTCCCTCCCTTTCCCTTTTGTTCCTCAGCAGATAGCATCTCTCTGATTTTTTTTCCTTGGGACCCGGTTACAAATTCACTTACTTTCTACGAACGTCTCCCTTATGACCCTACTAGCTTTTTCCTCTTTTGCATGGCGACCAAGCAAAAGAGAGCGACGCGAACCCAAATCGAAGGAGACGACCTGTTCGCTCGTTTCGCTCCAACCATCCATCCACTCTCCTTTTTCTTTCTCTCTCGCTGCCATGGCCAAACCCTCTGGCAAGCCTCACCTGGCTGCTCCCAAGCCTGCACCTCTCGTACCAGCTGCGGATCCTAAGTTCTACGTGAGTTCCAAACGACGAACGAAGGAAAAGACGGAAGAAGGAAAGGAAGAGGAAGAAGCTGTCTCGCTCCCCCTGTGAAGCTGACCTCGTTTTCTTTCGTTTCTTGTGGAGTAGAAGGGACCTACGGTTGCTGCTAACAGTAGCAAGAAAGGGACTCCTCCTCCTGCTGCTGAGGGAAAGGCTAAGGTGAGTGGGATGGATGGCAGAGAAGAGGGAAGGAGATTGACACGAGCTGATCCAAGATGACGTTCCTTCCTTCTTTCCTTCCTTCCTTCCCCTTCCTTTTCTATACATCCAAACCCACTTTCTCACCTCATCCGTATACATTCATACAGACTACCACCACGACTCCTTCTCCTCGCTCCTCTCCCTCCCCCAAATCCAAACGGACCTCTCCCAAACCCTCGTCTTCTTCCCTCTCGTTGAGCTCTCTCCTCCTCCGAGCTGTCATCGTCTGGTTCCTCTCTTCGCTCTTCCTCTGCTCCCCAACCCTCACGCCCGAAACATCCTCCATCTGCTACCCAGCCTCCGCGTACCACTCGGCACTCCAACCCTACCTCCAACCTCACATAAACACGCTCGTCTCCTCCTCGAAATCCATCCTTCAACCTTACTACCAACCTCACCTCCAGCACTACACCACCGCATCCCAGTTCGTTCGACCTAAAGCCCAAGCCATCTGCAGAGTCGCAACTCCTTACCTCCAAACCGTTCAAAGGGTCTACATCCGACTCTACCGAACCCACCTCGCTCCCCGTCTCCACTACGGCAAACTTCGATTCGTCAAGTTCTCAAAGCCTTACGTTCGAGAGCTGGAACTTCGATGGAAACATCTCGTGAAACCTCATCTCGAGAAGGTCAAGACCTACGTTGGGAAGGTGTGGACGAAGGTTGCTGGAGACGAGAGGGTGAAGGTTGTTGGAGTGAAGGTGAGGGAGGTCGGGAACAAGGTGTTGAAGGGAGGGAAGAAGGCTTGGGAGCAAGGGAGGCCGTTGGTGGTGAAGGGATGGAAGGAAGGGAGGAAGCAGTGGAGGGAGACGGTGGTGCCAATGGCGAAGAAGGCGTACAGGTTGGTCAGGAAGCATGGTTATAACGGTGGGGTGAAGGCGAGCAGGTGAGCTTTCGATCTCTCTTCCTTCCGTCGCGTTTCTCTCGCCGCTCCTCTTGCCCTTTCCCCTTCCCACTCCACTCTCCCAAACCCAACTCACACACCCTCGTTCTTTTGGTTCACCTCGTATGCAGCTCGGCCTCCCACTTCCATCGAACCATCCTCACTCCAGCCTCCCAGAAACTCCACATTCTTTACCTCTCCCAGATCTACCGACCCTACCTCGCTCAGCACATCGATCCCGTCATCGCCAAAGTCTCCCCCGTCGTCTCCACCATCGTTCACGCCGTCACAAAGATCGCCAACCCGATCATCTATCACGTTGGGAACCTCACGGCGCCCGTCTACCACAAGTACTTCCCCTCGGCGCCAGCTCCTCCTCCTCCTACGATGTTGGAGAAGATCCAGGAGAAGCTCGCTTCCTCGTTCGTCGCTTCGAAGGAGGGAGTCGCTCAACATCCAGTTGTTACTCCTGCCGTCGTCGTCCCTCCCGCTACCATTCCCACGACTACCTCGAGCGCGACTCCATCCTCCACTCCCTCTCCCGTCCCTACTCAGGAGGAAGAGGACGACGAAGAGGATGAATCCTTCCTCGCCGAACTCGAATCCTCCTCCGATCCTTCCACCGTCGAAGTCCCCACGCACGCCGTCGCCGAGGAAGTCGAGCCTGGAGAGACCGAGGAGGAAGAGCGGGAGCGACTCGAGCGAGCGAAGAAGGAGGTGAAGGAGAAGAGGGCCGAGATCGAGAGGGATCACGACAACTGGGAGAAGAAGGTCAAGAAGGTCGGCGAGTTTGAGGAGGGAGCTGTGTTGGAGAAGGTGAATACTGCTTGATCTCTTTTCTTTTCGTTCGCGCGTGCCGAAGAGACTCTCGTTGGCCTGGGAGTTTCTCGAGACGCGACTTGGACTTCCCTTCGACTTTCCTTCTCCTTCTTTCGGACTTCAAGCACCGTGATTCTACGCTCTGTTTTCGATTGACGTGACGATTCACGAAACTTATGCTCATGCCTTCCTTTCCTTTCCTCCCTCTCCCTTTCCCTCCCCTTCACCCCTTCATTCAGCTCGTCTCCACCCGCACCAAAGCCGTGACCGCCTTCCCATCCATCTCCCGAACCTGGATCGCCTCCCTCGAACGTGAAGCCACCAAGATCTCCAAGTCGCTCGACAAGTTCTTCACCGCTCGCAGCAACCTGACGAGTGGAGAGATCCAGGCGGCGGTGGAGAAGGCTGGGAAGAGGTTCAGTGCCAAGATCGAGGAGGTTAGCGTTGGAGTGAATGGGTGGTTGGAGGGAGTTGAGATCAGGTGAGTGGAGCGAGCACCGCGAGCAGTGACGAAGAACCGAGAGATGGAGGGGAAGGAGAGGGAGAGAAAGAGAAGGACGCGTTTCGCTGACCTCGCGTTTGTGTTTCGTAGGGAGGAGGAAATCGTGCAAAACTCGTTCGAGAAGGTCAACAACGTCGCTTCTCAGGCTACTGCCGAACTGGGGATGCCTTGTACGTCTTCTCAATCTTCCTCCTTCCCTTTCACTCGCGAAACGACTTCGCTGATCACTCGATCCTCTTCCTTCGTTTCGCTCTTCCCCAGATGCATGGCTCGACGACGTAACCGTCGCCGACTGGACTCGATACCACAAGCTCCCTCAGATGGCTCTCGAATGGCAGGATATCTACCGACAACACGCCGTTTCCAATTCACATCCTCTCCTCGCGACGCCCGAGACGGACATGGACAGGCTCGTGAAGGAGTTTAAGGAGGAGGTGGAGGAGTTGGAGGATGGGTTTTCTGCTCGGTTAGTCGTCACGATCTCCTTGGTGGAGATGGGAGGAGGAAAGAGGGATGAGGAAGGGGAGGAAATCAAACTGACTCTTCTTCCCTCTCGTTCTTCGCTCGCTCGCTCACTCAGAATCGGAATCACCAAAAACAACGCCATCCTCAAAGCCGATGCGGACGACCGAAAAGCTAAGGGTCTCTCGGAGGATGAGGAGGAAGAACCCTTGTTCTCCATCGGAGGAATCTGGGGAGATGCTCTCGACGCGTCCGAAATCGTCCTTGAGAAGGGCAAGCAACAGGTCCTCGACGCGCTTTCCTCAGCTTCCCTCGTCGTCGCTTCTTCCTCCACCTCGTCCTCGTCGTCGGAGCCCACACCATCCGTCGTTGGAGGAGGTTTCATCGAAGTCGCCTCGGAAGCCCTCTTCGGAGGAGCTGCTACTACCTCAGCAGGCAACGACGACTCCAACATCGTCAACACTGCTCCCACCGACACCATCTCCTTCATCCAGGAATCAGCCTCGGAAGTCTTCGAAGCAGCCACCACCTCAGCAGGAAACATCATCGACCAAGCCACCCAAACCGTCTCTTCCCTCCTCTCGGAAGCCTCGGAAGCGTTCGAGACCCTCGCGGCCAACCATCCCGTCGTGGGACGAGTGGTGGATGAGTACGAGGCGGTTCAGGAGGTGAGGAGTGAGATTTCGGAGGCGGTGGCGGAAGCGACCAGAGTTTTGGTTGGGGGTGGGGCGGAGGAGACGGAGAGGAAGGTGACTAGGGATGAGCTTTGAGAGGAAGAGGCAGAAGGGAGAGAGGGAGAAGAAGGAAGGAAAGAGATCTAGTTTTCGTTTTTAGTTCAAGGTCTGCGCTTACTGCTAGACTTTTTTGATACCACTCGTTTCGTTTCGTTTTCGCATCTGCCTCGGTTCTCTGCTCGTGTTTTAGGTCGCTCGTCGCGCTCGCGAAGAGACGTCGAGCTTCGAGTGAGAGTGCAAAAGAGAAAGGGTTTTGGTTGATCCTCGGCCACGTGTAATCATCGAAACAGAAGCTGACTTTTGGAGTAGGCTAGATACGAAGCAAGCGAGACGAGACGACGGATGGGATGGGACGGAACGGGACTGAGGTGAAGTGAAAGAGAGAGAAAAAGCGACGCGACGAAGCCCAAAGAAAGAAGAGAGAAGGGAAGAGAGACGAAACGAAGGGTAAGGAGATCGATGATGAAAGGGAGATGAGCTGCTAGATACTAGGTAGGTGGGTATGGAAGTTGGAGCCTAGGGTGGTTTGTTGGAGGAGCGGCGACGACGAGGGTTGGTTTCGACGAGACGACGGATTCTTAGGCGGCGGCGTCCTTCTGCTTGCTCTTGAATCGGACGTGGGACTCGTAGAAGGAGATGAGCTGGGTGAGCACGAAGGAGGGGAGAGAGAGGAGAAGGAAGAAGTCAGTGACGCGTCGAGGGTGAAACCGAAAGAGCGAGAGGAAGAGGTCAACGCACCTTGTCAGGGCAGAGCTTCCTGGCCTCGTCGTGAGTGCATCTCTTCTTGGTTCCTCCAACGCTGTGAAGGGAAAAGCGAAGGAAGGAGCAGGGAAGATCGAGAGCGAGGGAGAACGAAAGGAAAAGTCACTCACGTCTTCAAGTGAACAATCATCACCTCTCCCTCCTCGGCTCTCTCAATGGTCTCCACCTTCTCAACGACGTCCTCCCACGATTCCAGATCGGCGAACTGCTCGTCCTTGGACATGAGAGTGTGGTCCATGTCGTGGACCTCGATTTCCTCCAGATCCGACTCTCCCTTCGAAGCGGCAGCGAGCTTGGACAGGTTCGATTTCTTCCCGTTGGTAGCAGGCGTAGCTCGCTTCGCAGGAGGGGTTGCTCCATTCTTGAGACTCTTGGAGGCGGCAGGCGAGGGAGAGGCCTTGAGGGAAGCGGCTGAGGCTCGTTTGTTAATGGTTTTGGCGACGGGCTTCTTGGAAGAGGTGGGAGCTGCTTCCTTTTCCTCCTCGTCGTCGTCAGAGTCGGAGATGACTTGAGCAGCCTCCTCCTTCTTCTCGGCCGTCTTCTTCGAAGCGGCGGCGGTGACTTTGGCCTTCTTCGCGCTGGGAGGAGCGACGGCTTCTTCCTCCTCGACGACCTCCGGCTCCTCGACGGGCTCCTCCTCTTCCTCTTCCTCTTCCTCTTCCTCTTCCTCTTCCTCTTCCTCGGCCTGGGGAGCTTTCCTCTTCTTCGACGACGAAGACGCGACGGGAGCCTCCTCTTCCTCCTCCTCCTCCTCCTCCTTCTCCTCGACGGCGATCCAACCACTCGACCTCCTCTTGCTCGCGGAAGGAGGAACGACGGAGGTTTCCTTCTTGGACGACGACGACGAGACGGGTTTGGCGGCGGCAGCGTTCTTCTTGGTGGCAGAAGGGGGAGCTGAGGTAGCCTTCTGGGGGCCAACCTTGGTTCCTGCGACCTTCGTCTGGCGGACCCTCTCACGTCCGGCCCAGAAAGCGTCGAGCAGCTCCGGGGAACTGGATTGAGAAGGAGAAGGGAGTGCGATGGTCAGCAAAGGTTGATGGAGAGGAAAGAGCAGCGAGATGCGAAGAAGGGGATTGCAGGCGATGATGGGGAGAAGAGACGGGCCGAGGGATGGAGAAGGGACAAGGTGAAAGGAAGGAGGAGGGAGGAAAGGAAGGGAAAGGTGAAGCACTAACACGACGTTCTCCTCAGGCTCCCAAGTTCGCTCGTCGTAGCCATCCCACTTCAAGAAGTACTTCCAGCCCTAGAAAGAAACGAGGAGAGGAAGAAAGAAGAGATGAGCTCCTATCTGACGCGAGGAAGAGAAGGAGGACGGAAAGAGGAAAGGGAAGGGATCAACAGCTCACCTTCGATCCATGATGCTCAGCCTTGAGGATCTTCTCGACAGTGAACTCGTCTGGGAATGAGAACCAAAGGAAGAAGATGTCCTGATCAGCTTCGTGTTGTATAGATTGAGGGTCTCGAGGGGATGGAAGAAGGGGCCTTACTCTCTGATCCGTCCTCGCTCTCCTCCTCCTGAGCCTTCTTCTTGGACGAAGTGGTCTTCTTCTTGGGAGAGGGCTCCATATCGACGTCGCTGTCGTTGGCTTTTGATGCTCGAGCCATGGTGGATGGAAAGTTGGAGATGGTTGGGAGGGGAGGGGCCGAAGTTGGGAGCGGAAGGAAGGGGGAGGAGCTGAGACGCGTTCTCCTTTCAAGTCCACGGACAAAAACGCGCTCGTCGACAGATTTTGATTGATTTTTTGATCGATTTCTCTCAGCTAGGAATCAGGAGATACATAAGACCCAAAACAAAATAACCGCGAGGAGATGCGCAAATCTTGCGATGGCTGGAAAGGAGGGAGGGAAGCGAGGAGATGCGAACGAGCTCAGCGAGTGCCTACCAACGAGAAAAAATCGAGGAAAAAGCTCAGAAAGTGGAGGATACGATATGCTCGTTCTGATTACTGAGAATCGTGATATCCTGAAGATCTGAAGGAAGGAATTAGAACGTAATTTATCGCGAGAACCTCCTGCCGTGAGCTTTTCGAGGTTTCACCTTCTTCACTCCTTCTCTCCTTCAACCCACGACAACCTCCCTCCCACCCTCCCAACCCATCTTTCTATCTAGCCCAGCATGTCTACCGCTCCTGCTCCTACGACCCCTCCCGCAGAGGATACCACCCAGGAGGTTGAGGCTCCTTCGACGACCGTCGAGGAAGAGTCCTCCGCTCCTCCTGGAGACGCTCCTCCTTCGGTCACCATGCCAGAGTCCTCCATCGCCGCCGCTCAGCTCGCTCTCAACCACACTCTCGAGGCTGCTAGCATTGTTCCCGAGGAGGGAGAGCTCCCTGCTGGAGCCAAGGAGGGAGATGTCGAGACCGACGGAGGAGTGAAGACCGTTTTCGATGATGCCTCGACCTTCAACGTCAAGGTCAGCTCTTCTTTTCCCTCCTTCCCTCGAGCTTCGACTCACTCAACTTCTCCTCTTGGATCATACAGCACCCCCTCTACTCTCCCTGGACTCTCTGGTACGAGTCTGCTGCCACCAAGAACCTTCCCAAGGCCGCTCCTGCTACTCCTGTGCGTTCCCGCATCCCTTCCCTTCCTTTGAGCTTCAACTACTTCGCTGCTTCATCACGAATAGCGAAGCTCCTCTCCGATCTCGGGCATGAGCTGATATACTTCTCTCTTCGTTTTTTTTTTTTTTCGTAGGCCGCCGGTGCTGCTCCTCCTCCTCCCAACCCCCACGCCGGAGGATGGATGGACAACGTCCGACCTGTCGTCTCCTTCAACAGCGTCGAGGAGTTCTGGGGGTACGTCGCGAGCTTCTTCTCCCTCTTTTCCGGCTCGAGCTTACCATATCTCTTCTTCTCTACCCATCAGTCTCTACAACAACATCGTTCCTCCTTCTCAGCTTCCTCCCAAAGCCAACTACTACCTCTTCAAGGTTCGTCTCCCCCACCTCCTCATCCCGTCTTCAGCTCGAGCTGACTCTCTTCTTCGGTTCTCACTGTACAGGAGAACATCATCCCCGCCTGGGAGGATGATGCTAACCACGACGGAGGAAAGTGGTCCGTTCAGGTCCCCAAGGACAAGAGCAAGGCTACCATCGATCAGATGTGGTTGTTCACCGTTCGTACCTCCTTCTCTCTGCTCTCGTTCGCTCTCACGGACTTGCCTTTCCCTCGAGCTACCAAGCTAACCTCGTCTCTCGTTTCTTAACTTTTCTCCCTCTGTCAGATGCTCGCCGCCATCGGAGAGACCTTCGAGACTCCCCTCCCTTCCGTCGACGGTTCCGAGACCGCTCCCGCCCCCTCCTCCTCCACCTCCGACCTCATCACCGGTGTCATTCTCTCTACCCGACCTGCCTTCTACCGTCTCGCTATCTGGACTCGACACTCGCCGTCCAAGCCCGAGTCTGAGTTCGAGCAGGACGAGCTCGCGAAGAGGATCACCGCTGTCGGAAAGCACTTCAAGACCGCTGTGCTTGGCTTCCAGGAGGACGACAGGCTGGGTGGAGGTTACCAGACGGAGGTTGAGTGGATCAAGCACTCGGATTCGGAGAAGAAGGATAAGAAGGTGAGTTTTGGACGCGTTTATGAGCTGGAGGGAGGAACGAAGGGCCGTGGCGAGGTCGTTCGCTCTGGGAGGGACTGGTTCTGGAAGAAGAACGATCGCTTGACCAGACACTGACTTCTGTTTATTATCTCATCCACTCCTACAGGCCGTCCGAAAGATCATTGCTTAATCTCTAATACGATTTAACGTTCCTCTTCTCTCTTTGCTTTACCAAAACGCGACTTCAACCTTCCGCCTGTAGCTCGCTCTCTCCACTAGACCTTACCGCTGCATACCATCTTTCTCCCTCTAGTATCTCTTCCCTCTCTCCACCTCCACCTAACCGTGATTCGTCGCGTCGTCGCATGCATCTCTCGCTCTCGTGTTTCGTTGTTACTCTCTTTCCACCTCTCTTCGTCCAGCTTTCTTCTCTCTCTCTCTCTCCCTCGCTTTTCTTTCTCACTTTCTTCGTCTCTTTTTCTTTCTTGGTACCAGTATAAGCAAATATCTCTGAACCTCAGTCGCAGTGGTTTAGCCGTGGGTTGTGAGAGAGAGCACGAGGCAAAGGAAGAGGAAGGAAAGGGCTCAACTGATATGCTGTTTCGAACTTTCGACCTGAATTGATGAGGAGAGTTTGATTCACGTTCGTAGACATTTCTGGATCTGGAGAGGTGCTGGGAGGAGTCTAAAAGTGTATTCAGCTCAAGAAGGCGAGCTCGACGAAATCGCGAGTTTCACCTCGACGTCCACCTCCTTCCTTCCCTTCCCTACTCCTTCCCTTTCTTTCTCTCGTCTACTTCTCACCTCCCCTCTCCAGCCCCTACCCATGCCTTCCACTCTATCCCTCCTCTCTCTTAACGAAGACATCCTTCGAGAGATCCTCGCCCATCTCCTCCTCGACACTCCCCGAGAGCTTCATCGCACCTCCATCCTCCGAACCTGCTCCCACCTTCTCGAGCTCGGACTCCCTCTCCTCTACAGAGTCGTCGATCTCATAGGATATAAAGACTACAGCTCGATAGAGAGGTACTCAAAGACTCTCTTCGCTGTCCGGGGTCTGCTGGAGCGAGGAGGGAGAAGGGAGGGTTTGGGCAGCTAGATGCGTCAAGGAGATACGACTCGAGAACGGAGCTTTGGCTGGATGTCTTGAAGGTGAGAGACAAAAGCAGCATGATATTAGAGGTGTAGAAGTCGTTCATCGCTGACTGGCCTTCTCTTGCTCCACATATCTCTCTCACTGAAGCTCTCGACGTCGCTGAGCTCGACCTCTCAAACTGCTCTTCCCTCTTCCTTCGAATCAACGGTGCTTTCATCTTCTCCCCCTTTCACGGAGTCTTCATTCAGCTCCCCATCAGAGATTTCTCGTTCCAGTACTCCCATATCAAGATCGCCCACCCCTACCGAGCCGTCTTCCCGTGCGACTCATTCGCGGGAACGCCTCTGAGCCACAGGTTGCTGGGCTTGCAATCTCAATCCCCTCTTTGGACGAACCTCCCTCAACAGACTCGTCTTCAGAGATATTCTCTGGTACGATAGTCCTTCTCGGCTCTCGTTTTCGGAGTGGTCGTTCAAGGTCATCGTGGTTGAGGTCGTGCTGGACGAGGTTGTTGAAACGAAGCGCGCTCTCTCCCTCTTCCTCGACCCGAGTCCGAAGGAGAACGCTAGATTCCTGGAAGACGTGAAGCGTATCGAGTTCAGGATTAGCGGGGAGTTTGCTGAGGACGTTGTAGAGAAGTTCAGGGACGACGCGAGTTGGGGAAGAGGATTTTGCCGTTGATGGTCTTCGTTGGGAGTGATGGAGTCGAGAGGAAGTTGTTGAAGGGAGAGGAGTAGTAGTCTAGCTCTAGTTTAAGAACATGCTTCGACTTCTGTGTGTTTCGCTGCAAGAAAGAAAGAACGAGAGCTAAGTTCCATGGACGCGTCTCAACTTCGTCTCGCTCGCTCGCCCTTTGTCCTTTCGTCTCCCCTTCTTTCTTCGCTCCTCTTCAAGCAAACGAGCCTTTGAGTCCCAAACCCAAACTCGGTCACGCCTGCGGTTCTCCCCTTTCCGAGCATTTCTCAACAGAACGCTGAGCAGAGCTTCCCTTCGAAATCTCGACGCGTCTCCATCTCTCTTCCTCTGCCCTTCCCTTTCGTCGAAAAAGATGAAGCCGACCACGTAATAGAGCAAGCCCATAGATAGCTGTTTTCTACTCCTGAGTCGTCGTCGTCGTCTGCTCCTGCGAATCCATCTGCCACCTCCTCTCCCTCTGGAACTGAGCCTGGTCCCTCAACGCTTGCTCCCTCAGATCCCGTCGAGCAGCCGTCGCTTTGAGGATTTGACTGCGGGAGAAGAAAGGGCAAAGCGCGAGAGCGAAAGAAGGTCAGAAACGAATTCCCTACTTCGGACGAAGCTCGAGACAAAGGAAGAAAGAGAGCGAGACTCACTCGGTCCTCTTCGACGAATTCCTCGTCCAAACACTCTTCTTCTCATCCGGCCTCGCCAACGACAACCTCTGCATCCTCTCCCTCCTCTGTTCAATCCCAAACTCAAACTCCTCCTGCTTCTTCCTCAACTCCTTCTCCTCTCCTTGCATCTCCTCGAGATCGTTCGGGTAATGGAACGGTTTCGTCAAGCCCACCACCGCCCTCTTGTAGCTTCTCTCCGAGTTCTTGCGCGACCATCCGGCCTTGGTTCGGAACATCTTGGCCATTCGGATGTCGGTTCGGATGAAGGTGGTGTCGAGGTTGTAGAACGCTTTGAGGTAGGAGCGGATGTCGGTTTTGGTGGTGGATTGAGGGATTCGGAAGGTGGCGATGTAAGGGTTGTAGGGTTCCATGCCGATGGGGTGACCTCCGGGACCACGAATGAAAGCGGTGTGGTTGCGAACGAGCTTGAAGACGATGTTGGGGAGGTAGATTCGGATTCCGGTGACGTTGGTGGTCTGAGAGAGAGAGGAAGGAAGGGAAGGAAAGGAAAGGACGAAGGTCAGCTTTTGACCTTCGATTTCGACACCAACGAGACCTCGGAACTGCTCGAAATCCCCCCAGAAGGATGCTCTCTATCTCAAGAATCCTCTTAGAACCTCGATATCTCAAAGAAGGAAACGAAGAAGCTCAAAACTCACCTCCTCTCCCGTCACCTCATCGACGTCGATGGTCTGTCCTCGAATCCTCTCCCTCCTGCTGACCGCCTGCCTCAAGAACTCGGTCTGGGACTCTCTCACGGCCTCGGGAGTGAGAGGGTTGGTCGGGAGCTTGTTGCTCAACCTGGCCTTCCACCATCGCTGAAGGGTCGAGGGAGGGAGGATGTCGAGGAACTCGCCGGGAGGGAGCTTGTCGAGCTTCTGAGCGTAGGCTTTTCGGACATTGATGGGCAGGGAGGAGACGAAGGCGTTCTCGGCAGTGAAGGATCCAAGGGGAGGAACGGTCCTGTCTCTGTATCGACGAGTTTCTCGGCCTGGGATCACCAGAGGAGCGAGGACGTCCTCAAGCTGGGAAGGAGGAAGGGAGGAAGGAGAAAAGAGGTCAGCTCGAGGTTCTCCCTTTCGTCCCATCTTTCATTCACAAGACCATCGTGGTGGAGAGGTAGAGTTACTTACTTGATGAGGGACATGGTAAGGCCAGACGTAAGGAGGATATTTGGTTTCAGGGTGAGGAGATGCTTCTGCTGGGGTACCGATCTCCGACGAAGAGGGGGAGGAGGACGAGGGCGAGGTGGATTCCGAGGAGGAAGAGTCGACGGGGGTCTCTCCTGCCGGAGGAGTGGTCGAGTAGGAGGGCGAGGAGGATGTAGAGGCTTGAGAGGATACTGCTATCGACCTGAAGGAGCGAGAGAGAGCCAAGATGGAGCGTGACATGGTCGCTGGGGGGAGGAGGTCGAGGTCGTTGGAGGGAGAAAGAAGAGCTCGACTTTTCGAGTCTCACCGTTCTCCCATAAACGTCGACCCTTCCCTTCCCCCTTCCCTTCTTCTTTCTTCTCCTACGAAGCATACATCAACTCCCATCCCCAGCCTAACGAATCGAAAACAAACAGACACTTGATGCAAGGACAGTACGGAGCCCAGGAGAACGGAGCCTTCTCATACGCATCGGGAGCGTACAACCAACAACCCCCTCCTCCTCCTCAAGCAGCTGCTCCCGCCCCTGCTCCAGCATGGCAGCCCCAGCCTCCTTCAGGGGGTGGATACGCTGGAGAAGCTGCATTCTCCGATAGACCTCCTCCTCCTCCAGGTTTCGGGATGGGAGGAGAGGGTGGTGGAGGGCAGAACGAGTTCCACGGAGAAGGAGGACACGAAAGAGGTGGTTTCAACAGTGAGTTAAGCATCCAAGTCCTTGAGGGAAAGACTAGAGAGAGTCGAGAGTGAGAGGACAGACCTGGGAAGTTCCTTGAGGCAAAACAGAGGGAGAGAAGGAAGGAAGCTCGTCTCGTCATCCACCACGCTGGGCTTTCCTCTCGATCCTCCCTTCGCCCCGCTGGCTCTTCAAAGAAGCATAAGAAACGACCCTCTTCGATGAACTAGGCAGCCTAGGACCTGCTTGAGAGATAGTAGCGAGGCAAGCAGAGGAGAGCCCCCATCGAAGCCTTGATAGGCTTGTTCTGTTTTGTGAAGGTCGTTTTCTGAGAGCTCATTCGTCTTCCTTCCTTCCTTTCGTCCCTCTCCCATCCTTGTTTGGTCTTCTTCCTTCGTCCTCCTTCTTACAGATCGTGGTCGAGGAGGGTTCAGTGGTGGTCGAGGAGGAGCCCGTATCACTCTCGAGGATCAGGAGCACGAGAATCTCATCGAACAGCGAGTGCAACGAGAACGTCCTTGTCGAACGCTCTTCATTCGAAACATTGCCGTTCGTTCTTCCTTCCAATCCTCTCTTCTCTTTGCGAGACCCCACTCCTGACTTTGCGCGTCTTTTCTGTCTTCCAGTACGACGCCAACTCGCAGGAGATTAAGCGGCAGTTCGAGGACTTTGGAGAGATCAAGACGTTCTTCGATCTCATCGGGAATCGAGGAATGATCTTTGTTACCTTCGTGAGTTTTCTTCTCGCCTCGAGCTTCCAAGCGCGCTGAGCTATGGCTAATACAGATTGTCCGCCTCCTTTTCAGTACGATGTTCGAGCCGCCGAGCAAGCTAAGGAGGGTCTGCAGGGAACTCAGATGGCGAACCGAGCGGTTCGTTTTTCTTTTCTTTCCTCTCCTTTCCTCTTCGCTCTCTCACTCTGCCCATCACGCTGACTCGTTCGTCTTCCTCCTTTCCCAGATCGATGTTCACTACTCTCTTCCTCGAGCCGAGGAAGCTTCTCAAGTCTGTGACGCCGACAAGAACCAGGTTCGTTCCTTCGCTCTTCACCTTCCCTCCTCCGAAACGCGTCGCTGATTCTTTGCTGGTCTCAAATTTGATTACGCAGGGGTCTCTCCGAGTGTCTCTCAAGGACTCCGTGTCCGGAAAACCCATCGACGACGCTAAGCTCAAGAAGATGTTCTCGGTCGTTGGAGAAGTCAAGTTGATCAAGCCTCAGCCTGACAACCCTGAGTGCGTTTTCGTCACCCCTTGGGTGTTCATCTTCTCGGCCTCGCTGACTTCTCTCCTCGGACCTGGCTTATTTATTCGTATCTAGGGAACGAATCGTCGAGATGTACGACAGTCGAGTGCGTTCACTCTCCTTCGTTCCATCCTCTCGCGTCGAAGTCGACTCGCTGACCTCCGTTCACTCTTCTTCTCAGGCCGTTCGAAAAGCCCACGACCGACTGAGTCGCGAAACCTTCCAAGACGGAACTCTCAACATCCGATACGAGTGGGACGTTCCCGCTGTCCCGCTTCCTGGAGGACCGTGAGTTTACCTCTCCTTTTTTTCTTTTTCTTTCTGTCTTAGTTCTCGCGTCTCGTCGAACTCACCTCGTTTCTCGTTCTTTTTTCATGCAGTCACCGAGGAGACGTCTACCCCCGAGGACGAGGCCGACCCGGTCGAGGACGAGGTGGAGGACCTCCTCCCGGTGGAAACTTTGGAGGAGGTCGCTGGGGAGGAAACGACGACGGAGGAGGATTCCGAGGTGGTCGAGGTGGAGGAGATTTCGGTGGAGGAGGAGGGTTCAACAACCGCGGTGGATACGGTGGAGGACCTCCCAACAACCAGTACGGAGGTCCTCCTCCTCAGGATGACGATCGAGGACGGATGGGAGGATACCGTGGAGGAGGAGGAGGAGGAGGAGGAAGGGATCGAAGTCGCTCTCCTGGACGAGGAGGACCTCCTCAGCAGGGAAGGTACGACGGACCTGGAGGAGGATACGACTCGAGACGGGGTGGACGGGATGATTATGGATACGGAGGGAATCAGCAGGGTGGAGGAGGAGGGAGGGGAGGAGGAGGAGCTGGAGGAGGTTACGGAGGGGATAGGGGACGTGGATACGAGCAGGAGTATAGGAGGGATGGACCTGGTGAGTGCTTTGAACTATCTTTTCTGTTTTGTGTTGGAGAGCTGGAGTTGGAAGGGAAGTTTTGTGATGCGACGCGTCGAAGAACAAAAACTGACTTTCGTCTTCGCGTGTTCTCGTTTTGCTTTCAGACCGAGGAGGCTACGGTGGATCCCCCTCTGCTCCTTACGGCCAGCAGCAGCAGCAAGGACCTGGAGCCTACGGTCAACAACAGCAGCACCAGGGATCTCCAGCTCCTTACGGACAGCAGCCTGGACCTGGTTACGGAGGACCTCCCGCTCCTGTTCGTTCTTCTCTCTCTTCCTTCCTCTTCCCTCCTGCATCTCTCTTTTTTTCTTTTTTCTTTTCACCTCACTAACCTCTCCCTTCCTCCCTCCTCGCTTTTCCTCTTTCTCAGCCTCCCGACGACCGCCTCGAACAAGCGAAAAAGGTCCAGCAACTCCTCGCCTCCCTCCAAGGAGGAGGAGGATCAGCCGCTCCTACTCCTCCCCCAGCTTCCGCGAACGGAGCCAGCCCTTACCCCTACCCCAACCCTTCCTCCGCGTCCCCTTACAACCCTCCATACGCTCCTCCTCCTCCCCAGCAAGCTCCCTACGGAGGATACCCAGCTCCAACTCCTTACGGCGCTCCTCCTCCTGCTTCCTACGGTGCTCCTGCCCCAGGAGGCTACGCTCCTCCTCCTTCAGCAGCCTACGGAGCTCCTCCTCCTCCAGCAGGTGCTTACGCCTACCCTACTCCTCCTCCAACCACGTCGGCTCCGATGAACGGCCCGTCTTCGGGCTACCCTCCTTACCTCTCGGCTCCTCCCCCCCCTCCTTCGGGAGCTTCCGTCGCTGCGTCTGGCGGACGTTCGCCTTCGTCGGATCCTAGGAGAGCTCCCGCTCCCGCTGCTGCTGGGGGTGCTGCAGCTCCCTCTCCTGCTGCAGCAGCTCCTCCTCAGGGAGGAGCTCAGGTCGCTCAGTTGTTGGCTTTGTTGGTGAGTCGCGACGATTTCGAGACTCTCTCTCCTTCGAAGACGCATTACTGATTTGCGGTTGCTTTGGTCTTCGTCCCTGCAGGCGAGTCAGCAGAAGAAGTAAGAACGACAGCACGAACGAAACGATGAACGACGAGGGACGCGTTTTTGGACGACTCTGGAACTCCGCTTTCTTCCCACGATTTCTCTTTTATCTACAACATATTTTGCTTTGTTTTCTTCCTCTTTATCACTTGCTTCCTTTGTTATCGTATCTATGAATATTGCTTTTCCTGTCCTCTTCTCCGCCGACAAAGAAAAAACAGAGCTCGAAACCAACTTCAACTCGCTCGAGCTGTCCTTCCCTCGACCTCGATGCCGTCCTTCTCCCTCCCCCCTCGCCCGTTTCTCTACGTCTTACCCATCTCGTTCCTCTCCCTCATTCTTCTTATCTACACCTTCAGTTCAACTTCCTCTCCGACGAATCTGTCTGTCCCCAAACTCTCTCTTTCCCTGCTCCTGTGCAAGCTCTCAAGCTCACCTCCCTTCCTTCCCTCCTAGTCCTTCGTTCCACTATGCCACCCGTCCCTCCATCCACCTCTCCTCTTCCTCCTCCAGCACCACGCCCTTCACCTCCTTCACTCCCGATGCCCTCACGACCTATTTCATCACCGCCTCCTCCCGAGGCATAGGCCTCGAACTCGTCTCCCAACTCGCTCGAGATCCCAACGCAAGAGTCGTAGCGGCAGCGCGCAACCCCGAGGGGAGCGAGGCGTTGATGAAGTTGGTGAATGGAAAGGAGTTTGAAGGTAGGGTTAAGGCGGTGAGGTTAGATGTGACGAGTGAGAGGAGTATACAGGTGAGTCGCGGAAGGGAGGAGGGAGGAGGGAGGGAGGTTGAGCTCACCACGCGCGTTTTGGTTTTGGTTCGGATTGGGTTTAGGATCTGTTGGTTGAGGTTGAGAAGATCGATTTTGTGAGGGAGGGAGGGGTCAATGTGCTGCTGCATGTTGCCGGGCTTATGAGTGGGGGGTTTGGGTTGGCTAGTCAGATGTACTTTCCCTCTCTCTCGTTCAGCCCTCCCTCTTCCTCCCCCTCCCTCTTCCATCTGACCTTTCACCCCTTTCGCCCAACAGAAAAGCTCATGACCTCTCTCAGGATACCCTCGTAAACTTTCACGCTCCCATCCTCCTCACCCAAGCTCTCCTCCCTCTCCTCTCTCGGCCCCAACCCTCCCCAACCCGCCTCCGAAAGATCTACGTCCTCTCCTCCATCCTAGGCTCCATGGACTCCTTCGACGAAATGAAAGGTTACTCCGCAGCGTACTCGGCAACCAAGGTGGCCGTGGATATGTGGGTGAGGAAGCTGGCTTGGGAGTTCGAGCATGCTGAGGAGGGGAGTGAGAGAAAGAGGGAAGGAGGGTGGGTGGTGGGGAGTTTGCATCCTGGGTTTGTGCCGGTGAGTCGACCTTCAGCACCTCCCTAACTTCAGAAAACAAGATTTGGGAACTGACGGTCTGACCTCCTGTTTCAAACAGACGGACATGACGAGAGGAAGGGGGGATATCACGGTTCAAGAGAGTGCGACGGGGGTGTGAGTTTTCCTTTTCCTTCGTTCTTCTCTTTCTCTCTTCTCTTCTTCTCCCTCTCCTCCTTACTGACAAATTTCTCTCGCGTCCTTCAATACAGTCTCAAGACTTTGGCGGCTGTGACGGAGAAGCATACGGGACTGTTCTACGATTGGGAGGGGAGGGAGATGGGTTGGTGAAACGAGTCGCGACGCGTCGTTTCTCTTTTTCGCTGGGTCTCCTTCGAGTTCTTCGTAGAGCTCTCGTTTAGGGTTCTCGGTATGTATGGTATTTATACGCTCTGCTTTTGCAGCTACCTCCGACGGGATCCGCGAGGCCGGGAGAAAGAGAGAGAGAGAGCTACAAAAGGAGAGAGAAGAACAAACGCCGTCGAGGAAATGCAATCTCTTCACTTCTCTTTCCGGCCAAACTATAGACCTTGCTACTTTTCCACTCTCGCAGTCCCACTCATCCTAAAGACAGCCCTTTTTTGTTGAAGGAGAAGATCGTTCAGGGTCATCACAGACTCTCAAAAATACAGAGAACAAAAAGCAAAAAGCAAATTAACAAGGCTGAAGGGAAAGCAAACGAGATGAGAAGTGAAGCAGTCGGTAATTACGTGTGAGGCAGGTCTATTATAAAGGGTGAGAGAAAAGGGTTCGTTTCGTTTCTTCGTGCTCGTAAAAAAAAGGCAAAAATGCCCGGTCTCTAGATGATACACGTCCTCTTCTTTCTCGTGCTCGTTCGTTTCAAGATCAAGCCGACCCTCCTCCGTTCCGAGCTTTGGTGAGGACGAGTTGCTTGAGCCACCTAAACACGGAAAAGAACAAGCCGAGAACGAAGAGGAATGTTCAGTGTGGGTTGGGAAGAAGGGAGTGAGGGAGAGAAGAGAGGGAAGACTCGACTCACTTGTTTTCACTTCTCAGCTCGCCAGCTTCGACTTCGAGTTCTTGTACGCGACCGTTGAGATCTGAGACGGTGCGGGTAAGGTTGATGGCTTTGGCTTTCTTTTTGGCTGGGAGTGACGAACGAAGGGGAAAGAAAGTCAGCGAGATGAAGGGAAAGAAAAGGACGAGGAGAAAAAAGCGCGACGACGAAACGAAACGAACCTCTGAACCTCGCACTCGCTTCAGTATTCCTCCTCCTCTTATCCTCCTCCACATCATCGACATCTCCTCCTCCTCCACTCCCACTAGCAGCCTCATTCAGATCCACCTCCTGAATCGACGCCGTCGAACTAACACTCCGCGAGGTCCTCGCTCGTGCATTGGGTCCTCCTGTACTCGAAGTCGACCGTCCTCGAGATGGTCGCGTCGGTCCTCCTGAAGGCGTGGCTTTGCTTGCGTTCGAATAGGATTTGGTTCGTTTCGTGGGAGGCGGAGGCTGCTGAGCGGGAATGGAGTTGAAGTGAGGATGAGGGGATTCGATAGGAGAGGTGGAAGTGGACGAGACGGGCGTTGGATCGGGGGAGTTGAAGTTGAACGAAGCTGGGAGGTTGAAAGATGGTTGATGGTTGAGGAACTGAGGGATGTGATGCAGGGAGGTCGGGATGGAGTTGGAGGAGGATGTAGAGGGGTGGATGAAGGGAGGTGGGAAGGAGGGAGGGGTGAAGGCTGTTGCTGGAGGAAAGAAAGGATGGAACTGATCCAACGAAAGCGACGACGACTGAGAGGCGGACGCGTTCAAGGAGTTGTTGGGTGGCTGTTGCTGCTGGGATTGCGAGGAGATGGGATATCGGAGATGCAGGGAAGGATCGTAGACCGGTGGGAACGCGATATGATGGGCTAGGGACATGGCGTGATGCTGGTTGGAGGATGAAGAGGACGAGCCCGAAGCTTGCTGCTGTTGATCGACGAGACCTGGAGATGAATTAATGCTGCTGCCGAATCCGCCGTTGCTCTGAAAGATGTCGGGATGGGACGGAGGAGGGAAGGCTGAGGAGGAAGAGGAAGATTGATTGTTGAAGGGGGAGACTGATGGCAGCGGCGGTGAGGAGTGATTTGAGCCGGACGAGTTTGAGAGGGATTTGGTGAGAGCAGGGAGAGCTTGAGCGTTGGAGGAGCCCAGGTTTGCTGATACGCTCGAGATGAAGGCGAGCCAGTCATTTTCGTCTGATTTACCCGATAGCGAGAGAGAGGGAGAGAGAGGAAAAGAGAGAGAGCAAGCGACAGTCAGCTTCGGTTTGGGCGGAAAGCCTCCGGCCATGAGGGACAGAGAGAGCGTCTCGACTCACTCTTTGCCTGTTGAGCTGTAGGTTCGTGGATCTCCTGCGACCTCTGGTCTTCGTTGATCCTTGTAGATGTCTCCATAACAGGCTTGAAAGTCGAGGAAGGGTGGTGGTTTGCGTGAAAAGAGGAAGAACCCATCGCTCGAGATTGGCACTCGTCCAGGTTGACGTGCTTTTCGCCCCTCCTCGCCTCACTGTCCCTTCTCAGCAGAGCCAGGCTCTCTAGACACTCTCTAGAGCCCTCCCTAGGTTCTTGAAAACCTTGACTTGGTATTTTGACCTTGGCGATTAGGCGATTCATTCGCTAGATAAGATCAGAGATAAGATCAGGTTTTATTCGTGAGGGAAAGACTGATTCGGAGGATTTAGGGCAGTGCTTTTCCGTTCGGGAGCAGGCCGAAAGATGACGAGAACCAAAAGGCGTGAAGGGAAGGGGAAAGACGCCAACACCTCCTTCGCTCGCTTTTTTCCTGTTGAACCTCGACCTTGGCAACTCAGCTCTGGCCATCCACATATGGTCGCATTCAGCCTGAGCTGACTCAGGGGCTCTTATCTCTCTCGGTTTGGACCGGCCAAGGGAGGCGTTCACCTCAGCCCTCTTCCCCGTCTCTTCGAAAACCAAGCTCACCCTCGTTTTCCCTTCCAGCCTTCTCCTTTGAGCTCAGACTGACCTCTCCTTTCCTCAAAGAGCTGCTCCTCCTTCTTGCTTTTGCCTCAGTCTGCTAGCTCTCTTCTACCCTCTACCACCATATCAGTCCAACCCGACCCACACTCGTTTCAGACCAGCTGCGCTGCCGGACAGCAAAAACGACTTCTTCCCTTCCCTCTTCCTCCTTTCACTCCAACCAACAACCCCCCTCTCTCGCCAAGCGAACTATCAACCCAGCCTCCTTCCTCTCCCTCCTCAAGCCTACCAAGTCGGTCAACAACTCCTTCTCTCCTCTCCCACCACTCCAACAAGCGCTGCTTGCTCCGTTCCTCCCTCGCCCACGACCTCTACCGGGTCTTCGTCCTCCGACTTCGAGAACGACACTCCTCCCGTCTCCCCCGTTCGAGCTACGACCCTCATCGTCCCTCCCATCAAAGCTCACTCTACCCGACCTCCTCTCAAGCGACGATTCGGTCTCGCTCCAGCTGCAAGCCGTCCAACAAACGAGGAGTCCAAATTGGTGGACGAAGAGGAGGCAGATGGGCAAGGACGCGTCGTTTCTTTCCTCGGACACGCTGGTCAAGAAAAAGATGAAAGGATCAACTCTTTCGGAGGTGTTGGGAGCTGTGGTAGGAACGGAGCGAAGGGAGGAGCAGGCGGGGGAGGAAGTCGACGAGGATCGTTCAACCCAGCTTCGACGCTCACCCTCTCTCCCTCCATCGGAACCTCCTTCCCTCTCACTCTCGACTTCTCCTCTCTCCCACCTTTCTACGCACCTGCTCCCAACAACTCCCCGGTAGACGGCGTGCTCTCTCCCTCGGCAGGTCCTTCCTCGGATCCTTTGGGACTCGTCTGGCAAAATCACTCGGCAAGCATCACCTCCATCACCCTCGAGCACTTCGCCAACCACTCGTCGTCGGCAGCAGCAAGCTCCCCGGGAGGGGGCAGAGTGGCTACTCCTAGCTGTCTTCCGTCTCACAGGAAGAGACCGTCGGTCTGCTTCTCGCTCGTCTTCGCCAACGACGACGCAACTTTGGCGGAGGACGACGCGACGAGTCCCTCTGCCTCCCTCCCTTCACCTCCCCGCGCTCTCCTCCCTCTCCTCCCGCCTTCAACCTTGTTCTCCCAGATTGGAACTCCCTCTTCTCTCCTTCCATCCTCAAGGCTCCCCGAATCCTCCCCTCCCTCTCCCAAACTCTCTCCCTCCTCGTCCCCTCTCCTCTCGATCTCCCCTCCCCTCTTCATCTCAACCTGACGCCCAAAGCCCACAACAGACCCACCTTTGACGTCCCCGAGTCCTTCCCTCCCCTCAGCCATCAAACCCTTCCTTCTTCCCTCTCTTCCTCTCCCCGACCACCAACCAAAGCCTTCTTCTCTCCTCCTCCCAACCTCCCTCTCACTCCTCCCCTCACCGTCGGTAGGAGGTCCTCCATCCATCGTCCCCTCGGAAGAAGAAGATCGAGTGTCTTCAAACTCAAGACCAACTGCCCTACTCCTCCAAGCCTTCTCGAGAGTCCCAGGATGGGTTGGAGGAGGGAGTTTCAAGCTGGAATCGGAGGGTGTGGGCGGACACCTGCAAGTACGCCTTTGGGAGGAGCGGGAGGATATAGGAGAGCGGAGGGAGGTGGAGGACCGGAGACTAGGAGGGTATGGGGAGAGTTCTGGGGGGTGAAGTTTGAGGAGAACGCGAAGGGTGATGACGGTAAGTTTTGGATCTCCTTTCTCTCTTCGCGTCGAGTTGTAGCGACCTGTCTTGCTGACTCTGACTCTCACTCTTCTCTCTTTTCTCGAGCAGGAGAGCACGTTCTTACTCCTTGCTCACTCGTTGCCGCGGACCTCGCAGAGAAGCTGAACAGACTTGAAGGAGGGGCTGGAGAGCAGGAGAACCCTTATTTCGTCGGAGCTGTCGTCGCTTGATCTCGTCTCTTTTCGCTGTTGAGTTGCTTTGTTCAGGTCTCGCTCGACTGGTTCGAACGAGCCTGTTATACAACCTGTATGTAGGCTTCTTACTGAGTAGGCGCTGGCTGTTAGCTCTCACGTTGTAGTACAGTGTTTGCGTTCGACGCGTTTTTAGTCCTTTATTTTCTAGCGATCACATGTACCCTTAAACTGTAAACACTTTCTTCGAAGATAGTGGAGATCCCCGAACCTACAGCTCGACAGGCAAAGAGTCTGAACAGGCCATAGTAGAGAGAAAGGAGACGCGCCTCAGCTCTCGTTCGACGCGTCTGTTCTCCTTTTCTGCTTTCCCGCTTCTCGTTCTTGGATGTCGTAAGGTCGTTGATATATCGATAGTAAGCTGAGAAATGTAAGAGACTCTGAGATGTCCTCCTTCTCCGAGTCGACATTCATCCGGCGTAAGGGATACTGAGAGAAGAGAAGAAGGAGAGGTCAGCTTCGACGCCGTCGAAGAGAGGATCGCGAGCCGACTCAGAACTCACCCGTTTTGGAGCTGAACAGAGCAGGAGATTAGGAGAGTCAGTAAAAATGAAGATCTTGAGAGCAGATGGAACGGATGAACTCACTCGTTGGACTGTGACGAGAAAGGGGTGAAAGGGCAATGATCAAGTCAGCTCGAGTTCTCCAACTCCGGCTCGAACCACTCCAAAACTCACATTCGTCGTAGAAAGTACTCCTCTTGTTCTCGTGAGCGTTCTTGATGACCCCAACCATGTATTCGGCAGCTCCCTTCTCCGTCAACCCAAGCTGGAATCGATCTCTCAATCGCTTGATCGTCGGCTCTCCCTTGAACGAAGGAAGTCCCGTTTCGAGCATGAGGTGGACGGTATCGACGAGCTGCTCCGCGTGAGGTCGGATGGCGAGGAAGGCCTTGACGGTGAGTTCTTGAAAGATTCGGTAGCCTTGAGAGTCTCGGCCTCCCATGAGGACGACCATCTCGTGGTTGAGCTTGAAGGAGTTGGGTTCGAATTTGACTCCCTGAGCGAGCGAGCGAAGAGAGGAAGGAAAGGAGTTAGACGAGAAAGAAGGGCAGAGAATGAGAGGGACGTACTCCTGGACCGATATCGAAGAGGAATCCGAAGTCTGAAAGAAAGAGGAGAGCGAAGTCAGGAAGGGAGAAAGACAAGTGAGAGGAAAGGCGCGTCGAGAACTGACCGATGTGAACGATGTGCCCTTCTCCGTCGATCATGATGTTTCCGTTGTGACGATCCTTGATCTGAAGGATGTAGCAGGCGATAGAGTAGGCGGCCATACTCTGGATGAAGTTCATTCGAGCCTTCTGGAAGGGAATCGTGTCCACCGATCCGTACTTGTCGACGAAGAAGCTGAGAAGATCGTTGACCTTGGCTCGGCCCATCTCGTCTCGGGAGGTAGCGTTGGGAACGACATCGATGACTCCACACTGATAAGAGAGAAAAGAGAAAGGCGTGAGCTCCGACAAAGGGCGAGAAAGGGAGGGAAGAGGAAGAGAGAGAGAGAGAATGAACGAACTCCTGGAGCAGTCGCAGTGACTCTGTAGGGGAAGAGGTAGAGAGCGAGTCCGATTCCCGAGAAGATGTTCTTGAACATGGCGATGATCTGGAGAGCCAGAACGTCCTGTCGACAATCGTCTCCGACCTTGAAGATGGCGGCCTGCCAGACGTCGTAGTGAGCCTTGTTTCCTTCCGCTTGATCTCCCTCGTCAGTCTCGTTGATCACGTTGTCCTCCGCTGGCGAATCAACGACAATCAGCTCCTTTCGGACCTTGAAGGTAGCCATGAAGGGAGCCTGCGAAGGAGGGGAAGAAGGTCGAGAGTCAGTCGAGGAGCCTCGAGCGAGACGAGAAGGAAGAAAACGGACCTTCGCGTGACTCTGAAGAGGTCGACCTGATTTCTTATCGATATCGACGACGACTCCATCGGGATTACTGGGAAGGTAGACTCCAGCATCGACGACGATCTTGGCCATCTCCTCGTCGATCTTAGCCTGAAAGAGAGGGAGAAGGAAGAGGTCAGCTCTGACCTCTTGGACGAGACGCGCAAAGGAAAAGAAGACTCGAAACGAACCTTCTTCTCCGGCTTGGTCTTCTTGATGAACGGCTTGAGCTTTCCAGAGATGTCGGTAACCTCGTTGAAGAAGGTAAACTCTCGGTCGTAGAAGGCTCGAGCTTCTCCGGAGAGAGAGGCCACGACTCGATCCACCATTCGGTCGAGCATGGGTTTCATGGGGTCGGGCTGAAGGAACGAAGAACGATTCAGCTGTCGAACGCGTCCTTTCCATCTCCAGCTGGGGATAGGAGAGCAAGAGACTCACCTCAGAAGCCGAGTCGTCTTTGTAGCAGTTGGCCTTCATGTTCCAGATGATCTGATGGCAGAAGAGCTGAGAAACCTTGGAGGTCTCGAAGATAAATCGCTCGACGTAACCTTGGACGAAAGAAGGAAGAAAGATCAGCGATGAGTTCGAAGAGCGAGAGTGAAGATGTTTCAAATCGAACTCACCGAGAGTATCCGTTCGAAGAGCCTGCACGACTTGAGGGACGAAGAAGAACGTCAACTGGACGGGATGTTGCTCGAGAACTCGCATCGCGTATTGAAGGACGATAGGGTTGTTGTCGAACCGAGGTTGGAAGTAAGAGACGGCGGTGACGGGAGGGACGGCAGCCCAGAGGAGGAGCCACTGGTGTAAGAAATGCGAAGAACAACTCAGTTTGGGAAGAAAGAAGGAGAAGCAGGAAACGAAACGACAGCTGTACGGACCTGGAGGTTCTTCTTCGAGCTGTGGTCGATCCGATCTCCGAGGAGGTAGTGAAGAGCTTCGGGAACGTCGATAACATCCTTGGGTCGAGATCGAACGAGATTGGTGACCTCCTGAGTGACGACGGCGTTCTTGAGTCGTTCGACCATGTGCACAGCGACGGCGGGAGAGACAGCCCAAGCGGTTCGAACTGCTTTGCCCCAAGGTTCCTGGGAGGGCGAACAGAGATCCAATAGGATGAAGAGTCAATTCGAGACTTCCTTGCGTCGAGTGCGACAAGAAAGGAGACGCGAAACTCACAGCTGAACGATCGGCTCCCTGAGGGTAGTTTCGGTTGGAGCTTGTCTCGCCGAGCGTGTTCTGCCAGACCGAAAGTCGACTGATCTCGTTCTCGATGAGAAGCTGAAGGAGATGAAGTCGGTCTCCGTGGAGCTGGTTGTACTCCCGCAAAGACTTTCCGCCTTTGAGAACAAAGGGAAGACGACGCGATCAGTTCGAGCTGGGAGGATGTGACGACTTCATCGGAGAGAGTGAAGAAAGACTCATCCACTCACTAGGAAGCTTCCTCTCGCTCGCCGAGGACTGGATACTTGAGACGTGATCCTGGGCTCGAACCTTGTCGACGTGGAGAGCGACGAGGACCTCTCCAAGAAGCTTGATCTCGGCGTTGACTTGGTTTCGGTTGCTTCCGTACGACCATCTGGTCCAAGCAAAGACAAGGAACCGTCAGCGAAAGCGGCAGACCTGATAGAGCGTCGAAGAAAGCTCACTGAGGTCGAGCAGCGAACCAAGAGAAAGCGACATCGAAGAGTCGATCTCGAAGCTTGAGTTCGAGAACAGCTTCGAGTCGACTGCTCTCGAGCACTTGAAGACCGAAGAGAACGAGACTGAATCGAGCTTCTCGAGCTAGAGGGTGGGTACTGGAAAGTCGAGGAAAGGGGAACGACGTGTCAGAACGGTCTCGCGAAAGAGAAGGAAGGAGGGAACCGAAGCTCACCTCATGTTCGCGGCGGCGGAAGAGGATCTCAGGAGGAGCTGAATCAACGAGAGCATGAGCCCAGACTCCCTGATCTTGACGGCTTGGAATCGACTCGTGAGGATCTGGATGAGGAGGAGATGAGGAGCGAGGAGTCGTTGAGCGGCGGCGAGTCCCTTGTCCATGATCTCCTTGTTCGACGGCGAGTATTCGATGGGATGAACGAAGGGATCCGTAGTACTGAAGAAGATGAAGAGTGAACGAAAACGAACGTCAGCTCGCATGCCTCGGGAGAACAAGGGATAGAAAGAAGGACTCGCTTCAAGGTTTTGCTGAACAGACCCTTTCGACTCTCGATAGTCCAAGTCCAACCAGCGACGACTTCGGAAAGAAGAGCCATCTCGAATTCAGGCCTCTCGCTGACGAGCCAGGTCCAAGCGTCGACTCCGGCAGCGACCGAACGAGGAGAGAAGGCTCGGATGGGGATGGTGACGAGGAAGTGAAGGATGTCGTTGTCGAGCTGAGAGAGGAAAGGGGAGAAGTCAGCCCGTGAAAGAGGGAGAAAGAGAGATATGCGACGTGAGACTCACGTAGCCTGACGAGACGAGAACGGCAGCAGCTCGGAAGAGCAGTCGACGAACATCGGGGATACTGAAAGTGCTGGTCTTGTCGTCGATAGCTTTGAGAGCGGTGGCCATCTGACTCTTGAGAGCGATGATCTCCGAGAACGAAGACATGCTCGGCGAGTCCTGTTGAAGATCGCGAAGACCTGAGAATACACAAGAAAGAAGAGAGCTCAGCGACGCGTCGTCTCTCTGATTCGAAGGACAGAGCTCGAAACTCACCTTGTTTAAGGATCAACCTGAAACCACTGTGCTCTCCTGCGAAGTAGTTCCTGGCAGCGAATTGACTGGCGAGGAGATTGGCGTTGTCGGAAGCCCATCCTCCGATGGCGGGCATGCTCGCTAGAAAAGAAGGGAAAGAACGATTAGTTCTGTCGAAACGTCGCGAGGGAGGGTGTAGAACAAGGGTACTCACTCTCTTTCCTATCCGAAGAGCTGATGATCTTGGAGTAGTGAAGAGCGAGACCGGCTCCCATCTCGACGGAGTCGGGAAGAAGGACGTCTCGAGACTCGGCGAGGTAACGCTGCGAAAGGTTCGTTCGTCAGATCTCATCTCTCACAAAGAGGATGAGAAAGCCAAGGAAAAGGTGGCTCACCTGAAGAAGAGTCTGAACCTCGATAGGAGCTCGAGCAATCGCGTTCGTCAACCAAGCTCTGGCGTAGTTCCCAAGCGTCGTGGTGATCTCGTTTCGAACGGTGAAGCTGTCGGAGAGCTCGAGCTTGATGTTGACCCTCGTAGAGCTGTGCTCGTAGACCGGCGAATACTAGATATGCGATCGACAGAAATAAAAAGGGGAAGATGGTCAGATCATGTCGAGGAAAGTCGAGAGTGGAGAGAGAAGTCGGCCAACTCACCTCGTCCGTGTACTGCTCCTCGCAGCTGTTTCTCAAGATCGTCAACACCTCGAGGAGGGAGAAGACAAGCTTGGCCTCGCACATCAGCGACGGGAAGTGAGTCATGAGGACGTTGAGGTACTGGAACGAGACGTCTCGGACCTTCTTGAAGCGATGAGTGCATCCGACGAGGAGTTTCTGGAGCTCGTCCGAGATGGTGGATGGGATCGAGTGAGCGAGAGCCTTCTTGGCGAGCTCGTCTCGGTATGATCCGATGATCTGGAGAAAGAGGAAGTTGAGGTCAGCGAAAGGACGGATGAACGGAAGAGAGGAAAGGACGCGACGGAACGAGACTCACCTTCGCCGCGATCGAATCCAAAGGCTTGACGAGCACACTCTCGTTGATACTCTCGTTCGAAAAGTACGAAAGCAAGAACGACGGCCTTCCGAGCTTCGTCCTCATCCCTTCGACGGTGTAGATCGTTTGAAGAAGCGTGATTTGAGCGAGAGTGAACATCTTGAACTCGAACGAATGTCCAGGTAGAATCTCGGAGAGAATAGCTCTCTGTCTGGCGATGACGACCGGCGAGAAGTCCTTCCTGAGGATGGAGTTGTACTCGAGATCACTGGAGACGTAGTCGTGAGCCGATTCGAGGACGAGAGCGGGGGTCTTGAAGGCGATTCGTTCGAGAGCGTTGAGATGCCAGTCCTTGAGGGTAGGAGGGATTCCGAGGACGACGCAGATGAACCACATGTTTCGGAAGAGGGCGACGAGTTCTGGGGTGGGTGAGTGGTGAGGATCGAAGGTGTCGTGGGCGAGGACGGCGTCGATGGGGAGGAGGAGTCCAGCGAGTTGCTCCGTGAGTTCCGAGACGACGGCGTTGTCCTTGAGGGGTCTCTTGGAGAGATGCTCTCCTTCCCTCTTCCCAGCGGCGAGCATCTGGACGTTGGTTCCTCGATCGGCGAAGAGCTGGAGGAGCTCGATGAGGTAGATGTCGCAGAAGTCGTCCTCTCGGTCCTTGAGGTCCCTTCCGAGTCGCGTCTGAGCTTCGAGCACGGCTGAGCTGGAGTGGGAGGGATCCTCGGGGTTGGAGGACCGACTAATGGATGAGAGGGCTTTGATCACGTCGATGAAGTCCAGGCGAGGAGCGACGAGAGCGAGAGGAACGAGGTTGCCGACGATGATGGCTTCGGTGTGAGGATCCGCTCCTCGAAGTCGTTGGAGGAGCATGGAGATGGTGACGTGGGTGACCTAAGAAGGGAAGAGACGAGAAGAGAAGTCAGCTTCGCTCTGGAGAGGTGAGATGGAGAAAGGAGCTGAAAGCGAGCTCACTTCCGACTGCTTGAACTCCATCGCGAGTCTCGTCACGACAGCGATCGTCGACGAGTTGATCTTCCTCTTCTGCTCGTCCGTCCTCGTTCCGATGAAGGTCCCTCCAGCCGTGGTATGAACGGTCATGGTTTCGAGATGATCCTCCTCTCGCTGAAGAGCGGACCGAACCGATCTCGCTCGTTGTCCTGGACCGGACGTGTCCTTGTTCGACGCCGAAGAGGTGAGGTAGTTGAGGAGACTGTACATCGTCGAGCTGATGAGGTCGTCTCCATCGGCGGTCTAACGAAGTGAAAAAATGAGGGCGAAGATGGTGAGCATTAGTCGTGGGAAGGGACAAGCGAAAAGAGAGTAGAGGGATTCTTTCTCACCTTGATGCAAACCGCGAGACATCGAGCAGCAGCGGCGAGGACTCGGGAACCTTCGAGAGAGGTGCTGTGATCGACGTCGAAGATCTGGAGAGGAGCAGCGACGAATCGACGAAGGTGAAGAGCCATGGGATGGGCGAGGGAAGGGAAGCTGGAGGGAAGAAGGAAAGAGAAAAACGAGTGTCAGCTCGAAAGTCCGACGTCGATTAGAAACGCTACGGAGACTCACTTGTGAACAAGGATGATCAAAGACTGAAGAGCTGCTTCCTGAACCATAGCATCGAAGATGGGAGCGTTCTCCGAGAGAAGGATTCTGATCCGCGAGAGGAGCGACGCGTCGGGTTGGCCGAGAGCGACCGAGCAGAGAGTAGCGAGTTTCTGGAGGGAAAAAAAAAGAGAAAAGACTAGTATGAGAACTCCTGACGGTATCCCTGAGGGTGACATAAAGACTCACCAAACTCTCGCTCACAACCTCGTAAGGATAAAGATCCACCGCAGGCTCCGACCTCAACGTCTGAATCGTGCTCGACATATCCGCAAAACTCCTCAACGCAGTCCCCATAATCTCCGTCAAAGCCTCCTTCTCCTCCCCCTCCACCTCCCCCCCTTCCAAACCTTCGGCCGCGCCACTCAACAGCACCGCCCAAGCCGCGTTCGAGGCCTCTGCTCCCTCTCCTGAATCGTTCCCCAGAGGAACGACCTGAGTTCGAATCATCTCAGCTGGGACGAGGATCTGGGCGAGCATGGTGAACTGCATTTCGAGACCAGCGCAGATGAGGAGGTTTCCGGAAAGGGGACGGTCGTGGAGACGGTATCTGGCGAGGAGCGCGTAGGCGTAGGGAAGGGAGGAGCGGGCTGGGTCTGCTTCTTCGTTGGCGTCGGTTTGGTCTCGGGGCGGGAAGAGCGAGGAAAGGTCGAGGAGGAGTTGATTGAGTCGCTCGATGGTCTTGGGAACGATGAGGGTGTTGATGCTTTGAGCGAGACGGGTGAAGGAGGAGAGGGTGAAAGGATGGGCGATGGAGGTGAGGGATCGGTAGAGCCCGTTGAAGATGGGCATGGAGTGGACGATCACGTCGATAGCTGCATGCGTGAGATAGCCGTGGATATCAGCTTCACAACTCGAGGTCTCCAGAGAGCAGAAGGGTGAGAGAGGACTCACGTTCTCCCTCCTCAATCCTCTTCCCGAGCGCGGTCGTGAACGCTCTGACCTCTTCGAGCACCTTTGCTGTGAGGGACGTATCCTTGAGCTCTCCTGAGACCTTGAGGAGTGCTCCAAGGACACCGTAGGTGATCTGATCTGGCAAAGCCCATTCTCCCCATCCGAGACCGAGCTCGAAGTTGGTCGAAGGGATGTCTCCGAGGAGGTCGAGGAGGAGGTTGATGTTGTTCGTCGTTCGGGCGTGAGAAGGAGGGAGGTGGGAGCAGAACGTGGAGAAGGAGATGTTGACGTGAGTGAGAGCAGAGGACTGCAGGATCGCAAGCAAGGGCGGAGATCAGCTCTGGGAATCGAGGGAGGGACGAGAGGAGGACAGGAAGGAACGGAGATGACGAGAGTTGAGCTCGAGAAGGGAAGGGAACGACGATAAACTCTTCTCTCTGTCTCTCAGGACTCACCATGACTTCCTTGTCGTTGTCCACGAGATCTGCTCCATTGTTGAGCTCGTCCTGGACTTTGGTTGAGAGTTCGTCTGCTGCTTTGATGGAGGAGGAATGCTCGGACGTCGAAGCGAGGTTGCGAGCGAGATCGTTCAGGATCAACGAGTGAACACGGAGGTCGAGGCTGCAGTGTAAAGCAACCGAGGTCAGCTTGCGGTCAGACCACAGCAGAGGATAGATGGATGCTCACAAGTCCATGGTGTAGAGAGGTACGATTTCCTAGCTTGAGGGCAAGGAGTCGGTTTGGGGAGAAGGAGAGGACGAAGCTGAAATCGCGAAGTTGACCTCGACAGTCATCATCTCCTTTTCCTTCTCACAGCTCCTTCTCGTTCCTCGCTTCCCAATCTCGTCACCAATGTCCTCTTCTGTGAGATTGGCCTCTTTCGCTTCCTCCCGATCATTGGCTCCAGCGTCAAAGTTGAGCTGACAATCTTCTTTCCCTTCTCTCCCTCCTCAGGCTCCACCTCCTCGAGCTCGCCTCCTTCCATCCCTTCCTTGGGAGGCATCAGAGCACATCTACTCCTTCTGCGACCAGAAGACACTCAACTCTCTCTCCCTCGTCTTGTTTGCTTCTTACGAGATGGCAGGACCGATCCTCTACGAATCCGTCGAGATCAAGTCGTTGGACGACCTTCTCTCCCCCTTCTTCTTGGTGAGTCTCTCCTGTTCTTTTTGACCGATCTCTCTATCGTCTAACCAAACTTTCCACCTCCTCTCCCCTTCCTTTTCATCCCGTCTAGGAGGACGAGCCTCCCACAGATCGCCTCGACCCTCCCGCTTCCCTCCTCTCCCGAATCCGTACCCTCACACTTCGTAATTCCGACACTCCATCAGAGGAAGGAGCCTCGTTTCAACCATCCGGACCGGGAAGCAGACTCAGACTCAGACGACGAGGAAGGCCTCTTCGCTCACCTCGGAGTGCCGTATATGGACGAACACGACCTTCTTTTGCCCATCGACTCCACCGATACATCGAAGGCCACGACGGCCTCCCCTTCTTACTTCCTCACCTCGTCCTCTGCTCGACCTTCACCTCCGTCCACCCGATGTCCTCTCAAACCCCTCAAACGAGTGAGGACCTGCTCTTCCTCCTCTCCACTCAACTCTTCCCTTTCCTCTCCCCTCGCCAAGTCACCCATCGCTGCATCGACCCCGCTCGCGAGGCTTGGTGGTGCAACGCGTCGTTTCAGATGGACTCGGCCTTCCTTTGGAGTTGGAGACAGCTCGAACGCGTCGTCCTCGATGGACAGTACATCCAACTCCTGCTTTTCGAAGCGGGATACGAAGAGATACCTCTTTATTCCCTTTGGGCGAGGAGGATGGCCGGGGCGGGGAGATCGGTGGAGTTGGTGTTCGACTTTGTCGCGAGAGGGTTGGGTTCGACAGGATGATGGCTCATCCGAGTCACCGCGGGGAGAGGATGAAGCTAGGAAAAATACTGGAGGAAGGTGGTGTGACGAAGGAGACCTCGAAGGCGGTGGAGCTGAAGGTTTTCTTGCGGGTGAAGGAGGAGGATGAAGCGAAGGCGAGGGAGGAAATGGGACTCGATTTGGAGGAGTGGATGAAGCAGGTGGTTCAAGTTCAGGTGGCTGAGTAGTGGAATTAGGAAGCAAAGAGTGGGGTAGTAGTGATTGATGAGCTTGACTAAAAATGTAGACCGTTCTTCGCGTCGGAGGAGAAAGGTCGACGCGCTTCGATTGCGATCGCTTTCATCGCTTCCGAGCAGTAGAAAACCCCATCTTGGGTTCGGACGTGGAGGAAAAGCTGACAGATTTCGCATCAGGTTTTCAGAAGCTTTGATGTTAAAGAGGAGTAGGAGATGATCTTCTGTCGGCGACGAGGTTTGGTTCAGAAATCTGACGTTCGCGAACTCTTCCCACGTCTCGAGGAACAATGGAAAACGTAAAAAAAGAAAAGAATATTAGCAAGAGGTTAAGGAGAGATCAGGAGCAAATACTCTTCACATTCCGTAGAAAAAAGAGAATCGTAGGGGAGGTTGCTTCCGCGCCGAAGCTTTCGACGACTCGTCACTCCCTCCCTCCCTCCTTCCATCCGCTAACACCAACAACCTCGAGTCTCTAACCTACACTCCTCGCCTCCCCCTTACTACCACCGCTATCCGTTCACTCCCCCAAGATGCCCACGGACCTTCCCTACGCTGCCGACGCCGAGCAGTCCCTTTCGTACGAGGAACTCGACGTTCTCAAACGCCAGTACGAGAAGGAATCCCACTCCTCCCACGTCACGATTCAGACCAAATTCAACTACGCTTGGGGACTGGTGAAGTGCGATAACAAGAGTTTGCAGATGGAGGGAGTCAAGCTGTTGCAGGGTGAGTCGTTCTTTTCGTCTGGAGAGGAAGGGAGGGAGGAGAGAGAGAGGGAAGGAAGGGTTCGTTCGGGCTGAGGAGGAAGGAGGGCTTGAGCTCGCTCCGACGGACTGAGGATTCAGACGGTCATTCAGAGAGAGGGCACTCCCATCTATCTCTCAGAAACGTCGGTGCTACTCGAGGGTCGGATAGAAGGGAGCTCGAGAGGCCCAACAGGAGGAGAAGGTTGTGGAAGAGCCTCGCCGCTCATCCGCTCTCCTTCCTTCTCTCGAGCTCACAAGCTCGTCCTTTTCTACATCTCAAGCTCTCTTGAGCTTGTACCCATCCTCCTTCCTATGATCTCCATATCCCGTCTCCATCCCTTCTCTCCCAACTGTCACACATCTCCCTCCAACCTCCTCCGTCCACTTCCGATCCCAACCCGAGCTCACCTTCCTCCTCCTCCTCCCTCTTCCTCAACCAGAGATCTACGCCGCCGAGCCCAATCGTCGTCGGGAATGCCTCTACTACCTCGCTCTCGGGTACTACAAGCTCGGATCGTGGGAGAACGCTAAGAAGTTCAACGGTCAGTTTTAGGTCTCTCCCTCCTCTCACGAGCCAGCTTCGAGAGACCTCGCGAGCTCACCTCTCTCTTGCCGTCCTGCGCGTCCGTCGTTGTTGCAGATCTCCTCCTCAGCAAAGAGCCAACAAACATGCAGGCTCAGTCACTCAACTCGCTCATCGAGCAGGGTGTCGCTAAGGGTTCGTTTTGTGCTCTTTCTCTCTCTTTCTTACGACTCGTGCGAGCGAAGTCGAGAGGAGGAGTTTGTTTTTCGTCAAGTTGACCTCTGTTTCTCCGTTTCTTCTGGTTTTCTATCCTCGTCCTCGCAGAGGGATACATTGGAATGGCTATCGCTGGAGGGTTGGTAGCCGTCGTGGGAGTGATGGCTGCTACGCTGTTGAGGAAGACGGCCAAGAAGTAAAAAAGAGCTCGCGTCGCGTCGTTAACGATTTATGATCTGTCAGTGCACGCGATGGAGGTTCTGCGCGAGAGCAGCAAGAGATCGTCCGGGCTGAAGATTTGGGCGAAACGAAAGTCGAGCGAAAGAACGATCTTGCGAGAGAGATTGGAACGAAGAGAGGAGAATACAACTTTGTCTTTGTTCAAGCATGGGTGAGAAACGTGAGAGCATAAACTGAGAGATCCACAAGATGAGGAAGAGGGAGCGAATTAAAAGAGGGACGGAGGAGCTAGACTAGGAGGTTTACAACGTCGTCGCGAGAGAAAGAGGGAGAGTACGAGGGAGCGAGGAAGGAAGAAAGCTACTGATATGTTGGAGGGGCTAGATACTGGAGGAGGGAGAGATCCCTCCCTATACTACTGATTGCTTGTGATTGGAAGGATGCAGGAGAAAAGGAGACCGAGGTGGGAGAGAGTTCAACTAGGACGACGCGTTGATCTTCTCCTCCAATGCCTTTCCGAACGAGTCCGAAAAAGGGATAGCGTCCAACCCTGGGGTGAGAGCGAAGGGAGCGGGGTTGGTGAGGACGGTCTTGGTATTTTGTTGATGAGGAGGAAGAAGCAGGGAAGGTTGCTGGGCTTGTTGATCTTGTGTGGCGACGATGGGAGGAGGAGCCCAAGAGACGGCGGGAGCTGTGAGGTCACACGAGCGAGGAAAGAACGAGATCAGTTTCGGAGTTGAGTACGAATTCGGAAGGAGGCCTAGGAGGAGGTGGGAGAGAGGCTAAGAAGCGACGGCGAAACGAGGAAAGCAGAAGGGATCGAGGAAACTCCGTGACGATCTCCTTTGAGGAGAAAGACCAACGAGGAGGAGCGACCCGGTTTTGAGAAATCCGCCTGACCCGCTTCCCTCCTTCCTTCTGCAGCGAAAACCCCGTTCTCTACATGCCTGAGACGCAGATATAGACGAGAGTAAAGAGACAAGCGAGACTCACATCTGTCTTCTTCGAGGACGGATCCCATACCTTCCTTCCTCTCTCCCGCCTCTCTCCTCACCGCTTCCCTGCTCGTGAGACCTTGGTCTGCTCCCCCTCCATTGCTAGCAGATCGAGAGCCTCTCCTCTCCCCAAACGCTTTGGTAGGATCGAAGCCTCCGCTCATACCCTCGCCCGAGAGGGTCCTTTCCTTCTTCCGCTCCTCTTCTTCTCTCTTGAAGGAGGAGGTTGGTCGACCAAAAGATGAGGCTGAGAGGGAGGGAGGGACGAGACCGCTTCCAGAGGAGGTTGAGGCGGGGAGGGAGTCGGTGAGGGCGGTCATTTTCGATGGCAGAGAGATGGGGAGGAAGGTGAAGAGAGGGAAAGGAAGAGGCTCGGATCGGTTTTGGGGGTGGTGGTCGTTTGGGGGAGGAGAGGGGAAGCGAATCGAACTCCAACTCCCTCCCCTCCTTCCCTCCCGCCGGAGGAAAACAGCCCGAGAGCCGACGGACGCGACTTTCCCCTCTTGATTCTGGCAGTAAAAAAAGGTTTAAGGGTTGCATCTTATAAGAAAGAGCAAGAAAAAAAGGGAGATAAGACGAAAGGAAAGCTAAAGGAAGGGAAGGGGCAAGGCAATAGACTACAAAGGGGGAAGGGAGAAGAGAAAGAAAGGGCGAAGAGGGATACAACGAGAGAGATAGGGTTCGGACAGCAAGGATCGTAAGGATCCAGCAAACGATGGGGAAGGAGGAGAGGGCAAAGAAAAGGCTACCGACAGCACCGAGGGCGGTTGGTAAGGAAAAAAAGGGAAAGAGTGGGGAGGAAAAGAGAGAGACCATGACCGGGAAATGAAACTCCTCGACTCTCGTCCAAAGACGTGAAACTAGGACGAGAAGAGAATCCGAGACCGCTGAGAGAGACCGTATACCTACCTAACGAGAACCAAAAACTGCTAAACTACTGAGGGAATCCAAACTAGGTAAAAAAAGAACCAACAGCGACGAGGTCGCGTCGCGCCAACACCAACTCCTCCTTCCCTCTCCTCCTCCTCTCCGCCTAAGGAGCGAAAGTCTCGGCTTCCGGAGTCATTCCCCAGAGACTGGATCCAGACTGCTGGGGAGCGATGGTCATCCCGAGTCCGTATCCCATGCCGACTCGAACGGCGGCGGCGATCTCATCGAGGGAAGGCTCTCCTCCGTTTCCTCGTCCCTGCTGGTGGTGGGTAGGGAACGACGAGGACTGCTGGTTGTACTGAGTGAGAGCATACTGCCTCCACGCGTCGAGGGAGGTAGCAGCGGGAGCGGAGTGAGGTTGGGCGGGGAGGAATCCAGGGTAGCCTAGGTGAGAGGGTCCAGGAGGGTAGGAGTACGACTTGGGCGAGGCCTCGTCCGAGTAGTTCGACTGCATGTCGAACGACGACCTCTGCTGCTGAGCGGCGATGGAAGCGAGGAGGTTGGCGGTGAAAGGGTTCGATCCGTGATGAGCGGCGGCGAGAGGAATGGTCTGAGGTCCGGCGCTGTCTCGTCGCTCCTGCTGAAGCTGTTGGAACTGTTCCTCCTCCGCTTGCCTCTGCTGGTGTCGGAGGTGAGTGAGGAGTTGCTCGGCGGCCCAAGAGGTGACCTTCTCGGTGTGCTGGGGGGAGGAGCCGTTGTTCTCGATGTAGTAAGGCTGAGCGGAGGCGGAGATGGGAGAGTTCGCGTCGGAGGATCCAGGAGTGAGAGCCTCGGTCTTGACGTTGATGGGAAAGGCTCCAGCGGGGAAGAAGGTTCCGTTGAGGTGTCGAGTGAGGTTGCTGGCAGCGGTAGCGGCGGCGGTGTTGTCGGTGAAGGTCTGGTGACCGTTGTAGGCTTGGTTGAAGGCGGATCCAGCAGGGTTGGAGTTGGTCGAGTTCTCGGACGAGAACGAAGTCCTGTCCATCGCGCTAACAACTCCTCCATCGAAGCTTCCCTCGTTGTCTCCTCCATCCTCGTCGTCCTCGTCGTCGTTTCCGAATCCAGCAGAGAAGACTCCGAAAGTCTCCTCCTCGACCTTGAGGACTTCCTCGACGGCGGTACTGACTCCGGACGAGTCTCGTCGATCGACTCCGTTTCGTCCTCTCCAGTCGTTGACTTCGGCGAGGAGGGAGTCTCTCTCGGCAAGGAGAGACCTGAGCTCTCGAGCGGCGGAGAGTCGAGAGTTCCTCTGGACGGAGAGGTGGGAGATCGAGTTGTTGACGATGTTGGACTTGGAGGGCCTTCGGACGGCAGCGAGACCGGGAAGAAGTCGAGCGAGATCCTGAAGCGAGGGTAGAAAATGTAGAAAAGAAAGGTCAGCAATGGGCAAAGTACTCTCAGGAACCATCGTACTCTCGAAAAACGAGAGAAACGACGTGCGAAGGAAGGAACTCATCACGCGATGAGAGAAAAACCGAAACTCACAAGGAATCGACCGTTCAAAGCCTCTCTCCTCTGCCTCTCGACGGCGTTGTGAGTGGCTCTCTTCTCAGCCGTGTTGACTCTCTTCCTCGACTTGGCCGTCTTGACCTTGGATCCTGCTCCCTGCTGGGCTCCTCCTCGTTGAGCAGGAGCGACGGCCTGGGTTGGGGCGTTGTTCTGGAGAGCGGCGACTCGGGCGGAGTTCATGAAGGCGTGCTGGTGAGCGGCGGTGAGGGTAGTGAAGGAGAGGGTAGGGGACGGAGTGAGAGGGTTGAGAGCGGAGGAGTTGGAGGAAGTAGGAGAAGCGTGCTGCTGCTGGTGTCGAGACATGGGTTGTGCTTGGTCGGATGAAGGCAAGATGGGGAGGTGGGTGTTTCGAGCGTTGGAAGGTCGATTGGGATGAGGATTTCGAGGTTGCGTTTGATTAAAAGGTGATGGATGAGGATTCGAGAGGTTTGGTGGTGTAGAAAGGTTGGTTGGGTAGGCTTTGGTTGGTGTAGGGAGACAGGGGGGTTGGGAGAGGTTGGAAGATAAGGTTGTCGCGACGAGTCAGCGTTGGCCTTGGTCTTGTAGGAGGAGGAGGTGGATTGGTCGGGTCGGAGTTGTTGGTAGACGTGTGTAGCGAGAGGTCTCTCAGCTTGCACTTGTCGAAGAAGGAGGGGGAGGAGGAGGAGTAGAGGTGGAGGGAGGTTTGGAAGAGAAGTAAGAGCGAGGGGAGGAGAGACGGGGGGAGGGGCTTCGTGGGTTGGTTGGATGGGTGGTAGGAGAGGGGGGAGGAGAGGGAACTAGGGTCGCGAGCGACTGATAGCATGGTAGAGAAGACAAGGAAGGCAAGAGTCAGTTCTCAGGGTGATACAGGAAGGAAGCAGGGAGGGAGGGAGTCAGAGAAGGAAGGAAGGGGGGAGAAGGCGACTTCCTTCCCCACTCGTCCTTCTCCTACTCGTATCTCTCTACTCACACAAGCGGTATCCAAAGTTCTGGGGGGAGGTCGGGTCGGGGGTGGGGGGGAAGAGGAAGGGGGGAAGCCCGTCTCTACTGCTCTTAAGTTCTAGGAAGGAGGGGTTGTGCTAGCTGGAGGAAAGAAGAGAAAAAGACAAGAGGCGCTTCTCTCCTTCTCTCTGAATCAAATGAAACGTTCAACTGCTCCTTTCTTGCACCTTTTCCTCTCACCACGCACATTTTTTTCATCAGGAGCGTTCCAGATCGTTTACAGATCTTGTCGCTGAAATATACTACAGCAGTAGAGCCGGGAAAGGAAGGAAACGGCCGACGACCGATTCGCTTCCTTCCCTCCTCGGGCCCTGGATGACCCGTCTTACCGCGATGGCGGGGAAGTTTTCCTGTCTCGTCGAGATTCCGAGCGATCTTCAAAGATAGACCCGCGCCTCTGATCGTAGAAACTAACAGTAGATATATAGATATAGCCTCCTCTCAGTTCTTGGTCCTGGCCTTCTCGGGATCCTCGAAAGTCGTGGTCTCCGAGTCCATGCCCTCGATCTTTCGATCCGTTCCAATCGCAACGATCTCTCCTTCGTTGTCGTCCATATCTCGGAAGAAGATGTAGATGAGGATGGCGGAAACGAAGCATGCTGCGGCCACTCCGACGAAGGGCCAAATCAAGTTGGGGCTGAGAGGAGAGGAGAAGAAGAAGAGAGCGTCAGTTCTTCGTGCGACGAAAGGGCTGGAGACGAAGCTCGTTGCCATTCGCCCTTCGTACTCAGGGCTCCGTCCGCCGAAGCAGACGCCCGAGACTAAGGAAGCTGGCAGGGAGTCTGCAGGAGAAGTTCGATCAAGAGGACTCACTCAGAGAAAGCGGGTGTGATGATGAGAGTGAGGGCAGCGGAGAGGGCACTCATGAAGAGGACGATCGCGAAGACCAGTCCCTTCATACGTTGAGGGGCACGAGTGTAAGATACTTCGTACATCGTGATGTTTATGAATACCTCAGCGACGGCGGGGATCTGCGACGAAAACGAAGGACGAAGACGGAAAGGGGATCAGAGGTGATTCTTGTGAACTTCAGTCGAGACGCGTAAACTCACGACGAAGAGAGGGACCTGGAGCCAGATTCGCAAGGGAGAGACGAGACCGTTGCATTCTGCGAGGTTTTAGAGAGGGATGAGGGAAAAGATGAGCTGTGGACTTGAGCGAGGCGCGAAGACGTCGAAACAGAAACGAAGAAAGAATGACGAACCATTGGCGTAGTATCCACAAGGAGACGACTGGTAGACCTTCCATTGAAGGATAGCCCCGTAGATCATTCCGCAGGTGGCAAGGAGGAACCCGAAGACGCTACAAGAAGAGAGGCAGGAGGGTTCAGCTCGACGCGCGACAGATCTCGAGATCGAAGAAGTCTAGTCGAAGCCGAGGGGGTTACTCACATTCGTCGAACAGGAGAGAAGTTGATCTTCCTAGATCGAAGGAAGGGATAGATACCGTAATTCACTGGAGAAAGGAATACCCCAGAAAGAGAGAGGAAAAGGTCAGCTCTCCGCCGGCGGTCTCGCTCGTTTCCTTCTTCGATCTTCAATCTCTCGTCTTTTCAAGCTTTGGGATCGAATTACGTACTGATGGGGATCGTAATTATCAAGCTCAGCGGGTTGAAATTGGAGAATAGATCGTCTTTGCAAAAGATAGACCGGTCGGTGCAAGAGAACGAGGAGAGAGGTCAGCGAGCCGCAAGCCGAAGGAAAGAAGGACGACCGACGCGATTTGACGACGCATCGACTCACTGGGAACTCCATCGGTGACCATAGCTCCTCCCATCGAGTTGATGATCGAATCAAGACCTCCTGCAGCCAAGTGGAAGATGGGAGCCCAGAGGAAAAGCTTGCAAGCCTGAGCGGTCCTTCGCAGCTCGTCCACGAAGTCGTCGTCCTGTTAAAGGAAGAGAGAGTTGCGACGTCTGATTAGCTCAAGATATCCCGAAGACGCCCCAAAGATCCAGCTTACCCAGTTGTACCAATCGGCTCCCTTGACATCGAGCTGACCACTCGCGGCGAGGTTGGTGGGTTTGGCGACGTTCCAGAAAGCGTCCTTTGCTTCGACTCCCCTGGCGAAGAACCTCTTCAGTCCAGCTCCCGAGAACACAGTTTGGATAACTGAGCGGAAATGAAGCGGGATGAGACAAGAGAGTCAGCGAAGGAAGAAAAAATGAGGAGCCGAAGACTTGAAAGAGGAAAGCGTTGAAAACGAGCGAACGCACCTTTCAAACCATCGAGCACGACCGATCCTTGAGGAGGAATGAAGATGAGTCGATGCCTGACATAGTAGAGGCAGAGGGGCATGATCATGTAGATGATTCCAGGAATCAACCAAGCTGAGGAAAAAAGAAGATGAGAAAACTGTCAGTGAAAGCCGCGTCGACTGTTTCGGGACGAGACGCGAAAGAAACTCACCGAGCCAGAATCCGATGAGCTTCTCGGCGTAAGAAGTGGCAATTTGGACGAAAGCTCCGACCTGCGATGAGGAGGAATCAGACAGAGTAGAGCGGCAAGAGTGAGCAAGAGGACTTGAAACCGCGTGGCATCGTCCTCTCTCCTTCTTCTCCACCACCGTCTCCTGCTAACCACGAAGAACTCACGTTGACCGACCAGTAGTAGACGAGAAGCATGCTCTGGATAGTGATTCCAGGATCGACGATCACTTTCTCTCCAGAGGGAAGAGTTTGGACTTCCTGTCTCTTGATGGGCGATTGGTCGGCGATCAGAGGAGCGATGCAAGCTTTGATGAATCTGGAGGAACAACGGAAGGTGTAAAACGGATAAGTAAGATCAGTGAGAGTCTCTGCGCGTTACTTGCAGCATCCTGCCGCTCGAGGTCTGCGAACGAAAGACGAAGAGGAGGAAACGATGACTTACCCGGTCGCGAAGGCCAGGATGATCACGGAGATGACGAAGGGAGCGATAGCATGTCCAGTAGCGATGACGGAAGGAATAGCGGCGATGACCAGGACAACGTGAGCGATGAAACCGACGCTGAAAGGAGAGAAAAAATCGAGAAGGAGGGAGTCGTCGCGTGAGCTCTCGATCTGAGCTGGATTTCGGTCTCGCTCGAAGGATACCAAACTCACAAGGTACCGACACAGATGGTCTTGAACTGAAAGAGAGAAGAGAGAGTCAAGTATCTGGTCAGTGAACTCGTCCTCGTCGGTTCAAACTCGGCCGTCGTCTTCGACTGACCTTCCCCCACTTCGTGTCCGCGATGATACCTCCAAGGATGGGTACGGTGTAGGCAAGGAACTAAAGAAGTCACGTGGGTCGAAGAAAGAAGAAGAAAAAGAGGAAAACCAAGGCAAAAACGGGAGGATAAGTTTGACGCGCGTCCGAGGTCCAATTCGAAGACCCAAGAGGAAGAGGAGAGAGAGAGATCGAGGAAGAGACGAACCTGGAAAGTTTTAGTGATACCAGTAGCAGTTTGAAGACCGAGTCCCAGAGCTCCAGGCGTGAACTGAGTACCAGGAGGAGTTGCACCGGCACCGTTGCCGCCAGGAGGGAGAGGTCGCTGTTTCGAGACGAGTTGAGAGTCAGTACGACGAGGTTCGCTGGAGCAAGCACGCGAAGGAGGAAGAAAGAGGAAAACGAACCTGAATGAAATTATTAAATAGACCGGAGCAGCCCTGCATGGGTTGGGTGGGAGTAGTACCAAGGACAAAATGGGAAATAAAGGTCGGTCTCGAAGTCTTCTCTCTCGGATCCTCGGAGAGAAAGAGAAGGATGCTCACGTAGTAGGAAGCCCTCTCAGCGAACTCAACGAGACAGATGATGAAAGCCGTCCAGGGAATATGAGCGGCGACGAGTCTGGCAAAGAAAGAACGAAGAGGAAGGGAGGGAAACAAAAGTCAGCCGTCGCGATCGAGCTGTGTTTTCGTTTCGTTTCATCCGCGTTTTCAAGACTAGACTACTGCACTCACCTGAGGGTCTTCCTCTCCTCCTCAGTAGGAGGTCTCCCATCCTCATCCCCAAACTCCTCCTCGGCGAGTCGAGTCGCACCGAAGGCAGTTCCCTTCTCGTTGATGGATGTTTTCTCGTCGATATCGGTCGAAAGAACTCCCTTCATGTCCTCTCCTCCATTGGCGGTCTCGTAGATGATCTGCTGGTTGGCTGATTCGAGGGAATATGTCAGTCAAGATGAAGAGTCAACCCATAGCTATAGGGAAAGAAAGAAGACTCACACATCGCGTTGTTTCTTGATCGTCGTTGAAGGAAGAAAGGTGAAAGGAAAGAGCTCGCTCTTCTCCTTCATCCCGCTCTCTTCTCTACACCCTTGGCATCAGACCTTATCGCGTGAGGAGGTGGGTTTCGCATGGCTCCTCTTTTTTGGACTTCCCAGATCGTCCAACGCCAACGCTTTTCAGACTAGCCGGGGCAAAGAAGGAGGAGAGGAGAGGACCTTGGCAAGTCAGAGCTGGAGAGTTAAAGGCTCGAAGGTCAACACGTCAATTTGAAGGTCATAAAGATGCGAGATTGGTCGGGGGTGAGCGAAGAGAGGGAGGACAGGTGGACAGGAAGACATCAAACGACGAGGATGTCGGCGGAGATGGTGAGAGGAAGGGGAAAGGGAAGAAGCGCTGGTCGGAAGGTCGGAAGGTTCGCAGAGGGCTGGATTGGAGAGCGAGCTGGTAGAGATTGGTACTCGGCGATAAGAAGATCTTGAATCTAGTGATGTAGAGGTCTCGAAGCCGTTTCCTGGAGTCGTCGTAGAGAGCTGGTGGACGTCGAAGGAAGGGAAGGAACGACCTCTCGAAAGTGAGCTTCAACTTGTCGATTCAGCCCAGATCAACCGCTCTCCCTCCCCTTTTTCTTCCGAGCTTCATGAACAGTGGATCCCGATAGAGCTAAGAATGTTTGTCCGTTGAAGGGTCGAAAAAATAGAAGCAGATCTTGATCAGGAGCACGAGCACGAGAAGAGAGGAAAGATGGATAAGTAGATCAGAGAAAAACAGTCGAAGGGAAAGAACGCCAGAGATATATGAGATATAGAAAGCAGCAAGCATCTAGAGGCAAAAATAGACGATAAGAAGAAGGAAGAGCAGAATATCTATACCAGGAAAGAGAACGGAAACCAGTCCGTAGCCCTACGAAAGAAGAAAGAAAGAAAGAAAGAAAGAAAGAAAGAAAGAAAGAAAGAAGGAAGGACGAAACGAGGGAAGGGAAGAAGAAAGGCTTCTGAAGCCTGGAAGAAGTGAGCGCGAACGAGTCCAGAACGATGAAGTGATTATGTAGAAGAGAAATCAAAGGAAAGAAGGAGAGAAGATAGGCTAACACGAGAGACGAGATGAGAACCCAAAAAGCTTTCGACGCGTCTTATTCGCACTTCTCATTCCCCTTGCAGACGACCTGTCCCAATCCATTCGCGAACGATCCCAAGGCCTCGAGGTTGTTGATGATAGCAGCAGGGGAGGAGGCGGAAGCGGTAGCGGAAGCAGCGGCTCCCTGGGCGAGACCACTGAGGGTTGAGGGAACGACGTTGTCGACCGACGAGGAGGAGGCGACGTAAGAGGAAGACTCGACCGTGGAGGAAGAGGTGGGAGCGACGTAGGAGGAGGTGGGAGCCACGTATTCCGAGGTGGAGGTGGTGGAGGTAGTGGGAGCGACCCAGGCCTGAGTGGTCGTGGTAGGAGCAACCCAGGCGGGGGTGGTCGTCGTGGGTTCGGGAGTCCAAGCGGGAGTGGTGGCTGAGGAAGGAGAAGAGGAGATGATCAGCTTCAAGGTTTTTCGGCGTCACTCGAAGGGAAGAGATGGACGAACTAGTAGGAGCGACCCAAGCAGCTTTGGTGGTGGTAGGGGGGGCTGTAGAAAGGGAGGGAAAGAGAGGAAGAGAATCGAGGTCAGCTTCGACTCCAGCAGGGAGAGAAGAGAAGATGAGATACTCACTCCAAGGAGCCGCAGTAGTGGTAGTAGGCTCGGAAGCTCCTCCTCCTCCATACCACCAGGATCCGTAGACTACAAAGATACGAGAACAAAAGCACGTCAGTTTTCGGAATCAAGAGCAAAGAAACGCGACCTTCGACGACGCCCAAAGAGCAGGCGAGCGAAACCTCCGGACTCACGAACTCCAAGACCTTGATCCGCGAAGAAATCGAACAACCCTTCACTCAAATCGAGACCTCCGTAAGGGCAAGTCGGGCACTCGTCCTGAATGGTAGCCTGAGTGGTCTTTCCTCCGTAGGTGATGGTGATGGTCGATCCACAGAGAGGGTTGGGGTACGAGCTTCCACCGGCGTTGAGCTGGTCCGAGTTGAGAGCGACGGTGTACTCGGAGTTGGGGTGGTAGATTCCACAGGCACCGAGTCCGACTGGGAAGAGCGGGAAGGGAAGGGAGGAGGAGAGGAGAGGAGAACGTGGTCAGCTCGAAAATGCTTTGCTTTGGAGAGCGATTGACGGAGAGAGACGAAGATCGCTTGGATGGTTTCGGACATCGAGGACGGAGAAGGAGCTCATATCCTCCAGTATCTCTGTGCCTGCTGACCCCTGGGACGACCAGAAATATCGCAGCGAAAACGGGCACGTCCTCCCTTTGAGCTCGACTCTCCTCGTCCCCCTTCCCTCCTGCTCTGCTGCTTTTCGCTTCTCCTCCATCCCCACCTCCGTCGATCTAATCCTCTCAACCGTCCCTTCCCTCTAAACGAACGATAATCCGAAAGAAAAGAAACTCACCCGAAGTGCTGCAGAGGAGAAAAGAAGAGAGAGAGAGAGAGAGAGAGAGAGAGCGAAAGAACAAAACCGTCCATCAGCCCTGTCCTCGACCTTTCTTCTTCGCCCTTCACTCCTCCCCTCAACGCCCATCTCGCCCACCAACCACCACGATCCGCAAAAAGTCGCATCTCACTCACTCATAGAACGTAAACCTAGCATTACTAGCTCCAGCGTTCCCCCTCTTCGCAACATCAACGTCCTCCGTCGAGATCGAGGTCGAGTTGACCGGCGCCGCGACACCTGCCCTGTGCGCTCCTCTCGCGGCTCGTTGATGGTGGCCATCGTGGCCTGAAGCTGCGGAAGCGAGGAGAGGAGAGGCAGCGAGGAGGAGGAGGGTGGTGAGGGAGGTGGTAGGGATCATTGTGGACGAAGGGAGGATGGGACGAAGGGAGGGAAGGAGCGCTAGCTTGAGTTGAAGAGCGGGGGGGTTTCCTTGGGTGGTGGGTGTAGGATGTGTAAAAAGAGAGTGGGTCTAGGTTTGGATGGCCGAGGTGAGGCGAGTGTGTGTGTCGAAGGAGCTGGTGAAGGAGAAGAGAAGGGAGAAGAGAGAGAGAGAGAGAGAGAGAGTCGAGGTTGGAAGGGAAAAGAGGTCGATCGTCGCGAACTTGTTGATTCTCAAGTTATTTGCGGAACAACAAACTTTTCCTTCCCTTTTCTCACTAATTTTTTCGTGTCTGGTTAGGAGTCAAGAGCAGAGTTGGAGGTTGACAGTTTGAGGTGGGTTTTTCAACCGTCTAAATCGAGCCAGGGAAAGAGAAGGGAAGAGTTGGGAGAACGACGTCGTCTTGGGCTCGCGTCTTCGACGCCGATTTTCCAGCGTCTAGCGGCTGTCATATAGCAGAGTGCTACACCTAAGGGAAGATTCAGGATCTAGGGTACTACTCTTGGTTTGCCGGACGAAAGCCTAAACAGCGAGTCAGTAGAAGTCGACGAGCCGCGCTCTCGACGCGTCTCTCCTCTCAACCACTCCCGTCCCTCTCTCTCACAAAGGATTTTTCCTTTTCGAACCCACCACCCACACCAAAGGAGGCCCTCTCTCTCTCTCTCTCTCTCTCTCTCTCTCTCCAAGCTCAACCAACACACATCCATCAAACCGTCCACTCTATCCCTCTCCATCTCTCTAAGCGACCACCTCCTTCTCCTTCTTACTCTTCTTAACCTTCTTAACCTTCTCCCCAGCCCCTTCCCCACCCTCCACAGCAGCAGCCTTCCTCTTCTTCGTCTTCTCTCCCTTCTTCCCCCCCTCAGCAGCAGCAAGAACAGAAGCTTCCACCTCCTCCATCGACACGTCCGCCTCCTCCCCTCCCTCCTCGGGGACGACGACGGGCACAGCGTCGAACCCATAATCGTACCCGAAAGGTTTGTTCCTGAACTGGAGTTTGTCGACGGGTTGGACGCGAGGCGGTTTGACGGGGGGGACGTAGCGGGAGAGGGGGTTGGTTGTGGTTGGTTGGATGGGAGGGAGAGGGGAGAGGATGAGGTGGGTTGTTGGGGATCGGGGGGCTGTAGAAAACAATGAGAACAAGGAGTCAGCGTTCAAGCTCGGGAGTTGAGTTGTGTTGGAAGAGAAAAGAAGAAGAAGAAGAAGAAGAAGAAGGAGGAGAAGAAGGAGGTTGGTTGTGGAGGGAAACGCGACCGACCGACTCACCAAGGAAATACCCTCCCTTCGCCTTACTCGGCAGCAAAGGTTTCAACGAACTGAGTTCCTCTGCCGCTTCGGCTGATTCGACGGATCTGAGGGTGTAGTCGTGAGTTTTGGTGGACAGGGATCCTGTGGTTGTTCGCGTTGAAGGAGAGGAAGTAGAAGACGAGGAGGAGGTGGAAGTGGAAACGGTGAGGTTGGAGAGGTGACGGGGTTTGAGCTGCGAAACGAAACGAACAAACGAGGAGGAAGAGATAGGTTTAGCTTTGAGCGAGCTGGGCTGAGAAGGAGGGGGTGAGGAGAGGAGGGGAGGTGGTCGAAATAGTCTACTCACGGAATCTGGAACTCGAATGACCCAGAGTTCGAGATTGGGGTTGTTGGCGAGTCGATCGTAATCGAATGGGGAGGCGGATTGGGTGATGGTGAGAGGGAGCATGTTGGAAGGGGGTTTGTATTGCCTGGAAGAAGAAAAGAAAGGAAAAGAAGGGAGGAAGGGAGGGAAGGTGAGCTCGCTGGAAAAAGTGGTGAGCTCCTTCCTTCGAGACTGGGACTCACAGATCTTTCGACACCTTGATCACAGCGGGTCGAGAAGCAGATTTAGTTCCCGCAGTCACCTCATCTTCATCATCGTCGTCTGAAGAGGAAGAGTCTGAGCTCTCTTCTTCGTCTGAAGAAATGGTCGCTTTGGATTTCCCTTTGCCCTTGTCAACGACGGCAGCAGCAGCAGCGGCCTTCTTCTTGGAGGACACCTTCTTGGCTGTGGTGGTAGATCGGGGAGCGTCGATTTTGGAGGAGGAGTCCGAGTCGGAACCTGAAGAGGACGCCATCGTAGGAGAAAGAAAGAGGAGAGGAGAGGAGAGGAAGGGAGTTGGAGGTGAACTTGAGGTTGGGGGGGTCAGCCAAAAGATTTCCTAATCGATTTCGCCAAAGTCAACGAGCCGAATCCTAATCAGTCTTGAATTCCCCAAACCGCGACCTTCTGCCCTCTCTCTCCCTCCCTCCTCTTCTCCTTCCTCCGCCTTCCTTCCTCGTAGAACGATGTCTGATTTGGCGTCTGCTGCGCACGAGCAGGACATGGATCCTGAAGCTCAACAAGACACGGAAGACGTCGAGGGTTACGGTAAGTCGGTCGAAAGGAATCCCATCCTCCTCCTCCCTCGCCCTTCCTCCTCCTTCCTCCTCTCAGCTTCTGACAGGCCTCTCTCTATCCTTCTCGCAGCTTCCTCTTCCCCACCCAGCTCAACCCAGACATCTACGCTTACATGGATAGTGAGTACATGCTCTTGAGCTCTTCTTTGGCTTTCGAACAAGCGTGGTAGAGGAGGGACGAGGAAAACGAGGAAGGGATCTCTTGAGCTGACCATCCCTTCCTCCTTCTTCGTCGTCTCTCTCCTTCCCAGACATGGTTCACCTCTCTGCCCGGTCACGAATACTTCTGCGAGGTAGCAGAGGAGTTTATCGAGGACGACTTCAACCTCACAGGTCAGTCTCATTCTTCATTCATCTTCTCGTCCTTCCTCCACCTCCTCTCTCTCCCTCTCTCTCTCTTCTCTCCCTTCTCCTGGGCTCCGCCGCTCAACGAGAAGAAAGAGAGTTGGCTGAGGGAGATGGCGCATACATCTATCCTTCCCGAACACAGACTGACGGATCCTTCTCTCTCTTCGATTGTCTCCAGGTCTCCAAACGATGGTCCCGTTCTGGAAGGAGGCTCTCGAGATGGTTTTGGACGTTGAGCCGGGTTCGTCGCTCTCTTCCTTCCCCTTCCTCGCTTCAACTCCCTCGGAGCTCACTCTGACCTCGCGCATATACACCCTACTACAGAGGACGAATCCAACCGGATTCCAGACGCTTCCATCGTCGAGACCTCGGCAGAGCTCCTCTACGGACTCGTCCATCAACGGTACATCTTGACACGACAGGGACTTCAAGCTATGGTTCGTCCTCCTTCTTCTTTCTCCCCTCTCTCTCCTCGTCCAAGAGCTCAAGCTGATCTAGGTACGCCCTCGTGTTTGCTGTTTTTGATCTTGCAGGTGAACAAGACCTTTGGAGCCTGCCCTCGAGTCTACTGCCACGCGACGGCGGTCATCCCTTGTGGACGATCAGATCAGCCCGGACTCGACACCGTCAAGCTCTACTGCCCCAACTGTGGAGACATCTACTCTCCTCCAAGCAGTCGGTTCCAAGGCGTAGATGGTTCGTCTCTTCTCTCTCTCTCTCTCTCTCTCCAAGCTTCGTCGGTCGAGCTGACCTCCCTCCTTCCCTTTCCCTCCTCGTTCGTTCGTTCGTTCCCAGGGGCCTTCTTCGGAACCACCTTCCCCCACCTCTTCTACCAAACCTACCGAGAACTCTTCCCCGCTCCCTTCTACTCAGCACCTTCCTCCCTCCCCCCTCCCCCAACCACCACCCCCGCCCTCCAACCGCTGCTTCCTCCTCCCAACAACAACCTCCCAACTCCTCCTCTTCCTCCTCTTCCTCTCCCGTCGGACTCCCCTCCAACACCAACTCCAACTCCAACACCCCCACCACCACCTCCGCACCCGCCTCCACTTCCACCACCAACGTCCCAGCCTTCCGGAACCCTGATCCTCACGGCGGGCAGAAACAGGCGTACGGAGAGGTGTACAGTAAGAAGATCTATGGGTTCAAGGTTAGCGAGAGGGCTAGGAGTGGACCTAGGATGATGTGGTTGAGGGAACGACCGAAGGCTTTGGAGGAGTTGGATAGGGTTGATTGGAGGGGGAGGTGGGTTGGGGAGGAGGAGGAAGGGGGAGACGCGAGGGAGGGGGGAGAGGGTGGGAATGGGGAGAAGGGAGATTTGTTTGAAGGAGTGGCTGGGGGACAGGATGAGGAGGTGGAAGGGGAGGAGAGTGAGGAGGAGGAGGAAGAGGAGGAGGAGAAACGTGAGTCCACCCAATCGTTCAACAACTCTGGATAAAGAGGGAGAGTTCGTCGCGACAACTCTGACCTCCTTTCCTCTTCCCTTTTCGTCTACATACAGCCTCAGCATCAACTCCCGCCGCCTCCACCGCTACAGCTACAGCTACTACGACCTCCTCAGCGCCGACACCTTCACCGCGTCGTTGAACTCTCTCTCGCCCTCACATCTCTCTTCATTCGTCTGTTTTCCTTTTTGGGCTCGCTTGGGTTGCTTTCTCTTTTCTCTCTTTCTTCGCGATTTACGTATCTAAATTTCTCTTCTTCTTCTCTTCTCCTTTCTACCTTCTACTACTCCTTGCAATCCACCTACCTACACGCTTTTTGCTTCTTTTTGAGGGTCTGAGAAATGTATCTATCGAACGCTCGAGGGAACGGAGGAACGGAGGGATGAAAGGAGGGGAGAGAGAGAGAGAGAGAGAGGAGAGACAAAGAGAGAAAATCTTTCGAATAGAGACGAGACGACACGAACGATTGGTCCAAAAAAAAGCAACAACAAATAGATATCTACGAAGAAAAAAAAAAAAAAAAAAAAAAAAAAGGCCGTCGGCGAAAGGCGTGACTTCAAAACCGTGAGCTCGGTCTCGACCTCCCTTCCTTCCTTCCCTCCCTCTTCCCTCCCCCCCAACTCACCACCCTCCCCCCCTTCCACTCCCAAAATGGTCTCCCTCCTCGCCTCCGTAGCGCAATGTTCCACCTCCTCCTACTCTCTCCCTTCCACCCTCCAAAAGCTAGAAAAGCTCGTCAAACTAGCCAAAGAAAGAGATGGATCCCAGCTCGTGGTGTTTCCCGAGGCTTTCATTGGAGGTGAGCATGAATCTACGCGCTTAAGTTTGGGAGTCTGAATGCTTTTGCTGATATTAGGAACAACGAATGAATGATAGGGTACCCGAAACATAGCACTTTTGGAGCTCCGGTGGGAAGTAGGACGGAGGAGGGGAGGGAGGAGTTCCTGAACTATCATAAAGGTTCGTTTCTTTTTCCCTTCAACCTCCCTTCCCAACACTACTCTCGCTCTCGATGTTACCACCAAACGCTTTCCTTGTACCTCTCTATCCCGACCTCGGAGAAGAGAAAAACTGACCTCTGTCTCTCTGTCTCTCTCCTCGTCCGTTCCGTCCCCAGGAGCCATCTCCATCCCCTCTCCTTCCACGGACAAAATCGCCTCCATCTCCCGAGAGTACAACGTTTTCCTGGTGGTGGGGATTATAGAGAAGGACGGAGGGACTCTTTATTGTTCGGTGGGTTTCTTTGAGCCGGGGAGGGGGTTGGTTTATAAGAGGAGGAAGGTGAGCAGACACCTTCACGTTGGTCGAAACGAGCGCTCTGCGTTGAGAGAGTTCTTCTTCGTCTTGTTTGTTGTTTCTCGAAAAGAGCTGACATCTCGTGTGTTTGTTGGTTCGACGTGTGTGTGTATAGTTGATGCCCACAGGAGCTGAACGTTTGATCTGGGGGTTTGGAGATGAGAAGACTTTGGAGGTGGTCAAAGCTGAGTTCGACGTTTCGACGACTTCGACGGACGAGTCGTCGAAAAAGGAGGAGGTTGAGGGACCTGTTTCGGCAGTGCTGTCGGGGACGATTTGTTGGGAGAACTATATGGTGAGTTGAACAAAAACTACACTCCTAATCTCCTCGTGTTGAGAACCTGAGACGCGTTCGCTTCTCTTTCGTGGCTGAGATTGTCTTTTTTCGATTTTTTGGGGCGTTTCTTTCGTGTGCAGCCTCTACTCCGAAACCATTGGTACCAGCAAGGAGTTCAGATCTATTGCGCTCCTACTGTGGACGCTCGAGAGAGTTGGGAGTCGACCATGAGGCACATTGCACAGGAGGGAAGATGTTTCGTTCTTTCGGCTTGTCAAGTGAGTTTTTCTTTCTCTCTCTCTCTCTCTCCGGACTTGTAGGGAAACTGATCTCGATTCATCCCTTGTTCTTGTCCCAGTTTGCTCAGCAGAAGGTGAGTCGCCCGCTTCGTATTATACCCTTCCTTCCTTTCGTTCGTCGTCGTCGACTGACTGAAAACAACGCGTCTCGTTCTCCTCTTCCTCTTCCTCTCTCTTTCTTCGCCTTCGCAGGACTACCCCCCCTCCCAACCCATCGGTCCAACCGAGACTCGCGATCCAGAAGGGATCATGATCGGTGGGGGATCCATGATCGTCGGTCCTCTGGGACAGGTTCTCGCTGGTCCTCTGAGAGGAGAGGAAGGGTCAGCTTCTTTTCTTTCTCCCCCTTGCTCTCTCTTCTCTCTCTCTTTCGCTCGCTCGCTCGCTCGCTCTTCTGCTTCTGGTTGAGAGTTCAAGTTTGGTTTGGAGAGCTGAACCTCTCTCACGTTTTCCTTCTCGACTCGACTCGACACAAACAGGATCCTCACTGCTAAGCTCGATCTAGACGATATCGTTCGAGGGAAGTACGATTTGGATGTTGTGGGACATTACGCGAGGAACGATATTTTCCAGTTTGGGGTGAAGGGGTTTTGAGAGGTAGATACTAGACTAGTCATTCGACGTATGAAAAAGCCCTTTTTATTCTTCTACCGCCCAGCTCCCAGCCGACAAAGAGAAACTGCTTAATTCTGAGTTGAGACGCCTTCCTTCCTTCCTTCCACTACGAGTACCCTCTCCTTCTCTCTCCTTTTCCTGATCAACCCCAAGCGGTCCAAACGATGATATAAACCATCCACTCAAGAAGAGTTTTAAAAAAGCTATCAAGACTCTAAGACCCCTCGTACTCTCCCTCGTACCCCTCGTCGTCGCCATGCTGCCACGATTCCTGCCAGTCGTATCCCCGAGATCGACCTCCTCCTCCTCCCGTGCAAGCTGTACGAGCTCTCTTCTTCGAGGGAGAGTGAGGTCTGTCGGAGTTGACGCCATCGCGTCAGCGTGCCAAAAGGTGGGGAAAGAAGGTAGAATCAGAGCCTGGGAGTTTTTACGTTACGTTTCGTTTCGTCGCGTCGGTTGAGAGAGAAGGAGAGAAGAGAGAGAGAGAGAAAGAGAGACGAACACGGGGTTGGCAGCTCGGGTTTCAGCTGCTTTGGCTTGCGAGACTCGTTCTTGGCACTGCGGGAAGAGGGGATAGGAAAACGAGAAGAAAGGAGAGGGAGAGGCTGAGTTGAATGAACGAAGGAAGGAATTGAGGAAAAAGGGCGAGAGAAGGAAACGAAACGAAACGAACAGATGAGCTTTGAGACCAGCGGGACCTCCTCTCGCTCGAAGAGCAAGAGTATCGACGGCGGCCTTGATGTAGCTGCATGAAGGGAAGAAAGGAAGAAGCAAGGGAAGAATCAGCGACGAAACGAAAGATCAGAGAGGATTGAACGCGACTCACTGATGTGCAGTCATTTTCGCTCCGTTGGGGGCTCGATACGCGACCGGCGTGAACTTGAGGGCGAGGAGATCGGATTTCGAAACGGAGAAGAGCTTGGTGGCGTCCTGGTATGGTATGGGAAAAAGGAAGAGAGGAGAGAAGTCAGGTCGCCTCCGTCGCGAATCGAAACAAATGAAAGTCGCGAAAGGGAACGAACCGTCTGAGTGATCTTGATCCCATTGACGAATCTGACGACTGCATCTCTCCATTCGGAACTCCAGGGGTCTCGAACGGCGGGAAGTTCACTGGAAGAACGAGTGATGAGCGACGACGAGAGCTTGAAGAGATGGAATTCGTTGACCCGTGTGAAGAACTCACCCAGCTTTCGATGGCGAAGCAGGAACCAATGCATTGCCAGCAGCTACCCACTCTTCCGTCTTGACTCCCCAACCTGCACTCTTCTCAGCTTCAGTTCGATCTGTGGTGAAGATCCAACTCGCAAAGCTCCTCATGTTCGCCTCCTTCTTCCAACGGGTCTCCTCCGCGGAAGAGAACATGCCCGTCGTTGGGTTGGGAAGGTACTTGTAACCGATGGTGACCGAAGGAGCTGTAGTCAAGGCTATGTTCTCGAGGGATTGGAGCAGAACCTAGAGAGGAAGAAGAAGCCCGCTATCAGCGAAACATCCGACGACCGCAGATCAGTCCATCAGCCCAAGGAAAGAGAGACTGGGTCGTCTACTCGCATGCCAGACTTGATCCGTATAGCACGACCTGATCCAGCGGCATGTCGAGGCAAGAGCGAGATGATCTCGTAGACAGAGGTCTGAGTCGAGGTTGAAGATCCTGAGACGAAAGAAGAGAGGAATGAGACGACGGTCAGCTCGTTGCTTCCTTCCCTCTTTCACCAGCAAAGCAAGTCTCACCTATCGAAAACGTCCATGTTGAGACTCATGATACTCGCTCCCTTGCCGAGGGCCAGATCCTTCCAAGCGTGATCCTTGCGTTTGGGAGGGACGTACTTCTTCTTGGGAGAAGGAGGTGGGGAGGGCTGAGCTTCGACCGGGAGTTTGGATGGCGAGAGGTTGACGAGGGAAGGGTTAGGGATAGCAGGGGCGTAAGCTTGACCAGGAACAAAGACGGCTGCGGTAGCTGAGAGGGAAGAAGTGCTGGCCAGAGGGAAGGAGGAGGAAGCGGCGGGTGCGACCTCGCGGGAGGAGGAAGCGGGAGGGAGACGGTTGTGGTTGCTGTTTCGGCTGTATGCGCAGAGGGAAGGACTTCTTAACTGGGAAGATTGAGTTGTTGAGGAGGTGGGAGGATGGCTTGAGCTTCAGCTGCAGCTTTAGCCGTACCGATTCTGGTAGAGCGACGCATGGCGAGTGACCGTTTGAAGGTAGAAGGAAGTCGAATGTCGTTGAGCTTCCCTCCCTCTCCAGCTTCCCTCAACCACCATCAACTCAGTTCCTCGACCCAAACAAAGCACTACTCTCTCCTCCTTCTTCTACCCTCCCATAGCCTTCGACCCATCTACCAGTCATGTCCTCCGGAGCCGTCCCTCGAACACCTCCCAACCTCTCCTCCCCTCTCCACACCTTCCTCCATCTCTCCCTCCCTCCCTCATCCTCACCTTCCTTCCAACCTCCCTCTTCAGCCATCATTACCTCTCGCTCCTCGATCCCCATCACCTACGTCTCACCAGTGGGAGAACTACCGGACGAGCACCTCTTCTCGGTCGAGGTCGCAAGTGGAAGTCCAGAATGGGAGAGGATCAAGGACGAGGTCTTCGCCGCCGTCGAGGCTGCTGCAGGAGGGAAGGGAGGCAAGGTCGAGGTACTCGGGGAGAAGAAGCAGAGGGTGAAGAGGGGAGGAGAGTTCTGAGCTGGGCTTCGATATAATCTCTGAGGAGAGAGAAGAAGGAGGCGAGGGAAGGGAGGGAGGATGCGATGACGACTTTGACGACACTTTTCTACAGGCTGGAGATGCCTTCGCTCGATTAACACACGTCAGTAGCTACTACAAGCTGAAAGAGAGCTGGTTGCTTTGCTGTAGAGGAGCTGAATCTTTCTGCGAACGCAGAAGGAGGCGGTCGTCGCGAGCAAGTCATCTCTATTTCCTATCCCCGTCGTAGAACAGCCTGACGGCTCCATAGCGAACAAAAAAGGCCAAAAGAGATCCAGCGATCTGAGCGCGAGAGAGTGAAGAAGTCCAAGATGAGCTCGACGAAGAAAGAGAGCAGGAGAGAGAGCTTGAACGGACCTGAATCGCGATCACGACCTTTGTGAGAACGTCCTCTCGCATCGATCCCAGGTGAACGAGGAGGAAGCTGAGAAGGAGATATGAGAACAAAGGTCAGTTACGAGACTACTAGAAAGACTGAGGTCGATAAGACTCACTTCAGGATTGTAAGGTTCGTCGAACTCCGTATCCGACCCCGACCGCTCGATGAGAGGACTCCCTCCTTCGCCGTCTCTCGCTCCAACTTGACGAGCCGAAGAGCCGAGAAGACCTCAAGCGATAGCACCGTCCGGAAAGGAGGTGGTGGTGCTGGTGAGGGAGGGAACACGACCCTCGAGGGGTTGAGAAGTCCGGTCGACTCGTCGAGTCTGGAACGCGACGAAGGGAAAGCGAGGGAACAGTCAGTCCGACGTCCAGGTCCTGTGCGAGAGAAGGAAAGAAGACACTCACTTTGGCAGCCGATGTCGAGGGCAGTTCACGAGACCGAAAAGCTGAGGACAGCTGAGGATGAAGTTGAAGATTTGAGGGATGAAAAAGAGGAGGAGAGTTTTGGGGAAGTGGGAGAGGATGGCGACGCAGGAGAAGGTCATGCCCGTGAAGTAACAGAAAGTGTCTCCTGGGAAGGTCCTAGACGGATACCTGTTCGAGCAGAGCACACAGAGAAAGACGTCAGTACGAGCGGTCGATGTCGAAAGGGAGAAAGACGCGTCGAAGAAGAGAGAAGCTCCTCACCAGTTGTGATAAAGCAAGCCAGCGCAAACTCCGACGAGAGGAAGCATAAAGTAGAGACTGAGGAGATGCCTCCTGACCATCTCCTCTCCGCCTATCACTCCGAGCAAGCTCATTCCTCGGTGCTCCCAGATCTCGCCAAGGTAAGGAAGGTCGATTCGAGGGAGGGGGAGGTAGAGGAGATCGTTCGCGACGACCGACAGGGCGATGATGAGGGATTGGGAAACTTCAATTCCGTTGATTCCGGCCAGGATGTTGATGGAGTTGGTCGAGAAGGTGGAGAGGAGGGACATGTAGACGTAGTAGAGGGGTCCTGTTCGAACGTGAGGTGACGAGAGTTCAGTTCGACCTTTCTCTACAAAGATGCTCTGGATGCGGCCTCACCTAGTTCGACCACAGTGCCAAACACTCCTCGAAGACCTTTGGGCATGACGACGGCGGTGAGACCTCCTTGAGCGTAGTAGACGAGCAGAAGGGGGATGGAAGCGACGATGGGGATGGGGAGTTTGTGTCGCCAGCGGATATCGAAGACGTCGTCCAAGAATCCGAGGAGAGTTGCAGTGAGGAGTGAAAGGAGGGCCGAGAGGTACAGAGTCAACTGAAAGAAAAAAGCGACGAGATCATCAGCTGGGTCTCGAGGGCTGAAGATGGGAAGGGGAGGAGAGATCGAGCTGGGCTGAAGGAAACGAACCTCCTCATGAGGAAAGGGTCCAGTTTTCGCTGGCCCGACAGCGGAGGGTACCGTGAAAGGATAAGGGATGAAGAGCATCAGGAGAAGGATGTAGATGGCAGCTATCGGGAGTCCCATCGACTCTGGGCTAGATCAACAGCAACAAACGAAGGGAAGGAAGGAGAGATGGGTTTGGTGAGCTCGAGCTTTCCTTCCCTCCCACCCTTGACCTTCTCAAACTCACACGAACGCTCCCCCAACCTTCAGTAGATCCCTTCCCTTGAACCCCTTGGCGACGAAAGCGGGTCCGAGAGCTGGAACGACGTAGAGACTGGCGAGGAAGGCGAGGAGGGAGAAACCGAAGGAGGCTTCGAGAGCTGGGAGGGAGTGAGGATTAGTCGAGAGGAGAGGGTGGACGATGAGGGAGAGGGACAGAGGGAGGAGGACGGCTGGGAGATAGGAGGGTAAGGGGCGTGGTAAGAGCGGTCGAGGCGCTGGGGTGGCCATCTTCAGGGATGCTGGCTGTTACAGTAAGAGAGGAAGGTGAGGAGGTGAGCTTGAAGTGCTGCTGGCAATTTAGAATCTCAGCCACCGTGGCCGAAGCAGCATGAGCGAGAAAATTTCAGAACTCAGATCTAGGAGAGGGTTTAAGTTTCATCAGCCCGTCTGTGGATCCTTTATGAATGGCTCTCACTGTTGTCAAAAATTCCGCCTGTTCTATCGATTCCGCGACGTCGCTCGCGCTTTCTACCTCTCCTCGCAGGAAGGAATCCTCTGGCTTCAGTGGAAGTGTGTTTTCCAAGAAGAACTTCATCGACAACACGCAAGGTGTCTAGGCGTGTGTAGTGAAATCTCCGAGAAGAGGATCCAGCTCCCGCTCCTTGTTTCGACGCGTCGCTTTCCCTGTCGACTTGCGACGATTTGAACGAGAAGGGTGAGTGTAGATCAGAAACGGAGTGAGCAGGTGTGTATTTAGATACGATGAAGTGGGCGAGACTGGTGCAAAAGAAGCAGGCGAGAACGAAGAAGCTACAGAGTGTGGCAAGAACGAAGAAAGAGGTCGATCAAGAACGACAGGGAGACAGAGCTGGCCGAAGCTGCAACAAAGAAGAGGGTAAAACTGGACGGGACAGGGTACGATGGGACGGAACTAGAAAAGGGAAAAGACAGTGGAAGGAAAAACAAAAACAGGTGCAGCAAGAAAGCGAGGAAACAAACAAAGGTTGAAAGCAAACTAGGACGAAAACGAGAACGAAGCAAAAGAGGATTAACGCCGAGGGCAAGAATTAGATGGGTTGGACTAAGAGTGTGTTTAGTGGGCATTTAGCTTTTAGAAGTCGGAGGCAACGAAGTCGAGAGAAGCGGAGCATCCACTTCCGAACTGAGCCTCCCACCCTTCGACGTCCGACGTGTCGCCCCGTTCCTCCCTCTTCGTCCTCTCGGTTTCCCTTCCCACTGAAGCCTCCAGACCCGACTCCCACCGACGCACCTCTCCACCTTCGACCATCTCCCACTTCGTTCCAGCGTGGAGATCACGGTAGCCGGACTGCATCGCTCCTCGCGAGGGGAGAAGAGGAAGCGCGTCCGACGAGGAGGTGACGGTGTTGAGAACGAGGTTGGGCGAGTAGTAGGACTGAAGGTATCTCGAGAAGGCTTCGTTGGCGAACCGAGGGGAGGAGAAGGTAGTGATGACAATTTTAGTTCGACGAAGGGAGGGAGGGAGGGAGTGATGCAGGTGAAGGGCGTTTAGCAGGGCGACAGGACCGGCTGGAGAGAGAGGTACGGGCAAAGCGGAGGAGAAGACAGAGAGTCAGTTCTCTGGTAAAGTGATGGCCACCAAAAGGCGCAAACCTATCTTCCGATGAAGCGAGAAACCGTTTTAAAGAGGGAATGTGAGATTCTCGGGAAGACGGTGAGACTCACCGATGCCTGAGCCGAGAATCTCAATCGACTTCTCCTCCCCTCCTTGAATTTTCGTCAAACTTGTTTGAAGGAGGGAGAAGACACCTGAAGCCTCTGCTTCGAAGATATCTCGAACGTAGCGCATGACGAGAACGTCCTCGGGGACGTTGGGGAGGAGGGAGGATTGAAGGGGGACGAGGTCGGTCTTGGAGGAGTGGGAGGAGAGGAGGGCGACGGCGGAGGAGGTGGATCGTAGAGGAGAGGGCTGGATGTAGGTTGTTGCGTGTCTTGTTTTCGACGATGAAGAGGATGGAGAGGAGGATGAGGGTTGGAGGATGGTAGGGTTGGAAGAGCATTGGTAGAGGGCGCTGGAAGAAAGGGAGGAGAGGAGGAAGGTCAGCGGAGAGGTTGAGCTCGAGCTCAACATGGGGATGATCTTCCTCGACGAGCAGCACTCACGTTAGACGAGCCAGCGCAGAGATATGGAACCCATCACGAGTCGTAGATGCTTCCAGTGTCGGATCGAGTTGAAAGAGTGCCTGAGGCTTCAAGGGAAAGGAGGCAACGAGGGTAGAAGCCAGGAGAGGGAGGAGAAGGGAGGACCACGACGACATGGAGGAGAGCATCTTCCGTTTGCCCGGTGGGAGGAGGAAGGAGTGGGGGGAAAGGAAGAGAGTCGAGAAGGGATGAGTGCTCTTATTTGGGAACTAAAGGAAAGTATGGATGGTGGTTGGAGGTCGATTTCGTTCCTGGGTGTATGTGAAAGAAAAGGGAGAGGAAGCCAGCCTCCCGTCCTCCCGTCGTCCCTTCTCCCCGCTCCCTTCTCTCTCTCGATCACCACTCAAGGCAGGTTTCAAGCGATGAGATAGTCCGACGATTGAAAGAAAACTGCTCGGCGATGATCGGAAAAAGGAAGGAAGAGTGAGACCCCAAACGACGTAGAGGATGGTGAGGCGGTAGAGAACGTCTGCACCAGCCGAGGAAGAAGGGGTGAGCTCGACGCGTCGTCCCTCGATTGAACACGAGAAAAAATTCCGAGGTTCAAAAAGAAGGGGACAAGCTATCTCGGCTCTCTATGGATACCCTCTCAAGAAGCGTCCGAAAATGGAAAAGTTCCACGAAAAGGCGGTTTTGCAGCCGAGAGACAGTCCGTCGGAAACTCTGCGATTCGAGATCCCTCCCATCGACCATCCCGATCCTCAAGACATGTTTGAATGAACCCTCCACTTCTTCCTCTACCCCATCAACTGGCCTCCCTCGTCATCCAAACGCACCTCGCTCTCCCTTCCTCCCATCGTCCAGCTCTTCGCACAAACGGGGTTCGAGAATGGACGCCTCTCGCTGGAATCGCTCTCTCTCGATCATCAGCCTCGCAAATCCTCCTGATCTCTCTCGGTGCTGGGAGTAAGGTGCTACCCAAGTCCAAAAAGTCGATGTGTGGAGATCTCGTCAACGATCTTCATGCTGAGGTTCTGGCGGCGAGAGGAGCGAGGAGGTGGTTGGCGGAGGAGGTTGGGAGGTGCTTGAATTCTGCTGCTTCTTCGACAGAGAACGTAGGAGAGACGTGGGGGTCGGATTGGATTGAGCTTGGAGATGGGCTGGATGGAAAGTCGAGGAAGTGGAAGCTGAAGGAGGGAGTAGAGATGGTGATGTACGTTTCGACGTTGCCTTGTGAGCTCGACCTTTCCTTCCTTCCTTTCAAGCTCGTCGAAATACGACTAAATGCTTCCTGTTTTCCTCCCTCGTTTTCTCTTCAGGCGGTGACGCATCTACCCTCCATCTCGCAAAGCTTCAAGAAGCTCAAGATCCAGCCATGGCAGCTCTCAAGAGCACTTCAGCTCCCACCTTCTTCGTTCCAGGTTCGCTCGCTCGAGGTCGAGACGGATATCTTAACTTTGGAGCTTGTAGGACGAAGCCAGGTCAGTCTCGCTCTCATCTTTCGTTCCTTCTCACCTCTCTCAAAGATGGCATTGGCTTTCTCCCGTCTTTCTATCAACAGGTCGAGCCGACTCTCCTCCTACAACCTCGATGAGCTGCTCGGACAAAATCGCGTCGTGGACTCTACTCGGCATGCAGGGAGCTCTCCTCTCGACTCTCTTTGAGCCCGTCTTCATCTCCTCGCTCGTCGTTGGAGAGATCGAGGCTTGCGTAGAGTTTCTTGGTGGGAAGGAATGGGAGGAGGTTGTGCGAGCGGAAGTCTGGAGAGCTGTCGGAGGGAGGGTCGTCGAAGGAGTACGAGCGAGTTCGAATGCAGGTTAGTATCATCTCGCAGTCCTCCCGTACCATCTTCCTGAGCTGACAGGCTCTGTCCTTGAGCTTCTCAGATCAACTCCCTCCTCTCCACTCCCCTCATCCTCCAACCATCCACCTCACGCCTCTCGCCTTCCCTTACTCGAAACTCCACCTCTCCGAAACCTTCCCCGACTCGTCCACCACTGCTACCAACACCTGTGAGCTCTTCTCTTCATTCCTCTCATCTTCTGGTACTCTCTTCTGACGCTCGGTTCCCTGTTCCTTGCTGCAGCCATTTCCCTCGTCGGCTCCTCACCAGAACGGATCGCTCAAACTGGAACCGCCGTCGTGGGCTCTGCCATCAAACGAGACGCTGCAGGAGGACCTCTCGCGGAGAAGGCTAGATCTAGGATCTCGAAACTTGAGCTGATGAGGCTGATACTCAAGATCAGAGGGTTGGAGGGAAGGGAGGTCTCGTGAGTTCGCTTCCTTTCGAGTCGCGAAGGCGAGAGGGAGGGACGGGTCGAGCTGACTTTCCTTTACCTTCATCAATCACCACTCTGCTTCCTTTTAGGTCTCTCACCTATCGACAACTCAAGTACTCTGCCGAAGACTATCAGCAAGCGAAAAGGGTGCTGAGACGAGGGGAAACAGCGGTGTTCCGAGCTTGGGTTGGAGCGGACGAGGAGTGGGAGAGGTTTGGAGGAGACGGAAGGGAGGTCATCAAAGTAGACTCTGAGGTCGATGGATGAGCCTGGGGACTGGGAGAATACCGAAGAGCTTTGAGAGAAGGCTAGCACTGCCGTCGCTGCCTTTCGGATCGTTCTTTCAAGTAGAGCCGAGCGAAAGTTGAGTCGTTACAGTCATTAAGAGTTTGCGAACTACAAGGAGATGGTTACAGCAAGAGAGGAGAGACAAGAAAGCAACAGCTGCATCTAGTTTCCGAAACCGTAGAGGGTTCGGCCCTGTCGCTTGAGGGCGTAGCTGGAAGAGAGGAAGAGGAAGAAGGGAAGAACGAGGTCAGCTTCCAGCTTCGTTGCGCTGTAGAGAGAGATGGAAGACGAGATGAAGGGGAGGTGATACGTACACGACATCAAGGGCGGTGACGGTCTTCCTCTTGGAGTGCTCGGTGTAGGTGACAGAGTCTCGGATGACGTCTGGTAGGAACAGGGAGGAGAGGAAGGGAAGGAAGGTCAGCTTGAGCTCAACTTCGATGGTTGTCCTTCGTTCGTCTCAGCAACAGCATCGCCGCGCGACCGACGAAGAGAGCAGAGAGAGAAGATGAAAGGCAAGACTGACTCTCAAGGAAAAGCTTGAGAACACCTCGGGTCTCCTCGTAGATCAGTCCAGAGATTCGCTTGACTCCTCCTCGTCGCGCCAATCGTCGGATCGCAGGCTTGGTGATACCCTGCAAGGACGCGAAAGAACGAAGGAGGCAAGGTCAGTATACATGCTACGAGAAGAGAAGAGAGAAGAGGATGAGGTGGTGGCGAGAGAACTGACCTGGATGTTATCTCGAAGGATCTTCCTGTGTCGCTTGGCTCCTCCCTTTCCGAGTCCCTTTCCTCCTTTTCCTCGTCCAGACATAGTTGTGTAGGTGGTAGTGGGGGGTCGGGCGGTAGTGGGTGGAAGAGAAGTGGTGGATGGATGTTGGAGGAAAGGAAGGAAGCCAGGGCGAGGGCTGGGTTTTGACTTTCGAAGGTGGCTGCGCTGTGGTCAAGAGATCAAAACAACGAGAAAGACCGCCATAGGGACGCTTCCAATCAGTCGATACGCGTCTATGATAATCCAGGCTAGTAGTATTGTATATGCGGAGGTTCCTGAGAAAAGACGAGCGTGCTGTATGAGAGCCAAAGCCTACAAAGGGCATCGCAGGAAAACCAGAGGTGGTTTTTGGGAGGCGGAAAGAGAAAACGCATCTTTTCTCGGCAGATAAAAGACTTGGTGAAGATCTGAGACTTCAGAGTGGGACTTAATTATGCTCTTAGATGACTCCAAAGTTTATAGACCTATCTGTATGCAGGAACCCGAGATATCATCGTTGTGAGGAAGTCGCCTGCGCTGAAATCACCAAACAAAAAGCCTTGCTTTGCCTTCCCCGTTTCTCCTCCCAACTACAACCTCCTCACTAAACTTCGCTCTCCTTCCTCAACTCTACCTCAACTCTACTACCATGGCTCGAACCAAGCAAACCGCCCGAAAGTCTACCGGAGGAAAGGTAAATCTCTCTTTCTCATCCCTCCCTCCGACTCACTCCCCGTGAAGCTCACCTCTTCCTCCCTCCCTCCTCTCCCAACCTCAGGCCCCCCGAAAGCAGCTCGCCACCAAGGCCGCTCGAAAGTCCGCGCCTGCCGCTGGTGGAGTCAAGAAGCCTCACAGATACAGTGAGTGTTTCTACTTCTCGGGCGTTGAGCTCGCGCGGTTCCTCCCTCCGAAGCTCGAGAGCTGACTCTCGTCCTTCCTTTCTTCCTTCAGGACCCGGAACTGTCGCTCTCCGTGAGATTCGACGATACCAGAAGTCGACTGAGCTCCTCATCCGAAAGCTCCCCTTCCAGCGACTCGTCCGAGAGATCGCTCAGGACTTCAAGACCGATCTTCGATTCCAGTCTTCGTGAGTCTGACCTTTCTTCTTTCCTCCCTCCTCCACCTCCCCACCCTTTCTCGACTCGAACCTAACCTTCTCTCTTCCTGTTCCTTCCCTTCTCCCTCACAGCGCCGTCATGGCTCTCCAGGAGGCTTCCGAGGCTTACCTCGTCTCCCTTTTCGAGGACACCAACTTGGCCGGTGAGTCTTTTTCTCCCTCGCTTTCCTTCTCCTCTTGCACGAAGCTGACTCTTCCTCCTCTTTCTCCTCCTTCCCCAGCAATCCACGCCAAGCGAGTCACCATCCAGCCTAAGGATCTCCAGCTCGCTCGACGACTCCGTGGAGAGCGAGCTTAGATTTTCGCGCGTTTAGATATTTTTCGACGGCTCCTTTACGACTTAATGAAATCTCCTTTCTTGTCCATCTTCCAACTCTGCAAGAAATAAAGGTCTCGCAGGCTTATATAACCTGGTGTCAGCATCGAACCGTAAAAAAAGACTGCCAAACGAGAGGAGAAACGTATCGTCGCGAACGCGTTCCGTCCTTTCTCTTCTCGCCAGTGCCAGAGAAGAACGTGAATGTCATAAGAAAGAGAGCAATGAAGGACCAAGTGTAATGTATGTCTGTCGATCTGTCTAAGCAAACGATCCCCATCCCAGAGTAGGAGAAGTATCCGGTCGAAGTTCCATCCTCGTCTCCCTCCTCGCCCTCTTCTTCTCTCCGTCGGTAACAACGTGCTCGAGCACCGTCTCGTACGAAGGAAGACTATCGGGCCTCGAGCTCACCGCCGACCAACCTGAAGGAGAGTGCTCGGACGAGGGAGTCCTAGTGGGAGTTGCGCGAGCGAACCTTGAGTTCCTCCCCGACGCGTCGACCTCGCCCTCAGGAATGCTGAGTCCAAGTCCGAGGGTGTTGCGAGAGGATGATAAGGAAGGAGTGGATGGTAGAGCTCGACTGGGTCCTTTTCCGTGAACGGACGGAGGAGACAAGTGAGGCTGAGTGGCGGAAGAGGTAGAGTTCGACCTGGGAGGAGGAGGGCGGTAGGAAGTTGGGAAGGAGGAGGATGCGAGGTAGGAGGATGAGCGCGAAGAGGCGATAGAGTCGGCGTTGGAGAAGAGGGAAGGGTTGTAGGAGGAGTGGGAGTTTTGTCGAGAGTCCGTTCGAGAGGGAGGGAGGGGGGGTCGATCGGTGGGAGGCTCGCGAGGAGAGGGAATCCGAGACGAGCTCGAGTTGGACGAAGCGATGGACTGACTCCTTTGGCGGCTCGAGGAGGAAGGGATGGGGAGGTTCGATGGACTGTACGAGCTGTAGTTGGAGCTGGAGTTGGAGTGACGAGGTTGAGGGGCGGGTTTGGAGGGGGAGGTTGGACCGATCTGGTTGAGAACGAGTTGCTGGAGAGGGAAGGATGAAAAACGAAGTCAGATCGAACGGAACATACGAGACGAGCGGGAACATGTAGTTACTCACCAAAGCGCGGATCTTCTCCTCAACGTGCCTTCGAACTTCGTCCTCCGCCGACTCCGCCTCTCGACTCTGACCGCGTTCTTCCACTCGCTCATCGTGGTCACCTCTCCTCTCCTCCCTCGAGCTCACGAACCGACCGGACCGACTCGTCTCAACGCGCTCTCCGCCAGATCCATCGCCTTCCGGAGACGAGTTGTTGAACACCCATTCGTTGGAAGAGCGACGCTGCTCCGTCTCCCGCTCTCGAAAGCTCGACGCGAAAGTTTCCACTGGGGAAGTCGGCCGACGATGGAGATCTGGGATCATGAACGGGATGGTGCCTGAAGAGTCTGTCGAGATGGATGAGAGCGAAGGCGAGGTTGGGGGGAGGGGGGGGAGAACGACCGTCGAGGCGGACGAGGTGGCCGACAGAATCCTTTCCTTCCCAGCGTCTCGAACAGCTGCGACCGTGGAGGGATTGAGACCGGAGAGAAGTCGAGCTCTATGGAAGACGAAAGCGAGCCCATAAGGCGCGAACTGGAAGCAAAGGAAAAGGAAGGAACTTATCAGTTTCGGCTCCAAAGAAAGGAAGGAAGGAAGGTGACGGGCGATCTCACTCTTTCCTCCAGAGACTCGAGCTTTTTCGACACCTCCTCGCCACTCCTTTTTCCCCTCTTCTTCTTCGTCTCTATGTAGGTGATTAAACACCTGAGAGCTTCGTCTAGAGACTCTCTCGTAGTCGTCGTTCGAGAGAGAACCTGATAAGGAAGGTTGAACACGAAAAAGGTTCAGAAACAGCCGAAGGTTGAACCAGATTGCTCGCGATCGGAGAAGGAAAAGATCGGGCTCACAGTTACTACCTCCACTCTGGTTGAGCCGTTAAACATCTGCTGGGTGAGGGGATGGACGTTGAGTGAGGGGACGGGCGTTGAGGGTGAAGCTGGGTGAAGGAAGGAAGAGGGAAGATTGAAACTGGGTCCTGCAAAGGCGAACGTGTGTGAGTGCTGCTTTCGGGACCCCCCTCCCTTCATCAGTTCATCCAATGATCGCCCCTCCGCTTATATCCCTCGATTTATCCTCATCTCTAGCTCCATATCTCCCCCGTTCCTAACTCCGAGTCGTATCTGCCTGCCTCGTTCAACCCAACGATCTCCCTCAATCGCAACGTCCTTCTCCCTCCCTCGCGCTTCTTCCCGACGAGAATCCGCCACCTCGGCTTCGGGGAGACCCTGAAGCAGGAGAAAGACCCTCGTGTGACATCGGCAGGAGAGGAGAGCGGAGAGCGGAACGGAGGGTCCGTAGGAGGCGCGTGGCAGAGAGGTAGCGGAGGAGGAGGTGTCGAATTGTGTTGAACGCGTTGGAGGCGTTGGAAAGGAGCGGAGCCAGCAGGTTATCGCGGAGGTTCGAGCTTCCGTATGGAGTCCGACAGACTATTTCGAAGAGGAAAGAGGAAGCAGGCACGAACGTGAGCCAAGGATGAGGAGAGGAATGTCCGAGGGAAGGGAGTCCGAGGGACGAGCGCTGATCAAAGAGAAGAAACAAAGACCAACCTTGAGAGAACGAGCAAGATATACAACGTCACCTCCTCGAAAGGCATCAACACCAAATCTGTTGACGACATCAACGCGTCGACGGAGTTGAAGGGTGGGATTCCAGTCGAGAAGAGGAGGAAGTCGCGTCGTCATTAAAGGAGAGAAGTGGGCATGAAGGTCGATCCTCGAAGCCGTTGGTGCTGGAAGAGCGGGAATCAACGAGGTGATGGTGTTGTAGATAGAAATAAGCTTGAGAGAACGCACTCAGTCAGCTTCCCAAAACAGGTACGAGATGTCGAGACCGTCAATCCTCGTCGCGTCCAAAACCGTCCAGGATGGCGAGGTTGCCGTTCTGTTTCGCTAGGACGTTCCATTCGAAAGACTGACCTCCTGATGGTTTACTCTTGACTTTGCTGAGAGGCTACACCGTCGAGAATGACCCTGCAGAGAGAAGGAAACCAGGGCAAGAGGAGAGAAGTGAGCTCAGCTTCTCCTTCGGCCGCTCCTCTCGTTTCCTCTACGACTATTCTAGACTCACTATTTGCGTCTGACCCCTTGTCATCTCAAGTTCAGGGCTCCTCCACCGAACCTCTCCTTCCCAGTTGTCCTTCAGCAAACAAACACCAACGTCGACCTTCTTCGCCTCTCCTCGCTCCACTAGACCTCCAGACCAGCCTCCCAGATGTCCTCCGACAGCTCAGAACTGTCGAGCGTTGAGATGGGTCGGCTCTCCAGAGTGTGAGCATGAAAGGAGGTCTGTCTCAGGAGAAACGAGGCAGCTTCCTGTTGTCGACGAGAGTGGAAGGAGAACGAAGGGCCGGGCTGGTCTGGCTCTCGAGCTCGAGGGTTCGTCTACTTGCAGACGTGGACCGGTAGATGGGCCCCATCCAAGATGGTGAGTAGGTGATAGCCTGTATGGGCATATCGGAAGAGCCACCCAAGATGGCAGAGACGGCAGAAAAGGAAGGGAAAAGCGGGATGGGCGTTGAAAGTGAATTGAGCTCGCCGGTCCCTCCCTCTGTTGAAACCAAAACGGCCATGACCTCCCCAGCACCAATCCCATCTCAACCTCTGAAGCTCACCCCTCTCACCTCCCTCGAGCTCCGCATACGCCAGCTTGAGTTCCTCGTTTCTGGAGCTGTCTCGTCAGACGCTCGTGGAGATGGAAGCAAGGACGTCGCCGCTGAATCGACCAACATCATCCGTCGAGTCCTGGAGGTTCAGAATGAGCTGGAACGAGCTGTAGAAGGGAAGAGTAGTCTAGAGAGGTTCTTAGATACTTGTGAGTGCATTCTCCAGAGCTGTCAAAGGCACTTCCAGGTCTGGAGGGAAGTATAAACTGATGAGCTCGCTCCTTCCTTCCCTCCCTCCTTCCCTCCCTATTTCGATGCTCGACCTTCAGATCCTGCCAATCTCCCTCTCCTCGCACCCAAGTTCTCCTTATCACATCTCGGCCTCTCATCGGAAGAAGACTCGGATCTCATCTCGCTGGAAACCAAGCTGGCGCTGGTGCTGGAAGGGGAGGGAGATATCACGGAGGTGCTCAAAGGGCTGGAGCAAATCGATCTGCTCGAGAAGAGCGGAGTGCTAGGATCTGGGGATCTGGATGGTGAGTACTCTGGATATCTACTGGCCTTTCCTGTAAGGGAAGCCTTGTCATCTCTCTTCTGTGCTGATCGTCGTTCCCCCTCCCTCTCTCCTCAGCTCATCACGACCTGGTCCCTCGTCTCGACCAATTTCTTCCCACCCATCAGGAGACTATGACCTCCGTCTCTGACCTGGAAGGTCGTCTAGTTCAGCTTCTCAGTCGGTACGATGACTACGTGAGTTCGCTCATCGTCTCTTAAGATCTGTAGGGTGTGAATCGAAACGCGTCGAGCTGATCATTCTCTTTTCTTTCCCCTCTCTCCCTTCTCCAGATCTCGACCATCTCAGCAACCTTCATCGAACTCAACACTATGATCACATCAGCCGAAGAGCAGGTCTCCAGGCTCGAGAAGCAGAAGCGCATACGGGAGGAGGGAGGCGACTATTAAGTTTGGTGCTTTCGCTTTCTTATCTCTTTCTTCTTCCTTCGTTCCATACCCTCGACTTCCTTCGATACCAGCTCATCCTCATCTATACCCACACCCTATCACAATGAGCTCATTCCAGCCATCTTCTTGAGACTGTGACTACAGTCAGAGAACCCGCCGCGGCCGCGAAAGCTCGCTCTCAGGGAATCAAAAGCCAAGGAAGGTGTCTTTAAGTCATAAACATAAGCAGTTTCGTCCTCCTCTTTACTCGATTCTACTCCAGCAGAGCATCTCCTTTAGGTGCGTACGTCCTCCAGGTGTGCTTTGGGTTCCATCCAAGCTCCCTCTTCGCCTTCGAGCAGTCGACCAAACCCTCGAACCTGTGCTTCGACGCGGGCACGTAGGGAACTCCAGGGTAGTGCTTCTTGATGATATCAGCGGTTGGGGTGGTTCCGAGCGAGTGATCGTCTCCGGCGATGTAGTAGATGGCGTGTCCTTTCAGCTTGGACTCGTACGCGCAGAGCATTCCATGGGCGGCGTCGCGAGAGTCGATGTAGCTGGAAGAGATAAGAGAGAACGGGCGGTCAGCTTAGCATGAATGAGTGGAAGGAGCTGGGAGAAGAGAGGGCCTCGATTAGACGCGTCGAGAAAGAGAGGGAAGAAGAGATGAACGAACCCGAAGAGCTCCTTCCTCCACACCTCCATAGTCTCGACCAAAGGGTACTCCGTCTCCTCCTTCACCCACGAAATTCGCATGCTGCAGATCTTGAGCTCGGGGTTCCATCGACAGAACTGATCGGCCATGACCTGAGAAAGGAAATTGTGGCGACGCGACGACGACGAGAGAGAAAAGATCAGCTCGTGCTCCCTCCCTTCCACCGCCAGAGCCTTCTCCTCCTCTACGAAGCCCAAAGGAAACAAAACTCACCTCTCCCATCAGCTGATAAGATAGCAAAGCAGAAAGCGGAAGCAAAAAAAGGTCAGCGAACCGACTCAATCGATCAAACGATCTTCCTCCTTGAGCTTCGTCCTAAAGAGACTCACCTTGGAGAGCGAGTAGGCGTGGGAAGGGTAAGGAGGTTGAGAGTCTTCCGAGATGGGAAGCTTGTCCATTGGACGAGGCTCGAAGGGAAGTCCGGCGAGAGTGACAGAGGAAGCGAGAGTGAGGTTGGTGAATCCGAGCTTTCGCGCGGCTTCGAGGACGTTGTAGGTCTGCAGCGAGGAGAACGGCGTACAAAGGTCAGCGAAGCTCTCCAGAGTGAGCAAGGGAGGTGTTTACTCACGGCCATAACGTTGGTCTGGAACATCACACTGTTGACGGCTTGACCCGGAGTGGGAAGAGCAGCGAGGTGAACGATTCCGATTTGGTTCGTTCCTTTCGGGTCGAGCTTGTACTTGAGATCGACTTCAAGAAGAGCCTCGAGAACCTTGCCTACAGTATCAGTGGAACGTCTGGTCAGTTCTCTAGCTCTGTGAAGGAAGAGGAGGTTCAAAGAGAGCTTACCTGAGTCGGTGAGGTCGACTGTAACGAAAGCGTCGGGCTGCACTACGGATTTGGGAGGAGGGAAGAGATCCAGCGAGATAACGTAGATTCGAGGAGTTTGAGCGACAAAGTGAGCAACGGTTGCTCGGCCGAGCTTTCCAGACTATCAGGGCAGAGAAGAGGAAAGAGGAGAGTCAGCTTTTTTAGCTCGGAGGAGGGCAAAGGAAAGGAGGATGAAAGGAGGGAGGGAGGAAAGCAAGATGCGAGCTCACCCCTCCTGTGATCACGACCACTCGATCCTTGTTGAAGATGGGGTTGTTCTCGAACGGTCCTGATGATGTTGAGTAGGAAGGCATGCTTGATGTAGTAGAGAACGATTGAAAGAAGCGGGGTTTGGATGATGGTTGAGAAGGAAAAGCCAAAGACGAGAGAGGAAGGAACGGGCAAAAGAGCTCCGGAACTGTTCCCGCGTCCAAGCCGACTCGGAGATCCAGCTCGAAGGGGAAAGTGCAAGACGACGAGCAGGTCCTTGTCCTTTCAGCCGAGGGGAAGAACAGGCGTTGAAAGGGGCTATTGACCCCCGTGTGTCAGGAATTTTCATGGGAAGACGTGGGAGAAGTGAGAGGAGGGCAGAAGATCAGAGGAACCGAGTCGAGTTGAGTCGAAGGAGGTTGCGACCGATGAAGAGATGGAGGTGAGCTGGAAGGACAGGCGAGAAGGCAATGCCTCTCTCTCTCTGAACGTGAGAGAGCTCAAGGATTTAAGACTCTGGGTGATAATTTGCGACTGCGCTCTGGGTTGGAACGCGTCGACAGGTCGGAACGCGTCGCTTCTTCCGCCCAGCTTCCCTTCTCCTCTCGGGATCTTGCGGTCTCAGGCTTCCCTCCCCATCATCAGTGATTTCCAGATTTGTACCGAGTGAGCAGTCGAGGAAGGAGGTTTCTTGGAAGGTAGAGAACGGAAAAAAGTGAGCCGAAAGGCATGAAGACGAATCGACCTTCCTCGGAGCGTTCGTTCTTCTGGCCGTCCCGAAGGAGGTCGTTCCGTTGTTCTGCAGTGAAGGAGAAGGGATCATGATAAGTAAGCTACGGTGAACAGCAACGAAGTGGCAGTTCTCAGAACACGTCGTCGAAGCCGCCCCAAGTTCAACCGAGCTCACCTCCAGCCTCAAGTCCTTCGTTCTTCCTTCCCTCGCCCCCCCCCCATCGCTCTCAGATCTTGCTTCCACCTCCAAAACAGCCCTCGGTCTTTCGAATCTCCCTCCTCTCCAATCCGGGTCGTCTAGAGTTTCATTCCATTCCGCTCTCTCCCTCTCTCTCCACGCTCCCTCCCCCTCTTCCTTTTTTCCTTTCAATTCCCTCGACTGGTTTATCGAGTGAATTGCTGCAGCGAACGGGAAACGAAGAAATGAACGAGGAAAGAGCGTCAGCGAAGGGTTTCCTGAGTGCGAGAAGTCGAGAAGAAGAGGGAGTGTGAAAAGGTCGACTCACGAAATCGTCCACCCTCAACAACAGACAGACGGTCTCTGTCGCGAGCTCGATCGCCGATGTCGAAACGAGCAGAGGCTGCAGAACGTTCTCCTCGAGAATGTTGGAGATGATTCCCTGTTAGAGTGAGAGCGAAACAAAACAGTCAGCTCAAGATCTGGATCTCGACGCGCTCGTCTCTTTTCGTCTCCTCTCCTCCTCGCCCTTTCCTCCTTCGATCCACTCACCTTCCTAACGTTGATACCAGCCGTGATCTCTCCCTTCGCGTGCCTGTTCCTCAGCTCGGTGACGATGGCGATAGGGTTGAGTCCAGCGTTCTCGGCGAGGGTGGTGGGGATGATTTCCAGAGCCTCAGCGAAGGCTTGGAAACAGTAGGCTTCCATTCCTTTGAGGGTTTGACCGTACTGAGCGAGGAGACGGGAGACGTGGATCTCGGGGGCTCCTCCTCCGACGATGAGGGCTCTGTGGAGGAGGAAGGAAGGTGAGGGAAATCGGAGAGGGAGGGTCAGCGGCTGTGAGAGGGGAGTAGGGACGAGACGGAAGGAGGCGGGGACGGGAGGAATATGTAGGGGTGGGAAGGTAGGGGACGAGAGGGAGAGTGACATGGGTGGGGAGGATGAAGAGAGGATGAGGAGAGAGGGAAGACGCGACAGAACTCACCTCTTCTTCACCAAACACCTCACGACACACAAGGCATCGTGTATCGACCTCTCACTCTCCTCCAACACCAGCGAGTTGGCTCCCGTACACACGATACTAACCGTCCTTCCCATGTTCTTCACCCCCGTAATCTTCACCACCCTCGCACCACTCTTCTCCACCTCGTCCACCAACTCCGCGTACCCAAGCTTGTCCTCGGTGAAGGCCTCGATGTCGGCGATAGGTTTGCACCCGGTGGACTTGGAGATGAACTCGATCTCGTCTCGTTCGATGTCCTTCACGACGAGGATCTTGAGTTTGGCGAGGAAGTGAAGGGAGAGGTCGTTGACGGCGTCTCGGAGGATGGATTTCTGGATGAGGAGGACGTTGCAGCCGGACTTCTTGATCTTCTTGCACATGTTGAGGAGGTAGGCTCGTTCCTCTTTGAGGATCTTGTCCATTTGACGGTAGTCGTTGACGACGATTTGGTTGTCCATCTAGCAAGAAGGAACGAACGCGAAGAAGGGAGAAAGGTGAGCTTCGACTTTCGAAGGAGAGCGAGTCCAACGATCAACCCTCCAGACCACCACCCACCGCACTCCCCCAACCCCTTCTACTGCCAGCACCACCCACGCCACCACCAGCGACCAACAAAAAAGGGGAGAACCAGTCGACTCACATCAGGCTTAGGCGAGCTCAACTGGAACTGAACCAACGCGATCTTTGCCTTCTCCATCCTCGTAGGACCTCCAGCACCAGCCGAGATGTTCTGAGTCAACGCGAGACCATCGACGAGCTCGGTATCGTCGATGGTTCCTCCGACCTTCTTGACCATTCGGATATCTCGAAGATCGACGTTGGTGGAGGTGGGAGTAACGAGTCGGAGGACGGACGAGACGGCGATGGGAGCGAGGACGGAGGAGTATTGGGAGACGATCTATCGAAGCAAAGCGAAGAGGAGGAGAGAAAGAGATAAGTATGTCGAACAGGAGGTGAGAGCGGCGAGGGAGATGGGAGGAAGGGAAAAGGTGAGGACGAGGAAGGAGCTTGGGCTGAAACTGACCTTGGAGTTGAGAGAGGTCGAGGCAGCTCGCATGAGGGTCTCTCGGTCGTTGAGGTCTACAGGAGTGGACATCTCGGTGAGGTACTCGACGGCCTTGGAAGAGGCTCGCTGGAAGGACTCGGCGATGAGGGTTGGGTGGATACCTGCGACGAAAGAGAGAGGAGGAAAGGTGGGGAAGGAAGGGAAGAGAGATTGATGGAAGGTCAGCTTCGATTCTGAGTCGTTGAGCTCTTGCTCTGCTCCTCCTTCCCCCTCTGTTGAACAATTTCCACCTCCGAGCCTTTTTCGTATCCTCCCGATCTCCCAGACACCCGAGCCAGAGCAAAGAAGGGAGCAAGAAAGTAGAGAAGAGAGGTTGGAGCTCACCCTTGGTCAACATCTTCTCGGCGGCTCCCAAAAGACTTCCAGCCAGAACGACGACCGAAGTAGTACCATCTCCAGCCTCGATATCCTGAGCAGCGGACAGCTCGACCAACTGTGGTCACCCAAAGAAGGCAGGAACGGAAGCAGAGTCAGCGAAGGAGGAAAAGGAAGATGACCTCGACACGTTCTTTTTGGACGAGATTGATGAGCGAGAAAGAACGAAGAGAGAGACTTACCATTCGAGCCGCAGGATGGAGGACAGCCATGTGCTTGAGAATAGTAGCACCATCGTTGGTGATGACGACCTCTCCCTGAGCGGTTTGGATCTGAACGAAGAAGAGCGAGGAGGAGAGGTCAGCTATCGAAGGGAGGAAACGAGCCAGCACCTTCTCTGTCTCCTTCCTTTCGATTGAAACGTACCATCTTGTCCATTCCCTTGGGACCGAGCGACGTCCTGACGGCATCCGAGACGGACTTGGCAGCGGTCATGTTGGAAAGTCGGACCTCCATGGGCTTGCCCTGAACGAAGCGAAACAAGAAAGAAGGAAGGGAAGGAAGGGAAGGAGAGGGACGTGATCAGCTCGAGAGATTCCCTTCTCGAGGAGAGAAGAAGAGGGCCTGGCAGAGGGGGGAAAGAGAGCTTACCTTGTCGTTGAATTGACCGTTCCCGACGTTCTGAGCTTGTACCGAAGCCATGATGAGAAAGAGAGAAAGGGAAAGGGGAAAGGGGAGAGAGAAGGAGAAGGTGGTGGGTTGAGGAGCAGCGTCGAGTCGAGATTCGAAGGAGCTCGTCGACCGCAAGAGAGAGTCCCTCCCAACCAGCTCGACCTCTTCAAACTCAATCTTTTCTCAACCATCTCTCCTCTCGACTGAGCCACCATGGAGGTGAGCAACCATTTATCTCGCTCAAATTTGCTCTCTAACTTGCCCTCGAAGCACCCCCAAGCTCACTTTCGACCTCGTCCTTCCACCAGATTCTTCAAAGTCGAGCCGCCTTTGTTTCAGGCCAGGAAGTTCTCGAACACCTCCAAGCTCTGAAACCTGACCTGGATACGATCAAGGCCGCGTACGAGGACCGAAGGTTGAGGTTTCGAAGGATGAAGGACGAGGAGATCAAGCTGGAGCCGGAGGAGAGAGAGCGCGAGTGGGGAGGAAGGGATCAGCAGGAGGGTCTTTGGACCGTCGTAGACGAGGTCGGTAATCCTTCCTCGACTATACTCCTACCAGATCAGAAGAGAGACAGCTTCTTCTTTGACCTCTTGAAGGTTCAGCACCTCAAACTGACCTCCTTGTGCCTCGTTTTTGGCTTCTAGACGATCAAACACCTCTCGCAACCTGAGCTTCCTTTCACGAAACAGAGCGCTCAGGGGAACGTTAGCTTGTCCAAAGCTCTTCAGGCGATGAGGAAGTTTACAAAGGTGGAGGTGCTACAGATGGTGGATCTGAATCCCAAGACGGAGGTAGAACTTTACGTCGTGAGTCTCTGCTTCCCTTCGGTTGAGTTTTGTTGAGCTCGAGCTCGAGTTTCTTCTCCTTCCCTGCCCCTCCCCTCCCTCCCCCGTCGCTCTCCACCATCTCTCTTCGCCCACTTCCCCACTCCAATCCCTACCTATCTCCTTTCTAACCATCTTTCTCTGTCTCGACTTGCTTCCGTTCCTCCCTCGAAGCAAACCTGACCCCATCCTCCTCTCGTCGCCTCTCCTCAGATCATCGAAGAACTCTACGCCCGTCTCTCCCCCGAAGAAATCACCGAAACCCTCTCCCTAGTCAAAACCTCCCTCGCTTCCTCCTCCAACCCCTCCACTTCCTCCAAACCCCCGTCGTCTCGAGCTGCCCCGAACGGACACGGAACGATGGAGGGCGGCGACGACGACCTGGATGAGCTGGAGGAGGATTACGAAGCAGAACAGGAGTACGATGAGGATGCGCAAGGGCCGGAGGATATGGGGTACGAGCAGGATGAGGAGAGAGAGGAGGATTAGGAGGGTGAAGGGGGGTGGGGGGGGGATCTTGTGTCGTGTCGCGAAGGAGTCGAAACGGGAGGTTGGAGGGAGAGATGTTGGGAACGGTTGCTTTATGCTTAATGACTTGTTACGAACAAACATGTCCACTCACTTGCTTCTCAGGTTCGAGCTCCGAAGAAGGAAATGTGTCGAAAAATCTCCTTCGCGACGGTCCACGACGAAACGTCAGTCTCTCCGCTCCTCTCCCTCCTTCCTCCACCGACCATCTCCCTCCCTTCCCCTTCCCCTTCCTTGACCCCACTTCCAATTCGTAGATGTTCAACGGAGGCTACGCAGATCAACAAGGAGGTGGTGTATTCGGAGGTGAGTGCGATCTCCAAGAAAGAGGCGACGAGAGCAGAGAATGTCTGGAGAGAGACGAAGCTGACCTCGATCTCTTTCGTTCGGGATGTTGAAGGAGGAGGAGCAGGCGGACCAGGAGGATTCTTTGCTCAACTTGCTGGGTTGCAGCAGCAGGCTAGGCAGGCTCCTCCGTGAGTGCCAGCTTCCCGCTCGTGTACAAAGATGCAACCGCGAGAGGACGAGAGGAGGAACGAAGAAGGAGCTGACCTCTCCCTCCTCTCCCCTCCCTTTCCTTTCGATGGTTTGTGCTTTACAGAGAATCCTACGACGACTACTTCAAGGCCTACTCCACGGTGATGATGGGATCTCGATCTGAACGAGCTAACTTGGTTCATGGTGGAAAGAGTGAGTCTTGAAGGACACGAGAGGGAGGGAGGGAGGAGGGAGACGAGGTCGATGAGGTGGAGGGAGGGAGGAGAGCAACCCGAGCTGATCCTGCTTCCTTTCTGTTTGACCAGTCATCATGCCTCCTTCTGCTCTCGCTCGACTTAGTGAGTACATGCTCTAGTGATTCTCGAGCTGTGACGAGGAGGTGGAAAGGAAAGAGAAGGAGAAGAGAGAGAGAGACCTTGAAGCTGACCTGACCTTCCTCCTCTCCCCTCAGCCAACCTCGATCTCGAATCTCCCTGGTCCTTCAAGCTTCGAAACCCCAAAGCTGCTGCTCTCGAGACCCACGCTGGTGTGCTGGAGTTCATCGCGGAGGAAGGAGTCGTCTATCTGCCGCCTTGGGTGAGTCTGAGCTTCCAGAAGGAGGAGGAGGTAGTGCGGTGGAAGGAGCTCGTAAGAAGCTGATCGTTTCCCTTCGATGCTTGTTGTGATTTTCGTAGATGATGAGGACGTTGGAGTGAGTACGAACGTTTAAATCTGGCGCGTGGTAGGAGAAGGAGAGGGAAAGCTGACTCGAAGCGTTTGGTTGGTGCTGACAGGTTGGACGAAGGACAGCCCATCAGAGTCACTGGAGCTCGACTCCCAAAGGGAAAGCGAGTCAAGATTCAGGCTCAGAACTTGGAGTTCTTGGAGGTTAGCGATCCCAAGGCTGTGTGAGTACCCTTCTCTCCTCTTGCGTCGAACTTTTCCAACGGAGAAGCGAGGGGGCGTCGGCGAGTCGAGTTGAGCTTACCTCGTCTGCCTTTCTCTTCTTCTCGTTCTCTCTAGCCTCGAGTCCTGTCTTCGAAACTTCTCGTGCTTGAGTAAGGGAGACATGTTCTCCGTCTCGTACAACTCCATCGCGTTCGAGTTCCTCGTCATGGAGACGATCCCAGATGGTCCTGGAATCTCATGTCAGGATACCGATCTCGAGGTTCGTCCCTTTCTCTTCCTCCGTTTCGTCTCTCTTTTTCTCTCTACTACTAACTCATCTCCATCTCCTACTCTCTATCGTGTTCCAGGTCGACTTCGCCGTCCCCAAAGGCTACGTCGAACCCAAAGCCCCCGAACCCAAACCCGTCGCGACGATGGCCTCCAAACTCAACATCGATGTCAACTCCACCGTTCCTTCTCGAGCTGGATCTGCTACTGGAGGAGGAGGAGGAGATACCTCTGGAGATGGAGAGGCTGCGTTCGAGGCGTTCGTGGGAGGTGGAAGGACGTTGAACGGGAGGAGGACGAAGGGGAAAGGGTTGGCGAGGAAGATCGAGGAGGTGGAGAAGGATAGTAAGATTCAGAGGACCGAGTGAGTTCAACTTTCACCGCGTCAGCTCTCTTCCGAAGCGAGGGTTAGGGAGCAGAGACGAGCTCGAGGTTTTGATGAGTGGCAGGGAACTGACGCCTTGTTCGTGTTCGTCCTACTCCGTTTCCTCGTCGCGTCGTTCAGCAAAGCACGCATCATCCCCACCTCTGCTCTTTCTGGACCAGCCGATAAAGTCCCAGCAGCTCTTCATCTTTCCTACGGGAAACTCTTCTTCGGATGGACTTACAAGCCGTTTGATCCCGCTGGAGGAGATGGAACCGCGTCGTCGTCTTCTGCTCCTGCCGTTCGTTCTTCTCTTCTCCTCCTCTTCGCTCCATCTCATCTTCCGACTTTCCTTGTTCACGATCCTGATCCCTTTTCATTTCTTCTTTCTCTTCCTGCCACAGCCCGCTCCCTTCTCAACCCTCGCCACCAATGGAGCCACCCTCTCTGGCCGAGCTCCTCGAACCTTCGCTCCTCCTCCACCACCCCCTTCAGCACCCGCCCCAGCTCCCACTCCTTCCTCCTCCTCGACAGCTCCTCGTGTAGCCTCGGACTCAGCAGCGCCGGAGGAAGCAGCTCCGGTGGATCCGTGGGCGAACTTGGGTTCGGGAGGGAACACGTTGAACGGGAGGAAGGCTGGAGGTGGGAAGAGCAGGGCGGAACCGATAGAGATCGATAGCGATTAATGTCCTTAGCTACTTCTCGTTCCCTTTGACTCTCTCTCTAGCGCACCGCTCGTTCCTCGTTTGTTATCTTCTCTCCTCTCACTTGCTTTCACCTCGTTTCCTCTCCCTCCGCTGTCCTTCTCCCTTCTCTCTCTTGTTTTCTCTCTCGCTTTTGGGGTACTTTCGAGTAGTCGTGAACCTCTCTATATTGCATGCTCCGCCGACCTTTCTGCTTGCTTTTGCAGCTCGGAAGGAAAAGAGGGGAGGAATCTGCTCTCCTTTCGGCTGGAACGAAACACGACCAGCGATAGAGACGAATAGATCATGGCTAAATCGCTCCTAGTTCTCCCCGGACCTAAGCCTTGTTGTGCATCGGACCCAGGGTTCTCGGCAGGTTGGACCTGAGTGCGAAAAGAGAAAAGAAGAACGAACGAAACAGTCAGCTTCGAGCTCGCAAGACTCCCGTCCCTTCCCCTTCCTTCTCCCTCTTCTCCTCTCCTCCCAAGCTCCACAAAACTGGAGTCCGTTACGTACCTATTGACCATAGCAATCTTATGCCTCTCATCCAACTTCTTCAACACCGGACTATCCCCCGCCAACACTGCCAACATCTCCGCTGCGATCCTCCGGTCGACGGAAACCATGGGTCTCTTGTCTGCGGCTGCGACGATCCACTTGATCCCGAGGTGGACTCGTTGACGTTCGTTGAGAGGAGAGGGAAGGTACATGATCTTGGCTCCCCTCTTGGAAGATTTGATCTTGGCGTAGGGAGCTGCTTTGAGGATGGCGGCTTTGAAGAGAGGGATGGGAGGGGAGCCGGTCATGACGGAACTGGAGCGAGCAAAAAGGAAAGGAAAGGGGTAGGAAGAGTTAGCGTTGGGTTTGGAGGGCAGGGAAGATGTATATGTGCGCGCAGAAAGGGGATGATGGGGATGAAGAAGGAGAGAGAAAGAGGGAAGGGAGGAAGGGAAGGAAGGAGAAAAGTGAGAGAGAGCTCACATTCTGTCGAGGGTTTGATGAAGGATGATGGTCGCCTTGGTCTTCATTCCGTGCCTCATGATCAAGTTGACGAAGAAGTCCAGCAGAGGATCCGCCTTCTGAGGAAGATTCTTAGGCGTATAAGGCACCGTAGCCTCCTTAGGTTCGATGGGAGGAGGAGGTGCTCCGTTCCTCCCACTTCCTCCTCTAGACGAAGGAGCCAGAGGATCCGCCGTGTTGCCGTAGAGCTTGGCTCGATGAGCGGCGAGGACCTCAGCTGCTACGAACTCTTCTGGTGTAGGCGCGTTGGCATTGGGAAATCGGGTGACGGGAGGGAGGGAGGGTTCTGTGGGTTTGGGAGGGAGGAGTTCGGGAGAGTGGGCGAGGCGAGGATCGGATTGGAGTTTGGAGACCATGTCTGAGACGGATTCACGGTCGGAGTAGGAGCGATGGGAGGAGGAAGAGGAGGAGGTGAAGGGGGTGGAGAGGGAGAGGGAGAGGTACCGACGGCTGGCCAGGCGAGCGGGGGAGACGAAGAGGGAGGTCATCGTGGGTTGGGGTGAAAGAGGGACGCGCGAAAGGGAGGTGAAGGTGAGGAATGGCAAGACAAGAATGGTTGCTAAGGTCCAAATTTCAGCTAGAATCCATCGAAAAGTATTCTTCGATGTAGTATTCCGCCTGAGCAGCAGATCTTGGGTTGTTAAAATTTCATTCAGAGCTTTTGACCGTCGACCGTCGAGAGGAGCAGCAAAAGAGCTAGGATCGTGACATCTCCGAATTCCGAGCTCGTCCCTTCCTTCCCTTCAACAACGATCCCCGCCCTCCAATGGACACTCGATACTCGCCTGATGGACTCATCGAAGCTTCGAGATACGCCGATACCTTCGGTTTCGACGCAGATGACAACTGGAGGGAGTGGGCTGGGAGGGAGAACATCTCGAGGCTGAATTTCATGGGGCGGCTGGTGAGTCTTCCTTCTCTTCCCTCCTTCCTTCCTCCCTTCTCTACGAAGGAAGCAGGAGAGGAGCCTATACGAAAGTGAACTGGTCTCTAGAGGGCCCCTATGTGTTGAGATCTACGAGAGTGAAAATTCGAACACGAATCGGAAGTGCTGATCTCTCCTCCTCCTCTCTCCTATCAGTACGACTTTCGAGGAAACCTTCCTCCCCTCTCTCGAACAGCAATCTCCTGGAAACTCGCCTCGAACAAGCTCGTCGAACTCTACAACGCCTATCTCCTCGCTCTCGATGTGATGAGAGAGACCTCTAAGACGTTCGACGCTTTCCTCCCGTATCCAGCTCTGATGTACCACTGCGTCAACAGCTCGTACGTCGCTCGTCTCGTCCGAGATCAGCCAGCAGTCGCAAAGGATATTGTGCTGAGAATCTGGAAGAGTATGTTGACCTGGACGGAGAGCGACTACGTACGTTCTCTCTCTCTTTCTCAACGTCTCATCCTTCGCGTTGGTGTTTCGCGCCCTTCACGTCGCGTCTCCTCGCTGATCCCAACCCCACTTCCCTACCTCTCCTCTTTCACTCAGGTCAAAGGCGGCCCAGGTAAACGAGCCATCATCACCCAGCAGATCGAAATCTTCTCTGCTCTCGTCCTCAACTTCGGCGACCCTTTCCCCTTCCCTCTCATCCCTTCCCAAACCTCCTCCGAAGCCAACTACCGTCCCTTCCTCACCTCAATCTTGAAATGGGACGAGAAAGACCTCAAGTCGGATCCCAACGACCACGACAAGATCTGGAATCAATAGGCCAAAATCCGGTTGCTTAACTTCCTGTTTGCAGGTGCTCCGATGGAAGCTTTGACGGAGGGAAGGCAGTGGGCGTTCTGTGCTGGAAGGGAGTTGGATTGTAGGATCGAGGATCCGGACCAGCTGAGCACTTGCCAGAAGGTGAGCTTCACTCAACCTCTCTTCCGTCTTTTCGTTGCTAACCTCAGTTCTCTTGTTTCGTCCTCGAACGTAGTGCAAATCTGTTCGGTACTGCTCGCGAGGTTCGTCTGCCTCTGTTTACTCGAGACACCTTCAACATCTTCTAACGTTCTTTGTCCTTCCTTTCGCAGACCATCAACGACAGCACTGGAAGAAGTCGCACAAGCAGCTCTGCTTTGAGTAGGTCGTCGCTCTTTGAACCGTCAGTCGCGTCTCTTCCTCCCTCCCGCTCTTACCTCCTCTCGCGGGGAATTGTCAGCTGATCCAGCACTTCTCCCTCTTGTTCTCTCGCCCTTTGCTGAACAGATTTTCTCTTCGCTCCACCTCTCCTCCCTCCATTAGTCTCTTCCAAACCTCGATACCAAACGAATCCCTTTTTCCTCAAGTCTTTCTCTCTCTCCCTCCAACCCGTCCTCGCAACTCCTAGGACCCCAAGGTTCTCCCACTTTATGTTCATTTCTTTCTAGCTCTGATCATACTATCCTTGAACCGCTTTAGGACTGGACGGGAAGAGCGAGATCGGAAGACGCGCGTCGAGTCGATCTTGCTTTGCGTTTTGTCGTTCTTTGTACCTACTTATATTGAAGGCAACCTAGCACAGCATCCTAACCTCCTCGCTATCAGTTCATGTCTCTGAGCATGAAAATGGAGTGAAAGAATACGGATCACTTCGCGACGTGGACCCCCGACTCGAAGCTCAACTCCTCCTGCTCCCCTCTTCCCCAACGTCCAGCATCTCCTTTCTCTGGGAATGAGCTCCGAGTCCCCTCTTCCTCAAGCGTACAAGAAGGCAGCAGAAGCAGACTCTCACGCCGACGCTCGTCCACCACGGCTGAAAGAAGCTATCGCAGCTCACGAGGAGGCAGCGAACTTGTTTGGGATCGCTGAGGAGCAAACGGAAGACGATGGAGTGAGTCGAGCTTCTTCTTCCCCTTTTCCGCTGTCCCTCCAGAAGCTGACCATGGCTCATATTTGCCTTCCAGGCTAAACGAACTCTCCGAGCCATGAAGCTTCAGCATGCGAAGGCATCCACCGAGCTCACCCGCAAGCTCACCGCTCTTCCTTCGCCTCCTCCACCGCCTGCTCCTTCCAGCTCTCGCTCTCCCTCTACCACACCTACTCCCACCTCCAAATCGAGAACTCACAAGCCATCCTCCCTATCCCCTTTACCCAACACAGCTCCTCCCTTCGCTCTCTCGCCAGCAGCAACCGCCGGATCGTCCTCCTGGTCGACCTCCTCCTCCACCTTGGGATCTCGGGCAAACCCCTTAGTGAAGGCTGGCTTGGAGAGAGCTAGGATGCAGAGACAGATGGAGTTTTTGAGGCTGGGATCGGGGACTACGAGCGCGGAAGCTGGAGACAGTGAGTTTGAAGCTTGAGGGAAAGGGAGGTGGAGGAGGGAAGGGACGTCGAGCTCACACCTCCGTCGTGCGATCTTCTCTTCAGGTCGATCTGGCCATGGATCTCCCAGCAACCCCTCGTCTCTCTATGCGTCTTCCTCTTCCTCCTCGGAACGGACTATCGATGGAAGCTACACGATGCTGCGGCCGGAGAAGTCTGATCCGTTCCAGAGATTCTGGGACGTCGTCGAAGGTTCGTCTCTAGGTTCTCGTCTCTCCATTCCCCTCTCCTCAAGCTGACACGAAATTCCTTCCTCGTCTGCATTAGGGATGCTACAGGATCACTCCTCGAATCCGGTGGCCTTCGCCTCCGCTCCTCTCGGCTCGGTTATCGATCCTCGAAGCGGTCGACATGGCTCGTCTCCCTCGACTCATCGGAAAGGTCAGTTCTCTCCCACTCAGGCCCCTTTGCGCAACTGCTATAGACCTGAGGCTCCATTGCATGGTAGTGCTCGACTTTCTGAGCTTCGCTGACTTGAAGCTCTCTCCTCTTGTTCTCTCGACAGCTCGATCCTCTCCTGGAGCCGACTCCTCTTCCAAACCCTCCTCGTCTCCGAAGAAGTCGTCTAAGCATCCCTCATCAGCGCTACCACCTTCCAACCTCGGCATGGTTTCGTCTTCCAACTCAGGATCTTCGTCGGTCGGCGGTCAGGATTCGTTTTACATCGTTCCTCCTTCCAGAGAGCCTTCTGGTTCTCATGACGCTTCGAGCTCGTAAGTTCGACCTTTCGTCTTCTGGCACACTGTTTCAATCGGACATCATCGCCGTAGATTCCTATATCTCAGACGGATCGCTCCTTATCAAGCGTCTTCAGCCCGCTGACACCTCTCCTTTTTCGTCGCGTCCCAATCCAGCTCGTCGTCCTCTTCCACCTCTCCCACCACATCCACCAACCCGAACCCGAAGCCAAAAACCCTCGAAGAGCTTACGCTCGAAAATTCCTCCCTGCGCTCTTCCCTCGACACTCTCGCTCTCCACGCTCAAGACCTGGAACGGAAGCTCATGAATCAACATCCTCACCTCCCCGTCGACTCTTCCTCGTCTCAACTGGACTCAACTCCCAGAGCTTTCAAATCCACCCCTCTACCACTGCCGCCACCCGTGTTCGAGCGTGGAGATCGTTCGGTGATGCTAGGAGGAAGCGTGGTGGATCTGCGGAGGTTGAAGAAGGAGGCGGAGAAGGCTTGGAGGGAGGAGGAGAGGGTTTCGAAGGAAGCTGAGGTCGCTTCGTCTTCTGCAGGAGGTGAGTTCCCGTTTTTCTCTCGTGCTAAACAAAGGTTCCAGGGCATCTACGATGCCGAGCGGAGAAAAAAAGCCGTTCTAGACGCGTCGCTTTTGAGCTGACCTTCGCGTCTTCTTCCTTCTCATCCCTCAGTTTCACCCTCCTCCACGTCCCCAGCTGTTCCGGCCGACCAAGTCAAGATCACGAATCTGGAGAGCGAAGTCGCTCATCTCAAAGCTCAGAATGAGAAACAGGTGCGTTGTTGTTTCTTCTCTTTCTCTTCCCTTCGTCACCCTCTTCTCGTCAAGTCGCGTCCAAATCGACTGACTCCGTTCTCATTCGTTTGTCTCTCAGAGGGACACCATCGCGAAGTACAAAGCTCAGTTCGAGAAGATCAAAACCGGAGCTCGACAGAGGAGAGAAGCGAAGGCTTCGTCTGCTGCTGGAGGAGGAGGAGAGGCTAGTAGTGCGGCTGGTCCTGCTGCTGCTTCTTGAGCGCGAGAGAGGCGAGATATGTACGACTTACGATTTTTAATGACACGACTTTTCTCTAGCTTTGGCAGAGAAGCGAGAACAGGGAAGAGCTCGAGCAGCGATGTTCGATCGAGTTCATGACGATTATCGAGCAGGAGGTAGAAGAGAAGCTTGGAGAGGATGTCTGGCTGAGGGAGAGGAGAGTGGATGCAGCCATGTTCGGAAGTATAGGATCAAATAAATCGAGAAAGGAAAGGAAGGGAAGATGATGGCGGTCAAAAGCGAACTCACTCTCTCCTTTCCCTCCCTCTCCTTCAACGGCCATGACCTCCAAACCTTCCTCCGCAACAACAGCTCCAACACGAGCCCTCCGCCGCCCTCAAAGAACACGACAAGCTCCTCCACCCACTCATCTCATCTCAACTATCTCAGCAGCTTCTCCCAGAGCGAGCAAACCCAACCCCTCGAGCTCAACATCCGGCACTCCTCCCTCCCTCCCCTCCTCCACCAAGACTCTCCTCCTCTTCCGATCCCTCAACCTCCCCAAACACAATCGAATTACCGTCTCAGAACTCGAGAAAGCTATCTTATCCTTCTTCAACTCCAAACTCTTGCTCCTACCACCTGCAGCGAGCAAAGAAACTAGCTCAAGCTCAACAACAACCTCCCCTTCCTCCTCTCCCTCCTCGCTCTTCACCGCCAGATCCTACATCCTAACAGGGAACGTCGTTCTCACTCTTCCTTCTCCCACCACCAACCTACCTTCGCTTGACATCCCCTCTTTGATTCCAGAACTACAACACTCCCTCCTCTCCCACACGTTGAACCCGATTTCGACGACCATCTTCCTCCGAACCCTTCCTTCCCTCCGCTACCTGATCGATCACTGCCCGTTCGATCTCAGCAAAGAAGGTCGAAAAGGAAGCAAGGTTCATGTGGTTTTCTTGGAAGGGAGACCTGAGGTGGGGAAGGTTGAGGAGTTGAGGAAGTGGATGAACGGTGCGGCCGGGGCGGTGGGGGAGAGGGTTTGGTGGAGTGGTGAAGAGGTCGTTGAGAAGGGTAATAGGAGAGTAGGAAGAGATGAGAGAGAAGTGGAGGGTGGTGAGGATGGTGGTGGTGGGAAAGAGATCGTGCTTTTTTTTCCTAACGGACATTTGAAGAGCAAGACGAATCTGGGTGTTGTGGAAAGGTGTTTGGGGATGAAGGGTGGGATGAGAGGGTGGAGTGTGCTGACGGGCTGTGTCCAGTTTATGTGATTCTGATAGAGCTATTTTTTTCGTTCGTTCTGGGAGGAGGGAGAGGAGGGAGGGAAAGGTCGGCGCGTCGCGTCGCGAGCTGGAAAAGAGATCATCGTTGAGAGGGCAGGGAGAAAACATACCAAGAAATTCAAAAAGAGAGAGATTTGACCCATACAAAAAGATGACTGACCCAGATGAAAAACCCAAAGATGAACCGAGAGAGAGACTTCACATCCAAACCACCCCCGCCGTCTGCCTCCCTCTCTCAGCAGCCCGAACCCACTCCCTCCTCATCCTCACTCCGTTCACAATTTTCTCCAACGGACCTAGACTTTCCAGCGGACTTGCGAGTGGGAGCAGTTGAGCGAAGGTGGTTGGAGGGAGAGGAAGGGAGACGGTTGCGAACTCGAGGTCGGTGAGGGAGGAGTCGGAGTCGGGAGCGGAGGGAGATGGAGGTGGAGCTGGGAGGGCGATGAGGAAGGAGAGGATTAAGGAGGATGGGTGAGAGGGGGAGGATTGGATTTGGGCGTTGAGGGGCTGTATACATCAACGAGAAAATGGTTTCAGAGAGAAGGAAAGAGACGAAGGAGGAAAACCGTCGGACATCTGCGAGCTCACCTTCCACTCCTCCTCCTCCTCCTCTCCTCCCTCTCCTCCTCCTCCTTGCAGCACCACCATCACCCTCTCCTCCAACCTCGGCTTCTCCCCAAAAACAGGTTTCCACTCCTGCGTCAAAACCTGCCACGGTGCCGCTCCTCCTACGATCCCTCCCCTCCCTCCTCTCGGGTTCAACCCCAAACCTCCCGATGCTCCGATCCCGAATCTGGCAGGTCGGACGACAGGACGAACGAAATGGGGCGGACTGGAGGCGAAGAGGGAAGGGATGAGGTTACGACGACGGAGGAGGAAGTAGATGAGGGTTGCGAGAGCCCAGGAGAAGAGGAGGATGCCTAGGACGATGACCTTGAGCGAAAAAGGGAGGAGGGAGGGTCAGATGGGAGGGAGATGGAGATTAAGGGACGTACTAAATAAGCTGCCGTGGGGAGGGCCATCCTGATTGGGATCCTTCAAGGATTGGTAATTTGATAGAAGAGAGATGGTGGGTGTTAGGATCGTCACATAAAGGAGGAGAAGGAAGAGGAGAGGACAAGATCTGTCCGGCAGCCTTCCTGGACAATTCTTCTCTTTCCGGTCTTTTTCTCTCCGAACTCTCAAGAAAACACGCACGGAAACAGACCTTCCCGACCGGAGAAATTTTCTTCGGATTGAAGCCAAAGAAAAACGAGGATTCCGGAGTAGCCCTAAAACTGAGCTCAAGAGTCGTTTCACTTTCCTTTCCTCTCCTTGACTCTCTCTTCAAGCAACCAACCGCCATCTTCTCCGCCATGCCCTCAGAAGCAACCCCCCCTCCTCTCCTCACAGACTTGTCTCTAGGCTTGCTGGTATCAACGATCCTCCTAGGCGTGTACCTCAAGTACTTCTCTCGTCCGCTCCCTCTCGTCCATCCTCTCCTCCTCGGCAAACAGAGCGAGGTTTCCCAGACGAGGAACCAGGGAGAGTCGGGTGTTTATAGAAGCTGGGCGACGGGGCATGGGAGTCCGGTGAGTTTATACACTTTCTGTGTCGGAAAATTCTACCTAAAGAAGGAGGGAAAGACGAGGAGATGGCGAAAGAAGGAAGGAGAGAGAGAGAGAGCTCATTCTCGAACGACCTCGTTTGCTTCTTCTTTCTCGTCGAAAGCTCTCCCTCCGCCCTGCCAACTCGCTCCGAACGGTAGCCAACATCTTGGATCTCTCCTGCCCAACTCGATACATCTATGGAACTTTCGTGAGTCCAGTCCATTCACTCTCGAACGAACGAAGCTCAAAGCTGACCCATCCTTCGTTGTTCAGATCTCGAACGATCTCCTGAAACTTCGCTCCCAAAACATCGCAAGAGGTCTCGTATCCCTGCTGGGACTGGACGCTTCGTCTGCTGACAAGGGAGGGGTGCTGAACTTGCTGCCTGATTCGTTTGGTGAGTTTCTTCTTCTTTGGAGCTTGAGCTTCTCTCTTTCTCGTTCGATTTCCCCTCCTCGAGGTTGCTTCTTTTCTCGAGGCTGCTCCCATAGAGCTCTCTCTCTCTCTCTCTCTCTCTCGTAAAATTCGACACCCTCTTACTCTCAACCGACTCTCTTGTTCATTTTCTTCAAACCCTCCCTCAGACTCCCTCCTCCTAACCCTCTCCTTCGCCCTCTCCCCCTCCTCCTTCCCTCTCCCCACCCTCCTCCAACCCACCTCCCTCCATCTCCTCTCTCACATCCTCTCCCTCCCAACCCCACCCAAAATAATCATCCTCCCCGTCCCCCTCCTCGGAATCCTCCTCGAACAGCTCTTCGAAGACACGGACGAGCAGAGCGTTACGCTGGTGCTTGTTGGAGAGGAGGAAGGGGAGGTGGAGAGGAGCGTGGAGATGGCTAGGACGAATGGGTTGAAGGCTTTTGGGTGGAGGGAGGTTGAGAGGGTTGGGGATGGGATTGGGGAGAGGGAGAAGGAGGCGGAGGGGGAGGGAGGGAGGGTGGTTGGGGAGTTGGAGGTGTTGGTGGAGCTTGTTGGGGAGGATGAAAAGGGAGTGAGTACAGATTACATCCTATCAGCTCCTGGGCTGGGTCTAAAGCCGCTGATAAAAGCTGAGACGCTGACATCTCCTCCCACGACGCGTCTGTCTTTCTCTCTTTCTTTCTCGATCAGACCCCTCGACACACTCCCCTCACCCATATCTCCCTCACCGCAGGAATCTCAGCTACCTACTCGCTCTTCCCAGCTCACAAACGACCAGGACCTAACTCCAAGGACTCCATCGCTAGCGTTTTGAGCTTGACTGAACCGTTTGGACTCACGCTTGCTTTGGGATCGATTTGGTCTGGTGAGCTCTCTCCTCTCCTCTCGCTTCTTTCCTCTGTAGCTCCTTCGCTGACTTTTTGGAGGGTATGATGATTCAGGCTCTGCGTTCAGAACCTTCGGACATGCTGCTGCTCCTCATCAGGAGCACACCGACGATGAGGAAGAGAAAGGTTCGTTTCGTCGCGTCTTCTTCTCCTCCGTCGCCCTTTCTTTCTTCTTTAGGCTGACCTTCCTTCTTCTGCTCTTCTTTTCTCTTCTCTTCTCTTCTCAGCTTCCGAATCCACAACCGCCAACTCTGAACTCCTCATCCTAGCTCGACCTTCTCCCATCCCTCTTCCAACCATTCTCTTCCTGTTCGTTCACCTCTTCTCCCTCCCTTCCCTCTTCTCCCACCCAAGCTCACCTTCTTCCCTTCCCCCAATCGTTCTCACAATAGTACCACCCCCCAACTAGCCTCCCTCAACTCGGCTCTCCGAACCGAAGCAAAGAAGAACCCTCTCTACTTCCTCGCCCGACGACACAAACTCGCTGATCTGGGAGATGGATTCGTCGATCGGAAGGGTTTGTTCGAGAAGTTTCATTGGAAATCTGTTAGAGAGACGGCTATGGGAGGGTTGAGTAAGAGGTTGAGAGCAATTGTTGTTGTGGGAGGTGAGTGTTTTGTCTTTCGGTCCCGAATCCCAACGTCCCAACTCACACAAAACTGAACCTCCATTCCATTATGTCCTCCCAAAAAACAGACTCCCCAACCCCCCAACTCCTCACCTCCTCGCACATCCACCTCTCCCTCCCCCTCACCCGTCTAACCTACTCACCTTACTCAACCTCCCCCGTCTTCGTCTCCCACTTCTACGACCTTCAAGCTCTCCCCTCCCTCTCCCGCTCCCACTCCCACTCACACTCCCCGAAGGAGTTCACCTTCACCCCTACTTCTTCCTCGCGCGCTGGACTGGTGAAGGAGAAGAACACTGTTCATCAGGAACTCACTGTTGGACCTGGAGGAGAGGGAGGAGAAGGGGGAGGAGGAAGGGTTCATTCAGGAGGACCGGGAAGTAACGTGGAAGTTTTGTTGAAGGAGTTTGATGGGAAGGATGGTGAGGAGGAGGGGGAGAGTGAGGAGGATGGGGGAGGGGGAGAGGTTTGGATTCGAGGACCGGGAGTGGTTTGTCAGGTGGGGGAGAAGGATGAGAAGAGGTGAGTGAGAAGGAGAAGACGCGCGTTTGTTGGTGGGTTTCGACGAGAGAGGAAGAGAGAGACTGATCAAGTTTGTGCTTTGCTTTGCTTTTGCTTTTGTGTTGCAGATTCGTCAACACTGGACTTCATGCTCGGACTACTAAGAACGGGTGCTTTGTTGTTGTGGGTTGAACGAGGGAGGAGATGTCGAGAAGGGAGGAAGGGAGCTGAGTCGAACGCGTTTTCGTTGCTTCGTCCAGCTCTTTCGTTTTTTTTAGCTTCCCCTCTTTTGAGTTCATCCCCCCATCTCTATCTTGATCCCCTCGCTTCGCTTTTACTTCCTCAAAACCCACCCTCAGATCCAGCTCGCGTCGAAAAAGAAAGGAGAACATCAAACGTGAAGTATGAAGATATCGTTTCGTTAGTAGATTCGTAGACTAGGAGAGATAGAGGAGACGTAACGAGAAGAAAGACCAAAAAGGACCCAAAGTAAGGTAGATAAAGAAGAGGGAGGGATAAATGAAAGACGGCAAAAAAGACGACGCGTGCACGGTGAGACATCAAGAAGAAGACGGCCAGATCTAGAACAACCATCGAAGCACCTTGTGGAAGACGTTCTTGGGAGGAGTTTCGGGGCTTTCGGTTTCCTCCATGGAGGCTGAAGTTCGAGGGAAGAACGAAAACGCGAGTAAGAAGAGAGAACGAGAAGAAAGGAAGATAGGGAAGAAGAAAGACGACGGAGACTTACGGATTCCGGTGACGAGATCGACCTCAGTAGGTCCAATGATCTTGGTCCTCTTGAAAATCTTGAATCCGAGGTAGAGTCCAGCGAAGATGGGGATGTTGAGGTAGGAGATGCTGCAGGAGAGGCGATCCGAACGCAGGCGTCAGCTCTACATTCTTGATTCGAAGAAGATCCTCGCCATGGAGATCAGATTGCATGACTTACAGGAAACCAGAGGCCGAGAATTCAAAGAAGACGTTGAACCCGTTCTGTAGGAAGATCGGAAAGGGGAGAGAGACAAGTCAGTCTTCCCGTCGCGTCGGGGAAAGGGGAAACGAAAACAGAAACGCACGATGAGGATCAAAAGAGCAGTCCAGAACGCTCCCCAAATCGATAACCAAGGTTGAAGCTTGCTGAAGAAGGTAAGTTGGGTTCGGTCGTAGCCTTTGGATTTGGCGGCGCGGTAGAATCTAGCGAAGAGAAACAAGGCGAAGGGAAAAGGCGTCAAAACAAGAGTGAGTCGTAGAAAACGGAGAGATAAAACTCACCCCAAGTAGGTGAGGTTGATAGCACACCAAGTGAAGAACCCCCCCACGGTCGTAAGGTTTACCCTGTCGCGACGGAGTATATATCGAGCGAGTCAGGAAGCGAAGTCGACGCGACGAGAACGTCATCCGCGCCAGCTCATCCGAAGATGGACTCACATCCAGTTGAAAGCAGTTGCCGAGCCGTTGTTGACGCTCATGAAGGACAAGAGGGAGAAGAACGCGGTGAAGAGAACCTGTTCGTCGGTAGCGAAAAAGCGGGGCGACGCGTCAGATTATATTCTGCTTTCTCCTTTGTCCTTCAATCTCTCACTCACAGCGTTGATAGGAAGTCCAGCCTTGGTAGTCTTGATAAAGATCGCGGGAGCTTGACCTGGGAGGGAGAGGCCGTACAAGATTCTGGAAACGGGGGAAGATGCGATCCGCCTGAGTCGCGTCGAATGCATTTCCGCGTTTGATAGAAGGGGTGACTCTCACCGAGAAGCACCGTAGAGGAAAGAGTTTCCTGCGGAGAAAGCAGATGTGAAAACGGCGGCCTGAAGAAGAATGTCGAAAAAGAGGGCGTCCGGTCAGTTGAAGTAGTTTAGTGAAAGTGGTCTCGAGCCAGACCATCGAAAGGCATTTCGTCCCAAAGTGGGCCGAGCTTGCGAGGCGGCCCTCTTTGGGACGAAATGCATTGGAGGGTCTGGCTTGAGACTATAGAAAGAGCCTCAGAACGTCGACCACTCACGTTGATCACGCGGGTTGGTTCGATTTTACGAGACGCCGGCGAAGGACTCAGAAGCTCACCATCTGTACGTGCCTGCATCACGGAAGAGGAAAGGGAAGAGAAACCTAGTTCAGCTTTTCGATGATTGACGAAAAATCCTTCCTTCTCGTCTTCGAAGACGCCACTTGAGTCCGCTTCGAGTTCTTCGACCTCGACCTTCCCTCCGGCTATTCATCCGCTCGTTCCTCTCTTCCAGCGAGACGGAAAACTGCACTCACCTCTGCTTGAGACGTCTCTGAAGTCCATCAAATCAGCCTGGAGGAACGTCTGCCCGTTGACGCCCATGACTTACTCAGTTCGAGGATCGTAGGCGAGATCGCCTCCCTTCTCCTCGTCGTACGCGTCTGCTGGGGTAATGACGGGTTCTCCTGAGCCAACAGTCTTCTCGATATCCTTCTCTTGGTTGTTAACCATTGTGAAGAGACGAATGGGGAAGGAAGGGAGTCGGGGAGGGTGGAGGTCGACGGGAGAGAGATGAAGGGAGAGGGAAGTTGGGACTCTTCAACGAACGAGCGAGCACGATTTTGCTCGTATGCAACCTCGTCCCTTATCTCGACCAATTCCAGCCTCCTTCGACACATCAAATACCCCCTCTCTGTTCAAACACGGACGAACCTGAACCTTCCCTTCTGGCGTTTCTCCGGCGCGTGATATCTTAGGAAAGGCTCCGATTTCGACGAGAGGTCGGGTTCGAAGAAAAGAGGGCTCATGAGAGAGAGGAAAGACCTAGAAAGAGTAGAGAGGAAAGAGGGAGTCGTAATCGTACAACTTGAGGTGAAGTGGTGAGTGAAAACAGCTATCAGGGGCGAAGGGTACAACGCGAGGAGGGAAGACGAAAGAATCAGGAGAAAGAGAGCCGCGCGGAGAGAGTCCGATGCAGTAGTCGAGAGCTACTCCGGCTCAACTCTTCCCTCCGTCGCAACAGCCTCTTGAGCTTCGAGAGAGACCTGGAAGAGAAGACCGAGAAGAAGGAGAGCGTTTCAGAGCGGGTTGACGAAGAGGGGGAAAGGGGCGGGAAGAGAAGAAAGGAGAGGAGGGTTGGAAAACTCACCAATCCTTCCTCGACTTTGGGAGCCACGTTCTCCTCCTCCTCATGGGAAGGGGCGAGACCCGAGGCGACAATTCCTTCCTCCTCCTGGTGCTCGATCTTCGCAGCGAAGACCTCCTGCTTGACGTCGGCGAAAGAGCCGTTGGCGTCGGTTTGAAGAGCAGGAAGGGAAGAAGGTCCAGCCTCCGCCGCCGCATCGTCGATTCCGAGTTCGTCTCCGTTCTGCGAAAGAAAGATGAAGGAAATGGGTTAGGTTCTTTGGAAGAGGGAGTGATGAGGAAGGAGGTCGCGACTCACGAGTCTCCTGGATCGTCGAGTAGGCTGAGTCGAGGAAGCGACAGCGAGAGGTTTGACCACGATCCTTCTCTGTTCGACGCGATTTGGAAGCTGGTCAGAGAAACTCGAAAAGAAGGCGTTGAGGATAGGAAAACATACGTTGACGGGCTCCTTCTTGACTCGAGGCTTGGCGGGCTTCTTGGTCTTTGGAAGAGAGAGCGAGGGAAGAGGTTTAGCATTCAACTCGAGAGGACTCGCTCGCAATCGCAAAGGATCAGAACCGAGCTCACCGTTCTCTTTCTCTTCTTGCAGGGCTTCGAGAAGGACTCGGAGTCTTCAGAGTCAGACTTGATGTGAGGTTTCTATCGTGGGAGAAGAGGAGGAACAGAATTGAGCGATCAGTTCGACGCGAGCGAGGAGTGAGAAGAAGATGAAGTGCCCTACCTTCTCGTCGAGTTCCTCGTCCTCAGTATCGGAGTTGAGTTGAGGCTTCTGTTCAAGGATCAGATTCGAGAGAGATGGAAGTCAGAGCGGAATACAGAAGAGATCGAGAATGAGAGGTGAAACGCACCTTCTCGTCGACCTCGAAATCCATCATCGCAGAGCCTCCAATCTCCATCTTGAGGTCAGTTTGGTGAGGATCAAAGAAGTTTCCAGGGTGCGAGATTGAACGGAGGGGGAGTCAGGATTACCGAGGAGTCTTCTCGTCGACGTGCTCGTCGAGCGTCGCAGCTCGTTGAAAGAAGCTCACATGCATCCCTCCCGTCGAAGAGCCCTCTCCGATATCCACACCAGCTCCAATTACAGGAGCAAGAGCAGGAGCAGGAGCAGGAAGCATCCCCTTCGCAGCTAGAGCGACGTATCCCTCGATTCGGTCCTGAAGCTCCTGGAGAGATCCCTCGAGCGAAAGGCCACCCGCGATGAAGAACGAAGTCGCTCGTTCGGTGATCATCCCCTTGTCTCCAGACTGTTTGATTCCAGCTCGTTTGAGAAGAGTCTTGATTTCTGCAGCGGTGAGTCTCGAGATCCCGGTGGGAGTCTGCGAAAGAAGGGAAAAGAAGCGTGAGCGAAGGAAGACGAGACGCAAGCGAAAGAAGGGAACGGACTCCTGCATCGTAAGCCATTCGGACGTGAGCTTGATCAGAGAGTCTGTGGACATAAGAAATTCAGTAATAACGAGATTACGGGGAGGGAGAAGGAATACTGACGAGAGAGAAGAGAATCCCGGGAAGTCATCGACCTGTGCGAGTCAACACGACGAGTCAGCAAATCCTCTTTCTCTCCGTTGGCTGCTGGGTATACGTACTCGGTTTCCGATCTTGTCGTGGACGTTTCGGAAGACAGTGGGAGTCATGCAGCTGTTGGAAGAAAAGGAAGAGAGGTCAGTTTGGAGCTGAGCTTCGTTTCAAGGGGTTGCGACTGCAGAGGACGATAAACAAAACTTACTGCCAGTGTCGATAGATCCACCTCGGTCCCCAAGGGCAGTCTCCCCACCAGGTTGCGACCTGCAACGCTCCGGCTTCGATGATGGAACCTAGAAGGAAGAAAGGAGAAGGGAAGCGCCGAAAGGAGGTCAGGGAGATGGAGGAATGGAGCTCTCGCCCGGGAAAGCGCCTGTAGATTCACCATTGCAAGGCTGAGGACCTTTACAGTTTCTGTTCCCGGTAGCGTATTCGATCTTGTAGGGCGGATGGGTAGCTGTGGAGAAGTCGTAGGCGCCGGAGAGTTGGACGGTGGAGTGGGAGGAGGCGGAAGGTGGCGAAACACCTGCTGGAACGGAAGCTGAGGAAGGGGGAGGAGCGAGGTCGGCCATGGTGTTGGAAGTTGGAGGTGTAGGTGGATGGTTAGGAGTAAGATCCGAGCTGTCTTGCAAGAAAAGGAGGATTGAACATGGACGTCGAGGGGAGGGAGAGAAGGGAGGGGAGGAAGAAGGGGTTGAGCTCTCGTTTTAGAAGGTCGTCAAGCTTCTTTCTTTTACTTTCAAACGCCAGCAAGGAAAAACATCGACGACCCTCCCTTTGATCCCTGGATATACTCTATACCCCATAGAATCGATACTCTCGTCATCTTCAATACTCGGAAACCCTTAGAAATCAATACAGACCTTGTCTCGCTTCAACCGTCTTCCTCCCTCCTCCTCCTCCTCCTCCCTCCCTCCCAACGCCAGCTTCCCGGTCAACGAACGATCAGGCTTCGGATATTTTCTAGTGTCTCTGTAGGATATGCCTGGTGAAAGGAGTGTCGAAGGAGCAGGAGGAGTGACCTTGGGTGAGGTCGTGGGTCGACATAGCAGCCACACGAGCTCAACCAGAGGAGGTTCGTTCTTTTCTTCCCTTCCTTCACCTCGTTTCCTGCTGAGATCCGTCTCGCTCCGGAAAGGCAGCAACGAGCTGACTCTTAGACGTCCTCTTTTGCCCACTGCCAGTTCCCCTTCTCTCTACCACGTCGTCAGCAGCTCCTCTGGACGTCGAACCCCCTCCTCCTGCCCCCCTCTTCTCTCGTCTTCAGACCCTCTTCCCACACTCGCACACCTCCCAGCATCCCAACTCTTCGCCCCTGGGACTTCCCAGTCATCAGCCATTCGCCCTAGGACCGTCGGAGCCTCTTCCTCCAACGTCGACGTCGTCAGCAGCTTCCAAGGCGTCACCCAAGGGCAAGGAGAAGGAGAACCCAGCAACGCTCGAAGCCAAAGCCGAGGATGTAGCCCACGATCAGGAGAAGATGGCAGGAGGACGGGCTTTCATCAAGATCAGGTTCTTGACTTGGAACATGTGAGTTTTTTCCCGTCGCCGAGCTCGGAATGTTGCGACGGAGACGAGCGAAAGGGAGCCCAGCTGAACCTCTTACGTTCCTTCCTTTCTCTCGTCTCCTTCTTCCCTTCTCTGCCCTTCCCTTGCCTCTTTGCCAGGCATGACTCGATTCCCAAAGGAGATCTTACTCCTCTCCTGGGAAAAGTACCTCCCTACAGCCATCCATCGTCCGAGGATCCTACAGCACTCCCTCCTCTTCCTCTGGATCAGAACCATCCCTACCACCTCATCGTCGTCGCAGGCCAGGAATGCCCTACTCCCTCAGGAATTCCTATGGGTCTTGGAGCCGTCAAGTGGGGGATCCCCAATCTCAACAACTCGTCGATGCCCTCCACGCCGCTACGAGCTCCTCCCAACTCGCCTTTTGGTCCTGCCACAGGCGAACGGAACTTCAACGCTTCCTTACCTCTCGCCCCACCTCCAGTATCGACAGCCCAGTCAGCTCCTCTCAGCGCCTCATCGCTCGATATCCCTAAACCATCCTCGGTCGCTATCCCCTCTCCCTCACCTTCCTCAGCCACTCCCTCCGCTCCCAATCCTCCAACCTCCCTTCCGGTCACCTCCCTCCTCCCGTCTCCCAAAGACCTCCCTCCGAACCTTACCATACAGGTCTCCAATCTCACCACGTCGCCAACGAAGCTAGCTCCTCCTTTCCTCCCTGCTCTCCCAAACAACAAGATCCTCTCCCCCTCCGTTCCTCCCTCACCTTCGACGAATCCAACGACATGGCTCGGAGTTCCAACCATGAAGATCACCCCTGGTCCTACTCCCCTCACCTCTCCCGCGCTCTCGTCGACGGGAGAGAAAGCAGCTCAGCAGTTGGGATCGCATCTCGGAGATAAGGAGAGGGAAAAGGAGTCTAAGGAGAAGGAGAAGCATCACTTTCACCACCGAAATCCTCAGATGGACAACAAGGGCTGGACGGACGTGTTGACGGATTGGTTCGCGAACCGAGTCGGCGAAGGACAGATCCCTTCGGCAGGCCTGTCTTCTCCTGGTCTTGCCTCTTCGTCGTCGAAGGCTGGGGGAGGAGGTGGGGAGTCGGACGGTGGAGAGGAGGGAGGAGCGGCGAAGGAGCTTGTGATTGAGGATGAGGAAACGAAGGAGGGATCGGCGACGGCTGGATCGAGTAGATACAAGGTTGTTCAGGAAGGAAGAGGGACGTACGAGTTGCTGGTGAAGGAGAGGCTGCTAGGCATCTATCTCTGTGAGTTCTCTCTCTCCTTCGCGACGCGTCTTCCTTTTTCCGCGCTGACTTCGTTTCATCCTTTATCGATCGTCTTCTAGGTGTCTACGTCTGGAAAGGATGTCGAAATCTCGTCAAGAACACTTCGACCTCGTACGTCACGACTGGATTGATCGGCGGAAGGTTTGGAAACAAGGTGAATCTCTATCTTTGCGCGACGCAACGCGAGCTCTGTTCGCTGACGACCTTCTTTTTGGTCTTTCTTCTCACTTCTCCAGGGAGGAGTCGCCTGTTCAGTTCATCTCGGAGACACTCGACTTCTCTTCGTCAACTCCCATCTCGCAGCTCACGCGTCTCGGTCCGACGTTCGACTTCTCAACGTCGCTAAAATCAAGTCCGAGCTCGATGTGGATGCCTTCTTGGAGCCTGGAGATGAAAGACTCTTGTTAGAAGGTACGCATATATTTCCTGTGCAACACTCCTTCTCTCTCGACCCTTCATCCCGGGAACGGAAGCTCATCCCTTCTCCTCCCTCTTCTTCGTTTCGTCCCGTCCCGTCCCACCCCGTTCCGTCGCGTCGCCCTCAGATCCCACCGACCGCTTCGACTCGACGTTCTGGATGGGTGATCTCAACTTCCGACTGGATGTATCGAGGATCCATGCCGACTGGCTCGTCTCCCGAAAGGAGTACGCTCAGGCTCTTCGTTTCGATCAGCTCAAGAAGGTGTGTTCTTTCTCCTCTCTCCTCCTCAAGGATCCTTTTCGCCCATAGTTATCTTTCTCTCGTTCTCTTCATAGATTATGGACGAAGGACTCGGATTCGTGGGGTTCCAAGAAGCTGAGATCGATTTCCCGCCGACGTGAGTCTCTCGTCGCGTCCCTCTCGTTCTTTATCTCCTTTCGCTCGCGACTCTCTTCGCCTTACTGATTTGACCTGGCACGCGTCCTTCACGTTTTGCAGCTACAAATACGATCTCGCCAAACCCCTCAAGCGATCCAACACTCGAACGAAGCGGAAGGTCAGAGATCCGTCTCTCTCTGGAGTTCAGGAAGCGTCCGAGCACGGAGCCATCGAGGAAGCCGACGACGATGACGGAGAGGAAGCAGAAGACGCCGAGAGATCCTCCATCATCTCCTCGGGATGGACGAGTCTCGCCCAGTCGACGTGCACGAGCGACGAAGAGGAGGCGGAACATCCACCTCCTCCTCCAGCCTCCCTTCCTCAACAAGGCCAACAGCTAGCCGAGAAGGTTCTTCAGGAAACTCAAAAGATCTTCCTTCCCTCGACGGCTATCAAAGCGAAGAAGAAGCTCCTCGGTCTGATCAAGATGCCCTCTTCGCCTGGATCTGCCGGACCCTCTCGCTCGACCAGCATCAACAAACGACGACCTTCCAACACTCTCTCGGACACCACTCGATCCGTCTCTGGATCCGGATCTCTCGATCTCGATCGACTCGGAGCTGGAATCGGACCCTCGACCACTCCTCCTTCGTCGAACGGGTCCTTCGTGGCAGCGCCAGCACCCTCTCCGACTCGAGCGTCGATGGACGGCGGCTCCCCTCCTCGTCCTCAGCTCAGTCGAAAGCTCAGTGCACGTCTCAGGAGATCGTTCAGCGGAAAGGACGGTCCCAGCGGTCGATACGCTCCTGCTTCGGACGACGACTCGGAGGATTCAGACGATACTTCGCGAGATGGAGTTTACGACACGTCGTCGAAGAAGAGGGTTCCGAGTTGGTGTGATAGAGTTCTTTGGAAGACTTTCGTGAGTTATAAACCTTTCCGCTTCTGCTCTCTATGCTCATCTCGACTGACCTCCTTCTCATTTTTCTTTACGCGTCCACAGGAGGAGGATTACCCCGAGCCGGTTCGACCTCCGCCGCGTCCGCTGGAGGAATCTCCCGTCGACGAGTCTCAGTCCCTCACCCGACTCAACAGGATCGCCTCAGCTTTGCACATCCGTCGAAGAAACTCGCGAGAAGTCAATCGGTCAACCTCCATCTCCTCCCAGCTCTCCAACAACCTCCCCTCTCCACGGGTCTCTCTCGTCACCTCCAACAGCTTCAACGACGGTTCTTCCGCTGCAACGCCCACCTCAGGAGGTACATCGTCGTCTCCCTCTCAGCACGTTCACTGGGGAACAGGATCGTCCCAGAGGAACTCCATCGCCGACTCCCCTTCAGCGCAACAACCAAGTCGCCCTCGCTCGATCAACGGTCGACATCGTTCCAACTCGGCCAATACTTCTTCCACCCTCACACCTCCTCCTTCCACCACTACTACTCCTACTCGACCCAGTCCCGCCACTCGGAACAGCAATCCAGTCCCTCACATCGATCATCCTCCCTCCTCTCCGTCGCGAACCGTCACCTCCCCTCCATCGAGCCATCCCACCTCCCCTATCGCCGACGATCCCTCCCGTCCTTCAGCTCATCGATATACCTCGGAACCGCTACAGCATCATCCGCCTCCGCTGGTAGCAGCTCCGGTCGAACGAGGATCGTGGTTCTCGCGACTTCTCCAGATTCACCCTTCGCCGTCGTCGATTCTTCAACCGTCGACGGAGCCAGAGGGGAAGGCAGACGAGCAGGCGTTGGTGAAGAGGAGGAAGGGAGAAGTCCTTCCGCTTCTTTATGGAACTTTGGATGACGCGGAGATGAGGCAGATTCAAGGGTTTTCGGAGTGAGTTTCCTTTTTCCTTTCCCTCGCTCTTCCACTCCCGACGCGTCTCTTTTCACAATTCTCCGCTGATCTTTCGTCCTTCTGTCATTTTTTCTCTTTCCAGTCATCGACCAGTCAACGCAGTCATGGCTCTCTTTATCTAAACTCTCCTCATCTCTCGTTCAAAGGATCTTTCAACTCTCCCCGCGCTCTATCTATCGAATACTTTCTTTCGTTCCTACATGCACGACACCTGCTTTGCGTTTCGCTCAATCGTTGTTTATCTCACACTCACACCTACATACCCTACTAGATTAACCTTACTAATGAACTCTAATGCCCTTCCATTCCAGACTGCTAATACATGCAAAAACGAACGAGAACTAAACTAAACCCTGACAACCCAGAAAACCGAAACGCTCTCCCTCCCTCCCTCCTCGACGCGTCAAACGAATACCATCCTCGTGAGAACGAAAAAAAAAGTCCCTACTTCCTCCCCTTCCCCGCCTTCTTAGCCTTCGCCGAGCTCTCCTCCACCACCCTCTTCGCTTCCTCCTCCTGAGCCGCCAGCTTCTCGGCCTCAGCCTTCGCGGCCGCTCGTCGTCGTACTCCCTCTGCCACAGCGATGGCTTTTTCTGAAGCGGGAGGAGCGACAGGGGTGATGGGGGGCTGGAGAGATTTGACATCGAGATCGAAGTCGAGAGGGAAGAGTCAGCTTGAGGTCTTGAGAAAGAACGCGAAGGAGAGACTCACGAGAGGTTTGGGCTTTGAACCAGCAGCGGTGGGTTTCTGAGGATCTGCTTTTCGGTGAAGCCAGGCGAGGATGGATTGGGAGATGACTCCGGATACTGATCAAACCCCCCCAAACAGAAGAGAAGGTCAGCTCCCAACGAAGAGGCAAAGGGAAGGAAGGGAGAGTGAGAGAGCTCCAAACCAAAACTCACTAGCCAACCAAGCGAATCTAGGGATCTTGGACGTCTTCTCCGACCACATCCTGTACCCTACAGCGAACTTGGCGAGGTAAGGTCCACTACAAAAGAACATCAATCAACCCATGAGCTTGCGAAACTTGGGGGGGGGGAAAGGGAGAGAAGAGGAGAGAGACAGCGAGAGAAGAACGTACTACTTTCCGGTCGGAGCGAACGAACTCTTCCAAAGGGGCGCCTCGACCCATTCTCCTGAAGCGAGGACTTCTCGAAGAAGGAGAGGATCAGGTCTGACTTCTCTAGGAGCGAGGAAACGAAGATCTTTTCCTCGGTTGGAGACGAAGACGAGGTAGGGAGGTCTGGTGAACGAAGCATAACAAAACCGTCGCGAGGTCATCAGTGTCTTTCCCTCCCTTTCTTTGCTCTCGGAGGGTATGTATGCGATAGGCGAGAGAGGTGGTTTTCAGACTCACTTGAAGATGATCCACCTAGTCATCAACTCTGTTGAATTGAGATAATCGATCCTCCCCCATCGAACGTGAGAAAGGTCGAGGGTTTCGGATCCGTTCGAGGCGAGTTGCTTGGAGATGTTGGCTGCTTGACCGTGAGCGTTGTAGAAGACGGTTGTCATGGGATCGGATTTGGGACCGTGTCTGAGAAAGGGGCATCGTCAAAGCGAAGAAACACGGTCAGCTTAGGTATTTGGAAAAGAGAAGAGGTTGAGCTCGAAGCTCAACCTGTTTAAGCCAGCCCATGCGTCCCTTCCCTCTCCTCTCCTCCCTCCCTCCCCATCTCGCGCGCTCGCTCGCTCGTCGTTATGTATAAATACTCACACAATCATCGCCCAAACCCTCTTCTCATCCTCCCCTTCCTCCAACTCCACCATCTCCTCCCAATTCCCATCCGTCACCCTCACCACCCCATCCCTCTCATCATCCTCCACCTGAAACTCCAGATTGTTCTGAGCCTTCGTAACCGCCTTCTTGACATCAATCCCCGTAGCCGTATACATGCTCAGGTTCAACATATCCAGTAGACCGAGACCGATCTCTTTGTAGGATTGTTTCTTCTTCGTTGAAGGAGGGACGATGGAGAGAAGAGGGGAGGAGGAGGAAGAGAGAGCTTGAGCTTGTTCTTCCTGCTGCTGATCTTTTGCGAGCTTTCCGAGGAATTTCGTGGAGGGTTGACCGGGTTTCCAGCCTTCGTTGATGTATGCGGATGCAGCGGTGGAGGAGAGGAGGAGAGCCGGGAGGAGAGTGAGAGGGGAGAGCTTCATCTTTGAGGGAGAGGTTTGTGTGCTGGTTGGTGGGAAGGAAGGAGAGAGGTGTCGCTGGCAAAGGCGAGCACGCGAGTCGACCTCGCGTTGGTCGAGAGAGAGCTCATCAAATCCCCAGAGAGATAACGGAATGGGCCAAGGTTCTCTCACCTTCGATGGCATACAATACACACAGCTCTCTTTCGATTTTCAGAACGATATCATGGAGTTGAAGGAAGTTAGAGAAAAAAGCCGTGTCTAGATTCAATTTCATGAGCTCGTCGTCTCCTCGGTCTTCCCCGTCTCTTCAAGCTCAACCTCCTTCTCCTTCTCCTTCTTCGTCTCCTCCAACTCCCTGATCTCCTCATCCACCTCCTTCAAATCCTGCTCCTTCCCACCACTCTCTTCCTCCTCCTCCTCCTCCTCAGCAGCATCCATCTCCTCCGGCTCCTCCATCACAACATCCGGAACAGCCACCGTCGTCGAAGACTTCTCTCCCTTCCCCATCTCCACAACCTCTACCACCTCCTCTCCAGCCTCCTCCTCCTTCGGAGGTCTCAACTCTCCTTCCACCTCTTCCACCCACTCCCTAAGCTTCTCAATCCCTCCCCCTCCTCCTTCCTTCTTCTTCCCTCCTACAACAACAACCATCGTCGTCGTGGTCGTCTTCCCTCCTCCCCTCCCCTCCACCTCCTCCAACGTCCCCAATTCCCCTCCAAACACCCCCTCCACCAACCCCTTCCTCACAAAAGGTACCATCCCATCCACAAACGCTCTCCCAAAAGCTCTCAATACCAACTTAGTCTCCCTCTTATCCTTATCGGACGGTCCAGCACTGACGGACGCGTTTCGACGATGACCAGGTCGACCTCCTACGCCTGGGGTCGACGACGTCGTTGGTGTGGAGGAGGAGGCGAAGGAGAGGGAGGAGGAGAATTCTGAGGTTGAGGATTGGGAGTAGGAGAGGATGAGGGAGGCTGAGCGGGCGAGGGATTGGAGTTGGAGAGTTAGGAGGGTTGGGAAGAGGGATAAGGGGGAGAGGAGACGGAGGGAGTTGAGGGTGTTGATGTGGGCGTTGCAGAGGAGGGCTAGATCTGGGAAGTGGGTTAGGTAGATGGGTGGGGAGTGGATCGATGAGGATGCTGAGGAGGAGGAGGAAGTGTGGAAGGGAGTGGAAGTGGAGATATCAAGATCGAGAACGAACGAGATGCTCTCGGGAGGCATCATCCAGCTCGAAGGCATCTTCCCGTTCCTCAACGCTGCTCGAAGGGTGGTTTCCAGTCCAGCTTCAGCTTCCTTGAGAGACTTGGTGACCGAGTTGACGACGGCTCGTTCGAAGGGTTCTGTGACGAGGGAACGGAAGTCGAGTCCTACTCTTGCGAACGAGGTCGCGCAATAGTTGAGTTGAGTGAGGAGGGAGGAGAGAGCCGAGGGATCTTCGATGAGAGGGATGTAGGTTTCGAGGAGAGTGAGGAGGGCGGAGAGGGATTGATGGGCGAAGGTGATGAGGAGGGTTGGAGGGGGTGGTGAGGAAGAGGAGGAAGGAGGAGGAGAGGGAGGAGGTTGGAGGTTGTTGAGTTTGGAGGAGTTGGGTAGTGGTGGAGGGAGTGGTATCGAGAGTTGTTGTTTTTGGTAGTCGAGGAAGATGGTAGTGAACTGGGAGATGACATCGTAGACGTTCTCCCTGAACAGATCGACGTATCTTCTCACGTATCGAATGGGCTCTCCTCGCTCCCTCTCGATCCCGACCAGCAACGCCCTGAAGTTGTGCTCCCTGCTCGCGAGGAAAGCCACCTGTAGCTCTTCCTCGTTCAACACGTCCATCCTCCTGAGGAATCCTACGGCCTTGACGAGTGCAGGAAGCTTGACCTGCTCCCTCAGCACTCCCAGCAGCTTGACCAGCATCCCCATCAACCCCTTCTCAACCTCCTTCTCGACATCCCTCACGATGGCCACCTCCCCGTACCTCGCGCTCATCTCCCTCGCATGCTGTCCGAGCTCCATGGCTTCGTGGTAGTATCCGTTCCTAACGCAAGTCTCGAGGAGTTGAGGGACTTCGAGGAGGTCGAGGAGTTTGTCGTGGTGTTCGAGGAGGAGGGAAGCCTTCCGACGATCCGATTGGGTTTGTTTCGTGGAGGCTGCGAAGGCGTGACATTCTGCTTCGAGGGAGGGTACGGCGTCGAGGAGGGAGTCTAGGGATTCTGTGAAGGAGGTGAAGGCGGTGTGGACTTGGGAGGAGCATTGGTGGACGGTGATGAAGGTTCGGTACTCTCGAAAGCATAACGAGGTGAGCTCTCCAGAGACGAAGGACGCTTCTTCTTGGATGATTTTGGGTTCTTGTTCCAGAGCTTCGAGGGAGAGACTAAAGAGGGGAGTGGTAGTGGTGGAAAGGGAGGGAGGGGGAGAAGGTCAGCTTGGAGAAGGGAGGTTTGGGAAGGGAAGGAGGAGAGGATGCGATGAGCTCGATCCCTTCTCGTCCACGTACTTTGAGACTCGTTCCAGGTAGTCCTTGGACGTTTTCTGAAGCGGAGAAAAGGTCAAAGTCAGCTTCAGGATATGTGGTAGAGTATACATCAGTGAAAAGGAAACTCACTGAGGTGAAGAGGCCATGAGGATCGATCAACTTCTTCAACTTCGCCTGCTCTTGAAGCAGCATCACCAACGAGGGAGCCTCCTCTTCCTCCTCTTCCAACTCCTCCTGCAGCTCCCCTTCCACAACAGCGGCATCCTGTAAAGCTATATCCATACGAGGCCGGCCTTGGGCGAAAAAGGAGAGAACGGGGAAGAGATGGGTGGGGAGGGGAGGAGCAAGGAGCTGGTCGTTGAGGGAGCCGGGAGATTGCGAGGAGGAGCTCGCGCCGTTCTGAAAGAGGACGCGAAGAATGAAAGCTCGAGAAATTAACAGCGACATCCTCACACAGCAATTTTTCTTTACAGCTTTTAGGGCCGAGTTACCCTGGTGATCGGGAAAGCGGAGAAAACCTGCATAAGTCTGCTCCTATGGAGAAGACGGCTCAGGGGATTCCATCGCATCGCCTCCCTCTCTTAGGAACCTTTTTCTCCTCCGCACGAGCCCTTTTCGCTTTTCTCTCCCAACCCCTACCTCCCCTTCCTTCTTCCCCTTCTCCCCAATCCAAACGATGTTCATCCCAGCTTCGCTTCTCCTCCTCCTCTCAGCCTCCCTCGCTCTTGCAGTACGTTCCAAAGGTTCATCTCCTCGCGTCGTGATCCAGATCCTAACTTTCACTTTCCTTTCCTCTTCTCCGAAGGAATCGAGAACTCACAGAGTCTACGTCGGAGTGGATGATCATGGGAAATCAGCTCTTCAATACTCGCCCAGCGAGCTTCACGCTGAGGTTGGAGGTGAGTCTGGATGGAGAGAGAGAGTTCAAGGATGTTGGGCTCGAGCTGACCCTCTTCCTCTTCTTCCCCCTCCAGATATCGTCGAGTTCCACTTCAAGCCTAAGGCTCACTCTGTCACTCAAGGATCCTTCGAACACCCTTGTATCAAAGCTGCAAAAGACGCTTTCGACACTCAGCTCATCCCAGTCAACCCTCAGACCAGTCTCATCTGGTCGCCGGAGACGTTCAGGTTTGTTTCTTGTTCTTCTCTTTCTCGTCAACCTCCCTTCCTTCCCACCAGATCTGACGCTGTTCCGGATCCTACAGGACTCTCGAGGTGTAAGTCTTCTCTCAGCTTCTCTGACTTCTCTACTCATATCGAGACCTACCACGTGGAAGTTTTGCTTCGGAGCGGCTCGTGACTCGCGGCAGCGTCCAACTCGACTTTTTCACGTCCAAGGAACAACACCACGCTGACTCTCTTTTTCTTCTCTTTCTCAGCACCACGAAGGATCCTCAGGTCTTCTACTGCAAGCAACAACTTCCCGACCCTCACTGCGGTAAAGGGTAAGCTCTCGTTTCCTCCGGATCTGGTCGCATCGCGTCGCAGAAAGCTGATTTGGTTTGTGCGTCGTCTACTTCGTTTCTCCTCCCTTCCAACAGCATGGTTTTCGTCCTCAACCCGTACGGAGACAAGAACTTCGCCTATGTGAAGAATCTCGCCATCGCCCAGAACGGAACCCTCCCTCCCAACTCAGCTCTCATTCCTCCTCCCACTTCGACAACTTCTTCCTACATCGCCTCTCCCACTGCATCTGTCCATGAGGTCCAGGTCGGACCTAACGGGAAATGTGAGTGATCATTCTCTTCCTTCGTTGCTCGGCACGTGAGAGAGAGAGGGAGAGAGAGGGAGGAAAGGCAGGGTTCAACCTGTTCATCGCCCCTGAGTCTGAGGCGATGATTTCCCTCTCCCCTTCGTCCTTCTCTCCTCTGAGGCGATGAGCTGATACGAGACTCATCGCTTTTTGTTGCTTTCTCATCTCGACAGTCGTCTACGATCCTCCTTACATCTCTGCCAACAAGGGAGACATCGTTCGTTTCAAGTTCAACCCGAAAAGTTGGTCACCTTTTCTTCTTCTCCTTTCATTCGACAAGCCTTGTTCTGACTCCTCTCTCCTTTTCTCTCTGCTACTAATAGACCACACCGTTACCGAGTCTAGCTTCACCAACCCCTGCCGACGAAAGAACGGAGGGTTCGACTCTGGATTGTGAGCTTTCCTTTTTCGACGCGTCGAGCCGATCTTTCGCTGACTTTTCCGTTCCCACGATCCCAGCCGTCCCGTCACTGCGAACTTTACTGGAACTCAACAGACCTTCGATGTCCTCGTCGGAGACCCTTCAATTCCTCAGGTCGGATACTGCAGGTTTGTTCGAATTCTTCTTCTGTGCTTCGCGCTCGCTCGTTCTGACTTTCCTTTCATTTTTCTCTTGCAACGCAGACAAGGACTCGGAACTGAACAGTCTCACTGCGAGCGACTTGGACCTATGATCTTCGCCATCAACCCAGCCAAGGATGGACCTCAGAGCTTGGCTGCCTTGCAGAAGACGGCTCTCGCCACGGTTCTCGGCAGTGCTCCTCTTCCTGAGAACAACAGTACGTCTACCCTCCTCTCCTCTGTTGATCTAAACTTTGCTGATAGTTTCTCTTCTATTCTTTCAACCAAAGTTCACGAAGTTCAGGTCGGACCCAACGGAAAGTGTGAGTCGCTTTCTTTTTCTTCTTCTCCATCCTTCTTTCTCGACCAGAAGCTGAATAGGCCTCGCATGCCTCTCCACAGTCATCTACGATCCTCCTTACATCAATGCTGCCGAGGGAGATATCGTTCGATTCAAGTTCAACCCGAAGAGTAAGTCGCTCTCCTTTCTTTGCCTTGGACGTTCTTCCTCTTCAGCTCTGACCGACTCGTCCCCCCCTCCTCGCTCTCAAAAAAGACCACACCGTCACCGAGTCTACTTTCACAAACCCTTGCAGAAGGAAAGCTGGTGGATTCGACTCTGACTTGTGAGCCTGCTTCAGGGCCTTCACTTTGAGTTCGACGCGAAGTTCGACGCGACTTTCAGCTCACTCTCTTTCGTTGTTCGCCCGTCTTTTCAGCCGACACGTCGCAGCCAACTTCACTGGAGCTCAGCCAACCTTCGATATACTCGTTGGTGATCCATCGATCCCTCAGTTCGGATACTGCCGACAAGGTGAGCATTTCGTCTCTTTCTCACACTTCCGCTTTCGAAGTCGAGCTGACTTTCTCTTCGTCTTCCCAGGTCTCGGAACCGATAACTCTCACTGCGAGCGACTTGGTCCTATGGTTTTCGCTATCAACCCTGCTAAGGATGGACCTCAGTCTCTCGCCAACATCCAAAAGGTCGCTCTCGCCACAGTTCTTGGATCGGCTCCTCTCGCTGAACCTTCCACTGGTTCGCTCGCTTTTCTGCCTCTCTTACTCTTCTCTTTCGCATTGAATACTGACTATCGTGCATTCTGTTCAGGTTCATCGACAGGCATGAACGTCACTCTTGCTGCAGGCGGAGCAGGTGAGCTCTCCTCCATTCCATTCTTCATCCCCGACTACCTCTGATCTCTTCTCGTTCTTTCGTCTTCTTCCCACTCAGCCGCCGCTTTCGCTTCCGTCGGTGGAGCTGTCTTCTTCTACATCCGACGACGATCGCTTCGAAGGAGAGGATCTTACGGACAGGTGAGCCCTCTCTTTCCTTATCTCGAAACGCGACGCGTCTTTGCTCTTCCTCCTCGCTGACATTTCCTTTCCTCCTTCCATCTCAGATCGACGAAACCACCGCTCCTCTCGGTGATCGATCCGACCTCGGGGAGTTCTCCATCCCCTTGAAGGAATCTCGATCCATCTCTCCTCGCCCTCCCACCGTGAACGATTCTCGAATCGAAGAAGGAAACAACGCTCGACCTCTTCTCGCTAGTCACTCTTCGGCCTAAACCGATCTCTTGACCTTCCTCCTTCTCACATCACCCCTCTAGTTTCCAAAAATCTTCTCCCATATGTAGCCTACTGAATTCTGCTCTATCGGACTTTGTATCCCTTTTCTTTTCTGCTCTGCTTCTCTTTCTCTTCTACAATTAAAAACGGACGCTGCTTTCCTTTCTCCTCACCTCGGACAATCTTTGGTCTCTCTGTCTTTTCTGCTTTAGGCTTTTGTTCGATCTATCTCTCCTTTTCCTAGTAGAATTTACTGAGCTCGCTCGACGACGGACGCTCTTCGAGTGATCTTCATTTCGCATCTGCACCTTACCTTATTACTTTGCCATTCTATACAGACGACGGACATCGCTTTGCTCAAGTCCTGGGTCCGAGAGAGTCGAGAAGAGAGAGAAAGGATCGTTGAGCGGAAGAGGGGTTCGACGCGTCGAAGACGATGTTTCCCTTTTCTCCGCTCTCTTCCCTTCCGCGCAACCAGAACTTCCTGCAACACGCCGATATAGAAGCGTACGAGCATCGATCGCATTTTTGAATTTCAAAGTTAAGTAAGAGATGGGTGGGAGGGTATTCGAAGACGAGCAAGACGGGTTCATTCGACTTCGATTGAAAAGCAAAGCAAGATTGGGCGAAAGAGGAAGTAGTTGATGAAGAGAGTTAGAAAAAAAAAGAGAGAGAGTAAACAACAGCAGAGTGGAGACATGCGAGTGAGAGGTGAAAGTGAAAATGGGAAACAAAGGGGTGGTGGGTAGGTGGGTGAGGGGGTTCAAGACGGGTTGTGGAAAGGGAAAGGAAGCAATCTAGACGAGCGTGACAAAAGTGCTGATTCCGAGACCGTTTTTAAAGCGAAGTAAACAAGGGAAGAGATACAGAGACGAGCGAGAGAGAGAAAGAGTCGAGACAGACAGAAGAGATCCGGGTAAAGGGAACGCTAAATCTACTTCTTCTCCTTGTCCTCTCCCTCGGGAGTGGACTCCTCAGCCGTGGGCTCGGAAGACTCGGATCCCTGGTTTCGCTTGGCCTCGTGAACCTGATCGACGAAGGAGAGAAAGACGGAGTCAGCTTCAGAGTCTTGAATGCGAGAAGGAGGAGAGACGAGAACGAACCTTCGAGAAGAGGTTGAGGGAAGCCTCAAGGAGAGCGTCCTTCTTGGTCCTGATGTCGTCGGCGGTGATTCCCTCCTCTCCAGCCTGTCCCTTGGCGGCGCTGATGAAGAAGAAAGAGGAAGATAAGTCAGTACGTCGCTCGAGAAGTCGGAAAGAGCGAAGAAGCTACTCACATCTCCCTGAGCTCCTCGATCAAAGCCTGAACGGACTCGACCTCCTTGGTATCGAGCTGAGCCTTGAACTCATCGAGAGCTGTAGAATCGAAAAAGAGGAAAGGTCAGCGATGCGTCGAAGGATCTAAGGAAGAAACGAAGAGAGGAAACGTACACTTCTGGGTGTCGGTGCAGGTAGAGTCGGATCCAACAGCCATCTCGATGAGCTCACGCTTAGCCTTGTCAGACTCGGCGAAAGCCTCAGCGTCCTTGACCATCTTCTCGATCTGGGAGTCGGAGAGTCCGGAGGAGGAAGCGATGGTCATGGACTGATCCTTGTTGGTGGCCTTGTCCTTAGCGGAGACGTTCACGATACCATCCTGGAAAGAGATAAGAAAGAGGGAGAGAGAAGGAAGCGGCGAGGTCAGCTCGGGGTTCGAAAACAAAACGCGCGTCGAACTTTGTTATTTCGAGTGGAAAAGGACAGAACCACTCACAGCATCGATGTCGAAGGTGATCTCGATCTGGGGGATACCCTTGTGCGCAGGGGGAATACCAGAGAGCTGGAAGTTTCCGAGGAGCTTGCAGTCTCGAACCATGGATCGCTCTCCCTGGTAGACCTTGACCTCGATAGCGGTCTGACCGTCGGCGGCGGTGGAGAAAGTCTGGGACTTCTTGGTAGGGATGGTGGTGTTTCGGGGGATGAGGGCGGACATGACTCCTCCGAGAGTCTCGATACCTGGAGAGGGAAAGAAAAGGGCGGAGAGGAGAAGAGGTCAGCTTGAGCTTCCTCTCGAACGAAACCGAGCTCGGGAGCTAGATGTAGAGACGTACCGAGGGAGAGAGGAGTAACATCGAGGAGGAGGATATCGGTAACGGATCCGGCGAGGACTCCAGCCTGGATGGAAGCTCCAATGGCGACGGCCTCATCGGGGTTGACTCCCTTGGAGGGCTCTCGTCCGAAGACTCCCTTGACGGTCTCGACGACCTTGGGCATTCGAGACATACCTCCGACGAGGATGACCTCGTTGATGTCGGCGGCCCTGTGGAGAGAAGAGAGGGGACCGTTCGTCAGAAAAGAGCTCCAAAGCAAGGGAGGAGAAAATAAGGTCGTCGACTCACTTGACTCCAGCGTCGGAAAGAGCCTTCTTGCAAGGCTCGATGGTCTTGGTGATCAAAGATCCAACGAGGGACTCGAGCTTGGATCGGGAAAGCTTGATGTTGATGTGCTTGGGTCCCGAAGCGTCGGCAGTGATGTAAGGAAGGTTGATCTCTGCGAAGAGGGAAAAAGACGCGAACTCGTCAGCTTCAAGCTCGATTCGCCGTCGACTTCGAAGAGATGAAAGTAAGACGTACCAGTCTGCGAGGTAGACGAAAGCTCGATCTTGGCCTTCTCAGCAGCCTCTCGGATTCGCTGGATGGCCATTCGGTCCTTGGAGATGTCGAGTCCAGACTCCTTCTTGAACTCCTCGGCGATGAAGTTGACGAGAACGATATCGAAGTCCTCTCCTCCGAGATGGGTGTTTCCGTTGGTCGACTTGACCTCGAAGACTCCCTTCTGCATCTCGAGGATCGAGACATCGAAGGTTCCTCCTCCAAGATCGTAGACGGCGACGACGGCGGACTCGGATCGCTCGAGACCGTAGGCGAGGGCAGCGGCGGTAGGCTCGTTGATGACTCGAAGGACCTCAAGACCGGCGATGGCTCCGGCGTCCTTAGTAGCCTGTCGCTGGGAATCGTTGAAGTAGGCGGGAACGGTGATGACTGGAAGAAGAGAGAAGAAGACGAGGAAGGAAAGTCAGGTATGAGAATCGAGGGAAAGGAGGGGTCGAGATCGACGAAAACAAGGCAAGTACGAACCGGCGTGTCCGACGGGCTTTCCGAGGTAGGCAGCAGCAGTCTCCTTCATCTTCTGAACGACGAATCCTCCGATCTGGGAAGGAGAGTAGTCCTTGCCCTGAGCCTGGACCCAAGCGTCTCCGTTGGGAGCGGGAACGATCTTGAAAGGAACGTTGTTGATGTCACCCTGCACCTCGGCGTCCTTGAACTTCCTTCCGATGAGTCTGAGATGGGTAGAGAGCAAAGAAGAAAGTCGTCAGCTTCACTATCTCGAAAAGTGCGAGCGATGGAAGGGAGGCCGGCTCTCGTGGACCGAAAACTTCGAACCCTCCGCTCCGACCACCACCTGAGCCGAGATGCGAAAGAGAAAGACTCACCGCTTGGTAGCGTAAAGGGTGTTGGCCGAGTTGACGACGGCTTGTCGCTTAGCGGGCTGTCCGACGAGTCGCTCTCCGTCCTTGGTGAAGGCGACGACGGAAGGAGTGGTCCTTCCTCCCTCAGCGTTCTCAATCACACGGGGAACCTTTCCCTCCATGACGGAAACACACCTGGAGAAGAGAGGGGAGAAATCTGTGTAAGCAAGGGTAGAAAGAAGAGAGGGAAGCTCAAGACGAACGAGTTGGTGGTTCCTAAAGGGAGAGAAGGAAGGGAGAGTCAGCCGGAAGCTCTCGAAGGAAGGAGATGGATCTAGAACGAGGCTGCTCACCGAGATCGATACCGATGACGGGTCCGTTGACCTTGCTCGACATAGCTCGAAGAGAAGACCGCTAGAGAAGTGAAGATGGATCCCAAAGAGCATGAGGTAGGATGTTGGTGAAAGGGAGGAAGGGAAGAGCGAAGGGGAAGGTCGGACGACCGAGATTCCGAGGAAGGAAGTTGTCCAGGGAGGTAGATAAAGCAGCAGTCGAAAGCGAGGGATCGAAGACGACAGGGAGGTGGTCGAGGTGGAGGAGGAGGTTGTAGAGAAGAGAGTGAAGGAGGAGACGTCAGCGGTCGGGTTGTAGAGACGGTGGAAGCTCAAGAGGAAGGGATGAAGAAGCGAAAAAAAGGAAGCGGACGAACAGCGACAGTGGAGGCCATCGAAGGGAACCGGGAAGAAGAAGATCGAGCAGATCGAGAGAGAGCGGTGTACATCCTGAGAGAAGAGAAGAGGAGGGGGGAAGAGAAAGAGTAGGTTGGGTTGATGGTGGGTGGGAGGGAGGAAGGGAGGAGGAGGAAGGAAAGAGCGAGGTCAAAAACGGGCAAGCGGAAGGACGAGTTTCGATCTCTTTCTGCGTCGTTCCACGAATCCAACGGACTCCTTCTCCCTCGAAACCACCAAAGTCGAAAAAGTAACACCTTCCATATCTCTTCTCCCCTATGGTCGTCACCTTGAGCCTCACTTTGCCGGAGCAAAACGACCCTCAGAACGCTCAAAAGGACGTAGCAATCGCCTGCTCCGAAGCTGGGAAGACGTTCTCCTCCCCTCAAGAAGCTGCTGCGGAAGCCTCTACGATGTACATGCTCTTGGGCATGAAGAACAATCCCGATCCTCGAAACGCTCTCGCGGTTGTCGCAACCTTCGCCAACATCAAGGACAGGGAGGCCATCGTCTTGAAGTCAGTTCGGTCATCTCTCCTTTCCTTTCCTCCCTTTCCACTCCCTCTTTCCCTCTTTTCTCCTTGACTCTCTCGATCTGGAGGACGGCAGCTGAGTCAGATGTCACTCGTCTTCGCTTCAACTTGCCGTGATCTCATTTTTCGAACTTTCACAGGAAACGAGCCAACTCGAAGCTCATCTCGTTCGGAAAAGGACTCACCATGACCTCGAAGAAAAACGGCTTCTACTCCTCTGAACGAGCTTCAGCCTGCATGGCCTATCCAGATCAAGTCGCCATTCCTGGTCCCATCAAGTCAATCCAGCTTCTCGCAGCGAGTCTTTCTCCTATCTACCTCTTCATCCTCCTCACCTCCTCCACCTTCGTCGCTTCTTCTGGCGTCGTCGCGCTGACCTCCCTCCTCTCTCCCTTCCCTTTCCCAACTTCATTCTCCCAAAGATGTATCCTCTCCTCCACCTCACTCGAAAGACTCTCATCCCTCCCAACCCCGAGAAGGGGTTCCTCCGAGCCGAACTCTACCTCGCGATCGTGGACGTGTATCGAGCTCTCTACAAAGAGGAAGAAGAGACGTGGTCTTCTCCTCCCGTTTCGCCTGAAGGGCTATACAATCGAGGAACTTCGGATGGGAAGTACCACATGTACGTCTTCCTTTCTTCCTAAGCATCATGTCGGTCGGTCGAACGGTGGGTCGAGAGAAGGGAGAAGACGAAACGCGAGACGAGACGCGCTAGCGACGTGAGCTGACTCTCCTCCCTCTCCTATCGTTCGCTTGTTTCATTCACCTTTTTCTTCCTCTTCTCCTTCGCAGCTACGGCCACGAGCTCGAAGACCTCGCTCTCCAGGGAGTCAGATACGACGTCGATACCAAGGAGATCTTCGAGGTTCTCATCTCCTCTCACGCTCAGGTCCTTCCCAAAGCAGAAAAACAAATGCAGAAGGTCAACCGCGTCAGAGCTTGCGAGTAGAAGTTTTGCTTCGAAGTTTTCCGTTAGGGTTGGGGTCGTCGGTTCTCGGTTTCTCTCTTCGTCGAACGTTCTGTGGCCGAGATCTCGTCGTTCTGTTTCGGTTCATCGTTTCGTTTTCGTTTCGCTTGGTTCGATGAGATTCGATCCTTCCTTCCGTAGAGTATCGAAGAAAGTACAGTGACTCGTGAAAACTAAAATCAATCGTAAAATGAAAGCGAAAGGGTGTCCGAGTTCGTCGTCTCGGCCGCGTCTCCCTTTTTCCTTCAATCCAACTCGAACAAGGAGACTCAGTTATCCCAGAACCTATCGACCCTCCCTCCCTCTGAACCCTCCACCCCAAGCTCAACCGTCCTCGAAGCAATGCTGCTATCCTCGACGTCGTCATCAACGTCGAGGAGAGGAAGGATCGAAAGGAGACGTTGCTCTCGTCGTTCGAGACTCCCATCGAGTTCCGGAGTCGGAGTTGGTCGATGATCTGGAGTGAAGAGGAGGTATCGGAAGAGGAGATAGGTGGTTGAGCTGGGTCGGTGGAGGGCTCGTTTTGAGTTGAGGTTTGGATGGGAGTGGAAGGAGGAGAAGGGTGGAGAGTGCGATTAGGAGAGAGAGGGAGAGGAAGGAGAGGAGTTGGTGGTTCGGTACTCGGGTTGACGGCTATCTTGTCGAAGTTGGGAAGGGAGGGAAGGGGAGGAAGGTCGGTCGCGTCGGAGGGGTCGTCTGAGCTCGTCGCTTCCCCCTCCTCCTCCTCCTCCTCGTCTTCTCCTTCCGAGTCTTCCTCGTCCGAGTCTTCTTCTTCGTCCTCTTGTAGCAGAGCAACCATCCATTCGTCGTCCATGATGAGTCCGTCTAGCTCGTAATGGCAAAGCTTCAGCTCGACGACCGGTTCCTTCTTCGACCTGCTGAGCGTGAACGACAACGCCAACTTCGGATCGAGGGACCAGTACACCGACTCGAGACGCGGTAGAGCGACCTTAGCGAGGTTGAAGATGATGCCGATGAAGTGAGAGCGGTTTGTCGTGCTGTTGAAGGAGTCGTCTGGAAAGAAGGAAAACGGAAACTGAGCCTCGACAACGCAACAGAGCAGAAGAAACGAGGAGGCTCACAGAGGTCTTCGAGTACCTCTGCTGCTGAGCACCCGAGAAAGAGTTCATCCGCAAGCTCTTCGACGTTTGGGACTTGGGCGGGAGGGGACGTGAAGTCGGGAGGGATGTCGAAGTGGAGCTTGACGAGGTTCGGGAGCGAGGAGAAGCACGTCGTCGTTGTTTCCTGTTCAAACGGGGAAGGGATCAGAAAAATGGCACATCAGTGCTTGGGATAGACGAAGATGGATATAAGAGACGCACCATACTGCAGGTCCAGTTCTTGCAGGTGAGGAGAAGATCCTCAAGCTGAAGGAATCGACTTCCGAGGAAACGAAGAAGGCGCTCGTCCATGCTCCTGAGATGCAGGTGAAGCCTCCGAAGAAGCGAAGGAGATGGAGCTCGAAGAAGCTTCCAAATCGGTCCGGAGTTGGGTCCAACTAGATCCGAATCGTGAGCGCTGATGTCGAGGACTTCCAAACGGTTCAAGCTGCCTGATCCGTAGGCGACAGGATCGTAGACTAAAGACTCCTCCGCAGCGAGGTATTGTACTACAAGACGACGGATATTGGGCGAAGTTCGGAACAGAGTTCGGAACAACGGCGATCCGAGGTTGGAGAGAGGAAGGACGAATCGACGAGACGTGGGAAGACCAGCTGTGACGAGTGAGAGGAAGCTGGGTCGCGACAGGAAGTCTTGGTTGGGGTAGAGAGAAGGGTGTGTAAGGATGTTTCGGTACTATTGAAGTCTCGAGGAAGGAACTCGGGGTTGAAGTTCTGAAGAAGGGAAACGAGGGGAGGGATGAGTAAAAAGAAAACGAGTCCACCAAATCGGAGAGTAGGTCGTAACCCACGAGTTCGAGGTGCTCCAAAGTCGATGTGGATCGAGATAGAAGTTGAGAAACTTGATGAAAGATCGTGTCTACAGAAAAGAGCGGAAAGACAAGAGGGAGTCGCGTCAGTGGAGATTACCGCGTTCGCTTCGTGGAAACTCACGCTGGATAAACGGCCATCGTCTCTTCTGAAGTCATGGAGAGAAGACGTAGTATCAGCGGGTCGTTCCAGCGAAAGGAGAAGAAACGGGGAAACAGCTCACAGGATGGTTTTTGAGCCAGGGCGGATCCATGTCTCCTTCTTCCATTAGAGCTTCAGGGACAGGGAAGTGATCGAGCTCGTCTGTCAGGATCACTCTTCTGAGAGAGGAGAAGGAGGGTCTACCACTGAAGCGTCGGATTTTGACAAACTCCTCGATGCTGACCAGGCCAGCCCTGAGGAAGACGACGTCGACGAGGAGGGAGTGTCGTTTTGGGTTCGAGATCGCCAGGGCGATGCTGGAAGGAATGGGACCGTCCGAGGAGTAGATGAAGGATCGAAGGGATCTCAGGTGCAAGAGAAAAGTCGCGAACGGTGCGTGAAATCGTTCCTCGAGCTAGGAAGAGCAAGAGCAAAGAACGGCGAGGTCAGCGACTCGACGCGTCTTCCAGAGACAGTAAAGCGACGAGAACGACACTCACTGCGTCTGAGCGGGTACTGATTTGTAGGCTTTGAATCAAGAGCAAGATGTCTTCTTTCTTCAAAAGAGATGACAAGAACTCGAGATCCTTCGGGACGCCTCCTGAAGAAGCCAAGATGAGTCGACGGTCGTGCCTTCAGTTTCTGAACAAAAGGCAGAGATGAAAGGGAAGAAGGGACTTACCGAGAAGAATGGAATGATAGCGATCTGGTCTGAAATTCCAGTATAACGTTAAGGTCAGCTTGTTACGATATAACATGCTGATGAAGGAGAACTCACTTGAACAGCTCGTAGAAGAGCTTGCAAGTCGAGGTCAGAGACCGAAGCTCCTCCTGTACCCTTCTTCGTCCCAGTGCTTCAGGGACCCAAGCGGCTGGTCGAAGGTTGAGATAACATCCGACGAGCTTGAGAGCCTGTGAGGAGGCGAGAGCCAATTTGTTGTGAGAACAGAGAGTCCGGAAGGAGAAGGGGGGAGAAGAGGAAGGAGACGAACCTCGGTTGGAAGGGAGACGAGCTGATGAGAGCTCCCTTTCTTCTTGGAAGACTTGGATTTACGAGATCTGACCATGTTGAAGGGATGAGTGAAGTAGAGGAAGAGAGAAGGGAAGGAAGCAGAAGGGATGGAGGTCGAGGTGAACTTCGCGAAATGAGCTTCGTTCTTCCTTCCCTCCCACCTCTTTCTTGGTCTTCGTGCCCTTCTTTTTCCCTTTCGTTTCATGTCGGTCGTGATCGACTACTCGCTCCTCTCGGATCCAACCCTCACAGCCTCCCTCTTAGAAGCGTTCAACAACAACCTCGCTACAGCTCCTCGTCCTTCCTATCTCGGTCCAATCTCCCTCAACTCCTTCGACTTTGGAACCGAAGAACCCGACGTCGAAGTCGTCGGGCTCAGGGACGTCTATCAGGACTTCTTGGACGCAGAGGAGGACGAGGAAGACGAGGAAGAAGAGGAGCATGCTGGGGAAGGTGGCGGGGAGTCGTGGAACGATGCTGGGAGCATGAGGGAAGGAGGAGGAGGATGGTCTCGAGGTGGAATGGAGGAGGAGGAAGGAGCTTCGTCTTCCTATCGTAGAGCTCAAGCCCCAGCTTCGAGTAGCAGAGGACTCGTATCACCACCTGGATCCTATACCATGGGACCTCTTCCTCCCTTCCATGGTCGTCCAGGCTTCGATTTTGGCTCCCCCTTCCACAACGGATCCCCGTTCACCTCCCGAGTAGGTCTCGGTTCGACCCTTCACTCTCCCTCCCCAACTCCCTACATCTCTCGGAACCCTTCCTACTCTTCCCTCCCACCAGGATTCGGAGGACCCTCTCGGACGCCATCGTCAGGATCCCATCACCCTCATCATGTAGTGGACGAGCGAGAGAGCAGTCGACGACCTTCTCAACAGCGTCCCAAACCTCGTCGCTCTTCCTCGTCCAAACCTCCTCAGGACGAAGACTCCTCCTCAGGACCTCCCTCTCTCCAGCTTCACCTCCACATCCATCATCCTTCCAACATCCGAATCTCACTCTCCACAACCCTTCTCATCAATCACCCCTCCCCATCGTTCATGTCCCTCCCTCTCACTCTCACCATCACGCGTCTCGAACTCGACTTCCACCTCGTCGTAGCCTTCCAATCCACCTCGTCCACCTCCCACTACCACCAACAACATCCTTCAACGACCAACTCTCCTTCCTCTTCCTTCACTACCCACCGCAACCCTTCCACGATCCAACCTCCCAGCAAACCGCGTCCGTCAACAAAGAAGACCACCAACCGCGTCCACATCTCCATCCTCGACGAGCTCGACCCTTACGGACCTCCTGTTCCTTCCAATCCTGACTCGCCTGGACCAGCAGCTGGAGGAGCAGGGATTGGGGCGGATGGGAAGCCGTTGCCGATTGGACAGAGAATTATTCCGAGGATGGAGATCGAGAGCGGGATTGGACAGGAGGGAGAACATGTGTTGAGGAACGTGCAGAAGGTGGAGAGGTTCGTGTTAGATCTGTTGAGGAAGACGGTGGTGGATGAATTGGTGTTTCCAAACTTCCAGACGTTGGTGGTGTAGATGGAGAGACGAGAAAGGAGGGAGGGCAGTCGCGTGAGTCTGATTTCGTTCCGTTTTGAGTGTCGGCGGTGGTAGAGAGGCTTAGCTGATCACGATCGCTCGTTTGTACTCCAGGGAGCCTTGGTGAACGTGCTTGCTCGAGGAGGAACCTGGGTTGAGTCGTCGGGAGGGGGCTCGTTGAGCAGACGGACGCGAAGGAGGGCAAGGTCGGGAGGGAGGAAGGAGGAGGAGCTCGCATAGATCTTCAATTTTGTAATCTCCATCTCTGCATATTTGTTGTCATCGTAACAGTTCTTGAATCAAGATCGAACACTCTCACTGAAGAAAAAAAAGGCCAGCAGCGAGGGAAATGAATGAAGGGACGCGAGCTTTCGAGCTTCCTTCCTTCCACCCCACATCGCCTTCCCGAGCTCCTTTTCTCCTCCTTACCCTCTCGACCTCCTTCGACATGGATCAGGTAAGCTCTCATCGTATCGTAGATTCATTCAGCCCCCAAATCTACTAACCTCCCCTCGTTCCCTTGCTCACAGGACTCCTTCCGCTCGTTCATCCAAGCTCCTCGCTTCGCCGCCTCCTCCTCCTCCGCTCCTTCCTCAGCAGCAGCAGGAGTCCTAGGTGGAGCAACTCCCAGACGAGGATATGTTCCTCCTCCCAAATCCAATCCGCTACTGTAAGTCGCACGCCTTGGGAGGAGAGAGAACAGGGAACAGTAGGAGGAAACGAACGAGCTCACCTTTCCCTTCCTTCCCTTCCCTTCGCGTTTCGAGCAGCAAGAAGGCCCCAACGGAGGAGTCTGCGTCGAAGGACATTTTCAAGAGCAAGAAGATGAAGAAGCTCGAGGGGAAGTATACGGATCGAGCTGCTCAGAGGAGAGCTGGGCTGGAGGATGAATTCAGTGAGGCGTTGGCCCTCAAGGAGGAGTTCGAGAGGTAAGTAGATGAGCTTCGTTCTTGGTCGTTGAGTCGCGACTGCAGCTGATCTAGTATGCTGAGCCTGCTCATTTGGTGTGTATGCAGACGTCTCGCCGAGGAAGCGGAAGATGCTGCCGACCTGGAGGAGAAGAGAAAGTACCTCGGTGGTGATGCTGAGCATTCGATTCTCGTCAAAGGTCAGCTCTCTCTCTCTCTCTTTCCTTCTCCGTCTTTGTCGACAAGAGTGGCGTCCAAGAAGGTAGCTGACTTGACTCTTCTGTTTTCTGCGTTCTCACGTACGTCAGGTCTCGACTACGCTCTCCTGGCCAAAAACAAAGCCGACCTCGAATCCGCCGAAGACTTCGACGACGAGCTCGAAGCTGCTTTCCAACACGGTTCCTCCTCCGTCAACCCAGATCCAGCTCCACTCGAGAGCAAGAAGAGGTCGAGGGAGGAGATCTTGGCTGCTGTACAGGGCAAGAAGAAGGCTCGAGCCGGAGGAGTGAAGGAGGAGGAGGTCGAGTCGAAACCTGCTGGCCTCAGCAACTCCAAGTTCAAGCCCATCGGGTTTAAGGAGTCCAAGTCGTCGTCGAAAGGAGGGAAGGATGGAGCTGGAGGAGAGAAGAAGATGAAGAAGAAGAAGAAGAAGGTGGTGGTGGAGGAGGGAGGAGCTGGAGAGACGAGCGGCTCGATGGGTCCTCCTGCTTTGCCGTCGTCGTCCGCGTTGGCAGGAGGAGGACTGCCGCCACCAGCATCAGTACCATCATCTTCGGGACTGCCATCTCAACTTCCTTCCTCATCCTCTTCCTCAGCGGTCCCCTCCACCTCCTCCTCCAGCACCGTCGCTGCTCCTCCTCTCCCCGTCCCAACCTCAGCTCCCGTCCCCAAAGCCAAGGTCATGGCCAAACCTCTGATCGTTTACGATGACGACGACGACGATATCTTTGGAGGTGTAGGAGAGTATGAAGCTCCCGGAGACTCAGACTCGGACGACGAAACCAAACCCTCGACGCGTCCCTCCGAACCCACCTCAACCTCAACCGACCCAGCCGATTCCTCCTCCACCGCTATCAAACGAATCAACTGGTTCTCCACCACCGGATCTATCTCTCCCTCACCCTCTCCACCCAAATCCCTCATCCCTCTTCCCGCTCAACCCTCCACCTCCGGACGCGCTCGTTCTCGCTCTCGTTCAGCCTCCCGCTCTCGTTCACCCTCTCCTCCCACCTCCTCCACCATGGGTCGACTCGTCCCTCTCGCCGGATCCTCCGTGCCCTCTGTGAAGGATCTTCTCCGAATGGACTCGGCCAACTCGGCCCTGGCGGTCAAGAGAGCGAAGAAGGCTGCTTGGAGGATGAAGATGGGGTTGCCTGCTCAGGCGGACGACGCAGGAAGCGATGATGAGAAGGTTGAGATCGATTGGAACGAGGAGGCAAACAGGGGGAAGAAGGGAGAGGAGGGGAAGAAGGTTTGGAAGGGGAAGGGGAAGGCTGGGAAGGGAGGAAAGTCGAAAGAGGATGAGGATGAGGAGAGGGCTCAGAGAGGTGAGTGTTTCGTCCTTTCCCTTGGCCGAGAAGAAAGAGATACGAACGGGAGAACTGACCGAACTCTGTCCCTTTCGTTTTACAGACCTTCGGGAGTACGAGAAGTACGAGAAGAAGAAGGCTGGCAAGAAGTGAGGAGGAAGTGACGACGTCGATTCACCTCGCTCGTTCATTTTCGCCTCTCGTAGCTTTCCTTCCTTCACATTTTTTTCGCGTTCTTCATAGTCATCTCATGCTTTCTACCTCTCGCTTCCCTCCGAAACCATCGGAAAGCAAACTTTCTCACTCAAACATCGAGTTCGATATCCGCTGCGGACACCTCTCCATTTCTGCCAAAGGCCAGTCCACTTTTGTGAACCTCAACCTCGACCCTCCCCTTCCCCTTCCCCCTCCCTCTCCCCCAAATGTCGTCTATCGGAGCTCCCAAGAAGTCCGGAAAGTCTGCGAGGAAGACCAAGTCTTCATGGAGGAAGGCCATCGATATCTCGGACATCACAGCTGGTCTGGAGGAGAAGCGAGCTGAGGAAAGAGTTACAGGGTGAGCTCGCACTTTCTCTCCTTCCTTCCCTTGAGTCCGCTGTTCGCGGTCTCTCGAAGCTCAAACTGACTCCGCTCCTTCACGGTCACCTTGCTTGGGATCAGATCTACTGCTGCTTCCAAAAAGAACGAGGATTTGTTCATGGTTGACACGACTGGAGACGCCGACAGTGAGCTCTCTCTTCCTCCTCCCTCCCTCCCTCCCCTCGACTTCTTCCTTCGATGCTTGAGCTCGAACGACGTCGACTACCACCTCTAATTCTCCTCTCACCTCATTCTGACATTCTCCTCTCTACTCTCGTACCCTTTCCACCCCAGTCAAACCTCCTCCTCGACCCAAGAAGCTCCTCAAATCTCAGCAAATCCTCGCCGAACGATCCGCCCACCCCGCCGTCTTCGCTCGACCTTCCTCCGCCCTCCCCTCCGCCAAGAAGCACCTCACCCAAGACCAGAAGGACCGTCTCCGTCGGATCACTCGTCGAGACGTCAAGGGACCCTTCGGAGCCGTCGTCGACCGAGACCCAACCCACTGGGGAGAAGGCTCAGCCCTCTTCAACGGAATCCAAGGAGGTCAGGAATACGATGCCTGGGTCGAGGCTGGAGGTCTCCTCAAATTCGACGCTCCCGTAGGAGAGTGGGACGGTCCTCGAGAGTTCGCTCACCAGAAGAAGATCAAGATTCCCAAATCCCTCCAGAAGGGTCAGCTTCAATCTCGACCCGACGTCCCCGCCGTTCCTTTGCCTCCAACAGGACAGAGTTACAACCCTACCCAGGCTGCTCACCAGGAGCTGCTCAGGAAGGCTCATGAGGTGGAGGTGGCTAGGTTGGAGGAGGAGGCCAAGAACAGGGCGATCAAGGAGAGGATGCTGAAGGCTAGGAAGGATGTTCGAGAGGCGGATGGACCGAGTGAGGAGTTCGTGTTTGGGATGCAGGTGGATCTGCCTAAGGATGGGGACGAGGAGGAGGAGGCCGAGGGATCTCAAGCTGGAGAGGAGGAGGATTCGAGTTGGAAGGAGAAGAAGAGGCCTGAGAGGAAGACGAAGCAGCAGAGGAGGAAGGCTGATAAGGTCGCTGCCGACGTGAGTCCTTCTCTTCTCTTTCCTCTCCCTCTTACTCTCGTGGTCTGACTCGTTTCCTTGCTTTAATTTTGTAAAGGCTGCTAAACGTGATCTCCTCGTCCAATCCAAACACCTCACCCAAACCTTCCGCTCCCTCCCTTCCATCCGCAAAACCATCGACAAAGCCTCAACGCTTCGCTCGCAGGTCATCGCCGCTCGAGCCGAGGCGAAGGAGAAGAAGCTCAGAGCTGGTCTCGCTGGAGTCAAGGTTGGAAAGAACGTCGTTGGAGCTGGCGGAGAGGTGGACGTGCAGTTGGGAGAGGAGTTGAGCGACAGTTTCCGAGGACTCAAGGTTCGTTCTCCTTTCTTTCGTTTTCCTTCGTTTCTCGCGAGCTCGACTCACCTTTCGCTCTTGCTTCTTGTTTCTTCTTAGCCCGAAGGAAACCTGTTCAAGGACCGATTCACCTCGCTTCAGCACCGAGCTCTTATCGAGCCTCGAAAGCCCGTTCAGTGAGTCTACCTTCCTCTCCTCTCTCCTCTCTTTCTCACCTCGCGTCGCCCTCGCTGACCTCTTCTCTATCTCTTCTTCCCAGGCCCAAGCGACGTGCACTCGCCTTCAAGGAGTACGAGAAGCACGCTTGGAAGCGATTCGAGTAGTTTTTTCCCTGGGAAGGGAGAGACGCGTCGTCGTTCGATCCTCCCCTCGCGCTCCCTTTTTTTTACTCTCCCTTTTGGTTCCTCTCGCTCGCTGTCTTCATTTGCTTGTGTCTTCTTTCTCTGTTCACACGCTCTACTGCACTTCTCGTATGATCTATGCATCTCTTCTTTCAGATCCCCTTCGCGTTCGCGAAGCTGGAAAGGCAAGTCGTCGAGGTGAGTTCCTACGCGCTTTTTTTAAGATCTAGGTCTTATACTCATGCTGTCGATGCTTCCTCTCTGGTCTAGCTGGTTCCGGGTCCAGAAGAACAAGGAAGGTCGGCTTTCCTTCTCCGTATCTTCAGGGGCTCTCGAAACGAGCTTCGACCTTCCCTTCTCTCTTTCGCTCCCAACTGCATTCTCGGTTGGAGATCTTGACATCGATACAACCATGGCTAGCATCATCAGGCATCAAACTGATAGAGGTAAATATCTCTCCTGCTCTTCTATCGCTTCGTCCCCACACATACAGAGCTCGAACTGAAACGACCTTCTCTCTTTCCTTCCTCCCTTCCCATCTCCAGAACCTCACTTCGTTTGCGAGCTCTTCGTGCGAGGAAGATGTCTCGAAGGAGACTCGTGCGGTGATCTTCACGTCTCTGATATCGAAGCCTACAACCAGCTTCGACAATCTCAGCTCAGAGATGGAGTGAGGCGGCCTCAAAGTGAGTTCAACCTGGAGGAAGGAAAACTCGCCTCCCATCTCGAACAGCCTGTTCAAGGTCCGTGCTCATCTTTTTTTTTCTCCTCTCTTTCCAGGCAAAGTTTGCAGATGGAGAGCAAGCTGATACATCCCAAACTGCTTCTTCTGCCACCAAGAGGACATTCGAGGTTCGTCCACCGGCTTCTTTTCCGTCCCTGCTTCCATCTCGCCTTCTGTGCCTCAGATCGAACTCAAAGCTGACTTGCCTTTGCTCTCTTCGACGTAGAACAGAGGTCGTGTCCTCTGGAGAAGACCAATCCGAGACCCCTGCCGCTGCAACTGAGCCTCAAGAAAGAATCGCCAGGGTTGAGTCGGACTGGGACGATGGTCGGTCGTCTCGGTCGAACATGAGCCTGGTTAGCTTTTCTTCCTCTTCTCTGCTTCCAGACTTTCCCCGAGGAAGTTCAGACTGTCTCCTTCTCCCACCCAGACGACCACCTTCTCGCAATCGGAGCCGTGAGTGTGCGAGAGGGAGGAAGGAGAAGCCATCGCGGTCGCGTCGAGAGCTGACCTTTTCTCCTCGATCTTCCTCGCCGCGATCAGTTCTCGAAACTTCCCGTCGTGCCTCAGGTTCATGGATCGATTCCTCTCGACTCTAACTCGGCGGTTGTCGATCTCGTCACATTCGTCGTCGAAGAAAACCCCTCGGTCGAAGCAGTTCAAAACTTCGCTGCTCTCAAACCGTGAGCGCTTTTTCTTCCTTTATCTTCCTCTCTTCTCCGCAATCACCGACGCCTCTTGTGATTCTGCAGCGAGGTCTACAAGACTGCCGTAGAGATCGGTCACGAAGGATTCCCTCTCGTCTTCTTCGCTGTCGCTGCCAACAACAAGAGCCTCGTCGAACATCTCCTCGCGTCGACTTCCCCGGACGTCGTCGGTGGTCCGAGCATTCCTCTCCTCGTCTTCTCTCTCATCCATCAACACTACTCGGACAGGATCGAGATGGTGAACCTCATCCTCACTTACGGAGCGAAGACCTCCGTCATTCCTCAAGGACTCTTCTCGCCCGCTCTCTCCCCCGCTGGAGCGAGTTCCGCTTCATCGAGAAATTTTCCACTCTGGTACAGGGCTTCGCGTCAAGTTTGGGACGAGCTCTTCGCTCAGGCTGTCTTCCTCGATGCCAGGTGAGTCTCGGTTCGTTTCTTGTCCGTCTTAGTACTGACCATCTTCTGATCTCTGTTCGCAGACACGCTCTCGAAGTCGCGTCCAGGCAGACCGAAGCTCTTCGACCTCGAGAGTCGCAGATTTTAGAGCTCTTGGGGTTGCAGGTGAGGACCCTCGCCTCCATAACATCTCTTCTTTCGCTCGCTGATCAATCTCTTCTTCTTCAACTAGGGTTTGGTTCGACTTCGATACAGGCGAGACGTTCTTCAAGGGATCGCGATCCGTCGATCCATCGACGCCGTCGTCGTTCGAGCGATCTCTTCGGAGCCCAAGAAGTCGATGGTCTTCCTCGTGGCCGGTAAGTATCTTTTCTACCTCTACAGACGGTTCACGAGACTGACGTTTTTTCTCTCGCGGTTGCAGGACCTGAGGGACACGGCCAGCTCGACTTCGTCCACGCTCGTCAGTACAATCTTCGCTCTTCCTCCAACGCGATGTTTGACCCCTTCTTTGCGTTTCATGCGTAGTGGGAACGAACTGTAGCATCCCCGTCGTCGAAATCGAACTTCAAGATGAGAACGTTGTGAGTGAAGCTTGCAGAAGTCAACCCTCGACGCGCACGCGCTGACGGGCTTTCTCCCCAGATCCCCTCCCTCGAGGCGTTCTTGTCTTCTTACGGAGATAGAATCGCCGTTGTTGCTCTTCACGGGAGTGGGAGAGACGGAGAGTGGGATCGCTTTGCTTCGATTTGGCGACGAGGTGACTTCTGAGCTTTTGCTGTCGTCCGTCGTCTTTCACTTACTCCTCCTCCTCTGTTTTGCAGGCTACCACACCCGAGTTGTCAACGACCAAGCTTTCAAGATCGACTGCACTCAGTACGTCTCTTCTCACTTATATCTCTCGTCCTCTCTCCAATTCTCATCGACCTTTCGTCTCCGCAGAATCATCTGGCTCGTCGATTTTCCTCTCGCCAATGAACACGTCGTCGCCTTCTTTGGAGAACCCGAGAACCGAAGGGCTCTCGCGGGAGGATCGCTTGGATCTTTGATTGAATCTCAGATGGTCCAAGAACTCAAGGACGTCTCAAGGAGAGTTCTCAAGGTTCGTTCGACGGAAATCAAGTCGCGTCCGGGCTTTCGAAACCTGACTCTGATTCCTTCCTCCTTCCTCCCCACAGAACCGAGTCGCTCAGCACATCACCGAAGTTCTTCCCTTCCTTCCCTACAACTCGCTCGCTCAGCAAGTCTTTGTAAGCCGGTAAGTACTCTCCCCGACTCGCTCGATCTTCATCGCCTCTTGACCCTCGTTCTTTCCTATTTCAGACAACTTCACAACCTTCGACGACACTTCGCCGCTCCAGTCTCGGTCTCCGAACCAGCTTCCCTCCACCCTTGCGGAGATATCGAGCTCGATTTCGGACCCAGTATCGAACTTGCCGTCTCGAAGGACATCTCGGAGCGATTCTACGACCCAGCCTTCGGCGAAGCAAGCTTGCAAGAAGGAGTCAAGACCTTCGTCGAGCTACCTCTTCTCCAGTCCTGGAGAAAAAGGGAAGGAGGGAACGTCAGAAAGACCCACGTCTACAGACTCGTTCCCGCGAAGGGGGACGAAGGGCCTCGAGTCTTCTACGGCGGAGCGAAGGATGTGTAGCTTTTCGATCTGTTCTCCATTCATTCGCCTCTTCTTTCCCATTCTTCTCCTTTCCTTTCCCTTTCCGTTTCCTTTTCCTTCGCTTACGATTCCTTCGCCCCGAGATTGATGCCTCCAGTCCCTGACTAGAGCACGACTTGAGCGCAAAAGAAAGCTCATCCCTTCGACTTGCTCTCGAAACCTATCAACTCCCAAACCGCGACCCTAGCGTCCGTTCCACCGGTAGCTAGCCATCGATCCCTTCCCTTCACCAGTCCAGCCTCGTCCTCCTCATCGTCGCTCTCTTCCTCTTCGTTCTCGACACGCGACGAAGAGGAGGAAGAAGTGGGAGGCGGACAGTTGGCGAACGCGAGGACATGGCAGGTGTCTCGGTGGTAGGGGAGAATTCCAAGAGGTTTGAAAGATTTGGTGGAGTACAAGCGAACACTGGAAGGGGAGAGGCACGAGTCAGTATACGTCAAGAAGAGAAAGAGAGGGGGAGGAGACGAACCTTCCGTCCCAACCGCCAACGGCACAAACGCGTCCTGAGTGGTTGATGGAGACGCAAGCGTTTCCCAGCTGCTTTATTTTGAAGATCTCTGGTGTGGGTGGTGCTGAGGATGCCGAAGAATACTGCGAAAAAGAAAAGGAGGCCGCGTTCAAAGGGAGTCGACGTGGGCGAAAAGAGAAGAGAGAGGAGGACGAACGCTGAGATCATACTTGACGACTTGATGATCGGCAGAGACAGAGAGAGCAAAGTCGTGCTTGGGAGAGACAGCGAGTCCCATCACTGGAAGAGGAGGACGAGGAGATCAACTCGGAGGAGGGAAGAGAAGAGAAAGGAAAGAGGGCTGAAGCGAACCTGCTTCGTTGTGGACCTTGATCTTCCACCTCGTCAGCCATCTCCCTCGCTCCTTCCCAGCAGGATGAGGTATTCTCGAATCCGTAGTCCCGTTTGGTGGTCCTTCGTAATCGTAGAGAGCGACGTGACCGGATTCGAAGCCAGCGACGAGTCGAGTTGGTGACAGCAGATGAATCGACATGACGAGACCTGCAAGATGAAGAGAACGTCAGGTCAAGACGCAATCGCAGATTAAAGAGCCCAGCGATCTCACCTGTCTTGTTAGGGTCGAGAGCTCCTCGTCCGAGAGAGGAAGAGCCGGAGGAAGAAGAAGGAGAGGCGACGAAACCGACGGCGGCGTGTGGACGAGTTTGAGTAGGGAGATGGAAGATGTCGATCTTATGAAAACGAGGGAGAAGTTGATATCAGCCTATACTTGATCGGAAGCTATCTCGTAGACTAGATCTGAGGGTGTCGAGGGGGGAAAGGAAAGAACGAACCGTCTCAGAATCCGTCAAGTTGGGCATCGCGAGCCATGCCGCCTGTTCTGCTCCCTTGGAAGGCAGAGGAAGAAGGGAGAAGCGACAGTAGTTGAGAGCGTTGACGTCTAAGCTGTACAAGAGTTTCGGTATCGAGGTAGAAGCTGCTGAAGAAGTGGTAGCATGTCCTAAGGTCGGGAGAGCCGAAGGAGGAGAGAAGACGTGCAGCTTGTTGTCCCTCCCTTGGCTATTCTTCCTCATTTCAGGGTCAGCTTTTCGTTCTGACAGTACGAAGGAAGTCTAGTAGATCAAACTCACGTGATGAATCCTACTCCAGGCCATTCCTCGACTCCCAGGACTCCATCCTCATGAGCTTTCCAAACGGCGAGAGCTCGACGACTTTTGGTGTCCGTCACGGCTACGATTCCATCTGCGTCGCCAGAGTAGAGAAGATGGTTTGATGGGGAGAAGGTAAGAGCGTTGATCTGAGCAGAGTGATGTCGAAGGATGAAGTGAGGAGTTGGATTGGGAGCCATTCGGAGGGTGAGATGATCGTTGCGAGGGAAGGAGCGAAAGCTGAGCTCGAGCTTCTCCTTCTCCTTCTTTTTTCTCCCGACCGCATTCGCCTCCGGACAGGCTTTATACCCTTTCAAGCTCGAGGAAGCTAAAAGTAAGTCTCCAGACGTACCTGTTCTGGTCCCGAAGCTCTAGAGCTGACAATCTTGTCTGATGGTAGCACGACCTCTCTCCTTCCCTCTCGGTTTCATCCCAAACAAGTGAGCTTCTCGCCTTTCCTCTCGGCCTCCTCAGCCCAAAACTGACATCTTGACGCTCTCTGTCAGTCTCTCATCAGTCTTCATGAGCTCGATGGACGCTGACTTCGAAGAGACCGAGGAAGGAGCAGATATGGAGCCGACTCGACAAGGTGAGCTTCAACGCTCCTCCCTCCTTCTGCCTTCCATCCCTTCCGTTCCCCAGGATGGTCTCCTGCACCGTATTTCGTCTTCTTGATCGCTGACATGGTCTCTCCATCTTCTGCAGCTCTTGTCGATCTATACCGAGAGACCCATATCGACTTCTTCACCTCTCAACCGATCCCTTCGTCGACTCACGCTCAGGTCTCTCCTCTTTCCCTCCCCTACGATGCCTGCGCCGCTCTCTACAACCCAAATACCTCTGACTCCGAAGAAGAGAACTATCCGGGAGGAGGATCGTCGGCATCCAAGTCTAGGAACGTGAACGAATCGGAGGAGCCTTCCTGCATCGTCGACTGCCCCGAAGCCTTGGTTTGGAAGGGAAACAAGGTCGCGACTACCAGCCAGTCATCAAAGATTGCTCCTGAAGCATCTTACACCTTCGTGCGAGAGCTCAAGAGGAGCGTTGCCACGGACGATAAAACGGTCAGTTCTGTGCAGTTTCTCCTGCATTTGGGCAGCTTTCACCGCTGACGCGTCGATCCACTTTCCTCTTCCAGGTTCTCCATCATCTGCCCGTCTTCGAAGAGCCGAGAAAGACCCACAAGTTTGATAGGAAGAACTACGAAGCCGAATTCAATCACTTGGAGTACTCATTGCCCTTCGATCGTCCTCGACGTGAGCCTCACCTGCTTCAATCTTTCGTTTCGTTTCGCCTCGGTCGTCTGCCTCTTCCATTCTTCCTCTGGCTGATCCATGCCCTCCCCTTTTTATGATTCAGTTAACACTATTCTCTACGAGTTCCTCCGTCGAGTTCACCACATCTATCCCTCGTTTTCCTTCGACAACAACCCTGCCATTCTCAACTTCCTCCCTCAGGACGTGCCCGAAATCCTTCTCCTCTCTTCCTCCTACGAAGGCCTTCCCTTCCCCTTCCCCAACCCCTCGACCGACCTTAACCGCTACGGAGATCTTGCAGTCCCGCTCCCAGCAGCGAAGTGGCTCAAGGCTGGCAAGGAAGGAGAGACCTGGACGGAGGTGTCTCAAGCGTCGGAGGCGATGTTTTGCTCGATGGCGAGTTGCAACGAGTTCGATTGCGAGGTTCATTGTGAGTGCATTTATTTTTCTATACCGATCATAAACTTCTTCGAAGCGGACTTGACTCTTCTTCTTCTTCTCCAGCTGCCGTCCTGGAACGAGACGAGGGAGTCGAACCGAGAGCCAGAGGTCCTCCAACTCCAACTGCTACTCTCCTCGCCGCTGCGACTCGACCGAAAGCATGCTCTGTCCTCTGCTTCGTCAAAGAGGATAAGAAGGTCCTCGCTAAGGAGTTGGCAGATCCCGTGAGTCCAGTTCTCGCTTTGCTCTTGCGAGATCCCTCACTGACAGACTTCCTCTTTCCTTCGACGCGACCAGACCGAGACGATCTGGCCGAATGAACACCTCGATCTTCTCATGTCTTGGATGACCGACGCACCTGATATCCTTCCGTGCGAGCTGGTGAACATCTTCATCTCGGAAAGTACAGGAGAACAGCTCTACTCGTGCAGGGAGGTGAGTCTTATGGCTCGATTTCGATCTTCCCGTTTTCGAAAGCTCAACTTCGTCCCTTCTTTCTTCGGCCCAGATCTTCCATCGTCGCTGCTCAGTCATCGACTTCACCCCAGCTCGTTCCTCTTTGGCTCTTCCTCGAGCGAAGACTCACTCCAAGAGCAGCGGACCTGGTCCATTCGGTGCGTTTCCTCCTCTGTTCTTCTCTTCGCGTCGAGTCGAACTGACCTCTTCACCCGCGTCGCTCAGATCTCACTTCGATGAGGATGGATACGTCAGTGATTCTTCCTCTACTCTCTTTCCCATCTTCTGACTCACTACATTCCTTTTCTCCACCAGAACTCGACCCTGCAATCACCACGGACCCTGCGAGAAGGGGAACACGGGTTCGTCTCTGTCTCCTCGCCCAGTCGCTTTCTCGACGAATTTCCCAGCTGATACATTCGTCCCTGATCTGGACTTCTAGCCTGCGTCTGTCTCAACAACCTGGTGCACTGCGACAAGGCCTGTGGATGCGACATCACCTGTTCGTGTGCTTTTTTTCAACGACGCGACGACTCGAGCTCAATTTGACCTTCTTTCGTCTTCCCCAGGTAAACGACGATTCGGAGTTCATCCCAAGACGCCCAAGGGTGGATGTGTCTGTGTGGAGCGGGGAACACCGTGCCGAACCAAGTCGTGCGAGTGCTGGAAGGATGCGAGGGAGTGCGATCCGAATATCTGTCTTTCGTGTGGAGCGAAGTGAGTCCTCTCGTCTTTCTCTCTCTTCCTGCTCGCTCTTAGCTGACTTTTCCCTTCTTCTTTCCCGCTGTCAGCTGTGAAAAATGGTTTTGTTACGAGCTCAAGCCAAGCCTCCGTTGCTGATACGCGTTCTTCTCTTCCCAGCGCCGAACGGAGCATGTTGGAACGTCTCGCTTCAACGGGGATTGGGGAAGGAGACCGTCGTCAGACCAACAAGATACGGGAACGGTCTCTTCCTTGCCGATGACGAGTCGGCTAACGCTGAGGATTTCATTGTCGGTGAGTTCAGCCTCGCTTTTCCCCTTCGGCATCTCCCTCCTCTGACCTTCTCGTTTCCTTTCGACGCATCTCAGAATACATCGGCGAGCTCGTCAGTCATGAAGAAGCAGCTACTAGGGGGTCTGTTTCTTCTCTGTACTCGTATAATCTCCCACAGACCTGGCTAAACTCTTCCGTCTCAATCCCTTTTCGACAGAATGATCTACGAGCAAATCCAACGAAACTACCTCTTCGACCTCAACGGCTCCCTCTCTGTCGATGCGTTCAGCAAGGGAAACGTCGCTCGTTTCGTAAACCACCCCGACGAGGAAGATCATGCCAACTGCCACCCCAAAGGTAAGTTTGAGTCCGCGTTTGGAGAAGAGACGACGCGACTCGAAGCTGAGCTCGCTCCTCTCTCTTCTGCAGTCCTCCACATCCTCGGAGAGCATCGAATCGGAATCTTCGCCAGTGAGTCTTGGTCTTATGTCTACGTATCAGTCCGTTGGTGTCTTGATAGCTGACCTGTCTCCTCTTTCGCAGAGAAACCGATCAAGGGAGGAGAAGAGGTTCGTCGCGTTTGCCTTTCCTGACGTTGCCCAATTTTTCTCGTTAACGATCTCTTGCGTATCTATATACAGCTTCTCTTCGACTATGGGACCACCTTCAAGCTCCCAAGTCAAAAATCTCCCAGCTCCGGACTCTCGAAAAGGAAAAGAGGCGCCTACGCCGCTCAGAAGTCGATATCGCAGAGGTCTGGGATGAGCCCGGAGTCGTGAGAGGGGAACGGGAGTATTTGTGCACGACTCGTAATGAACTCATGAGCTTTTGACGACTTCGCACGGCCGAACAGGAGATCACGTCGCGATTTTGGCGTTCACTTTCACCTAGTTTGCTTCTCAGACTCACAGAAAGCGTTCGCGAGACACTATGAGTCTCCAGTCGGCCTCGATAAACTGAGGAGGGTCGTTTCTAGAATCATCAAAGATCGTGTCGTTCGTCTGCTCTCGTCAAATCCACCATCCGCCATCGTCCCCTCCGTATCCGTCTCTAGATCACTGCGTCTCCCTGCCAAGCTCCTTCGTAGGAGACTCAGCTAAGGGATAGTCTGCTCCAAGCGAGATGAGATCTGATTTGGGAGTCTGGCAAGGCAGAAGAAGACGAGAGTCAGCGACGCGTGTTTTCGACCGACGTGCACGAGGATGAGAGAGAAGAGGACCGACCATTTGCTTCGTCGGCGAGACTTGGAATGGATCCGTATCATCTGACGTCTCCTTAATCTCAAATGACGTGGGATCCTGCGGAAACGAGAACTGGAGGTCAGCGACGCGACTCGTCCTCGATTCAAACGACGGAACGTCGATTTTTACTCACCCCTTGGTTCCCTTCTAGCTCACCCTCCTCCAGTCCCAGCAGTGCCAGTCCTCCGGCCGTCACTCCCACTTCTTCTCCTCCTGCGGCTCTCGCTCGGTCTCGTTCCACCTCTCTCCTCCTCCTCTCCTCCCTCTCCCGCTCTCTCATTTCCTTCCGTTTCCTCTTCTCCTTCTTCCTCGTCGCCTCAGCTGAAGCAGTAGGATACGCGTCGTAGATCAGAGCACTGGCTGAGAGGTTCTTGGTTCGAGCGGAGGGAGAGGCGGTGAGGTTGGACGTCGCAGAGGAGGAATGGGGGAGAGGCGGTGGTGCGAGAGTTTTGGCGTGGGATTCGAAGGTTTGGAGGACGTTGGGGAGCTGGAGACGGTGAAAGAATATAGTAGAAGGGTGGGTCAGAAAGAAGCATCGAAGAAAGACGAAAGAAAAGGGGAAACGGGGGACGAACGGAAGAGTCGTTGGCGAGGAGAGAAGCGAGAGGAAGGAACGCTTGAGGCGACGATGCGACGAGAAGGAAGTGATCGCAGCGCTGGTTGAGCGGAAGAAAGGGTGTGATCAGATTCTAGTCGTAATAGATGCTAGTCGAAGAAGAAACGCCAACTCACATGTCGAAGGTGCTTCCCAGACTTCCTCCTCAGGCTCTCGATGACCTCGACGACCAACGCGTCCGGTCGTCCGTCCTCCAGTCGAGCGCAGACGCCAGCGAGCGAGATGAGGAGCGCTTCTTGGATCGAGGCTGATGAGGTGACGGAATAAAGATACGTCAGATAGATCTCTGAAAGAGGCCAGGAGACGGGAAGTCGAGAATCGGAGGCTTACGCGACGACGACTGTTCCAACAACCTGGCCAAAACGAAGGATACCTCCGTTGCACGCATCTTCTCCGTCGGAAGAGGATACTCGCATGCTACAGCCGCTAGGATTATCGTCGAGGTTGGCGATGGAGAGAAGCCAGTCTCGAGAGCAGAGCTCAGCTCGAGGAGTTTCGAGACGAAAGCAGCTTTCCATTCGGACGATCCTGGTTTACGCAGAGGAAGACAAGTCAAAGTCAGTTTTCCTTTCTTACGGATGATCTCAGAGACGGGATTCGACGCACTCTCTCCAACCCAACCCAGTATCCGACCGGCGATCTCCTCCAAAACGACCTCGCTCTTCGACGCGTCGTGGCCATCCGACTTCGAACTAGGCTTCGGGTGTGAAGCTTCCAGAGTCTCCCAAGTCTTCGTCGCCGCATCCGATCCCTCCGCAGAAGCTTCGGAAGAGGAAAGAAGCTGAACGATCTCCAGAGCTCGAGAGATGGTGGACTGTTTCTCCCTGAGGCTGGTCGACGAGGCGGAGGACTCAAGGAGGGCGATGATCCGCTGAAGTTGGAGGGCAGGGAGCTCTGGTGAAAGTTTTTGGAGAATCTTGAGCGTCTGTGTGCAAAGACGAAGAAGGAACGGAAAGCAGATCTGAGCTGGTGAGATGCGTCGAGGAGGAACGAAGAGGAAGAGAAAGAGACTCACCTCGACTCGTATACTCTCATCTTTACTCTCCAACCCTCCCATCAAGACCTCCATAGATTTCTCTCCCAGCTCACCGTCCTCAGTCTGCTCGTCTGCCCAAACCGACGAGGGAAGAATCGCGAGGCAGCGAAGAGCACAGAGATGACCGTTGGGCTGCGAGGAAAGTAGTGCTCGACGTATAGGAAGGAGTGGGATTGAATGAACGGGGGAATTGGAGTCGGAGGAGAGTTTTGGGATCAGGGAGTACAGGGGAAGGGTGAGGGCTGCGGGCGGGAGAGACGCGTCCAAGGAAGACTGGAAGTGAGAGATCGGCGGAGCAGAGGAAGAAGAAGTTCAGTTTGAACGGCTCACCATCGAGAGAGGGATCGTTGGATGCGTGGTGAAGAAGTGGGTGCAGGATGGCGGACAGCTCTTGCTTTTGACTGGACAGGAAAGGGAAATCAATCGTCAGCTGGCGGTCGGGTTGAAGACGACTTGAAGGCAAGAGATGCAGATATACCTCGCGCCTACTCTCTCCAGCATGCCTTCTATAGATGCCAAGATCTGAAGTTGTAGCGTCTTGAGGGGCAGCAGAGCTGCGACCGACGACGGACGGTCGATGATCTTGCGAAGAGCGAGGAGGAGAGCTGGGAAAGCAGCGAGGGTGGCAACAAGACCGGAGGATTCCTGATGCACGTCGAAGAAGATAGGAGAGATTGATGAGCGACTGGATCTTGGCTAAGGAGAAGAGGAGGTGGACGAACCATTTTCGACAGGACTCGAACAGCGTGAAGGACGACAGCATGATCGAAATCGTCCAACCGTTTCCAGACCTTCCGATCCTTCAACCCAGCGAAGATATCTGAGCTTGCAACATTCGAGAGAGCTAGTAGAGCAGCGAGAGAGAGTCGGCGAATGATGGAACTGGTGTGCAAGAAGAGGACGCGTTGTTGATCAGGACGGAACTTGCTTCGGACACAACGAGAAGGAAGGGAAGACGAACGATTTGTGCGAGATGAGATGGGTGAGCTGATGCTCTGCAGCTGGGGCTATATCGGAAGATGGGTTGGAGATGATGGATTTGAGAGCGAGGACGATGGAAGGGATGTGAGGGGATTGGAGGTCCTGGGCGACGGAGGAGGGAGGAAAGAACGTGATTAGTGAGAGCTTTGGCCGTGATGGGAAGGAGGAGAACGTACCTTGAGAACGGTGTTGAAGAGAAGAAGCGATATTTCATTCTTGGAGGTGAGGTTCTCGTTCAGATAGAGGTAGCCTAGCAGGCGAGAGGAGAGGAGGAGAGAGGGAAGGAAGGTGAGCTCGAACGACTTCGACCATCTCCAACCAAGAATCCTTCCCCAACAACATCGAGAGGCGGAGAAGTAAAGTCTCACCCATCTGTCTAGCCTTTACGTCCTTCCCTCCCTCAGCCAGATTCAGAGCCGGCACGAGACCGAACGAGAGATCTTCCGTCTTCGAAGACACCATCTTCACGGCCATAAGAAGGAGGAGGGCTTCCTTCGCTGAAGCCTGATGAGACGAGAGCGATATGATTGTCAGCTCGATGGACGTACAGAAATCAGAGGTATACAAAACTCACGTCTGAGAGTTTCCCCTTAGTAAACTTTGATCGCAGACGGTCGATTTCGGAGGAGCAGATGAAGTCGAGCTCATTCGAGGACGTCGACGATTCGACCCGCTTGAGGAACGAGTAGTGCGCTGTAGATAGAGCGTGCGATAGGAGATAAGAAGGGAAGACGAGGGGTGGATCCATTTCAGAAGAGAATGCTTTGCTCTGAACGAGGGTCAACGTTGCAGGGAAGAAGGAGGAAGGACCGAAGCGAGCTCGGACTCCGAGCTCCAAACTGTAGGCAAGGTCGAGCCGCGTCTCTCTTCCCTCCCAACGATCAGCATCGATATCCAGGAGAGCGGAAGCGACTTCAGAAACAGCTCATACAGATCGGAATCTTATCGGCTCCTTGGTCTCACTCCTCTTTCTTCAACGGAAGATCCTGTTGAGGTCTGGACTGCCTCCGACCTCCAACCTCTCGTCAACCTGGCTTTCAACTTTCTTCCTCGTCCGACTGCCGGTCCTTTGTTTAGACACTTCTCGACTCGGAATCATGTTGCTTCTTTCCCATCTCTCAGGAGAAGTCAACCTCCAACGTCCTCCTCTTTCATTCTCGTCTGGCAACGATGGCTCCAGCTTCTCCCTCTCCTCCTCCTCCAAAGCTCAACAACTTCGCCGTCGCTGGCTCGACCGTCAAAGCTTCCCCTGCGCCAACTCCTACTCCCAAAGTCGCAGCCATCTTGGCTCCCTCTCCTCCCCCGCCCAAGTCTGCCGCTCAACACGCTCCAGCAGCTCCCTCTAAGCCGGCTCCTCTTCCCTCCTCCCCTCCTCACCCCTCCGTCGCTGCTCCTTCCCAGGCTACAGATACTCCAGCAGCAACCCCGACAATGCCCAAGCCCAAGAAGATGCACACTACGACCAAGCTCCCTGAAGTCGAGGGAGGAAAACAACAACCCGTCCAAGCTCCAGCAGTCACCCTCGGATCTCTCCCTCCCACCACTCTCTCCCTCATCGGCCCCTCTACCCTCACCATCCTCCCAGGAGCGCCCACATCCTCGAAACTCACCACATCTCTCGTCGTAATATCATCAACTGGATCGATTCGTCTTTCCACTGGACCTCCTCAGCAAGTCCCATCCCTCGTCCCAGGAGGAGGGAACAGCAATTTCCCCCTCGCGTCGACGTCCACCATCGGCTCGTCCGCAGATCGAAACAATTCCAAACCTCACGTCAACGGAACTCCCACCTCTACCATCCTCGCCATTTCAGCTGTCGGAATCCTCGTCGTCCTAGGGATCGTTGGCTTCGTCGTACGTCGAAGACTCAAGAAAGAGGAGCGTCTTGTTGTCGGATCAGGAGGTCGGGGAGGAGACGGAGGAGGAGTTTCACGAGGATGGAAGACTCTCGACGATGACGGCCAGGGACAGTTCGCCGATGATCTCAAGACCGAGAAGGACTTCTCCCATGGAGGAGGAGGAGGTCAAGAGATGGTGATGAGCGACGGAGCGAGTTTCGTCTGGAGCGGTCAAGGCTACCGAGGCGCCGACATCGAGGAGCAGGAGCGACAGGAGCAGGAACAAGCCTACTGGAGACATCTTCAGGATCAACAAGGCTACCAGGAAACGTCTCGAGTCTCAAGTTTCTACCCTCCCACTCCTCCCAAACTCTACGCCGCTCAGATGTCTCCTCCTACGCGACCTCCTCGACCAGACGACCGAAACGACCATCGAACTCCCTACGGCCAGCATCAACAACACCCTCACCATCAACCACCACCTCAATCAGGAGCTCGAATCCTTTACGCTCCTCACTCCTCAGCTGCTCCGGTCGCCCAACAACATCCAACTCCTCCTCAATCCAACATCCCTCAACGAACCGCTTCCTCCTCGCAGAAGAACCGAGGTCCTTCCTACTCCGCTGCCAACTCTCTCCACCCTTCGCACGCCGTCACTCACCACCCTTCCGTCAGGACGAGATCCAGGACCGCGGCTACCGCAGCAGGAGGAGGGGGAGCAGGGAGGGAGATGCTGAAGAAGAACGTCGGGGAGATGAACGCGGGAGCAGGGAGGGAGGATCAGCAGGAGCATCCCCAGGAGACGGATAGGACGAGCCGAGGCAACTTTGGGAGTTTGATGATGATGGGGTATGATGAGGAAGGGGCTATGGTTCGTCATTTCCCGCTTTTCTCCCACCACCGAGCTCGTGAAGCTGACTCGAAACGTTCTCTCGACGCGTCTCGTCCACAGTCTCCTCTCCCAGCCCACCCTCTCTCGCCTACTTTCCTCCCTTACCAACAAGACCGAAACAGCAACATCAGTGGAGTGGACGAGAACCGGTTCGTTCCCTTGGCTCAGATGCCCTTCGAGAGGAAGGAACCACGATACCGATCTCCTATCGACTCTATCTTCGAGACGTACGAGGGAGAAGATACGACGGCCGCTGATTCCAGGACGAGCTATGCTGGGAGCTATGTGTATACGTAGAGGGCTGTATGGTGGCTGAGACGACTTTCTATCATAGAAGGAGAGAGAGCTCGGAACGAGAAACCAACTCTCTGCTCCGATCCATTCCTTTTCGTTCGCAACTTTAACCTGTATGATCTTCTTCACTTTCTGTTCGCGCTCTTAGATCCGCAAACCTTCATCGGAAGAAGCAGGAGAAAACCTTCCCTTTCCTCTGTCGAGTCAATTAAGAAGGGGACTCCGGAGACTGTTCGAGACGGATCTCCGTCCTCCCCGTCCATCTTAGCTCGCTCGACGTTGGGATCTGTTCAACCTCCAACCACCACCACCCTATTCCGAAAAGCATGACCCCTAATCCTCCTTCCATCCTGACGATCGCTGGCTCGGACCCTTCTGGAGGAGCAGGGATTCAAGTCAGTCCAAACCAAACCGACTCGTTGAGCTCTTCTCTTTCCTTCTCCTTCCTCCCTCCAGCTGACATTCCCTTTCCGCTCTCTCAGGCCGATCTCAAGACGTTCACCTCCCTCTCCGCTTACGGACTCTCTGTGATCACTGCTCTTACGTCTCAGAACACGGTCGCCGTGAAGGGAGTTCATGTCGTTCCTCCAGTGTTCGTCGCTCAACAGGTCAGCTCGCCTCGACTCTCCCTTCCCTTCCCGCCCATCTTGTCCCTCTCGCGATCTTCCGCTCCGCTTTCTTGATCTGACTCGTTTTGAGGTTGCGGTTGTGCAGATCCACGATGTGATCATCGATATTCCTCCTGCTGGTGAGTGCCGGCCGTCCAAAGAAAAGGGAGGGAGGGGAGAAGGAGGAGAGAAACGACGAGCTCAGAACTCTCTGCTCTTTCTGATTCCTTCCTCTCCCTCCCCTCTCCCTCTCCTTCTTTAACCCTTCGTTTACACCTTTTTGTTCTTCTCCCAGGAATTAAAACTGGAATGCTAGCCACCTCGGAAATCATCCTCTCCATCACCACAGCTCTCAAAGCTCTCTACCTCCCCTCCCCTACCAACCCCTCCCCAACCCTCTCGTTCCCTCCCTTGGTCATCGACCCCGTCACCATCTCCACCTCAGGACACACCCTCCTCCCCGAATCAGCCATCACAGCGCTCATCGATCATCTCATCCCCCTAGGAACGGTCATCACGCCCAACATATGGGAGACCGAACTGCTTCTCAGACGAGGAGCGACGAACGATGGAGACGAGAGGAAGGTCACGAACGTTACAGAGATGATGGCGGCTGCGAAGGAGCTGGCTCAGTTGGGGTGCAAAGGGGTGTTGGTGAAGGGGGGACATCTTCCGTTGAAGTTGGAGGCTGTGAAGGCTGGGTTGGCGAAGGTGGGAGGAGGGGAAGAGGAGATTGAGATTGTTTGGCCGAAGGATGAAGGAGTCTTGATCTTGAAGCTTGCTTCTGGGTTGACTGAGGAAGAACATCTGGATCTGAACTACGTGGTGGACGTGCTATACGAAGCTCCGGAGTCGGAGGGAGGTAGAGGGAGGTTCACGGCGATTGTCGGGAAGGTGATTGAAACGAGTTCGACTCATGGGACGGGGTGTACGTTGAGTGCTGCGATGGCTGTTTTCCTGGGACGAGGGCTGAACTGTGAGTGGACTCTTCGTTGCTTCTGTTTTCCTGCATTCCAAGTTTGTAGAGGAAGACGGGGGTTTCGAAACTGACGCGTCTCCGTCTCGTCTCAGTGCGGGACGCGACCGTCGCAGCGACGACCTACGTTCACAACGCTATTGCTACTTCGTATCCTCTGGGAAGTGGGAACGGACCTTTGAACCATCTTCATACCATCAGCTATCGACCTCTTCCTCCGTGAGCCACCATTCCTTTTCTCCCTTCCATTTGACGTGAGCTGAATCTGGTTCTTCTGGGTTATGCAGTCCAAACTCCGCCGACTCTCACCCCTTCTGCACTCACATCATCAACGAGGTCAAGAGAACTGGTCTCTGGGATGCCTACGTCAATCATCCTTTCGTCATCGAGCTCGGAAAGGGAACGCTGGATCGAAGGAGATTCGAACATTACATCAAGTACGTCTTCCTTTCCTTTCTCTCTTCTCTTTCCTCTCGACTCTCTTTCTGACAAATCCCGTTTTTTTTTTCGCTTCTCGTAGGCAAGATTGGCACTACCTCCGACACTACGCTCGAGCTCACTCCCTCGCTGCTTTCAAGACGACGGATTTCGACGAGATCGTTGGATTCTCGCAGATCTCGCTGCACATTGCGAGGGAATCGGAGATGCACATCCAGGTCAGCGAAGATCTCTTCAGCATCTCCGCTTCTAGCTTTTGCTGACATATCTTCTTGATCCGCCTCTTGCAGTACTGCGAGTCCTTTGGGATCACGAAAGAACTTCTCCTCGCAACGCCCGAGACGCCCTCGACTTCCGCCTACGCTCTTTACATCGTTCGTCCTCTCTCCTCTCCGGCTCATTCTTTCGCTATGCCCCGAGCTGATCTTCATCCTCCTGCTCTTCCCTCCAGCTCGACGTCGGACAGCGAGGAGATCTGCTCGACCTCCTTCTCGCCGTCGCAAGTTGTTGCCTCGGGTACGGAGAGGTCGGTATGAAGCTCGCTGAGGGTCACAAGAGGGGAGAAGTTAAGATGGAAGGGAACCTGTACAAGAAGTGGGTGCTTCGCTTTGCTGGTTCTCAATCTGCGGAGCTTCGGACTTTCGACGCGACGTGGGAAACTGATCCGTTTCCTTCTCGCCTCGTCTGATCTCGCAGGTGGATCGAGGACTACTCTGGACCTGATTACCTCGCTGCCGTGACTACCAGCATTAGTAAGTCGTTCTCGCTTAATCTGCCGCGAATGCCTCCGACTGATTCGACTCGACTGAACGCTTATCTCAACAGAAAACCTCGAACGACGACTCTCGGCGGCCCCTCCGACCGCCGCACGACTTCAGGAGCTCGTCAAGATCTGGGAGGAGTGCACTCGTCTGGAAATCGGGTTCTGGAACGGTGCGATGGAGTTGGAGTTGGAGGATTTGCCCGCTGCCGCGATGCAGGCTTGATTAATCGAAGACTCGAATCCTCTCGGATCTGCACGTAGAAAAATTAGATATCATGGACCGGTTGTATAATAGTATGCTCGTATCGGATCGCTCCCTTAAGCAGAATCCATCTATCTGCCCGATCTCAGAGAAAGACGGCAAGGAGAGCCGAGGTCGTCCTCCACTTCCGTCGCTCTCCCTCCGAAAAGTCGAAGCTCGTCGACGAGTCGGCCCTCCTTTTCCCTCTCAACGTCGTCCTTCCTCCCAAACAGCCAGATCTCGATCCTCAACTCAGCCACGCTGGTCTTCATCAGTCACTCAAACCTGGAACCATAATGGTTCTCTCAGCAGAAGAGTGAGTGTTCGAGTCCAGCTCGATTCCGATCCATCGAGGGAAGGGGCTCGTCGTTCCCAGAGCTCATCCTCCTTCCCTTCTTTCTTTTCCTCGCCTCTACCAGGAAGGGGAAGGGACGAGCCGCCCCCGGATCAGCATGGCTCGGGCTGCCACCCGCTCTGTGGGAACAGATGTTTGGTAAATTTCTCCTCTCTTACTCACTCGAGCTCAAGCAGAGGAAGGAAGGCAAAGAAAGACGGAACGCAGAGCTCGCAACTCATCCCTCCTTCCCATCGTTCCTTCGCAGCTCACAAAACAGTTGTGTCAGCCACTACTGCTTCTCTGGTCTCTACCTTCCTCGGCTACCCTGTACGTTCCTCCCTTCCTCCATCGTGTTGATCAAGCTCGCAAGCAAGCTAGCTGACCTCTCTCCTCCCTCCGTCCGTCCATCTTTCAACCAGCTCGACTCCCTCAAAGCTCGTCTCCAAACAGCTCGTGGAAACGCTCCCTCCATAACAGCTCTAGCAGCCGAGGTGATGCGCGAAGAAGGGATAAGAGGGTACTGGAGAGGGTGCATGATTCCTCTCCTGACGATCTCGATTGTCCGTGAGTTCGAGCTCGAAGCTCACCTCCTCTCCCTTCCTGCCTCGGTCCCTTCCCCTCTTCGTCCTCCTGCTGACTCCTTAGATGATTTCACTTAACGACAGGGACGACCTCCTTCTCCATCTACGCTGGGACCAAGGAAGCGCTGGCGAAGCGGAACATCTTTGCTTCGGGATCGCTGACGGACGTTGGGCTCGCGAGTTTCGTCTCTGGGACGTGTAGTGGGAGTATCATCACAATGGGGAGCTGTCCGTTTGAACGTGAGTACCTTCTTCTCGCTAGCTGTCTTCGTTCATTCAGAATTGGGAGCTGATCTAGCTTGATTTGCGTGCTGCTGTTGAACAGTCGTGAAGGTTCGTCCACTCTTCCCTTCCTTCCGCGAGCCAGAGAGATCTTGATCCGAGTCTGACGAAATGCTCTGTCTCGTGTTGTTGAACCAGGTGCGGAGACAGCTTGAGGTCATGATCGCGAACGAGATGGGAATCCAGAACCCGAAGCCTTTGAGCACGAGAGCTTCCGTCGAGGCGATCGTGAAGGTTCGAGGCTGGAGAGGGATGTATACGGGATTCATCCCGCATTCGGGTGAGTCTAGATATCATCTTCCAGTCCTACAACTCTTTCTCGCTGACTCTTTACCGTCTCCTTCTCTTCACCACAGTACGAGACACGTTTGGTTCGTCCTCGTCCTCGAGTCTCTCGCGAGACTTCTGCTCTCGCTGATTTGATCCTGGCTTTCGCCTTCTTTCTATCTAGGTACCGGTCTTTACTTCGCAGAATACGACGTCTTCCGAACCCTGCTGGGTCGACTTCCCAACGGAGAACAGGGCGTCGCTCCGTCGTGGCTTCCCGTTCCCAGCTCTCTCATCCCCTTCTTCTGTGGAAGTGCAGCTGGAGTCAGCTCGTGGGCCCTGATATATCGTTCGTCCTTCTATGACTTTATCTTATCTCTCATCGGCTTCGCCTCTCGACGTGTGCTGACCTTTCTCTTTTCCTTTTCTGCCTCACCAGCGTTCGTTCCACTCTTCCTCGATCTATCAAGCTCGAAGACCTTCCCAGCTGACCGTAACCTTCTCCTTCCTCTTTCTGCAGCATCGACGCCGTCAAGACCGTCATCCAGAAACGCGCCCTCGCCGGAAAGAGCCCTCGAGGCATCGTCCAGACCTTCACGCTCCTCGCTCGAGGATCCGACCCACTCAACCCTCAGCCCATCGGTAAAGGAATCGCGAGGCTGTATCGAGGTCTCGGAGTCTCGGCTGCTCGATCCTGTCTCACTCACGGGATGCTGGTACGTTCTCCGCCTCTCTTTCGTTCTTTAGCGAGTCGCGTCGTAAATTCTGACCTTCCTCCTTTCTCACTGCAGTGGCTCATCATCGACAACGTAGGAGTCTTCATAGAACGAGGTCATCTCTCGATCACGTCTGTGGCTGCTTCTGCCTAGTCCACTTCATTTCTACTTCTCATCTCTCTCTACACGATCTCTCGATCTCATCTCCTTTTCACGTCCGGTCGCGTTCAAACCTCTTCCCTCGGCTTCACTCATGTGTAGAACTACGCGTCACTTCTCAGACCCATCACCTGTCTCTCCGGATCATTTTGCCCTACTTTTGTATCCAAACTCTATAGATGAGCTCTCGTTTCCATGATCTTCTCTCTCGAACTTGAGTCCTCTTCCCTTGGACGCGTCTTGTTCCGCAAACTCATCTAGGATCGACTCGACTCTTCCTCCGTCGTAGCTACAGCCTCGTAACCTCTCTCTACCCCAGCCGATGACCTTCCACCGCCTCTCATGAAGTCCAGCCACCCACTCTCTGATCCTCCCTTTGTCTCCTTCACCTCCCTCGCCTTCCCATCCGGCAGCATCACGTATCTCCTCCCTCTCCAGACCACCTCGTTCCCCAACATCGCCACCATCCAAACCGGCAACGCCAACATCTCCCTCCCAACCCAAGCCAACCAGAACTTTCCCCACTGACCCTGCAGCGTCGCGTCCGGTGTCGACGACCAATTCGCTCTCCCTCCTTCGCCTCCTCCCCCCAACCCTCCATCCCTCTCCACATCCGTCGGTCTGATCGGAGGCGTCAAAGCGCTCATTACTCCCCAATCGCACGACGCCCAAGCCACGTAATGAGCGACGAGGAACAACGCTCGAGTCTTCCATCCTCCTCCGAGGAAGGTTTCGATGGCGAAGGCGGCGAGGAGACCCATGAGTAGAGATTCGGTGAAGGGTTCGGCGAGGGTTGCTGCGATGGTCATTTGTTTACGGACTCGAATCCATCGGACGCGACGCCAGAAGTAGTCGGAGAAGGACATGGAGCCGAGGTTGTTGAGAGCCACGTCGTTGGGTGGGAGGGAGTGACGGAGTTTGAGTTGGTGCATGAGGGAGAGGGCGACCATGTTGTCTTCCGCGAGGTAGGGAGCAAAGGAGGGGAGGGAGAGGGTCGAGGTTGGAGCTGGAGGTAGGCAGAGAGAATGGGAAATGGGAGTGGGAGGAGAAAATGCGGAAAGTCAGCTGGAGGTGAGCAGGAGACGCGAGAGGTGTAAGAGAGGAAAAGGAACGAACTTGGGAGAGCGTGTCCGGCAGTAACGGCAGAGATGTCGGATCGTCGGTAGATGTTCGACTTTCCCATCACACAGGAGTCAATCTCGGTTCTGAGGGTTTGAAGAAAAGCAAGTGCTGGAGTCAGCGGGAGGTTCGAGAGGAAAAGTCGCGTCGCTTTCCTTCGAGATCCAAACTCTCCGCAAACTGCACTCACTTGTTGATCGCGAGATACATCTTTGCGTGAACGGTGTTAAGGAACGCTCTCTCCAGCCAACTCCCGACTCCTTCTCCTCCCTTCCCGGGTAGGACAGCGAATGGGACGTGATGAACGAGGCCGACTCGTCTCTTTCCGGGGATGTCTTCAAGGAAGGTTTCGATAGCTCGGGAGAGGGTGTGAGGAGAGGGAAGATGAATTCCAGAGTCCAGAACGTAGAGGATGTCGTTGGATGCGAGTTCGAAGGGTTTGATGAGGTTGTTGATCTTGGGGTTGGGTCCGAGAGGGACGTCGCCTGGTTTAGAAGGAAAGGGAAGAAGGTCAGGACGTGAGCGAAAGTGAGAGAGGTTCCAGGGACAAATATATGAATTTGGAACTATCTAGCTCAAACCCTGCGGGTAGGATAGGGGTATCTAGCTCTGGTGAAGAGCACGAAAGAGAGAGCGACGGCCGTCCAGTGGAAAGTCGAGCTCGACGGATGGATGAGTCTCCCCCCTTCTCGTTCTTTTCCATCAACTTTCTCTCCTCCCACCTCTACAGCCTTGAGATAGCTGGATTTTTTTCCCTGATGCTTTCCACCCAGGAAGCTCCGGGATCCAGAGGGACGCGACGAACTCACCGATGATCACTCTCACGGATCTCTTCCTTCCCACCTCGTTCCTCTCCTTCCCATACTTGTCAATCAACTCCTTGACCACCCTCAACGCTGGGTCATCCTCGTCGGCAACGCTGAAGATGAGTTCGAAGTCTGGGTAATCTTGTTCGAATGAGGATCTGAGGTTCTCGTAGAGGTTCGGGTCTAGACCTTTGAGAGGTCGAAGGATCGAGACGCCAGGTTTGGAGGAGGAAGTCGATGGGACGGAGGGGGAGGAAGCGTAGCGGGTTCGTCTGTTGGATCAAGATAAAGAGGCGAGTGTATATCGATGAGTTCTTGCAGCTTCTTGAGGGGAGGAAGAAGCTGAGGAAGAAGTGAGGAGGGCTGAAGAAAGTCGAACGAACGCAACGTAAAGACCGAGAAGGCAGATTGACCAGAGGATGCAGTACCAGACGAGGATGATTCCAGAAAAGGTGAGAGCGAGAATTCCGTGCTCGACATGGTCCGATGCTGCCGTCGATGAAGCGAGGGAGGAAGCTGTGGTTGAAGCCATCGACGGTGGGATGGACGATGGGAGAGAAGGAATGGAGGAGGTGAGCTCGCAGACCACTTTCCTTCTTTTCGCTTCCTCTTCTCCGACCACATCCTCGCCCCTTCCTTCCATTTCTACCCTTCTCTCTTCTCCGAACTCTGTTCCGAACTTCGCCCAATCTCCCTCGTCTTGTAGTACAATACCTCGCTGCGGAGGAGTCTTTGGTCTACGATCCTGTCGCCTACGGATCAGGCAGCTTGAACCGTTTGGAAGTCCTCGACATCAGCGCTCACGATTCGGATCTAGTTGGACCCAACTCTGGACCGATTTGGAAGCTTCTTCGAGCTCCATCTCCTTCGCTTCTTCGGAGGCTTCACCTGCATCTCAGGAGCATGGACGAGCGCCTTCTTCGCTTCCTCGGAAGTCGATTCCTTCAGCTTGAGGATCTTCTCCTCACCTGCAAGAACTGGACCTGCAGTATGGTGCGTCTCTTATATCCATCTTCGTCTATCCCAAGCACTGATGTGCCATTTTTCTGATCCCTTCCCCGTTTGAACAGGAAACAACGACGACGTGCTTCTCCTCGCTCCCGAACCTCGTCAAGCTCCACTTCGACATCCCTCCCGACTTCACGTCCCCTCCCGCCCAAGTCCCAAACGTCGAAGAGCTTGCGGATGAACTCTTTCTCGGGTGCTCAGCAGCAGAGGTACTCGAAGACCTCTGTGAGCCTCCTCGTTTCTTCTGCTCTGTTGCGTTGTCGAGGCTCAGTTTCCGTTTTCCTTCTTTCCAGACGACTCCTTCAACAGCACGACAAACCGCTCTCACTTCATCGGCATCATCTTCAACCTCGCTAAGGTCGCTCTACCGCGTCTCGAGTCGGTGTACTGGTCCCTCGATCCGAAGTTGGCGTTGTCGTTCACGCTCAGCAGGTCGAAGAAGGAACCGGTCGTCGAGTTGAAGCTTTGCCATTACGAGCTAGACGGACTCATCATGGACGACGAATGGATGGTTGCTCTGCTACAAGAGGAAGGCTCGGAAGGAGAAGAGGAGGAGGGGGAAGTGACGAGTTCAGACGACCCCTCCGACGCGACCGACCTTCCTCCCTTTCCCTCCCCTCCCAACTTCTAGAAGATAGCCGTCAACCCGAGTACCAGAACACGAACTCCCCTTCTCTATCCCCCTCTCTCTTCTAATCGCACTCTCCACCCTTCTCCTCCTTCCATCACTCCCATCCAAACCTCAACCCAAAACGAGCCCTCGCCCGACCCAGCTCCCTCTTCCTCTCCCTCTCGACCACCTATCTCCTTTGCCGATACCTCCTCTCCAACCTATATCATCGACCAACCCTCTCCTCCCACCACTCTGGAACGCGATGGGAGTCTCGAACGACGAGAGCGACGTCTCCTTTCGATCCTTCCTTTCCTCGACGTCGACGTTGAAGACGTCGAGAAGAGCAGCGCTGCTTCAAGGTCGATTGAGTTCGGTCCGGGAAGCTGAGAGAGAGAGAGAGGGTGCATAGGTTCTGGGATAACTGGGTCTCCTTGTTCGAGTTGGATTGAAGGAAGGAGGGGAGATGAACGCCGACTCACGACGCGCGGAGAGCTCGCTTGGTTCGACGGGTTTGAGCTTGGATATAATTCTCTCAGGATGATGATTCATGATATCGTTACGATTTTACTGCATCGACGTTCGGCCTTCGCGCTCGTTTATTTATCTGCTTTGAAACCAAAGGGAAAGAGGTGTCAAGTTCTATTTATTTTTTTGTGGCGACGAGGCTGCCCTTTCAACGGTTTCGAATCTCGAATCTCCCTTTCACCTTCCATCTCCCCATCTTCTCACCCTCCTTCCTCCCTCCTCTCCCCCTTCCTCTCCTTTCCCCTGATGTCCCTCAACTCCTCTGCCATCCTCGCTGGGTCAGCCAAGTACCCTAAACCCCAAGGCTACGAGTACTCCTTCGGAACAGCAGGATTCAGAACAAAGTAAGCAACCAGCTCTCAGCCTCCCTTCCCTTCCTCCCTCTCTCTCTCTCTCTCTCTCTCTCTCTCTCTCTCTCTGACTCCCCTCTCCTCCTCCTCCTCCTCCTCCTCCTTCAGAGCGACCCTCCTCCCCTGCGCTCTCTACCGAACCGCCCTCCTCTCCGTCCTCCGTTCCAAAAAACTCCTCGGCAAAACCATCGGTATCATGATCACCGCTTCCCACAACCCTCCCGCCGACAACGGAGTCAAGCTCGTCGATCCCAGGGGAGAAATGTTGGAATCCTCGTGGGAACATCATGCTGCTTTGTTGGCAAACGCTTCTTCGGACGAGGAACTGATGCAGGTGCTGGAGGGGTTGGTGGAGAGTTTGAAGATTGATTTGAGGGTGAAGGGGAGGGTGGTGTTTGGGAGGGATACGAGACCTTCTGGGGTGGGCTTGAACGAGGCTCTCAAGGAGGGGTTGAGGGCGATGGGCTTGGAGGAAGGGGAGATCGAGGAAGGGGACGGGGAGAAGGGAGGGGATGTAGGTGTGGTGACGACGCCGGTGTTGCATTATTTGGTGAGGTCCTTGAATACGGTTGGGAAGGGAGGGGTAGAGGAGTATGGAGTGCCGACCAAGGAAGGGTATTATCACAAGATGGCGAGTGCGTTTAGGAAGTTGACGGTTAGTAAAGGGCTTTCTTATCTATACTCTGGAGGTGCTCGTTGGCAGTCTGGGAGGGAGACAAAGATGGGGGGGAGGAGAGAAGGGAACGAGCGCGAGCTTCGACCGACCGTTCCTTCTTCGTTGTTTTCTTCGCTGACTTTTGCGTTCGTTCGCTCGTTTCTTCGTTCTATCTATCCAGGAAAACAAATCTCCCATCACCACTCCCATCTCTGTAGACTGCGCCAACGGAGTAGGAGCCGACGCTCTCGCTCACTTCATTCCCCATCTCACCTCCTCCTCCTCCTCCTCCTCCAAAGGTCCCCCCGTCACCCTCATCCCCGTCTCCACCGCCACCACAACCCCATCCCTCCTCAACTCCAACTCCGGAGCCGACTACGTCAAAACAAACCAAAAACTTCCTCCCATCCTTCTCCCCCCTTCCTCCTCCGCTCTCGTTCCTGGAAGACTCGCTTGCTCGTTCGACGGAGACGCCGATAGGATCATCTTTTATTACCTCGAGGAGATCACGGGAGAGTTTAGGTTGTTGGATGGGGATAAGCAGGCTGCGTTGGCGGCGGGGTTCTTTGTGGATTTGGTGAAGCAGGCAGGGTTGGATGGGAATGGTGGGAGTGGGAGTGAGAAGGATGGAGGGGAGGAGGGGGAGGGGGAGGCGGAGGCGGTGGGGGAGAGGGAGGGAGGGGTTGAGGTGGGTGTTGTGCAGACTGCTTATGCGAACGGAAGTTCGACTAGGTATTTGAAGGAGGTGAGTCTGCTTTTTCTTTTTCTTTTCGTTCGTTCTTTGGAGGCTGGAAGGAGAAGTGGAATCGACTCAAGAATCGAGACGCGTCGAAAGCTGACTTCCCTTCCCTTCTTCTTCCTCTCCCTCTCTCTCTCAATCCTCTCCAGCGCCTCCCCGTCACCTGCGTCCCAACCGGAGTCAAACACCTCCACCACGCCGCCGAACGCTACTCCATCGGAGTCTACTTCGAAGCCAACGGTCACGGAACCGTTCTCTTCTCCCCAACTTTCCTCCTCCTCCTTCAATCCCACCAACCTTCCACACCCGCCCAAGCAACAGCTCTCTCCCACCTCACTCAACTCTCCCTCCTCGTAAACCAAGCCATAGGAGACGCTCTCTCCGACTTGCTCCTCATGCTCACCATCCTGATTCATCGAGGATGGGGTCCGAGAGAGTGGGATGCTAGTTACAGGGATTTGCCGAATAGGTTGGTGAAGGTTTTGGTGAGGGATAGGAATGTGTTTAGGACGGAGGATGCGGAGAGGAGGTTGGTTAGTCCTAGAGGGGTGCAGGAGAAGATTGAGGAGGAGGTGAGGAAGTATGAAGGGGGGAGAGCGTTCGTGAGACCTAGTGGGACGGAGGATTGTGTGAGGGTTTATGCGGAGGCCGTTAGTGGGAGTCATGCTGAGGGTGAGTGGGGCGTGGTTTTTCTTGACTCTCTCTCTCTCTCTCTCTCTCTCTCTCTCTCTCTCTCTCTCTCTCTTTGGAGACGAGGAGAGGAGGAGAAGACGCGTTCGAACGAACGAGAGCTGCTCGAGGAACGGAAAACTGACCTCGCTCGCTCGCGGCTTGGGCTTTACTTTTCATAAACAGAACTCGCTCTGAGGGTTTCACAGATCGTCGAGGAGGCTAGTGGGCAGCAGTAGATAGAAAAACAAATAGAGCTCAGCATCCACTACTCCATCTCGCTCTCGCTCGTTTCCTTTCGTTTCGTCGCGTTCGCTTTTTTTTCGTTTCTCCCTCTCGTCTTTATCCACGACTTCACCGCTCCTTCGTTTCTTTATTTCTTTTGTTCGTTCGCTTAGCTTAGCTTTTGCTTCCATAGACTATCGATCCTCTTCTCCATTTTCTCGTCTTTCAACCCTCCGAAAAGAGAGAGCTTGGCTTCTCACAGAACGAAAGGAAGCACTCCTCCTCCTCCTCGACGACGACGACGAAACTTTCTGCGGATCATATTTTAAAACAATCTCAGATGAGAATTATCGTGATCTCGCGTTCGAAAAAGAAAACCTGCCTCCATTCCGGGACCCTCAAACAAAGAAAGCTCTTTAGATTCGCGTCTCCCTTCCTCTCTCCCTTTCCCTTTCCTTTCCTTCCTTCGCAGTCCCAAAATCGAGAGCAGAGCAGAGCATTCAAGAGAAGAGCACGCATACGGAACAAAAGAGTGAGAAAGAAAAAAGGAACCAAAAGATATAGATCAAGAAGAGAGGAGCCTATGGTGTTGCGCGGCCAGGAGACTACAAAGACGGAGAGAGAGAACGCGGAGAAAACTGAGGTAGCATGCAAGAACGAGAATGAGAACGAGAGAGAGGTGGAGAAAAGTGTAGGTAGGATCAGAGAGGAGAGAGGAATGCAAAGAAATGAGCTGTAAGGGGAGCTAAGATGTTTGTTGGAGACTGGTTGGTCGGGTGGGTTTTATTAGGGAAAGGTGTGGAAAGATGATGCAAAGGAGACGACGCGAACGGAGAGAGAGAGAGAGCAGAGCTGAAACAGAGACCCAAGAAAGGAAGAAGATGAGAAGAGAGAGAGAGAGAGAGATAAACGAGCACTAGCACTAGCAGAGAGTTCCCTGAAACATATGTGATGGAGAAGTAGGGAAGAGTGGGGTAGAAACCAGATGGGACGACGAAACGAGAACGAGATCGCGCGAAACTGAAACGGAAGTACGAAGAAAGAAAAACGACGACGACGAGTGTGGATCGCCCTTCTCCTAGAAGGGAGACCTCCTTAACCGCTCTCGACCTCCCCGCCGAAGAGAGAGAACGTTCCCATCCCTCCCTTCCAGTCTTGATGAACGCTCGTCGAGAGGAAACCTCGCGCGCTCGCTGGACTCTGCGTGAGCATCGCCGACGACGCAGGCGAGGATCCAAAGTGCGAGTGCGACAATGACGACGAGAGGTACTCTGGGTTGGGAGGGGATGAGTGTCGTTCGAAGGCTGAGGATCCAGTCGAACGAGCAGGAACGGCGGAGGATCGAGCGGGAAGAGGGAGACCGGAGGCGAACGTGGTGGGAGGAGAGAGGGAAGCGTGATGCTGATGGTGGTGATGATGATGTTGGTGGTGTTGAGCTTGCTGTTGGGAGGAGGTAGCCGACGAATCCGAGTGGAAGGTGGTTTCGATGGGCGAGCCGATGACGGAATGAGGAGAGGAGAACGAGCTGGGTCCTCCTCCGCTGCTCGACGTGGTCGACGACGACGTTCCGTGAACCTGCGACGACGATCCTGGGATGCTCGTGGGAGCTGTTGGAACACCGGAAATGGTTGAGGAGGATGCGGTGGAAGAGGAGGTGGTAGGAGGTCCTCGTTGGCCGAGAGGGTGTTTCGAGTACGAGAGTCGGATTCCTCCTTTGACGAAACCGCCGAGCGAGTCGCCATAGAGATCCCTGAGAGCGACGGAGGCAGTATTGACGTCTTCGAACTGGAGGAAGGAAAGGACAGAAGAGGAAAGAAGAAGAACGAGGCGAAGTCAGAACGCGTTTCGGAAAGATCCAGACGCGACGCGAAGGAGAACTGAACGAAGGAAGAAATTGATAACGAACCTCGACAAAACACATAGGCCCGTTACTCTTCTGCCTGAAACTCATTCGACGGAAGCCTTCGCATCGACTGAAGAGGGCTCGAAGAGCATCCTCGAGGTGGGTCGAAGGATGGGAGGGAGGAGGGGAGGTTGGGAGGTTTCCGACGTAGAGCGTGTTGATCTGAGAGGACGAGGAAAGATGTCAGTGAGAGATCTTCGTTCAAGGGCGTCGACGGAATGGGAAAGAAGAAAGGATGAGACTCACAGGTGGGTTCATATCCGCCGGATTGCTGGTTCGAGGCAAACTTCTGCTCGCCTTCTCTCCTCCGGCCCTGCCCAAACTCGAGCTCGCACTCCCAGGTCCAGTATCCTCTCCGGTTGCAGCTCCTCTCCCTGCTCCGACTCCGATCGGTCCCGTCGAGCTCCCGTTGAATCCTCCTCCGGGTCTTCCTTCACCCATCTCGTTCTCTCCTTCGCTGAACACCTCCGCCGATTCCGTCGAGTCGGGAAGACCACTCTCGAACCCTCGTCTCGAAGGTTGAGTCTGCTGAGGACGCGAGAGAGATCGGATTCGATGAGCAGGTTGCTGCTGTTGCGGCTGTTGAGTGTAGCTCGAAGGAAGGGCGGCGGAGGGAGGAGGTGAAAGGAGGAGGATATCGTCTTCTCGAGCGTAGCGAGACGAAGGATCCAGGGACTGGGGGTAGGAGTGGTAATTGGGCGGCGAGAGTGGGAAGTGACGCTGCTGGGGTTGAGCACGAGACTCGAACTGTTGTTGCGAGGGAGGAAGAGGTGTTTCGGTTTGGGATGAGGAGGGAGCGTAGCGAGGAGAGGAAGGATCCGACGAGGAGGACAACGAGGACGAAGGTCGAGAGGATGGTCCACCTTGGTTGGATTCGAAGGCTTGAGAGGGGTAGGGATAGGATGGAGATCGAGCGTGAGGTTGATTCGAAGTGGAGGCGAAGGGCTGTTGTTGTTGCGTCGAAGCGGATCCTCCTCCTGCTGCCGCCGAGTTCGACCAGTCTCCTCCTGAGAACGTTCCTGCTCCTCCTCCAGGTCCGTATGCATCCAATCTTCCTCTGGACAACGCGCTCGTTCCAGGGATCGACCCAGTTCCAGCTCCAGCGGCGGCGAGGCTCATCAACGACCCTCCGATGATCTGTCCGATCCCTCCTCCAGCTCCTCCTCCTCCTCCGGCGAGAGGTTCGTCTCCTCCAACTCCTCGTCGGGTATGAAGGTTCTTCTTAGCCATCTCAGCCTTGAGCACGCTCGCTCGATCGACGTCGACCTTCCTTCCTTGTAACGCATCCCTCGCCTCGAGAGCAGCTTGTCGCGTTCTGAACTTGGCGAATCCGATGATCTGACGACGAGCTCCTGAAATACCTCCGGCTCCTGCACCGATTCCTCCGAGTCCGAAAGCGGCGAGAGCTGGGTTGGAAGCAGGGTTCGTTGGGTCGTGGTAGAGGTCGAAGGGAGCCGAGGGATCGAGGAAGTGAGCTTGAGGACCGTAGTAGTAGGAGTTGAGCTCGACGTTGGATAGAACCGCGAGCGGGTTGGGAGAGGAAAGAGGGAGACCGGTGGTAGAGGAGAGACCTCCAGCCGAAGGTAAGGGAGGAGGGAGCTTGAGGGTCGCGGCTTCGAAGTCTCGACAGAAGGTGAACATGTTTTGGAACTCTCGCTCCTGTAGGATCGGGAACGCGAAGAGGACGTCAGTTTCTACTTCCTCGTACATACGAGGCAGCCAGCAGACTCGAGAGAGATTTGCTCGGCTTCGGAAGGATAGGGGAAAAGTAAGGACGAACCTGCATGTCGTCTGGGAATCCAACGACGAAGATCGTGCTAATCTCCTCCTCGATCTCGCCACGACCTCCACCAGCTCCCTGCTGCAGACCTTCCGGTCCTCTCCCACCGTTCATTCTTCCAAAACCTCCCGGGAACCTCCCACCAGCTCCCAGCAAAGGGTTCACTCCACCCATTCCGACGGGAAGTCCGAGGGAGTTCGCCATCGTGACCGGAATGAGCGTTTGAGGAGGAAGTTGCTGCTGTTGTTGCTGGAGATGTTGAGAAGGAGGTTGTGGTTGCTGCTGACGTGATGAAGGGAACTGCTGCTGGTTGAGGGACGATGGATGGGAGCCGGCTTGGGCGGAGTAGAGGGGGTCTGCCGGACGACGGTGCTGTTCTGGAGGGAAGTATGGCGATGGAGGAGAGTAGAGGTTGGTATCCGAGTCGGGTGGGAAAGGTAGGAGGTTGGGATTCGAAGAGGACCCTGCCTGAGGGTGGTGGTTGGACGAAGGTGGAGGAGAGGAGTGTCGAGGTGGAAGGGAGTACTGAAGCTGAGGTTGAAAGGGATTATGCTGCCCTGCTGACGACTCCATGGGTCCGTAATAACCTACATGCCCTCCTCCTGGACCGTTGCTGAAGCCTCGCGCATGATCTCCGTTCATTCCATGCGATATCGAGGATGGATGCTCGTCCGATGCTGACCTTCCGTATCCTCCTCCTCGCTCGAAGTCGAACTCCTGCTGATGCTGCTCGTCCTCGAAGGCTGGCCCGTCCTCCCTGAGGATGATGCCTCTCTGGTACTGAAGTGGATGATATTGAGGATGAGGTTGAGCGAACTGATGGGGATGTTGCTGCTGTGGATGCTGCTGAAGGTTGGGAGTTCGAGAAGGAGAAGATCCGTTGATGCCGTCCAAGGATTGGAGAAGGTCTCGTCCAATGAACGAGATGGGGTCGTCTCCGGGTGTATGAAGCATCGAGGGCCGAAGCTCCTGAGAGAGAGGATGCTGTGGTTCGAAGGAGGAGAGTGGATGGATGGATGCGGACGAAGGATGGACGTGGGAAGGACCTGGAGGGAGGGAGGAAGGTCGAGAAGGCGGAGTTGGAGCTTGGAAGGTCGACGACGAAGAGGGAGAGACCGATGGAAGAGCTGGATCAAAGGGAGCGGAGGGGGAGGATGCTGGGGGAGCGGTAGAGGAAGAGAAGACGATGCTCGTCAACTCGTGGGAGGGGAGAGGTGGAAGTTGAGGGAGTTCGTTCAACTCCAAAGGAGCCGGGAGGTAAGGTCGCTTCGTCCTCTCTCCTCCTCCTCCCGCCGGATGAGGCAAGAGGAGCTTGCCAGGCCGTTCCTCCCCTTCTTCCCCAGAAATCTTGAACGAACAAGGTACTGAGAGAAAGCTGAGTCGGCTAGGAGTCTGATGGTGAAGACGAAAAATCGGCTCACTGGTGTCAAACAGCCAGAAATCCAACGTCAAGCCTGACGAGCTCTTCCCTAGATCCTCCCCGACCGTCTCCCGTCCCTTTGGCCTCCCTTAGCGTCTTTCCAGGATACAATGAAGCTGGACTGCCAAGAGGATGGTCCGAAGAGTCGACATGTGCGAGATCAAGGTGTGACTGAGTTGAAGCAGGAAGAAGGGGAGTGGGAGACGGTGGGGAGGGGAGGGAAGAGCAGGAGAGCAAGCTCAATTCTCCTCCCGGAACCCTGAGCCTGTTCAACCTTCCCTTTCACATCTTGGAGTAACGTCACGACCGTCGTGACTACCTCGTTGGGACCTCGTTTCTTCTCTCTCGACTCTCGTGGGATTTTCGTTTTTGAGGGAAGGTTATCCGAGCCTAGAAAGCAACAAAAAGATCCACTCGCTCTTGAGCTCATGAGCTCTCGTGAGAAGAGATCGACAGCCAGACCTTGATCGAAAGCTGACAAAATCTAGCGAGGAAGTCGAGAGCGATGCTGAGAACGAGTTCACATCCAGCCAAGGCAACGCTAATGTATCCTGCTTTGAATCTTGACAGCAAACGAGAGCCAAAGATCTGCGACACGAGTTCCTCCGACGGTTCACCTTGCCCCTCAACCTTAGCCAGATCCAAGTGCGTAGAGCACCAGACCTCCTCCTTCTTCCGTGCTTACCATCTCGACCCGCAAGAAAAAAACTCCTCCTCCCTCTCTCTTCCAAAACCTGCCTCTCGAAGGACTCGCTCGACCTAGCTCGGCTGAATCTCGCTCGTTCCTCCCTTCCCTCCCTCCCGATGCTCGTTGACCTTTTCCCGGTAATCCTACTGCTCCAAGCGATAGACGAGATACGCTCTCTAGCTCAGGTTGTCATCTGGCGAGCGGGGCCCAAGGAAATCCTTGAAAGGTGGAAGGAGCAGGAAGGTCGCGGTTGGTATTCAAAAGAAATCAGCTTCCTCCCCCCCCCTCCGAAGCTCCCTCCCTTCCTCGGGTCTCGTGCTCGACGTCACTTCTGTCCTCCCTACTGCTCGCTTCTCCCTCCTTCTCCTCCAACCACATCAGTCTCTTCTTCCCGTAGTATGTTCTCAATCGCCCTCCGATCAAGCATCCCTTCTTCCGTCTCCCTCACCATCAGAACCTCAGTGAGCTCAACCTACTCGCTCGACCCTCTGTCGAATGAGCTTCGCGTTCGCTGACTCGACTCCTTCCAATCTCCACTTCCTCTTCCTTTCCGCCCGCTTCTCTCCCTCTTCTACACAGACTCTACCTTCTCTCTCCACCAACGCCGTCAGAAACATGAGCAGCGGAAGCGAGGGAGCTGTGGCTAGCGATAAGGAGTGGTCGTGAGTCCCACCTTCCCCTCTCCTCCCTCCCTCTTCTCTTTCAGCTTCTTCCTTTTTGTTCTTCCAGACACGTTGACCGATCCATCTCCTCTTCTCTCCTCCTTCTTCCCTTCGTATCAACAGTAAGAGAGAAGCAGCCGCCGAAGGAAGATACGGTCCGTCGCAATCTCTTGATCTTTCCACTCTCCACGTCGAGCTCATCGTCTCCCCGCCTTTCCTCCTTCGTTCGAGCTGACCTCGTCCCTTTCCCTCTTCCCTTCCCTCTCCCTGTTTCCTCCCTCCTTCGCTTCTTCACTCGCATGCATCCTCTCAGCTCGAGAGCAAGAAGTCGCCGCCCTCAAGCAGCTCCGAGACAAGCTTGAACGACAGGAGCACAATCTGGAGGACGATTTGAAGGACGACTTGAAGGGTGCTTTGAACGAGTCGATCTCGGAGAAGGAGGAGAAGATTGTAAGTTTATTTCTGACCCTTTAAAGATTGAGATCGGGATCTGAGCTGGCTTTTGATTGGTTTTGGGTGGGTGGGCGAAGCAGAAGAAGGAGGACGACGAGAAGTCCTGAGGAGGGAGTCGCTTTAGGTTCGGTGGCTGAGGCTTGATGGTTTCTCTTCTCTTTCTAATGACATGAAGCGTGTTTGAACCGGCCGTTTTTGGATCTCGGGAAGGAGCTGTGACTTGTTCAAGCTGGATAGGAGTCAACGGGAGACGGAGCTCAACTCGGTCGCGTCGTTTTCCGAGCTCTTCTCCTTCTCTATCTCTTCTCTGTTTCCTTTCTTTCTCCCATCAACTGTTCTAAAAAAAAATGAAACGGAATTGAGCAGGTAGAGATAGGCATACCCGAAACGAAGGAAAATTCCTCCGACAAAGAACAAGAGAAGAAAATGATCAAACCCAGCTCATCTTGACTGCAATTCCTCCCTTTCCTGGGAAGATTTCCAAGAATCGCATATTCCGAGTTGAGAATTCATATCTCTTCTCCGTAGTGGCCAATTTCCAGAGCCTGAGGAGTACTCTATCAAAAGATGTTCTTCTCTGTCGCGTCCTGGGGCAGAGAATGCGACCGTTCCTTTCTTTCTCGCTCTCTTTCCCTTCCTTTCCCCTATCTCCAGCACCCATAAGCGTCAAGAACCCGATCAAATTGAAGAGAAGAACTACGGAAACTGGACCAGAACCAAAGCTACTATACAAAACAGAAGACCTTAAACTCAGCCTCAACTCCCTTTCCATGTCGCATTTTCGTCCCGTTTTCTCCCAAAAGCCCAAAAACCTACTACCAAACCAAAGAAAGACAAAACAAAATTTAAAAAAATGTCCGCTGAACTAACCTAGAGGTCACTCTTCTCTGTGAACCGGCTGAACGGTCCCTCTCCACTCTCCATCTCTCCTCAGCTCTACCCAGACCTCAAATGAAACCTCGCTCCTGACGTGTGCTGGTCCTTCAATCGTGTACGGAATGTTGCGGATGACGGAAGCGGTAGAGATGGCGGAGGAGAAGACTCTTTCCAGGTCTTCTGAGGGAGGGAAGGAGTGATCCAGGCCGTTGAGGGGGAGGAGACGGAGCTGCCGACCTCCTCCTCCTCTTCTCCTGCTGCTGCTGCTTGTCCTTCTCTTCATCCTCATCATCCGTCTCTTCTCCAGCGTCAAACTCCGTAGTGATGTCCTGAGGGATCGAGGGGGACCTTGACTGAGACTGGGATCCCCTTCCTCCTCCTTGAGCGACAAAGAGGAGACTTCCGACGGATCATCGAAGGATGAGTTGGGAGTGAGGAAGGTTTTTCGAGATGAGATGACCTTTGGGATAGAAAGGAAGAGGGAAGAGTGAAGTTCAGTCATGGCTAGAATTTTGAAACTCTACATCTACCGACAAAGGCAGATCAAGCGAGAGAAAGAGTCCCGTCGGACGCACCTGAGCTTGATTCCAGACCGAATCCTCCTCCTTCAACTCCTCCTCCTCTCCTCCTCTACTTCCATCTCCACCTCCTGACCAAAGTTACCGTCCAGAGTATCAAGGTGAATCTCGGTATCCGGAGCAGAAACTTCCATCAAGGAGGCAACGGAAGAGGAAGAGGAAGTGCAAGCAAGGGAGGGAGAGAAGTTGGCGGAGGAGGAGGAGGAAAGCGATCCAGCGTCCGAGAGGAGAAGGGAAGGTGTTGAGCACCCGTTGGAGTGAGGATTTCCGTAGACCGGGAGTTGAAGTTGAGAGGAGTGAGTGTAAGAGCAGCTGGAGGTAGAGGTGGTGGATGAAGGCGGTGCTGGAAGGAGGTTGTTGGGGAGGAAGAGCTCGTCCAAGTCGGTGGGGAGGAGAGGTTCTGGACGAAGAGGAGAGGACGGCGCTCTTGCTTTCCTGTTGTTTTTATCGAAGGATCCAACCTTGGAGATGACGGGTCTGGTATAGGGCTTGGACTTGGATGCACGGGTTGCTATATGAGGGAGGGGAGGGAAGGAAGGAAGAGGAAAGAAGTCAGCTTCAGCCCAAATGGGAGGGGAGGTGGTGAGCTTCGCCTTCAACCGATAACCCGTTATCTCTCTCCTCTCTCCTCCCTCTCCTTCGCCCTCTGCACTCACCAGGAACCTTCCCCAACGCATAGCAGATGTCTCTGGTGATTTCGTTCAGGAAAGCAGTCCTTCCCTGGAAGAGTTTGGCAGTCTGATGCTCCTCTGCTAGAGCCTTGAGAGGGAGAGGACGGGCGGGAGGAGAGGGAGGAGCTGGGAGGGAGCAAGGAGCCAATCAGAGAGGAGTTGCCAAATCAGCACGCAAATTTTCTCTTTTAAGATTTTTTTTCCCGAATTTGAGAGTTGGAGAGGGTGGAACTAACAACAGAAAGAGGGATCCTTAGCAGAGAGAGCGAAAGTAGGTTTGAGACGAGGAGGAGGGGGCACGTCGTGGCGTCGTCGTCTTCTTTGCGAGGAAGAAGGAACGGAGAACGCTGAGGTGGCCATGAGTGTGGAAGGGGAGAAGAAGGTGTTGAGATATGGTACTACGAGCTCAGAGGCGGAACGACTCGAGGTGAAAGTGGTTGTTATCAGAGAACTCCTACCTAGCTACCTAGCTTATATAATGTAAGGAATTCAGGGAATGTTCTAGAAACAGGGCTAAACTATGACGTTACTAACGCAACGCGCCTGACTAAGCAAGCTATGGAAACCTAGAGAAAACACTAGAAAGATCTACGAAGCCTCGACAATGATCCAACGATACTATTTTCAACACAAATCACAACAAAGCCAGCTCTGCTGGACTTGGGAGGAAGGAAATGCCATTTTGGGGTGAGGAGAGCGGTGCACCGAGAGTCCGCAAGTGGATTTCTACTCTTCTTCAAGGGAGTATTCCTGAAACCGTAGAAGCAACCGGAAAAGAGAGGGAGGGAACAGAATGAAAGGGAGAGAAAGGAGCAGAGAAGAGGGAGAGAAAGTGGAGAGAGCACATTTTTGGTGATACAAGAGATGGGAAAACATCAGAGAAGGTATATTAGTGCTGCAGGAGGTGTAGATCAAGTGCAGCAGTGGAGAGAAAGTAGAGAGAGGGAGAGAAGAAGAAGGTAAGCTCTGGCGCCTTTCTCTCTTTGGACCTGGCTCTCAATTCCTTGACCCGCTTCCATTCCAGTCTGAAGGCCTCCCTTCTCAGCAGCTTTCACTCCACTTCTGCGCTCCGCCACAGGATGTGAATCATATCTAATACCCTCCAGAGAGCTAGGAAGGGAGCTGATGACCGTGAGAGAGAGAAGAGAAGCCGGGAAAGGAGGGACGCGTCGGGTGTTTCAGGATGACTCTCCTCCTTCTACCGCCGTCAAAAAGTAGGGAGGGGAATCTGAAAAGGTAGGGGTATGTAAAAAGTACCCAGAAACTCATGCAGTCAGAATAACCAAATTCAAGTCACAACAGGCTGCAACCCCTTGTTCTCCAACTCCTTGTTCGTCTTTTTGATCGAACTTCCTCTCCCACCTTCACACTTCAACTCATTCCCCTCCCGCTCTCATTTTTGGCCCAACTCGCTCCCGGCAACATTTTCATCCAGACTCAATTTTTTGACCCAAACTCGCTCTCCCTTCCCCTCTGCTCAATCTTTTGACCCAACTCGTGCATTTTTTCCTTGAGTTGCCCCCTACTCAGCTTTTCAACTCAACTCATTTTCCGACTCATCTTTTTGACTCAACTCCTGTGTTTTCTCCTCCTCCCCCTGCACTCTTTCATTCAGTTCAGCGCGCGACTCAACTTCTGGACCGACTCGCTCTCCTCCTTTTGCTCAACTTTTTGACCCGACTCTCTCTCTTGCTCAGATTTTGGACCCGCCTCTCTCTTCAACTCAACTTTTGGACTAGACTCGCTCTCCTGCCCAGTTTTCAACGAGTTGAAGAGCTGTCTAGAATGCGACGCGTCCAAACCTACCTGAGACTCGGTAGGACAGAGAGAAAAGAGCGGGGAGAGAGGATTGGAGATCCACGTCGCGCGCACTCCTTGCTACCCTACAGCCGCTTCAACACTTTGCTTCGGGATTGCCGGTAGTGGTCTCATGTAAAACATACCTGGGAACACGCTCGTGAAGTCAGAATGATTAAATTTGGGTCATAGCAGGCTACAGAGGACGATGAAGGCTCTCTACCCCATCTCTTCGCTCCCAAACTCCTTCTGAACTCTCCTGGGGCAAAAACTATATGACAGATGGCAGCAAAAAAAGAGAACTGTTAGCCCGACGGGGGGGTCGAACCCCCAACCTTCAGATATGACTGTATAGAAACAGACAAGATCCTGTGGAAGATGAAAGGAACCTGGCTAGAAGTTGAATATCTTCTTCCTCAGATCTTATTTGAGATAATAAGAGTCTGACGCTCTACCGATTGAGCTAGCCGGGCCTTGGATGACTGTGTTACCGGGGTTCTTAATAGGTCTGCCGACAGAGAAGCGAGGGCCGGGAGAATCGCTTCATCAACAACAGATCCACCTCCTGCATCCTCTGCCTCGATCCCTCATCCACGGAAGACTTTCAGCACCTACTCGTCGACTGCGAAAACGCTCGGAGAATTTGGATCCTCGCTTCCCCTCGACATCTCCCTCCTCCCCCTCATCCCAGCCTTCAAACCCTCGTCTGTCCGTCGCCAATCCCCCGCCTCCCTCATCTCATCCAAAACATCGTCTTCCTCGGTCGTATTTGGAAACTCTCGCGATCTCGTCGTTGGGGGAAGAAGGACGCGGCGGTCGAGAGGGTGACGGACGAGGCGATTGTTGGGGTGGTGAGGGCGATCAGGAAGGGAATGGCGCGTGTGGACTCCGGGAATGGAAGGATGGGAAGGGAAGGACAGGGATAGCTGGTTGGGATGGGTAGGGTGTGAGAAGGATGGAAGGTCGGCGGTGATCTCGGTTGTTTTCTTTTGTCGCGCGTTTTGCTCTCTCTCTCTCTCTCCCTCCCTCTCTCTTCTCTTCCCACCACTTCTATACTCTATACTCTTCATCTCTCACTCTTTCTCCCTCCACTATCTTTTCCCCCAACATCGTCTTCGGTTAGTTCTAGTCTAGGTGATACAATGGATCAAATACAAAAAAAAAAAAAAAGGAGAAGCTCGCTCCACTGACTCTCTTTCGCGTAGGGGGCTCGCAGAGAAGCGAGTGAAACCAGTGGAGATTTTCATCCACTGATGGTACTCGCTCGAATCAGGAGGGATGCTACGCTAAATAAGGAGAGCTAAAGGAGAGAAGAGAAAGAGGGAAGGAGAAGATAGGAAAGAGAGAAGAGGGAGAGTGACATCGACCTCACGTCCCTTCGCTTCTCCTCACCTCTTCCGTGCGTGAGAGAGCAGTGAACGGGCGAGCACAACAGCAGATGAATCTGGCGGTGCTCTTCAGCGCCTAAAACTCTACATCGCAAGCTCGGAATGGGAAAGAAACGGGATCTCGAGAACGACAGAAAGAGAGGGAAAGGAGGGAGGGAAGGGAAGTGAGGTCGGTTGAGCTGAGTCGCTACTCGCCGTGCTCCTCGTTGTCTCTCACCCAGGCCCATATCAGTAGCGCTCTAGAAGCTCATCCGCACTCTCTAACAGAGGTGCAAGAGAAATGAGAAGGAATAACTGGTTGAGGTGAACGAATGGAGGTGGCGAGAAGGAAGGAGATCCGTCCTGCGAGCGAGAGGAAGGGGATGAGAAGGAAGACGTAGAGAGTGGGCAGATGAAGGGGACAACTGAAGGTGGTGCAGGTGCAAGTACAGATGCAGCTGGTGCTACAAGCTGGTCTGAAAAAAAGGGGGAAACGGTAGGATGCAGTTGAAGGAGGATGGCGAGAAGAAGCGAGCTGGCGATTTCGTTCCAGTCAGGCTCAGCTTCCTCCTTCCTTCTCTGCTTTTTCTCTCCTTTCCGAAGAAAATACAGGAGAATGAATCAAAGCATAAACCAGATGCGATCCCTTTCCAAATTCTACTCCTACAAAGATCCCAGCTCTAAATAAGTACCACTCTCTCCTCTCCTCTACTTCCGTTTCCTCAACTCCCTCTTCTCGCCCACCACCACCCCTCCCTTCTCTCCCTTCTTCTTCTGATCCCCCATCTTCCGCCCCGCCACCTTAGGTCGCACCTCGCTCTCCTGCTCCTCGAAATCCGACTCCTCCTCCTCCTCTTCATCGTCCGACCTGGTATCCTCTGCTCCCGATCCAATGACAACCTTCCACGCTACCCTCCCGATCATCACGAACCAGACACACATCAGGACCCAGAGGAGACCAAGAGAGGTGTAGAAGGTGCGTTGAGCGGTGCGGGAGTAGTGCTGTGAAGAGAGAACGAGCGAAACGAAACAGGTCAGTCGACGCGTCTTCCATCCGAGCTCGCGAGAGAGAGCGAAACAAAGAGAGGAAAGAAAGAGACGAGAACTCACCAGATCGTAAGGTCCAAGCGGGTAAATCTCCGGCTCATGAAGGGAGATATACTTGGGCGACTCGGAGTAAACGTTGAGGGTGATGAGGAGGAGACCGATCTGGCGAGTGATGAACCAGGCGACGACGAACAGCCCAAACATTAAGTCCGTGACGAGTTGAGGGAACTCGAGGTACTTCATCATCTTGGCGGCGGAGAAGACGATGTCCACGAAATCCATGAGAACGAGGACGACGGTTCTGGAGCGAGAGAAGAGGACTGGTTGTGAGCTGGATGTTTTTGAGTTTGGGTTTGGAAAGAGGAGGGGAGAGACACTCACCCGATAGCAGTGATGTTGCAGAGGTAGCTTCCTGAGACGAGGTAGATGGTGATGACATGGTGAGAGAACATCTGCCAGTGGTCTTTACGTCGAGCTTCGAGGTGGAGAGTGAGCATTTGATGGAACCAGAAGGCGAGTCTGTGAAAGGGAACAGGGAGAAACGAACGACGAAACGGTCAGCTTCAATCTTCTGGCACGATCAAGGTCAACGAAGGAAAGAAAAGTTGAGACTCACTGAGTAAGGTAGTAAAACTTCTGCGGTCCCGAGAGAGCCAGTTGAGGATAAACGGACCAGATGGCAGGGAAGTCGAAAGGAATCCAGTTTCCAGGTCGGTACGAAGGAGAGGCGAGGAAGATAGACTGAAGCACGCGAAAAAAAATATCAGAGCAGGTTAGCCTTTCCGTATATCTCGAATCCAGAAAGCGATCGAGTGGTGTTCTTGCGGTTTCTTCAGCCCAGAGAAGAAGAGAGACGGTCGAACGAGGCCGCGACCTGTCGAGCTCGTTCCTTCCTTCCCCTTCCGATCTCTCCTCCTCCAAAAGTCTTCCTTGCGCCCGCCGAGCGAACAACAAAGGGGAACAAGGAGACCTAGACTCACCATTCCGAACGACCAGTATGCCACATAGTACAACAAACTCCACCCCTGCTCTGCAAACCTCGTTGAAGCCTTGCTCCTCACTCGCAGCTCGGTCGCTCCTACCTCCCGTGCTTTCCCTCCCTTTCCTCCCTCCTTCCCACTGCTGCTGCTTAGTTCGTTGGTTGAAGATCCTCCTCCTGCGTTAGGAACGAATCGATGGGCGAGGGGTGCGAAGACGAATTTCATGAGGATCTCGCGAAGGAGGGTGAAGGCGAGGAAGGACGAGAAGATGAAAGCCAGGTCGCGAGGACCTTTGAGGAAAGTCGTCGAGGAGGAGGAGAGGGAAGCATCCGTGGGGTTGGTAGACGAGTGGGTCCCGTAGGAGAGGTGGAGAAAGGGGTCGAGGAGAGAGGCCATCATCGAGCAAGTTTGGCCGAAGGGTGTGAGGGTTGGAAGAGAGAGAGAGACAAGGAGGAGGAGAGGGAAGCCAAACGAGTTGAGCTCGGGCGTTTCTTTGAGTTTCCGTAGTCTTTTACGTTCTTGCCAACACAGCTAGCTCGTTGTCGTTCCTCTTTCGTTGATCCAGAGGATCTGAGAAGTGCAGAGAAGAAATCGAGGGTATCGCCTTCTTTTGAGATTCGCACTGAGGACGGAAGATGGGAAACGAGAAGGAGAAAGAGAAGTGAGCTCACTCGAGACGCGACTTTCTTTTCGGTTCGAAGGCAGCGCGACTCCTCCCCTCTTTCTCCCTTCTCTCAGAGATCTTACTCAACCACCATTATATCTAAGCCACCTGCTCCTGGACCTCCTGTCCCTCTCCGACAACCCATCTCTCTCCACCCTCAACCCTGACGGTAACTCCTCTGTTCAACCCCCAGAGATGCAGCACCTCTCCAACGCTCTTCCCTCCCTCTCCCTCCGGACCCGAGTAGAACATAAAGTGCTGCTCCATCAACACCTCACTTCCCTCCACCACCTCATTCCCCAGTCCGTCTCCTCCCACGAACGAGTAGATCCTCGTACACGGAACTCCTACCATCTGCCTCGCGAGAGTTCGTCCAAGCAGCTCCGTATCCTTCAACAGTTGATCCGAAGGGTTCTTGGTTCCTTCTCCCGTGAGGTGAAGGACGACGAACGCTGCTGGCGAACCGAGGTTGGCTGGAACGCCGGAGGGAGTATGAGCGAAGAAAGCAGGGTAGAAGAGTCCTTCGTGGGATTCGACGGTGGGAGGAGCGAAGACGGCTGCTCGTCGGAAGGTGATGTTTTCTCCTGTTGTGGTGAGGAGGGAGGTGATCTGTTGAGCTGTTGTGAGGGAGGAGTGGGGGTTTTCCGGAGAGGGGTTGGCGGAGAGGAGGGGAGCTTCCAAGAGGGTTGGGACGTCGAGGTTGACGAGGTGGGAGGGAGGAAGTTGGTCGGCGGAAGGTGAAGGGGCGGAGGAAGGGAGGAGATCTGGGTTGGTGTGGTGGAGGTCGGAGGTGGTGTGGGTGTGAACAGTGGAAGGGTTGTGGAAGAAGACGGCGGTATGGTGGAGGTTCTGGAGGAGAGTGGTGAAGCCTGGGGTTCGGTAGACGAAGGAGGTCTCACAGTCGAGCTGAGGGGGAAGAGACGAGACGAAACGGAAGCGAAGATGTGGACAAGAAGTCAGCTACGTGCAAAGAAAGGCGATATGAGACGCGAGAAACCCTTCGAGGAGGTTGAACGAGCTAGACAGTCCCTCGGGGAAGGAAGGGGCCGACGCAGGGCAGGAAGGGAAAAGTGAAGCTCAACTTACTTCGACGATACCACCTCTCCTTCCCCAACCCTCCCCCATAACCCCGACGGCGATCAAACCCTCTGAAGCGACCCTACCAGCTAGCTTAGCCTGCTTGGCTGCTCCTCCAGCCTCGAGATCCTTTTCGAGCCAGAGGAGAGCTTGGTCGACGTTGAGGTTGGACTTCTGGAGAGCCTCCTTCGCTTTAATCATCGAGATCGGGTGTCGTTTTCTACAGCGCAGAAGCCAAGAAGAGCGAGATTAGTATACTGGAAGCAAGTTGGGTGGTGTGCGAGGGCTGAGACGGGCAAAAAGGCGAAGGAAGGAAGGGAGAGATGGGCCTGAACGAACCGGAGGTCTGAGATGAGAGTGACGGGAACCTTGATGGGGGCCGAATGAGGGTAGCCTCGCTTGGAGAGCACACTCAGTGGAGACCGAATGACCATTCGAGGTCGAAGGAAGGTCGCCATCGTCGATTTAAAGGAGTTTGGAGGGAAGGGAAGGACGTGGTTAGGCGGAAGAAAGGGGAGGAGCGGAAGGCTGAGCGAGAGCTCACTTTTGTTCGTCGTCAAGGCAGAGGAGACCAAACAAATTTGCATCCGAGTTGACTGAATGTGTATGGTGGGATCCACGAGTGTAGCTCTATACTTTTCAAGTCGAGATAATCCCGATCCAAAATCTAAAAACGAAAAGGAGAAGGAAAGTCAAGCTGGCGGAGGGCTCTCCAAATTCTTTGGCCTCAACCCACCACCTTCTCTCCCCTCCCCTTCCTTCTAATCCTCTTATCATCATGTCTATGAAGATTGCCATCTGGTGAGTACCTTCGCCATCCATCTTCAACTCTTAAATTCAGCTTTCTGACCTCCTTCTTGCTCTCTCAGGTCCGCTGTCGTCGAGCCCGTTCGTTCAACTCTTCCCTCCCTCCCTCCCTCCCTCCCTCCTTCGAGGTCGCTGACCTCTCCTCGCTTTGCTTTCTCATCTACAGGGAGTTGAGACCGTCATCTCTGTCCCCCGAGACTTCACCCTCACCAACGCTGCCCTTGGAGAGGATCTCGCCGACGCTTCTGGACGATCCGTCCTCAAGCTCACCCACGAGGTCATCCCTGCGAAGCGATTCGATCGGGGAGACGGATACATCTCTGGAGAGGAGTCCGAGGAGGACGAGGAGGAGGAGGAGGATGACGTCGAGATGACCACCATCGTCGTTACTTCCCTCACCGCCGGAAAGGTGAGTCTTCAAGTCAAGGAAAGAGGGAGGGAGGGAGGGACGGAGGGAGGATTCTCGTCTGTTGAAGTTTCGAGCTCGTCGCTGATCCTTCTTTCTCTTTCGTTCTCCTTCTATAGTCCGAGCAGACCACCCTTAACCTCACCTTCGTCGAGGGAGAGGAGATCATCTTCACTGTCTCTGGATCCAAGTAAGTTTTCTTCGGCCTTCTCGACTTCCGAGCTCTCGACTCCCGCGCGAGCTCAGGGTTCTTCACTCAACATCCCGTTCCTCGACGTCCTGAGCTGACCTTCTCCTCTTCTTTGGCCTTTTCTCTTTCCTAGCGTCGTTCACCTTTCTGGAAACTACATCGACCAAGATGTTGGAGCCAACCAGGAGCCCGATTCCGATGAGGAGGACTGTAAGTTCATAAGCTCTTCTTTCCTTCGCCGCGTCTCGACTCGAACGTTCGCCCTCGACCTTGTCAACACTGACCAGGCTCTCTCTGTTTCTTCCCATTACAGTCTCTGATGAGGACGATGAGTTCTCTGAGGAGGATTTCGACATGGAGGAGGACGATGAGGGCATGAACGCGTTCGTCCAACCTTCCCTCCTTTATCCCTTCGAATCTTTCGCTCACACTCCTTGCTTCCTCTCTACAGCTCCATCTCCGAGATCCCCGCTCCCGCCCCTGCCAAGCGAACTGCCGCCGCTGCTGGTCTCGAGGAGGCTGCCGCTTCCGGAGAGCTCTCCAAGTCCCAGAAGAAGAAGCTCAACAAGAAGCTCAAGGGAGAGAACGGAGAGGCTGCTGCCGCTCCCGCCGCTGCTCCTTCTCCCAAGGCTGCCAAGCCCGTTGCCGCTCCCGTTAAGAAGGAGGAGGCTCCCAAGGAGGAGAAGTCCAAGGCTACTGCTAAGGTTCGTTTCCTCCCTCGCGTCGGAGTTTCGTCCTTCTCAGTCGCTCGCCGGTGTGCTCGAACGAAGCTCAGCCTCACAGAGCTTCGTCTCAAGCATTGGGATGAGACTGCATGCGTAGACCATCTCTCGTAACGAAATTTCAATCGCTGACTTTCGTTTCCCCTTCGTGCCACTTCGCGTCGAGCAGAAGACCCTCGCTTCCGGACTCGCCATCGAGGACACCAAGCTCGGAACCGGTGCCGTCGCCAAGTCCGGAAAGAAGGTCGGTATGCGTTACATTGGAAAGCTCGGAAACGGAAAGGTCTTCGACTCCAACACCAACGGAAAGCCCTTCGTCTTCTTGCTCGGAAAGGGAGAGGTCATCAAGGTTCGTTCGCGATCCTCCTTTCTCTTCACGAAGCTCGAGCGAGAATTCTTCGAGCTGCAGCTGACTCTTTTTGACTTTGTTCTTTTATCCTTTGTGTAGGGATGGGACCAGGGAGTTGCCGGTATGGCTATTGGAGGAGAGCGAAAGCTCACCATCCCGTTCGTTCACTTTCCTCCTTCTCCCTTTCCTCCTCTCACCTTTACTCGAAACCCAATCTGACTCTCTTCTCTCTACACAGTGCCTCCCTCGCTTACGGATCCAAGGCTCTTCCCGGAATCCCCAAGAACTCCGTCCTCCACTTCGAGGTCAAGGTGCGTCGCCCTGCCTTTCCCTCTCCTCCTCCCTTCCTTCTACCCACGCTGACCTTCTCCTCCCTCCTTTCGTCGTTTTACAGCTCGTCTCCGTCAACTAAACCTGCCGTTGAGCCTAGCTTAGTTCTCTAGATCCCTCTTCCTTCCCCTCGTCGTTATTGCTTTTTTACCCACCCAACTTCGTCTGCTTGTAATCGCACTTCTCGCTCTGGAACTCCCAAGCACAAATCTTCCCAAAATACGATGATCTGATTCTCCTTGTTTACTACCTTCCTTCGCGTGTGTCGTGCAAGTCATGAAAGATAACCGAACCAAAATATAAACGTACGAAAAAGGAAGAAAAGGCAACGAGACGCGTCGCAGAACTTCAGACTAATCGACCTCCCAAACCCCTCCGTACTTCTCACCCGCCCCCTCCTTCTGCACCCTCTCCCAAACTTCCTCCCAAGCCTTCCACCACCTCCTCCCCACTCCGTCTCCATCTCCGTCCTGCCCCATCTCCACGTCCTCGGAACCATTCGAAGAGGGAAGAGACGAAGGTAGGACGTTCTCCCCAAACTTCTGCCTGATCCTCATCTTCCACCACTTCATCAACCCTAACCCTTTCTCCTTGTTTCCTGCTCCCTTCACCCTGAAACACTCCACCACAAAATCGCCCATCATCTTCGTTCCCGCCGCGCGAGGTTCAGCCGTCGAGTCGCGAGCGATCCACTTGTCGAGGAAAGTCCGAAGGTCGTCGAGCGTTTGGACTTGTGGCTGAGATGTTTTGGATTTGGCTTTGGATTTGGAGGCTCCAAGGATTGGGGGTCGAGGGTACGTGTGTGCGACCGGAGGTTTGGAGGATGGGAAGGTTGGGTGAATGAGGAGGTGAGGGAGGAGCGGTGCGCTGGGGGAGGAACCAAGTTGGAGGTGAACGATGGTTGGACCGGAGACTTCGAGTTGTCGACATCGATGGAGACGACGAGCGTCGTCTTCCTGTTGTCGGTGTTGGAGTTGAAGCTGGAGTCGAAGTCGTTGGCGCTCTTCCGATCTCTTCTCCTCTTCCTCCCCACCCGTCTCGTCCGAGTCCTCCTGTCGGCTACTCCCTCGAGCACTATTGTTCTCCTCCCAATCCCCGACCTGACTCCCATCTTCTTCCTCCTCCCCCACAGTAGAGACCGATCGACGCGTCGTTCTCCCTCCTCCTCCTGCGTCCTCCCTCTCGGCAGCTCCTCTCATCATCGTATCCACCTTCGGCTGAAGAGCCTTGAGCTTCCCACTCTTAGCGAGGAGCTTGTCTCGTTCCGCTCTCATGGAAGAGAGCTGATCCCTGCGGATGTCCGCCGGTAACTCTCGAAGGACTTGGACGTCGTATCCGAAGACGGCTGCGAGCTCCACGATCTCTTGATCCGATCCCACTCGAGCTGGGAGCTTGTTCGACGGTCTCGAGGGTCCAGCGACGGCGTTTCCGGTAGGAGGAGAGTGAGGACCGGAAGGAGGAACGGCGAAGAAGGATGTGGCTCGTTTCGGGGAGACCTGGACTTTGGATTTGGGAGAGAGTTGACCGACGATTCGACGAGCGGCGTCCAGCGAGGTCTTCTTCCCTTTGGGAGACTCCGAAGCGGCAAGACGAGAGGGACCTGCTTCTGGAGCTGGAGCTGCTAGAGCACCGACGGAGCCTCCTCGACGCGTTGGAGAAGCGGAACGACGACAATCTCGACCGTCCCAGTCTGGATAGAGCTCCTTCCTGAGCGACGCTGGGAGAGCAGCGAAGACTTCTGGATCGACTTGAGAGAGACTGGGTCGAGCTTGGATGGGAGTCGAGGGGATGATGGTTGGTTCGTCTGGGATGGAAGGTTGGGCAGGAGGAGGAGGGGAGGGAGGAGGTTGAAGAGGAGCCGAATGATCGTCAACGACGACCGAAGGAGCGTTGGATGCGACGACCGAGACCTCTGGAACGACTGGTGCTGAGATGAGGTCTACGGCTTTTGACGAGGATACCGAGGCGTTTCTGTTGTCGACGAGCTTTGGAGGATCTATTTTTTTGGCGAAGGAGAGCGTTCCTTGACCTGACTCGAGAGGTTTCGACGCGCCTTTCCCTCGAGGTTGCTCGAGTTTCGTGATCATCTGGACGAGGGAAAGAGCGAGTGTCAGCGAGAGAATCAGAGGAATGAAATAATGAAAGCGGAAGTCCACTCACGATTCCAACCCCTCTCAACTCGCTCGCCGGAGTCCTCCCATCTCTCAAAAGTTGAATGGCGACCTTCCCTAGAACGGTCGGGTCGTCCGTCGCTGAACCTCCAGGACCGAGGATAGATTTCGTCGAGCTCGAGTTATCGCAGTCTCCGTGACCCATGAACTGAAACGAAAGAACGAAGAAACGTCGTCAGGAGGAGAGAGAGGAGTCGCGACGGAGAAAGGGAAGGGAGAGAGGGTGGGTCGACTCACCTTCGGAGCCTCGACAGGCGCTCCTTCAGCTCGGGTTTTAATGTTCAGCGTAAGAGTTCTTCCCAACACCCCGGCCTTCCGAAGTCGTTTCGAAGCTTCGGCAGCAAGAGACATCAGAAAGGTCTCGGCCTCAACATCCGTGTGGAAACGAATCCCGTACTAAGAAGAGGAGGGAAGCGAGTCAGCTTAAGTTCGTCGAAAGGGAAAACCAGCAGACCGGAAAACACTTACGTTGAGCTCAGCGCTAACACTCTTCCTGACCTGATCCGACTTCAACTCCCTCGAATCGATCCCTCGGCAGGCGTCGTACAGTTGCTTCCCCGTGGCCTCGCCCAGAGCAGCTTGAAGCTGTCCAAGTCTCCTCTTGAGAAGGTGTCCGATGACGCTCGTCTTGAAGACTCGCTCGATCTGGTCGTTTGAAGAAAAGCAACGGAAAGGATGAAAAGTCAGCGGCGTGGGAGAAACGCGAGAGACAAACGTGAAAAGGCTTCTACCTTGTCAGCCTTCTCGCGGCCGAAACCCCAGAGATCTCGAGCCTTGAGAGGAGCGAGGAAGGAGGCGACTTCCGAGGGTTTAAGGTGGTAGGATCCAGCGGGTTTCGCTTTTCGAGAGGCGAGTCGAGCGAGGAGGACGTTGGAAGCGATTCCGATGGAGACTGGGGAAGAGAAGGAGGGAAGGGTATTTTTCGTCAGAGGTGATATCGAGAGAGAGAGGAGCAATCTAAATACTCACTTTCACATCCAGTCGTAGCACGAACGTCGTTCCTGATCAACTCGGCGACTTCCTTCGCTCGATCCAGCTCGTCGTCGTCCTCGTCGGGTTTGTAGGCTTGAACTTGAGTGGTAACTTCGAGGAGAGCTTCGTCGACGGATACGGCTTCGAGGACGTCGGCGTAAGAGATGAGGATGGTGTAGAACTTGAGACTGAGAGTGGGAGAGGGATTGGAAAGTCAGGCTCGCTCCAGAAGACGCGACGTCGCAAGGACGAAAAGGAAAGAAGAAAAGCACTCACGCGATCGCCTTGTACTTCTCGAAGTCATAAGGGATGCTCGAGATATCAGGACAAAGCTGACGAGCTTGACCAAGACTGTCGAACGAGAAGGGCAAAACGACGCGTCCGGATCAGCTCTCGTCCCCTCTCTCGCACCAAGCGTCTCTCGTTCTCAGATGGCGAACTCACCTCATCCCAGCCTTAACTCCAAACTCCCTCGCCTCATAGCTCGGACTAGCCACCTCACTCGTACTCGCCGTCCCCGCTCCCTTCCCACTCGAATGGCAAACCACCACCGGTTTCCCCACCAGATCCTGCCTTCCCAACCTCCCCACGCTCACGAAGAACGCGTCAAAATCGCAGTGGAAGATGACTTTGTCCTTCTTGTTCGTCGAGGAGGCCTTGGACTTCGAAGGGGAGGTGATTCTTGGGAGGATGGCGGAAGAGAGGGAGTTGGGTTGAGAAGAGGAGGAGGAAGAAGAACTGGTAGAGGTGGAGATCGCTTGTTCGACCGTGGATTGAGCTTCCGAGACGAGGTTCTTGAGCTCAGATTTCCAGGTTGAGAGCCAGTGGAGTCTGGTAGTTTAGAGAACATCCTTTCTCAGTGGTTGAGCGAAGAGGAAAGGATGGACGAAGAAGGGAAGAAGAAGGCTCACCTCGACTGCTTGTAGTAATCCTGAATGAACGTCCCGCTCGCCGAGGTATGAGCTTTCCTCCATTCTTCTTGCTCCATAAACTTGCTTGCTGCTTGGTTCTCGGGGTGAAGAGCGTAGGAAGGTCGACCTGCTTTCTTGGAGGTGGAAGGAAGAGGAGCGTCGGGATCTACCGTGGCGAGGCCTCGTTTCTTGAGAGCTGATGCTGGGAGAGCTGGTACGAGGAAAGGAGAAGGTTGAGCCGAGGTTGTGGTGCATGGCTGGAGGGTGGAAATGGAGGCGTTGGTGGTGTTGGTAGCGTTGGTGGTCGTCGCGTCTGAATCGTCCTCCGTTTCCATTCGAGAGAAGTCGGCTTCTTCCTCCCCGTCGTCTGAGCCCTCCGCGACGACTCCTTCCGAGATCCTCCTCCTCTTGGAATGTCTCTCCACTGATCCTCCGATGATCCCCTCATCATCGTCCACGTCCCAAGCTGCCTCCCGTCCCTTTCCCTTCGCCTTCACTTCACTGCTGCTCGACGTCGGATTCGACGCCAATGAAGACGACGAGCCATGAGCGACGGGAGTGGAACCGAACGAGAACGCTCTTTGAGATGGGATCTGACTGGCTCCAGGTGCGACGGTAGGTTTCCACTTGAACTGGCCCCATGGAAGTCTGATCGTCGACGCGAGGAGAAAATGGGAGGGAATCAGCGGAGAGTCGACGAGAAGGAGGTCGCTCTTGGACGACACGAAGAAAAAGTTAGAGCTTACAATTTGCCAGCCTCGATCGATTGAACGATCCAGGACGCAGTGACGACCTTGTACTTCTCGAACTCCTTGATCTGGATGGAGGAGAAGGAGTGATTGGTGAAGAGGTCAGCTCACGCGAGCCGTGTCTCTCGTCGCGGCTCGCGAAGATATGGGTAGATACGAACCTTCTGAGGTGTGAGCTGAGAAGCGACGATGTGGGTGCTGAGGTCGTAGAAGGGGAAAATAAAGAGTGGCAAGCGTCAGAAAGCGACGACGAGAGAGGACGCGTCTCAACCAAAGGCATCAGGAGACAACGGCACTCACACCAAGCTCTTCTTGTCCAGGTAGGCGTGGAACGTTCCTCCGTGATTCAGAAACATGTCTCGTAGCTCAGGAAGAGAGGGTTGAGTGTATCCGTTGATCTGCGAAGAGAGGGAGGCCGTTGAGCTTAAACGTCTCCAGCTTTACAGCGCGAGAGAAGGAGGGATTTAAACTCACGTAGATCGAAACTCCCTTGAAGATCTGAGGATTCGAACCTCCACCTGAGGCTCTCTCCTGGTTCTGGAACTGACTGTTCAACGAAGAGGGGAGCGTCGAAGGAAAAGGAAGGAGGGTGGTGAGCTCGATAAAGCCTCGACTTCTGTTTTCGTTCGTGGGCTCACAGCTTCAACCTCTTGTTTCTCATATAGTCTCCTCTTCCACCGAACGTGCTAGCTCCAAAGGCAAGCTTCCGCCTCTCCTCCTCTAGCTCTGCTGCGGTAGGAGGTCTCTTCAACCCGCTCCAAGCCGAAGGAGAGGCTGAAGGTGCTCCTCCGGCTCCCTTCGACGCTTCTGCTGCTGCTGTTGTTTTGGGATCCTTTTCTCCCTTAGCGAGGAGTTGGATGGTCTCATCTGGCTCCGAAGAAGGAGATTTCGGTTGTGGTCTTCGTAAGGATTCGAGTTGGACTGTCTCGTTTGGAGGTGGCGAGGAGGAAGGAGGACGCTCGACTTGAGCAGGAGGAGAGGGAGCTGGAGAGGGAGCAGGGGAGGGCTGTCCGTCCATCGGGAAAGGGATATCTAGTAGAGAGCGTTCGAGGGCTTCATCCTGAGATCCTCCAAAGTACTGAGATGGAGTAGGAGACATCTTGCCATCGTCCGAAGGGGGGGAAGGAGGGTGAAAGGTGGAGGAGACTTCAGGCGAGCTCGCTCGTTTCAACTTCCTTCTCCTCCACCGGTCACCTTCCCACTTGGAGCCATGTATATCCCTTCGCTTCTTCGACTTCTACTCCCTTCACTCCTCCTCCCTCCAACTCCCCAGCCCCATCTCGCATCGAATCCCTCTCTCTCTTTCACCCCCCAGCGCTCTTTCTCTCATCACCCCACCGACCTCTCGGCTCTCCTCGTGAACGATCGTCGTCCTCCTTCCCTCCTCTCGCCAGATCCTCTCGTCCTCAAGTCCCGGAGGATAAAAGTCTACAAGCCCAGGGACAAGGAAGGATACCAGGCTGCTAGATTCTTGCAGAGAACGGGTCCAGACGAACTCGAGCACCAGGACGTGTGGGGAGGATGGGAGGGGGTCGACGTCGAAGCACCCGGTCAGCTCTCGTTCGCCTCGGCATCCTGTTTTGAGGCTCTATAATCTGGCTGCGAGACTGATCATCATCTCAACTTGCCCGATCTCCAACAGACGTCGAAGATCGAGCTACTCTGCTCTCGCTAGCGAAGATGACCTCCGATGCGTGAGCTCGCAACTTCCTTCCCTCTTCCCTCTCCGCCTTCCTCCCACCAAGCGTCCTCACTTTCCGAGCTAACCCCTCTCGCCCCTTGTTATACATCTAGCTACATCCTCCCAGACGAAACAGGCTGGTACCCTATCGATGACTACAACGCTGTAAGCAAGCTCTCCCCTTCCCGGCCGTCGCCGCTTGGGCTGAAACGTCACCTCCTTCGTTTCCTCTTTCTTTGTAGACCGTCCCCATCGGCTGGGATCCCAACGTAGATCGTCTGAGAGGTCACATCTTCACCAATGCAGACAACTCGACCGTCATCATCGCGCTGAAGGGGACCAGTGCTGGACTTCTGGGGAGGGGAGGGCCGACGGCGAAGAATGTGAGTTGGTTCGTTGAAGAGGAGGAGATGCTTCGAGACGGAAGCTGACCTTTCAAACTTTGGTACCACAGGATCGTATCAATGACAACCTGCTCTTGTGAGTTGGCTTGAGGAAGTGATGTTGGGAGACAGAAGACCAGAGGCTGACTCGATCGCGTTTTCCTCTCGCTCGACCTACCTTGCTCTTAGTTCGTGAGTTCGAGCTTCGTTGCTCTACATTCTGCCAGAGCTCGTTCGAAGGTGCTGAACCGCCCTCCTCGTCATTTTCTTCTCTTAGATGCTGCTGTGCTCGAGTCGACTTCTCCTGGTCAACAGTCTGCGGCTGCGTTCGTCAATCTCTTTCGCTCTGCCGTCCTCTGAACATCCCTCGCTGACCCTCTCTGCCTCGCTCTCCTTCCTTCTTCAAACAGTACGCTGGCTCCCAGAAGTGTGGCCAGACCTGCGTTGAACGGGCTCTCATTGAAGAGTCGGTCTACTACCCGATCGCGTTGGTCTTCTCTTCCTCCCTCGCACTTCTTTCATCCTCGTCGCTGACTTTCGTCCTTTCCACCTGCAGCACCAACCTCTACAACAACGTTACTGTCATGTTTCCCGACTCTCAAATTTGGATAACTGGCCACTCGCTCGGAGGAGGAATCGCTGCTCTGCTGGGAACGACTTTTGGAGTTCCCGTCGTCGCGTTCGAGAGTCCCGGAGACAAACTCGCTGCTGCTAGGCTTCATCTTCCTCAATATCCTGGAGAGCTGGGAGATACGATCACGCATGTTTTCCATACGGCTGGTGAGTGCTTCAGCCTTCCCAGGGAAGGAAGGGTTGTGTTTCGCGAAGGAGATCGTTGACCCGACACCCCTCCTTTCTTCCCTTGCTCTTTGTCTCAGATCCGATCCCCATGGGAGTCTGCACGTTCGTAATCTTTCCAGTCTCGTTCAATTCCTCTATCATCTTCAGTTTCGCTGACTTTCTCTTTCCCTCTTCTTTCTCAAGCGGAACCCTTTCAACCTGCTACGCCGCCGGGTTCGCCCTCGAAGCCAAGTGCCATCAAGGCAAGACCATCCTCTACGACACCGTCAACAAGCTCGGCTGGTCCGTCGACATTCGAACGCATAGGTTCGTTCTCCTCTTCTCCCTCTCCTTGCTCGTCTCCTCTTCGCGAACTGACTTAGATCCTCTCCTTTTCTTTCCTTCGTCCGTTCCAGCATCGTCCAAATCATCGAAAAGATCCTCAACGAAGACTGGAACGACGGAGATGGTCGAAAGGAAGATCCTCCCACTAACTCTACTGATCCAGACGACGGGAAGAAGAGACGAGGGAGGGGGAAACGACCTGTTCCCGAAGCTCTACCGGACGATCCAGACGACCCTTGTGTGGATTGCTATAAGTGTGAGTTGGGTGCCTCACTCATCATCATCTCACCTTTCGATGCAAGCTGATCCCTGACGTTCTCTTCTTGCAGGGGAGTTCTCGGACGATTTCTCAAAGAAGAGGGTGATGAAGGTTTCCTCGTCGGTCAACGCGTCCCTCTTCTCTTCTTGACCGTTTTTTTTCACGCCTTCTCTACTTCTTTCGCATCCTCACGATCTCTATATGCTTCATTTTTCTTTCACGTCTTTGATGCCAACTGTATCTCCTGTTTTTCTCCGACGCGACGGTTCGCAGTCCTCTGGTCCTCGCTTGATTTCTATTCCAGGAAACAAGCGAGCTGGACGCCTTCCTTTCCCACGCCCACATGGTCCTCTGCCCCCCTGCAGCCACCATCTTCACATCTATCTCCTCAAATCCTCACTACCATAACCACATCTCTCGAATCCCCACCCATCGGGCGACAAGACGAGGAGGAGGAGGCCGAAGGAACTCAAGCCGTCCTCGTGGCTCTTCGCACTCGACCGTTCCTCCCTTCCGAGGTGGAGAAGGCTGAAGACCGGGCGCTCGAGAGGGGAGTGGAGGTAAAAGGGAAGGATATGATCGTCAAACTGAGCGTCAAGAAGGTGGGGGTCTGCGTGCGGGAGGGAAGCTGAAAGCAAGGGAGGGAGGGAGGCGGAGGGAAGGGAGGGCTCGAGCTCAACATAACGACTCTCACTGACCTTTGTTCTGCTCGCTTCCTATGCTTTCAGTGGGACGGAATCAGGATAAAGGAGGAGTCATACAAGGCGGACTATGCTTACGGGCCGGAGACTGCAAACGAGCAGCTCTACGAGGACCTGTTGAAGTCCAATGGCGTGAGCTCGCTTTCACTTACAGCCCATCTCTTCTTCCTCCCTCCGTCCCTTGAAACTGACTCATACCTCGCCTCTCGCAGATGATCAACACCGTGCTAGGAGGAGGAGTTGGTCTCGTTCTCGCTTATGGTCAGACTGGCTCCGGAAAAACCCACTCGATCCAAGCTCTACAGCATCAGCTCTCTCACCACGTCTTCGATGAGGCTCGCGAGTTCGCTTCGACCCATTTCCCTTCGTCGTCGCTGCCGTCGGAGGAAGTGTTCGAAATCTCGCTTTCGGTGTTCGAACTCTTGGGGTCTAAGGCGAGAGATTTGCTGCAAGAGGGGAACGCTGTCGAGATTTCGGAAGATAAGGTGCGTCCTTCTCCCTCCCTCGCTCTCTCTCTTCTTCGTCGCTAAACTCTCTTCCTTCCCTCTTCTCTTTTGATAGCATGGCGTAGTCCAAACAACCGCCTCCAAACACGTTGTCTCCACAACCTCCGATCTTCTCGACCTCGTCGACCTCGCAGCTTCCAGTCGAGCGACCTCGGCAACGAGGAAGAACGATACGAGCTCGAGATCTCACTGCCTTCTCTCGATCAGCATTCAAAACAAACTCTTTCCGATGATACTCCCAGGCTTGCTGCTGGTGGTGGATCTGGCTGGGAGCGAGAGGGCGAGCGATAGGGAGGAGCACGGTCCGGAAGTGAGTCCGTTCGTTGTTGCCGACTCGTCCCAGAGCTGACCGGTTCGCCGTACGTTTTTCTTCGTCTGCAGAGACTGGAAGAGAGCAAGATGATCAATGAGTCTCTCAGCTGCTTGAAGGACTGTGTTCGAACGAGGGCGATGGTGTGAGTCCAAACATCTTCCTCCAACTTTCGTCGCGTCCACGCTGACCTTTCCTTCTTTTATTTCCTCTTCAGTGAATCCCATCGAAGCGAAGGGAAGTTCATTCATGTCCCATATCGGAGTTCAAAGCTCACCCTTTCTCTCAAGGTCAGCTCACACCTCTGATAGCGCGTCGGATCCTTCTCCGCTGCCTCTCCGTTGTTTCTCTTTCTCTCTTCGACAGTCCACCTTCGATCTCTAGTCCACCGTCAACTCTCAGACCGTAATCATTGCTCATGCGTCCCCACACTTCTCCGGTAAGTGTATATCAGCATCTGCTTGAACGAGAGCCGAGCTGACTTCGACGTTCGACGCGTCTTCGTTCGTTTTTGTTCCTCCTCCATTCCCAGACGCCTCCCACAGCAACAACACCCTCTCCTACTGCCAACCCTTCAAAATTGCTCCTCCAAAACTCACCAGCTCCGTCATCTCTCCTTTGAAATGGACCAACGCTCAGTTCAAAGCCTGGGTCAAAAAGAGTTCAACAAAGATCGACCCAGATAAGCTCGCAGCGAACGGAGAGACTGGAAGAGTGATGTGCGACCTTTCAGAGGAGGAATTCGTCGCTAGGGTGATGGCTGCTCAGAAACTTGGAGCTGGGCTGAGAGTGGCGGGAGCGAAAAAATTCTACATCTTGCTTTGGGGCTTAACGGGTTCGTTCGTTTTCCTCCTTCACCCTCTGCTTCGTTTCATTTCCCCAAGCTAGACTGACTCCTTTCATCTTTCTCCTCTCTTTCAGTTGACGCGAAGTATCAGTCTCAGCCTCACGTCATCGCTGGTCGATTGGCTCAGAGGGATCCGACGACGTGGACGACCTTTCAAGTGAGCTTTCGGCTTTCCGTTCTCGGAAAATGGAACTGACTTCGATAATTTTCCTGCTTTTCAGGTGCAAGACTGGATCTCCGAGAACTCCAACCTCGACCCAGAGCTCTGCTGTCCTCCGCCGCTTCGAGGGAAAGTCTTGATGGAGATGGGTGTGAGTTCTGATTTCGCTCACCTTCCCTTTCTTCCCTCCTCGAGGATCAAACTTCAAGACTCACGACCGATTTTCCTCGTTCGTCATCCTGAACTACAGGAAGCGCTTTTCGTCTCCCGCGTCCTTGGTTCGGGGAAAGAAGGCTCCTCTCCGCCGACGGAAGAGGACGCGTCGAAGTTGAGGAAGAAACTTTGGGGCTTCAAAGTTCAAGAGAGGACGGCTGGTAGAGATTCGCAGTTGAAATTAAAGCCGAAGCTAGATGCTAGTGTTTACGACTCCTGATTAGATTTCTGATTATATGGATGCGATACCCGAAAAACAACATCTCGACGCGTTTCCCCCTCCCTCCCTTTCTTCTTCCTTCTCGAACGAGAGTACGAACTGAAACTCATCAAAGATCGGGCACACAGCTCGGGGGTAAACAAACAAAAGAGGAGCTGGCCTACATCTTGACCCTCTTCCTATCTCCACCATGCCCACCCGCTGAATCTCCACCGAACCCAAGTCCTCGAGGACGAGACTTCTTCTCCTTCCCGTCCTGCTTCTTGATCTTCCTGTCGAGCGACTTCTTGACGGCGAACTGACCACCCTGAGCAAGTAAGGCAGTGTGCTTGGCGGTGGCGAGGAGTCGTTTCTTCTCGGCTGAGGAAAAGGAGAGAAGAAAAAGGAGGAAGGGTTAGCACGCGTCGAGGAATCTCTCCTCGTCTCCTTCTGAAACAGGCTGGAAGGGAAAGAACATTAACTCACCATCTCCCATATGCCACTCTCCCTTCCCGTCTTTCCTCTTCTCCCTCTCCTCCCTCTTCCATCCACCCAAAGCGTCCCTCTCTCTTCTCTCCCTCGCCTCCCTCTCCTTCCTCGTTCGCACCCTCCCCAGCTCTCCCTCGATTCGTTCCACTTCCGCTTCCTTCTCAGCGCGTTCCACACGAGGAGCGGAGAGCACAGCTTTACGGGCGACCTTGAGAGAGGCTTGGAGAGTGCTGAGTTCGTTGGAGAGCATGTCGGGGATGAAGGCGTAGGCTTTGGAGTGGAGGTGAGGGTCGAGGGAGCCAGATAGGGAGGAGAATCGAGGGTCTCGTCGTTCCTGGAGGACATCAAGGGAAGGCCCGAGTAAGGCGATTAGACTGACGTAGCTGGCGCGCAAGAGAGAAGAAGGAATAGGAGGACGAACCACTTTTTCGACCTCGACGACGACCCGTTTCCTCGAGACTTGACGTTTCGAGCTGACCTCCGTGGGTCTGTTTCGCACCAGATCAAAGCACAAGGATCAGTTTCTACGGTCTCCTTCAGCAAACTCAGATACAGAGCGTCGACTCACGCATGCTTATCACTCCTCTTCTGCAACACCTTCCTCTCCCTCTCCTTCCTCTGCTGCTCCTCGACAGGCGTCTCAGCAGCTCCTCCCTTCTTAATCCTCATCAGCTCAGCCAGCTTCCTTCGAGCTTCAGCGACTCGCTCCTTTTTCTGAGCTTCAGGATCCTCTCGCTCCTCGTCGTCGTCCTCGTCTTGATCGTCGTCGTCGTTCTCGGAATCCGATCCATCTTGAGGGTCGGGGAGGTTTCGTTGAGCTCGGAGGAGCGTCGCGAGAGGAAGGGAACGGAGATCTGCGAGAAGAGGGAAGCGTGCGATGAGCTCAAGAGACGGAGGAGATCATTGAGTTCATAGAACGATAACTTACCATTCTGAAGTCGAGCCTGGGAGAGAGAAAGATATCAAAGGAAGGAAGGGGAGGAAAGGTCAGCTTTGAGCTCGCTTCTTTTGAGCTTTCCTCCTCCTTCTGCCTCCCTCTACAGAAAACTCACAAGCTCAGTGGCCTTCCCCTTCCCCTTATCTTTACTCCCAATCGGCTGCTGCTGCCTTCCCTCCTCCTCAGAATCCCCTCCTGCCTCCTCCTCATCCTCCTCGTCTTCCTCCTCCTCGCTTCCTTCTCCCTCGTCGTCCTCCCACATAGCTACCCTCGAAGGGTTCTGTCGATCCTCTTCGAACTCGTCCTCCTCGGAATCCTCCAGCTCTCCAAGGCCGTCGTCTTCCTCATCGTCGTCTTCTCCCTCTGAGAAGTCGGCTTGGATGGAACCTGAGCTCGAACCGGAGGAAGGAGAGGTGGGTTCGGCGGTGGGAGGAGGTCGAGCAGAGAAGGAGGATTGTTTGCGTTTGCCAAGGGAGGAAGAAGAGGAGCTGGAAGCTTTGTTGCTGGAAGAAGAGCGAGCCATGGTGGGTCTGAAGGCGAAAAGGGGAGAGGAGAGAGGAAGGGGGGAGGGGGAAGGAGGAGGGAAGGGAAGGAAAGGAAAGGTGAGCTCGTCGAAATTTGGGCTTTCAACTTCGGGCGCAGCCAAAGGAGGTTTTTCTGCTCATGTTGATCTGAAGAGAAAACCTTAGTGACCTGGATGGAAAGGAGGTATCAGGATTTGCCCTCTGAGCAGTTCGTGGAAGTCTCAGAGCAGCTGGGGAGGAGGAGAGAGGGAGGAAAGGACGAAGACGCGTCGCGATTCGAGACTCTTCGTTTCCACCGTCGTTTCTGGACCCGAAGACCATCATACCTCGACGACACAAGCTAGAAACTACTAGACTACTTCCACTCTGACCAGCTCCCTCAACCATCTCTCAAGCTTCGCAACCTCCGCCTTCGCGATCGTCTCGTCTTCTCCTCGCAGCTTCAACACCACCGTCAAATCCATCAGCCCCGAGACTTCCTGCAGCTCCCTCCTATGGTCCAAAGTGAGATCCAAGTCTATGACATCGGACCAGGGGTTGGTTCTCACCCTGTCGACGAAAGAGGCCGAAGAGGAGGTGGAGTCGAAGACGTACGAGATCCCCCTGCTCGCCTCCCCAAAGATCCTCGCCCAGATGGTGATGAGGAGACTTTCCATCCACTCTTCATCATCGTCCATAAACATGCAAATGACGTCTTCCCCTTCGGTCACGACCCGTCGTAGGTTCGTCCACTCTTGAAGGAAGAAGGGCGAGAACATGCAGCCGACGTGGTAGAAGGTTTCGAAGTGTCGAAATGCCCTGCGGAAAGTAAGTTCGTGAGGATTGAGGTAGGAGAAGATGGCGGAGGGTAGGAAGTTTTGAAGTCGTTGGGAGTGAGGTAACCAGTCTGGGAGGATGAGCTGAGGAAGAGGAAGGGGTTCGTCCGTGTAGGCAAGCAAGCGGTAGGGAGGAAAGGAGGAGTCGTAAGGGCCGCTGTCCTCGTCCTTCTCCGCCCACAGGTCGGGGTCGAGGAAGAGTGGTAGGATGGTTTGGTTCCAGCTCCGTATGGAGATTGAAAGGGATTTGATACGAGAGAGGAGGGAGGTTGCTTGCTGAAGACGAGTGGACGAAGGGACGATCTCCTGAAGCGAGAAAACGGTTAAAAGCCAAGGTCAGCTCTTCTATAGATCCGCAAGACTTCCCATCATGCCAATTCCTCTATCAGACACACATTGGAACGAAGACATGATCATGACTCACGATGAAGAAGAGTGAAGCAAGTCCATCCAAGTCGTTGATCTCGACGTTTTGATAGAGGATGGGTCCCGCGAGTTCCCAGCATCCAAAGGAGATGAGGGAAAGAGCGACGAGGGTAGATTGACCGCAGTAGGAGAAGATGTGAAGGAGAGTCTCGGTGGGAAAGGCTTGGAGTCGCCTGGAGTAGGAGCGAAGAATGCGGGTGGAGACCTGGGAAGGAAGGGAGGGAGGAGGAGGAGGATGAGCTCGACTGTTCTGCTCGTGACGACTCGCCGAGAAGATAAGAAGAGCGGAATCTCACGTTGGTGGACATGTTTGGATCTGAAGAGGTGCTGGGAGGGGTCTAGAACTAAATTTGGGCAAAAGGAAGAGAAGAGAAGGAAGCCGTTCGCGATCAAGAAGGCGAGCTCGACGAAATCGGTAGTGTGCTTTCGACGTCCATCTCCTTCCTCTTTCCTTCCCTTCCTTCTCTGCGCAGGACCCGTCTCCCAGCTTCTACCCATGCCTTCCCCTCGATCCCTCCTCTCCCTTAACGAAGACATCCTTCGAGAGATCCTCGCCCATCTCCTCCTCGACACTCCCCGAGAGCTCAACCGAACCTCGATCCTCCGGACGTGCTCCTCCCTTCACGAGCTGGGACTCCCTTCCCTCTACCGAGTCGTTGATCTCACAGGATGCCAGACCATCGAGCACGTCATGCGTCTTTGGGGAGCTCTTTTTGGAACAGGAGGACTCTTGGAGAATTCTGGAGGACAGAAGGGAGAGTTGATCTTCGAGCTCAGGATGGGAGGAGTGGGGTCGGTGGAAGAGTATCTTAAGGAGCCTCAGCCGAGTGAGTTAAACCTATATATGTCCTCTAGAGGGCCTTTCTCTAGGGACTCACTATTTTTCGACTTGTCTTCTCTCAGCCCTCCAGGTCGCGGAGCTGAAGCTTCCCAAGTGCTCCACCCTCCTCCTCGATCTCGACTGCTCCTTCCCTCCCCGATTCCAAGCCCTCCAGGCTATCATCCATCAACTTCCCATCACCCATCTCGTCACAACTCTTACTTCCTTCACGCCGTCGAGAGGCGTTTCAGGCTTCTCAGCTGCCTTCAACGAGGCTCAAGTCCACAAGTCTTTCGCATTCCAGCCCTGGAGGAAGCTCGAGACGATTGTCTTCCGTGGAAGGATCCCTCACGAGATCTTCGCCGGCGTGGACCTCGAGAGGGACACGCTCATCTGCGTCTACCAGATCTCGTTGTGGAACTGGTCGTTCACGAAGCTCATCGTCGAGGACATCAAAGGTCCGTTCGCCTCCCTCGACTCGAAGAAGATCGTTCAGCTCTTCTTCTTCTATAGATCGAGCAAGCAGAGCGACCAACCAATCTACCTCGACGTGGAAAGGATCGAGTTCAGAGTCAAGGGTGAGCCTGAGGTGGCGGCTGAGGCGATGTGGAAGGAGTTTAAGGAGTTTAAGCAGGAGGAAAAGCAGAAGAAGGGGACGGTTGGATCACGACCGTCGGGGAGGAGACTTTTGCCGTTGTTCGTCTTCGTTTCAGAGGATGGCAGGGAGGCGAGATTCGAGAGTATCGAGTAGTGGGATGTTGATACGATGGAGCTAGTCTCACTTTCCTTCGATATAGCCTCGAAAGATCTGAACGACGAAAGAAGTCCTCTCGCGCGACGCGACATTTCCTTTCCTTATCCTTCCTTTCTGGACTTGTACATTGACACATTCGATCAATATAACCATTAGAACGATCCGCTAGCAATTCCAAGAACTATGACTACCAGAGCTGATTTAAAGCTTAGCGAGGATGGCCTCGGCGGAGGAAACCTTGAGGTCTCCGGGAGAGTCCTCAACGTCGAGGCTGGTGATCTTTCCGTCGACGGCGACGAGAGCGAATCGCTTAGCTCGGGGAGATCCGAAGAGGGCGGCGGCGTCGAAAACGAGGCCGAGGGAGGAAACATAGGCGGCAGCGTCGTCGGAGATGAATCGAACCTTGGTTCCCTCCTCAGCGAGCTTCTTGGACCAAGCCTGGAGGACGCTGTGTGCGTGGGAAGAGGAAGAAGGAAAACGTGGTAAGAGGAAGAGGGAAAGGAAAAGGAAGAGGAGATAAAATGAGCTCGAGTTCCCCCAAAACGTCGCAAAAGACGCGTCGTTCAAAGGAGATGGCGAGGATCGGAACTCACAAAGTATCGTTGACCGCAATAACAAAAATCTCCTTCACGCCCTTAGCAGCGAACTGGTCGTAGGAAGCGATGTAGGCGGGGACCTAGAGGAGAGGAAAGAAAAGAAAAGAGAGGAACGAGTCAGAAACGAGCTCGAAACCGGCGTTTGGAAAGGTCGAGGAGAGAGGGAGGGTGGGAGGAACCAAGGGGAAGTAGAGAAGCCGGCTTTGGGGAAGATGGCTTTGAGAAAAGAGGCAGAGAGGGAGAAGGGGGAGGAAGAAGATTCTCACCTGAGAAGAGCAGGTAGGAGTGAAAGCTCCAGGGACACCGACGATGACGATCTTTCCCTCGGTGGGGAGAGCGAAGGAGGTGCTGGGGTCGAGCTCCTTGACCTGGACGTTGGGGAGGGTGGATCCGACCTCTGGCGAAGACGAAGGCGAAGAAAGTAGGCGGGATGGAGAGAAGACGAGGCGACGGGGAATGAAGGAAGAGGAGGGATGAGACAAGATTCGAAGGGTAGAGAAGGAGATGGATCGAAACGAGTTGAATGTGATGAGCTCTCCGTTTCTTTTCCTTTGGACCCTCAAGAGTGGAAGTTCCACTCACTGGACACGAAAGCCTGGGAGACGGCGACGGAAGCACTGTGGATGGAAGAGGAGCGGAAGTCAGCGAGGAAGAGAGGGAAAGAAAGGAGGAGGAGATGGGGAAACGGGATGGAGGATCGGAGAGAGGGAGGAAGTGATGGGGATGGCTTTGAACGAACGAGGCAGCGGCAGCAGATACGGAAGAGGGGACGGCAGCCTGGATGGAGGCGGCGGAGGGAACGGCAGCCTTGATCTGGTCGACGGTGGGGAGGGAGAAAGCCATGGTGATTAAGAAGGAAGGAAGGTGGTGGGCTGAAGCGAACGAGCGAAAGAGGGAGGGAGGGATGGGGTTGGGACGGAGAGGTCAGTTCTCTGGACTCGCGGGTAGCACAGAAAAAGCGAGGAGGGGAAGGAAGGGATAGAGCGCTCACTAGTGTTGAGAGGAGAGGGAAGGGGAGTGGAGAAGGATGTGGTTGAGTGCGAAAAGAGTTTTATGACGCGGAAGGAGAACGATTCGGTCGAAATCGAGACAAATCCCCGAGCGTTTTTGTATTTACTTCCTCCCTCCAACCTCCACGAGGAGTTCCCTTCTTCCCTCTGGCCATGCTACAGAAATGAGCAAGATCAACTCCACCACTGCTCGCTATGTCAAGATTGCTCGAACAGCGCCCCTGGTAGCTTCCATCGTCGCTCCCCTCGTAGGTTCAGCTTCAGCTCTCTCCTTCCCTCCTCGAGCCTGAGCCTGACCTTGCTCCTTCCTTCTCTAGATTACCCTTCTCGACATCCCCGCTCTCTCTCAACGATGGTTTCTCTATGGACCCGACGCGACTCCTCAACCTGATCCTCTGCCATCAATAGCCATGTCGGTCGTCTCTCTGGGTGAGCTCATCCTCGCTCGACCTCCCTCCCTCCCTCCCTCCTTTGGTCGAGCTCACCTCAGCTTCTTCCTCTCCCCCTTTCCTCACACGCTGACTCCTCCTCTTCCTCGCGATCTCAGCCTTCTGCGCCATCGGCAACCTCCTACTCGTCGTGAGATTCTCTGTGAACACGAAGAAGATGGAACGCTGGGTCGTGAGTCGGGCTCTCTCGTCTTTTGTGTTGTTGAGCTCGCGGTTCTCTTCCTTCGATTGAACCTCTCCTTCTTCGTCCTCCTGCCAGGTCCAAACTCCCCTCATCGCCTTCTGGATCAAAACCATCGTCGAAGTCGTCAATCTTAGCATCTACGGCCAGAAGAATAACAAGCCTCCAGGGTATTCCTACGGCGAAGGATGTGAGTTGTAGCCGGAGAGCTTCTGTCGTTGTTGGAGCTGACCTCTCCTCTCTTCCATCGCTTTCAGTCTACTGTGCAGCTTTCTCGTGCGGTCTTTCGGGAGTTTGTGCTCTGCTGCTTCTGTATCACTACGTCGTTCAGCGAAAGGAGACCTGGAAGGACAGTCTGAAGATCAGGATTGACGGTCGACGTGAGCGAGCTCTTCTTTCCCTCTTTCTCCTCTTCCTCTTTGCCAGTGCTGAGGGCTTCTTTCGGAACACCAGACTTCATGCTCTCGGTCATGTCCTTCGTCGTCGTTATCGGTATCATGGCTCTCGTCTTCTCGAAGATTGAAGGATGGTATTTCTTCGGTGAGTCTTCAGTTGAGCGTCTCTTCCCGTTCCTCGATTTGCCTGCTGATCCTTCTCTTCTCCGGACAGACGGAGTCTACTTCTCCATTGTCTCCACTCTCACTGTCGGATTTGGTGACTTCGCACCTACGAAAGTCTCGACAAAAGTGAGTCGATCGACCTCGACGCGTCTCAACGAGCAACGCGCGGAACGAAGCTGAACTCTTGCCTTCTTTCTGCTGTCTTTCTCAGATTCTCCTCTTCCCCTTCTCGGTACTCAGTATCGCTCTCCTCGCCAACCAGATCTCGATGATCGTGGAATGGTTCACTCACCAGAGTGAGCTTAGGAAGACGAAATGGAGAGCCCAACGACTGGTCCTTGCGCGAGAGGGACGAGAGAAGAGTCTCGAGGGCTCGGATCAGTGGGGATTGGAGGAAGAGATGAAGGTAATTCAAGCGAAGTGGAAGTCATAAGAGCAGGAAAGAGAGAAACCCGAAGCGTCGACGCTCAAGCTCGCTTCTTGTTGGCCTCTCGACGCGATTTCAACCCATCGAGCTGACTCTCTTCTTTTCCTCTACCACCAGTACCTTCAACGTCTTCAAGAGAAGGAAAAACGTATCTCTGAAACGTACAACTTGGTTCGTGATCCACTCCAGCGACGCAACTTTGCTGTTCTTCTCCGAACGCGAGTCTGATTCGCGTTTTTCTCTCCCTTCGTCTGTCTTTCGCAGATCCTCTCCCTCGTTTCGTTTATGATGTTTTGGACGATGGGAGCGCTTGTTTTCTGGGCCTCAGACCACCTCACTTACGGGGAGAGTCTCTACTTTTGGTGAGCCTCTTCGACCAGTCGTCCGTTTTCTCCCCGACGACTGAGGCTGATCCCTCGTCCTTTCGCATCCACAGCTACGTCTTCTTCCTCACTATCGGGTACGAGTCGTTTCCCCTTCCTTTCCTTTCCTTTCTTTTCTCTTCTCTTCTCTCCTCGTCCTGTCCTGACCTCCTCCTCTCTTCTCTCGCGCAGATACGGAACTCCCGCTCCGACCACTCCCCTCGCCAAAGTCTTCTTCGTCCTCTACTCCCTCATCGCCGTCCCCATCATCGCCTCCTTCGCCGTCCAAACCGTCTCAGCCGTCATCTCCTCCGTCTCCGAAAAACGCCTCGAACTCAGTCGAATCTCTCGAGAAGCTCGAGACCACTCCGAATCCAAACACCATCACCCTGCAGCCACAGAGAACAACGGCGAAGGAGGAGGAGAACCCTCTCAAGCTGGTCGACCTTCTTACTCCTCCTCTTCTCACCAAGAACTCAAGGGTGGAGCTGGAGAGGGAGAGTTTGAAGCTCATGCTCGGTTTGTGCTCGAGCACTGGCACAACTTTGAGGAGGAGATGGAAGATATTGGGTTGAGGAGTTCACAGAAGGAGCACGATAACGATCGAGCGGAGGAGGTCGCGGAGGAAGGGGATGAAGAGAAGGAAGAGAGGGAGTTGGAGGAGGAGGACGAGGATGCGAGTGTGAAGGAGGAGAGGAGTAGGAATGCTCAGGAGAGGTTGGCGGAGGAGACGTTGGAGTTGGCTTGTCAGTTGGAAAGTCAGGCGAGAGCGTTGTTGATCATGGCGTTGCCGAGGGGTGGGAAGGCTCAGACGTTGCTGAGGGCGGATAGGAATGTTCAGAGGAGGGATGTGAGAGTGAGTTCTCTTTCTTTTCTCGACTCGACGCGTCCTTTCGTCGCTCGCGCTGACTCCTTCCTTCTTCTGCTTCCTCTTTTTGTTTTCTCAGTCGATGGGAGTCAGTGCCAAAGAACTCGGAGATCTCTGGGATTGGGAAGAGCAGGACATGTAAGCAAACCATTTTTTTTCTTCCCCATTGCTCCATCCCCAACTTCATTCCCACGAAACCTGACATGCGTCTCCTTCTTCTTTTCCCTTGATTCTCCCTTCAAACCAGTCGCCCCGGAGCCTCCGAAGACGAACAACTCCGTTCCATCCGCCGCTACCGAGAAACATTTTCCCGTCTCCTCGTCGTCGGATCCCGTCTACGTCGTCTAGAAGGCCAACGTCGTCAGATCTTTCTTCGTGCCAAAACGTCCATCGACTCGATCTTCGACGCTAGTATGAACGGGGGGGAGGAGACGGGGAGGAGAGAGATGGAGGAGATGAACGTGACGGATGGGGCGGTGGAAGTTGAGATGGAGGATGGAGAGATTGCGATGGAGATGGGGGGAAGGGATGGGGATGGGGAGGGGAAGGAGAGGAGAAGGAGGAGGCAGGGGAAACGGCGGAGGGCTGAGGAGGGGAGGATGGGAGTGGATTGAGATTCGGTTTGCTCGCGTTTATGGTTTCGGGTTTAGTCTATGCTTTGCTCGTTTTTTTTTTTACGCATTCTAACGATACAATGTGTTTGCCTTTGAACGCGAGGGAGAAAAAAGCGACCACTTCTCCTAGTCTTCCTGTGCTCTTTTTTGGTTTGCTCTCTCTCTCTCTCTCTCTCTCTCTCTCGAAGATAGCTACGATTTCCAACGTAGACTTGTAGAGAGCGAAAGGGACTCGCATCGATCGAATTCAAAAGAACAAGCAAAAAAAAGTCACCGACGAAGACGCGTCGGACGCCGACAAGTAAGTAAGTAAGTAAAGAAACGAAAAGCTACGCAGAAACCCCCCTCCCCTTCTCTTCCCTTCCCTTCCCTACCAAACCCACCTAACTAACTCACATCCATCTCAACCATATCATCCTCCTCCTCCTCATCATCATCGTCATCCCCGAACAAATCCTCCTCCTCCTCCTCCTCCCCATCCCCACCAACCTGACTCGACCCTCCTCCCTCTCCCTCCTCTTCCTCCTCACTATCTTCCTCCATCCCCGCCGCCAACAAAGCCTCCATATCCTGGTTCCCAGGTGTCGCTTGAGGCATGACGGGCGCGGGAGGGATAGGAAGATGGGAGAGGGAAAGAGAGGAAGGTTGACGGTTTGCGATGTTTGTGGAGTGTTGAAGGAAGGAAGGTGGGGGTGGGAGCATGGCTTGGGGAGGTCGGTTCGCTGTTGAGGATGTTGAGGAGGTGTTGTTGTTGTTGTTGTTGTTGTTGAAGTTGAGGGTAAGAGGTCTAGCTGAGGAGCTTGCGAGGGAGGGGAGAGGAGGAAGAGGTGGAACGACGAGACCTCCTTGGAAAGCTTGAGGTTGAGGCTGACCGGTTCCTGGAACGGAGGAGGAAGAGGAGGAGGCTGTCGAAGCAGCGATGATAGCAGCTACGTTTTTGAGTCGATCTGCTTCCCCTTGAGCGGATTCCTTGAGTCCAAGTTCTCGTTCCTTCTCTTCCTCGTCCTCTCGTTTCCGTTTCTCCTTCTCCTTGGTGACGGACGCTCGGGCAGAGAGTTTCGAGTCCAGGTCGGCTTGGAGTTTTTTGAGGGCGTCTTCGAATCGTTTCTGTAACGTGTAACGTTGCGAGGGAGGGAAGAGGGAAAGTCAGCGAGAGGAAAAAGGACGAGGAGGGGGAGAAGTCGCGTCGAGAGAGAGAGAGAGAGAGCGAGAGAGACGAACCTTGATGATCGGATTCGAACTACTCGAGATCTCTCCCCTCTTTCTCCCCACAGCAGCCTCGAGATCTCTAATCTCCTCGTTGAGCAACTTCTGACGTTGAGCAATCTCGACCGCTTCCTCGTCCTCGGAATCAGCTTCGGATCCTTCCTCGTCGTCTCGGTCGTCGTCCTGCAAAGGAAGACCCAGAACGAATTCAGCATCTCGAGACAGACCTACGTAAAGGGAGAAGGTAGAGAAAGAGAGCGAGAGAATAGACTCACCTCATCATCATCATCATCATCGTCCTCCTCTTCATCATCATCTCCCTTCGGCTCATCCTCATCTTCATCCTCGTCGCCCTTCTCCAACTCCCTGAGCAGATTATCCGCCATATCGTCGTCGTCGTCCGATCCATTCCCGTTCCTAGGCGTCGCTCCATCTCCCATCTGAGAACCATCTCCGAACTCGCTGCCGTGAGGAAGAGCGGCGGGGGTTCCTTTCGGGGTGAGGAACTCGGAGTCTGAAGCGTCTGGGTCGGCGTCTTCGATGATGTCTAGGCAAGAGCGGAAGGAAGAGGGAATGGATGATCAGGACGCGTAGATGGACGCGAAGAGGAAAGGAGACGAGGAGGAGGAGGAAGAGGGAGGAAGAGGTTGAGAAACGAACCGTAGGTAACCTTATCAGCTCTCTGATCCTGCTCCAGCATTCGTTCCACTTCCTGCTCCACGATCTCGATGGTCTGCAGTCCACAAAACGTCGAGGTCAGCTTCGTCTCTCGTTGAGGGAAGAGAAGAGGGAAGAAGCTTGAACGAACCCTTCGACTGATCCTCTTCCTGTACCTCCTCTTCCTCACATGTCTCAACGGAGGCGTAATCCCATGAGGCCAGATGTAATCTTCGATGTTGAGTTTCCCTTGACCTCCATCTCCAGCGGTGACCTGAGACTCGTCCGAGATGGGGTTCGAAACGACGAGCATCTTGTGGAAAAAAAACACGAAACCGAAACCGAAAGGTGAGCTCTCGCTCGAGATAGGGCGAAGAGAAGGAGAGAGAGAGTGCTTACCTGAGAGATATCTGCTGCTTTGAACATTTGTTTCCCGTCTAGAGTCTTTTGGGATTCGATGATGGAGGGTAGATCTACTAGTTTGGCGGAGTAGAGTTGGTTGGAGAGTTTGAAGACGGCTCGACGGGAGTCTGAACGAACGAACAAACGCGAGAGCGAAGGGTGAGCTTCTTCCTTCCTTCCCTGCCGAAGTCGTCCGTTCTGTGTGCAAGTCACCTTTAAACTTGAACCAAACGTCCTCCAACCCCTTCTTCGCTCCCTTCTCCTTGACCATCTCCCTCAACTTCTCACTCGGCTCCCCTTCAGGCATCCTGAGAATGAACTGTTCCTCAAACTCAATCTCCTCCTCATCCGTATCCAACTCCCTATCGTAAACGCCCAAGAACGAATTATAACTCCTCCCTCCTCCACTCCCTCCGCTAACCCCGACCGTCGCTCTCCCGTTACTCTGCTTGAAGTTAAGCTTGATCTTCTTCCCACTCAGATCCGGTCCTCCTGCTCGGTGGTGGGAATGATGAGACTGAGCATGATGCGACGCTCCTCCTCCTCCGTTATAAATGAAATCATCATCGTCGTCTTCTTCTTCATCTGAAGCTCCTACTCCTGATCGAGCTACAGGTCTCCGAGTTCGAACGGGTCGGTTGATGGCGTATTCTGAATCCACAGCGGAAGAACGACCGGATCCTCCTCCTCTTTGACCTCTTCCTCGACCGCTGCCGCCTCGACCTCCACGAGAGCCGGGACCTTTGAGAGGTCGGACGGGAAGGACTGCTGCAGCAGTGGAGGGTCCGGCTTCGGCGTTGGGAGGAGGAGGACCGGGTTGGAAAGCGGTGGCAGCTGGAGGAGGAGGAGGAGCGACTGGTTGTTCGTAGACAGGGAAGTAGGACGAGTAAGAGGAAGCATCTTCTTGCGTGTGATGAGATTCGGCTCCTTGAGAAGCGGGTGCTGGTGGTGCTGGTGGGGGGGGAGCGGAAGAAGAGGCTGCGGGCTGCTGGAAGGGATCCATCGGAAAGGGAGGAAGGGAAGGAAGTGAGGTCGACGTTTGAGGTGAGCTCGAATCCTCCTCCCTCCTTTTCTTAGGTCTTTGCTCGAGATCGCTTCGAAGCATTTTTTTCTTTTTTTTTTCTTCTCCGTCGATGCAGGATCTTGTTCAAGCCCATAGAAATTACCCATGTAGACATATTTCGACTTTCGCTCCAAAGCACGAACGGAACGAAGAGCGTGCCAGACTTCAATCCCCCTTCGTCTTTCCTTACTTTCCCTCCCAGCAAAAACCTTCTTCTCTTCTCAACTCTCAACCCTCCATCAAATCAAATCAAATCAAATCAAATCAACGCCGCCAACCCAACCTGTGCCCAAATACTCCACCAAACCACCCAAATCCCAATCCACGTCCAGTTCCCCAACAGCTCCCAATCCAGCACCAACACCTTCACCCCTTCCCTCACCACTCCACCTCCGTACACCCACGTCAAAGCACTCGCGATCCCGACTGGAGAACTCATCGCTAGCACCAGCCAGGTCAACAGCTTTCGCGTTGGGGATTGGGTTGGTGGTGGTGGTGGTGGTGGGAGGGACGGGGATGTGGACGCGTCTTTTGGAGAGGTGGTGGTTAACGAGGGAGGAGGAGATGATGGGGTTGGGTTGGAAGAGGGGGAGGTAGGCGAGCAGATGAGGATGGGAGGAACGAGGAGAATCGAGAGGAGGGTAGCTTGAGGGAAGTTGAGCATCGAGAGGGTAGGGATGATGGCTCCCAGTTCAAGGTGAGTGAGGACCGAGAGCGTCAGAGGGAGGTTGTCTTCCTCTTCGTCCGGCGAAGGAGCGTGGGTCGAAAGTGTCGAAGCGTTGATGGGGGAGACTCCTAGGAGGATGACAATCAGACCGACGAGGTAGGTTGTGGGGTTGAACATTGGGGAGGACTTGATTGATTGAACGAACGAGAGGCAAAGGGTCAGCTAGGGCTTTGACAAGAACAGACGCGACGAGACGAAGTGGAGAGGAGAGAGTTCCGTTCGAACTCACCAAAACACTAGCGAACCACCCACTCTTCGTCCCCACCCAGAATACAACTCCACCCACCGCATGCGTCGCGAGCACCAACGTCCCAGCCTTCAAAACAGGTCTCTTCTTTTTCCTCTTCCCCAAACTCGCTTCCTTCCACCTCCCCAACCCTCGAATCGTGATCGCAGCTCCGATCAGCACTCCCGCTGGAAGGTAGGATCCGACTTTGGTGAACCAGTCTGGTCGAAGGTAGAGGTAGAAGAAGAGGGAAGCGTGAAGTCGTTCGAGGAGGTTGTTGAACGCTCGAAGGGATCCTTCGAGGAGACGACCGAGCGAGTGGAAGCCGTGAGGTCCTGAGGAGGGGATGGCGAAGACTGTTAGGGCGTCGATTCGATATCTGTGTAGTCGCGAGACGAAGAAGAGCGAGTCAGTTGCGGTTTAAGTAAGAGCAAGGAAATGAGGGCGAGAGGAGGGAGGTGAAAAGAGAGATCAGATTTAGGCCCGGTTTTTCGTCGTATCCGGTTGCTCAGATTTCCTCGACTCTTTCGAATCGAGAGAATCCAGAGGTCGGTAGGGTAATAGAGAACTAAGCATCACGCGAAGATATGTGGAAGAGGAACTTTCGAAGAGGAAACCAAACGCGTCGTCGAACGCGCCGAGCGAGAAAGGAGCGGGAGACGGCGAACTCACTGAAGGAAGACTCCATGAACGCCTGAACTTCGACCCAGTCCAGCCCACTTCCAGTGCTCTCCCAGACCCTTGGCTGCTCGGATGTACTTCTTGACGAACTCCAAGCGTCCGAACCAGGAGAGGGATTCGATGTCGGGAGTTTCGAAGGGTTGTTGGTAGAGACGGATGGGGATGAAAGGGTTGTGTCGAGCGACCTGGGAGACAGTGTTGAGAACGTCTTGATTGGGGAGACGGCCGTTGGTTCCCTCTGCGAAGTACGAAGGAGGAGGAAAAGGTCAGCTTCCACAGGAGGTGATCTTCTTGCGACAGTTGAACTCAAACGAACCGAAGTAAAGACCAAGATGGCTGAAGCTGTGACCGGGGTAGTCAACGCAAAGAGCTGTCCAGATGACTCCAGTTTGTAGTCCTGTGAGATCGCCAGCGATGAGATCTGAGAAGGTAAGAGGAGGGATGAAGAAAGTCAGCGAACGACGCGAGCGAGCTCGGATCGAACCGAGTTTGGGACGACGAGGAGACTCACTGGACTGCTCCTCTCCATGATAAGCCGACAGGAAGGCCTGCATTCCGTCTAGATGGTGATCCGAGATGACGAAGACGATGGTTCGAGCGTAGTGGTTGGTTCCTGTTCGCAACGACAAGTGGAGTCCGAGTTCAGCTTTGAGTCCTTGGGATCGAACCTCTCAGCTTCTCCACCACGCTGATACCGAACTCGCATACCACTCTCGCTAAGCAAGACGTCAAGCACTCACCTCGAAGATACTCGGCCATGCTCAACACCGTCGCGACTCCTCGCAGGTTCCTCCTCCTCACCTCCTTGGCTCGACCTCCCTCGACCCTCGTTTCAAAGTCCAAGCTCTCCCAGCTAGCTGCCAGGACAATCGCTTCCACTCCACTAGTCCGAGGAGGTGTGAACGAAGCCCAGACGTTGGTTCCAGAGAGAGGAGCGGCGTCGGAGTGAAGGGAGGTTTGGAAGGTGTAGTCTTGGGAGGCGGAAGGGAGACCGAGGAGGGAGAACTGCTCGACGAGGTAGGAGCTGACTCTGTGAGATGAACCAGAGCGAGCGAAGAGCAGTATCAGCTTGGTCTACCGAATTCGGAGAAGCAGGCGAAGGAAGGAAAGGAGAGGACACAAGAGAGGAAGGAGGGACGAACTCGCTGGAGGAAGCGTTCCGAGCAACAAGAGCTTCGAGCTGATCCAAATACCGATCTGCGATGTGAACGGAGTCCCAGTCGTAGCGGACGGTAGCCTGTAAAAAGTAGTCGAGTCAGCTTGAGGATGAAATGCGAGGAAGAGAAGAGGAAGACGAACCTGTCCCGGCTGAATGGCGTTCTCGTCGATGAAGGTCTCCCTGCCCAGCTCTTCAACTGGCAGTAGCAGAAGCCACGAGTATCCAACGACCAACAGGGCTGTTCTGGGTGGGGGAGAGAGGTATAGAAAGGTAACGAGAGCAAAAGAGGGGAGATCAGCCCTCGCCTTCGGTCGTTTTCCAGTGCCATCTCGAGGAAGGAAGGGAAGAAGGAGATGAGAACGAACACGATGAGGGGGACTGCCTTTGTTATCCTCCCAATCAGAGCCTGTCGTTTCTTGTAACGCTTTACTTGGTACTCAGCTTCCGAGACGGGCTTGGAAGATCGAGAGAGGAGGCGAGAGAGGAGTCCCATCGCATTTGGCGGAAGAGAAGGAGGAGGGAACGAGATGGGCGTGGGGAGCTGGACTTTGAAAGCGTCTCTCCTCCTTTCCTCTGCTCATTTTCAGTTTTCGTACCCCGACTCAAGCTAAAAAATGTCTGAGAGTCAAAGCAGTCATCACGATCATAAGCAAACAAAAGCAAAGCCGAACGAAACTCTATCAGGGGTCATCTATGGAACTGCTAAGCTACAGGTCGTCCCTCCTGATCAACTCGAAACACGGCTCGCACAAGGGTACCTCCTCCCACTGGAAGATCCTACCGTTCTCGAACTCCTTCTCGCAGCTCTGAAGGAAAGGAGGAAAGGAACGACAAAGCGAGTGAAAAAAAAGAGGAAAGGAAGGTCAGTCGCGTTGAAAACGAACGAAACTCGAAACGCGAACTCACATCGCAAACCAAGCACCCAGGATGCCACATCCCACCCAACGCCTCCAGATACTCTCCCTCCAACGCCAACCTACACTTTGCACACTTGGGGTTATGCAGCTTCACGTCGCACTTCTCGCAGAAGGGATGATCCTTCCACCAGTGAATCTTCATCTCCTCCTCGACTCCCTGATCCTCCTCCTCGTCGCGACCTGTTCCTCCGGCAGCGGTAGAGCGTAGGGGGTCAAGGAAGGGATCTCCGCATTCGGAGCAGAAGAAGTGGAGTTCGTGGTAGTAGCGAGGGAGGGTTGGGGCGGAGGGAGAGTTGACGGTGAAGAACCTTTCGTCGACGATGGGAGTTTTGCAGGTGTAGCAGCGAGTGGTGAAGAGCTGGAGGAAAAAGGAGAAGGAAGGAAAGAAGAAGAGGAGGAAAGAGTAAAGATCGAAAAGAAGAGGAAAGGAGGAGGAGGTCAGCTTCAAGTCGAGGTCGAGATGTCGAGAAAGAACCCGAGAACGTACTTCGTGGTAGTCGAAGTGACAGTACAGTTTTCCTTCCTGCTCGTAGGGAGATACATGTTCAAGCTGAAGCCCACAAGTCGTGCACCTGAGTGAAAGAGACGAGAGAAAGAAAGGACGCGCCGGCCATCAGTTCGACTGTTCTTCCTTTTTCTCTTTGCCTCCTTTCAAAACTAGAAGACTTGAACTCACTTGTAACACTTTGGATGCCAAACCATCCCAGCACTCCCAGCGATCAACTTCCCAAGAATCACGTCCCCGCAACCCTCACACACCACACCTCCCCTCTTTTTCGTCGTCGATTGTTCGCTTGCCGTAGAGACCTTCGCAGGAGGCAGGGGAGGAAGAGGAGTCTTGTCGTTTGCCTTTGGAGATGCCGAGAGGGTGATCTGAGGAGCTGAGGGTTCCCTCGAGTGATGGTGGTGGTTCGAGTGATCGTCCTCTTCGCCGTCGTCTCCTGATGGGAAGTTGAAGATGGGAACGATGAAGGGAGGGGGGCCGCTCTTGGTTGGCGAGGAGGAGGACGGTTCCGTGATGACTGGGATCTTTTGAGATGGGGAGGGAGAGGTTCGGATGATGATTTCTGGAGGAGGAGGTTGGGAACGAACTGGAGTCGAAGGACTCGCGGACGAAGGAGAGGGCGGAGAAGGTTCGACGATGGAGGGAGCGTTGATCGTGGGGATGGAAGTTGTCGATATCGAGGGGATAGTGGGAAGTATGGGAGCTGATGGTGATGTTGGAATGATGGGGATGGTCGTCCGAGGAGGTTGAGGAAGGGAAGGGAGAGTCGGGAGGTCGGATCCACGTCGCGTCGGAGTGGAGTACGCTGCTTGAGGCGCTCCTGACGGCAGGGTAGTTGCTCTCGCGATTCCTGATGCTCCTCCCGGTAACGATTCCAGCGAATCCGACGCTCCAATATCTACTCTACTTCCAGCGGCAGTCCCAAAACCTCTGGCTCCGCCTTCTCCAACTCCTCGATCCAGACTCTTGGAGTTCGCGACTCCGCCTGGAGGTCGCGGCAAAGGCCTTCCTCCGTTGAGATCCAAGCTCTTCACCGACGATACCGTATCACTCCTGTTGAGATCCGTTGACGATGCTGACGAGCTCGAGGGTGGAAGAGGTCGACTCGCCGTGACGACTGGCGAAGACCCTGATCGATCTCGCGTCGCTGGCGATGGCAACGGACGACCTCCCGCCGCCGCCGACGATCCTCCTGGAGTAGTAGGTAGAGGAGGTCTCGAGCTCATCGAGGGACTCAAGGCGGTTGCTGGCGAGCCGATACCGTCGTACGAGGAGCCTGGGCGGATGCCTGTGGTCGCGAGAGGTGGGAGACGCCGGGAGGAGGAGGAGGCCAAAGAGGAGTGAGGAGGAGGTAAAGGGCGCGAGGAGGAGGCTGGGGTTGTAGAGGAGGAGGAGACGGAAGAGAAGGACGAGGTGGTAGATGTTGCTGGACGAGGGGTAGGAGGAGTAAAGGTGTGCGGACTCGACAAAGGAGGACCTCGGTTTAGAGGGGAGATGGTGGCAGAGGGAAGAGGAGAGAGCGCTGAAGGGATTTGAGACGGGTATTTCCCTGGAGGGGGAGCCGATGGAGCTATGGTAGGAAGAGGGGATACCAGTGGTTGAGGTTGGGGTTGGGCGAGTTGAAGAGGAGGTGCAGCGACAGGGTAGGAAGATCGAGGAGGGTTGGACGCAGAGTATCTGACGGAGTTGGAGATGGAGAGAGGTGATCCTGGTTGAAGAGGCGGAGGTCTTCCTGTCGAGGGAGATAGAGCAGCGTAGGGAGAAGGGCCAGTCGAGGTTAGAGGAGGGAAGGGAGGGTGTTGAAAGGAGGGAGGAGGAGGAGGAGGTTGACCGAAGGTCGGTTGGGACGAAGAAGGTTGCCAAGGTTGGGAAGGAGGAGGTCCGTATCCTGGCTGTTGCTGAGGGTGGGGATTAGGGTAAGGATAAGGTTGTGTAGGGACCTGAGCTGGGTGAGGGACTCCTGGGACGAAGCCCTGTTGTTGCTGTTGAGGAGGGCGACCTCCGACCATCTGAGCTTGAGTTGGAGGAGGTTGCTGGCCGTAGTAGGGCTGGTAGCCTGCGGAAGCTACCGGGGGAGGGGCTGCATATCCGTATCCTGCTTGAGGAGGGAGGGGCTGTTGCTGTTGAGGATAGATCCATCCTTGCTGCTGAGGCGAAGGAGGTTGGGGTTGAGGTTGAAAGGAGGAGGAAGGAGGCGGAAGCTGTCCGTAAGTCGGCTGCTGTTGCTGCTGCTGGTATTGCTGCTGTTGATGAGAAGGAGCGGCGTAGTAGCCTTGCGGTGGTGGTGGTGCAGCTTGATAGGGATCTGGAAAGAGAGCAGCGGGATGGGAGGATGTTTGGTCAGCAAGGGAGGAGAAGAAGGGAAGGAGGACGCGAAAGGAGTCGAGCTCAACATCCAGCGATTGGACTCACAAGGCTGCTGGTATACGGGTTGGCCTGGACCTTGAGACATCCGATCGGAGGAGAGAGAGAGAAAGAGGTATCCAAGAAGTAAGACGAGAAGGGATGGGACCAGAAAGTGAAGAGAAGAGTAGAGGAGGAGGTCGACGTTGAGGGAAACTTAGAAGGGGAAGAGGAGGCGCGACGGCTCTTTCTTCTTGGCCTTGGTTTCCTCAGATCTCAGCAGACTTTCGTCCACATTCTCTTTCTCTGATGCGGCTGACGAGTCCGCATTTTTATCATGTTGAGTGACGCGTTCACAGAAAAGAGAACCTCGCGAGAAGTTCGAACCCGCTCCTCGCGACGACGACCCTCGACTCTCTTTGCAAGACCTTTCGACCCCGTCAAACCTTTCCTCTGCAACAAACTCTGTCAGCCAGTATGTATTCTTGCTACCGAAACGTCAGACCAGTCCATCAGCTCATCTCTATCAATCAAGCTACTCCAAACGCCCAACTCTTCAGGACTCCCCAATTCCCCTTCCACCAATCCTTCATCCACTGCTTCTGCCTCGGCTCTTCCTGGATCAACCAAGCCTTGTTGAACTCTGCTAGCCGATCCTCCTTCCGATCTTCCTCCACTTGAGTCGGTGGAGACGACATCGGCGGTAGACTGGCCATCGCCTCCGCGAGAGCAGCAGCGAAACGGATGTTGTTGGAGGCCTGGATGAGAGAAGGCAGTCGTTCGAGATCAGCGTTGGAGAGGTCACGAGGGAAAGGCTTCCTTCAGCTAACGGAGTTGAAATCGAGGAAGGAAGGGCAAAAAGGACGGAATGGCGAGGGGAGATGAGGAGGAAAGGAAAGGTCAAGCTCACCCAGAAGTCGTTGTTGAACTTGTCGAGCTTCTCCCTCTGGACCCTGTAAGCCGCTTGTCCAACTGTCTCATCTCCCTCCCTGGGGAACTCTCCCACCGAATAGGGTATCGAAGTTTGTGATGGTGTGAGGCGCGAAGGGGTTCGGGAGGACGAGGAGGAGGACGAAGAAGGGGAAGGGGAGGTGAGGGAAGGGGTTGATCTTGGAGCGTTGGAGGTGACCTTGTAGATGATAGGGCGGATGTTGGAGATGGGATCAGGTCTAAGTCGAGCAGAGCAGGAAGACAGTCAGCTTCGTTTGAGTTCGCAGGAGAGTGGGAGGAAGGAAAAGGAGATTGAAGGAGGAGGACGTACGGTCCGACGAGGTCAACGTGAGGAGCTTTGGGATTCACCGCAAAGTCAGGGATGTTGGAGCGACGTGGGCGAAGAACGGCAGCCTTGGCTGTGAGGCGAGGAAGAGAGAGTCGAAGGGACATGCTGAGGGAGACAGAGAAGAAAGAGACTGCGAAGGGCACGAAGGCGATGGAAGTTGGCGTTGGAAGGGAAGGAGGTGAGCTCTCTCTGCCTCTGTCTTTCTTCGCCCAACCACATTCGTCGTTTGGGTCGACTTGCCAGATCAGCTCTCACCTTGTCAGCAAGCAAGTCTGATTCCGTCCCAGGTATGACCTCCGTCGTGAGTATCTGTTTTCCCCATCTTTTGCGATGGAGAGCTGAAGTTGACCTCCCTGCTTCCCTTCCCTCCCTTCCTTTATTCTCAGGTCTCCTCTCGCACCCTTCGCTCCTACTCCAGGCGACCCTAAGCCTTTCCCACCGAGACCCTCCTTCACACCTTCTCCTACTGCGACCAACCTACCCTCGTCGCTGTTTCCCTCGTCTCCTTTGGATGCTGGGAACTCGCGGGACCGGTCCTCTATCAAGACGTCGAGATCGACGACTTGGACGGGCTTGCTTCCCTCTTCTTCCTCGTGAGTCATGATCATGTCTTCGTTTCAATGTGTGGCTGATAAGGGATGGATCCATAGACGTGCTCCGAGCTGACCTTCTGCATCTCTCTTCCAGGAGGTCGTCCCTTCCTCCACTCGTCTTCAGCAAGCAACCTCCCACCTCTCTCGAGTTCGAACTCTCCTCCTCAACATCAGACGATGGGATCAAACTCAGGAACCTCGCTTCACCCCTCCCGAAGACAGCGATGACGACAACTCGGACGACGAGGGCTATGGAACGCTCAGAAGAAATCCCTCCTCGCTCCTCGTTCCTCATCGGCTCCTCTCCCACACCACCGCTCCTCTTCCCCTCCGAAACCTCATCGTTCTCAAGGAAGCTCTCCCAGGCTTTCATGGCCAGGACTTCCTACCCGCTCAACTCTATGGATTCCTCAACCCTCATCAAGTCACCCATCGCGAACCCTTCGTCCGTGACGAGGAGTGGTTATGCGTCTTCACCAAGTTCCCTGCGACCTTCCTCGAAAGCTGGAAGGACCTCGAACGTGTCGTCATAGAATCCAAGTCGATTGGATGTCAGAGGGTTGACGGTCCCGAGGGATATGAGGAGGTCTCTTGGGTCAACCTCTGGTCCAGAGTCGACAGTCCAAGGAGGAGGAGGTTGGAGCTTTGGCTGGATTTCACGTCTGCTGGGGTAGATTTCAACCAGGTCATGGGGGTAGGGAGACATCCTTGGCAGCTGGGGGAACTCCTGGGTTACAGTGGAGCGAACAGAGAGACCTGCTCAAAGGTGGGTCTGCAAGTGGCGATGAAGGGCTTGGACGCGACGAGAGGACGGTGAAGGAGCAGCTTGCTCTTGTGGAGGTGGAGATCAAGAGACTGGTCCGAGTCGAGTTGCTCTAGTCTTGTATGTTTCAGCTTTGATTTAAGCCACTTCCTAGAAGGGCACCGAGTAGGCGCGTCGAGATGGGCAGGAGGAGAAAGAGACGACGGCATCTCCGCCCTGCTTCGCACTTTGGATCGAGGTACTAGATGCCCGACCTGGCAAGGCACTCAGACGAGTCGATTTGTGATCTGTTGAGCTTCTGCGAGGAAGACCGTGAGAGATCGGTGGAGGGGAGAAGCGAAGGCAAAGGAAGGAGGAATGAAGCTCAACTGTCCGGTCTTCACCGTCTTTTCGAGTTTCTCGCGGTTTCGTAGCTCATGCTGAAGACTTCGACGAGGCCTCAGAGCACTATTTCACGGCAGCGAGCTTTTTCGCAGAGTTTTAGAGGCTTCTGGCGGACGTGACGACCTCGATGGACTTCGACGGCTCGACCTTTCGACCTTCCTCCCTCCAACTCTCACGCGCGCTTTTCTATGCCTGAGCCCTCCTTTCCGCCTCTCGCCTCCTTGGTCGCCGAGGATCGGAATCGTTCAGCTCGGTCGTACTCTATCTCAGCAGGAGCTGCCTTCCCAGAATCGGATTACTCTCCAACGCCAGCTCGACCTTCCTCTCCTCCTCCAGATCCCTTCGACCTTACAGACGACGACGACCCTCCCACAACCTCCCCTTCGACACCCACAGCAACCTCGCTCCCCTCTTTCGCAGAAGATGATGCCTCGGGAAGTAGGACTCCAGTTGGAAGAGGCTTGGAGGAACGAGCAGGATCTGCTGGACAAAGGTCGAGGACTCCTTCGCCTTCCAGAGCTTCGAGGAGCCGGCCCCTTTCCCTCTCTGGACCCTCGTCGAGGGAGAGAAGTCCCGTAGGAAGCTCGTCGAGGACTGGGAGCCCACTCAAAAAGGCTTTCGGTGTAGAGACGAGAGACAGGGTCGTCTCGCTACCTCAGCTGACCGGGTCCAACCTCTTCATTGCTCTCTCTCCTGTGAGCTCGACCTTCCTTCCTTCCTCCGCTTGATCTCTCTCTCGAAGGCTTTCGCTGATCGGCTTTCTTTCCTCCTTCCTCATCAGAACGATCCTCTCCAAGTACCTCTGACCAAGTACATCACCCAATCCCGACGTCCTCCTCGCGATCTCACTGGCTCCTACGACGGGCTCGAGCTTCCGCAACTTCTCGCTATGAACTCGTGGAGAGCTCTCGCCAACCTCGCTCGAGATACCATCAGGACCTGCAACCCAGGTTCGTTCCCTCTACCTCTGGCTCCCTTCATTCCCGTCTCTCACCTGACCTTCAACCTTTCCTTCTTCTTGCAGAGGACACCGAGCTCATCTTCGAGATGTTCACTCTTCGACACGTCGCCCTCCTCTCCCTCCACCTTCCCGTTCACCACACTCGAGAACTTCACCTCCTCTTCTCGGCCATTGCTCATCTCCCACCACCCATCCGAAACATCGTCTATTCACGGAACCTCATCCCCTTCTCACTGGAAGTCATGCTCGCCAAATCAAGAGGAGGAGTCGACGAACTCACGAGTCTTCTCAAGCGATGCAAGCTCGCTGCGAGGAAGGCTGGGAAGGAGAAGGTTGCGGAGAGTCGGTTATGGAAAGAGAGAGGGATGAGAGTTGGTGTGGTGATAGCTGGGGTTCTTGTAGATTCAGGAGTGAGCTGACTCGTCGTTCCTTCCTCGCACGTCGGATTCGAAGCGAATGCTGACCTTCTTTCCTTCTCTCTCCTCCAGGATCCTGTTTCAGCCCTCACCCTTCTCTCCCCACTCTCTTCTTCCCTAACTACACCACCCTACGTCCTCTCCTCCATCCAACGACTACTCATCTCCACCGGAAACCTCCCTGCTGCCACACTCATTCTCGAACGGATCCTCGCTCATCCTTCGTCGACGAAAACCGAGAAGGGGATGGCTCAGGGCTTCGCGTTCGTCGCTCAGGGAGATAACAAGAATGCTCAGGGCGCATTTGAACGTATAGCTGAGGCGAGAGAAGGTCATGGGGATGGTTTGGTCGTGAGTCGTCTCTTTCTCTCCTTTCTCCCTCGCGTCGAGTCGCGTTCCAGCTGACCTCTCTCGCTCGCTTCCTCTCCACAGGCCGCCAACGCTTCCGCGGTCGCTGCTCTGTATATGAACGAGCTCGACCGTGCGATTTCTATCATCGAAGCAGCCATCTCAACCTCTCCCTCCTCAACGCTCATCGAACCCATCGTTTTCAACCTCGTGCGTTCGACGTTTCTTCTGCTACCTCCTCCCGCTCTTCCATGTTCGAGCGGTATTGACCTAATTCCTCTTCATTAATCTCCGATCAGGCCACTCTCTACGAGCTCCGGATGGGACAGGAAGCCTGCGTCGACAAGAAGGTTGAGCTCTTAGTCAAAGTCGCCGAATGGGGAGGGGATGGAGTGAGGGTTCGTTCTTCCTCTTCCGCTCGAGCTCTTCTGGCGTTCATCCTTCGAACGGGACTGATCCTTTGCATCCTTCTTTGCAGCCTGCTTGCCTTAAGCTCTAGGAATGCGTAGGAGGTAACCAAGGATAAGACGCGAACGGAATGAAATGACTTTTACGACTTCGACTTCTCGCGGCTTTGGGGTGAGAGAGGTTTCATGCATAGGATTTACAACGGAGAAGCGAGCGAGGTACTGGACAGGGTATAGTTGGAGAAAGACTAGGAGCTAAGCAAGGAAGCAAGGGAGGAGACGGGTACTGTACAATCGAACAAGCGACGACGGAGACGCCTCGAAAGTCAAGACGTGAGAAAACGATACAGATGAACTGGGATATAACTAGAGCAGAGAGCTAGGCTCATCCAACAACCTCTCGATGACAGCTTCAAGGCTCTCCTGCAGCATCAAAAGTTCAATGGAAGCGCGACGAAAGAGAATTGAAAGCAAAAGGTGTCACGAGAAAACTCACCGGCTTCGTTGTAGGAGCGTACCTCCCCTTCACTTGACCATCCCTCGAAACCAAGAATTTTGAGAAGTTCCACGCAATCCTTGATCCCAGCAGACCCGACTTCTCGTTCTTGAGATAGGCGAAGACGGGGTTGGTTTTCGATCCGTTCACGTCGCTCTTCTTCGCAAGAGGGAAGGTGACTCCGTGGTTGAGAGTACAGAAAGAAGCGATCTCCTCGTCAGATCCAGGTTCTAGAAAGCGGGAGGGGTGTAAGTGGTCAGGGAGACGATGCGAGAGGAAAGTCGTCCTGTTAAAGAAGAACGAAAGGCTTTACTGACCTTGCCCACAACCCGATGATCTTCAGTCCCAGAGGTTCGTACTTCTTGTGGAGGGTTTCGAGGTAGGTGTACTGGCCGGTGAACTGGGAGGGAAGGAGAGACGAAACGCTCAGCTGGTTGATCAACAGCGATGGAGTGTTTTCAAGTTGAGATGAGCTCGTAGAACTCACTCCGCATTTACTGGCTGTGTTGACGATGAGAACGACGTGTCCTCGGAGGTCTTGGAAGTCTAGAACCTTGTTCTTGCCAGGAAGATCAGCCTACAAAAGAGGGAGGGGAAGGAGAAGAGCGAAGGTAAACAGGTGAGCTCAACCCTCTCGATGCTCTTCCCCTCCCCCCAGCCCTTGCACGCCTTCCGAGTTGATGAGTTCGCTGCTCACCTTCAGAGCGTAAAAATCCTCGGCTCGGTCTGATCCTGCTGAAGTGGCTGAAGACCGTCGGCTGGAGATAAAGCTCGACATGATGAAGGAGGGAGTTGACCTTTGAGAGACGGAGGGAAGGCTGGGACGAGTTGCGAGTTGCGAGAGGATCCTAGGAGAGAACAGGTCGAACAAGCTTTTGGAGGTGAGTGTAAGGATAAGGCTGGTGGTGGTGGTGGTGGTTTGGAGGGAAGAGAGGAAGGGAAGGAGGAAAAGCGGCGTCTTCATTTCGTTGAAAGGGAGGGAAGGCCAGAGCGAGGCGATCCAGATCGAGGCGACAAAATATCCCGCCGAGCCCGACTCTCTTTTCTTTCGATCTCCAGCGATCAGAATGCTGTATATCAGGCCCGTAGCTGTTTGCTCGGAGAGAAGGAGATGCAGAGCTGGCGATTTCGAGGTCCTTCGAGCAGGGGAAAGAAACGAAGAAGAGGGAAGTTTGGTTGAGTGCTTTCACGCGTCAGCGGTTTGGTCAACAACTCTAATTCTCGCTTCCTCAGTTTTTCACGATCTGACACTCTCGGAAAATTCTCCAATCACGCCTAGGGAGAGATCTAAGACTCTCGAGCTCGTCTCAGCTTTCGGGGAGAGAGAGGCTGCACTGGTCGCTGAAATCTCTCGTTGAGAAGTGACGTCGGACGCGTCGAGTGATCTTCGCACGAGAAAACTTCCTTGACGAGATCCAAGTCGCTCAGAGCTCACCTTCGCCACAAAGGGTACTTTCTGCACCTCACCTTCCTTAGATCCATCCCGACGGTGAGCAACAGCCGGGTCTTCGGGCAATCTTTACTTTTTATTCGCCAACTGCCGCTTCCAACGAAACCCAAGGAGGAGTTGAACTTTCGTCTCCTCCTCCAACACCATCCTCCTTTGCATTTGGCTCCCCCCCTTCCAACCCACCCACCACCCAAACAAACAAACCCCAAACCTATCTACTATGCCGGTGCCTGCATCAGAGCTCTTCGCCCCTGCGAGCCTGGACAAGGTCCCTCGAAAGCTCGCCGTCTTGACCTCAGGAGGAGATTCAGCAGGTTCGTTCCTCCTTCTCGCCTCTTCGCTTGCTCTTGCCTTCCTCCCTCCTTCCCTCAGAGCACATCTGAGCATAATAGTAGATGAAGAACAAGCTCTACGCTGACTCGTGACCTTTTTACCCATCAGGAATGAACGCTGTCGTTCGAGCCGTCGTCCGAATGGGTATCGCTCGGTGAGTTCAGCTTCGAACCATCTCTCGCCAACGTTCCTCCTCCCCCACACCTGCTCTCCCTCCCGCCGTAGAGACTCTCAGAGCCTTCTATACCTCTCACCTATCCCCCCAACGTTCCCCAAAAACACTTTCGATCCTTTTGTTCTCTAGATTCGAAGCTCACCGTCCGCTTCGACCTTCCTGCACCTTCCTTCCTCCTCCCCAACTTTGTCCTCCCCGCCTTCCTCTTCTTTTTTTTGCAGAGGATGCCACACTTACGTCGTCCGAGAGGGATGGGAAGGTCTCGTCCGAGGAAACGGAACCCACCCTGCTACCTGCCCTCCTACTCCCTTCGTTCAACCCCCAAACCCTGCCAACATCCCTCTCCCGAAATCGAACGACGGCAAGCTTCAGCAGCCCTTGAGCTTTGGAGCTGGAGACGCCCTCAAGTACCAGTCTCTCGACTCTCTCGAGGAGCAGGATGCTCCTGGATACACTGATGACGAGCATCACGGAGGAAAATTCATCATCCGAGTCGGTTGGGATGACGTGAGAGGATGGTTGGGAGAGGTACGTTCAGTTCAGCCTCCGTTGGAGCGGATCCGACGTCGTTGTTCGTGGGAGATCTGAGCTGATCCGTATTCGCTTTACACTTCTTTTTCTTGCAGGGAGGAACCTTGATTGGAACTGCTCGATCTGCTGCTTGTAAGTTTCTTCTGCGGGACCAAAACGAGCTCGCCAGTGGCTGATCTCCTCTCCATCTCTCCTCCTTGGCTTTACTAACAGTCCGAACCATCGAAGGTCGACAAACCGCTGCTCTCAACCTCATCGAGCAGGGAATCGACTCTCTCGTCGTCTGTGGAGGAGACGGATCCCTCACCGGAGCTGACTTCCTCCGAAAGGAGTGGTCGGGCATCGTCAAGTTCCTTCTCGAGCAGGGTACGCCTTTCCTTTCCTCCCTCCCTGTTGAGCTTGTCTCAGCTCGCTTCTTGAGCTTTCTTCCTAACCTCCTCCTTCTCTCCGTGCTTTTCCTCCTTCACAGGCAAGATCTCTGAGCTCCAGGCCGAGACTCACGCTCACCTCAACATCGTCGGAGTCGTCGGATCGATCGAGTTCGTTCTCTCTCCTCCTTTGCCCTATTTCATCTAATCAGCTCAAAGCTGACATGTCCTCTCTTTTTTTTCCTCCTCAGCAATGACATGGCGATGACCGATCTTACCGTCGGAGCCCTGACCGCTCTCCACCGAATCTGCGAGTCCGTCGACTCCATCTCCTGCACCGCCAGTTCTCACTCTCGAGCTTTCGTCGTCGAGGTCATGGGACGACATTGTGGATGGCTCGCTCTGCTTGCTGGTGTCAGGTAAGTTGATCTCTTTTCACTACCAGCTCCTCGCCGCTCCATCGACCGGAAGAGGTTGAAGCTGAGAGGGAATTGAGCTTGAGCTGACCCGACGCGCCTCGCTTTCACAGTACCGGAGCCGACTTCGTCTTCCTTCCTGAGCAACCTCCTAACGTCGACGACTGGGAGGCTAAGATGTGCTCCGTCATTAAGTCGGTTCGTAGTTTTCCCTCAGTACCTCTTCGATTGATGCTTCGAGAAGCTGATCCCCTCTCTCTTCCTTTTCCTTCCCCTTCTACAGCACCGAAAGCTCGGAAAGCGTAAATCCATCGTCATCGTCGCCGAGGGAGCTCTCGACCGACAGCTTCAGCCCATCAAGGCTGAGCACATCAAGGACGTTCTCACCAACCAGCTCGGACTCGACACTCGAGTTACCACTCTCGGACACACCCAGCGAGGAGGAACTCCCTGCGCTTTCGATCGAATCCTCGCTACTCTTCAGGGAGTCGAGGCCGTGAACGCCGTTCTCGAGGCTCAGCCCGAGACTCCCAGTTACGTTATCGGTATCGTCGAGAACAAGATCGTCAGGAACCCTCTCGCTGAGGCCGTCGAGCTGGTGAGTTCATTTCTCTTTTCCCCTCCATCTCTTTCCTGTTTCTCGTTCGATTCCTATCTCTGACCATTCTCGTCTCATTCTACCTTCATCAACAGACTCAAGCCGTCGCCATCGCCATCGAGAACAAGGACTTCGACAAGGCCGTCTCGCTTCGAGACGCTGAGTTCACCGACATGCTCACCTCGTTCTACGCGAGTTCCGAGTCGAGTCAAAAGTACTACCTTCCCGAGGACCAGGTCAGTTCCCCTTCTTCTCTCTGAGAGCCTTGAAATACGATCTGACTCGATCCATCCTTTTTACAGCGAATGAGGGTTGGAATCATCCAGTTCGTCGCGCCGTCGTCTTCTTTCTCTCCCTTCGAGCTCACGTTGACCTGATCTCTCTCTTCTCTCCTTCCTCTCCTACCTCAGCGTCGGAGCCGCTGCCGGAGGAATGAACGCCGCTACTCGACAGATGGTTCGATACTGTCTCTCGCGAGGCCACACCCCCATCGCCGTCTACAACGGATTCAACGGTCTTCTCGAGGACAACATCTCGGAGCTCGACTGGCTCCGAGTCGACGGATGGGCTACTCGAGGAGGTTCCGAGCTCGGTACCAACCGAACTCTTCCCGACGTCGATCTTGGAGGAGTCGCCGCCGCTTTCCAGAAGCACAAGCTCGACGCGTTCATGCTCGTTGGAGGATTCGAGGCCTACACCGCTCTTCTCATCCTCGACAAGGCTCGAGCCAGCTATCCCTCCTTCCACATCCCTATGGTCCACCTCCCTGCTACCATCTCCAACAACGTTCCTCTCACCGACTTCTCCCTCGGATCCGACACCAGTTTGAACGCCTTGGTCGAGGCTTGTGATGCCATCAAGCAGAGTGCTTCCGCTAGCAGGAACCGAGTCTTCGTCGTCGAGACTGCTGGAGGAAACTCTGGTTACATTGCTACTCTTGGAGCCCTCGCCGTGAGTCTACTTCCCTTTGATTCCCGCTTGACCTTGGACGCGTCGAACTGACCTCTCGTTATCCTTTCCTTCCTCGCGTCTCAGGTCGGAGCCGTCATCGTCTACTCTCCCGAGGTCGGAATCTCGCTCGACCTCCTCCGAAGCGATATCCAATTCCTCCGAAAGCGATACGAGCTCGATCCCAAGGGAAGGGCCGAGGGTCGACTCATTATTCGGTTCGTTCTCGTGTTCTCGACAACCTCTTGCCCTTCTTCTTCTCTTTCGCTGAACTCCTTTCTTCCTTTCTCCTCTCCCTTACCATAGAAACGAGAAGTCCTCTTCCGTCTACACCACCGACGTCCTCACCAAGATCCTCAAGGAGGAAGGAGGAAACCTTTTCGACGCTCGATCTGCCTCTCTCGGTCACACCCTCCAAGGAGGAATCCCCTCCCCTCTCGACCGAGCTCGAGCCGTTCGACTCTCCACCAAGTGCATCCAGTTCCTCGAGAAGCACCACCAAACTCGATCCTACTACTCCAACACCCACCCTCGCACCGCCACTCGACCCGAGATCCCTTCGAGGAGGAAGACTTCGATCCTCAACGCCGAGATCAAGTACGTCAAGGAGTCCGCCGCTATCATCACCATTCAGCGATCCCACATCGTCTTCGCTCCCGTATCGGACGTTCCCAACGAGACGGATACGCTTCACAGGAGGGGAGCTCACGTTTGGTGGAAGGACATCAGGTCGTTGGTCGAGTTGATGGGTGGTCGACAAGGTCAGTTTCTTTTTTTTCTCTCTCCCTGAACCGAGCTCGAAACTGATCCTCGTCTTCTTCTCTTTCCACTCTCAGGGCTCGCCGATGGATTCCACGACTACGAGCTGCACGAGGACGACGCTGAGGGAAAGCATCTCTAAGAGGAGGAGGAGACGCGAAGTCGACGAGATGTTGTGTTTGTTAAATTCTGTACTTTACTAGCTTCTAAGACTCCTGGATTATGTTTTGCTCCATTGCTCTAGCTCCATAGATGATTTTCTGACTCTCACTTTCATCCGATTCGGGCTTGGAAAACCCTCCGAAGAGAAGACGGTCGACCTGGGTGATTCGAGCGAGACGTCGACGGCCTTTGCTTTCTTTCCTCTCTCGCCTGGTCTGGCCTCTGAGTCGACTCACTTCTTGGACCGAAACCCTTTTCACATGCTGTAGACATGATCTTAATGAGCCCAGGTTTTTGCGTCCGAGGAGTAGTAAGCAAAACAACTTATTAAAAGACGAAAGCTCGGATCATCTCAGCTCGCTCTCTCCGACCTCTTTCTCTCCTCCATCCATCACCTTCACAATCCCCTCTCTTTCTCCAAATCTTCCATTGATCAACATGACCGAGATCATTAACAATAACAAGGGTACGTATCTTCACCAGAGAGGGTAGGAGGAAGGGAGAGAAGAGCGCTGGGAGACGACCATGGTTGATGACGTTCAGCTTGCTGACCTCTCGTTCTTCCTTCCCTCTTTCTTTTGCCCTCTCCCCCGTCTTCTTCTAGCTTGCTGCTCTCTTCCTCCCGTCGAGGCGGAGTACACCGCCAAGGGCTCCTACGAGGTGAGTCACATTTCTTCAAAGTCTACTGCTTGTGGAAGGAGAGCTCAGGAGACCGACCTCGATCTGTCGCTGAGCTCAGAGCTGACCAGCGACATCTTTCCGTCCCTTGTTGCTCTTCTTCCTCTGTAGACCATCGAGGGAGTCAACACCTACATCACTGGACCAGCTGATGCCAAGAAGCTTGTCATCTACGTCATGGACATCGTGAGTCCTCTAGTTCAGCTCGAACGAGCTCGAAAGACGAAGAGCTCATTCATGCTTCCTTCCTCCCTCCGATCTTGCTCTGTCCCAGTTCGGATTCACCGCCCAAGCTCTTCAGGGAGCTGATCTCATCGCCGCTGGATCCAACGTCAAGGTATGGCTCCCTGGTACGTCTAGTCCCATCGTTTGCTCTTCCTTGCACCAACTAGGCCTCTCACGAGCTCATCATCTCAACCCCCTCCACTTCGACTCCTCTCTCAGACTTCTTCCACGGAACCAAGGTCGAGCACTCTCTCTTCCAGCCTCCTCAGACCGCTGAGAAGTGAGTTTCATCTCATCTTCCCTGCTGAGCCTTCACATCTTGCCATCTCTTCGTGCTGATGCATATTTCTCTCTACATCTCGCAGGGGAGAAGCCATCCAGAAACTCTTCAGCGGCGTCGCCTCTCCTTCGAAGAACCTCGTCGTCTTCCAGAAAATCATCGATTTCGCTAGGTCTTCAGGCTTCGAGAAGATTGGAGCTATTGGATTCTGTTGGTGAGTCTACGTCTCAGATCCGGCGGAGGGGAGAGAGCTGCAGGATCGGCAGCTTTCCTCGACCTTTCTTTCGTGAGCTGACTTTTTCTCCTTCGGTCTCTGGTTCGCAGGGGAGCCAAGATGACTTTCATGTCTACTGGACTCGATGCCAAGGCTGGTATCCACCCTTCGTGAGTTCCACATCCCCTTCTTCGAGAAGAAAGAGCGCGAAAGAGAGAGCTGACTTCGCGTCGACCACTGGGAAACTTCAGGCTCCTCACCGCTCAGGACGCCGACGACATCACCGTTCCTACTGGTCTCTGGCCTTCGATGAACGAGGATATGGAGATTGTGAGTATAGTCCCAGAGTGGTGGGAGGAAGGAGAAGTCTGGAGCTGATTGTTCGTTCCTGTCGCCCGCTTTTCAGATGAACGCGCTCAACGAGGTCCTCAAGAAGAAGCCCTTCGCCGACAAGAACGCTTTCTACCACTACGCGGAGGACATTCACGGGTTTGCCGCAGCTCGTTGCGACATGAGCAACGAGAGGGAACGAGCGGTGTTCCACGACTCTTTCACTCGAATCACCAAGTTCTTCAACAACGCCCTTTAGGTTTTTTCGTCTCGTTGCTTTCGTTTAGATTGGGTGATTCTTTGATTTCTTGACTCTCAGACTGGGCTCGTTCGGAAAGTCATAGAGAGATGAGGTCGTAAGTAGCGTAGACGAAACGAAGAGAGTAGATGGTCGACCGACAACGAGAGCAGACGCGTCCGTCCCTCAACCCTTTTCGACCTTGGGCTTCTTGAGAATGGACGTCAGAGGAGTATCGGGGACTCTCTTCTTTGGACCCGTCGAGTTTCGGTGTTGCTCCTGTGGAAGGGAGGAAGGCAAAGTCAGCTCGAGTTGCAGACGTCGGAGAGAGAAGAACGCGTCGAAAACAGAGCTCACCTTCGCTTCCTTCAAGGCCTCCTCAGCATGAACAGCTTCCTTCTTGGCGATCGCTACTGCAGCCTGGAAGATTGTGTGTGTGGTTGAAGGCAGAATCAGCCTCGAGAAAAGACGAAGCGAAGAAAGGAGAGACGAGAAAGCTGACCTTCGCATCCTTGACCTGCTGCGACTCCTCCTCCTCGTCCGAGCTCAAGATCTCGATAATATCCACTTTCTTCATAAAGGACGACGGCTTGGGTTTGACTTTGTTGGCCGAAGATCTGGAGGACGATCCAGCTTTGGAAGCCGACGCAAAGAAAGAGAGAAGAGGATCAGAGTCTGGATTGAGATTCGTCGCAAGATCAGAAGGGACGAGGAGGACTCACGTTTGATGATTCCGAGAGCGAGAAGGAGGCTCCGAGACTTGTAGACGAACTTGAACTCAAAGAATGGCGGTCCGTGAGGATGATCGAGGTAGTGGAAGTTCCTTACGCTCTCTGGGACGGTAGGAACAGGGATGGCGGAGAGTCCAGCGACTTCGGTCGTCTGCTTCTTCTTGACGCTGAGCTCATCGAACGTAGTCGAAGGATCCTCCCGGTCGTTGGATTGGTAGAGCCCGTGAGTCCCGGCTTTGCCTCTATAGATCTTGATGGAGATGGATCCGAAGTTGGAGGGAGCCTCCTGCTGAGGCGCGAGGGAGTTGGCGTCTTGTTCGGTCGTCGTCTGACTCAGTTCGAGCCAAATCGGAGGGGATGTCAGCTCCAGAAGGAAGTCATGGAAGCGAAAAGACGTAAGAGAGAGAGCGAGAGAGACGCAAAGGTACTCACGATCGTCCTGAACTGAAAAGGTCGTACTTCAGTCGGAGAGAAACGTCGTCCAAGCATCTTCGCGGCTCGCTCCTGCTTCTTCATCACCCGAGACACGCTCCTCTTCGCCTCCCCATCCAGGAAGACCTTAGCCGTGATATCATACTGTGCACGAGGACCTTGAAGGAGGGAGACTTCGAAGATCTGAAGGCAAAAGAGGGGGAGGAGCAGGTGAGCTTCGACGGAGGGGCTACTTGCACGGAAGGAACGAGTCGAGCTCACCTTCCCAGATTCACTCTCCACGAAGCAGGTTGCTGAGTTCTCCGTAACGACGACTTGGTGCTCGTGAAGAGCGTACATTCCTCGGTCCCCTTGGACGCTGATGTTGGCGGTCCAGCCTCTCCAGCCTTTGGCGAGCACTGAGGAAGAAAGGAGAAAGGGAAGGGAGGGAAGGAAGGAAGATGAGCTCGAGTCGTTGGAGCTGGTCTCCTTTCTTGTGTGGTGCAAGGATCGAGAAGTGGACGATAGAGCCATGAGGGTGATCGTGGACTCACTATGATAAGATGAAGAGGGGTATGTGGGCGTCCCTTCCCTTCTAGGAAAGGTTGAGAAGGTCAAGAAAGATGCAGTTGGGAGGAGAGTCGAAGCTCACCGATTTCAAGGGAGGTTGTGCTCAAAGTGGGAGCGTTTCCCGACGCAACCAGCGCTCGACGCGTCTCTCTCCTCCAACAACCCTTCCATCGCCGCTGGCAAGATCGGTGTAGCCTTCTTAAGGAAGACCGTAAGTAAGTTATTATACCGCATTTCAGGTTCCTGGCAAGCAAGATCAAACTCGCAAAGGATCAGCCGCTCGTCTCCCTTCTTGATCGCGCGACGCGACTCAGCTTGATCTCTTTGTATCCTCGTCTCCGATACCACCTACTCGTCCTGCTTTCTATTACCCCGTCCTTCTCCAAAGCACGGGTATGGACCGTGCAGGTCTTGATCCCAAAGTAGATGCACTGAAGCTCGAGGAGATCCATGAGAACGAGAAGGTTCAGCAGGAAGCAGGAAGAAAGGATGGGATGGAGGGAGGAGGTTCGGTGCTGACCGCAAGCGATTCGCATCTTGACGAGTTCTTCTTCGTCGGAGGTGGTGGCTAGGCGGCAGGTGATTGTCTTGGGGGAGGAGGTTGATGTTGAGGAAGACATCTGTTTTGGGAGAGAGAAGGTGGTGGGAAGGAAGGAGAATGAAAGGAGGAGGGAAGGAAGGTTGAAGAGGTGAGCTCGGCGGATTCGGTCTCGCGTGGTTCTCTCCTCGACGAAAGGTCTGGAGATGTCGAAAAGCTTGCTGGGGACTGGAAGGAAGGGAAAGAGTAGTAAGAAAATGTTCTTGCGTATTATCTACAAATGATCGACGACCCTCACACCCGAAATCCAAAAGTTGATCTCTCTCTCTCTCTCCCTTCATCTCTCTCCCCTCTCCCTTCCTCCTAGAATCCAACGAAAACACACGCTTAGAGACCGAGCTCCTCCTACGAAGACGATGAGGAAGAAGAATAGGTCGAGTGAGTTCGAGCGCTCGATGAAAGCAGAGAGAGAGAGGAAGACAACTCACAGCGTACTTCATCTCGCTCAGACGGGCGATGGAGACGACGGTGGGCTTGGACTTGAGGAAGGAGGCGAGGACCTGGAACGAGAAGAGAGGCCGTTAATAAGGAGCAGACAAAAATGTGGGTTGGAGGAAAGAGAGCTTACCTTGGAGATGGACTCGGGAGTGATAGCATCGAGAGCCTTGTACGACTCCTCGAGGGTGGCGACCTTTCCGGAGAAGATCTGCAGGAGAGAAGTGAACGAAAAGAGTCAGCGACGAAAGCTAGAAGCTCGAGGCGAATAGGAGAGAGATCTTGACTGACCTGGGGAACAACCAACTCAACGAGTCCAGCGGCAGTCTCGCTCTTGCTCGCGACGTCGAACTTGGCCTTCGCGACGGCAGCCTTCAACTGCTCCTTCGACACCGTCTTCAATCCCTTCAATCCCTTCACAACCTCAGCTCCAACCTGGCTCAACCTCTTGCTTCCAGGAGCCTGGACCTCGACGACCAAGAGCGACGCGTCCGAGTAGGTAGCGACGAAGGACGAAGCGGAAGCTCCCTCGACTCCAGCGATGGCGGCGGCGACCGGGGAGGAACCAGCGACTCGCTTGATGGAAGGGGAGGTGGAAGATCCGAGGAGATTGGCAAGAACGAGGTTCTCGAAGACGGTGGAAGGGGTGGAAGGAGTAGTGGATCCGTAGGCGACGACGAAGGTAGGGGCGACTCCAGGGACGTCGAGAGTGTGAAGGTCGATGGCCTGCCTCTCCTCTCCACCGAAGTACTTGGACTTCTCCAACGCCTGAGGAGCCTCAACACCCTCGGATCCGGTGCTCTCGAACTTAATCTCGAGCTCGTCTCCGAAGAAGGGCTGAGCGAGCGTCTGGAGGGTCTCGAAGGGGATTCCGGTTCCGATCAGGGCGACCTGGGAAGATCGAGCCTGCTTGTAGAGGTCTCGAACGGCGTTGAGGGTGACGGGCTCGAGGGCGGAAGCGAAGAGGGAGTTTCCGAGACCTGATCGGAAGGCGAGCTTGTGAGCGATCTCGACGGCGGAGGTTGCTGGGTCCGAGGCGATCTGGTTGGACTCGAGAGCGACCTGGGGGATGACGTCCTCGGTGAGCTCGTGGGCGGAGAGGGTGGAGAAGAGAGATTTTGAGAGGAGGGAGAGGAAGGCTTCCCTGGAGAGGGAGAAAAGTGCGAGAAAGAAGGAAGCAAAGGGAGTCAGTGGGAAAGAAACGGAGGTCGCGAACGCGGAAGAGGTAGGGAGGTTGGGAAAGGAAGGAGGAGAGCGAAAGGTGAGCTCTCCTTCCTTCCTTCCTCCTGAGCTTTTGAAGATGCTCCAGAAGATGAGATTTGGAGAGTAGCCCGCTCCTGATTCTTGTATACTCCCTATCTCTCTGAGAAGAGCACGATCTAGCAGGTGGAGGAGAGGAAGGCTGGACTCACTCATCACCCTTGAGGAACTCGGCGGAGAGAAGGAGGTGCTCCCTGGTCAAGGTAGCTGAAAGGGTTCCACCGAGCTGCTCAGCGGTTCGGACGGTGACCAAAGCAGACTGGTCGAGGTTGTTCTACGAGGTGAAGAAGCGATGGCGATGGCGAGAGAAAAGGGAAAAGAAGGTGAGGACCTATCCGAGCTCGTTCGTTCCTTCTTCCTCCTCCTTCGTTCAGCTCGTGCTGCTTTAGACTGAAATTGAAACGTACCTTGAATGAGAAGTTCTTGAGTACGTTGGCGACACCTGGGGCTGACTCGTATCTTGAACCCGCCCTGAGGACGAGGGTGAGGGAGGCGGTTCCGTTGGTGTCTGAGTCGGAGGAAGCGATCTTGACCCTCTTCGAAAGGTCGCCCACGGTGACCATGGACCGTCGTCCGAGGATCGAAGGAGCAGAGGAGAGAACTCGTCGTTGAGCCAGCATGGAGAACGACATTCGAAAAAAGGGAAAAGAAAGAGGGTGGGGAGGGTGGGAGGAGGGTGATGGTTGGGAGAGCAAAGAGAACGCCTGGAGGATCGCTTCTTCTTTCCCTTTGGAGTTTCGTCCAGGCAAAAACGGGTTGGACGAGGTTGACCCTTACCAGCGTCGACTCCCCTCCTTCCCTCCTTCCCTTCTCCTTCCTCTCCCCATCTCTCTCTTCTCTCTCTCTCTTCTCGGATCTTGTCAACTCTTCCGTGATGATCCGCAAGAACGAATCTTCCTCCACCGCTCTCTCCAAGCGTGCGAGGGTCGAGGACGAGGACGACACTCCCACTCTCACGGTAGCCATCGGATCGACCTCATCAGGAGGAAAGCCTGAAGCTGGAGCTCTCATCAGGACAGTAAAGCGCACTTCAGGACTGGAAGCTCCTATAGTCAGTCTCTCGGGAGCTCACGGAGTAAGTAACATCTCTCTCTCTACATCCATCTCGAGGAGAAAGAGAGCTCGAAGGAGGGGAACGATGGACTGATCGTTTTGTTCTTGATCTCGTAGGGTGAGATCCTGGGCTCTCGTTTCTCGCCGGATGGCAACATGATCGGAGCTGTATCAGCAGACAAAACAATCTGTAAGTACACCCTCTCTCGCAGCTCTCTCTTTCTCTGGATGCTCGAGAAGACGAGCAAAGGGAGAACGCGAAGGAAGGAGCACGACCTTTCACCTTCCTCCTTCCTCTTCCTTCATCTCTCCTCCCTCTATACATCCACATCCTGACCTCTTGTTTCTTTACCTCGATCCTTACTGCTCTCTCCTCAAAGCCCTATGGAAGACCTACCCTCCTCACACCAACACCGCTCTTCTCACCTCCATTCACAAATCCGCCATCCTCGACCTCCAGTTCTCCCTCATTCGACCTCACCTCTACACCTGCTCGGCAGACTTCACCATCGCCATTACGGACATCACAACAGGAGTGCGGCAACGAAAGTACTACGCTCACGACGGAGTAGTCAACTCGATCGACCGAGCCAGGAGCGGAGGAGGAGGAAGGGAGCTCGTCGTTAGTGGAGGAGACGATGGAGTCGTGAGATGTTGGGATCAGGACGTAGAGGGAAAGAGGGCCGTGATTGAGCTCGAGGGGAATGGAGTGCCGACGACGGCGGTGTGCTGGAGCGGAGATGGAGCGCAGGTGTTCGTAGGAGGGATTGATAATGAGATTCAGGTGAGTTCGAATGGACGAAGGACGTCGAGACGAGCTCGTTTCTTTCCTTCCCTTCCCTTCTCTTCGTTTGGTGGGAGGTCGAAGCTGACTCACGTTCCCTCGTCGTCTTGTTCTCGCGTCTATTAGGTCTACGACATCCGTAAAAAGGCCATCCTGTACACGCTGCAGGGCCACACCGACACCGTTCGTTCAACCTCTTCCCTTCCTTCGCTCTCTCCCTTCCTTCTTTCTTCACGCGACCTCAACCAAGCTGACCTTCGCGTGTCTGCTCCTCCCACCTTCGCATCTCTCCTCTCAACCCCCTCTCCTACCCTCTACTCCTCCCCTTCTCTCTTCTCCACCTCCCTCCTCCGTCCTCAACCAACCCCATCTCTCTCAACTTCTCCCATCAGATCGCCTCCCTCGCGATCTCCCCTTCCTCCCACCACCTTCTCTCCTCTTCCTTCGACTCGACTGTCCGGGTCTGGGACGTCAAACCTTTCTCCGTCTCACCCACGCGTGAACATCGCGTCCTCACTGGAGCACCAGCAGGATTCGAGTCAACCCTGTCGAGAGCCGCTTGGAGTTTGGACGATGGAGGAAGGAGGGTGGCTGTTGGAGGTGGAGATAGGACCGTGACGATCTGGGACGTGGAGAAGGGAAATGTGTTGTACAAACTGCCGGGACATCGGGTTAGTCGTCGGCTCTCTTTCTACTTTCTCTCTCCTCTGACTTCGAAGGTCGAAGGTCGAAGGTCGAAGGGAAGGAAGCTCGTGAGCTCGAGCTGACCTTTCCCCTTCTCTCTTTCTTCCTTCTTCGCTTCAACAGGGAACCGTCACCTCGGCCTCTTTCCATCCCAAGGAACCTATCAGTACGTAGCCCTCTTTACTCCATACCAACCGTCTCTCTTCATCCCCAACCCAATACAAGCTAACATCTCTCTCTCCCTCTCCTTTTCCCTCTCCCTCCAACAGTCCTCACCTCCTCCACAGACTCCACCATGCTCCTCGGAGAAATCGACCCTTCTACTTAAAACGAATCTACCGGCACTCATCAAAAGTATCCTCTTCTCCTTGTAGTAGTCTCGTTTTCTTTCCTCTTTCCTCTTTCGGTTTCGCTTTTGGTGTCGGTGTGTAGGGTAATTTCCGGTTTAGAAGACGCGTGAGGAGGGAGGCAGGCAGGGAGAAGAGACAGATTCGATGAATGTCAACATCGGTATATAATCGAGCGATTGAGAAGGTTGAAAGAGAACGGTGGTCCGAGGGAGGGGAACGCGGTGAGCTCTCTAGCTTGGAGTCTCGAAACCTCCTTTCCCTTCCTCCCTTCTCTTCTAACCCCCATCATCGTTTCAGCAGCTTTTTCTCCTTCTTTGTTTGGAAATCTACTTCTCTGCAGTGAGTTCATCCTTCCACTGCTCTTCTGGGAGGATAGCTCGCAGGAGGGAAGGGACGGGACGGGAGGGAAAGCAAACGAGCTCACTCAATCTCTTCCTTCGTTTCCCTTCCTTCGTTTCCGCGCTCTCTTTTCCCTTTTCAAGCTCCTTACCCTCCAAAAGCCACTTCACATCCATACATAAAGGTCGTCCGGTGAGTCGGGAAACCTCGTTTGCATGGAAGGAGGAGCAGGAAGAGGAAGAGACGACGACGGAAGAGGAGGTTTCAGGAACAAGCTCGTTTCTCGTTCCCTTCTGCGGGTCGCCCTACGGGCTGGAGAGCGCAGAGAAGGTTTGGGGGACGGGATGACATTGTAGCTATACCGTACCGAAGGAGCTTGGAACGGATGTTGTTGCTTGTCGCTCTTCGACGCGTTTGTTTTGTGTGTGCGCTTCAGTCGAGCTCACATGACGAAGGCCGCTCTGCTTTCGAGCCAGCATTCCTCCAGGTTCGTTGAAGGGAAGTCCATCTCTGCGAGGGAGAGAGCTCCTTCCTACTTCCAATCAGTGGTGAGTCTTCTCGGTTCTCCTTGCTAGACTAAATAGTCTACCGTTCGAGGCGAACTCGTCCGTCGTGAGTTTGCTTTCTTTTGACGCCTCACTCTTCTCACGCCCTCTTCGAGTCGCAGATCACCACCGACGAGGATACCCTGGAATCGGTTCAAGACCTCAACGAGAACTTTGGATCTATCGAGGTTCGAGTCCATCGAGGAAAGCAGGACGATCAACTCGACTCGGCTCCTCTGGAAAAGAATGTCGACGCGTTGGCTTCGACCTTCAACGAGCTTGCTATCAAGGAAAAGAAGGTATCGCATGTCTGCAGGTGAGTTTTGCTCTCAAGATAGCTGAAGTCGCGTCCTCTGACGGTCTATTCTCCTCTACACGCCTTTCCGTTCAGTTTCAGCGCTCCCGTTCAAGTCACTACGACCTTCCGAAAGTTCACCTACCTCGACCCGATCAGCAAGCCTTTCCACACCTTCAACTTCAAGTATCGATCCAAGACTCTCCTCCAGGCAATAGGAATCGTCAAAAGTGAGCATCATCTTTTCAGACGAATTAAAGTCGCGTCGAACATCGAACGAGCAGCGAGCTCACTTTTTGTTCATTTCCTTTCGGTTTCGATCAGCCTTCACCGGTTCTCCTGCACCACTTCGATCTCGCGTCAACCAACTCAGGGACGAGGGAGACATCTCGGTCATCGTGATCAGTTCCGATGAGGATACGGCCGACGACGAGGATTTGGAAGACAGGAAGAGGATTCGAGAGCTCGAGGTTGGTTTCCGCTTTTTTCCTTCTCTTTCGCCCTTTCTACCTGTCAAGAGTTGGTCTGACTCCTTTTCATGAATCTTTCAGGCCGCTCTCGCCAAAGCTAAGAGGGCTGCCGAAGTCAAGAAGAGCGTGAAGAAGGTCGTCAAGGTGAGCTTTGCTTCTCATCGTTTCCTTCGACACAAGAACTCTCGAGTTCACCCCTCTTCACGTATTTCGAGGGCAGACGGAAATTGAAGACGTCAAGCCCAGCATCAAGCACGTCGAACGAACCCAAGCTCGAGCCCGACCGGCGGGGAAGGTCAAGAAGGAGGTCGTCTGAGGGGAGTCGGGGGGACGAGAGGAGGGAGACAAGAGGTTGCTTTTCTGCTTAGTTTTCGGAGCCGGATTGATTTTATTTTTCTTCGTTTGTTCGTTTGAAACCATTGAGAGCCTGAGCTTGTGAACTAACGGAAAATTCATCTCGAAAAACACAATCTAAACAGCACCCAATCCGCCTCCTCGCCTTGCTCTCCAAGCGCTCCTTCAACCATCACCCTCTCCCTTCGTTCGTCCTCCTCCCTCCTCCTCTCCCCATCGCTCCTCCAAGCTCACCCCGTTTCCTCTTCTTCGCGCTCCTTGTAGATCATGCTCCGCGCCACTCTCGCCCGACGATCTGCCATGATCCCCGCCAACGGAGGACCCAACCTTCGAACCGCCGTCGACCCTGCCACCATGGGATGGTACTCGCGAGCCACCATCGGAAGCAACAACATTCTCGCCAAGCAGAGGGCCTACCAGGCTGAGAGCCACGTCCCTACCTACCTGAGGGGTCGAGGAAAGTACTACTACAGTCAGTTCCAACTCCCTCTCTTGTCTTGTCGACCTTTTGGAGGAGGAAGGAGGTGAAGAGAAGGAGTGAGAAGAAGAACGGAGAGCTGACCCGACTTCTTCCCCTTCCTCCCTCCCTTCTCCCCTTCTATCCTCCCCCTTGCTGGACTTTGGTACTACTCCGCGATAGGGATCTGGCTCGCCTCGTTCGGTGTTTCAACTTTCTTCACCGGACAGATGGTTTACCAGCTTCTGCAGGTGAGCTTCTCCTCCTCCTTCCCTTTCTCTCGTCCTTCCGTTCTCCCTCTTTCTCCCTCGTCTCGAGAGCTCACTCATCCTTTCCTTGGCTCGTTGGTGTCTGTCTGCAGAGATAAGCGTGGGGATGAGGTTCTAGATTGGATTTGGGATGCAGCAGCGAAGGGAATCTGAATATAGTAGTTCGAAGGAAGGGAAATGGGATGACGAAGTTTCGAGCTCTTTTCTTTGCTCCTTGGAGAGCTGTTGGGGGCGGGATGCAGCGCTGGAGGCTGGTTGGAGGTGCGGAGCTGATCTTTGTCTGTGGTTCGTTGGTCGGAGTCGGATTGGGGTCGAGGCTGGATGGGAAGGTCGAGGGAAAGGAGGAGACGGAAGGAGGTTGAACTGAAGGAGAGCGATTGCAGCTGGGTTTGCTCGGAGGAGAGGGACGGGTAGGAGACGGGAGAAGGAACGAAGGCAGAGATGCTGGGAGGAGTGGGAGTCGCGGTGATATGCTGGGGTGGATCTGAGGAGGAGGAGATATGGCAGAGGGAAGGAGGGAGAGAGAGACATGGTCGTCGAGCGAGCTGGCCCGACACTCTCGCTGTCGTCCCGTAGATAAGTAAAAATCTCGTCTGAGGGAAGGATAGAGCTGAAGCTACTACCGACGATGGTCGAAAGCCCATCTTCACGGTTAAAGGCTGAGAAGCCCTCGAGTCGGCGAACAGAGGTCGCCTCGGGTAGAACTCTTCTAACTTCCCTCTCTCTTCAACACTCCCTCTCTTGCAAGCTGAAGTAGTTGACCCGTGTAGAGCTTCCAGCATGCTCGAGCCAACGTAGGGCGGCTTTACTCTTTGCGTTGGCGCGTTTGGTCGCGTCGAGAGACATGAACGCAGACGAGGACGCGACTCACGAAAGCAGCCCAGATGTGGAAGAGAAGATCCCGACATCTCGAAAGGATGATGTCTGAGTAGTCTTCGTCTACTTGCTGCACCTCTCTTCCGGCTCACAGAACACAGACAAGATGAGCGAGAGCTCATCCGACGACGAGGCTCGACGACCGCTGCGTCCCTCGGCTTTCCGTCGCTCCTTCTCTCTCTCCCTATCAGAGTTCAAAGACGTTCAACCTCCATAGTCATTGTACCTATATCTTCCCTCCTTCCTCTATTCTGAAGTCGTTGGGGGAGGCGCCCTTCCTCGATTGGGGAACGAAGTCGTCTCCGTCCTCTTCCTCACCTCCTTCTTCTTTATCGAATCGTTGTCTCCCAGCTCCGTTGTCGATCGGATCTTGAGGTCTAAAGTCAACAAAGCAAGTCCAGGCAAGTAAGGGACGAAGTTCAGCGTCAAGATACAAAAGTAAGAGGAACAGCGAGCTCGAAAGGGAAAAGGAAGGAGAGCCCCAGCTGAGCTCTTCCGTTTCCTCCCTCTCTTTCGCCGCTCGTGCAAAGAAAGAACTGACCGTAGACTTCAGCATCCCCCTTCTTCTCCCCCTGAACGACGTTTTTGAGCAAGATGTCCCCGACCTGCTTGGCCATGTTGACTCGCTCCTCGTACTTTGCTGGGTCGGATTCTGAGCGGTTAGCCTCGAGCTCGTACGCTTCTCGGAGCTTTTGATGGGAGATGGAGAGAGCTTTGGGATCGCCTGTTCCACGATCGGAGTATCATGTAAGAGAGAACAGAGTGAGCTTTATGTGAGTGGTAGGGAGACTGAGAAGAGAAGAAGGGACAGGAACGAACCTTTGAAGACGACTCTCGAGGATCGGAGGACATGTCGGTAAGCTGACCGTCCTTGAGCTTGAAGAGAGCTCGAGATAGCGGAGGACATTGTAATTTTTCGAGGCAGGGATTTCTTGGATTCGGAGAGTCGATTGGGGAGCTGGAAGATATGGAAAGAGGAGAGGTTGACTCTGGAGTTGGTGGCCGTTTGGAGCTCAAAAGAGAAGGGAGGGATGGAGCAGCCTGAGAGGGAGTCGAAAGAGTCGAGGTTCTGAAAATCGAGAGCTTGCCTTGTTCTCCTCAACAGTCTCCTTCCCCTCCCCCTTCCCTTTTCCTTTTCCACTCTCTCTCTCCTCCAAAAGCCATCAGGATGGCCGACCAAATCTACGACGACTACGAGGTTGAGACTCTCCCGGATCTCTACAGGCCAGAGGGTGAGTTCACCTTCTTTCCTTCACCTTCCTTCGAGCTCTCCTCCTCCTTCCCTTCGCTCGCGACGACACCTCAACCTCCTTCTTCTACGCCTCGACGCTCTTTGCTGACTCCATCTCGTGCTTCTCCTCGTTGATCCTACAGGCCAGGAATCTTTCACCGACTTCCCTGGAGCTGCCGTCGACTCCGAGAACGAGTCTGCTGCTCTTCAACAGCAGATCGCAGCTCAACAGGCCTTCTCCCAGATCCCTGAGGATGTCCTCAAGTTCCTCGTCAAGTTTCACCAGGCTGGTGAGTCCTTCTCCTCGCCGTGGATCAGATTTGAGCGCAAGAGGATACTTTGGGGTCAAGGAGCGAGGTGAAGGAGGAAAGGAAGGAGGAGAGAGGTCGCTCGTCGCGCGAGGTCCTTTCTCTAGAGCTCGCTGCAAGGAGCCTCGGGGCTTTGCTCGACTCGCTGGATGGTCTAGTAGGATGCTTAGGTGTAATGGATGCTGCGACTATGCGTTGGGGGCAAAACACCTCTCTAGGTCGTCGGGAAGGAGGACACCGAGCTGACCTTTGACTTTTCGTGCTCTCCCTTCTCCTCATCAGTCAAGGACAACGACATCCCCGCCATGACCGCTGCCTACGAGCGAGGATGGAACACCCTTACCCAGGCTCACTACTCCCAGAGCGAGTGGCCCAGCGACGACCTCATCGCTCCTCTCGTTAACAACGGTTCGTTTCTCTCCCTCACCTTCACCTTCGCTCGACCTCCCTGCCCTTCCCTCAGTGTTGCTTCTCCCTCGAGCTCACGCCGGCCCGTTTTCCTTCTCTGCTCCTGTCATGGTCTGCTTCAGATCCCATCTTCCTTGCCCTCTACCGAGAGCTCTACTTCCGACACGTCTACGCTCGACTTCGACCCAACATCGACGACCGATTCCACTCCTACGAGGCTTCGTGCGAGCTCTTCAACTTCCTCCTCAACTCTGACGGTCCCGTCTCCCTCGAGCTCCCCGCCCAGTGGCTTTGGGATGTTCTGGATGAGTTCATCTACCAGTTCCAGTCTTTCGGACAGGTTCGTCCTCTTTCCCTCCGCTTCGAGCTCAATCGTTCGAGCTCGCGTTCGACACGAGAGAAAGGTCGCATGAGCTGATCAAGTCTCGTCTGGGTTTGATTGGGTCTATTAGTGGAGGGGAGATACTAAGGGAAAGAGTGAGGAGGAGCTCGGTCTGCTGAGTGAGGGCAGCCAGGTAAGTTTTGCCTTCTGATTGCGACGAGGAGAGAGCTCGAAGCGAGAGAGAAGCTGACCTTCTTTCTTGTTCTTGAACACCCAGGTCTGGTCGTGCTACTCGGTCTTGAACGTCCTCTACTCTCTCATCCAGAAGAGTAAGATCAACGAGCAGCTCATCGCTGAGCGAGACGGAGCTTCCCCTGAGGAGATCGCGTTCGTGCCTTTCTCTTCCTTCATTCCAGCGCGTTTATCTCTCGCTGACGCTTCCTCCCTCCTTTCTTCCTCTTCTGCTCCAGTGAGATCGCCGGAGAGTACGGATCCAAGCCTCTCTACCGAAACCTCGGATACTTCTCCATCATCTGTCTCCTCCGAGTTCACGTTCTCCTCGGAGACTACACCCGTGCGTTCTTCAGTCTCTTTTCCCTAGTCCGTCCTCGACTTCCTCTGCTGATCCTCCCATAACTTCTTCGCTTTCTACAGTCGCTCTCCAGGTGATGGACAACATCGCTCTTACTCGAAAGGCCGAGTTCACCAAGGTTACCGCTTGCCACGTCGCCGTTTACTACTACGTCGGATTCTCGCAGATGGCTCTCGGTCGATACCCCGACGCTTCCAACACCTTCGTCAGCATCCTTAGGTACTTCAACAGGATGCAGCAGTTCCACACTCGAAGCTACCAGTATGGACAGGTGAGCCGTTTTTCTCGAACTTGTCGACTTCGTCGGATGCGGCTCGTCATACGCGTCTTTGCGTTCACATTCTCTTCGGCGCTGACGATCGTCTCCTTTCCTTGCTCTGTTCTCTTCTCCAGGTCAGCAAGATGTGCGATCGAATGTACGCCCTCCTCGCAATCTGCACCACCCTCTCCCCTGGACCCGTCGACGAGGGAAGCGGCATCATGCCTCTCGTCCGAGAGCAGCTCGGAGACAAGCTCGCTGAGATGAGCCGAGGGTGAGTTCTCTTCTCATGTTGCCTTCTTTCTTCCTTCCACCTTTTCTTACTCTTTCTTGAGTGCTGATCTCAACCCTTCGTCTTCTGCGTTTCCTTCAACAGAGCCGAGGGACTCCCCATCTTCTCCGACCTCTACCTCTCCTCCTGCCCCAAATTCATCTCCGCCAACCCCCCACCTTACGAGGATGCCAACGCCTACGAGGCTTACATCGCCGACCCTCCCATTGATCCTCCCCAGCGCCACCTCGCCCTCTTCCTCGAGGACGTCAAGGCTCAGCTCGCCGTTCCCTCGACCAGGTCGCTCCTCAAGCTCTACACGAGCATCGACGCTGCCAAGCTCGGAACTTTCCTGGATATCGAGGAGGAGGAGGTTCTCCAGCAGATGATGGTGTTGAAGCAGAACTCGAGGACGTTCAAGTGGAGCGAGGGAGGTCTCTTGGAAGGAACGAGGACCGTGACGAACAACTTGGACTTCTTCATCGATAACGTGAGTCCATCCTCTGCTTCTTCGACCATCTTCCCCCTCTTCATCACCTCATCTGACCTCTATCTTTCCTTTCTATCTCCAGGGTCTCATCCAGGTTGCTGAGACCACCGAGTCGCGTCGATTCGCGACCCACTTCATCCGGTTCGTTTCTCTTCCCTCGTCTCTCTCTTCGCCCTTCATCTCGCTCGAACCTCGACGCTCACCTCTTCCCTCCATTTCTCCCCTTGCTCTCCTCCGCCTACAGAAAAGCCGAGGCTGCCCAGCGTGTGCTCGAATCCATCCGAAACTCTCCTCTCCCCGCTCTCAAGACTCCTGCCGCCGCCGTCGCTCCTACCGCCACCCCTTCAGCACCTTCGCAGCAGCAGAGGTCGACTCCTTCGTCGGGAGCCGGAAAGCCGAGGAAGGGAGCGTGGGGAGGAACCGGAGGAACGAGGGTTATCGTTTAGAGAGTCGAGTCGTTGACGGTTGACGTGGTGTGTTTATCTTTCTTTCATTTTTCTCTTTCTCATTGTGTAGCTGCTCTCTAAATCTTGATGGAGCTGTTAGAAACCTACCTCTTTTTCTCTGAATCCAAGAGCGAGATGGGCGAAGAGGCGAAGGAAGGAAGAAGGTGGGCTTGAGCTCGACTTCCCCGTGCTCGTTTCAAGAGCGTTCTCCCTTCCCTTTGTTCTTCTTTCGATCGCTGATCCTTTCCCACAAATGTGGAAGCTCGACAAGGAAGGATCCCTCCAACACCCATCTACCATCATGACTGCCTTCAACATCTTCTCTACTGTCCCTCTTGTGAGTCAATCTGTTCTCTCTCGACGCAACCTTGGTGATCTGACGCTCGACTCGCTCGCTTTGGGATCTCCAGACCTTCGAGGCCGTTTCCACCCAGGGAGGAATCGACACTAAGCAGTTCCTTGCTGCTTCGGAAGGTCTTGTGAAGGTCCTCGGTCAGTAGACCCATCTTCTTGAGGTGTTGAACTCGAGCTGACCTTCGAAGCTCGTTTTCCTTTCAGACGTGACGTTGCCAGGAGTAGCGTTCGCGCAATTCAAGAAAGGACTTCAGGGCTCGAACGATGTTCGTCCTATCTCTAATACAGTCCTATGTCTTCGATTCTGACCTTCCTCCTTCTCTCAGATCGTTCTAGAGGAGTTGACGACCGTCGGATCCCAAGCTGCGACTCTTCAAGCTCTCGTCGCGAATGAAGGAAACGCTGGAGAGTCAGCAGAGAACCGAGGTGCTTCTCTGGGCCTTCTCATGTTGATGAGGTTCGTCTAGCTCGATGTCTCAATCCTTTATCATTCTGTCTGATGCACTGACTCTCTTTGTTCGCCTGCTAAACAGAAACATGCGATTTCTCGCCGACGGATTCAGAAATTCTCTTTCCAGCCCCAAGGAGGAGCTGAAGGAATCGTTCAAGAAGTCCTACGACAGCACGCTGAAGCAGCATCATGGATTCCTCGTCAAGAACCTCGTTGGAGTGAGTATCACCTTCTTTCAGCTCTTCGCTCGCTTAAACTGACGGGACTTCTGTTTCGCGTCCAGGTCGCGCTCAAGACGACGCCTTCCAAGTCTGAGTTCTACGATCAGGTTGGGTCAGCGGATCAGTCACAACGTAAGTCCGTTTCTACCTCTCCGTATTTGGGAGAGCAAGCTGACCTTCGTTTCTGGGGTTTGAAACAGTGGAGGGCGAACTCGACGCGTACACCAGAGGACTCGAGAGGATTGTCGTCGAGCTGGAGGCTTTCTTCGCTGCTGGGAACTGGGCTAGTGGTCTCGAGAAGAAGTAGATATCAATCTATGTGGGGATGAGGCTGGTCCTTTTGGGTTCAATTTATCACGGCTGTAACGTTGACCCAAAGTGAGAAAGAAAACGTCGCCGCGAGCAAAGGATCCATCATTTTCTCCTTTGCAGAGTTCTTCGAGGTAAGCAGAAGTTTCCTTTCACCCTCAAAAACTCCCTCTGTGTCTGGGGAACTCATTATCGGAAGAAGAGTAGAAAGCATAAACTAGAGACCTCGACGCGACCCTCGACTCAACTTCATACCGATCTCGCCTCGGCACCTGGAACAGCAAGGAAACCAAACGCCATGCTCGCCATCGTCGCGAGAAGGACCCACAAGCTGCTGATTCCCTGCAAGATCCAGAGTCCGGCCCAGACGGCGAGAATCGCGTGAGCCCAGTATCTGTTGATGAGGCTCGACTTGAGGAGGCCTTCCAAGAACGAGTTCTCGATGGCTTGACCGTAGACGCAGATGGTTTTGGAGGAAAGAGAATCCGAAGGAGAAGTCAGAGAGTGAAAAAGAGAAAGCAGGAATCTCGGGTTAGTGGAGAAGAGGAAGAGGGAAGAAAGAGACGGAAGCTCGCGGAAGAGGGAAAACCACAGCTCACCTGAATCCATCGTGCTGAGCGGTAGGCTGCGCAGATCTGTACGAGCTGACGGCGTTGAAGGTGACTCTCTCGCCTGTCATGATCTTGATGGTCTTGAGATCGAGAGTGGCGCGCTTTGGGAAGAAGAGAGGGCGAAAGAGATCAGCGAGGGGTTCCGTCCGTTCGCTCACGTCGCGTCTGCCTCCTCAAACTTCCCCATTTTTCGGCCTGGCACAGAAAACTACTCAATTGGGTGTCCGAACTTCCCAACAAGGCAGTCCTCTGAGGTCCTCCAGCAAACTTCTCGTACGTCATGAAAAGTTGAACGACTTCCCCTTCTCCGAGAGACGCGGCCGTCGCAGCAGCGAGATTGAGGGTTTTGAACCAGAAGAGCGAGGTTGTGGTAGGGAAGATGCCGAAAGGTTGATCCTGAGTGAAGAGAAAGGAGAGAGAGAGAGTCTTCGGATGGAAGAGGAGGGGAGGAGAAGGGCAGGGAGAGAAAGAGAAGGACGAACGACCACGACGACGTATTGAGACCTGTAGGATGAGAGAAGACGGTCAGAGCAAGCCAGATCAGCGAACGAGCGATAAGACTAGGAGTATGAGCCAGAAAGTGGAGATCTCGGCTCCAGGAGGGGGAGAAGAAGGGTCTTGAGCTTGAAGGTTCATCTTGAGGGAGAGGAAAGTTCAGGGAGAAGGGAGATGGTAGCGGTTTGAAGGGAACCCGCGAGCAGCCGACTTGCAACTTTCAGCGTGAGAAAACGGGAAAGCGCATGCTGCGAGAAATGGAGCAAGAGATGAAGTCAGCGAAGCTGTTTCCTTCGTCGCTCTTCAGCTCTCATCCCTCCGCTCTCTTTGCAGTCTCGAACGTACCATCATATCGAAATCATCGAATCACTCCCTCTCCAGCCCTCCCTTCGGTTCGTCTCCCAACCCAAACCTCCTCTCCAACATCTCCATGGCTCTCGTCGGCTCGCTTGAAGAAGGTGAGAAGTCGAACATCTTGATCGCGAAGCCAGTTCCCGTTCGAGCTGGAAAGAGAAACAGAGATCAGCTCGCTATACTTCTGAAGAGGACTGGAGACGGAGGAAAGGTGGGTGGACGAACCATCCAAGGGAGCGAAGCCATCTGTTCGATTTGACAGGAAGGAGAAGAAAGAAACGAAGGAACGACGCGTCAGTTTCGCGCTTTCTGGCAAGGCGAAAACGAGACTCACCTTCGAATGGATCAGCTTTGCAGTAGTACGAGATCATAACTCGCTGTTCGTCTAACTGAACGCAGGAGATCTGTTCGAGAAACGAGTCACAGCGAAGGAGGAAGAACAAAAAAAGGTCAGCTCGCCGTTTCTTTCCTTCTTCTGTTCGCATTCTGAACGAATAGAGTGGGGGAAAAAACAAGCTCACCTCGTTCACAGAAACCGGGGCCACACCTCCGAACGCGTAAAGTTCCAACCTCAACTGAGGTCCGGACCTGGTCGTAGCGCTCGCTCGATCCTGTTGAAGACGCTGGAGAGACTCGAGACTTGGAAGGGAGGAGAGGTTGAGGAGAAGGATTTTGGTTTTCTGTGGGAAAGGTATACAGAACAGGGTTGAGTCGATTCAGCTCTGATGGGCGACGGTGCCTTCGCGTGTGAGAGAGAGAGGGAGAAGTCGAGTCGGGAAAACTCACGGTCGTCAGAACAGCTCTTCCTCCTTCAAAAGCGAGGTTGTACACTGGCTCCTCGACGTCGAGACAGATGGTATGTTGAGATTGGAGAGAAGGGTCCTCGAAGACGGCGGGGTAGTCGAGGATGATGAAGATCTTGCCGAGGAGGGAGGTGAGGACGAGGTCGTTTCCGGAGACGTGGACGCTGGTGAGGGAGGAACGTGAGGAGAAGGATGGGAGTCAAAAGTAAGGTAGAAGAGAAGGTCAAAGAAGAGACGACAGGAGTCAGCGACGAAAAGAAGAAAGGAACGGGAGAATTAGACACGTCGTGCGATGGAGGAAAGAGAGTGAGCGAGACGCGAACAGAAATGAAGGAAGAACTCACGCAGTGAAGTTGTAGTCGACCCTGTTCGAAAACACCTCATTCCCAGCTCCAGATCCCAGCCTTCCAGACATCTCTCCTCTCTCTCCGAGGACAGCCTTTGCCGACTTGACTCTCGTCCTCCTCATCGTCATCCCTCCTCCGACCGAACGAGATGCGAACTGAGCTGCCGTGGTACTGACGTCTTCGCCAAAGGTTTGCTGCTGACCTCCGGGTCCAAAGACGGTGGCAGGATGGAAGTCGAGGGCGAGGTCAAGGGAGAACTCGGCTGCTGAGGGTTGAGAAGGGAAGTTGAGGATGTGATTGGAGAAGGATTGAGGTGAGGAGAGTGTGGTGGAGGGTGGATGTCGAGAGTGAACGTGGAGGTAGCGACGGCCGAGAATGAGGATGTGGGAGGGAGTGAGCTCGACGTCTGCGATAAAAAGGAGAGGAAAGAGAGGTCAGTTGAGGAGAGGAAAGGAGGATCGACGCGACTCACAGTTGATGAGGTCCAGATCTGGGCTAGAGATATCCACAGTTGCGACCAGAGTCTTGCTAGGTACATCGAAGAGGTACGCTTCCTGAGCGTTGAGACTTCCGATGAGGAGAGTTGGGTAAACGAATCTTTGAAAGAAAAACGACGTCGCGAAACGATGATCAGCTTTCGCTCGACTCTTCTTCTCCCAAACGCTTGACTGTTTTGAACATCTTCCACCGAACCAAAACCTGGGAATAAAACTGCACCTACCTGTAGGCTCGGATAGCTCCCGGACTCTGCAGAATCGCAAACGGACTGAAGTGACCTCTCCAACCCGCGTCCGGCTCGTCATCCTCGTTGAGATCAGGAAGCTGGCCGTCTCTGATCATATCCGTGGTTCGACGGAAGACTTCGTGAGTGTTGCCATCTTCAACAAAGGTAGCAGGGACGGTTGAGAAGGTGAGTCAGCGAAGCAGCAGCCGGGAAGGAGGAGGACGTCGACGCGAAGGAGAGAGAGACAGAGAGATCGAACGACCAACCTCCAGAGTCGAAGACGAGGTATCCGTTCCCGAACTCGCAGTGAGCATGAGTGTGAATCTGATGTATCGGAAAAGGACAAGATCGCTTATCAGTCGTACTTTCTGGGAGCAGATGGGAAAGAAAGGAGGTCGAAGGACTCACGTCGTTCTTTTTCCACAGGACGTGAGACGTCTTCTCGTCGATGACTGTGATCCCACCTACGAGACCAGAAGGACCCGTATTATTATCTCCATCCAGACTTCAGAAGGGGTGAGAAAGAAGCTCGAACTGACCTCGGCGACCCGTGGTGATGAACGTCTCCTCCTCTCGGTCGTGCTTCAAACGCCAAACGTCCCTCTTCGGATTCCACTTCCAGTCGGAAAGACAGTTGGCCGTCGACCAGTTGAGATCCAGCATCCTCCTGCTGTAGCCTGTCGGGGGGAAACAGCGAGGAGTGAGCTCTTCGTTCGTCCACTCTCGTCCCTCCTCTGATTCTCTCGAGCTCACAAAGATCCCTCCAGCTCTCTACGCCCTTCAGCGAGCCTACTCTCGCTCCCAACTCCTCCAAGCTCATCTCCAACTCCCCCGTTTCCTCGTCGAGGTATCCATGACTGACGGCCATGCTCCGAAAGATGCCCTGCTGATGGTGTTGAACGAGAAGAAACCAAGACGAGTTGACGCGGAGAGCGGAAGCGAGGTCGGGGAGGGAGAGGTGAATGAGGATTTGAAGGAGAGTTTCCGAAGGCAAGGGTGGGAGAGGGGACAGAGAAGCGAGAGACGATGACATCTTTGGGTGTTCTGGGATGGTGATGGTTTGACGCAGAATGGAGCTTTCGGGAGGAGGGGAGGAAGAGGGCCAGACCGCTTCGCTTTTCGTCTTCCCAACTCCTCTGGTTGGCTCCCCTTCCTCTCTCTCCCTCTCTCGCCTTCAACGACCATCAACCCAAAACCTCAACTTCTCCTACCCTCTCCTCCTTCTCCTTCTCCCCCCCCCCCCCCCCCCCCTCCTCTCAAAATGGCCAACAACTCCAACGTGAGTGTCTCAAGCTCTCTGCTCACTCTCCTTCAACCGTCCTCGTCCTCCGTTCCGATGAAGCTGACCTAGGTTCTTTCTCTCTCTCTCCTTGCAGTGGATCTACCGGACTCTTTTCCAGAAGAACTCCATCTACCTCGCTGGTATCTTCTCGGCCGCTTTCGCTTTCTCGGTTGGATACGACATCGCTACCACAAAGATCTACAACGAGATCAACGCTGGAGTCAGTCCCTCCTTCCTCCCTTCCTCCCCTTTCCTTTTCTCTCCGAGCTCGCTCTTCTCCTCCATCCCATCCGATCGGGGAGCTCGGAAGCCGATGGGTTGCATGCGGATGGGCATAGTATCGGGTTGGGTGTGGAGGTCCCATGGTGCTGTTTGGGTTTGGTGGTAGGAAAGGAGAGGGAAGGGACAGGTGAGAAGCGAATCGAAGCTCGACGAGAGGAGCCGTCATCCTCCTCTCCTCTTCTTCATTCTATTCCACCCCTCTCTAGGCCTCCGGTCTAGCAGCTCACCTCTCATTCTCCACTCCTTGCCATCCACCATCTCTTCCCGATTTCAACGAGCTCTTCACCTCCATCCCTCGACTCTCCTTCCTTCTCTCAGCTCAATCCGACCCGACCTCCTCCCCGACCATCCTTCCCCGTCACCTCACCTCTTTCCTTCCTCCTCCCTCCCTCCATATCACCGTACTGACTCTCCTTCTCTCTCCTCTCTCTCTCTTTTCCCTCTCTCGCCTCCAGAAACAATGGAAGGAGTACGTTCCGTCTTTCCTCCCTCCCTCCCTCTCCTCCCTCTTTCCCTCGTTCATCCGAGCTCACACTCTCCCTTCCTTTCCTTCTCTTCTCTTCTCTCTTTTCCAGCATCCGACACAAATACGTCGAGGCCGCTGAGGAGGATTAGACTGGGGATGATTAAACGTTGTGCTTAGGGATTGGATGCTTTCTGACTGGATCAGCGGGCGAGAGAAGAGACAGAGAGAGAGAGAGCGAGAGGGATCGCGATTGTCGTTGTTGACGGCGAGATCCCTGGCAGGAGGACTGCCTTCTTTCGCGGGTGGTGGGCAAGATATATAGCGGAAGAGCATGGTAATAAAGAACCTACGAGATGAACAAAGAAGTAAGTGAGACCAGAAGCAAAGGAGAGGGACACGCGAGAGGAACGAAACGAGAAAGAGGTCCCACGGCGAACGAAACGAAAGTACGAACGAGCGAAAGGGAACGGAAGTAAAGGAGAAAGGGATACAAAGGAGACGGTCGGAGAGCTAGGTGGGTAGGGAAGGGAACTACTCGTCGTCTCCTCTGGGTCGCTTCCCTCGAGCCCTGGGAAAGGAAAGACAAAAGAAGGGAAGAGGTCGTCAGCGATCTCGCGTTCGTTCTTCGTTCGTCCCTCCTTCCTTGCGAGCTTCCACCTCTCACCCAACCTCAAGCACTCAGATAGAGAAGACAAAAGTACTCACTTCTCGCTCAGCTCCAGCCCACCTCTCTTCTTTCCAGCCTTAGCAGCATCCAAGAACTGATCCAACCCGAAAGGATCCACGCTCGCCTCGGTGTCCTTCTCGAACTGAACTGGTCCATCCCTGGGAGCCTGCTTGGCCGCCTCTTCCGTCCCCTCGAACCCTCTGCTCACTCCCAGCGCGAACCTATCGTTCTGAAGGTTCTTCATCACTCCGTCCTCGGTTCCTCCTCCGTACGTCTCCTCTCCAGCTGCCTGAGCCGAGGAAGAGAGAGGTTTGTAGATGGCCGACGCAGCTGCTGATCCGTGGAAGAGAGGTCGATCGTAGAGGTTGTAGGCGTCGTCGGAGGCGAAGGAGGAAGGAAGGGAGTCTCGGTTGAAGAGTCGAGAGTCGATCATGGTCTCCTTGTTGGCGGAGGGTTTCGCGAGTCCGAGAGCGATCTTCTCCGAAATGTCTCGGTTTTGCTCCCTGGTAGAGCAGAAGGAAGGAAGGGGAAGAGGAGTCAGCATTTTGATCGCGAAGCACCTTCCTCCAATATTCGAGGCGTGGTGAGGAAGGGCGAGACGGCAAAGGGAAGGAAGGAAGCGAAAGGTCAAACTCACTTGGCCAGCATCTTCGCTCGCTGCTCGTTTCCCATGCTGTTCATCCTCATCTCCCTCTCCCTCTCCTGCCTCTTCTCCCTCCTGACCTTCTCCCTCTCCCTAGCATCCTCATCATCCTCTCCGTCGCTCCCAGCATCCTTCCCAACAGGTCGACCTCCGTCCGAATCCGAATCCGAGTCGCTGTCGCTGTCGGATCCGTATCCTCCGAGAGCTCCTCCCATTCCCTTCTCGACGGCCTTGGAAGGCAGAGAGGGAGCGATACCAGCTCGGTCGTCTCGCGCTCGTTGAGCGAGAAGTCGAAGATGCTCCTCCTTGGCGGCCTTCTCCTTCTGAGCAAGCTTCTGCTGCATGAGGGATCGTTGTCGAACTTCCTCTCGAGCGTGACGGTCGGCGACGAAGAGGGCTTCCGAGAACTTGGCGAAGTTGTCGTTGATGTGGACCTGTGAGAGAGGAGGATGAAGAGGAGGGAGGTCAGCGTTGAGTCGAACGAAGATGAGCGAGCGAACGAGGAGGACGAGAAGGAAGGAGGTGAAGTCAAGCGAAACGGAACGGAACGAGACTCACGTCCTGAAGACCTCGACCATCGGCGGCGAGACGCTTATCGAGAGGGATCGTGTATCCCTTATTGTTCTTCCAGTTACTGATGCATGGAGGGATCATCCACTCCTTCTGCTCCTGAGCGGTCGCCTTCCTGGGAGGACTTCGGAGGACGGGAGGAGGTGGTGAAGGAGGACCTCGAGGGATCTTCTTGGCCTTGAAGCGAGGAGGCTCGAGAGGATCTTCGACGACTTCGGTCATCTTGATGATTCGCTGAGAGGAGGAGGAGGAGGAGAGACCGGGAGTGTATCGGATGTAGGTGGTGAGGCCTTGAGAGTCGGGGACCTGGAGGGAAGGGAGGGAGGAAGGGAAGGAGAACGAGAGTCAGCTCGGAAACCTCACCTCCCCAACGCGACCAAGGATGGGAACGAAGAAGGAACTCACTCGAGATGGTTGGGCAGCCTTGATCTTGCCGTTGGTGAGCTTCTCGAGAGCGGCCTTGGTCCTCTCTGCCGTCTTGAAGACCTCATCCTCCGACGGTCGTTCCATCGACTGTTCCGACTTGGACAGATCCGACCGTTGAGCGATAGGAATGAGATCTGCGAGCACCGCCGACAACACGCCAGCACCGCCAGTAAGCTAAGAGGTCCGAGAGACGACTCGAGGAGAGAGGAGAAGAGAACGGACCTTTGTAGGACGACTGAATGAGCTTCCCTTCTCGTTGACCTTGCTGAGCGATCGCACCGTAGTTGACGCTTCCATCCGAGTCCACTTGGAGAGCGAGCGTGTTTCCAGCAGAAACCTATGGAGAGAGAGAGTATACGATCGTGTGATCAGGGACCATATCGAGGGGGAAGGACGAGGGGGAAAAGGGAGGGCGAGGGACGAAGGGAAGGGAAGGGAGCTGACTGACCTTCTTTCGACCCAAATCCAAAGGATACTGAGCTAGCGAGCACTCAGGGTAAGATCCACCGTCTCCGAAATCCTCCTGCTTGGTAGGTCGCCATCCTTTTCGACCTCCATAAGGAGGGATCCGGGAAGCGAGAGCGGTGGAAGGAGCGGAAGGGCCAGAGCTGGGAGTCGACTCGTCCTCGTCGTCCGAGTGCACCTGAGGCGCAGAGTACCGAGGAGTAGGAAGAAGGCTATGAGAGGGAAGAGGGGACGTATGAGCATACGCTCAAAGAAGAAGCGAGACCAAAGAAGGGACGTACGAGGCGAGAGCAGCCATTTCAGGGAAGGGGAGAAGGGTGGAGGTTGAAGGCGACTCGAGGTCGCTCTGGTTTCGACCCTCCTATCCTCCAAGCTGAACGAAGCGCTGGACTTGCTCGCCGCTTGACGACCTTTGCTCGCTCCTACACCGAGTTTCAGTAAATAAACAACCTTGCAGAGGGACCGAATAAATATTCAGGCGAATCTGGAGGTTCCAAAACAGGTCTTTGGTTGGCGGTGGGTTCAGAACTTTTCCCTGCGTCGGCAGGCGTCCTCTCTGCCTCGACTGCTATTCCTCCCTTGCCCGGGAAGATTTTTAAGAACCGCATATTCCGAGTTGAGAATTCATATCTCTTCTCCGTGGTGAGCGATTTCCAGCGCCTGAGGGGTACTCTATCAAAAGATGTTCTTCTCTGTCGCGTCCTGGGGCAGAGAATGCGACCGTTCCTTTCTTTCTCGCTCTCTTTCCCTTCCTTTCCCCTATCTCCAGCACCCATAAGCGTCAAGAACCCGATCAAATTGAAGAGAAGAAGGACGGAAACTGGACCAGAACCAAAGCTACTATACAAAACAGAAGACCTTAAACTCAGCCTCAACTCCCTTTCCATGTCGCATTTTCGTCCCGTTTTCTCCCAAAAGCCCAAAAACCTACTACCAAACCAAAGAAAGACAAAACAAAATTTAAAAAAATGTCCGCTGAACTAACCTAGAGGTCACTCTTCTCTGTGAACCGGCTGAACGGTCCCTCTCCACTCTCCATCTCTCCTCAGCTCTACCCAGACCTCAAATGAAACCTCGCTCCTGACGTGTGCTGGTCCTTCAATCGTGTACGGAATGTTGCGGATGACGGAAGCGGTAGAGATGGCGGAGGAGAAGACTCTTTCCAGGTCTTCTGAGGGAGGGAAGGAGTGATCCAGGCCGTTGAGGGGGAGGAGACGGAGCTGCCGACCTCCTCCTCCTCTTCTCCTGCTGCTGCTGCTTGTCCTTCTCTTCATCCTCATCATCCGTCTCTTCTCCAGCGTCAAACTCCGTAGTGATGTCCTGAGGGATCGAGGGGGACCTTGACTGAGACTGGGATTCCCTTCCTCCTCCTTGAGCGACAAAGAGGAGACTTCCGACGGATCATCGAAGGATGAGTTGGGAGTGAGGAAGGTTTTTCGAGATGAGATGACCTTTGGGATAGAAAGGAAGAGGGAAGAGTGAAGTTCAGTCATGGCTAGAATTTTGAAACTCTACATCTACCGACAAAGGCAGATCAAGCGAGAGAAAGAGTCCCGTCGGACGCACCTGAGCTTGATTCCAGACCGAATCCTCCTCCTTCAACTCCTCCTCCTCTCCTCCTCTACTTCCATCTCCACCTCCTGACCAAAGTTACCGTCCAGAGTATCAAGGTGAATCTCGGTATCCGGAGCAGAAACTTCCATCAAGGAGGCAACGGAAGAGGAAGAGGAAGTGCAAGCAAGGGAGGGAGAGAAGTTGGCGGAGGAGGAGGAGGAAAGCGATCCAGCGTCCGAGAGGAGAAGGGAAGGTGTTGAGCACCCGTTGGAGTGAGGATTTCCGTAGACCGGGAGTTGAAGTTGAGAGGAGTGAGTGTAAGAGCAGCTGGAGGTAGAGGTGGTGGATGAAGGCGGTGCTGGAAGGAGGTTGTTGGGGAGGAAGAGCTCGTCCAAGTCGGTGGGGAGGAGAGGTTCTGGACGAAGAGGAGAGGACGGCGCTCTTGCTTTCCTGTTGTTTTTATCGAAGGATCCAACCTTGGAGATGACGGGTCTGGTATAGGGCTTGGACTTGGATGCACGGGTTGCTATATGAGGGAGGGGAGGGAAGGAAGGAAGAGGAAAGAAGTCAGCTTCAGCCCAAATGGGAGGGGAGGTGGTGAGCTTCGCCTTCAACCGATAACCCGTTATCTCTCTCCTCTCTCCTCCCTCTCCTTCGCCCTCTGCACTCACCAGGAACCTTCCCCAACGCATAGCAGATGTCTCTGGTGATTTCGTTCAGGAAAGCAGTCCTTCCCTGGAAGAGTTTGGCAGTCTGATGCTCCTCTGCTAGAGCCTTGAGAGGGAGAGGACGGGCGGGAGGAGAGGGAGGAGCTGGGAGGGAGCAAGGAGCCAATCAGAGAGGAGTTGCCAAATCAGCACGCAAATTTTCTCTTTTAAGATTTTTTTTCCCGAATTTGAGAGTTGGAGAGGGTGGAACTAACAACAGAAAGAGGGATCCTTAGCAGAGAGAGCGAAAGTAGGTTTGAGACGAGGAGGAGGGGGCACGTCGTGGCGTCGTCGTCTTCTTTGCGAGGAAGAAGGAACGGAGAACGTTGAGTTGGCCATGAGTGTGGAAGGGGAGAAGAAGGTGTTGAGATATGGTACTACGAGCTCAGAGGCGGAACGACTCGAGGTGAAAGTGGTTGTTATCAGAGAACTCCTACCTAGCTACCTAGCTTATATAATGTAAGGAATTCAGGGAATGTTCTAGAAACAGGGCTAAACTATGACGTTACTAACGCAACGCGCCTGACTAAGCAAGCTATGGAAACCTAGAGAAAACACTAGAAAGATCTACGAAGCCTCGACAATGATCCAACGATACTATTTTCAACACAAATCACAACAAAGCCAGCTCTGCTGGACTTGGGAGGAAGGAAATGCCATTTTGGGGTGAGGAGAGCGGTGCACCGAGAGTCCGCAAGTGGATTTCTACTCTTCTTCAAGGGAGTATTCCTGAAACCGTAGAAGCAACCGGAAAAGAGAGGGAGGGAACAGAATGAAAGGGAGAGAAAGGAGCAGAGAAGAGGGAGAGAAAGTGGAGAGAGCACATTTTTGGTGATACAAGAGATGGGAAAACATCAGAGAAGGTATATTAGTGCTGCAGGAGGTGTAGATCAAGTGCAGCAGTGGAGAGAAAGTAGAGAGAGGGAGAGAAGAAGAAGGTAAGCTCTGGCGCCTTTCTCTCTTTGGACCTGGCTCTCAATTCCTTGACCCGCTTCCATTCCAGTCTGAAGGCCTCCCTTCTCAGCAGCTTTCACTCCACTTCTGCGCTCCGCCACAGGATGTGAATCATATCTAATACCCTCCAGAGAGCTAGGAAGGGAGCTGATGACCGTGAGAGAGAGAAGAGAAGCCGGGAAAGGAGGGACGCGTCGGGTGTTTCAGGATGACTCTCCTCCTTCTACCGCCGTCAAAAAGTAGGGAGGGGAATCTGAAAAGGTAGGGGGTATGTAAAAAGTACCCAGAAACTCATGCAGTCAGAATAACCAAATTCAAGTCACAACAGGCTGCAACCCCTTGTTCTCCAACTCCTTGTTCGTCTTTTTGATCGAACTTCCTCTCCCACCTTCACACTTCAACTCATTCCCCTCCCGCTCTCATTTTTGGCCCAACTCGCTCCCGGCAACATTTTCATCCAGACTCAATTTTTTGACCCAAACTCGCTCTCCCTTCCCCTCTGCTCAATCTTTTGACCCAACTCGTGCATTTTTTCCTTGAGTTGCCCCCTACTCAGCTTTTCAACTCAACTCATTTTCCGACTCATCTTTTTGACTCAACTCCTGTGTTTTCTCCTCCTCCCCCTGCACTCTTTCATTCAGTTCAGCGCGCGACTCAACTTCTGGACCGACTCGCTCTCCTCCTTTTGCTCAACTTTTTGACCCGACTCTCTCTCTTGCTCAGATTTTGGACCCGCCTCTCTCTTCAACTCAACTTTTGGACTAGACTCGCTCTCCTGCCCAGTTTTCAACGAGTTGAAGAGCTGTCTAGAATGCGACGCGTCCAAACCTACCTGAGACTCGGTAGGACAGAGAGAAAAGAGCGGGGAGAGAGGATTGGAGATCCACGTCGCGCGCACTCCTTGCTACCCTACAGCCGCTTTAACACTTTGCTTCGGGATTGCCGGTAGTGGTCTCATGTAAAACATACCTGGGAACACGCTCGTGAAGTCGGAATGATTAAATTTGGGTCATAGCAGGCTACAGAGGACGATGAAGGCTCTCTACCCCATCTCTTCGCTCCCAAACTCCTTCTGAACTCTCCTGGGGCAAAAACTATATGACAGATGGCAGCAAAAAAGAGAACTGTTAGCCCGACGGGGGGGTCGAACCCCCAACCTTCAGATATGACTGTATAGAAACAGACAAGATCCTGTGGAAGATGAAAGGAACCTGGCTAGAAGTTGAATATCTTCTTCCTCAGATCTTATTTGAGATAATAAGAGTCTGACGCTCTACCGATTGAGCTAGCCGGGCCTTGGATGACTGTGTTACCGGGGTCCTTAATAGGTCTGCCGACAGAGAAGCGAGGGCCGGGAGAATCGCTTCATCAACAACAGATCCACGTCCTGCATCCTCTGCCTCGATCCCTCATCCACGGAAGACTTTCAGCACCTACTCGTCGACTGCGAAAACGCTCGGAGAATTTGGATCCTCGCTTCCCCTCGACATCTCCCTCCTCCCCCTCATCCCAGCCTTCAAACCCTCGTCTGTCCGTCGCCAATCCCCCGCCTCCCTCATCTCATCCAAAACATCGTCTTCCTCGGTCGTATCTGGAAACTCTCGCGATCTCGTCGTTGGGGGAAGAAGGACGCGGCGGTCGAGAGGGTGACGGACGAGGCGATTGTTGGGGTGGTGAGGGCGATCAGGAAGGGAATGGCGCGTGTGGACTCCGGGAATGGAAGGATGGGAAGGGAAGGACAGGGATAGCTGGTTGGGATGGGTAGGGTGTGAGAAGGATGGAAGGTCGGCGGTGATCTCGGTTGTTTTCTTTTGTCGCGCGTTTTGCTCTCTCTCTCTCTCTCCCTCCCTCTCTCTTCTCTTCCCACCACTTCTATACTCTATACTCTTCATCTCTCACTCTTTCTCCCTCCACTATCTTTTCCCCCAACATCGTCTTCGGTTAGTTCTAGTCTAGGTGATACAATGGATCAAAAAAAAAAAAAAAAAAAGGGACGCGTCGCTTTGCCTCCTACCATCTCCCCCGCTTGACCTCTGGAAGTTCAAACTTCCTAGCTCAGCCGTCTATTAGTCAGAGAGGGATGAAGAGGAAAGTGAGAAAGCCAGAGGAAACTGTAGACAGAAAAGCTGCCGTGCCGGAGAAAGGCAGGAGAAGGAGAGGATAGAAACGCGTCCGCCTCCCGAGTGCTGAACTGACTTCTGCTCACTCCTCAAGAAACCAGCATAAATTTCTTGTAGAGGAAGAGAAACTGGAAGCACTGAGGAGAAAAGCGAAGAAGGAAGCTCAGGGCTTGAGGTCTATCACGCGCGCGCATCGCCCGTGGGACGGAAGAGGAAAGAGACATGGAAGTGTTAATTTTATTGTGAAAGGGAGCACAGATACTCAGCATCCAAGTGGAGAGCTTGCAGTCCGCCAACGGATCTCATGAGCTGCAGGAAAGCTGAGAGATGAGTCGTCGGAGGGAGTTCTCCGCAGGAACCGAGCTCGCTGGAGAGTCGGAGAAGTGGGAGGAGGAGGAGATGAAGATATAGTAGGCTAAAGAGAGAGAGAAGCTAGATAGAATGAAGAGAGAGAAAGAGAAGAGAAGAAGAATGAAGGAGAGAGAAAGATGTAAGGAGGGAAGACGGGGGGACGGAGGGAGGGATGAGGCATGGAGGACGAGCTCGCTCCACTGATCCTTCTTTGGCGTAGGCGACTGGCAGAGAAGCGAGCGAAACCAGTCGAGATATGTCTCCACGCATGAGACTCGCTCCTATTCCCAGAGATCTAACGGTAAAGAAGGAGAGGGAAAGAGAAGAAGGGAAAGAGAGAAGAGATAAGGGCAGTGACATGGGGAAGTTCACTTCCCCCTCGCTCCTCCTGCTTCCGTGCGTGAGAGGGAAGTGGACGGGCGAGCACAGCGGCAGAAACATCTGGCGGTACTCGCAGACCATCACCCGATCTTAAGCTAGGAAACGGAAAGAAACGGGATTTCGAGAAAGAGAGGGAAAGATGAGGGAAGGTCGGGAAAGCGAGCTCAACCGACTTCCACCCTCGCTCCGTAGATCTGAAGATCAACCTGAAACCTTCTGGAGGCTCATCCATACTCTCCGAGGGAGATGCGAGGACGAGAAAGGAGGAAGAGGAGGAACAGGTTGAGCTTCAAGAGAAGCAGGGGTGGCGAGAGTCAGAGATTCTGCGGAACGTCGTTCAAGCAGAGAAGTGAGATGAAGGGGGAAGAATAAGTGTAGGAGAGGGGAGAGGCCAGGATGAAGTAGGAGCGCATACTACTGCTGGGTGTCCCTTGGAAGAATCCTGAGAGAAAGAGAGAAAGGGGTGGAAGTGGTTAGAGGGAACTGTCGCGAGTTCGATTTCAGCGTCGGGGCCCGGGAGAAAGATCACCAAGCTCGAAAAAACGTCCATAGAAACCAGCTGTGTGCGTTTTTTTTTTTTTTTTTTTTTTTTTTTTTTTTTTTTTTTAAAAAGCGAAAACAGACAAGCAAGCATCCACTCTCCTCCTACACCAGATCTCAAATCTCCAAAGAACCCAAACCCAAACCCAAAGCTCACGTCGTCCCTCTGTCCCTCTCTTCCTACTTCCGCTTCCTAACCTCCTTCTTCTCCCCCACCTCCACCGGCGATCTCACCACCTCCGTCTCCTCTTCCTCCTCAACACTCTCGCCTTCTCCCTCGTCGTCCGAACGAACGTCCTCCGCTCCCGCCCCGAGGATGACCTTGAACGCGACTCGACAGATCATGGCGAACCAGATGCAGATGATGATCCAGAGGAGTCCGAGGGAGGTGTAGAATGCCGTCCAGGCTGTACGGGAGTAGTGCTGCGAGGGTGGAAGACAGTTGAAGGGGGAGTTCAGCGAGAGCTAGAGGGATAGGAAAGAAAGAAAAGGAGAGAGGGTAGACGACGCGACTTGGACTTCTCCTTCCTCGCTCTCCTCGCGTCCTCCGAAACGCAGATGCAACACTCACCACATCGTACGGTCCCAAGGGGTAAATATCCGGCTCGTCCAGCGAGATATGCTTCGGACTCTCGTCGTACACGTTGATGGTGACCAGCAGCAGACCGATCTGACGGGTGACGAGCCAGGAAACGAGGAAGAGGCCGAACATCGAGTCGGTGATGAGTTGAGGGAACTCCAGGTACTTCATCATCTTGGCTTGAGCGAGAAGGATGTCTCCGAAGTCCATGAGTACCAGGACGACGGTTCTACAGACGCCAACAGCGAAGAGGAGGTCAGTTTGGTTGAGCTCGGGTTCCTCTCCCTTCCCTCTCTCCGAACTGCGTCGAGATTTGGGTTTGGGCGACTGAAACGAGGGTTCGAAAGAACTCACCCGATGCCAGTAACGTTGCAGAGGTAAGATCCTACGACGAGCCCGATGGTGATGATGTGGTGGGAAAACATCTGCCAGTGATCCTTTCGTCGTTCCTCGACGTTCACAATCACAAGCTGGTGGAACCAGAAGGCGAGTCTGCAGCGGAGAGACACCCAAGCTAAAGGTTAGCTTCCGAAGGAAGAGAGGAGGAGAGAGGAGAAAGGAGGAGACTCACTGGGTGAGGTAGTAGAACTTCTGGGGACCTGAAATGGCCATTTGAGGGTAGGCTGACCAGATGCTGGCGAAGTCGAAGGGGATCCAGTGCCCTGGTCGGTAGGAAGGGGAGGAGAGGAAGATGGACTGTGTAGCAGCCAAAGAAGAGAATGCATGAATAAAGAGAGAAGAGTCAGAAGCGTTCTTAGACGTGCGAACGAGAGGGACAGAGAAGCTCGCTCGCTGGCTTCTTTCTCCCTTCCCTTCCTTCCCCTTCCAAACCAGCGCCACCACGAGCTCTCGGTTGAGACGCCATGCAGGTTGATGTACTCACCATTCCAAAAGACCAGTAGATGATGTAGTACAAGAAGCTCCATCCTTGCTCTGCGAATCGGACAGCGGCCTTCTTCCTCACTCTGAGCTCCCTCTCTCCGACAGCCCTCGAGACTCCTCCGTTCTTCGCGTCCTGGGTTCGTCCTCCTCCCGCATCAGCAACCCACCGACGAGCGATGGGAGCGAAGAAGAAGCGCATCAACACCTCTCGGAGGACGACAAAGGCAAGGAAGGAGGTCAGGATGAACGCTAGGTCCTTGGGTCCTTTGACGAATGTTTGAGATGAGGGCGAGGAGGAGGAAGAAGAGTCGAGCTTGGAGGGAGGACCGACGGGGTAGGAGAGGTGAAGGAAGGGATGGAGGGAAGACATGATGGGAGAGAAGGGGCAGAAGCCCAGAAGAAAAGAAGAGGATTGGGTTTGGGAGGGCGATGGGTGTTGGAGGGGAACGAGGGAGGAAGAGCAGCGGAAGGAAGGGAGGTTCAAGTTCGTCGCGCCTTGTGAAACACCGATCGGCGCTCGAAATAGGGTTCCGGAGGAAGTTTTGCTCACCACCACGAACCTCTTTTCGAAAGATCAAGGGGATCGACCCGAAACGGAGCAAAAATCGCATCAATAAAGCGGCCATCCAGCAGCTTCTCCTCCTCGCACGTCCCTCCCCCACGCGACGACTCCTCCTTTCACGTCTACGATCTCCAAAGTTCCCAACGCCTTCCCATCTACTTCCAGCGACTCAACAGCCTCTTTGAGAGTTCGGGCTGCGTCCTGGCTGTCGTTCCCTCGGCGGCAGATGAAGTAGACTGGCGGAGGAGGGGAAGAGTCGGAGGGAGAGGGGAGGTGGGATATTGGAGAAGAGAGGAAGGAGCGGAGAGGTATGTCTGACAGGCGGAGAAAGAAAGTAGAGTCAGCTGGAGGAAGAGAAAAACTAAGAAAGAGAGGAAGAGGGGAAAAGGACGAACTCGTCGAGTTCGGAAGAGAGATGATGGAGAACTCCTCTGGAGATCGGACGTCGATGATCAGCGGTGGTATCGAGTTGGAGGAGATCGCCCGTTCGAGGTCCTAGAGGAAAAGAAAGGTCAAGAGGTGGTCAGAGGAGGCGATTATCGAGCGAGGGAATTGAAAGCTGAGCGAACCTTGACTCCAGCGCGTCTCAGCTCTCCCGTTCCTTCCACCATCCCTTCAGCATCCCAATCCACCGAAGGACCTCCGCAGAAGGTAACATAGTCCTCCGTATCCAAATCCAGGATTTTCCCTTCTCCTTCCGCGAGAGGTGAAGGTGAGGTCGAGGTTGAAGTCGACGCGACGGTCGTGGCTGCCGAGGGATCTCCGCAAGACCGACACGTCGGACGACGCTTGCGCAGTTTGATGGATCGGAAGGGAGGCGAATTGAGAGCTGAGTAGATGAGGAGGGTGGGAGGGTGGACGGCTGGATCTGAAGAGAGAGAAGGAGAAAAAAAGGTTCAGACGCGACGCACTCACTTCCATCTCCTTTCTCGACGAGATCACGCCCTCTGACACAGGCTTTGACTCACCAAGTAGCCCAGTAACGATCTTCAGCGCCTCCAATGCCATCAACGTCCCCACTACCCCGGTAACTCCACCAATCACTCCCTCCTCGGCGCACGTCCCAGCTCTCGCTTTCCCCTTCGCGACCTTCGGCCAAACACACCTATAGCAAGGTCCCTCCTCCCCAAAGTTGTAAACCGCAACCTGTCCGTTGAAGCCTAGAGCGGCTCCCGATACAAGAGTCTTGTTGAGGAGGACGCACGCGTCGGAGATGAGGTAGCGAGTGAGAGGAGTGTCGGTGCAGTCGATGATGAGGGAGTAGGGAGCGAAGAGGGACAGAGCGACGGAGGGAGTGAGAGCGATGGGGTAGGTGGTGATTCGGATGAAAGTGTTGGTTCTGAGAGGAGGAGCAGGGCGAAGAGATCAGCGACGCGACGACGAGGAGGAGGAAGGGGAAAGAAGAAGAGAGAAGAGAAGAGGACGGACGCTAGGACTGCAGCTTTTGCAGAGTCGACTTTGAACCAGCCTACGCGAGCTTCCGTGTGGAGGATCTGACGATGAAGGTTGGAGAGTTCGACGGTGTCGTGGTCGATGATGCCGATGTGACCTTAGAGACCGAGAACGGAACGGAGGAGAACGAGAGGGCGATGAGAGCTCGCTCAAGATCCAAAGCAGAGATATGAAGGTACTCACCGACCCCTGCAGCGGCGAGATACTGAATCACAGGACAACCTAGACCTCCAGCTCCAACGACGAGAACAGACGCGTTCTTGAGTTTCAGCTGACCTGAGGGAACGAAGGATGGCGCGAGAGAAGGAGGAGGGGAAAGTGTGAGCTCAGCTTGACGCTCCTTTTTTCATCTTTGTTGAGCTCGCTCGCCCAGCTAAGGAAAGAAAGAAGCTCACCTGGAAGTCCCATGCCGGGTAAGATCATCTGGCGACCATAGCGAGTCTGGAAAGAAGAGGGGAACGTAGTTGATCTCGGTCAGTGAGAGTCGAGAGGGAGGGAGGAGGAAGGAGAGTCGTTCGACCCACGTATTCTTCGAGCTCAAGAGGAAGACCTGTCTCCTCTTTCCTAGGATGAGTCGAAGTACTTGAGATGGACGAGGCCTCGAGTTTGAGGGTTGCGAGCTGAGCTTCGAGGGCGTGTATCCTAGATTGAAGGTCGTCGAGACGTTCAGGGTCGGAGGAGGAGGTGGAGGTCGAAGCCATCAGAGAAGATGGAGATTCTGAGTGATTTATTGAACGAGTTGAGGTAGAGTGCATCGAAGGTGATTCTGCGAGCTGAGATATCCGAGACTTTTCTTTGTCCGAGATGGGTGTTGCAGGGTTGACGACGAGTTCGACTTGACTTTCGAGGTCGTTCGCTCCTTGTTCGTCCTCAACTGCATCTCTCTCCTCTCTCCTCCCTTCCCTTCTTTCCCCCCTCGTCTCTCGGAATGTCATACAAGTAAGTACTTTAGCAACATCTCGAGAGCCATCGAACTCTGCTGACCGAGCCTCCTTCCATCCTGCAGTGCTCCTCCCTACAAACTGCTAGGTGTTACTCCTCCCGTCTCGACGGATCCTCCCAAACCAGCAGAGATCGCAGCAACGAAGGGACTTATGGAAGAACTCATTAGGCAGAAGACCTTCGAGAGTAAGGATGAGGGAAGGCTCAGGTGAGAAGACCTTCTTGTCATGGATCGGAAGCGGAGGAGGGACGGGGAGGAAGGAGGGAAGGAGCGAGCTCGACAAAGAAGGAGCTCGCCCACACTGGTCGCTTCCTTCGGGGCTTCCGTGTGCTCGCTGGAGTATATATCTCGCGGAAGAACCTTCATCGGAGGCAGAGAGATTTATTTCTGCCTATAGCTCCATGGATTCAGGCAAACTTCCACATCTGTTCGACGTTGAGCTCGACTCTCCCCGCTGATTTCCTCCTTGTCCTCCTCCTCCTCCTTCTTGCCTTTCTTCCCAGGGAGAAACTCCTAGGATCCATTCTCTCGCTCGTCAAGCAGTTCGTCTACAAGGCTTCTCTGTCGAAGGGAATGTCGGAACAGGCCTCAAGAGAAGCTGGCGGCAAGATCTTCACCTTTGGAAGTTATCGGTAAGTCCTCCTTCCTTTCCTTCCCGCCGCGTTCCTCAGCTCTTGTCGCTTGTCGGACTAGGGAGCTCGAAGGGCAAGTCAAGCTGATCCTGGATCTCTTACTCTTTAGATTGGGAGTCCACGGTCCTGGTTCGGATATCGATTGCCTGGTCGTCGTACCAAAACACATCCTGCGAGAGGATTTCTTCAGCTTGTTCGAGGAGATGCTTCGCTCGTTGCCCGATATTGGAGAGATCTCGGTGAGGCCCGCTCTTCCATTCCTCATCTGTCCATGAGCTCAGGGCTAACACTTTCCTCCTCTACAGTCTGTACCCGATGCCTACGTCCCCGTCATCAAGACCTCGGTCGCTGGAGTCGATTTCGATTTCACCTACGCGAGAATCATGGCACCCACGGTTCTTCCCTCGAAACTCCTCGATCTAGAGGACGAAGCTGACATCTATCTTACTCTCAGGTACCCGACGACCTCGATCTTTCGGACGATACCATCTTGAGGGGAATGGACGAGCCTGGACAGAGGAGTTTGAACGGTTCGTCGCTTTACTTTCTTCTCGAACGCGACCTCGAGAGTCCTGACTCTTCTCCCTTTTCTCTACAGGATCTCGTGTGACGGACAACATCTTGCATCTCGTTCCCAACGTCGACGTCTTCCGCGATGCTCTCCGAGCCATCAAGCTTTGGGCGAAACGTTCGTCGTTCCCTTCCCTCGCGTCTCCTCTCTTCTCCTTCACGCGTTCTTTGCTCATTCTGTCCCTCTTCCCTTTGCTCGATCAGGTCGTGCAATCTACTCCAATGTCGCTGGGTTCCTCGGAGGAGTCGCCTGGGCCATGCTCACAGCTCGTATATGTCAACTCTACCCAACTTCGCTCGCTGCAGGAATCGTCGGTCGATTCTTCGCCATCTACTCCGCCTGGCAGTGGCCTCAGCCCGTCATCCTCAAGAAGATCGAGAGTGGTCCTCCAAGTCTGCAGCTCAAGGTCTGGAACCCTCTGGTGAGTCTCACTTCGCAATCTCTTCGCGTTTGAGCTCTCGTCGCGTCGAATGCAAGCGCGAGCTGATTCGAGTCTCGCTGCTCTCGTTCGCCTTCGCCAGATCTACCCTGGAGACCGATCTCATCTCATGCCCATCATCACTCCCGCCTACCCTTCGATGTGCGCGACGCACAACGTCATGCACTCAACCAAGGTCATCATGACCTCCGAGTTCAGGAAAGCAGCTGCCATCGTCGACAAGATCATCGTCAGGTCGCAGAACGGAACTGGAGCTGGAGGAGATTGGAGTGAGCTGTTTGAGCCTCATGAGTTCTTCTCGACGTACCGGTGAGCTTTGGTTTCTCCACCTTTTTGACTCGAGTCGTCGAGGCCGAGTCGAGCGACGAAGCTCAACTTTCTTCCCTCGCGGGTTCGTTCGCTCGCTTCCCTCTCTTCTTTCTCAGCTACTACCTCCAAGTCATGTCCTCCGCTTCCGGCTCCGATATCCACAAGCGTTGGTCTGGAACCGTCGAATCCAAGCTTCGGCAACTCGTGATGAAGCTCGAGAACGCTGGCGACTCGATGCTCGAAATCGCTCATCCCTTCATCAAGGGCTTCGAGCAGGTCACCTACTGCCTCAACGAGGACGAGGTCCGAGCAGCTGCTCAGGGAGAAGTTACGGACGAGATGAGGGCTAGGACGAAGGACTCGATCGAAGGGAAGGAGGAGGAGGGAGCGAGAGCGATCTGGACGATGACCTTCTACATCGGACTGGAGATCAAGGTTCGCGACAAGGCCGACAAGACTAAACGGAGACTCGACATCTCGTACCCGACGAACGACTTCATGAAGCAGGTCAAGATGATCGATAGCTTTGAGGAGGCGACGATGGGGATTGTGATTCGCCACATCAAGAGGTGCGACGCGTCTTCACTTTCTTTCTCGTGGTCGACGTCTGTTGGCCGAGCTGACCTTTTTTTCGCGGTTATCCCTCCAGTGCCGATCTTCCCGCCTACGTCTTCGAGGGAGGAGCGAAGGCCCCCGCTCCCAAGGTTCTCAAGCGTTCGAGATCAACGAAGGTCCGTTCCCATTCCCGTCCTCTTCCCTCTTATCTCCTCTCGTCGAGCTTTAGCGTCCAGCTGACCTGTCCCCTTCCTCCTTGTCTCTCCAGAACCTCAAGACTAAGACCGCCGATTCTCCAGCCAACCTCGATCCTTCTTCAGCCCAAGTCGCAGACCCCACCGACCTGCCGAACAAGAAACGACTGTCCGTTCTTTTCCCGTGCCCTCAACTTCAAACCTTCTCCCTCCCCACCATTCCCCATCACCTCCTTCATCTGCCAGGTCCACCTCGGCTCTCTTCCTTCCCTTCCACCTCTCGTTCCTCAAAAGCTTTCAAGCGCTCGAACAGGAGGCTGACTCGCTTCCTTCTTTCCTCTCCCTCCCTTTCTTCTCTTTTCCTCCTCTCTTTCTTATTCTCCCTTCCTTCGATCAAGTAACAGCTCCACCTTCCTTACCGACACCCAACCCACCGCCTCGCCAACAGCAGTCCAATCCCACGTCGACTCTCTTGTCGATCCCTCCCTTCCCAAAGCAACCGCCCAAGCAGCTTCTTCGTACGCGTCGGCAGCCAAGATCGGCATCCCTCCGATACTGAACGGGGTTCCGGAGAAGATGGACGTGACGGGGGTATAGATGGTCGTCGGATCGCGTCGAGTCGAAACGGGTAGAGGATCGTCAAGCGACGTCGCGTCCGTCGCTTCCCTTCGCTTTCAGGAGTTTTCCTTTCTTTCCTCTTCGTCTCCCTCTTTCTTCTTCTTCTTCTTCACAAAAACATCACTCGCCTGTGCTTCCTTTCCTCTGGTTTGGTCTCTCTTTCTCTTGCATTACTCTCTTTTCCTCTTCAACTCCGTCGCTCGTCTCGCCTCTCCTCCTTTTCGTTTGTAACACTAGAAACACCGCTTGCTTGCTCCCTCTCGTACCCCTCGAGTATAAAAATGATGTATACCAAAGCCATCGCTCTCGTCTCTCTCGTCCTTTCGATCTGCGAGACTCTCTTCTCTATCTCCCTTTCCCTCTCGATTCTTTCCTCCGACAAACATGAACAACGAACGAAGGAAGACAAGAATCTGATGTCTACACACTAAGCACAAGCTCTAGTATAAACTATGACAAACGTCCATCTCCAACCTCCCCAACATCCACAACGACCGCTCCTTTCAGTTCACCTTCACTTTCCCGTTCCCGTTCCCTTTCAGGTTCGACGCGCCGTTCCCATTCTCTCCCTTCCTCTCCCCTCTCAATCGCCTCGCCATCCCGCGGACCATCTGAGTGAACCAGAAGAGGTTAAGTCCGTTCAGAGCGATGTTGCCGGACATGTAGACCACTGTGAAGGGCCGACGAAGGAAGAAAGGGGAGGGAGGGGGGAGGGTGAGTGAGGGAAGGGAAGAAAGAAAGCGAGAAAGGAAGAAAAGCTGAAGTTGAACGAACCATGCATGACCAAAGGGATGTCATCCCATCGAGCGATGAGAGCTTCGAAGAAGTTGTAGGACTGCAAAAGGAGAAGAACGAACGCGAGAGGTAAGTTCGAGCGAAACGAGGAAGGGGGGGGGGATCAAGGGGAGAAGGTGCCCGGGCAGGGATGCGTGGGAGGTAGAACAGAGAAAAAACGCACCATATACAGCCCGTAAACGATTCGGACGGAGAAGAAGACGGCCATGAGGACGAGAGCGTTGAGCACCATGAGAGGAGAGCCGGATCTGTTGGTCTTCTCCTGTGGAGAGAGGACGAAAGAAGAGAGCGAAGGGAAGAGGTGAAAAAGGTGGGTGAGTGGGAGGATAGGGAGGGATGTGCAAGGAGAGCGGAAGAGGAGTGGGGAACGCAAAGGGACGAACGAGGAGCCTGTGAGAGGGAGAAGATGACAGAAGAGAAGATAAGCGAGGAATGGACGCGTTGTCACCGAGAGCTCATTCCAGAGCAAGATCGAGGAGAAAGAGACCGAGACTGACCAGTGCAGGTTCAGAAGAGGAGTCGAGAGCTCCCACATCAAGAACCGAGGGGCATAGTAGCCGAGGAAAGGTCGCTGCAAGAGAGAAAGAGGAGAGGAGAGGTAGACGCGTCGAGTCAGCCAAGACCGTTTAAGCGGCGACGGCTCTGATAAAGAAGCGCGGGAAAGATTTGGGTTATGAAGACGTACATAAGAAAGAGAGAACACTGCCAGGCAAGCAGCTCCTGTGGACAAGAAGAGACGGGGAGAAGGAGGCATCAGATCGGCCTTCGGGCAGGATCGACTTCGCCGTTGAAGGGAGCTCGAGCTGCTTGTGCAGAAAAAAAAAAAGGTGAGGGCAGGGAGGACGTACCGTGGACGACGAATCCAAAGGTCGAGTTGAGAGCGCTGTCGATAGTGTCCCAGATGAAGCTGAGAAGAAGGGAGACGGAGGGAAGTCAGCTCCGGTCGTCCGCTCTTCCCCAACCACATGGAGGGCCTGGAGGGCGAAGAGGAGGGATGGGACTTACTAGCCTGAGTGACGGGAAGAGAAGTGAGGGGTAGATGGGAAGGATGAGGGTCAGATCGAGTTGCTATGTTACTTTGAGACGCCAGAGCTCGACGGAAGAAGGAGAGGTCGAGCTCGTAAGAAGGAGTGGAAAAGCAAGGAAGCAGACTCGCCGACGGAGATGGCGACGACCTGGGAGGCCTTGTAAGAGTATCCAAAGACCTCATCGGCGACAAGAGGAGGCTCATAGAGCACGGACCATGCGAGGGGAATGATCAAAAGAGCGTGGGAGAGGGCTGAAGAAGCCAGAGAAGCAAGGACGGAGGTCAGTCGATTTGGTCGAGCTCAACTTTCTCCTCCTCCTTCTCCTTTGTGCGACTCACAGACGACCTTCGCATCCCACCGGTTGGCTACCTTGGCCCCCAGGGTTCTATACGTCCTGGATATCTTTGGAGATACTACTTTTGAGAGGGTTTGGATTGCCCAGAAGAGGAGAGCAGACCGGACGATGGTCGGAAGATGGATGGCGAGTTTGGGGAGAGCGGTTTGGACGAAAGAAGGGATCGAGAGAGGGATCTTGTTGGCCTTTTCGAGGCTCAGATTGCGAAAGATCTCGTCCATCTTTGAAGACTGAGAAAGGAGATAAGTCGAGTTTGTGGGTTGCTGGTGGTGGTGAAGGGATCATAGGCATAGGTTTCCGAAACTACGAAAAAGGCCTGTTTGAAGAGTGACGATGAAACGATGTAACGAAGCGAAAAAACAAAGACGAGAGCAAATAGGGAAAGCGAAGAGTAGATCGAAAGTGTCCTTGTTGATGCGAGAGAGAGATTTTTTGTTTTTGTTTTGTTTGGATAATCAAAGGGGGGGAGGAGGAACGAAACGCGAGCGAGAACGAGCGAAAAAGATCAAGAGAGTCGAGAAGAAGAGAGGGGAAGAAAGAGAGAGCTAGATATATGAACCGAGAAAAGATTCTAACACACTTGGGTTCGCGAAGAATAGAAGAGAGAAGAAATAGATCGTCCATGGCCCTGAGCTCGTCGTCTCCTCGATTCCCGTCCTCCTTATCCGCTTCTCTTCTCTCCTCATCGTCCCACCCAACTTCCCTCGCCTTCTCCAGCATCTCCACTCGCTGCGCCAATATCCCAGCATGCGTACACCTCATCAGGTGAGCTTCGTCCTCAACCTCTCCACACCCGTGTCGACAAACTCTCTCCCTTCTCTCCACTCGTTTCCCGTTCCAATCTCTCCGCGCGAGCACGACCACTCGAAGGTCGGAATGGCCTGAGATGAATCGGAGGAGAGTTTGTTGATGAGATTGGTTGGAGATGTAGTAGAGGTGTTGGAGGGAGGTGGTGGGAGGGAAGGTAAAGGGGTGGAGGAAGGGGAGAAGTTCGTTGTTTTTTGCCCGAGTCCTCGACGCGTCCTCCTCCCAATCGTGAATCTTCCCCACCAGCTCCTCAACCCATTCGAACTCCGCCATCTCCTTCACCGACCCCGGAATCTCCAATCCCATCCTCTCCACCTCCTTCAGAACCGTCGCAAACCAGCTGATGGGTCGTTTCAGCTTCATCTGGCGGTCTGGAGGGAGAAGAGGGCGTCGCGTTGAATCCGAGTTGTCGATTTCGAGGTGAGCTCGACTCCCCCTCCCTCCCTCCCTTCCCCCTTCAAACCATTAGCAACACCTCTGTACTCTCTTCGCCCTTCTGCTTCGTGCTTCTCAAGATGGCTCCGAAACCGCTGGATCCTCGAACTGCATGGATCCCTACCATCTCGCGCGTGGACGATCTTACTTCTGGCCATCGACTCCGACTCGCCTCTCTCTCCTCCTCCTCAGGCTACCCCATCTGCTCAGCAGCCCTCCCTTCTTCGACAAAAGCGAAACGTGCTCTCGAATCCTCGCCCATCGCTTCCTCATCCAAATCCAAACTCAAATCCAACGGCAAGGGCAAAGGGAAGGGGCAGGCCGCTCACGAAGCTATCGAGGTCAGCTCGGACGACGACGATCCCATCGACTCCTTCACAAGCGACGACGACCTCCACGTAGAGAAACCAAAACAGACAGAGTGCAACAAGAGGAAATGCGACGGAAATCCAAACTGTCTAAGGTGGTTGGGATCAGCTCAGTGGGACGACAAGGGTATGTCAAAGGAAACGGAAGGAGAGGAGGGAGGAGGAGCGTGGTGGCGAGAAGATGAACGAACGGAGCTCTCTCTTTTGCTGATAGGACTCTTCTTGGCTTCGGCTCGAACAGAGAAAGCCCTCGAATCCTTCCTCAAGACTCCTCTGCTTGGTCCGAACCCTATGGATCTCAGCCGTTCGCCTGGAGTACCCGTCGGTTTGAAGGTGAGCTTCGACTCCTTCCTCTCTCTCTCCCTCCCCAGCTTCCCTTCTTCACCTCCATCGACGCGACTTGGACGCGATAGAGCTGACCTCTGCCACCATCTCTACTTTCTCTCTCCAGAACGTACGTGGATTCATCTTTCTTTCACCTACTTGTCGCCTGCTTCCTCGTCCTGGCTGCAAAGCTGGCAGCTGACTCCTCTCCCTCCCTCCCTCTCGTTCCCACTCCTTCCCGTCCCTCGTTCTCCTTCAGCTCGGAGCAACCTGCTACGCCGCCGCTCTCCTCCAGACCTGGTTCCACAACCATCGATTCAGGAATGCAGTCTATCGTCTCGCTACGACTGTCGAATCCAACCAGACTCTCCAGGTTCGTCTTCTCTTCTCCTTCTCTCTACTCGTCTCACCTCTTCTCTTTCAACTCGAGGCGTCCTAGCTCACCTCTCGCCCTATTTTTCCGTCTACACTCCAGAGCTCTCCTGCTCATCAACTGCAAACGGTCTTCTACGGTCTTCAGGAATCGTCTCTTCTCTCGTGGGATCCGAAAGGCTTGGTGGAGAGTCTCGAGTTGAACGAGGATCAGCAGCAAGATGCTCAGGAGTGAGTCTCAGTTCCTTTCGCGCATTCAACGTGCAGAGGAGCTCGAAACACGCGAGACATAGGACGTGAAGGACGTTACAGGAGCTGATCATCCCGTTCGGCATTCGTGCTCGTTGAATCAGGTTTTCGAAACTCTTCATGTCGATGCTCGCAGCCGAGTTCGCCAAGCAGGAGGACGAGGATCTCAAGAGCCTGGTGGAGGACCAGGTCAGTCTACATCCCGCCTCACGACTTCTCTCACGAGGAGAACGATCTCGCTTTCGGTCAATCTGCTTTTTGACGCGCTCTGCTCGTTCTCCCTTTCTCAGTTCGAGGGAGACCTCTCCTACGTGACCAAGTGCAAGAAATGCAAGACCAGGAGTGAACGACCGAGCAAGTTCTTGGAGTTGGAGTTGACCATGACGGTGAGTCGAGTCGCGATCCGGTTCAAGACGCGTCCCAAGCTCAACAAGCGGTCGAGCTGACACGATTTCTTGCCTCTCCCTACAGCCGAATGCCAAGCTGGAAGACCGCATTGATGCTTTGCTTGCTGCTGAGACTTTGAGTGGAGATAACAAGTTTGTAATCTCTTTTTGATTACCTCCTCTTCGCTCAACGTCCGCTCATTGTGAATCCACCTCTTCTGCCTTCCCTTCGTCCCTCCAGGTACAACTGCAGCCACTGCGAGAGTCTCCAAGATGCTGAACGAAGGATTGAACTCACCTCTCTTCCACCCGTGAGTGCTCTCGCCTGTCGTCTCGATTTTTTTCACGGACTTTGAACTCCCTCTCCCTCTCCCTCTCCAGATCATTCACTTCTCCCTCCTTCGCTTCGTCTTCGACCCCGAAACCCTCTCTCGAAAGAAATCCAAATCCATCATCCGATTCCCTTCCTCCATCGACATGGCGACCCATCTCTCCAAACCGAAGTCGAAGGGGAAGGGGAAAGGGAAGAAGACCAAGGAGGATGAGAAGGAAGAGGAGGAGCTGGGGACGATCTACGATTTGAAGGGAGTGTTAGTGCACAAGGGGAGCTCGGCTTACTCAGGCCATTACTGTGCGGAGGTCTACAGGGAGGAGTGAGTTCACGTCTCCTTCTTCTTCGGCTCGGAATCGTCGATTTCGACACGACGCGACTTCTCTCCTTTCCTCCCTCGCCGACTCGTTGTGCCCTCCTCTCCCTTCGCCAGGGACGACAAATGGTACAACTGCGATGACGAACAAGTCTCGGTCATCAAGTCTCTCACTCCTCCTCGCACGGACAAACCTTTCCGACCCGTCGTCGATGACTCAACCGAGACTGGAAAGATCGAGTCCTACTTCGACAAGACGCCGAAAGCGAAGGAGAAGTCGACGAAAATGACGGAGAAGGGGAAGGGGAAGAAGAAGGATGTGCCTTGGTCTGAGAACGAGTGAGTCGGTCGTTTTCCTCTCTCGTCTCTTCTCCTCTTCTTTCAATCCCAGCTGACGCTCTGTCTCCTCTATCCTTTCTTTCCTCGTGAAGCGATACCTCCTCTGATGATGTCGTCCTTATGGAGAAAACTGCCAACGGAGTTACGAGGGTGGCTGTTGGGTCGAAGAGATCGTGAGTTCATCAATCTGGCTCGCTCCAACTCGCACGTCGCTCTCGATCCCGCTCATGACCACGCCCGCCTTCTTCGAACCCACGACATCAGAGCACCAAGAATATCGAACGACAAGACTCCCGTAGCGAAGAAGGTCAAGGCCGATATCGATCTCGATTCGTCGGAGGACGAGGCAAAGGCTCCTCCGTGAGTTTCCAGTTTCTTTCTCCCGCTCTTGCCAAGCCTCGAAAAGCTTGCGCTAACCTCTTCCCTATCTCTTTACAGATATCACACCTCGAAGGACGCCTACATGCTCGTCTACGCTCGTCGAGAACCCATCCCCTCTCGAACTGGATCTCCTTCGTCAGCAGCCGGAGTCGCGTCTTCGAGTCAAGTCAAGGTTCCGTCGGTCGTTCCTCCCAAGGAAGTCGTCGAGGCTATCGAATCGGTGAACGAGAAGCATCAGTTGGATTGTGAGGAGTGGGCTCAGAGGTGAGCATGTCATCTCCCTTTCTTTCGAGAGCGAGCTTTGAACTGACGCGTCGATCCCTTTCCTTCGTTCTACAGACAAACCGTGCTCGAACAGGCTTTTGAGGAAGTCCATGGTATGAAGACTACTGTCTTTGGTATATGGGAGGTCGCAGACTTCACCGAGGTGAGTTTTGATCTCTTTCTTCACTCCCAGAACGAGGAGAGAACGAAACTCTGATGCTCTTCCTCACGTTCGCTTTCGCAGCCCGCCTACCTCGTCGAGAAGACGGCTCTCATCGAGTGGACCAACCAAGGACTCAACATCAAGCCCAAGAATAAGTCCACCGACTCTCCAACCCTACCAGAAGTCGTCGTTCCAGCCGAACTCGGATCCATCGACGGTGTTCCTCCTCCTACCAACGGAGATCTCGCTCCTCCTCCTCCTCCCTCCGATCCTTCTTGGAAACCCGAACTCGAGGACGTCGCCATGAAGGATGTCGATGACCTAAAGGAGGAGGACGTGCCCATGGTCGTCTTCGAGGAGAAGAAGGAAGCCGAGGTCGAGGAAGTCAAGCCGTTGCCTTTGGAGGAGGTGCGGGAGTTGGCGATCACGCAGGCTTGCGAGAAGACGTTCCTCAACCAATCGTTGCTCTGTCATCATGGGAACATCGATCCGAAGCCGAGGACCTTGACGGGGACATTGTTCAAGAGGATCAGTGCTGTGAGTTTGGACTCGAATCGAATCGAAGTCGAGCGAAGGTCAAGGCGCGAGTTTAGCTGACGTTGCGTTCGTTCCTTGCGTTAAATTAGACCGCCGTCGAGATTATGCAGTCTCAGCTGGGATGCACGTTCCAACCTGTTCTTCCTGTCGACGTCGAGAGGGTATGTGAAGTTTGTGCGAAGGAGTTCTACGTCGGTTCGTCTCCCTTTCCTCTTTCCTTCGTCGCTCGATTTGTTCATCCCTCTTTGGTCGTATGCCTCGCTAACTCTTTGCTCTTCCTCAATCAACAGAAAAAACCTACCGAGTCCAACACCCGAAGGACGTCTCCAAGCTCAAACACCTGTGCGACCTCGAGACGAATCAGGCGAGCTACGTGATCTCCAAGAAGTGGTTCAACGAGTTTACTGGAGCTGGAAACCCTACGTTCTTCAACGCTTCGAACAAGAGAGATCCTATGCCTACGGAAGAGCCTTGGAAGTCCGGTGAGTAGGACCTCGTCCTTGCTTCGCTGGTCGCTCGAGTTCAGAAACGGAATCGAGGGAGAGGAAGGAACGAAACTGACGCACCGGATCTGCTTCTCCCTTCGCCCTTCCCCAGACACCATCTGCGAACACGGAGACAATGCACTCCAGAGTAATCAACAGAGACTGATCACCGCTCCAGTACGCTCAACTTCATCTTTTCCCTCTTCGTCGCGTCGTCCGAACTGAGTCTAACTCCCATCTCCCTCTTTCTCTTCCGTTGCCAGGCGTACGACTTCCTTCGAAGCCTCTTCCCCGACTTGGTCCTCTACCGCTACAACGCAGAGAGGTGTGCCATCTGCGACGCCGTGAACTTCCAGAAGCTGGCCGATGCGGAACCGGATATCAAGCGAGCAAAGGAGGAGAAGGTCAGTTTCCCGTCGCGTCTGCCAAGCTTTCGAGCTGATTTTTTCTTTCCTTCTTTCGCTTCTTTTGGACGGGATCTATCTCCTAGACTTCTCTTTCCGAACTGTTCAAAACTACGAGAGCCTGCCTTGATCACACGGGGTTTACTGTGGGCGAGGAGCTTGTTCGTACTCGCTCTCTCTCTCTGTCTTCTTCCCTCTCTGCTTTTTCTATACCCTCTCCAAGCTCACGACTGACTTGGCCCCTTCGTCTCCTTCAGGCTGTGATCGACCCCGAGTTCCTTAGAGCTTGGTCGATGTGGATCAAGAACCCCGTCGGAAACCCTCGACCTGAGCGAATCGCCAACGAGCAGTTCATCTGCGAACACGGTCTCGTCGACTTCGACGTCAACAACAAACACGATAGGCTCGAGAAGAGATACGCCGTCATCCTGGAGGAGGACTTCGATAAGCTTGCTGAGATGTAAGTCGCATTTTAGAACGCGCGAGAGGGATGCTAAAGAGGTTGAAGGAGGAAGAATGGGAGAAAGAGAGCTGACATCGATTTCTCGTTCGTTCCAATCAATCAACAGCTACCAAGGCGAGACCAAGATCATCTTCCAGTTCTACGACAAGCAGGACTCTTCTGGGTCCCAGGCTATCATGGATCCGGCTAGTTGTGAAGACTGTCGACGGATGAGGTCCGTCTCTATCGCGTCGCGTTTTCATTCATCGTCCTCCCTCTCTCCGTCGCTTCGAAGCTGAAACCCTTCTCCTCTATCCTCTCCTCCATTTACATGTCGCTGGCTCACAGGAAGAAGGACTTCGACGACGGCTTCGTCCGAGCTCACATCATCCAGGCGAAGGACGATCCTCGACTCCCCGAGAACAGGAAGAAGACCCTCAGCGAACGATCGGAATCGCCTCCCATTCGAGGATACGGAAACAAGCCCAGCTCGTCGAACTTCTCCAAAAAGCCCGCTCTTGCTCCAACGAGACAGTCGACCAGGCAGAGGACGTCGGTGGGAGAGAAGAAACCTCGGATCATGAAGGTGTACATCACGACGACTTCAACGGTCAAGGAGTTCAAGTGAGTCGCAGTCTCTCATTCGCCCACTCCTGATTTGCATCGAGCCCTGACGCTTCTCTGTCTTCGTTCGCTCCTGCTCTAGAATGAACGTGAGCGACCTTTCCTTTCCTGAGTCTCGCTGTCGATCTTCGTTTCCTCGAGTTCGAAGAGACTTACCTTCCTTAATCTCTCCTTCTTTCTCTTCTTTTAGGTCGCTAACAGGCTCAAGACCACAGTCCTTCATCTCTCTCTTCGTCGCGAGGACGTCGATCTGGACGATAACTCGAAGCTTCTCTCTCGTTCGTCACCTCTCCTCTCTCCTCTCCTCTTCCCGTCGAAATCTCTTCTCTCGAGATGCACCAAAAGTCTCACGTCTCTCTTCTCTCTCTCTCACTTTGGCCAAAACAGATGTCGACTGCCTTCCAGGAGACATCATTCAAGTCATCGAGATCGACGGGAAAGATCACGACGAGGACGCTTTTCTCAACAATTCAGACGGAGACGACGACTTCACGAGTTCTCGACATCTCCAGGAAGCTAACAGTGGATTCGGAGGGACTCGTCTCGGTGGTGGGGGAGGGGGAGGGGGAGCATCGAACGGCAATAGGAACGGGAAACGGTCGAGAGAAGCGTCGGCGACCTCGGGAGCTGAGGACGATTGGGACCTGGACCCGAACCTTGGACTAGGCGAGCAGGACGTTGCGATGGCTGGTACTGCTGCTGGAGGTAGTGGTGGAGGCGGCATCTGTCCCGTCTGCAGTGAGTCGTCTTCGATCTTCTCTCTTACCTCAACACAGAGGACGCGTCGCTGACTGGATCTCGTTTCGTTCCTTTCTTCTCTCTCAGCGTTCCAGAATGGTGAGCTTTCCTTTCCATCTCTTCCGCTCGTGAATAATCTCTGCTGATTGTTTACATTTCTTCCTCAGCTGCCGGAATGATCGCCTGCGAGATGTGCGATGCCAAACTGTACGTTTTCTTCCCATCTCGTGGTTCGCTCTTTCCTCCCGTCGCGTCGAGCTAATTCCCTTTCTTCTCTTTTCCACAGGCTCTGAGGGAGATTGTACTTCCTTCCTCACCTATGCTCCTTCTATTTCTGACCTCCTTTCATGAAACCACGTCCCTTGTACTTCACGAACTCTTCTCATCTCCAGTCCTTGTTTCTTAGATTTTCTCGCTACCCTCCATGTCTTCTGCTTCTTCTTGCTTAGCTCGTACTCTCTTCGTTTTTGAAACCGCCCTCATCGTACCCGTTTACCTGCTTTCTTCTTGTAAAAGGCAATCCACAATCTTGTTCGTTCTCAAAGAAGGGAGGATTGAGAGAGAGGTTCCGTCGCGATGGGTCGTCGTTTTGAGATTTTACCAACGCACTCGCGTCGTTGAGATCCAGCACTTGTTGAGCCGGACGATGAGGGAGGCTTCGCGCGCTTAGGGGTAAGAACGCAGGCTCTGGCACGTGAAGAGAAAAGAAGAACTGGAGGTTGGAAAGAAACGCGACGCGTCTGATCTCGGATGTCGAAGACAAGATGCATAGCGAAAGAATCATCGAGTCATACCCTTACCACCTGAATGGAAAGCAATTATCAGGACCTGCGTTCTGAACGATTCGTGGAAGTTTCAGAGCAGCTGGGGAGGAGAGAGGGAGAGAAGGACGAAGACGCGTCGTGATTCGAGACTCTTCGTTTCCACCGTCGTTTCTGGACCCGAAGACCATCATACCTCGACGACACAAGCTAGAAACTACTAGACTACTTCCACTCTGACCAGCTCCCTCAACCATCTCTCAAGCTTCGCAACCTCCGCCTTCGCGATCGTCTCGTCTTCTCCTCGCAGCTTCAACACCACCGTCAAATCCATCAGCCCCGAGACTTCCTGCAGCTCCCTCCTATGGTCCAAAGTGAGATCCAAGTCTATGACATCGGACCAGGGGTTGGTTCTCACCCTGTCGACGAAAGAGGCCGAAGAGGAGGTGAAGTCGAAGACGTACGAGATCCCCCTGCTCGCCTCCCCAAAGATCCTCGCCCAGATGGTGATGAGGAGACTTTCCATCCACTCTTCATCATCGTCCATAAACATGCAAATGACGTCTTCCCCTTCGGTCACGATCCGTCGTAGGTTCGTCCACTCTTGAAGGAAGAAGGGCGAGAACATGCAGCCGACGTGGTAGAAGGTTTCGAAGTGTCGAAATGCCCTGCGGAAAGTAAGTTCGTGAGGATTGAGGTAGGAGAAGATGGCGGAGGGTAGGAAGTTCTGAAGTCGTTGGGAGTGAGGTAACCAGTCTGGGAGGATGAGCTGAGGAAGAGGAAGGGGTTCGTCCGTGTAGGCAAGCAAGCGGTAGGGAGGAAAGGAGGAGTCGTAAGGGCCGCTGTCCTCGTCCTTCTCCGCCCACAGGTCGGGGTCGAGGAAGAGTGGTAGGATGGTTTGGTTCCAGCTCCGTATGGAGATTGAAAGGGATTTGATACGAGAGAGGAGGGAGGTTGCTTGCTGAAGACGAGTGGACGAAGGGACGATCTCCTGAAGCGAGAAAACGGTTAAAAGCCAAGGTCAGCTCTTCTATAGATCCGCAAGACTTCCCATCATGCCAATTCCTCTATCAGACACACATTGGAACGAAGACATGATCATGACTCACGATGAAGAAGAGTGAAGCAAGTCCATCCAAGTCGTTGATCTCGACGTTTTGATAGAGGATGGGTCCCGCGAGTTCCCAGCATCCAAAGGAGATGAGGGAAAGAGCGACGAGGGTAGATTGACCGCAGTAGGAGAAGATGTGAAGGAGAGTCTCGGTGGGAAAGGCTTGGAGTCGCCTGGAGTAGGAGCGAAGGGTGCGGGTGGAGACCTGGGAAGGAAGGGAGGGAGGAGGAGGAGGATGAGCTCGACTGTTCTGCTCGTGACGACTCGCCGAGAAGATAAGAAGAGCGGAATCTCACGTTGGTGGACATGTTTGGATCTGAAGAGGTGCTGGGAGGGGTCTAGAACTAAATTTGGGCAAAAGGAAGAGAAGAGAAGGAAGCCGTTCGCGATCAAAAAGGCGAGCTCGACGAAATCGGTAGTGTGCTTTCGACGTCCATCCCCTTCCTCTTTCCTTCCCTTCCTTCTCTGCGCAGGACCCGTCTCCCAGCTTCTACCCATGCCTTCCCCTCGATCCCTCCTCTCCCTTAACGAAGACATCCTTCGAGAGATCCTCGCCTATCTCCTCCTCGACACTCCCCGAGAGCTCAACCGAACCTCGATCCTCCGGACGTGCTCCTCCCTTCACGAGCTGGGACTCCCTTCCCTCTACCGAGTCGTTGATCTCACAGGATGCCAGACCATTGAGCACGTCATGCGTCTTTGGGGAGCTCTTTTTGGAACAGGAGGACTCTTGGAGAATTCTGGAGGACAGAAGGGAGAGTTGATCTTCGAGCTCAGGATGGGAGGAGTGGGGTCGGTGGAAGAGTATCTTAAGGAGCCTCAGCCGAGTGAGTTAAACCTATATATGTCCTCTAGAGGGCCTTTCTCTAGGGACTCACCATCTTTCGACTTGTCTTCTCTCAGCCCTCCAGGTCGCGGAGCTGAACCATCCCAACTGCTCCACCCTCCTCCTCGATCTCGACTGCTCCTTCCCTCCCCGATTCCAAGCCCTCCAGGCTATCATCCATCAACTTCCCATCACCCATCTCGTCATAAACCATACCTCCTTCCCGGCTTTAGACTTATCAATCGTTTTCGACGACGTTCAAGTCGACAACTCTTTCGCAACCCACGCTTTCCTCCAACCGTGGAGTGAGCTTGAGACGATCGTCTTCCGTGGAGGGATCCCTCACAAGATCTTCGTCGGCATGGACCTCGAGAAGGAAACACTCATCTGCGTCTACAAGATCTTCTTTTGGAACTGGTCGTTCAAGAAGCTCATCGTCGAGGACGTCAAAGGTCCGTTCGCCTCCCTCGGCGCGAAGAAGGTCGTCCAGCTCTTGTTCCCTTATAGAGATTACGAGCAGAGGGACCAAATCTACCTCGATGCGGAACGAATCGAGTTCAGAGTCGAGGGTGAGTCTGAGGTGGCGGCTGAGGCGATGTTGAAGGAGTTTAAGGAGGAAAGGGACAAGGAGGGGAGGTTGGATTACGACCTTCGGAGAAGAGACTTTTGCCGTTGTTTGTCTTCGTTTCGGAAGACGGCAAGGAGGCGAGATTCGAGAGTACCGAGTAGTAGGATGTTGATACGATGGAGCTAGTCTCACATTTCTTTCGGTATAGCCTCGAAAGATCTGAACGACGAAAGAACTCCTCTCGCGCGGCGCTACCGAATCCTGTTCTCCTATCCGTTTATCAAAGCTGGTCTCGATGGAACTCGTCAAGGTCATCATAGAAAGCGCAAGAGCATACGAACTACATAGAGAGGAAGGAAATCGATGGTCGAAGGAAAAAGGAGAGAGACAGGCAAGGAGGGAACAAATGCAAGGAAAGGGAGATGGAGAGAAAACAACGAGCTATTAAGCACTCTAATCCCTCCGAAATCACAGCCGTTCAACTTGCTCAGGACCTTTCACCTCCTCCACTACTCCTCCAATCTGATCCACCTTCAGCTTCTCCTTCCCTCCTACGCTCTCCTCCTCCTCCTCCCTCTCCCTCTTCCCTCCAGCACTCGACGAAGAAGACGCTTCCTTCACCTCAACCTTCTCCTCCACCACCTCCCTCCCCTCGAGCGTCCTCTCCTCGACCGAGGCCATCGAAGCGTCGCTCCCAGGAACCTCTCCGGAGTCCTTCTGATCTCTCTCTGACGCGACGTCCTGCTCCGTTCCAGTCTTCGCGAGGGAGGAAGAGGAGGTAGATCCCTCGGCGTCTGCGGTAGGGAGAGAGTCTCGGGAGATGATATCGAGGTGGCTGGGGAAGTAGATGGGGAGGAGTTTGTAGTAGACGGAGAGATCCTTTTGGGAGAAGACGACGAAGATGACGCGTTTGAGCTTTTGGCGAGAGAAGAAAGAGAAGAGGAGGGTGGATTAGTTTGAGGCGAAGTAAAAGAGATGGAGTGGAAGAGAGAGAGAGAGACGAAGAGAGAAAGAGAGAGGCGAGAGAGCGAGGACCTACAGTGGACCCTCGTTCAGTAGCGAGGAACTCTCGAACCGTATCGAGCGCGACGCGAGTTGCTGGACCGATGGGGTAGCCGTAGACTCCTGTGGAGATGGAGCAGAAGGCCTGATTCAACCCAAAGCGAAGATGAAGAGGAAGTAAAATAAGAGAATGTGAGTCAGATGCGAAATGGGCCAAGATGAGAAGAGGAAGAGGAAGAGGAGGGAAAGAGAGGCGAACTCACGATCGACTTCCACCCTTCCTGGACTGTGAGCTCAAGGGCACCGTGGTAGCAGCTCCTCAAGAGTTTCTCGCTCTTGTCTCGACTGGCGAAGCTGAAGATGGGTCCGACGGTGTGGGCGACTCGTTTGCAGGGAAGACTGAAAGGTAGCAGGCTCAGGATCCATCTTCGAAAGAGAGAGGGAGAGGAGAGGGGGAAAGAGAGAGAGCTCACTCATAGGCGTCCGTGAACTTTGTCTCTCCCGTCTCCGCTCCGTTCAGAGTTCTACACTCCTTCTTGAGACCAGGTCCAGCAGCAGAGTGGATAGCTCCATCGACTCCTCCACCTGAGAAGAAGAAAGGAAACGGGTCAGGTCAAAGAAGATGGTTTCGTGGGTGTTGAGCTCCGTTCGTTGAGCATCAAGAGGATGGACTCACCTCCGAGGAGGGACGAATTCGCTGCGTTTACGATTACGTCTACTGCGAACTCTGTGATATCTCCCTTGAGGACGCTGACCTTGTTCAGGAGAGCCGCGTTGACGGGGCTGGAGGAAGAGAGGGAGGGAGGGAGGCGGGTGGGATGGGACGGAGATGGGGCAGGAAAGAAATCGTCAAAAGAGTCAGCTCTAGAAGGCCAGAAGCTCTCAGAGTATCGAGGAAAGAAGGAAGATGGCTCTTCGGTATATCTCGAAAGGGTATAGAGAGCTCGAAAGTTGAAGAAGAAGGCAGGCTGGACTGACTGGCAGACCTCTGGAGGGGTCTCTCCTCCTGTGGGTTGAGGATCGAGCGTTCCGTCCTCGTAGAGATCGTGAACGGTAGGGACATCCTCCGGTTTGATGATGTAGTCCTCTCCGACTTCGTCTACGGGAGTGGTTGAGCCATGGGAGGAAGAAGGGGGAGAGTTCATTGTTGTCGTTGGTGGGAGAGCGAGGGAGGGAGGGAAGGAAGGCTCGGTGACCTCGCTCGAATTCGAACCTCGACTTTTTACTCGCGAGATTCACCTTGACTTCAACCGTCCACCATCACCTCAAAAGCGACCACTCGACACGACCGCGTAGGTAGCATACAGAGCAGTAGGATCTAGATTTAGAAAAGGTGAGTTTATATACCAAATGAGCCTCAGGAGGGAGGCCACGAGCTGATCTCTTGACCGTCCCTTCCTTTCCTTCCCTTCAAGCTCTCAGCTTGCTCCCCTTTCCCTCCAGGTCGTCTCCCTCCCCTTCCCACTAGGATATCGACCTTTTCGCCATCATGGGAATCCCTCGAGCTTGTTTCCTCCGTGGTCGTCGGCCAAGAGCGTCCTCGATATCGTCCAGATCCTACTTCGTTTCGGCTCCTCGTCCGCTCGTTCACCTCCCCTCCTCCTCCTCCTCCTCCCCTTCCTCACCCTCCTGCACCATCACTCCCTCCTCGCCCTTCCCATCAAAAAGATACAGATCCGACACCTCATCGACGTCGTCTTTCGCATCCTCTCCCTCTCTCAACCCTCCTCGTCCCGCTTGGTCCATCTCGCCGAGGAAGGAAGAGGAGGCGAAGAAGCTCGAGTCGTCCTTCCGAACCAACTCCCAACCCAAGCCAACACCAACTGGGATATTCCCTTCGCCATCTCCCAACGATGCAGATCCTTTGATTACTCCTCCACCTCCTTCCTCACGCCCGACTCAAAGAACCGCTCCCTTCTCCCCTCCGCTCGTGCCCGACTTCCTCTCCTCCTCCCCAGACACCCTCGCTCCCTCGGACATCTCCTCGACATCTTCCTCCTACTCTCCTCCAAACGACGACCAGGAGGATCCCTCCTCGTACGCCTCCTCCTCCCAACCCTACCACTACATCCCAACCAACCTCTTCGCAAAGGATCCCTCCTACCAATCCCTCGACGCTCTCCTCCTCACTCCCACCGTTCACCCGGATCTCGCCATGTCCCAGGAAGCCCTAGACCGATCAGATCAGATCTGGGAGGTCTACAAGACCGTCACCAATCATCGGCTCATCCCCGCTGAGGCCTGGATGGCTCTCCTCCGCAACGTCGTCCCTCCCACGCGCGTCGCGAGCAGCATGACCGGGAAACGCAACGAGTTTGGAAGCACAGTCGGGTTCGGATCGGCAGTCTTGACAAACTACCTGAGGAGAGGATACGAGGAGAGGTTCCATCGGATCATGCAGGACAAGGCGAAGGCTGGGTTGGAGCCGTCGGGCAAGGAGTTCAGGTTGATTATGGAGCATTTCGCTCCCAACGGATACGTCAAGGGAGTCGAGTCCGTCTTCGCTGCCATGGTTCTCAAGGGACTCACTCCGGGACCGAGGGACTACGAGTGCAGGCTCGAGGCGATCGTCTACTGGCTCAGGAGGTATCAGTCGCTCGAGGCGGAAGCCCTCATCGCCGACGGAGTCCTCCATCCCTTCGAAGTCGCTCTCGCTTCGGTTCCAGACCTCGTCGGAACTATCATGGCCTCCCTCAACACGGCTTCCTTCACTCCTACCCTCTCTCGAAGAACGGTCGACCTCGCTTGCGAACTCTTCGCTCAAACCGGAGACACCAAGGCGTACAACCGCCTCGCTCGATTCGAGTACGGAGTCGACCTCGACGTTCCCGATGCGATTCCGGAGGAGTTCCTGGCTAGGATGCAGCAGGGAGAGAAGGTGTGGAGAGGATTGTCAGTGACTGGGCTGCAAGCGGCGTTGAAGCTTTGGGAGAAGGAGGGAGACTTCTACAAGATGCTGTCGATGTTCGAGGTCTTCGCGTACCCTCTCCCGATGCCCAAAGGAACGCCAGCTGGACTGGATAGGGCACCATCCTGGAGGAGTGCATGCGCGTTCACCGTAGAACACAAGAAGTATGCTCCTCCCCTCCCGCCAACAACAGTCGTCGAGATGATGAATCTCAGGAAGGTTCCCGTCGTCGCGTCGTCCTCTTCCTCCTCGCGTCCTCAATCAGACCTCGCCACTTCGGATCTCACTCCCTCTTCCACTCTCTCCTCCAATCCTACAACCTCCTCTTCCTCTTCCTCGACTACCCCGCCTCCCTCTTCCTCTCGCAAACCCGCCACCTACACCTTCCAACCTGTCCCTCGCCCCCTCTGCTTCACCGACGCAACGCAAGGCAACGTCAACTCCCACACCTTCACCCAACTCCTCCAAGGTCCCTGCTCCACTTCCGGTCCTCTCAACAAAGGAGACCTCTTCCTCTCCAAACACATCCTCACCCGAGCCCTCTCCGAGCACTACACCCGTCGCCAAACAAACATCGGCCAACTCCTTCGCATCATCTCTATCTCCTCCTCCAAAGACAGAAAGGAGAGGAACGTCGCTCGGATGAGGCTGATCAGGAAGGACTTTGATCTGGCGAGAGTGGAGTGGTTCATGTTGTTCTCGCAGTGCTGCTCGAGGAATCCCGGGAGGGAGGCGTTCGAGGCGTTGAGGTGGGCGGAGAAGGAATTGAATGCGTTGAGAGGAGCGTTGGAGTTGGATGTGTTGGTGATGCAGAAGGCGAAGGATGTTTTGGAGAAGGATGATCAGGATGTGGAGGAGGAGAGGAGGAGAGGGTTGAATGGAGAGGATCCGTCGAAAAGTCGTGAGTTCTGTTTCGCTCTCGAGCTCGTCGTCTTGTCCTTCTTCGGTCGACGCGTCTCTTTCCACCTCTTCTCCTTCTTCTTGCTCTCTTCAATCTGACTTTCTCTTTCCGTATTTTTTCTCCCGCTGCAGCTCCTCCTAACACTCTCTCTACCCGCTCGACTTGGCGAGGACCCTCCCTCGACGCTCGTCTCCAATCCATCTTTGCCCAACTTCGTCTCTACAACCAAGTCGGTACTCGCATGCTCGGTTTCCGTCTCGCCGCTCTCGCCTGGAAGGACACCCAAGTCATGATCTCCCTCCTCAAGCAAGGTCGTCCTCACGTCTTCCAATTCCCCGACGGAACCACCATCGGATCTCGTCTCCAGGAGTACGCCATCGTCCTCGCCGAACGACTCCCAGCCGAGCTCGAACCCAGATCGTCTCGTCGTCACCTCTCATCCTCAAACGAGCTCGTGTCCATCGGAGCAGGAGGAGCTCGAGGGGAAGAAGACTTCGAAGCCCTCTTCGCCGAGGAGATTCGAATGGATGAACGGATGCGAGCTGGTCTGGACGGAACCTTGAGTGCTGGAGGAGTAGGGAAGATGAGTTGGAACTGGGGACTGCACATGGGAGGAAGGAAGGAAGTTCTCGAAGGAGAGGATCTCGATCCGGTTCACCCTTCGCCGTTCAGGAGACATCAGATCAAGAAGACGTCCAAGTTCGGGAGATACCCCACGGTGGAGGGAGCGAACGAAGTGGGAGCAGGGTGGGCGACGGGGTCGGGTGGGATGGGTGGTAGTGGGGGGCGGTGAGGGAGGAGGAGAGGATGGTTCAGCCGAGTGGGTTCAACGGGGAGGATGGGGCGGTGGCGGAGGAGTTGCCCGAGGAGCTGAAGGAGACGTTGGAGGAGTGGGAGAGGGAGAAGGGAGAGGTGGAGAGGAGATATGGTGGGGAACTGGAGGAGGTTGGGAAGGGGGTTTGGGCTTGATTGGAGTGGAGACGTCTCTTTCTCTTTTGTTCGGTTTCAGCATGTCGTTCCTGTTTCGCAGAGTAGAGAAGAAGTGCATAGGTCCCGTTCTTTGATTTGTGTTCTATTTGTATCACTTTTCTTTCGTAGATTCTTGGAGGCTCGGAGCAAAGAACGAGAGGAAGAGAAAGAGCTTTTCCGACGCGACTTCCAAGGATGAGAAAGGAGAAAGAAGCTACATCGTTGTCGGTAGATTCAAACGAAGAGAGAGAGAGACGAAAAGGGAACAGAAGTGTGAAGAAAGATCAAGTCAATTGAGAGCGAGAAGAGAGAAAGGAAACGGTCGCGGGTAACGAAGAAACGAGAGAGAGAGACAGGCGACTAAGAAGAGGAAGAACGAGACGTGAAAGAGCTAGAGAACGGGGCATGAGGCGAAGATGGAGAATAGGAGGGCACACGAACGAGAGGAGGAAAAAAAGATGTAGTAGCGAAACGATGGTCTTTGTGTTGTGTGAGGATTGGTAATCTGAAGAAAGGAAGAGTAGAGTACGAAGAAGAGAAGAAACGAAGGAGTGGATGGGTTGATCGACGGAGATGGAGAGAGGAGAGAAGAATGCAAGGCTACAGAGGAGAAAGAAAACATTACTACCAGAGGAGAAGAGATGGATGATTCAAAGACGGCTCCCTCCTCCTCAACTCCAGACCGACGACAGGACGAACGACGAGAACTACGACGCTGGCGCGCCCAACCTCGTTCCAAGCGCCTGTCCCTCGAGCGATCGATGGTTCTGGAGATCCCTGAGGACTTGAGGATCGAGAGGGAGAGCGCTCTTCCTACGGACGTGGGGCGATTGACCTGGCGACGAAACGGGAGCGTGAGATTCCGAGGGTCCTGAGGGTCCTGGCGAGGAAGGAGGAGCTTCTTGTTCGGGAGGGACCTGATCTCCTTGAGGGACGAGTTCAGTTCGGTCGACGGGCGCCTGAGAAAGTGAAGACGAGGAGGAAGGAAGTCAGCGACGAAGTCGAGGAGGAAAGAGCAGACTGGACGAAACGCGTCGAAAGAAAACTCACCTCTTCCATTTTGAAAGTCTCCGAGGCGAAGGACTCCATCCCGATGTTGTTGTGAATTTCGAGCGAGACGTCCGTCATGTCCTCGTCCTCAGGAGGTGGAGGTCGAGGAGGAGGAGGAGTGGTAAGAGCTTTCGGAAGAGGTCCGGTGGCTCCTGACGCTTCTCGGTTCTTGATCGCCTGCTCCCTGAGAGTCTCCCACTCGTCGTATCTTGTCTGAGCCTTCCGTTGCTCTCTGAGAGAGAGAAGGAGGGAGTATAAGAAGAGAGGTAAAGAGTGTCAGAGAGGAGTAGGGATCGACGAGAGAAGAAGAACGAACTCTCGACGAGCGATCTTGAAGTTGTTGGTGCATTCGTCGAAGAGGGTAGCGTTGATCTCCATGAAGAGCTTGAGAGCGTTGTAGACCATTCCGTGGATCGTTCTGATAACGAAAGAAAGAGAAAAGATCGAAGTCAGCGACCAATCGAGGATGAGAGACGGGCAGGAGGAAGAAGAGATCCGAAAGAGAAGAACTCACCGGTTCCAATGAGCTTTTGAGTTCTGATAGAGCGCAGGGAAGACGATAGGGAGGATAACGGCGATGTTGTCCCCCATGAGGTTGACGATGTACTCGTTGTTCCAGTAGTAGAGAGCCCTCTCGGCGACCTGGAAGTGCTGGGAGTTGATGCACCTCGCGAGCTGCTGGAACAGCGGCACCTGGATCTTCTGGAACTCGACCGCCTCGATCACGTCCAAGATCTCCTCCACCTCGTTCAGGTACATGACCTCCTTCGGACTATTGACCTTGGGCCAGTATCGTAGCAGACCCAGGAGGACCTCTTCCGTGAGGGTCGCGTCCTTTTCGAGGAACTGAACGACGCAGTAGGCGAGTTGAGGATGGTAGAGGGCGAGGGATTTGGCTTTGTGAAGAGGGATGAGAGCTCGGGTGAGGAAGGTTTTGTGCTCTTCCTTGAGAGGGAGAGCGAATCCGTTGATGATGGATCCGAGGATTTCGAGGAGTTCGGCGATTCCGTTGTGTCGTTCGGTTTCGTAGACAAACTGGAAGAAGACGTTGTTGATGGATCGACGGATGAAGGCTCGGAGGTTGAGGAAGCGGCCGTAGATTCGATGGAGGGTCGTCTTGAGGAAGTCTCGTTCTCGGGGATCCTCGCTGTCGAAGAGTTCCAGGAGCTGGGAGTAATCGACGAAGGAGCGGTCAGTTTCCTCGCGTTTCCTCGAGCATATCTGCTTCACCACTCCACCTACGCCTGACTCCTTCAGGCGCGATCAGGCCGAGAAGAGAGAGAGAGACACTCACTTGTAGGACGAAAGGCTGATCGATGTACTTCTTCGCGGTGTTCATGTTGAAGTCCGGGCACTCGACGAACCGAAGGAAGAACTCGTAGACGATCTGAAGATGAGGCCAGGCGAGCTCCAGGACGGGCTCGTCCTCCTCGGGATCGAAGGCGTCTCCTGTAGGGTTGACTTGAGGAGGAATGGATCGGAAGAGGTTCGAGGAGAACTGGAACGAAACGCGTCGGGAACAAAACGAGGGAAAGGTCAGCTCCGGTGTCTAGGGGAAAGAACTGAGACCATCAGTCCAGTTCGAAGCTGGAGATCATGTTACGAAGTTGATGAGAGATGATGGTGATGTCGAATGGGCAGAAGAAGATGGAAGGGAAGTCGAGGGGGAGGGAAAACGACGTGAGGAGAGAACGTAAACTCACCATCGCGACGACCTCGGGGTACACCTGCTCCGAAATGACTCCCCGTTGAGTAGTGATGTACTCGAGCATCTCATGGAGAGCCTGTCCCTTGATTCCCTTGCCGGGGAGGTCCGAACTGGCGTCGTTGAAGTCGAAGACGACGGCGCACTGCTGAAGCTTTCGGATAAAGAGCTCGGTTCGATCCGCCTGCGACACCTCTGCGATATCAGACCAACATATGAAGAACATACGACGAGAATGAGCTTCGTCACTTCCTCGAGACAGCAGGAGCGACCTCGAATCTGGCTCCAGACCGAGGTGAAGGGAAGAAGAGACGAAGAGAGGAGTTGGACTCACCGTTGAACCCAGGCAACTTCTCCAACTCCACCCTCTCGGTAACATGGAATCTACTGCTCCTCTGCTTCCTAGGCGTCTTCCCAGCAATAGGAATCGTATCCTTGGCTCCTCCTCTGAGCCTGCCCAAAGGTCCACTCGGAGGTCCTCCTCCGGGAAGTGCTGATCCTCCTGCTGAAGCTCCGTCCTCTCCGACTCTCCTCGGCGCGTCGGTAGCCATCTCCGAGGACGACGAGACCACTACGATGGGAGGCGCGGGAGAAGTCTTGTCGTTGCCTGGAGCGGAGGATTTGCGTTCTGGTGTCGAAGGAGCTTGTTGCTGAACGCGAGAGGAAGAGGAGGCTCCTCCTCCTCCTGCGACGAGAGAGGAGAGGGAAGCTGCTGCTGGGGAAGGAACTGCTGAAGAGGAGGTGGAGCTAGGATTCGACGCTGAGGCTGTTCCGTGGGAAGGGAGGGGAGGGACGGGTTTGTTGCCGTTGGAAGCTGGGACGGAGGAGGGGACGATGGGAGGAGTGGGAGAGGGAGCTTTCGGTTTCGAGCCGTTCTGATCGCTGGAGTTGGACTTGGTCCGAGAGAGCTGGATGGTAAAGCAAGCAGATTGTCAGGGAGCTGTTTTGTGGGTGTTCGAGAGGAAGATATAAAGTAGCGAGAGAGGAAGCAGATCCGACGGAGGGAAGAGGAGGGGAAGGTGAAGTGACGTTTGACCTTGCTCCAAGGTCAAACAGCCCTCCTATCTGTATAGAGCAACCTCCTCCTGTTCTTTTAATTTTTTTCCCGGAAATGCAGGTTCGATCTCGAGAGTCAACTCGAGAGCTGGCGTGTATAGAGCGAGGTTGGCTGATGCGAGCTGCTCGCAAACCCCGCTCCCTTCGTCCTTTGCTCCACCTCCTTTCTCCGTGGTCGTTCCGCGAGGGGAGAGCGAACTCACGAGAGACTTCTTTAGCTGCTTCTGTAAGACGAGAAGCAAAGAAGGTAAGATGAGGTAAGCGAGTGCTTCAGGGCCGAAAAAGAACGAGAACGAAGAGGTGAAGTCGACAGGAAGGAGGAGCGAGAGAGATCCGATTTCGACTCCCTCCTCTTTCCTCCCCTTTCGCTCCCTCGCCCTTCTCGAAAGGTGAGCACGCAGATACACGATCTAGCGGGCTCTATAGATGGTACAGAGCTCGTTTCGAGAGACAGACAACCTCGAAGCGAGGCGAACGTCGAGTCCAGTCCCATGGCCGTCCGCGACGCCTCCTCCTCTCCTCCCTCCCTCCTCCTTTCAGCCCTCGTGGTCCCCAAGTCCTCCAGAAGCCACCAATATGGATACCGGGGAAAGATGTAGGCTCTGACTAACCATATATGTTCACCGATCAGCGAGTTCCTTCGAAGAAAGGGCGAGCTTTGGAAGTCGGAGTTCGAGGAGGTGTGCTGTGGGGTCGGAGGAGGAATGGAGGGGAGGAGGGAAGGAACCGTCGCACGAAGGGAGGAAGGAAAAGTTCTTTGAAGAGAATGTATGCGCCTTGGGTCGTGAAGGAGGCAGGTCGTTTTCGGGGGGTTGAATGCGGAAGGAAGGGAGGGGAGGGAAGGTGGACGTTAGGGAGAGGAAGCGTTTCCTCAAACCTCAACGATTTCCTAATCGAATCCAGCGCCCAGTTCGTTAGTCCCTCTGCAAACGAGAGGTGATGATCCCATCTCGACCTCAACCACCATGCCAGTGAGCAGCTCTTCCCCCTAATTTGCTCCAGAAATGACTGCTAATTTCTTCTCCTTCCTATCAGGCCTACCACTCCACTTTCAACGAGCTCGAGGATGTAAGGATCGTGGGAAACACCTCGGTTCTGCCCATCAAGTCCAGGTTCAGAGGGCCAGCTCCTCTCGGTCAGTCCTTCCTCCCATCCCCGTCTCTATATCGCTCCAAAACTTTGCGCCCATCATCTCCTCCTCTTTCTCCTCTCCATCCTCATACTACTTTTAACCCACCTAACCCCTCTCCTTTCTTTCACTTCGCCGTCCTCCAGCGGACTCCTCCTCCATCGACATCATCGACGAGACCCTCACTCTCTTCCGAGCCAACTGCCTCTTCCGCTCGTTCGACATCAACGGTCCAGCAGACAGACTCCTTATCTACCTCACCCTCTTCCTTTCAGACTGCCTGTCAAAGATCACGGCCTCCAAGATCGAGCCGGCGTTGAACGAGGCGAGGAAGACGTTGACCACCTTCAGTCTGGAAGCCTTCGCTCTTCCGGGAGATGCCACCTTCCCGTTGAACTCGATGTATGCTCCCCCAGGGAACTCGAGTGATGCAGGTGAGTCGGCTTGATCTGTTATTGAGCTGGAGCGTTGGAGGCTGGGATTGGAGGAGGAAGGACAGAAGGAAGGAGGAGGACGACGAAGCTCACACCCCTTCCTTCCTCCGCCCATCTCCTTTCCTCCCTTCTTCCCTCTTCCCGCGTTGTCTGCTAGACCACCTCCGCCAATACCTCACCCAAGCTCGTCAGGAACTCGCCAGCAGACTGCTCGATCAGCTTTACCCTCTGGATGCTGAGTGCGTCTCGAACCTCCCTCCCTCCTTCCCATCTCACTCGCTTCCTTCCTTCGCTCGTCAACTCCCTTTGCTGACTCTGGTTTCCCTTGGGTTCTGGTTTCACAGAGGTCGTCCAGCAGCCAAACCAAGCAAGTGGTGGACGTGCTTCGCTAAGAGAAAGGGGTGCGTTTTCTCTTCCTCTTCACTTCGTTGTTCTCGAAGGGAGGTAGATTCGGCTGCGTGCGTCGATGAGGAGGGAAGAAGGAGAGCTGACGGGCTCGTTCGCTTTCGTTTCGACAGATTCTGGGGATCATAGATATATAGTTCAAACTCGAGTGGACCTTCTGGGTGCGGGAGGAAGGAGGGAGGGAGGAGATCGCGAGCGAGTGGTGCTCTGGGCTGAGCTGCGAGGAGGGGACGGGACCGCTGGGACGATGCGATTGAGAGGATGTATCGCGCTTTCTACTGCTCTACACTTTCAGTTCGGGAGAAGGAAGCACACAACTACTGACAGTGTTCTTCATCGACGAAAAGAAAAGGCAAAAGGAGCGACTCAGCGAGCGAAGACGAAAGAACGAAGAAGCGAAGGAGGTGCCGCGGGTTGAAAGAGAGCTCGCGAGGGAAGAGATAAAACGAAGGCGAGATGGTAGAGAGAGTACGAAGGATTCGAGCATAGGCAGATGGGGGAGCACAGAGTGCAAGGAGGGAGAGAGAACGAAGCAAGCTACTCGTCAAAGAGAAAAGGCGGAAACGAAATCGACGACGAGGCGACGTGATTCGAGAGGGAAAGAGAGCAGAACATCAAGCTATACCACACGACCCAACAATGGAGGAGAAACAGGGAGGAAGTTCGTCAAGTAGAAGAGGATAGAGAGTTATCTACGGCCGATCGAAGGGATCCAACGGGCTGTCTGGACGCGTGCCATCGTCTCCTCCTCTCGACGCGATCAAAGGACGACCGAGAGGAGGAAGAGGACTTGATTCCCTCCCCACTCCTCCTCCAGCGAGACTCCCGAGATACGCCGAACCGTATCGACTGTGGTCGATGGAGTCCCGGCCCACGTTTCCTCCAACGAGAGACATGTCCGAGGAATGGCGAGAGGGAGCTAAAGAGGAGGCGTCGCCATGGGAGGGAGGTACACCGTTGAGGGTTACGCAGACGAGAGGGAAGGCTCCTGAAAGAGAAAAGGCATGAAGAAAGAAGAAGAGAGTCAGAAGAAGAAGGAGAAGAGGAAGAAGAAAAAGGAGAAGAAAGTGCGACGAACCTTGTCTCCCTGACTGAGGTCCGCTCACGAGCTCTCCTGTTGCCCAATCATCGTCATACAAGCGAACGACTCGAACCTTCATCCCTGGCCGAAGATCGAGCTCGTCCGGGAGAGTAGAAGAGTACGCCCACTGCGAACACCAGCGAGTTGTGATCAGCGTCGCGTCGGGTCGTCGAAAGCTTGACAAGATAAATCGAGAGATGAAAGGACTCACGAGAACCGTAACTACCTCTCCAGGGTGAACCAACCCATCCTTCCCACCAGCCATGGCGTCTAGATCTCCATCAGACCCGAGAGCAGCTCCCGTAACACCCAACCCGACCGCACTCTTCTCGTCCGATCGACGCGAATCTCCCGAGGTCCCTCGCTCCGCGTTGGGTGAACCTCCCTCCTTGGGTTTAACTCCGAAGAAGCGGGAGACGAAAGTCGAGCCGGACGAGTGAGCGGCGTTGGAGGAAAGGAAAGTGGGCGTGGTGGAAGGTCGTCGCTCGTTTTTCCTGCGACGGCAGAGGAGGAGAAGAAGGAGTAGAAGAAGAAGCTGTTCACCATTGTTGTACAAAGGATGATCGAAAGGGTTTGATCAGCTTGGTAACTCAAGGAAGATGCACAAGGCTGCTCGCACGAGGAGGTCGTACGGAACGAGAGACAGAAAGGACGCAATTTCACTTACCAACAAGGCCACGACCGACCCGATGACGATACCAGCGAGGGCTCCACCGGACAATCCATTGAGAGAAGTGCTCGCGAACCCAGCAGATGCGGTTGAGCTAGTCGAGCTGGCGACGGCCGACGAGGAAGAGGGCGAGAGAGCGGGGAGGACGTAGTTGCAAGTTCCGACGTTGGTCTTCGACGCGTAGCAACAGGCGTCCGGCGTCGCCGTAGACGGATCACAGAAGGAGCAGAGCTGCGAGGTCGAGGAGCCGTATCCGCCTGACGAAAGGAGAGAAAAAGGGGAGGGAAGTTGGAAGCGACGCGACGATTTGCGTGAGCTTTCTTCAAGACGTACAGTTTCCCTCATTTATGGACCCGAGAACGCAAGTCGAGGTATTGTTGGTGGCCAAGGTCGTCCAGTTGGCTGTGAGAGGAAAGAGGGAGCGATCGGAAGTCAAGAAAGGGAGAAGACGCGATGTGTTCGATTCGAGCATGGGACCGAGAACGAACTGCATTGGACGCTGAAGGAGCAGAAGGAAGCCAAGATAATCGATCAGTCTTCATACCTCCATATCTGGATTGGATCGTATGGAGGCTACTGACTAATCCTTGGTGATGTTGCCAGCTCGGAAGCCTTGCGTCAAATCAGGACCTGGACAGAAGCTTTGATTCTGCACGATCGCGTTTTCCGAAGCGGCGTAGTCTTCGCAGGTCTGGCGGAGAAGAAAATGAGGATCAGAGCTGCAGAGATAAAGCGACTGAAGGAAGGAGTGAGGAGATGAGACGAACCTTTCGACACACCATCTTGGGCGAGTTGACTGAGCTCGTTTCGTCCAACAGAGAAAGACACTGCTGCGACCGGCTGTGGACGAGTAAGAAGTCAGCGACCTCGTGGAAGAGGAGATTTATATAAGAAATCTGAAGCTCACAGTCCGTTCGTCCACATCTACAGCGAGATGAAAAGAAAGCGAAGAGGCGATCAGGTTCGCGTTCGACGTTCGACCCCGGCCCGACGACTCCTGTTCTTCTCCTTTTCGATCGTTCTGCTGGACTCACGGAACACAAAACCGTCCTAGCATACCGAAGAGTCGCTCCTGTAGCATTCGAGCACCCCAGCTTGTTTTCGAACTGAGTTCGCGAGTCTGATCGTCCGACGAGTTTTGAAACAAGGTCAGCGAGAGCTCACCCGATTTCCTCTGTTCCTCTACCTCCCCTCCGCTCTCTACTCACATTGGTTGGGGTCGCTGAAGTACGAAAGAGCTGCAGCGTCAAAGGTAGCGACCGTGGTGACGCCGTTCATCCAAGGGAAAGCGTCCGACAAGTTCTGAGGGTGCAGGTATGCTCCTTCGACTGAAAATCAACGAAAGACGAGGAGAGGGGAGAGAGAGGAGGCGGAGGAGGTGAGCTTCACTACTGACCCTCCTTCCCTCCTTGCTCTTCTCTTCTATTCCTCTTTTGATCTGAGACTGGACGGCGAGATAGACTCACATCCTGGACAGGCTACTGATCCCAACAGCCTGAGGCATCCAGCCGTCGAAGTCGTCGTGCCCGTCGAGGTATCCTGGGCGTTCGATGGGAGGAAGAACGAGCTCGCGGCCAGAGAGATCGACAGTAAGAGTCCTGGAGGCAGTCGTATCATCCGAGTTTTGGAGCGAGGTTCGTTGAAGGGAGAGAGAAGAGAAGAGAAGGAAGGTCGTGAAAAACAGGAAAAGGGAGAGGAAGGAGGTTGAAAGGGAAAGGGCAAAGGAAATGGAAAGCGGCGCTCGGGGCTTTCTTTCTCCCCCAATTTAGAGTGATCGCGTGTCAACACTGGATGAAAATCTACTCGGTATTCGCTTGAGATGTTTGTTAGGACCTTGGTCCACTTGGAAGCAGTTTTTTTTCGCAGCTTCAGAGCAGAAAGACCTCAAGAGGGACGGATCGAAGCTCACGATGGGGGACAAACTCCACGTCTCCACGGTCTAGACTTCTTCGGAGATCGGTAGAGCTGATCGAAAGCCGAGAGATGAGGGGAGCGGAAAAACTCGAGGCGTGCGCAGCGAGCTCGGTACTCGGTACCGGAAGGAGCAGCTGCAGATCGAAAACGGGAAACCTGAGACGCGTCTTCTCCTCCTCGACCTCGTAACAGGTGGGATTAGAACAGCGGCTTCATTTCGCAAAGCAGGTCTCTCTTGATATTCCGAATACCATATAATCATGAATGTCGTGATAGATACAACGCAGAAGTTACTGAAACGCAAACGGAAACCTGATCCAGTCGACCCTCAAACCACCTTCTCCCTCCCACCTCATCTCCTGATCCTCTTCTCTCCTTCCACACAAGCTCTCCTCGCTCCTTCAATCGCCGTCATCCAGTCCATAGCCTCTCGAGCCGATCCAGCTTTGAGAACGAGAAGGTCACCTCGGAAACGAGGGACGAGTTGGAACGCCAGGCTGTTGGAGGGAAGTTCTCGGACGGTAATTTCGTTGAGAGGTAGGGGCATTCGGTAGACTAGTCGAAACGAGAGGGAAGTTTCCATCTGAGGCTAGAAGAGCGAAGGGATAGAAAGGAGACGATGCACTCACGATTTCTCGAAGGCTCGGTTAAAACGAGCAGGTCGTTCGTGAGGATCGCGTGAAGTCGCTTTCCTCCCTTGTTCTAGAGAGAGAAATGAAGAGAACGGACCAAAGTCAGAGATCGCGTCGAGAAAACAGTTTGGAGGTCCGAAAAACTCACTTTCATCAACCCTCCCTCCTTCACAAGCACACGAGGTCCAAGGAATCGCGTCGGAGCGGTGAGGTCGAGACGTCCCTCCCCAACCCACTAAAAGACGAGAAGAGAAGGAGGGGAGTCAGCACGGAGTCGAAAAAAATGCTCTGCTCTTCTCTGGGTCGAGAAGCTCACAAGGTCAGCAGAGAGGGCCGCCAATCGATCCTGATTCTCTCGAGATCGAATCGCTTCGTTGATTCGCGACAGCACGGCCTCAGCTTTTCCGATGGCGTACCTGCGAAGAGTAAAGGATGATCAGAATCGGAGGAAGTTCAAGAGAAGGCAAGAAGAACTACTCACTCGAGCTTATCGTGATCTGCGCCGGGCTCGGTGTAGCGAAGGATCTGCTTGATGAGGAGAGGATATCGAGTGATTCGCTGCATTGGTGCGAGGAGGAAGGTCGAAAGATCCATTCCTCGAACTTCTTGACGAAGAGACTGGATAGATGAAGGAAAACCCAACGGTTAGGGAGTTGGAAAGGAAGCGGACGAAATAATGCGAAACTGACGATGAGTTGAGAAGCGAGAGTTGGGTTGTTCTCCCTCAGGGATTGAAGGATCTTGATGGCGGTTCCTTGCTGTACGCAGTAAGGAACATAGACGTCGACGTTGGGAATGTGCCTTGAAAAAGGGGACAGAAAGAGGAGAGGAAGTTTCAGTTGGGTTCGAAACGAGAAGTAGCTCTTCGGAGTCGGACGGCTCACTGAGCCAGGATGTCGGCGATTGTGTTGAGGTACAGCCGAGAAGCCTTCTGTCGATCCTCTGAAAATTGAGCAAAAGGTCAAGATCAGTAAACGCCTTCTCCCAACCTTTCCTTCGTTCAAACTCACCCAGTTCCGAAAGCATCGTCGTTGAAGAGATAAGGATATCCTCGATGTTGGCGAAGATGACCACCAGCTCTTTATCATCCAGCAGGTTCATCAGGTTGGCGTAGAAGACCTGAAGAGACCGGATAAAAAGGTCAGCTTCGACATACGCGACGCGACGATAAAAGAAAGTGGGAAAGGGAAGGCTCACCTCGACGATGAGTTGACAGTCTCGAACGTAGGATCCTTCGGTTGAGATGAACTCGAACATCTAGAAGGAGGTAGTTCGACAGCAGAATCAATAACGGGAGAAAAGAGTAGAGGAGGGAATCAGAGAGAGGAGAAAGCCAAAGACGAGAGGACTCACCGCCTCCTGCCTCTTCCTCTCCTTGTCCTCGATCGAGGACAAGACATTCGCGTCTCCGACCATGCTCGACCAGTTCTATTATCGTTCAAAACCCACGCCAGAAGTCAGCGAAACGAAGCCCGTCTTCTTCTCTTCTTCTCGCGAGAGAGAAGAGCTGAAGAAAGAGAGAAGATCGACGGGACTCACACTCCCCATCGCCGGACTCCCAGTCCTCTGAACCGCCCCAGCACTCACCCCCCCACTCGGCATCGGACTCCCAATCACCAACGAGATCGGTCTCCTCGTTTCCTGACCAGGAGCGTTGGCACCGACGATCCCTTCAGCAGAAGTCTTGATTCTCGTCATCAACTGACTCAACCTTCCTCCCTCTCCCCTCCCACCCAGCGACGAGATCGGCGACGCAGGCTGAGGAGGGGGGGAAGGCGATATTGTGGATGAGGCGGAAGAATGGGCGACAACGATGGTAGGAACAGGGGCCGGAGCAGCGAGTTGTTCCCTTTTGAACTTCTCGTATCGATCGAACGCGTCTTCTACTCTCACGGGAGCAGGTTCTGGAGAGGGGGATCTCGGAGGTGGTGATGGGAGGGGTGGAGACGGTAGGGATAAAGTTGGCCTAGGAGGTGGACGAGGTCGTTCGAGGGTTCCTCCTCCTCCGTCCGAGATGAGGGAGATGGTGGATGGAGGTCGTCGAGCGGGAGGAACGGAGGGAGGAGGTCTTCGTCTTGTTGGTCGAGGGAAGTTGGAAGGTTCGATTTTGATGATGAGTCCTGCTGCTTCGAGAACTCGTTGACGTTCTGCTTCGCGTCGTTTCCGTTCTTCGAGCTTGTCGGCGTCTGGGATGTTCGTGACGGTCGCGTCTGGGTCGTCTTCATCGTTCAGGGCTGAGTCGTCGTCGGAGGTGTCGTCGTCGGAGGATTCCTCGGCTTGAGAAGCGGTGGCAAGTTCGATGGAGGGAGTGAAGGAGTGTCGGTAAGTTGAAGTGGGACGAGGGACGGGTGGTGCTGCTCTTCGAGTCTCGAGAGGACGTTGGTTCTCCAGAGTCGAAGAGGTCGAGGGAGAAGACTGTTGCTGCTGTTCCTCCGTCTTCTTCTTCTCCTCCTCCTCGAGGGGTTCGGCCGGAAGCAGTAGGGATGGTGGAGTAAGCTCGACCTTGGGTTCTGGTTCTTGAGCAGAAGGAGGAGGAGGAAGAGTTGAAGACGAGGGAACGGTCCCGTCCTGCTTTTCCCTCGGCGACGTCGACTTCGTAGACTGCTTGCGTTCATCTGAGCGATTCGAGGGAAGAGACGTGTAGTATCGAGATAGGGAGATTCAAAAGCAACCAAAAGAAAAAAAAGAAAGAAGAACTTCAGCCTGCGCAAGAAGAAAGGAGAGGAAGAAAAAGGGCGTAAACGAGGTGTTGGTTGGGATTCGAGGGGTGGGATGGAGACGAAGAGAGAAAAATGGAGGTTAGAACGAACCTGAGATCTCGAGGTACGACGCAGGAACCAAGAACACGACTCCATCGTTGACGGCCTTCCACCAGGCCTCGTCCTGCTGATCGACAATGGTGAGGACGTCTCCTTCGGTGAAGGGGAGTTCTTCGGCGGTGGTTCCTTCGTAGGAGTAGAGAGCTTTGGCTTGGATGACTGAGAAGAGGAAAACAGGTGAGAGAGGGGAGTTAGTTTGGGAGGGAGGGAGGAAAGAACAGGAGGGAAAGGGAAGGGAAGGGATGAAGGAAGCCTCACTCGTCGAGATCTCCACGACGTAAGACGAAGGGAACCATCCCGATCTTCGATCCTTGAGAAGCGTTCCGTAGATCCACGGAGACGAGGAATCCTTGGCTGGGTGAGCGTCGACCATTTGATTCTCCAGGAAGGCTGCACAAACCCGAAGGAAGAATGTCAGAAAGAGACGCGACGCGACGAGAAGAGACAAGACCAGGCAAAAGGCAAGAACTCACAAAGATCCTCCGGTCGCTGACCCTCGTACGTGTAAAGTGTTCGAACCTTCAACGACTTTGACAGATCCACCGCATCGAGCGGATCGATCGGTTTCTCATCCTCCTCGTTCTCCTCAATCTGTGACGAAAGAGCAGGAGCCTCCGAAGCGTGGTTGGAAACTCCTCCGTTCGCAGCGAGACCTTGGTACCAATCGACCGACTGTCGGTTCGCGTTCTCGACGGCGGATCCGTTGGTTTCGGGTTTGGTTTCCTCCTGTGGAGGTTGGGAGACGGAGACGGTAGGAGCTGGAGGGGAAGGAGGAGGGGAGATGGCTCGAGGAACGTCCGAGATGTGGGAAGGAGGAGCGGCGTCTCCGATGACATTTCCAGCGATTCCTTTGGATTCCTTGGTGACGGCCTTCTTGAGTTTGGCTCCTCCTTGGATGGAAGCGAAGAGGGAACCTCGGTTGGCTGGGTCGGCGGATCCTCCTCCCAAGGCAGCGAACATGGGGTTGACGCGTGGAGGAGCAGCAGCGGCAGACGTACCGGGAGCTGGAGAGGAGGTGGTGGAAGGAGGAGCTGGTGTCGACGAGGTTGATCCAGCAGGGATGATTCCTCCGAAGAGAGCTCGAGCGAGCTCGTTTCGTCGGTTCTTGGCGGTATCGTAGTCCGAATCCGAGTCGGAATCGTTCGCTTTGTCCTCGATAACGTCCCAGTCTTCCTCGGGAGGAGCGACGTAGGCTGACTTCTTGGGAGGCGCTCGAGTAGCGACGGGAGCGACGATGGGAGTGGGAGCTTTGACCGGAGGAGGAGCGGGGGTGGGTTCGGCAGCAGCGGGAGGAGTGGGCTTGAAGAAGGGATTGGAAGAGCCGGCGGGAGTGGTAGGGGAGGAAGTAGAAGCGGCGGTGGGGGTTCCTGCGGCTCCTCCGATTCGGTTGAAAGGGTTGTGCTTTCCGGTGGTAGCGGCGGGAGTGGAGCCGACCTCGGGAGCGGGAGGAGATTGGACGGAAGGAGGAGTGGGAGCTGCAGCAGCGGCGGCTGACTTGTTGGCGAAAGCAGCCCGACGAGCGTTGAACTGTTCCTCAGCAAGTCGTTCCTCCTCCTCCTGCCGCTCGATGTCGGCCATCCGAGCAGCTCGATCGGCAGCAGCCTTCTTGAGCTTCGCCTCTCGTTCTTTGAGTCGTTCCTCTTCTGGATCGACCTCGGGTTCCGACGCGACGACGGGGGCTGGAGCGTGAGATTTCGAGGGAGGAGGAGCTGGCTTCTTCAACGCCGACCGAGGTTGCGGAGGAGGAGGAGCGCTCTTGAGAGCTGATTTGATGGGAGGGGGAGCTGGAGCGGATGGAGCGGTGGGAGGAGTGGGTTTGGGTGGTTCTCCTCTGTCGGCGCGTTCTCCTTCCAGTCGAGCCTTCCTCGCGTTCTCCTTCTCGGCTCGATCCGCCTCAGCCTTCTTCGACTGCTCCTCAGCCTCCTTCTTCTCCCTCTCGAGTCGCTCCTGCACGCTGTTGTCGACCGTATCCTCTGAGGGAGTAGGGGCGAGTCCGAGAGCTCTCATTCGATCCTCGACCTTCTGCTTCGCCTTCGCTCGAGTGGCTTCGAGACGTTGCTCCCGAGTAAGGTTCGCAGCTGCTGGAGCTGGGGAGGGGGCTGAGGCTGGGGGAGGAGGGGGAGGAGCGGCGAGGGAGTGAGCTGGGGGAGCGGGTGCTGGAGGAGGTGAACGAGCGAGACGATCCCTGTCCGAACTGGATCCGTATCGGTCGTTGCTGGAACGGTAATCTCGATCCCTGGAGCGATCGTCCCTGTCCCGAGATCTTGAACGTTCCCTCTCGAAGGTTCCTCGAAGATATCCCTTGTCAGGATCTTCTCGCTCGCGTTCTCGATCTCGATCTCGTCCGTATCGGTCGTCGTCCCTGTCGTCGTCGCCGTACCTTCCACCGTATCGGTCGTTCCTCCTATCTCGAGCCTTCACACCATCCCTCTCGTCCCTCCTCTTCCTCTCGTCTCGCTCCTCGATCCTCTTCTCGAGATCAGGAAGCTTCTCGTGAGAAAGGAAGAGGAGCTCTCGCTCGAGCTTCCTCCTCTCCTCGTCCTTCTCCGACGACCGACGACCCTTCGAGACGTGATCGATGTCGTCCCTGACTCGTCGAACTCGGTAACGAAGGTCCTCCATCTCTCGGTCTAGATCCTCGTCCTCCTGCGATCGAGCGTCCGAGGCGGAGATTCGAGAGTCGAGAAGCGACGAGGTGTTCTCGAGCTGCCTCTTGATGTCGGAGAGATCGTCTGCTGCTGATTCTGATCCTGTTCGAACGGAAGCTCGGTCGAGATGACGGCTGGAGCTCTTGTAGGTTTTGGCTCCTCCTCGATCCTCGTCGTGCTTGTAGACGGTTCCGTCCTTGCGAGAGTTGGCGACGGGACTGTTGTTGAAGCTTCGAGATTTGGCGTACGACGGGGCTCCGAACTCGTCTGCTGAGGTCGAACGGGTGTTGGTATCGTTCTTGAGGAGGTTCTTGAGAAAGTCGACGTTGGAGTCGAGATCTCGAGCTGAAGCTGGGACGAGCTCGGCGGGGAGGACGTCGGGGATCGGGTTTCCGTTGAGACCTGATGGAAGAAGGAGGAAGAGGTCAGTCTCGTCGTTTCCCGATGCTCGTGGAAAGGAGATATACTCACTTCGGTAGATGAGACCCATCGCGACGTGGAACTCCTGAATGTTGAGCTTTCCTCGGTTATCCATGTCGGCGAGAGTCCTGAAAGGGAACGTAAGAGGGAGAGAGAAGATCAGTTCAGCACAATCTAGCTCGTTCGCCTCGTTCAACGCCCAGGACATTCTTCAGATAGAAGACTCACCAGATCTTAGCCATATCGTCTCTACTCAACCCAGACTGCCCAAAGACCTCCTGCGCGACCTCTCCAGAGATGAACCCACTCCCCGACTGATCCCAAGCTCGGAAGATCTGATCGTAGTTCTTCTTCTCGTCCTTTGTGAGGACCCAGGGAATCTTGGGAGTAGCGATGGCTTGGTTTTGGTTGAGCTGAGAATATCAAGGCAAGGGAAGGAGGTCAGCACGAAAGGAAAGAAGGAAGCGGTGTTGAGCGAAGGGAGGAGGGAAGGAAGGAGGTTTGGTGATGGGGATGACGCACGAGATTCATCGACGAAGAAAGGTTTCCAGCTGGGAGATTTGGTTGCTGGAAGACGGGCACTCCTGAGGATGCATAAGGCTGGTAAGAAAGACAAAAAAAAATGTGAAAGAAGGAAGAGAGAGGAAAGGGACGAGCGTCAGCTCCGCTTTCCATCTCGCCAGCTCAGAAAAGAGAGGGAAGCAAGGAAGGGTTTCGCTGGACTCACGGATGTAATATTCTGAGGCATGAAGGACGAGGTCATCATCTGGATCCTAGGATCGTGGAACCCTGTCGGTTGAGCTACTAGAGGAGCCTGGAAGCCTGTCCTCTGAGCCTGAAGCATGCTCCCGCCTCCCATCCCAGCTCCGGCCCACCCCGTCGCTTGAGGCTGCAATCCTCCCTGCTGGCCAGGTTGCTGCCATCCTGTTGCTTGAGGGGATATTCCCATCCCTCCTCCTGGGAACTGAGACTGAGTTGGAGGTGCGGAGAGGAACGAGTAAGAGGCTGACGGGATCGGAGGAGGAGGAGGACGTTGCTGCTGCTGCTGCTGCTGCTGAGGTTGCTGCCATCCAGTCTGCTGCTGAGGAATCCCCGTAGGCTGGCCGTAAAGGGGCTGCTGGTATCCAGTCTGCTGAGGTTGTTGGTATCCTCCCTGATTCCAATTAGGATTCATCTCGGACGAGGGAGGGAGAGGGAGAAGAGAGAAGGAGAAGAAAGGAAGATGGCGGTTAGGGACTTCTGAACAAAAGCTCAAGCGTTACTCGAAAATGGTTAGCTGCTTCGATTTCGATTGGAGGAGGTCTCCTTGCCTTGTCGTTGTTCATTCTTCTTTCTCCCCTCACCTTCCGTCTCGTTTCTGAACCTTCCTCCCCTTTTTCGTGAGTACGCGCTCTCTACTGCATCTATATCTTATGCTTAACTCGCCTTACTGACCTCTATGCTCTCTCGTTTTCTCGTGCTCTTGTGGTAGCCTCGCACGACCCTCCCTCTCGCCCCTCTCTCCTTCACTTCTTCTCTCTCTCTCTCTCTCTCGCGCTCTTCCCTCCCCAGAGGAATCCCCGTCAGACCCATCCCCTCGTGCAGGTTCCGAATCACTCCTAGAGACCCACAGCGTCCTATCAAGAAATCGGCTAGTCACTCCCCCCATCCCACTCAACCGTCACCTCGCCAACAACACACACTCCTCCTCCCTCCTCCCTTTGTCGACTTCCTTTCGATCTCAACCATCATTCTTCGAAATCCCCAAAGCCGTCGTTCACGCTCCAATCAACACCACCAACGAAGCAACAACAACGACCCGTTGGGTTCCAGTAAGTAGTCCTTCCAACGAGAACAAAGAGTGAGTCCTCCTCCCCTTCCCCTCCTTCCCCGTCCTTCTCATTCTTAGAGCGCTCCAACCTCTCTCTCGCTCTCTCGCCTCTGGAACACGATCATTCCAAGCTCAGAGACAAGAGCGCATACATTCTTCCCGACACTGACCTTTCTCTTGTTTCCTCTCCTACAGATCAGCAACCTTCCACAACCTCCCGCTAATTCGACTTCCACTTCATCTCTCCTCAACCCCTCCTTCCTCCCCAACTCAACTCTCCCACCCCACTCAACGACAACCTCGACACTCACATCCTACCCGGACGCAACCCTACCTACGTAAACACCAGCCCAACTCAACTCATCAACCATGTCCACCTCTCCCAACCCTTCCCGAATCCCTCGATCCCCTTCTCCTTCCCTCCCTCCTCCTCCCACTTCCGCCAAACTCCCTCCTCGACCCTCTGCGTCCACCACTCAGCACGTCCCCTACTCCAGGCAGTCTCTCGGACCTGGACTCTCGTCTGCCGCTCTCCCTGGAGGGCTCGTCAACCCTCCTGGCTCAGCTAGGAACTTCTCTGGACCCGCGAGGGCGGTTGGAGGAGGTCGACCCGTCAGCGAGATCCTTGGAGGTGGATTGGGAGTTCCTGGCGGAGGAGGAAACGCGGATATGAGGAGTCCTGAGGGTCAGTCATGATTTTCACGCGTCAAGCTAGTCCTCAGACGAGAAACGAGGCTTCCAAGGAAGATGGAGAAGGACAAGCGAGAGAGCTGACGGCCCGACCTCGTTCGATCTTGCTTTCTTTTCCTCCTCTTCAGCCGAGGCTATCGACCGATGGTTCCAGGATCTTGCTTCCTACGAGGTCACTCTCGTACGTCTCCTTCACTTTCCCGAGCTCACTTGACAACGAGACTGATTGGATCCGGTCTACTTTTGGGCGTTTCCTTAGGAGGAGATGGCTGCTGCGTCCCTCGACCAGAACTTCACCGAAGAGCTCAGTGCTATCGAGCAGTGTGAGATTTCTCTCTCAAGCCAGCCCGTAGATCTTTTCGAGCTGCTTCGAGCGAGCTGTAGCTGACCTCCTCTTCCTTTCCTTCCTGCTCTTCTTCTCTTCTCAGGGTTCCGAGTCCTCTCCGAGGCCGAGCGAACTGCAGCTCTCTACTCGCTTCTCCAGCACTCGACCCAAGTCCAGATCCGGTTCTTCATGACCGTCCTCCAGCAGATGGCTCGCTCGGATCCCATGACGGCTCTCCTCTCGCCCGCCGTCGGAGGAGGAATGCAGGCTCAGATGGAAGCCAAGCTCGCGAACCTCAACCTTCGATCTCCCAACCGAACCTCGTTCGGAGGAGTCCCTCCCTCCGCTACCAGGGATTCCTTCGGAGGAGGAAACGATCACCCTTCGTCCTACCTCACTCCCGAGTCCGCTCTCGCCAACGCAGGCGAAGGTCCCGCCGCTCCCTCTCCTAGGTCGGCCTCGTCGTCGTCCGCCAACAAGGCTAGCCACCGAATCTCAGCTCCTGGAACGCTCAACTCCCTCTCGCCTTCGTGGGCTGGAGCAGGTCAACTCGATCAGGTCCTCGAGCGAGGTCCTTCGCCTTCCGCCGAGTCGGTTCCGTCGGCGAGGAGCAACCTCAACAACGACGTTCGACCCAAGTCGACCGACTTCACTGGACTCGCCAATGGTCCTCCTGGATCAGCTTCCTTCGCTAGGTCGCCGAGACTCGGAAGCGGAAACAACGGAGAAGACGTCACCTTCCCTCTCAGTCCTAACGAAGCCGGAGGAAACTGGGCTTCGATGGTCAACACTCCTGCAGTCCCCATGTTCGCGACCAACCACTCGACGATCCAGGATCACCCAGCCTTCTCCTCGCTCGCCAGCAGCGCCGTTCCCAAGCTCGCCGAAGCTCCCAAGCGACGATCGTCGGCCAAGATGTCCATGGGAGGAGGAGGAAACAACCTCTACAACGAGGACGGAGAACTCGTCGGTCAGCAGTCGCGGTCTCAGCAGCAGCAGCAACAACACGTCGGTCGAGGACTTCAAAGTCCTGGAGCTCTCGGTGGAGGCTTCCAAGGAGCAGGAGCAGGAGCTTGGTCTCGATCTCCTGGACTCGGAAACGACCATCTCGGAGGAGCTGGATTCCCCAACAACTTCGGTCTCGGAGTTGGAGGATTGGGAGGAGGGTTCGCTGGTCTTGGATCTCCTTCCCCTTCGGATATCGCCTTCCAGATGTCTCAACTTCAGCTCCAGCAGCTTCAACTTCAGCAGCTCCAACAGCTCCAGCAGCTCGGCGTCAACAACGTAGGAGGAGGGATTGGGATGGGGTTGCCGATGATGGCTGGTCTGGGGATGGGCATGAACGGTCCTGGTGGATTGGGATATGGACAGGCGCCCAGGAGCGCGTCGTTGAGGAGTCAGTCGGGATACAGCGCCAACGGGGCTGGTGCTGGAGGGAAGAGAAGTCCTATGATGGGGATGGGAGGAAACGTCAACAAGAGTCCTTCGCCTGGAGGAAGGAGGGAAAGCGCCGGAGTTGGAGCTGGACCCGAGGAGGATACCGATATCAGGGTTCTCGAGGATATTCCTCAGTGGTTGAGGACCTTGAGGCTTCACGTGAGTTGGCTTCTTTCTCTTTCTCCTGCGAATCGACGCGTCTCGACGCGAAGACCAACCTGACGTTCTTTCTTTTCTTTTTGCTCTCTTTCCCCAGAAATACACTCCCAACTTCGAGGGAGCCAAGTGGAGAGACATGGTTCTCATGGGAGATTCCGATCTCGAGGCTAAGGGAGTCGCTGCTCTCGGGGCTCGACGAAAGCTCTTGAAGGTTCGTCTCTCCTCTCCCTTCTCCCTCTTCTCTCTGTCGTCGAACTCCTCGAGCTGACTTCGATCTCTCCTTCTTCTTGCAGACCTTCGAACTCGTCCGAGCCCAGTACGGAATCGCCGAACCCGCTGGATCCACCGCCAACGGAGGAGGAGAGAACGTCGCTCTCGGATCCTCAGCCTCGGGAGACGACGAGGAGTTCAAGCGATAGATTTCGACCTCGCCCGCCACCATCACCACCTCCCTCCCTCTCCCTCTCTACACCTCTCGCCGGTGAACCTCTCTACCTCCAATCCAATCCAATCCAAACAACAATCGCCGGTCGTATACCCAGCTCGCTCCCCTTTCCTTTCCTCGCTCGTAATTCGATCCGGACAGTCGTTTTAGCTAGTCCTAGTCTCTCTTCTCCATCTCTCTCTCTAGTAGGGCCTCCCACACCTTTCCCGTTCTCGCTCCTCGTTCTCGACGGTTCTCGACGTATCCTCGATCGTACCTACTCCCTCACACTCCTTTGGTTTCGTTTTGCTTTCCCTTTCTTCGTTCTCGCTTTTGATTAGGCCCCACCTCTCTCCTACCACTTACGATCTCACTTTCGCTTTTTTTCTTCTTCTTCTACATCCTCTCTTTCTCTCGCTCGCGTTTCAACAACACCTTCGAGCTAGAAGAGAGCTTTTCATGAGTCTCTCTTCTCTTTTCTTTGTTTTGTTTTTCCTTCTCCCTCCTTAGTAGTAGTATCCACACACGCCACACCCTTCACTTTCGGCCTCCATCTCTACTATATCCCTACATGTTTCTTCTTCTTCCTCCCTCTCTTCCCTCTCTCTCTCTCTCTCTCTCTCTCACGTCGTCGGACGTCGTCCCAAAGTCGAATGATCCCAGCAGGAGGCGGGTGTTTCAAAGTTCTATCTAATCCGCCCCGCGGAGAGTAAGGATCACGGGTTCCTGGTATCGTTCCGGCCTTAAACTCGAGTTCGGAGGGAGGAACGAAGAGGGAAGGTTCGCACACAGGAAACCGAACTCTTCTCTTGGATGACGATCGAAGTGCTGAGAAGAAGGAGGAGTCGCCCTCTCCCTCTCTGGCAGAACTGTTGAAGCCAGGTGCCTTTTGATGCTGAGACTTCTTTAAGAGGCCTGTTTCCCTTTTCAGCCATGCCTGAGGTGGAGGAGCAATGGAAGAAAAACTTTCATTAGAGGGACGGTGAATTTAGCCTTCGGATTCCAACAAAACAACCGCGTCGGCCTTCCTGACTTCCTTCCCTATTCCACAACAACCTTCCTTTCCCCTTCTGACTTCTTTCTCCTTCCCCTCCCTCTCTCTCTTCCTCTCCTCCGCCCTTCTCTTGATGCTTTGACGAACGACCCTCCTCCCTTCTTTACTCTACCTCTACTCCCTTTCGATCTGAGCTCCAAAGCGACCGGTTCCTCTCTCTCTCTCTCCAACTCGACCAAGCCAGCTCGAGCTCGCCTCCTCCTTTCCTTTCCTTCGCCTTCGGTCATCGTTCAAATCTTCACACCTTCATCTCTCCTACCCTCTTTCCCTTCTCCCGCCGGTCGGATCCATTCGCTCTACTTCTGAACGAGGACTCTCAAAGGAAGGAAGGCGAACGACAACGCCCAGGAACTCAACTCTCAAACTCCCTTCGCTCTTCTCTCATCAAGCAACTCCCTCGTACGATTAGTAGAGCTGAGACCTCGCTCGCCACCTTCGTTAGTAAACTCTCTCTCTCTCTCTCTCTCTCTCTCCTCGTAAGTTCAAATTTTCATCCTTCCTTCCTCTCAAACGATCTAACGAAGGAAGGTCCAAGTTCACTCTTCCCTCCCTTTCACCCTTGTTCCTCCTCTTGTTCAGCCCACCACTTCCTCATCGCCGATGGGTGGTCTCTCGTCCTACTTCTTCCCTCCTTCTTCATACTCAAGCAGCAACCTTACTCGCACCACTACCATCACCTCAGAATCCTCCACTCGTTCCTCCTCCTCTTCCCATCTCGGAACCTCCTCCGCAAGATCATCGACCTCAACCCTCTTGACCTCCTCGTCCTTCTCAAACCTCCTCGACGCAGCAAAGGACTACGTCTTCGGAGAACCAGCAGTCTTCTACCCTCCTTCGAATCAGGGGAAATCCCTCAGGGAGGCGAAGGAGGATCTAGGTGAGCTGGAAGCAGGAGGAGGATGGTCGAGTGAAGGAGGAGGGGGGGGGATCCTAGCTCGGAGGCTGTCGGTCGGGCTGAGGACAACGCCATCGAGGTCCAGAGCCTCCTCAACAGCTTCGAGCTCTTCGTCCATCGCTGGCATCGTAGCTTCGAACTTCACTCGAGCTCAAGCAGCAGCAGGGTTCTCCTCGTCGGACTCAGCGGACGAGACGGACACCATTCGAGAGAGAGTGAGAAGGAAGTCGATCTCGTCCAATCCTCCTAAGGTTTCCTTCACGGATACCGTTCGAACCCATCGACGATCTCGTTCAGCTACTCCATCGGATCGAGGAAGAATACCTCCCTCCGCCTCGTGCCCGACAGGGTTCAAGCTTCTCTCCCCTCTGCCAGAACTCCCCAGGTCGTCGAATCACAGCATCAACTCGACGACTTCATCTTCGTCGCCGACGTCGACGATTCACAGCTTCGGAGGAGGACCTTCGACCCCAACGCGGAGGAGACCGAGGAGTCCATCGATGAAGAGCTCCGGGACGTTGACGGAGGGAGGGGAGACGGACGAGGAGGAGGAGCAGGAGGGAGCAGGAGGAGGAGGGAGGACTCCGTTCGAGGGGAGAGGAAGTTTGAAGTTCACGTTCGGAGGCAAAGCCAACCAGAGCGATTTGTCGCTGGCTAGCTCATCTAGGAGTGAAGGAGGGAGGTTATCGTCGCCTACGAAGAGGTCGCTGCAAGGGAGGAGGATGGTCGGGACGAGGAGCTACACCGGCGGAACTCCAACCTCCATCGGCGCGTCCTCCTCGACAGACGTTTCAAGGACCTCGACACCCATCCAACCCTCCCCTCCAACACTCGTCATCGATCTGGTCGTTCCTGAAACTTCTCCCGTCCCACCGAAACTGGAACTCCCGCCTCTTCCTCGATCCACAACGATGTCGACTCTCCGTCCTCGGTCGCGTCATCGAACGTACTCCCTCCCTTTCGCTCCTCATCTCGAACTTCCCTCCGCTTCCTCCCTCGCTTCGTCGTCTTCCACGGGGAACAGCTCGGGCTCTTCCATCGCTTCCGGATCCACCAGCAGTCGCTCGCCGTTCTTCGATCCTACGCTGAGTCTCAAGGCGGATCAACCAGCTACGACGCTCAATACGGTCGCTCAACCGGCGTCGCTGTCGGATTTCTCGTCTTGGGCATTTCCGGAGGAAGGCAAGGATGGTTCAACAGGAGAAGATCAACCTCAAGCGAAACATCGAGTCCTCGCTCCTCTTCGGTCGTACGATCTCACTCCAGCAGGACCGTCCTCCTCTCTTCCCTCCTCGTCTTCAATGATCTCCGTCCATCCCTTCCCAACCCTCCCGCTCTCCTCCTCCGAATCCGGCTCCGGATCCTCTTCGTACTCTCAGCACGTCCGAACTCCTTCCTCCTCTCCCTCGCTCGGCTTCAACAGTCCAAATCGAAGACCCATCAACGTCGACCGAGCTCTCTCCCAACCTCTCCTCAACCATTCCTCACGCTCCCTCTCCAAATCCCTCTCCTCCTCCGCCTCTTCAGCATCTTCTTCCGGGTCCTCACCTCCAACGATGGGTCCTCCACCCGTTCCTCACAAACCAGGAGGAGGACTTCGTCGAGCGACAACGATCTCGAACCCACGCCCACCCTCCTCAGCCCACTCCCACACCGCCTACCACGTTCGAACCAACTCGAGGTCAACCTCCCCAGCTATGACCAACAGTCCACCGATGATGGGAAGATCGTCTTCGACCTTCGCTTTCCCTTCCTCCTCCTCCTCCTCCTCGTTCTCAAACATCAACAGCAACGCCCGCCCTCAACCCAAACTCCGTCTCCCTCAATCCTACTCCCTCCAAGGCGTCAAGGATCACTCCTCCTTCTCCGACTACCCTCCTCTCCCTTACTCCTCCTCCTCTTCACGGTCCTATGCTCCCAGCTCCCCTTCAGGATCGTCCGACGCTGGATCAGTCTCAGGAGGAGGAGGAGACCTCTCCTGGATCCCCCCTCTCGCTGGTCGAAGAGGTTCGCACTCGTCCCAGAGCTCTCTTCGAATGGAAGTTCACCCGTTCGAGGATCGATCGGATTATCAGCAACAGCACTACCAGCCTCAACATCAGCATCCAATGGCCCTGTCGTCTTCATCCACGTCGTCGTCGTCCAGAGGAGCCGGCGGAGGAGGATCCGTGGGAAGAGCGGAGAGTACTGCTGCTGCTTTGGTTGGAGGAGGAGGAGGGAGACCTGGGTTGTGGAGGAGTGCGTCGAGTGCGGTTTCGTTGTCGAATCTGTTGAGTGGCGGGGTTGGGTTGGGGAGGAAGAGTAGTTTGAGGGAGTCGACGACGGAGAGGGAACGGAAGGTTGAGGAGGAGAGGGAGAGAGAGAGGGTTAGGAAGGAGGAGGAGGAAGAGGAGGAGGAGTATATCACTTTTAGGAAGGGGTTGTGATGGGATGGTTGGTGTGGTGGTTTGGCAGAAGGGGAGAGAGTCGCGTCTCGTCGTCGCGTTCCCTTTCTCATCCTTTCCGTGTACTTGTTTCTTTTCATTTCGTTTCGTTTCCTCCCTCATAACCTAGCTTCCTTCCCCCACTCATTCGTCCCGTCTCGCTCTTTTGATTCCCTCGCTCGTCTTTCGTTCGTTTTTGCGCTTCCCGTCGTCTCGTTTCGTTTCGTTCCGTTTCTCTAGTCTTTCTCGTTTCACGTCTGCTTCCCCTTCGATTTCCTTTATTTCTCTCGCTGTGGCTCGACTGGCTCGTTTCCATACCTTTCTCGGATACCCTCTCAACTTTGCTTTTTCTTACGACCCTCTCTCTTCTCCTCGTTTCGTTTCGTTCGTTCGGTCTCTTCTCGTTTCTCTTCTCGTTTCAGCTCGTCGTCTCTCTCGTCTCTCGTTTCGGTGTACCCTGGAATCGCTTTTTTTTCGTTTTCTCTCGCTTACTTACTTATGTTCTATTTTATCAGCTCCGTCAGTGAATCAATTGTGAAGGCAAGGAAGTTTCTTCAGGAAACTTCCAGGAAAAAACAAGGGGAGAGGGGGTCATGACGTCCCGCGCGAAAGGAAAAAACGAAAGAGCTCACCCAGAGTCCTTCGTCCGGTCGGCTCTTCTGCCTGCTGACCACCACAGCAAAACTCTCGAAGCCATGCCTTACATCCTCTCTCTAAACTGTGGTTGTACGTACCAGCTCTGCTCCTTCTGCTCCTGCCCGAAAGAAACCGAAAACACAACACGAAAGCTCGCTCACGTCCTCGCTCTTCCCTCCGCCACCAGCGTCCTCCCTCAAAGCCAAACTCTTCCTCGTCTCCTCCCCCTCCTCCCCTCTCCAAGTCGTCGCAACATCTTCAGCCTCCAACGTTGGAGCCAAAGGCAAGAAGGTCGTCCTCAAAATCGCCTGGGAGGGGGTGGAAGTGAAGGAGGGAGGAGAAATCAAGATCGAGAAAGAGCAGGAGGAGGTGAAATGTGAGTCGGTCTTGACCGATCAGGGGAGAAGAAGAAGAATTTTTAGTTTCTATCAGTCGCTGATGAAGAAAACTAAGCTTGTTCTGGATACAGATACCGATCTCCCGGGGTTGATCTTGGGGATGTTGACGGAGGGGGAGAAGAAGAGTGTTGAGAAGGAGGAGATTCGCTGGGTTACCCACAGGATGTGAGCTGCCCTCCTCCTTCCATTTTGGCTCGGTTGTGGAAGACGATGCTGATTTGACTATACGGGAGAGAATAGTGTTCACGGATCGACTCACGCGAAACCTATCGTTGTGACGAAGGAGCACACGGGAGGTTTGGAGGAGATGGACGCGCTGTCTGCTTTCGCTCCTCTTCACGTGAGTCCAGTTCTTCTTGGACGTTACAGATCTCATGCTGCGTCGTTTTTGAACCTATCTTTTCTCTTTTCGAACTCGGCAGAACCGTATGTCCCCAGCAGCACCTGTTAAACGAACTCGAGAGTGTTCGAGACGGACTAATGTTCCCTTCTCTTCTCAACCTCTCCCTTGGTTTTCTATCTCTCTCTCAGACAACGCCGTCCTCGTTGTTGGATCCTGTCTCGATGCTCTCCCCTCCCAGTGGGTATCTTCCACCTCTCCCTTTCCTTCTTTTCGAACTGACGCGTTCCTCTCTTCCCTCGCCTTCTCCAGCACCTCGATCCTCCTCTTCGACACCATGTTCCATCAGACTCTTACGAAGGAAGTCTACACTTACGCTGTTCCCAAACTGGATGAATCTCAGAAGACGCCCGTTCCTCTACGAAAAGTGAGCGACCTCTTCAAGCCTCGTCGTTTCTTCAGTCGCGTCCTTTCGCTGACTTGCAATGCGCTCTTTCCAGTACGGGTTCCACGGCCTCTCCTACGCCTCCGTCCTTCGCTCTCTCGGAGCACACCTCAAGAAAGACAAGAAGGAGCTCGACGTCGTCGTTTGTCATCTAGGATCAGGAGGATCTGTCTGTCAAATCGAGAAAGGACGAAGCGTCGACACTTCGATGGGTTTGACTCCTCTAGAAGGAATCATCGGAGGAACTCGTTGTGGAACCATCGATCCTACGCTCATTTTCCACCACACTCCCGACTGCTCGACGAACGTTGGACAAGATGGTCAAGAAGTGTCGAAAGCTGAGCTCGTGCTGAACAAGTGAGTTTTTCTCTCTTTTCCGTTCGTTCCTCTCGATCTTTCGAGCTTCAAAAGAAGCTTCGGTAGCAGAGATCACTCGCCTGTAGTAGGAACTCTTGGAAGCAACTCGACTTGAGCCTGTTGATAGTACAGAAGCCCGACTGACGCGACTCTCCTCTCTTTTTTTTCCAGATCATCTGGGCTTCTCGCCCTTGCTGGGACCTCCGACTTCGGTGTGATCATCTCGAGAATGGAGAATCCTTCTTCTTTCTCCAAAGAGGAACATGAGTCGGCTACTCTTGCATACCAAGGTGAGCTCTCCGTCAGATCTTTACGCTTTCCCTCCGATCCTCTGCCGATTCGAAACTGACTCCCTCTTTTCCATCTCTCGCACCAGTCTACCTCGACCGACTCCTCCACTTCGTCTCTTTCTACCTCTTCAAGCTCCTCGCTTCAGGGTCGGAATCGCCTATCCACATCGTTTTCTCTGGAGGAATCGGAGAGCGCGCGAGTCGACTTCGAACGGACGTCGTCGAAAAGTTGGCTTGGTTGGGAGTTGAGGTGGATGAGGATGCGAACGCGAAGAACGGGAAGGGAGATGAGATCGTGGAGAGTATCTCGAAGGATAAGGAGAGTGGTGGTGGGAGGTTGAAGGTCTGGATCGTGAAAACAGACGAGGAGGAGCAGTGCGCGAGGATGGCCGTGAGTTCGTTTCCTTTCTGGAGACGGTACGGTCTGAAGAGAGAAGTTTTAAATGGATGCTGATTATCCTTTTCTTGTTTCATGTATCCAGAGGGAGGAAGTCGGCTGCTGAGAAGAGAGGAGTTTTCCGCGACGGCGGACGTCGCTGCTCACGTTCTCGTTCGATCTTCCTTCTCATAGATGGTGATGACCCTTTGACGAGCTCTACTCCACTCAAGATCTTCCTGTATATCTGCCAAAAGCTTTTAGACACCACGGTGCATCAAATGTGCCTCTCGTCGCGTCATCTCTCGCATCGTTCTTTCTCTCTTTCTCTCTCTTGCAGACCGGATCGAAAGAGTCGAACGAACTGAACATCGTACAGAACGAAGCAGAGTTAAGAGTGAGATGAGAGATCGTAAAAGCCCGGTCAAAGAAAAGATGAGAAACCATAGAAGGAAAAAGCGAAGTCAAAAAAGGGGGTGAGAAAGAACGAAGAACGAAAAGGGTGGGATGGTGTATCTCGAAACCAAAAGAAGGGGGGGTAAGAAGATGGGCGGCGAGGACTAGATGAGAGAAGGCATGAGTGAAGAGAAGGCTAGATAACGAAGACACGAGCTAGATAAGGAGGCGACGCGCGAGATTTACTTCTTAGCGGCGACCTTCCTGGGAGCAGCCTTCTTGGCGGCAGCTGTAGGAACGAGCGAGGAAGGGAGAAGGGAAGGTCAGTGAGGGCGCATGGGAGAGGAAGAGATGACGGGAAAAGGGAAGGGAACGAACGCTTAGCAGCAGGACCCTTCTTCGCGACAGCCTGGATTCGAAGAAAGAAAGAACGAGCACAGAGTCAGTTTGAGAACGAAAACGCGTCGACCGAGAGGGAATAACTAACCTTCTTGGGAGCAGCCTTAGCCTTGGTAGCAGTAGCGGCCTTGGAGGTAGAAGACTTGGTCTTGGTGGCCGCCTGAAAGGGAGGGAGAAGGAGGAGACGGATCGGGACAAGGTCAGCTCAGCCGACGCGATGGAAAATGAGACAAACGCGTCGCAATGGAAACGATAGCGTACCTTCTTAGCAGCAGGGGTAGCCTTCTTGATAGCGGTAGCCTTCTTGACGGGGGCAGCCTGGAGAGGGGAGAAGAGAAGAAGGAAAGGAAGATCAGTTACGCGCGAGATTCGCGGCCCGACTCCTTCACCTCCCTCCTCCTCTTCGCGAAAGAAACCAAAGACTCACCTTCTTAGCAGCAGGAGCAGCGGCCTTCTTGGGAGCAGCCTTCTTAGCGACGGGAGCAGCAGCCTTCTTGACGGGAGCGGCCTTCTTAGCAGCAGCAGGCTTAGCAGCGGGAGCCTTGACGGAGGTGGGCTTCGAAGCAGAGACGGGCTTGACGTTCTTCGACAAACCGTCAGACGGTCAGTTTTCGAGACTACGACTAATGGAAAGGATGACGAGGAAGATAGACTCACCTCCTTGTCAGCAGCAGGGATCTTGTTCAACTTGACTCGGCCAGAGATTCCTGAGAGAGGGAAGAAGAGAGAAGAGAAGTCAGGATGACGCTATCTCCGAACGACCGTCTCTCGCTCCCAACTCCTTCAGGAGAAAGCAACTCACCCTTGGGGAGAATGAAGACGTTGTCGAGGGTTCCCTGGGAGATTCCTCGGTTGAGGTGTCCGATGTTGGCCTTGGAGGACATGTCGAGCTTGTAGTGGGAAGCGAGGTACCTGAGGAAGAAAAGAAGGCGGAGGCAATCGAAAGGAGGGAGCATGCAAGTCAGTTTCCAGGCCTCCCAGATATGAACGCGTAGAGATATTGAGAAACGAAAATGTACTGCTTGATCTGAGGTCGAGAGACACCAATTCGGGAGTCCTCCTTGGTGTCGATGATGCATTGCTGGAGAAGGAGGAAGGGAAGATGAAGAGAGGGAGGGAGCAGAGGTGGAAGGAAAGGGAACAAGGCCAAGTCAGCTTCCTGTTTCCTTCGACCATAGCTCGCGAAGGCCGTGTCCGATTGACGCGATTGGAAAAGATGGGGGTGGATGGCAGGGATATCCTCCAGCACATATCCGTCCAACTCGAAAGAGACGAAGGGAAAGGAAGGAGGGACGATGAAGAAGGAGACGAGGGTCATGGGACGGGAGATTTGCGCGCCACTCCCTCCTCCTTCCTTCCATCCGCTCGTCTCCCTCTCGATCCGGTGCGAATTTCGTCTCGAAACAACTTGGAGGTCGTCCAGAAGAGTCCATCCCCGAGACCACGCGTGGAAAATCGCGCGATAAGGTCAGTTGAAGGGGAGAAACCAACGCGAAGATTTGGGACCCGCTTCTTCCACCTCCATCTCGTTGCCTTCGACAACTCCCCTCCCTACCACCACCAATCTGAAAGGGAATGCTCCCAGACTTGGGGAGGGTGGAGTTGAAGGTCCCATCCACCCGAGGAGCGAAGGGAACACGAGGAAAGAAGGGTTGATGGTAGAGAACGACCTCTTCCCCTTTGAGAGGAGTGAACCCTCGCTCCTCGTTTCCACCCGATACCCTCCCTCCCTCCTCCCTTCCTCTTCTTCGAGGCGCTCTAGATAAAGAAGGAGAGCACGAACCTTGATCATCTCGATGAACTTGGGGTGGGTGGGGGCGACCTTGGCGACGGTCTTCTTGGTGGTGGTCTTCTTGACGGAGGACATGGTGTGTTGTTGATCGAAGAAGGGAGGGGTGGTGTGGAAGGTCTGAGGAGCGAAGGAGCGAAGCCAACGAAGACGAGCAAGTCGCGTCAGTAGAGAAATAAAGGGGAGGTATAGACGCGGAGGCAAGGGATGAATGGGGAAGATGGAAAGGTGGGGCTCACAATAGAAGTTGATTTGGAGGGTTGGAGCAAGACGTGGTTTGGAGAGAAGGAGGGAAGTGAGGAGGTTGGAAAGACAAAGCCAAAACAGAGCTCACCTCCTCTGAACTCCCTCCCTCCTGCCTCCGACCGGAAGAGTCTGTCTTCCTGCAATTAGTGCATCAAATTTTCTATATATGTTCTAAGAGTATACCAGTGCTTCAGATCTTGCCTTCACAAATTTGCTATTCGGCCCAGAACGTGAGGAAACAGAGACGAAAGAGGAAAGACGGCTTGTCTCTGCTTGTCTTTCGCTCTTGGACTTGTTGTTGTATAGACCTCTTCATTCTCTTCGTTTCTTCCCTCCGTTCTTCTTCTCCTTGAACAAGGGGATCGATCTCTATCAGGGAGGAGGTAAAGGAAGGGGAAGGACTTTTCTCAAAGGAGGAAACTGCAACGTGTAGGTCGGATGAAATCTACCTCTTCTTTTCGACCTTCTGAAACGCCTAGATCAGGGAAGGAGTTCATGCATGAGCGGACTACCAGTGATCTAACCTTCCTCTTCCTCCCGTTCACTACTCTCTAGCAGCCCTCCTTCTTCCTCCTCCCTCCTCGACGCAGATCGAGGAACGAAGTTGGACGGCCCACTGCTCCTTCTCCTCCCTCTCCCTCGCGTCACCAGTCCTCCCTCTCGCTGCTTCAGGTCCACCCATCGCGCCACACCTTCAAACACTACCCAGGATCCTAGAACGCTGAACGCCATAGCAAAATCGCGCGAGGAGAGCTCTTGCCAGAGAGGGAAGCCAGAGGGGACGTCGACGACGAGTCGCGCGATTGTTGACGCGATGGGAGGGATGGAAGGGATCTTGTCGAGAGCTGGGATGGCTGATGAGTATAGTGAAGGTCCCAGGGCACCGCCGATGTTGCCTACAGCTGTTGAAGAAAGAGAAGAGAAGGAGTCGAGACGATCAGCGAGATTCGCGAGAGCGGGAGGGAGAAAAGAGAGCGAACTCACCTACTACAGCTGCTGTGAGAGTCCCCATTTGGGGTGCTAGAGAAGTAGGAAGGGATACGGTTTGAGAGAGGTACAGAGATCCCAGAGTAGGGGTGGCTAGTGGTTTTTTAAAAAGGAGAAAAGTCAGACAAGACGCGTCGACCAACTTTGCTCCCTCCCCAATGACACGATAGGCGTAATACAAACTTTCCCCACTCGAGGGGTCCATCCTTCACCTCTAAACGCCTCCTGAAGATTAATCCAACGAAAATCGCAAGAGAAAAAGGACTCACCCATCGTCACGAGCAACCTCAAGGCGATTCCGACCCATCTCCCTCCCACGTCCTCATTCCACCTCAACTCCCCATTCCCACCTTCAGGACCTCTTCCCTGCATCCCCAGCCCTTCCCACACACCAACACTCATCCACCCAAGCACAACCGCAACAGCCACGACGCGCCAAACCCTCACGACTCCCTTTCTTCCAGCCCACGCTCCGACGCCGAGCTGCAGGACCCCACCGATCGCATAAATGATTCCGACGAGAAGGTTCGAGGTTCTCTCTGAAAGGGCGTAACGAGATTGGAGGATCCGAGGGAGGAAGGCTGAGGGAGTGGTAGCGAGGAGGAGAAGGAGGTAGCCGAGGGAGAGGAAAATAGTCAAAGGGGAGAAAAGGGTCTCGAGAGGTGTCGGTATTCGTGCTCGGTTGAGAAGGGAGGTGAGGAGTGGAAGTCGAGCTGGGGAGAGTTGGTAGGGTTTGTGAGGGGACGGCGCGCGTGAAGAGGGATGGGAGGAGGACGCGGAGGCCGCGAGAGAATGGTGATGGTTAAGGCCTGGAGGTGGTGTTGGCAGCAGAGGTGGAGAGAACGGTGGTGGTGGTGGTTGGGATAGGAGGAGAAGGGAGTGGAGATGGGGTGGGAGGAAGGAGGAGGTTTCTTCTGGGGAGGAGGGTAGGACTTTGAAGAGGAGAAAGGCGATGAGGAGAGTCGCCAGTCCCTCTGGAGAGAGATAGAGATGGCAGAGAGTCAGAAGGGTGTTCGTTAACGGCCTTAAAATCCTAGTGAGAGAATCTGAACTCACGATACAGGAAAAGGAGCTGCCATCCCTCCAGACCTCCATCGTCTCCTTTGATCGGGAGGAGAGCACCAGCCAAAAAGGAACCTAGGGCGAAGGCGATGGAAGCCGCGAGTGTGAACGAGGATATCCGTACGGTGAGGCGTTTAGGCGGATAGAAAAAGGTGAGGGAGTATAGGAATCCGGGGAAAACACCACCTGCGACGAGGGAACAAAACGAGAGGGAGGGAGGAGGGAACGAGGTGAGCTTTCCCGCTTTGAGTTGAGGTCCAGCAGCCTTCCCTTCCCTTCCCTCGCTACGCAGAGCGTCCTATCCGATACCTCCACGCCGAGCTTGGTTGCATGCAGAGAAGAAACATGGCAGAGAACTCACCTTCAAACAGACCTAGCAGCGTCCTCAGCCCGACGAGCGCTCGCCATCCCGGAACGAAAGCTTGCAGCAGAGTGCAGACTCCACAGCCTCCGATGAGGACCGAGAGCCAGATCCTAGACCCGAACTTCTTGACCAGGAGGTTCGAAGGAATCTCTACGAGGACGAGCGAGACCGTGAATAGAGCTCTGGAGAGAAGGAAGCGGCGGCGATGAGCGAAGGCGCGAGCTCAAAGGAGGGAAGGAGAGAAGAAGCACTCACGATGCGAGAGCGTATGCTTTGGGGGTGAGACCTATGGACCTTTCTAGCGAAGTGAGAGAGTTGGACATGTTCGATCGATCGATATAACCTGAAAGAAAGACGAAGAAGAAGAGAGGTGAAGGACCTGATGAGCAAGCGAGCTCGCTCAAGCTCGTACGGCCTCCTTCGAGCTGGTTCGAAAGAGAAGGAAGGACTCACTGATAGTGTAGGCGAGGATGATCTATACAAACGAAAAGAAAGGGCAGAAAAATCGTGGCGATGAGCTCCTGGTGTCGAGCTCTCCTTCCAAGCTGATTCAAACAACCCACCGGAAGCATAACTCGTCGGTCGAGAGCTCGGAGAAGGAGCTTTTCATCCTTCTCCAGCATGAGGATGCAGGGGAAGAGTAGTGTGATTCCTTCTGGAAGGCCTGAGGAGGAAAAGGGATGAAGATGAAAAAAAGTAGGAAAAGGAGATGATGGGTGGGGGGGGGAAGTCGATCGACAGTTTGGTCTCTTCCTCCACTCCTCGTTCTTCTTACTCAACCACCACCCACTCTCCCCCGTCCCCCTCCTCCCTCCTCCCACTTCCCTCTTCCTCTCCGTCTCTCTACGACTCTCCATCGCTGGCTCGACCCCCTCCCACAGAGACTGGCTTCCTAGGGAAGGCAAAAGAACCCCCCAAACCTCTTTGACAGAACCTTATCGATCTTCGCTCTCTCCTCCCTCCCTCCTCCGTTGAGATGGCCTCGGGCTCTTCTTCTTCTCACCTCAACTCGTCCGAACCCTCCTCCTCGTCGTCGTCGTCGGTAACGGAAGGTCGTAGTGGCTCGAGGCGACGGACGATTCAACCTCCTTCGAGGTTTCGTCAATCCCCCGACAAACCCAACGTTCCTCTCCCCTCGTCGTTTTCGCTGCCCTCATCTTCCCACATCAACCAACAACGATCCACCCCGTCCGTTACAGCACCCAGAGCGCGTTCCAAACCAGCTCTAGCCGTTCCCCTCCCTCCGACGATCAAGATCAAACCTTCACCTGCTCTCTCAGCCCAGGAGGAGCTCACTCATCACTCGTTGAAGCTCGCGGCCACCGAGCATGTCGACGTCGGTTGGCCAAACCGCCACAACAAGGGAAAAGTCGTAGAGGAAGATTTGAAGGACAAGGTTTTGATGGCTGTATGCGCAGCATTGGCTTCTATCGTGAGTACTCTTTCCGAAAACTTCATCGATCCAGCGGAGAGAGGAGAGAGAGAGAGAAGGGAAGAGGAGAAGGAGGGTTCAAGGGCAGGTTTTGCGCGGGGGGGAGGGAGGGAGGTGGAGGAGCACGCGCTTTGGTTGTCCTTTTAAATGAGGACCACCAATTCAGAGCTTTGTCTCTGCTGGTAGAGATTGGGAGAGCTAGGATGGGAAGAGCTGATCATTGTTTCCTTGGGTCTTTCGCCCCTTTTCTACAGGAGAACAAGGCGCTTTGTCTGCAGGAGTTGGCTGAAATATGTGCAGAGAAAGGATGGATCAAACCGAGGTGCGTCGTCCTTCCCTTCCTTCCCCTCTCTCTCTGCTCTCCGACATCACATCGCGTTTTTCTTCCGAGCTCTTCTTTTTTTGCGATTCCCTACTCTCGAAACATACAGGTTCGAAAGACAAAGCTGACCTCTCGTTCTCTCTTGTTTTTCCTTCCCTCCCTCCCTGCTCGCGTCACGCCGTTCGATTCCAAACCCTCTTCCTCCCTCGCTTCCCTCCTTCCTCGCCTTCAGCCCATCCCTCTCCGTCAGCTCCCTCGTCTCCGCCGCCATTCGATCCCACTACCGTCGAGCAGCCGCTGCATCACGACCACCTCTCCTCTCCAAACACGTTCTCCTCGGATCAGCATCAGAAATCAACATCGCTCCAGCTCTCCATCCCGACTCGATCAAGGCGGAGAGACGTCCAAAGGGAACCATCTGGTTCCTCTCGAGCGACGCTGGATACTGGAACCCTTTCGAGAGAGCTCGAGTTGCTCATCATCTCATGAAGGACGGAGAAGGGACCAAGAACTCGGGAGCGACTTCGAAGAGGAAGAGGGAGGAAGCTGTAGGAAGCTCGAGCTCGGTAGTCGGTCCTTCGACCTCTGGAGGAGGGTTGAAGATACGTCTGAAGGTCCTCGGAGGTCTGAGGGAGGAGGAATCGACCCAGCACGATGTCTCGATGAGTGGAGCAGGAGAAGATCTCGGAGAGGGAAGCAGCAGCCTCTTGAGGTCGCTAGGATCGAGCTCATCAGGAGCTGATCCTCGCTCGGGAGGAGGTCGACGCCAACGAGGACCCAAGGATGGCTTCCCCGACTTTGCTCGAGCCGAATCAGATGACGAAGACGACCTCTCTGACGACCAAACCCCTACCTCATCCCTACCAAATCAGCCAGACTCCCACCTCCATCAGCACCGACCTCGCTTCGTCCCTCCCAAGCGACTTCAAGCTCGTCACTCACTCCCAGCCACCTCCTCCTCTCGATCCCTCCCAGCCTCCTTCCACGGTGGAAACCATCGACATTCCCATCGACCAGCAGCAGGCGAGGACCCGGACTCGTCGTCATCATCAGAAGGAGAGGACTTCCACGAGGCCATGCTCAGGTCGGATGACTTCGCGTTCGGAATGGACGAGGATAGATCCGGAGACGGAAGTGGAGATACTCCTGCGACGACACCGAGAGATGGAGGAGGAGATGGGTTGAGTGATCAGCAGTCGGTGGGAGCAGGAGTTGGGAAGTCAGCAGCATCGGCGAGTCCACCTCCGCGTCGAAGTCCTTTCCCTCCAGCACCCACACCAGCCGAAGTCCTCGCAGGAGGCCCCGTCCCCATCTCAGCAGATCCCAATCACATTCCTACACGTGAACCCGTCAACTCCCTCTCCTCGTCCGAACTCTCCGATTCCAACCTTCTTCGACATCGACTCGGGACGGCTCCTCACTCGCCAATTCGTCCCTTCAACTCCGACCATCTCCATCCTCAATCCGCTCCTCCAGCAGGTGCTCTCGCTCTTCCTCGAATGCAAGCACTCTCTCCATCTCCCTCCCCGTCACCAGCAATGCCATCGGTCCTCCTCCCTCACCTCCACTCCCTTCCCTCCTTCATCTCCCACTCCTCTCCCTCTCGACTCTCCTTCCACCAGCACCTCACCTCAGGAATCGGTTCTGCTCCCAATTCGCCTTCCACGGAGACCAAGGAGCAGGAGGAAGCCTTCAACCTCACGCTTTCCCTCCTCCCTACCGACTTCAAGCCAGTCATCCGAGACAATCGATTCGCAGAGTCCTCAGGAGAAGAGTTCGACGACTCGGAGTCCATCTGTGTCATGCAGGCCGAGGACGCCTCTCCTCCCTCAGACGCCAGCGGACTCTTTGATGACTTCGGAGACGTTGGAGGAAGAGAGAACTCCTTGGCGAGGAGCGAGGACAATCCTCATCGGAAGGCAGAGCGATGGGCGATGGAGAGCTCTTCCTCGACTGGAGGAATCAAACTCGAACCCAGTTCACCGAGGATGCTTCTCATGGACGAGGAGACTGCATCGCCGAGGGAGGATGGGTTCTCGAGAGACTCGTCGAGGGAGGGAGACGACGAGGGAGGAGACGACGAGGAGGACGAGGAGACCGCGTCGGGCCTGTTGGCTGCGTTGGGAGGAGGCGGCGAGGCGATGGACGACGAGGACGAAGTAGACGGGAACGAGGACTTTTTGGGACCTGAGAGCGTCGGTCTGGAAGAGCTTGAGAGGGTGTGGGGTGGGGGGAGACGACGAGGAGAGAGATGCTCTCCGTTCTCAGGCTTTGGAGGAGGAGACGTCGGAGCAGTGAAGCTGGAGGACATCGACGGAGACTCGAGGATGGAGACGATCGAGGAGATGAAGAAGGAGAAGGAAGCGTTCGCTCACGCGTTGGTAGAGAAGGCCAGAGCTGCGACGGCTTCGATGCTCAGTCCAGAACACGTCGAGGACCTGGAGATGGACGACTCGATCACCAACGACCCTTCGACCCACACCCGAGCCGGCAACAGTCTCCGACGTACATCCTCCTCCTCTTCGATCTCCAAACGACGAGTTGCCTCCAACTCCCACTCCAACGATCTCAACTCCACTTCTCGGCCCACAGCCCTCCCGCCCAAGCAGAAACGTCGAGACTCCCTCCTCCCCAAACCTCTCCCCGCTCCCGTTCGACGCGACTACGGACACAAGCGAACCAACACTGCTTCCATGATCGAGATGGTCGGATTGCTGGACGTCGAGGACTTCGACGAGATGGACCTCCTCTTCACTCCCGAGTCGGGAATCGGAGGACGACGCGCTGGATCCGCTGCCAGGAGATCGGAGTCCGTCGATGCGTCGGGAATGAGCAGCGACGTAGAGTATCTGGGCGAAGGAGAGTCGTCGTCGATGTCGGGAGTCCCTGCTTTGGTCGATATCGAGGCCTCGTCGACCGAAGGAGGAGCTGGAGGAACGAACGGAGGATCTTCAACCATCGCAGGTCCCAAACCTCCCGTCGCTCGACCTCTTCCTAGGAGATCCATCTTCGCTCCTCGGCCTCTCGATCTTCCAGCCGTCCCAGCTATCCCTCAACTCGTCCAACCTGTCAGGCAGCTCAGTCCGAACGTGAACGCGACGTGCATCTCTGGAAGTGAGTCGCTCTTCTTCTCTCCTTCGCGTCTTCTCTTCTCTCCCTTCCACCGCTTTTCGTCTTCTCCTCTCTTCTTACTGACTTTTCCTTCCTCGCAGTCCCCGTCTTCATGTGCTTCTTCTCCAACGTCGTCCTCCTTCGTCGAATTGACTCGGAGTACGTCAACATGTCGACCGGACTTGAAGCTCTCGCCATCGTCGGGCCTGGAGAGGAAGCGAAGAAGAAGGAGATCCTTTCGCCTATTCAGGATCACGTCGTGGTGGAGTGGGGGACTTCGGTCGGCTCGGGAGTGAATGGGATCTGGGTGCCGTTGCAGGTCGCGAGAGGATTGGCGTTGAGGGTGAGTTTCTGCTCTTCTTCTCCTTTTATTCCCCTGTAGATTATTCGAGGTTCGAGACTAACTCTCAACGCGTTCCTTTCTCCCTATAGTTCACCGCTGGAAGCCCTCTTCTCTCGACGTTCTTCGACTTCGGCCTCGCCAACTCGTTCCCTCCTCAGCTCGTCGAGGTGAGTCTCTGCCTTCCCTCTCTTCTCCAACGAGATTCTACGACTCATTTCTCGTCTTCCGAGACTGACTTTTACCTCTCCCTTCTCTCCTTCTTCTCATCACTCAGGCCGCCCTCAGTCAAACTCTTCGATCTCCCTCTGGATTCGCCATCCCTCCCCCTCGTCTTCCTGCTCCTCGACCAACGAGCAAAGGTTCCTCCCCTCTTACCAGCCCCAAACCCACCTCTTCCGGATCTTCTCCATCGTGCTCCAAACCCTCCGGACTCCCTCGATCCAACGCTCCCAAACCGTCCTCCCTCTCGACCTCCACCGTTCCCTCTCCCGTCGCCAAATCCAAACCGAAGCTCAAAGCTACACCAACGACCTCCACCTCCTCCCTTGTCACCACTCCTAGTGCCACCGAAACGTCTCCTTCCAAACCCGTCGTCGAGGATACCCCCAAACTTCCCAGGACCGCCATCGCGACCGCCGCGAAGAGGGCAAAGAAAGAAGCTGCCGCCGCCGCTGCTGCTGCTGCTGCCTCGTCCTCTTCGACCTCGGGCAAGGTCAAGACTAAAAAGCCGAAGAAGGATCGTACTCCTTCAACCACCGCCGGTCTTCTCTGGGACTCGTCGTCGTCGCTCTCGGAGGTCGAAGAGGAAGCTCCCAGCAGGAGCCACAGTCCCGAGAGAGGTTCCAGCATCTCAGCGGATACTCCTCCTCCATCTAGGTCGACTCGAAGGACCTCGAGGGTTGGTGGGAGCAAGTGAGGAGAGGTTGTCGCGTCGCGTTCCGTTCTCGTTTCTTCAACCCCCCCCTCCCTCTCTTGTTTCGTTCTATTTCGTCTTCTTTCTCTCCTTAGAGCTCTCCCCTCTCTTCCTTACGTCGTCCACTTTAACGTCCTCCTTCTTCTCCTTCACGTTGTACTCCTCTCCTCTCTCTCTCTCTTGCTTTTCTCTTAACGCCGTTTCCTCATCTCTCCCTCGCTGCCTCCTTATCTAGCTTTCCCCTCACCTTATCGTTTACGCAAGCTCTTCCTCTACTTTATCATCGTCAGTCAAGTCCAAATCTTACACATCACTTGTCCTCCCTGTATCACTTCTCTCTCAGTCTTGGGCTTCTCCGTCCCTCGCTCTTTTTCTTTTGCCTTTTTTTGATTTTTTTTGGTCGGTGAGGAGGGCTTAGGCCTTCTCGCTTCGCATGCGTCCCTTTCTTCTTACTCAATCAAAAACCACTCTGATGATTATGGGTCGCTCTATACACTACGCTCTATGAAGGAGCGAAGAAACGAGATCGGACGCGAAAGAACAAAAAGTCGCGTCGCGTCGCACTTTCTCCTTTGCCCTTTGAGTCTCGTCTGAAGAGGCTAAGTCGATAGAGAAGCTATTCTCTCTTCTCTCGCTACCTTATATATTCCTGGGTCGCGAGCATCGTCTTCCACGGCGAGGATAGAGGAAAGGAGGCCGCCTCGATCTGTCGAACGCGTCTGGCTCTCCTTCCTCATCATGAGAAAGATCAAAACCATCCAAAAAAGCACCCAAACTAGTGTAATCAACTCCTCTCCCGAAGCACCACCTCGTCCACCACCATCCCCCTCCTTCACCACCAAATCAAACTTCCGCAACCTCGCCTCGTAATCAACCAACCCAACATTCTCCGTCTTGCTCTCGATGTAAGCCGTCCGAATCCGCTACCCCTTGAGCTGCTTCTAGATCGTAGGCGTGCTTTTTGGGGGAGAACGGAAAGCGAGCAACAACGAGGGAACGAGGGAACGAGTTTTCAGCCTGAGTACAGTGGATCACGATTGAGTTTTCACGCTTCTGTTTTCCCGGAAGTAAGACTCCTTCCTCGTACAAGCATCAAGGAGTAGACTACCCGAAAGAGATGAGATCAGATCGAAATTAAAAACTAGCGAGATTACTGTAGGTCTACTTAGTCTTCTCCTTAACCACCTCCTTCCCCTCCTCAACCTTCTCCTTCACCACCTCCTTCCCACTCTCAACCTTCTTCTTGCCCTCCTCCACCAACTCCTCAACCTTCCCCTTCCCCTTCTCCAACTTCTTTTTCCCCTCCTCCACCAACTCCTCCGCCTTCCCCTTCACCCCTCCAACCACCTCCTTCGCCTCCTTCTCCCACTGCTTCTCCATCTCCTCAATCTTCTTCTCAGCATCTACAACCTTCTTCTTCGCCAACGGCGAAACCTTATCCACCAACCAACTCAAGACCCATCCTCCCGCGAGGAGCCCGACAGCGAGGTAAGCTCCCGAGGTTTCTTGATCGTTGAGAGGTCGGTTGGCGGAATCTTTGAGTCCCTCGGCGACGTCGATGGAGTGGGAGTCGGCGAGGGAGTGGGAGTGGGATCGAGGGGGAGTGAGGTGGGTGGAGGCGGAGGCTGTGGTGAGGAGTTTGGGGATGGAGGGGTCGGAGGAGGTGGAGGAGGGGTGGTGGGAGAGGAGGAGGAGGGAGGGGAGGGAGGGTAGGTTGAGCCGGAGCCGAGGATGGTGGGCTGTGAGGGGAAAGAGGGGGAGCGTCAGTTTTTGAGGAGAGGGTGAGGGCTGAAGGCTCAAGGGGAGTGAAGGAGGGGAGGGAGGATGAAGAGGGAAGATGGGCACGAACGATGGGAGTAGCTGCCTCCTCGACGGCCTTCTCCTCAGGCATTCGAACCTCGAGGTTCTTCTTAGCAGAGTCCAAAGGGTTGTTGGGCACTAGAAAGAACCGAAACAACATAAATCCCTATCAGCTTCCTCGCCCGGGAGAAAAAGAGAGGAAACGGAGAGAAAGAGAGAGCTCACATCCTGGCGCCTGAGTGTTGGACTCGATGTTCTTCTTTGGGACGTGAGCGCTCGCAGGGGAAGAGATCTCAGCCGTTCCAGGAGCCGTGAGAGTCTCCTCAGCTACCTCTCCGTTCTTGGCTGATTGCTCGGCGCTGTGGACCTTGGGAGCAGCAGGGGCAGCAGCGGGAGGAGGGGAGGACGAGGAGGCGGATCGAGTGGAGGAAGGGAAGGAAGCGTCCGCCGAGGAGATCCGAGCGACGAGAACTTCCTTCTTGCCGACCCTGAGAGAACAAAACCAACGAAGAGAAGTAGAGAAGAAGGTCAGCTTTCTATAGAACTCACTTTTCAGGTTTAGGAACGCGAAAGGAAGGAAGGAAGAAGGACGAACGAGGAGAGCCCTCTTTTGGCGAGCTCCAACCTGAGGTTCTTGACCGTCTCCTTCTCCCATGCGACCTGGAAAAGAGCAGTAGAAGCCAAGTGTCGAGAACCGACGACGACGAGAGGAGAAGCAGCGTGGAAGCTGGGGATCGACCGAGTAGAGCGGAGAGTGGATCGAAGCATCGTTGTTGTTGGCGGTTTGGGGGGAGGCAGCGATGGAGCTTGCAAGTTGGGCCTACCTCGGGCGCAGTTCGGGAATGACGCTGTTTTTTGTTCGGGTGTTTGAGGGAAAGAATAAATTTTCAGGGTGAAGGAGGAGACGTGAGATCTGCTTTGGTGATGGGAAGGTGCGAGGTGGAAAATGTGCTCGAACAGGGTGAAGAAGGGGATTGTTGACGGTTCCGAGAGCTGAACGTGCTTGAAGTCTGGCTCGTTCTTTCTTTTCGTCAAAGTTTAAGGCCGAAAGGGTTTGGAGCTGGGAGCCATGGAACAGCTGTATATCATCTCTTTTTCGTATAGGAGCATGCTTTCGTTGCCTAGCGACCGGTGTTGCCTCCGAAATGTGGTGAGCTCGAAACTTTCCTTCCCTAATCCTCCTCCCTTCCCTCCCTTTCCCCCAACGCCGACCAAAGAAGATGATCACCCCTTCGTTCCACCTCTCTCAGACGCCTACCTCGCTCATCATCACCGCTCTCTGTCCAGCCATCAATGTGAGTTTTCCTTCACTGCTCCTACGAAGCGAAAGAAACGAACGAACTCACGAAGCTCACCTCTCCTCTCTCTCTCTCTCTCTCTCTTCTTCCAGTCCACCGACATCGAGATCCACACCCAAGACACTCACTTTTCTCTTCACATCCCTCCCTACTTCCTCCGTCTTACCCTCCCCGGTCCCTGCATCGAAGACGACGCTTCTTCAGCCAAGTACGATCCTCCAACGGGAGCGCTGATCGTCAGCTTGACAAAGGAGAACCAAGGGCAGGAGTTCGTCGGGTTGGATGATATGGAGAAGCTGCTGGCTAGCTCGAAGAAGGGGAAAGCTGCGGAGATCAGAGAGGAGGATCTGGTTGTAGCTCCTGAGGTTGTGGTGGATGAGAGGATGGAAGGATTGTTGAAGGAGAGGAAGATCTTGTTGGAAGGTGAGCTCGTCCTCTCCCTCCTCCCTCGTTGCTCTCACTTTCGCTCACGTTTCTTTTTTTCTCTCATCCTCATCCTCAGCCGAAGCGAACTCATGGCTCCTCCCTCAATCCGTACCCACCCCCACCTCTGCTCTCGTCGAACCTACCACCTCTACCGCCTCGTTACCCATCCAGCCGTACGGTTTCCTCTCCCTTCACACCTCCCTCTTCCTCCATCCTCCTTCCATAGCAGAAGAACTCATCCATCTAGGTCCTTCCCCGGAAACAACCACTCCCGAGGAACGTATCAGGCTCGCAGAGGAAGCGGAGGATGAGAGGTTCGATTCGGGGTACTACCAAGGTGATTTTGTTTACGATGAGGAGATTGGGGAGGTGTTGAGGTGGGAGGCAGGGGCGAGTAGGGAACTGAGGGAGAGGAAGGAGAAAGGTGCGGGGGAGATGATACTGGACGAGGAGTATTTTAGTGAGGAGGAGAAAGAGGTTTTGAAGGGGATTCCGGTACGGGAATGTGAGTTGGTTTTCTTCTTCTGTGCGACGCGTCCATCGAGCTCGCTCATCTCATTCCCCTTCTTCTTCGTTTCCTTCTTCACCTCCTTCCCCTCTCTCCCAGACCCCTCTACTATCTCCCCCACCTCCCCCTCTCTCCTCCACCCCCTCCTCCTCCTCCTCCTCTCCCAATCCTACGACACCCGCCAAACCCTCTCCGACCCAACCCTCGAATCCCCCTGGACTCTCACTTCCCTCCTCCCCCTCTTCACCTCCCTCACTCCTTGCACAGCCTACCCCACCCTCCCCTCCGTTCTAAGAGCTTCCTACCGTCGCATGGTTTCCTTCCCACTGTACAGATCGTGGGCGCTGGCGGAGAGGGTGAGAAGGGATACGTGCGATGTTTTGGAGGGTGGGAGGAAGAGCGTTGTTAGGGCTTTGGTGGGGATGATGAAGGTTTTGGAAGAGGGGGAGGGGTACGAGGTTTTCGTGAAATGTTGGGTGGAGGATTATGTGGGGTGGGTGATGAGGGTTGCGAGGTGAGTTTTTTTGGACTCTGGCTGGCTTCTCTCTCTCCGTCGAGCGACGCGTTCTCGAAAAAAAAAAAACTGACCTCTCGCGCTCATTTTTCTCTTTTTTTAGTGACGAGATGCTAGTTGCTCTCTCGCATGAACTCCGCGAGACGGTCTTTACTCGAGCGGAGACGGGATGGCCTCTCGCTGAATTGGAAGCTGAGACGAGGGAGGGGGATGGAGATATCGAGCTTGACTAGATCTAGACTAGACTAAGGTTTTCCATCCTCCGGTCTCCCTCGCTCAATCCCAAGGCCTTTTTTCTTTCTCTCTTCTTTCCTTTCCGTGTCAAGTGAGTCGCTCTGGTAGCAGCGAGTGAGGGGGAGGTAGCCTCTCTCTCTCTTCCTCAGACGAGAGTACGACAGACGCGTCGACGCGACTTTTTTGGTTCTTCCTTCGAATATCTTCACTCGTCTTTTTTTCCTCTTGCGCGTACAATCTAGTCCAACATACTTGAATCTCCTCGGACTGCTGAGATGAAGCTTTCGCTCTCGCTCTCGCTCTCATGCTCGCCTGATGAGAGGGAAAAACAGTTCGGCACGAAACTGAGAGACGTGAAAGAGCGGACATTTTTGCTCGGAAAAAAAGGGACGAACGTCGGCGATGACCCTGGTTTGAGTTAACAAAGGCAGTATATAATAGATGACCATAGTTCCTTCCTTGACGACGACGCGTCGAAAAAGCTTTGAAACAGACGCGACAAGAGAGCGAGAGAGACGAAGGAAGGAAGGAAGTTGAGCTCGCGCGCCTCGATCTTTTGCCACACCCAAACCACCATCCCGTCTTCCTCCTCTCCTCTTCCTCTCTCTCGCAGAAACCTTCCCTCTCGTCCTCCCCTCCAACCCTCAGGAGCACCACGAACTCTACTTTTCCCCGAGGAAAGGAATGCCTCGCTCCTCCCCTCGCCTCGCTCCTCCTCCTCCTCCTCCCTCCCACCCTTCCTCCTCCTCCGGTCCTCAAGGTCTCGGCTCCGATCCGATCCTCCAAGCCGGAATCGTTCAAATTACCAAACAAGACGTTCATTCCGACCCTTCCAAATACCAAACCGAATCCACCCTCGTTCTTCGACGATTCTTTGATCTTTGGGTGGATGGTTCGCTCAAGCTCACCGAAGCGGATTACGTGCTCAAGATTACTGGGATGTACTTGGATGAGGTGGAGACTATACATTGGACGAGGAGGGATTATCAGGGCGGGGATAGGTGGTTGATGGGGAGGTGTTTGGGATTGAAGGCGAGGGTGTTGGCTGGCCAGGGGGAGGAGGAGGAAGGAGGACGAGGGAGGTTGAGGAGTGCTGTGGCTGAGAGAGCGGGAGAGACGGCTAGGAGAGTGGCAGAGATGGTCGGAGCGGAAGATGCTACAGGGAAGGTTGGAGAACATGGAGAGGCTCATAGGGAGAAGGTTTGGAAAGGGATCTTGGAGGATGTCTTTGGCGTCGTGCATGGTGAGCTTCAACTTCCCTCCCTCCCCCTCACCTTTCCTCCTCTCTCTCTCGAGCTCATCCTTCCTTCTTTCCACCCCCCTTTCATCTTCTTCCTTTCTCAGATCTTCTCCCTCTACCAACCTCAGAACTCTACAACCCAAGAACAGTCGTTCTCTTCCCAGCTCCTCCTCCATCAGAAGACCAGCAAGATCCTACCTCGCCATCCAACGATCCCTTCGACAAAGCTCCCTCCTCCCAAGGTCGAGTCGCTCCAGCTCCGGCTCTCCCTCTTCCTCCCTCTTCATCAACATCCCACTCCCCAACCACCTTTCCTCTCTCCTCCCTCCTCCGACATCGAGCCCTTCTAGTCTCCCTCCTCTCCTTCGCAGCATCTCTCCTCTACCCATCCAACACCAACACCAGCCTTCCTCACAACCACAACCACAACCTCAACCATCTCCATCAACCTACCTTCCCCTGGCTCGTCGCGAGGAAAGAAAATACCCTTCGAGCGATCTTGGACACTTGGCCAGCAGCCGTCGTCGCCTCCTCAGGATCGAAATCCGGATCAACAAGTATCCTCGAGCCAGAGTATCTTCGGATCGCTCGGCAGGTGGGAATCGTCGAGGAAGGGATATGGTCGAGAGTTTTGGAGGTTGTGAAGAGGAGAGCGAAGGATGTGGTGGAGAAGGTTGGGACGGGAGGAGATGAGGAGGAGGAGATGGATGTTGATGGGATGGATAATGGGAAGAGGAAGAAGGAAGGAAGGAAGAGGGAGGTTGATGGGATTTTGAGTGAGATTTTTGGAGGAATGGGAGTTGGGGAGGGAGGATCGAAGGAGGTTTGGGCAGGGGAGAGAGAGAGGGAAGAGCTTGTCAACGGGGGAACGGCGGCTGCTCTCGTTTCTCTTCTGAGTCTGGCTGGGATTGAAGATGTCGGAGAAGATCTATACGTGAGTTTAATTTCTGCATCTACGCCTTGGTTTGAACGTGAACTGACGCGACTTCGTTCTCCTTCAAATCTCAGCTCGTCGCCATCCGAACCCTCTCCCTCCTCCCTTCGTCTCTCCCTCTCCTCAGTCCCATCTCCAACCTCCTCGCAGTCAACTCCGCTTCAGTCGCATCAGCAGGTCGTTCCGTACACCCGTCTCCTTCGAAAGTGCTCAAGAGGAAACGAGGATCAACCAACCTCGACCACTGGATCGACCTCATCGACGCGATGATGTACAGATGCGTTGGAGATCAGCTTGTGGATGAGGTTGAAGAGGTCCAGGACGGGATAGGAGGGAAGGATAAGAGGAGTGCAGCTGTCAGGAAGTTTCTTTCAATGCTGAAACGGTTCCAGCTCGAGTGAGTGTTCGCTTCTACTCCGTCCGTCGCGTCGCGTCTTCTCCTTTCGCCGCCGAATCTGACACGCCTTTTCCCTCTTCTTCTTCTTTTCAAAAAGCTCCGAAACCTCACCAGATACCCTCAGCTTCGTTCGGAACCTCCCTCTCGCTCTCCTCTCCCTCGTCGTCGGTACCCAAGCCTCAGCACCTCTCTGCCCGTCCATCGAAACAGTCACTCGAGCCCAACTTCAAGTCCTCGCTCGGGGGGTCGAGAGCGTTCCAGCCCTGGTCGTGATCGATTGCGTTCGAGTATCCAATCGAAACCTACCCTCGAAGGCCAAGATCGCTCTTCTCGGGGCAGCAGAGATCGGGTTGGAGTACGTGTTCGAGAAGGAGACGGATCGCAACTTCAAACGTCTTCGAGACAACTTCACCAAGTCCCTCGGTCCATCTCTCAGCCATCGGGAGAGGAACGTCAGGCTCGCTGCTGGGTACGTCGTTCTTCTTCCATCTGTCTTCAGACAGAGCCTCGAATCAGAAAACTGACGTTCCACTCCTTCTCTCCCGTTTCTCCAGACGCCTTCTCGTCGCCTTCGTCAAGCTCGAGCAGTCGTTCAATCGAGCAGGCATGCTCTTCGATCGGATCCAACCCCTCTTCTCGAAGCTTACGGAGATCTTTGCTCGAGGAGATCTCGTTCAGGCGAAGGAGACGGCGCTGGCAACGCTTGGACTACTCGGGAAGGTCATCGACGACGAGGTCCTGCTCAAGAAGATCGCGTCCCAACTCGTCGCTCAGCTCGGAGAACCGGATCCTTGGCTCAAGGCACAAGCTCACTGCACTGTGAGCAGACTGAATCTCTTCTTTTCCCTTCGTCTTCTTCGTCGTGCTGATCGCGTCGTTTCTTTCTCCCTTTCTTCCCTGCAGATCGTCTCCTTCGCTCATCACCACGGCAAAACCCCTTACAAGCTCTTCTACCCCTTCTTCAAAGGCATCTCCATTCGCCTCGTCGAATCCCTCGTCTCAGCTCCCTCGATGCTCGCCGACTTCGTCTCCCTTGTCAACGAAACTCAGGAAAACTTCCTCAGCACCACCCTCATTCACACCATCCCTCAGCTCGTCCTTCTTCAAAGGAAAGATATCCTCCAGTCCATCTCCAAAATCATCAGGAAGACAGTACCCGTCATCCTCATCGACAGTCTCCTCGAAATCCTCTGTGCCGTCCTCCTCGCTCCAGATGCGCAGACGGATCGAGGATTCACCTTTCTCGTTGGACTGCTTGGAGGTGCTGGGCTTGATAGGAAGGGGAGAGTGGAGAAGGTTACGGCGGGGGGGTTGATTCAGACGTCGGAGCCGGTGAAGCTGTTGTACACGTTGGTGGTTGAGCTGGGAGATACGGACGAGAAGATCGTGAAGAGAGTGAGTTTCAATCTCAACTCTCTCTTTTTCCGCGTTCTTCTTTCTCTAGCCTTCGGAGAGCTGACATCTTCCTTCCCTTCTTTCTCCTCCTCTCTTTGTCTTCTCTATCCATCTCAGGCCCTCAGAGCTTTGTCGAAAGCAGAGTCTCGGTCGAAGGGGTTCGACAGAAGCTTGAGTGGAGATCTGGGAGACTTCCTCAAGCCGTACATGCTAGGAATCATCTCGAACGTCAACGAGCTTCTTCAGGACGGTCGAGGGAAGAAGAGCGTTCAGGAGAAGATCAAGGTCATCAGGAGTTTGGGAGTTCTCATGAAGGAAATCGGGGTGACGATGGCGACTTTTTCTCAGCAGGTGAGTCGCGTCGACGAGTTCGATCTCCTCTCTCTCTCTCTCTCTCTCTCTCTCATGAACTGACCTTCCTGTTCTCTGGTTTCCAGATCCTCGTCACTCTCCAAGGAAACCTCAACAAGCCTCCTCTTCGACTCATCGTTCTCGAAACCTGGAACATCTTCATCACGACGCTCAGGTTCAAGGACATCGCTCCTCACGTCGGACCCACCACCGCCGCCTTCGTCACGTCCTGGAGCACCTTCTCTCCCGAGGAACGAGCTCTCGCAGCCAGAACCATCAACTACGCCATCGTTGACAACGGAGACGAAGCTCTCGGATCAGTCTTCGACGACATCGTCTCGCTGGACGGAATCGACGAACTCAGGACTGCAGCGAGGAAGCTTCGAGCCGATCGGAAGTCATGGTCCGCTCTGATGCAGATCAAGAACCTCATTCGACGAGCCGAGGACGAGAACACCACCATCAGCGTTCGATCTCTCCAGGAACTCAAGACGATCCTCCTCAAGCCGGACCAGCTCGCTCTCTTCGCCTCAGGGAACACCTTCCATCCCGTCGTCGGCGAACTCGTCAAGACTCTCCTCCACTCAGCAGCTCGAGACGGAGACCAGGTCGAGGAACTTCGAGACGTCAGTCTCGAGTGCTTGGGAATCATCGGAGCTCTCGATCCAGATCGGTTCGTCATGTCGACGGAAACGGACAAGCCTATCGCGGACGAAACGTTCAAGTCGCTCGATACAGCTCAGGTCTTCGCGACGCGTCTCATCGTCGAACTCCTCGTCGGAGCCTTCCGAGCCACCAACGACACTCGGTACCAAGAGAATCTCGCCTACGCCATTCAAGAGCTCGCCAAATTCGCGGGATTCACCAAGAGTCTGCTCGACAAGGAACGAACCGATCAGGACAAGAGCAGCAACCCCGTCGGAATCAGGATCAGGAAGAGGTGGAAGGAGATCGCTCCGGAGAAGGCAGTCACCATCGCCGACATGCTCGACACTCGCTACAAGCTTAAAGATTCCACGGAGGTCGTTCAGAGGAAAGTGGACTACCCGATCTACTCGACGAGTCCGACCTACCGAGAGTGGATCCAACGATGGACGAGGGATCTCATCTTCAAGACTCAGGAAGGTCACGCGAGGGAGATCTTTCAGGTCTTTCAGGTCGTTATCAAGAGTCAGGACGTTCACATCGCTCGTCAACTTCTTCCTCACCTCGTCCTTCATATCCTTCTCTCGGGAACGGAGCAGCATCGAAACGAGATCACGGAGGAGATTCGAACGGTTCTCGCGGATCAGGTCGACCCTCAAGGAGATTTCGCTCCGGATCGAAGACTTCTCAGTGCTCAGGTTCGTTTTCTTTCTGTTCTCTTCTCTTCGTCGCGAAGCCTGGCCTAAGTCGACGAAGAGTCGGATGCGAACTGACGCGTTCCTCTCTTCTTTCTTTCTTTCTTTCTTTCTTTCTTTCTTTCTTTCTTTTTCGCAGACCATCTTCGACCTCATGGACCATCTCTCCAAGTGGATCCGAGACCGACGACTCGAATCGATCAAGAGGAAGTACGACTTCAACAAAGCGTCGAAACCTCAATCGACGACGACCAAAGCCACCCTCGCCAACCTCAAAGCCAAATCCGACTCGATTGCTGCTCTCCTCGCTCGCGTAGACGGAGTCATCGGATCCATCGACTGCAAACTCACCGCTCAGGCAGCTCTCCAGTGCAAGGCTTTCCCTCGATCGCTCCTCAACTTCGAACAGCGGATCCTCGAACTTCAACGCGACGAGATCGCCAACGCCGTCGAACTTCAGCAGCACTACGAGAATCTTCACAAGATCTACGCTCAGCTCGACGAACCCGATGGAATGGAGGGGATCTCGACGAAGGTCCTGGCGCCGTCGCTGGAGCATCAGATTCGGGAGCACGAGAGTACGGGGAGGTGGACGTCGGCTCAGAGTTGTTGGGAGGTTCAGATCCAGGAGGCGCCGGACGATCCGTCCCTTCATCTTGGACTTCTTCGATGTCTGAGGAACCTCGGTCACTACGGTGAGTTCCTTCCCCTCCTCTCTCGTCTCTCGTTAAGTCCGCTCGCAAAGTGGGAAACGCTCGAGCTGGTTTTTTATTCTTTCTTCTCAGATACCCTTCGAACCCACATCCGAGGACTCATCAGTCGAAATCCCGAGTGGGAGACGATGCTCAGCAGTTTCCAGGTCGAAGGAGCTTGGATGGTTGGAGATTGGACGGCCGTCGAACAGATCCTCGAAAGGAACGAAGCAGCAACGCCGGAACTCGCCATCGCTCGAGTACTCGTCGGTCTCAAATCGTCAGACGAAGCTCTTCCCTCAGCTCTTCGAGCAGCTCGTCTTGAACTCGGTCGACCTCTCACCGCCGTGGGTCGAGATTCCTACCAAAGGTTCTACGACTCAGTCGTTCAGCTTCATCTCCTTCACGAGCTGGAGTCCATCTCTCAGTCTGGTCGCGTCGAGATCGTCGGAATGAATCGAGAGGCTGTGGGGAGGGATGAGGTTTCGAAGTTGAAGAGCACCCTTGCCGATCGACTGGGAAGGACGATGCCTTCGTTCAGGGTTCAGGAGCCGATTCTCAGTATGAGGAGGACGGCGTTCAGTTTGTGGTGAGTCTATCTATCTCTTTTCTCCTCTTTCCCCCAAACGGAAACTGATCTCCCCCCCCCTTCTGCCTTCCTTCCCTCCTCGCTCAGCAACAACCCACTCGTCGACGGACACGCCGAGATCGGTCAAGCCTGGCTGCTCAGCTCCAAGATCGCGAGGAAAGCAGGTCACGTCCAAACCGCCTACTCTGCCGTCCTTCAAGCCGGTCAAAGCTCAACGCCGTTCGCCTTCGTTCAAGGAGCCAAACTTCTCGCTTCGGGAGGTCAAGCTCTTCGGGCTCTTCAAGAGCTTCAACACTCGCTTGATCCTCTTCTGGAAGTCGGTCTTCGAACGAAGGTGGAGTCGTCGAGTTCGAAAGGACCGTCGCGTCTGGCCAAGGTTCGTTCCTTCCTCTCTCTCTCTCTTTTTCACGTCTTTGCTTGATCTGACTTCTTTTCTATCGACGGCTTCTTCTGTCTAGGCTGCTCTTCTCAAAGCTCGATGGTTCAGAGACGCCGATCGGTTCGCCAACAACGACGTTATCGGAGGTTTCGCGCAGGTCATCGCTCTCGAGAAGGAGTGAGCTCTCTTCTCTTCTCTCTTCATGACCAGACGCCACTTGCTGAAACGCCTTTTCCCTCTTATTTTTCTCAGGTGGGAGTCAGCCTACTACCATCTTGGTCATTTCTACGATCGAGACGCGTCTGAAAGGTGAGTCTCCTTCTCTTTCGCTGGAGCTTCTCTCTCTCTCTTCGGCGCTGATTCCTTCGTCTCTCCCTCCCCATCTTTCTCGCAGGCCCGACAACCTCTTCTCTCTTCAGTGCTTCGAGAACACGGTCAAGAACTACGCTCTCGCTCTTCGATGCGGAACCAAGTACATCTTCCGGACGATGCCTCGAATGCTCACGATCTGGCTCGACATGGGAGCGAGGGACAGGATGGCGAATCTCACCAAGGACAGCACGTAAGCCTACACCTTAACGGACTCATCTACACCTTCGTTCTGTCGAAAGCTGACCTCTTCTTCTCTCCTCCTTCTCCAGGCCATCGTCCGAAGGAGCGAGAATCTTCAAGGCCACCGACCGAAACATCGCGGACACGATCCAGCAGCTTCCGGTCTACGAGGTCGGTTTTTCTTCTCTTCCTCTTGTTTTCCCACTAAACCTCTCATACTCAGACTGACTGGTCTTTCTGTCTCGCCTTGAACTCCAGTGGTTGACCGCCTTCCCTCAAGTCGTCTCTCGAATCGGTCATCGAAGTGCTCTCGTTCAAGCCAACCTCGAAAAGATCATCGTTCTCGTTCTCCGATCCTACCCTCTCCAGGCAACTTGGGCCATGATTTCGGTCTCTCAGTCGAAGAAGGACGACAGGAAGAGGAGATGCAGCAAACTCCTCGAGTTGGTGAGTCCGATTCGCGTCCGACGACGTTTTTGACCGCTGACCCGTTTCGCTTTCTCGTTCCTCAGGCTGCTATCGCCCATGCTCGATCCAACGAGCCTTCTCCTGTGGAGAATCTCTCCGCCTTCTTCGGGAACGCTCGTCAGATGGCTCAACTCCTCATCGAACTCGCCGAGAAACCTTCGACCGTCAGCTCAGTCAGCCTCGACGCGTTCTTCCCTAAACTCGTCGGCATGGCACCTTCGCCCCTCCTCCTCCCAACCCAGGAGGCTCTCACCGTCGCTCTCCCTTTTGCCTTCTCTGGGAATCACAAGGATCACAATCCTTTCCCTCACAAGGTCGTCACCGTCAAGAGTGAGTCTTGAACGCTCGTGTCTCGAGAAGTCGACCTTTATTTCGAGCGCTTCGCTGATCTCACTCTACTTTCTACTTTCGACCTAGGTTTCCGAGACGACATCGAAGTTATGAGCTCTCTCATTCGTCCCAAGAAGATCACCATCATCGGATCCGACGGAATCGCCTACCCTTTCCTCCTCAAGCCTCAGGACGATCTCAGGAAGGACGCTCGTCTCATGGACTTCAACGGAATGATCAACAAGCTCCTCAAGAACGATTCGGCTTCTCGAAGGAGGAATCTCTGTGAGTTCTTCTTCTATACCTTTTTCCTCGTCCTCACGTGTCTTCTTCTCTGACCGTCTCCCCTTTTCCTCCGTTTCCAGACATCCGAACCTACGCCGTCGTTCCTCTCAGCGAAGAATGCGGGCTGTGCGAGTGGGTCAGTCATACGGTACCCTTCCGAACCATCATCATGAAGTACTACACGCCGAAGGGATTCCAGATCTTCGTGAGTTTCTCTCTCTCTCTCCTTCTTCCAGTCTCGACGCGTCGGCGCTCGATCTCGCAACTGACTCGTTCCTTCTCGCGTTTTTAGGGTCACGGAGTCGGAGAGGACTACGAGAAGTTCCAGGCGAAGGGTCTTCCAGATTCAGACGTCATTGCTGGCTACGATAAGACGGTCGCGAAGTCCGTCCCTCGTCTTTCTTCTCCTCTCGCAATCTCCGTGTCGAGCTTCGCTGACCTCGCTTTTCCTCTGGCTTTCCATCTCAGGTTCCCGAAGGTCTTCCACGAATGGTTCCTTGAGATGTTCCCCGAACCGACTTCCTGGCTAGCAGCGAGAAGAGCCTATGCTCGAACCTACGCGGTGATGTGCATGGTTGGCTTCGTTCTTGGGTTCGTGCCTTCTCTTTTCTCTTCTTCTCTCCCTCCGAACGAATCGAGCTGACGACCTTCCCTCGTCGTCTCCTCTTCCCTCTTAGACTTGGAGATCGTCACTGCGAGAACACCCTCTACGACTCCAACTCAGGCGACACCGTTCACGTCGATCTCAACTGTCTGTTCGAGAAGGTTCGTTCGCTCTCTCTCTCTCCTCTCCCTCTGGACGTTCCCTCTCTTTGTCAGTTGCCTTCGCTGAACCTGCTTCTCTTTTTCTTTTCAGGGACGGACCTTCGACATCAAGGAACGAGTTCCTTTCCGTCTCACCCCGAATCAAATCGACGGCTTCGGAATCACTGGAGTCGAAGGTGAGCTCGACGCGACTTCGTTCCTTCTTCCTTTCGCTGACCGACCTCTCCTTCCTCCTGCTTTCGCAGGTGTCTACCGGAAAGCCTGTGAGGTCACCATGCGGATCCTTCGAGACAACAAGGACTCGCTGATGAGCGTACTCGAAGCATTCGTTCACGATCCGTTGGTCGAGTGGGAGAACGACAAGGCTCGAATCGTGAGCGCTGTCCCTTTCTCGTCCATCTTCCCTTCCCCTTCAGACTTTACTGATCGAGCTTTCGCCCTGTCTTCTCTCCTACTAGGATCGAAACCAGAAGAGTGCCAAGCTGAAGAGCCACAACCTCAAGAACAAGCCTCGAGTCGATCCAGACGCCGAAACCGAACCGACAACCATCGAAGCCCTCGCATCGAAGGCCCTCGCTCCTATCGAGAGGAAACTACGAGGAGTCCAAGCAGCCTACGTCGCTCCTGGAGATCCCGTCCCTACCAAGGAGATCAGCGTTGGGAACCAGGTCGAGGCCGTCATTCAGGAAGCTACTTCGAAGCTCAACTTGGCGAAGGTGAGTCTCGCCTCTTTCTTTGCTTTCCATCTCTCGCTTGCTGACTCTTTCTCTTCCACTTCTTCCTCCAGATGTACATCGGGTGAGCCCTCCATCGCTCACTTTGCTGTTGCTCTGGTATTAGTCGCTGACTCCTGCTCTCTTTTTTTTACAGGTGGGGATCGTACATCTGAGCTTTCCCTTTCTTTCCTCCTTTCGTCGGTATCTTTCATTCGTATCTTGGCCTCGATTCCATTTATCTCTCACTTCAGCTCGTGATATATGTACAGTTCACTTTCACATCGGCTCGTATATGATCAACGGAGGATATGAAAGGGAGCCTGATTTTACTCTTGCTTTGGATCATCTATCCATCACCTTCTCTGTACCTGGCTCTTTCTCGTTCAAACCTTTCTCGCACTCGGCTCCTGCGAACTAGTTGATCTCGGGTACTTCTCTCAAGATATCATCACGGTGACAGAAGAGGGGAACAAGGACAACTTCTGAAGGATTCAGCGAACACAACGACGCGACCGGACTCCCTCTTTCCTCTCCTCTCCTCCTCTGCCTTCCTCCTTCTCGCCCTCTCCCTTCGAAGGCCTACACTTCTTCAGTTCAGATAATCCATGGTCAAGGGAGGCTTGAGGGAGTAATCTGTCCAAAGAAGAGGGAAAGCTTTGAGAGAAGGTGCCTCTTTTAATTCTCCTTTGAGGCTGAGCTCGCAGTATCAAAACCCGCGAAGGTTTTCTTTGTCGGAGGTCATCCCTGAGAGCGAGATGTGAAACTCGAGCAGCCGAGAGGTCCAGGAAATTTGCATGAGAGCGATCGGACGCGTCTGTTTACGCGTTTGTTTTTCATTTTCTAGAAAGAGGTCGAGCTCACTTTTCGTTGAAGCACTTTCCTCCTCCTCCTCTTTCCGCCAACGAAGATGAAACGACCAGTACAACAACGCTGAGGTAGTGCACACTAGAGCTTAAACTCTAGGAGTGCTCGAAAAGCTCAAGAACAGGAGGCGGTGGGCTCGAAGCTGAGTGAAGGAGGGAGAGGAGGAGGAGGGTGTCGTCTCGGCGTCGTCCGAAGAAAGATTGGGCATTTTTTTGATTAAAAAAAGTATATGCTGGAGAGAGGAGAGGAAGAAGATTCTGGTGGTAGGAGCTTTGTGGTGCTGGGTGAAGGGGAAGCAAGTGTGTCGGCCGCTAGAGATGCATCTCGCCTGGTGACGTTTTTGTTTTTTTGATCCATCGTATCACCTAGACTAGAACTAACCGAAGACGATGTAGGGGGAAAAGATATTGGAGAGAGAAAGAGTGAGAGATGAAGAGTATAGAGTATAGAAGCACGAGGTCGGGAGGGAAAAACAGTCTATGGTCAGAAGCCCGAGAAGTGCTGTCATCAAAAGCTTGAAACGGTTCGTTTCTTAGTTTGACTCTTTGGCACAGCGGTAGCGCGTAAGATTCCAAATCTTAAGGTCATCCGTTCGAATCGGGTAAGAGTCTCATTTTTTGCTCTTTTACAGCTCATCGCTTTTTTTGGATCGCCTCCCTCCTCAAGCCTTTTATCGGAACCGTCCCTCTTTTATTCGACGAGTTACCCGCTCAGCTCAACCCTCAACATACAATACACAGTCCAGTGAACGCGTCCCCAAAGTCTCTCCACCACTCAATACCTGATACCATGAGAAGGCCATCCCAAAGTTCTTCCAGTTCATCCTCCCGAAGGGCCGATGCAGAGGAAGTTTGGGTCAAAAAGCATAGCTCGCGTATAAAAGAGTACATGTTCGGAGCTGTATACGAACAGAGAGCAAGATCGAAAAGTCAGCGTCTGAAGGTGAGTCGTGAAGCTGGTCAGTGGAACGAAAGAGCTCACCTTCAGGTCGACACCCATTCCCACCACCTCCCTGGACCCCACCGCCACCTAGGCAGCCGCTCCAGCAATCATGGAATTTCTTCCGTTGAAGAGAACGGTGATGAACCGAGTAGAATCACCTCCCCAAAGATGAGTCGAGTGGATCACTCGATTCGAGCGATGGAAGAGGAGGGAGTTGGGAGGGACGTAGTAGGCAACCTAAAAAGAGGTAGATTCGAAGAAAGCGTAAGTGAAGAGAGAGAGAGGAAGTATAAAGCAAAAGTAGAACTCACTCCTCGCTCGTAGAATCGACACTCCAGCCACTTGAATCCTCCCGTCGTGATTCCCATCGAGAAGCCTTGGGGGCAGTCCATCGAGTCCCAGTGCGGGATGGGAGTCGCATCGTTAAAATCGGCCTGTGCGAGAGATACTCGAGAGAGCATTCGTTGCTCTCCCGGTTCCTTGAAGGTCTTGAGGGAAGCGTTGAAGGTGCTGAGATGGGAAAGAATGTCGTTCGAAGCTTGACTTCCAGAGCTCCAGAGATCAGCTCGCGAGTAACCTGAAGATGAACAAGAGAGAGAAAGTCGAGAAACGAGTCAGCCCAAGTTTTCAGCTGTCTTGATCGCTTCATAATGGTGGAAGGTAGGTGGGAGGGAGGATTGGGGAAAGAGGAAGGGGAAGAGGAGAAGCTCCCTGCCTCCTGGTCCTCTCTTCTGCTCCAGCGCGATTCAGATCTCAATATCAGCTTCTCCCTCAGTATTCTAGGTTGACCCGCTCCACTCTCTGGGGATCTCTTCTTCCTTCTTTCCATCCTATCTTCTCTGTGTTCCTCGCCTCGACCAGCCTTTCCTTTTGCTCTCCGTCGGTCCTTCTGCCTCTTTTGTCTCTCTGCTGGAAAACCTGAGGGATAAGACTTGCTTCTCTCGACGTCGCTCGCACAAGGACCTCAAAGCAGAATCTCTGTCCTCTTGTTTAGGACTCCTCGCTCCTGATCTCTCTCGCTTCTTTAGCCTACCCTCTCTCTAGCAGGTTCGTCTTTTACCGGACCATCCATCTCGATCTCCCTCGCTCTCGTTCGGATCTACTCGCCGCCCGCGCAGGCCTCTCGACGAGCTTTGATCTTTCTCCTTCCTTCGCTTTCTTTCGTTCCTTAACTTACACTCCGTTTAACCAAAATACTACAACTTGGACACTGATCACTCGTACCATTAAGTCCTCTCCAATTCTAGTATCCGAGAACTCGTCGGAGAGACACGTAGTCTCTTCACGCTGCCTCCAGCAGGCTAAGCTGGAGTCGGGCAGGCGTCGAAGGGCACGCATAGGTTGGTGTTATAGACCGGGGATCGCGTCGCGTTCTTCTTGGTTTTCTAACTTTGTTTGCGGTGGGCGAGCAGAAGTACCAACCTGGTAGATCCTACGGCTTTTCTTTTTTTTTAAAAAAAAGAGCAATAGGCACTCTGATCGTCTATATCCACTTACGTACACCCGCAAATTCACTCCCTACCGTCCAGATAGAAGCCTGTTACCGATTCTCCCATGAGCTTCGTCTCGTCTCTGGTTAATTCGCCTCGGTCTTCTTTCTCTCAGTGGACCCGCCATTTGTACCGAACCCTCCTACCTGTACGTGTGGCTTCCTCCATTCTTTAGCAACTGAAATCTGAGCTTTGCTGAGCTGGAAATCTTTCTCCTGAGAAGAGGAAGGGAGGAAAGGCGGAGGGCCAGACGCGTCGAGCGAGCTCTGTTTGCGGTATCTCTTCTTCCTCCTTTAGAAAGGCGAAATAACTGATTTCCTTCGGGAGTAAGGTGTATGGAGGCATTTAATAGCTCTGGGAGTTTCGAGAGGTCGAGTGGGCTTTGAGTAAAGCGGCAGTGGGGTCGGGTTTGGGAAAGGCAGAAGGCCAGACGCGTCGAGGTCTCCTCCTTCCTTACTCTCGTCTACATCTTGACCAGGGAACAGAGGAAGGAGGAGATCAGGGCGGACGAGAATACGTTTCTTCTTTCTTCTCTCATCCGTCACCCTAAATGTTTTAGAATAGTCTCTCGCTTCGTTCACGTCTCTCTTTCTTTCTTCCCTCTCTCTTCTGTAAAGATCCCTAGACTCTAGCTCTCCTCCCTTTTTACCTTTTTCTCTCCTCTCCCTCTCCCCCCCCCCATCTCTCTACAACAACAACAACAAACAAACAAACAAACAATATCTCTCTAAACAACGGACGTCTTGCTTTATCTCTCTAAATCTTTTCCTCACTTTCGTCCTTTTGTTCTATCGCCTCGATTTCTTTTTTTTTTAGGTCCCCGGACTCCCTCCCACCCCCTTTGGTCTTTTCGCTTTTTCGGAATCTCTACCATGAACCATCACCATCATCACCATGGCACCAAGCTAACGTCTCACGAGTTTTTGTTCGTTCATCTCATACTCTCCTTCTCTTCATCAGTCGTGTACTTATACTCTCTCTATAATTCCACAGCTTTCTATCTCCAGGTTAGCTGGATCCATAGTCTACATTTTGACCACCAAGCTAGCGTCTCACGAATTCTTCTTTCTCTCTCCAGATCGAATCAGACGCTAGACTCTTCACTTCGATTGAAGCAGCAGTGGGATTGGGTTTGGGTCGGTGGGCGGAAACGACATGAACGAGGACGACGAGCAAAACTTCTTTCCTACTTCTTCTCTCCCCTTTTTTCACTGCATTATATAAAGATTCTTCTACATGAGAGCACGAGAAAACGAAACCCGACAACCCTTCAAATCGATTGCCCTCATTCTCCTGCCATATTGCGTGAGAATATACAAACAAAGAGTCCAAGATGCTCCCTGCAGGTTTTCTCGACGGCTGAAGAAAGTCGGCGTTCGCGCTATGACGGCGTCGCGTCGCGTTCTCTCTTTCATTTCCCTTCAAACTCTCAGAAAATGATAAACAAACTCGGCCTGCTGAGATAGAGACTGCCCAAAAATTCAGTCGTCTTCGTACGTGTCTACATCAAACTCCTGCTCACACCGCTGACACTCGACGAAAACACGCGTCTTCTCCTCCTTCCCGACGTCCTCCTCCCTCCGAAGCTGCATTAGAGTCGCGAGCTTTGCAGCCTTGTCGCTCCGGAGAACGGTCTCGAAGAGATCTTTCTTGACTTGCTGAGGGCCTGCTGAGCGGATGGCTTGGATGTAGGGTGAAATTTCGGGGCAAGGGGGAGGGGGCTGAGGCTGGCAAGAGATGGAGGAGGAGGACAAGGAGGAGGGAGGAAAGGAGAAGGCGTTGCTGGACCACGATCCTCCTGCTTGGTTCATTGGACGTACTGAGGGGAAGATGGGGAGGTGAAGGGAGGTGCCGGTGAAGTTTAGATCTGAGCTGAAGATGTGGTTGATCTGTTGAAGGGAAGGGGAAAGGGCCTCGAGCTCACACCCTTCCTTCGCAGCCCTGAATTCATTGAGTCCCTCCCCTCCTCCACCTTTCCCTCCCATTTCCTCCCTCCCCTCTCCCCCAACCCCCACCAGTCAACCTCATCTCCTCTCCCAGCCATGACCCCTTCCTCCCCTGGATCCCTCACCTCCTCCTTCGTCTCCCTCTCCCTCTCGCAAGCCCGGTCGAGGTCTCCCTATCCTCCCGAATCCAGCGGGGAGGAGTCGGAGTTTATCGTCCTAGAGAGGTCTACTCCTCCTCTCCTCTCCCCATCAAGCATCAGAGGAACGAGGAACGGGAGCAGCTCGAGTGGATTCAGTCTTGTCCAAGCTCACGAAGCAGATCACCACGACGAGGAGGACCACGTTGCTCGATGGGTTCTCAACTCTCCTGCTCGACCATCCGGACCTTCCACTCCAACCACCTCCTCCTACCAGACAGCTTCAGGTCGACTCGAGCATCAACCCGACGGTTCAGTCTCCTCCTCCTCGGAACATGGAGGATCCTCTTCGGCGAGCGGGTCTCAAGCGGGAACGTCGAGGAGAGCGAGGCAGAGAGTGCGAGCTCGAGCTCGTTTGGCTCAATCGAGGAGGGAGGCTGCTGCTGAAGGAGCTCGCGGGCTAGGGATCTCTCCTCCATCGTCGACGTCGTCCAACTACGAGGTCGGACCTACTCGACCTTGGGCAGATGACGAGCGCTCAGAGAGGGAGGACGAGGACGAGGTGGATAGCGTGCTCTGGAGTGAATTCACGGAGGAGGATGCGACGGACGTTATCGACGAGTACGTCCCGCTTGTTCCTTTCGTTCTCTCTCTTGGAGCGTAGTGGAAGTAGAGCTGACCTCAGTCTGCCCTTATCATCTGGTAGATTCCTCTCGAACTCCGTCGTCTTCATGTTGCAAGGCGACAACGGAAAGCTTCAACTCGTGCGTGCTTCTCTCCTCTCTTCCTCCTCTTCATCTCGTCTTGCTCGTCTCTTCCCTTCGATGTCGTTTATCTTGTCTGACCATCTTTTCATACTCTTCTCTGTACTCTCACCTCAGTGGCAAGCCCTCTGCGTCGAACTGGGACTCTGCCTTCCTCCAAACACCTCCTCCTACGCGTCCACCTCCTCTTCTCGCTCACGATCCAACTCAACCCACTCCACCTCCTCTTCCGACTCGGACCATACCACTGCTCCCACTCATCGATCCATCACTCCCACTCAAGACCTCTACCATCCTTTCCCCACCTCCCTCACTCAAGCAAACAAGCTCCTCAAAGCTCACGCCTTCGTAAATCTCAAGGAGTACTTCGCGACGAGATCGAGGGTGGGCGATGGAACGAGCTCGCAGAGAGACGATGGGGATGTCAGTGGAGGACCTGGGTATGGAGGGGAAGGGAGTGCGTCGGGCGGGAGGAGCAGGGTGTCGACAGAGGAGGGAAGGAGGGTGAGAAACGCGGCTTTGGCACGTTTGAGGCATCCCAACAAGAACGCTCTGAGAAGGTGAGCTCTTCTTCTTCTTCTCCATTTTCTATCTTCAAATCCTCGACTCTTCCTGAAGAGACGGAGGAGGAGACGAGGAACGAAAGCAGAAGCTGATCCTTCGGTCGTTCGCTCGCTCGTTTCGCCTCAGGTACACCCAAAAGAACCGCCTCTACGTCAGTCTCGGAGCCGCGAAGGAAGCCTGGCTCCAACCTCTCCTCATCGACATGTTCTTCCCCCAGAATGGACGCTTCTAGGCCGGATCGGAGTTCCTCTCGTCTCCCTTCATCCATCCTTCACTCCTCGTCGCGTTTGTCCTCGCGGACGCCTCTGTATCTTCCCTTTCACTCTTTCGTTTATTACATCAAGTAGATCTTGATCATACCCAGATCCTCTCACCCATGCAGTTGTCCTACCATCTTCTCCCTCGTTGTTTTCTCGTTCCTTTTTCGCCTCGCGTCTCGTTGAACTCGCTTTTTTCTCACACTCTGTTATCTTTCTTCGTTCCTTCCTTTTTTTTTTTTTTTTTTTTTTTTTTTTTTCTGTTTGCTTCCCTCCCTCGTGTACAATAGTCGCTTCGTATCTAAGTGAAAAGTAGAGCAAACGCGCTGTCTCGCTCGCTCGCTCTCTCTTTTCCCTTCTCTTCAGTTTCGGGTCAAACGGCTCATCAACGAACCCTCGCGTCCTCTCCCTTTGCTCACTTCTCTGGCTCTTTCTCATCAGACTCGGAGATTTTTTGGATACATGAGGTGAAGTATATAGAGATCTGAGTCGATACGAGTGATCCCCAGCAGCAGAATTTCAGGGACCTCTGAAAAAATGAGAGGGAAGATGACGTCCCCCTCCTCTCTCCTCTTAGCTCGGCGAGGAAAAGAGAGGAGGGAGAAAGATATGCACTTATGGTTTCAAGCTGACCTCTTCCTCAAATCATCCCATCACTCTTCCTATATACCGACGTGAGTCCTTGATCATAGACGCTTTCAGATTTTCGCTGTTAATGATGAGTAAAGTTCTACTCGCTCTTTAGATCGATCACCTCCTCCCTTGCTCTCTCTCCCTCTTTCGCTTGAGGTCTCCATCTTCCTCCCTCGCTCTCCTCTGACCACGACAACCGGAGGCGTCACCCATCCTTTCCTTTCCCTCTTCTTCCTCCCTCTCGTCAGTAGGATTGCATCCCTCGAGCAGGAACGCTTTCGCTGGTATTCTTTGAGCTTGAACCGAGAGAGACAGAGGTGAGCCACCTTTCCCTCCTTCCTTCCTCCTCCCTTGTTCCCGTCCTTCCAATCCCTCCCCTCTCCCTCTCCCTCCTTCTGGATGAACCAACGGCGCTCGACGTCCTTCTCTACTACCTTCTCTCCCTCTTCCCCTCTGCGTTGGATGGAAATGAACGAGTCTACGACTCCCTCAGCTCCGCTTCCTTTGGCTGACCTCACCCTTCGCTCTTCTCCTCCTCCTCCTCTTCTCACCTCCTCGGCTTCCTCCTGCTCCCTCGCCGATCCTCCTCCTCTCCCTCGATCCTCTTCCCTCTCTCGACATCGCTTCTCGTCCATTACCTTCACCTTTCCTCAAGTTTTCTCCCCTTCGGCTCCTTCCTTCAGACGGAAATCGACCCTCTCTTCAACGACCCACGTCGACGGACTTCCTCCCCTCTCTTCCTCCTCCTCCCCTCGACGCATGTCCCAGATCTTCCACCGTCACTCATCATCAGCAGCTCGTAGAGGATCCATAGACGAAGCAAAAGGAATCCCTCCTCCTTCCTCTCCCAATCCTCCTACCACGACTAGCCTCAAATCCCTCATGAAGTCCTCGGCTACACCCATCCTAGGCCCTCTCTTCGGGGTCTTCGGTCCATCCAAAGCCTCGAATGGAACGACCGACGCTCATCCTCCAGCAGCAGAAGCTCATCAGACCAACGGGCCCCACTCCCTCTCGACGATGGCAGCAGGACACTCGAGCGAGGGTCCTATGGGAGAGAGTAGAGTCGAGAATGACGACGAGGGAAGGGACAGGAGCAGCGTCGTCGGTACTAGTGCGAAGAGACCTGGTACGCTCTCCGTCCCCTTTGAAACTTCTTCTCCCCAGCTCATCCACATAGAGAACTCCCAGCTGATCGTACATTCTGCTCCTCCTTGTCCTCTGGCAGAACCTTCAGCCGTCAAAGCTTCGTCCGATATCGCGGACTCTGGCTATGGAAGTCGAGGACCCTCCGAGAACTCTCACCTACCCACGGTCGCTTCAGCAGCACCTTCCCTTCCTTCTTCCTCGGAAGGAGTTTCTATCCCATCTCAACCTCCCTCATCGACGTCAAACGGGGAGTCCTCGTCGGACCTCATCGACCTCTCCTCCTCTTTCCCCGAAGCCACTTCAAACACGTCCGCTCTCACCTCAACCTCCAACCCGATTTCCTCCCACTCCTCCACTCCTCGCAAGAACAGCCTTCCCATGCCTTCTATCCTCTCACCCAATCTTTCAACCAACCACTACAACCCCTCCCCAGCCTTCCCTTTCCCCTCCTCCCCAACGACCGCGAGCTCGTCCACCTCCTCGGCTCCAGGAGCAGGAGGACCCCGTCCCAACCTCAACGGTCGTCGTAAATCCTCCATCGCAGCTCTCCCACGATCCACTCCTACTCCCATGCCTATCGCCAACCTCCCTACGCTTCGACCTACGCCAGCGTCGACCATCGCGGAGGAGAACCCTCGTCGACACGTCCGTCAGATGCCAACGATGTTGATCTCGCGCGACTCCCAGATCCAGAGGGACGCCGAGGACGAGGCTGCTGCTGAGGAAAGCGAAGGGAGTGATACAGATTCGGAGGAGCAGCATCATCGGCATAGGAATCCGATGGGTGGAGGGTTGGCGGTGCCAGGAGGGTCGCACGATAGTGGGTTTGGAGGGAGCTCGATTAGCATCGATAGCGTGGTGGAGGAGGAAGGAACGAGTCCTGAGTCGGAGAGCGGGTCCTCTCGTGAGCATTTCCCTCCGCTATCGGACCTTCTCTTTCCACGGGAAGGAGTCGTCGTCGTTCTGTTTTCCTTGGGAAAGAGACGAAGGGAAGCTCGGGCTGACGCAAACCTCCTCCCCCCCCCTTTCCTTTCACCTCTCTTCTTCACTTCACAGTTCGACCAACCTTCACCCCCTCGCCACCTCTCCCTCTCTCCTCCCGTCGGAACATCCCAGCTCCAATCCTCGCTCCCTTCTCCACTCCGGCTCGTCACCAATCCCCTTCTCCTCCCACCCTCGCGAACGACCGTTTCTCCAACTCGACCTGGTCCCTCACTACGCCTTCAGCCGAACCCGTCAAAGCACCAGGAGCGTGGGCTACCTTCTCGCTTCCCACGCCAGGAGCAACTCCTAGGGTAACTCCTCGAGCGACGGCTGCTGCTTCAGGAGGGAAGACGCCGAAAGGGAAGACGCCTCGAGCAGGAGCGGGAGCTGGATCGGGCGGTTACTTCGATATCAAGGAGGGGACGTCGACGGAGGGTGGTAAGACCCCGACTCAGTCTTCGTCGTCGGCTGGACTGTTTGGAATGAGTTCGATGCCGCCGCCGCAGACGGAGGGGAACGAGAATGGGAAGGGGAAGGGAAGGGCTGTCGAAGAGTCGACGATCGAGAGAGAGGAGTCTGCGACGAACGCGTCGACGCCGGACTTCTCAAGCTCAGCTATCGAGTCGAGCAGCGTTGGATCCGACCACGAGGATCGAGACGAGCACTTCACGGACGCTGAACCAGGATCGGAAGTCGAGGACAGCGACGAGGAGGACGCGGATCGTTCGCCTTCGGAGGTCGTCGCGGCCAACATCAACGCTGCGAGTCATCGTCATTCGACTGCTTCAGCCCCAGCAGCATCTTCAGTAGCGAACCAGACTTTCGACGCGGACGACTTCGTCATGGTCGAACCTCCGACTCCGGGAGCCGCTGCTCCTCTTCGAAACCAGGAGAGCTTCAGGCCGAGTCTCTACCATCAGGCTTCGAGATCGTTGGTCAACCTCTCGACTGCAGCGGATCGAAGGATGGATTCGGATCTCTCTGGGTTGAGGAACAAGATGAAGGAGCAAGGAATCCATCTCGAGACGCCCGCTTCGCCTACGAAGAAGTCAACCCCTCCCTCTCCCTCGACGAAGGGATTTCCCATCAACAACCATCGCTCGTCGGTTCATTCCTCCTCCTCTACCTCCTCCCCCGTCGCCGTCATCCCTTCCAACCCTTCCTCCCCTCGACGTCCTTCAACAATCACTGCTCCTCCCATCCCAACAACCTTCGAACAAGCCCCAGCAGGACTTCGTTCTCCTCCTCCCCTCTTCTCTCCTTCCCTTCACGGTCGAAGAGGTCTCTTCGGCGACTCTCCAGGATCCGTCTCCAACCCTGCTCTCTCTCCTCCTCAATCCCCCAAGACTACGGCGACCTCGTCGTCGACGGGCGAGAGGAAGGCGAGGAGGAGAAGGTCGATGGGAGACATCCACTCGAACCCGCCCGAGTACAGTCTTCCCGTTCACGGGAGTGGAATTCCAGTTCCTAGAGATGAGGAAGGGAAGGAGGGATTGCCGAACTACAGTTGTAACGTGCATATGGAGGGGTACCTGCCGAGGAAGATGGAGTTTGCGAGCCCTGGAGTGCAGGCGAAGGATAGGGCTTGGAAGAGGCAGTACTTCGGTGAGTCGCGTCGACCTCTTTCCCTTTTCCCTTCCTCTTCCTTCATCTCGCTTCTACTTCCTTCGTCGCGTCGAGAACGAGCCGCTGACGTTCTCCTCGTCGTTTCCTCTTTCTCAGTCCTCCACGGAACCTGCCTCAAGATCTACAAGCACGACCTTCGAAAAGCTCCCATCCGACCTTCCATCCTCGGAACTCCCGACGGTCCCGACGAGTCCCTCCTCGGAACCGACAACTCAGCTCCGCACGTCCATATCCCCGAAGCCGCCAGATCCACCCTCAGCGTTCTCGGAGCTCCCATCACTTCCTCCACCTCAGCTCGACGCGACTCGGACTCAGCTCGTCGAAACCTCTCCGCTCACGGTCAAACGAATCAGCAGGCTGCCGTCGCTGCAACCATCGCGAGGAGAGGATCGTTCGATGCTATCCAGACCGGAGCGAGGAGGAACTCCATCGACCAGAGCGGTCGAACATCTTCGATGAGCGGTCGAGATCGTAGTGCTTCAGCAGGAGGAGGTTCTCCTCTCGCTCCTTCGTCTGGAACTGGGTCCCATCGAAACTCCATCTCCTCCGTTTCCTCCGTCTCGGAAATCACGCCCACTCCCAACGCCAACCCTTCCTCCTCCTCTTCCTCCACCGACACCGAAAAAGCCACCTTCACCAACTCGGACGACCCAGGCATCTTCGTCGTTCCTCGTTCCTCGACCGTCAACTCTGGAGGTTCGAACGGAGGAACAGGTCATGGTCATACGGGATCGATCTCGTCTCATCTACCCTTCCACGGAGCCAACCAGCTCGTCAAGACCTATACGTTGCAAGGAGCGGAGAGTGGACTGGCGGCGGATTATCTGAAGAAGAAGAACGTGGTGAGGGTGAGGTTGCAAGGCGAGCAGTTTTTGTTGCAGGCGGAGAGTCCGAAGGATGTGGTGGATTGGATTGAGGCTTTCCAGGTGAGTTGATTGATCGCCTATACTCTCTCTCTCTCTCTCTCGCGAAGGAAGATACAAAAGACTGACTTTTCGTTTCAATCTAGGCTGGAACGAACGTCGCTCTCGATTTGGACGACCGTCCGATGCCCAAGATCATGTGAGTGCTTTCCCCTTTTTCCCTCTAAAGACATCGAGCTGACTCCCTCCTCTCTTCGCGATTTTTTCTTTCGCAGCACCCTCCCCCGTCGACGAAGAAGAAGACGCGTCCTCGTTCCAGGAGCAGTCGACCCCAGCGCCAATCCGGACGTCCTCGTCGGAGAGGATTCAGCAGAAGCCAACATTCGAGCGGTCGAGATGGCAGATGCCGCTGAAGCTGCTCGGTCGGCTGCTGTGGATAGGATGGAGGCCATGCTCGGAGAGGATCAGGCGCGTGGGGGAACCACCACGATTTGAGGAGGGAGGGAGGGAGGGAGGAGTCGTTCTTTTTCGTGTTCGTTTTTGTTTTGTTCGGTTTCTTTTTCTACTACCTTAATACTCGCATCTTCTGCTTCCTTCTTATTACTCTTTTCCATTCCATCTCTACTGCATCTCTCCCTTCTCTCCCTTATTAAAGGAGGAGGAGGGGTCCTCGTGTCCATGTCGGACTCCTCGCTCTTCTTCCTTCTCTCTGCATCTTGCTCTCTCTCTCTCTCTTTTCGCTTTGCTCTGCCTTGCTCACCGGATTTTTGCTTCTGAATCAACTTTACATGTGCCTGCCCACTCGCTCTCGTCTTCTCGAGCAAGAAAGCAAAGTTTTCTCGTCGAAATCTCGTGCTTGAGCGACTGTGCGGGCGGGGAAAGTGGTGGACTTTTTGAGTGAGCTCGGTTTTCTGATCCCAACCTCCTCCTCCTCCTCCTCTTCCTCCCTCCCTCCCTCCCTCTTCTTTTCCTTCCAGTGAGCCCTCTCTCCCAGCCCTCCGAGAAGCCCGTCCAGTGCCTAACTTCATCGCTCCTCCTGCTCTCTCCCTCTTCTCAAGCTCGCCATGTGTGGAATTCTCGGTCTCCTCCTTCACGATCCTGAAGCCGCCTACACCTCAGCGGCCGCTACAGAGATTGCTGAGGGTCTCTCCCTCCTCCAACATCGGTGAGTCTTCACTTCCCACTCCTTCCGTCTCTCTCTCTCGATGGTAGAAGCGAAGAAAAAAAGTCTGGGAAGGGAGAATCCTCGAGCTGACTGATCTCTCTGCTTCCGACGTGACTTGGCCTCCTTCCTTCTCTTCGACTTCTCTCTCTTCAGAGGACAGGTTCGTATCCGCCTCCTTCTCCACCTGAGCCTACTAGGGCCAGACCTCTAATATATATCCTCTTCGCTCTGTTCTATAGGATGCTTGTGGTGTAGTCACTTGCGGAGCTCCCCGAGGACGGTTCTATCAGGTCAGTTCGACCTCTCTCTCTTTCTCTCCCCTCGCGGCTCTCTCTCTCCCTCTGACGCGTCCTTCCTTCCTTCGCCTTGCAGGTCAAGGCCAACGGAATGGTTCGAGACGTCTTTGATACTCGAGCCGTTGCTGGACTCAAGGGGTTGATGGGAATTGGACATGGTGAGCTTGACTTCTTCTAGAAGGGAAGGAAGGAAGGAGGGTTCCCTCCCCTCTTTTCTTTTTCTTGCTTGGTTTGCGAAGAGAAGGAGCGGCCCTCCGTCTTCCTCCTCCTCCACCTGTCTAGTTTTCGTTTTCGTTCAGTTCTGACTCATCCCTTTTCGCGGGTTCTTGCTTTTAGTCCGATACCCTACCGCTGGATCTTCTGCTCACGCTGAGGCTCAACCTTTCTACGTCAATGCTCCTTACGGACTGGTTATGGCTCACGTTAGTACTCCCTCTCGCCCGTCCTCCTTCCACCTCTTTCGCCTAGCTCTCTAGCTGACCTTTTCATCTTTCTTCACTCGATATCTTCTTTCCTTCTCGCTCACTCCCTCCTTCAGAACGGAAACCTCACCAACGTCAAAGAGCTTCGCCACTTCCTCGACTCGGACGCTCACCGACACATCAACACCGATTCCGATTCTGAGCTCCTTCTCAACATCCTCGCCAACAACCTCGAGAAGACCGGCAAGGTGCGAATCAACGAGGAGGACATCTTCACCGCCATTCGAGATCTCATGGCTCAATGCGTCGGAGCCTACGCCTGCACGACCATGATCGCTGGTTTCGGACTCATCGCGTTCAGGGATCCTAACGGTATCCGACCCGTCGGACTCGCCACCAGGAAGAGCTCGGTCGTCGGAGCTGAGGGAGGAACCGATTACTTGTTCGCGAGTGAGAGCGTGGTCGCCGACGCGTTGGGTTTCTCGGGATGGGAGGACGTTGGACCTGGTTAGTTCTCCTCCTGATCGCGTTTCTTGCTCCGAAATCGAGCTGATTCGTCCTCTTTGCTTTCGAATCATGTAGGAGAGGCCGTCATCGTCACTCGAAACAACATCTCTCGACGTCAATGCGCTCCCAAAGCCACCTTCGCTCCCGACATCTTCGAGTACGTCTACTTTGCTCGACCCGACTCGACGCTCGATGGAATCTCGGTCTACCGTGCTCGAATGGCCATGGGAGACCTGCTCGCCGAGGAGGTTCGACGAGTCCTCGAGGAGGAAGGAGAGAGCATCGACGTGGTCATCCCCGTACCGGATACGAGTCGAGTCGCGGCCCTTCAGCTTGCTCAGAAGTTGGAGATTCCGTATAGGGAGGGTTTCGTGAAGAACAGATACGTGGGAAGGACTTTCATCATGCCTGGACAGCAGATGAGGTGAGTTTTCTTTTCGACTCGTGGGAGATCTGAGGAGGAGGAGAGAGGGAAGGAAGGAAGGGGAAGTGAGCTCGAGCTGATCGTCGTTGTTTCTGGTCTTGCTCGTTTTCCAGGAAGAAGAACGTTCGACGTAAACTCAACGCCATGCCTCTGGAGTTTGCTGGAAAGAACGTCTTGCTCGTTGATGGTACGTCTCCATCGTTCGAAAGGCAGGGAAGGGAGGAAGAGAGAAGCTCGAGCTGACCTTCGTTTCGTTTCGGTTTCCTTTAGACTCCATCGTCCGAGGAACCACCTCGAAAGAGATCATCCAGATGGCCAAGGATGTCGGAGCCAAATCCGTCACCATCGCTTCCTGTGCTCCTCCCATTCGGTTCGTCTTTTCACTTCCTCTTCCCCTCCCAACATCTTTCCTCCCCCCCCTCTCTTCCCCCCAACCCTCTTCCCCTTCTGACTTTTTCTTCTTTTACATCCCTTCACTCACAGATACTCCAACGTTTACGGAATCGACATGCCTTCCCCTCACGAGCTCGTCGCCCACAACCGAACGACCGAGCAGATCGCAGAGGAGATTGGAGCTCATCGAGTCATCTTCCAAACCCTCCCGGATCTCATCAAGTCGTGCCAGCAGTTCAACCCTTCGATCGAGACCTTCGACTGCTCCGTCTTCACAGGGGAGTACGTCACTGGAGGAGTCGACGCTGCCTACCTGGATAGCTTGGTCGTGCTGAGGAACGACAACGCGAAGATCAAGGCTGAGGGAGCCGGAGGAGGAGTCGTTGTGAAGGAGGTCGAGGAAGCGTCTTTGGGTTGCTCGGGTCCTATGAGTAAGTTATTTCTTCCCTACTATAGACGAGCGATGTCTGTGGGCCGTCAGGTGGGGGGTGGGGACCGAAGGAGTCGTCGTGGAAGGCTGAAGGAACGCGTCCTGATCGATCTCTCCCTCCCCTTGCCTCTTCCCAGACGGATCGGACTCCACCATCGGCCTGTCGAACCACTCCGGCGAACCCTTTGCAGCCAATGTGGACCTGGGCCTTCACAATTCTTGGAAAGTCCAAATTTGCTCATTCTGAGGTCCCTAGCTCGCTCTGGCACTTAACTGACCTCTTCCTCACTCTTCTTCTCTCCCCCAGGCACCACGCGTGATCCCTCCTCGCTCTCTGCCGCCTTCTAGACTCCCCCCTGTGCTTTAGATACCTACCTTCTTGTACAATATAAACGCCAACCTTTGTTTGATCGATGCTCTTCTCTGGGACTTGTCGAGAGGGAGGGAGGGAAAGAGGAAAAGAAAGAGACGGAGGACTCCCTCGAGCCGAGCTGGAATCAATTCGAAGCCAACCCCTTCCCGCAACCCAACAAGCTCATCTCTCCCTTCCAAACTGATATCAAGTACCCTGACACATATATCGCGCGATCTCAATCTCGAAATCCAAATCAACCGTATCGGACGTCCAGCTTTGAATCAGAAAACCAGTCGTCGTTCGCACGCGTCTTCTCCTCCGACGCGACGTTCATGATCACGCTCTTACTCTGGGTGTCTGTAGGAACCCAAAGTGGAAAGCAAAGAGTCAGCGAGGAACGTCTTCCAGGAGCCTCGAGACAGGGAAACGAAAACGGTGAAGGGAAAAAAAAGTCGAACAAGATCGATAAGCCTCCATTCCATTCTCCCTCCCTATCCCAGAGTCTTTCATTCCTCCCCAAGGCGACGAAGGGTCGTTTCGGTGATGAGAGTTGATCCAGACGAGTCCAGAGTCGAGAAGACCAGCAACTCGGTGACCTCGAGCTCCGTTGGAGGTCCAGATGGCAGCTGGGAAGAAGAAAGAGAAAGAGAAAAACAAACGGACGCGTCAGATTACTGGACGAAAGCTTGAGAGAGAGAGGAAGAGAGTGAGCGAACCTCCGAGACCAAAGTCGCAGTCATTCGCTTTCTTGATAGCATCCGCCTCGTCGGAAAACTTGGCTACGCATATCACAGGACCGAAGATCTGGGAAGAGAAAGGAAGGGATCAACGATCGTCCCGTGACCAGGAGGGAAAGGGAAGAGAGAAAGAAAAGCCAACTCACCTCCTCCTTCCACACTTTGCTTCCCACCACTCCCTCTCCACTCAGCACCGTAGGCTGAAAGAAGTACCCTCCTCCGAGATCGAACCCGTCCAGCGGGCTGGGTCCCTGCATTCGCTTTCCACCGCACTCAACCGTCAGACCATCGGCGAGAGAAGAGGCAACGATGGCTTCGGATTTGGAGAGTTGAGGACGGGAGATGAGAGGGCCCATCATGGAGAGAGGGTTGAGAGCTAGAGATAATGACAGAAAGAGGAGAAGTGAGCTTGGAGAACTTTGAGGAGAGACGAAAGATGAAGGGGTGAGTCCTCACGATCTCCCATTCTTCGCTCGATGGTCGCGACCTTCTCCTTCAGCTTAGCCATGAACTCGTCGTAGATGGAGTCCTGAACGATGATTCTTGTACCGGAGACGCAGCTGGAGAGTCGAAGAAGGGCAGAGGTCAGCGAAAGAAGTACGAGAACGAGAGAAGGAAGAAAGAGGAAATTTCACGTTTGCCCGGACGCGACGAAAGACGCGAAGCAGACTCCGTTCACGGCGTTCTGGAGATCTGAATCCGCAAAAACGATGATGGGAGCCTTTGGGAAGAGAGAGGCAAAAGAAGAGTGAGCTTAGTGGCGATCGACCAAAAGAAAAACGAGAGACGCGACGGTACCTTTCCTCCCAGCTCAGCCGTATACGAGGCAAGGTTTCCTCCAGCGATGGCCCCGATCACTCGACCAGTTTCGGTGCCTCCCTGCATTGTAACAGTTGGAGCATATATCAGGCATCTGGAGCGAGTAGGTAAGGTAGAAGTGGAACTCACCGTCAAGTCGATCTTTTTCACTCGTCGATCAACCACCAACTCCTTTCCAACCGTCCTTCCCAGTCCAGGAAGGATGCAGAGCACACCATCTGGGATACCGGCCTTCGTAGCGAGGAGTCCGAATTCGAGGAGAGTGAGAGGAGTGAGTCTGGAGGAGGTGTGGATGATCAGCTCTTTGTCTCGCTCAACACGTCGAAGACGAAGAAAAATGAAGGACGAACTCTGAGGGCTTGACAATGACGGAGTTTCCAGCCGCGAGAGCAGGTGCAATCTTCTTGACGGCGATGAGGAGAGGATGGTTGAAAGGGGCGATCTGAGGAAGGGCCGACTGATCAGTCTCGGACGCGTCGAGACGAAAGAAAAGATGGAAGGTCGCTCACCTGGACGACGACTCCCAAAGGCTGCCTCTTGACGTAGTTTAGAATCTCCCCTTCAGTAGGCATCACGGCACCTTCGGTCGTCCTCAGGACGGCTGCGAAGTAGCTCAGCCAGTCTGGAAGACGTCCAAGTTGTGCTTTGAGCTGCAGACGGAGACCAAACGAGAGAAAGCTCATTAGCTCGAAGTTCTCTGCGTTTTGGAGGTCAACCGAAGAGACTCACCTCTCTGACAGCTCTCCCAGTGTTCAGACTCTCCATCTCAGCGAGTTCTGGGACCTTCTCCTCGAGCAAGACGGCCAGCTTCGCGAGGACCTTGGACCGATAAAGAGCTGAAGAGCGAGACCACACGCCAGAGTCGAAGGTTTGCTGAGCCAGGTCGAGAGTAGAGGCGATTTGGACAGAGGATGGGGTTGTGACAGTGACGATGTTGGTGCACGTCGAAGGAGATTCGACGGGAAGGCTGAGGAGGCAGGGGGAAAGCGAAGGAAGGAGGATGAGCATCAGCTTGGATGGACTTCGATTTAGAGCCTGTAGCTCAACAGAACAAGGTATCAAGAGATGCCCACGGAGCTCCTTCTCCCTTGAGGAACTTGGATCCTCCGATAAAAGGTCCGTAGTCAGATCGCTGCACGGCGAGGAGAGAGAAGGGGAAGGAAGGGGAAAGGTGAGCTCGGAGAAAAGCGAGGGAGCGGCTGGAAGGAGGGGAGCTCAAGACTTACAAGAGCGATCTTTGATCCCAGCATTCTTGAGGCCATAAACTTGAGAGACCTGGAGGGAATCATGAAAAAGAAGATTCGACTGTCGTGGTTTGCTTCGCCTTCGATAAGGAAGTCGAAGAGAGGGAGCGAAGTTCAAACCAAATCGTCTCGACCGACTCCTCCGTGGGCATGTGCTCTCTTCTTCATCTCGCCTCTAACACCGACACCCACACCCTCCCGAAACGTTTCCTCTTACACCCATGTCTCTTCCCGTTCGCCTCTCACCCCAAGGAGCTGTGTGAGTGTCTTGGACGAGGCCACGCTCGAGTCCAAACTCATGGGCTGAATCTCGCTTCTCCCTTTCCCTTCCTCCCTTCCTTTTCAGCCTTCTCTCCTACAAGGATCTCGTCGCCCGCCCACTAGAGCTTCGCGACTCAATCGAGTCTGGATTCGGAAGTGGAGAAGATGCTCTAGGTATCGTTATTGTAGAAGGCAAGTAGGTCATTGTCAGATTCGAAGGAAGCCGTTCGACGAAGGAAAGCTCACATCCTTCTCTCCTCCACTCCCTTCAGATCTCCCTCCCAACTTCCCTGCTCTTCGAGAGAAGCTGCTTCGTCTCTCCAACTCGTTCGCTTCTCTGCCCGAAGAGACCAGAGAGAAATACGCTCGAGAGGAATCACTCTACTCTGTGAGTCCTCCTTCCTCTCTCCCCTTCTGGCGGGTCGGAAGTTCGGGTCGGCCGTGATTGACTCCTTCGCTGCTTCCTTTCTTCAAGTTTGGGTGGTCGATGGGTAAAGAGGTCATGAACGGTGTGAGTCCAGGTCGTTTCGGCTCTCTCCTCGCCATAAACCTTCAAGCTCGAAGCGATTCTCAATCTCCATTTTCTTCTCCCCGACCTCCATCTCACCCCCTTCTCCTCGTCTTTCCCTCCTCAGGTCCCCGACTTGAACAAGGGTTCTTACTACAACAACCCTCTCGTCGACTTCCCCAACGTGTCCGAGGAGGAGAAGAAGGCTCACCCGATGTTCGTTCAAACCAGGCCGAGCGCGTCGAGTGATTTTCTCCTCTGGCTTGTACCTGACGATTTAACTCTTCTTCGTTCCATTATCTAGGTACTACAATCCTAACGTCTGGCCTGAGAAGGACGAGGCTGGCGTCGAAGGCTTTGAGGAAGCCTTCAAAGAGCTCGGAACCTTCATCTTTAACGTCGGATGCCTGCTCTCGAAGGCCTGCGAATCCTTCGTCGCAGAGTCGCTCGTGGATTCCTCTCAGTCTATCGAGAACCTGATCTCTACCTCGCAGTGCAACAAGGTACGTCTCGCTGGTAGTTCCAGTTGCGAAACGCGCACTAACTTCAGCCCTCTCTCCCCTTCGCGTCCAGGCTCGACTTCTTCACTACTTCGCGCCGACCGACAAGCCTGACGTCGTCACCACTGCTGGAGAAGAGAACGAGATCTCCGATGATCTCTGTGGTATTCATCTTGTAAGTTTTCGCCATCTGCTCTCTTCTTTGAACCGCTCTAAACTGACCACCTCTCTCGACGCGTCGTTCAGGATCACTCCCTTATCACTGGACTCTGTTCGTCTTCTCTCTCTCTAGCTCCTGTACGAATCTTCTTTCTAACCTCTACGTTTCTCTTCATCAAGGCTCAGCGATCTACCTCTTCCACCCCTCTTCTCCCTCTGACGTCGACGAGTCCAAACCTCTCAAAGCTATCCCCGCTCCCCATCCCGACTCAGGTCTCTACATTATCCCTCGGAGCCGCTCCAAGACCTCTCCGGTCAAGGTCGCCATCCCTCCCAGCTGTCTCGCGTTCCAAACCGGAGAAGCTCTCCAGCTCTGCACCGGCGAGTCCCTCCCTCTCTTTTCGTCTTCGCTTCTTACGTCCGTTCTCTGTGTCCCGGTTTGCTGATCTAGCTCTCAACTTTGTCATCATTTATTTCCCCGTCTTTCAGGTGGCCGACTGCGAGCAACTCCTCATTTCGTCCAAGCTGGAAGCTCAAAGACAGGCAAGAACGCGGTCGAGGTCGACGGAGTCGTTGGAACCGTCACTCGGGAAACGTTCGCCTTCTTCCTCCAACCCGACGTTTCAGCCGTAGTTGGAAAAGATCCTTCGGGAGGCGAGGAGACGTTCGGGCAGTTCTCCAAGAGGATTATGGAGGGACATTACTAAAGACGAGGGCGGTCGTTCAACTTCAACATCTCTCCTTCCACGATTTATGACCATTCTCAGGCTTTTCACGTTATGTAGCTGTCTCAGAATGGATACATTGACCTTCTCAGGTCAGGAGCAGCGATAGAAGGGGCGAGCAGGAAAGATCGCGTCGCGTCGTCGCTCACTTCTTCGCTCTCATCCTTTTCTCTCACGTTTTCAGAGTCGAGGCACCTACTCAATCGATTCATATACAAGAGGTACGTATGGCACGACCGGACTGGCTCTATCTGAGCAGCTCAAAACAGCTGGAAGAACAGACGGGCGACGACTCTCCTTGGGGTTCTAGATTGTCACTATGAGGCTATAAACAGGGAAAGAGAGAAGAGCTCGACTCCCCGCGAACAGTTTTTCGAGATTGGGATCTGGGAGGGAGGAAGAAATCCCTGACTTCGGAGGCAGAATTAGAGAGAGCGTCATCAGAGATCGAGGTGATCTGGTGCTTTTCCTCTGCTCCCTCCCTTTCCCTCCCATCTTCCATCCTCCCTTCTCCTGCCTTTCTCCCCTTCCTTCACCATGCTCTCTCGATTCTCACCCGCCCTTCGATCTACTCTCGCTCGACGAGTCCCTCTTTCCCCTGCCTCGACAACCGCTCTCGCAGGTTCCCTCCTCCTTCGAGGCCGATCAGCTCCTTCTACCTCTTCCTTCTCTCCTTCCTCTCCCAAGCAGCCCTTCCAGACTAGAGGAGTCGCTTCAGAGGTCGCTTCTGCTCCTGGATCTCAGAGCCTGGGTCAGGCTGCCACCAACGTGAAGGAGGAGATATCTGGGGCTGCTGCTGAGGCCGTGAGTTCGATCCTTCCTTTCTCATCTCGGTTTGATCTTCGACCAGTCCGCTGAGCTCTCTCTCTTCTTCTTCCTACGCTGCTTTCCTCTACTCTCAGGCCAAGATCATCGGTGGGAACACCCAGTACCAGTCGACCGAATTCGTGAGCTCTTGATCTCCTCCCTTCCCCGCTCTTTCCTCGCTCGTCCATCTATCTTCCTTGCTGACCTTCCCTTCTTCCTCTGCAGCAATCCATCACGAGGGACATCGCTGAAGAAGTTCCTAAACCAGTCCTTCTTTGGGGTCTCGCAGGTAAACTCGATCTGTCTATCCTGCTCGATCTTCCCCGCCCGTCGCGAACTCGAAGCGTCATCGCGACGTGAAAACGAGATTTCTCTGCTCAACCTCCCCTCTCAGTATTAGAACTAGCTCTGTTGGTAAGATATAGAGCTGAACTACTTTTTCATCCGCAGGAACCATCCCCTACGCTGCGACCGCCGGGCTCTCGGCGTGGACATCTCGAAACGCGTCGATATTGGCGGAGACTGGAGGAGAGGCTTCATCTCTCGTTCTCTTGCAGCATCTGCAGACCTTCCAGATTACGTGCGTTCATATTCGTGTCTATTTCTTTTAAGAGCTTGGAAGAAGACTAGGAGCGACGAGCTCGCGGTCGATGATCCTCCTCTCGATCGACCCAAGCTCACCTCTCCCTTGTCGCTTCCCCTGAACTTCGCCATGCCCATCCCCCGTAGCTATGGAGCGGTCATCCTCAGTTTCCTCGGAGCGATGCACTGGGGACTCGAGTTCGCCAAGTACGGAGGAGAGCAGGGAAACAAGAGGCTCGCGCTCGGAGTTCTTCCCCTCGCCGTCGCCTGGCCTACTCTCTACCTTGCGGATCCAGCTGTCGCGCTGATCGCTCAGTGGGGAGGATTCCTCGTTTCGTGGGTTTCCGATCGATGGGCGACGGGACAGGGATGGAGTACGTCGAATCGCTCTGATCTAGAACACGCACTTTTCGACACTCGAGCTGACTTTTCGTTCTTTGCTGTCTACTTCTTCAAGCTCCTGGGTGGTACTCTCAGTACCGATTCTACCTTACAGCTCTGGCTGGAGGATCGGTCCTTTTCACGCGTTCGTCGAATTCTTACTCGTCGCGCGACGCCATCTCATCGTTTGACGACCCTCTTCCGCTTCAACGTTTTCTTATTTCCACGCAGTCTTCACCACTAACTACTACAGTGTAGCCGACGCCAAGCTTTCCAAGGATCACGCCGCTTCGCCCTCCAGGAGTGAGTACAGTTCTCACTCGCTCGTTTCGTTTCGTTACATCGATCCCTAATCGATCGTTTCCTCCTCCTCATCGTCCAGCCGGTCTCAACGAGGCCAAGACTCTTACCCAGAAGGCTATCGACGAGCTTCCCGTCAAGATCGAGGCGGATCCTACGGGAGGGTCATTCGGAAAGATCTCGAAGAAGGTCTCTCCTGAGGAAAAGAAGGAGAAGGAAGAGGAGACCAAGAAGGCTGTGAGTGCAATATCATCTCAGACGCTTTCGGATCGCGGAGAGAGGAGCTTAGAAGAGACGAAGATGGGAGAAAAGCCGAGGGTTCGACGCGTCGCTGACTCTCTTCGTCCTCCTTTCTCTATTTTTGGCATCAGGAGGACGCCGAGAAGCAGAAAAAGGAGAAGAAGTAGGCGGGAATCCTTATGCGAACACTTTTTCCTTACTCCATCGATTTCACGAGCTTCTACTTTGGTTTGGGTCTCCCGCGACCACGTCTACCCTCTGTACTTTGTTCGACCCTCCTTCCTTCCCTCTGTTTATCTTTTCATATCACTGTATAATTGGTAGCTTCTTTGCTCTCTCTCTCTCAAATGAAATCTTCGCCTTTTCGCCCTCCACTTCCAGGGGCCCTCTTGCTCGTCACGACTTCTCTCGAGCTCCGTGCTCCGCTTAGTACTCCATCTCCTCCCCGACATCCATCCCTCCTCCAGGTCTTTTCTGGTCTATGCTTCGAAGCAGTCGCCGGGTCCTTCTCAGCTTCAAACCACCACCTTCTACATCCATCTTTCCCCTTCGACGAGCCTTCTCTAACACCATCTCGACCATGTCCGCTCAACAAATGTGAGCTCAACTCCCTCGCTCGCTCTCCTCCGAGCTGACCTCCTTCCCTTCCTTCCTCTTTTCTCCAGGCGAGCTGTGAAGATCAAGGGAGACAAAGGACCTGCCTCTGCTCTCTACATCGGAGAGGTCGACAAGCCTGTTCCCAAGCCAGATCAAGTTCTCGTCAAGGTTCGTTGACCTTTCCCTTCCTTCCTCGCGAGGACTCGAGCTGATCTTGGACCGTTTCGTTCGTGCCAATGCGTAGATCGTCGCTTTCGGACTGAATCGAATGGATCTCATTCAGAGAGAGGGGAAGTATCCTCTTCCTCCTCAGGCGGGTCCCATCCTTGGAGTCGAGTTCTCTGGAGTCGTCGAGCAGGATGGGGAGGGGAACGAGAAGGCTACGAGGTGGAAGAAGGGAGATGAGGTTTTTGGGCTAGCTTACGGTGGAGTGAGTCTGGTTTTTATCTCTTCTATAGTCCTGGGTAAAGAGTAGGAGGGTACTGGGGAGACGAAGCCGCGAGGAAACGAAGATAGAAAGGAGGAGGGAGGAAGGGCGAGCTGCTGACTTCACCTTCCTGTCGTCCTCTCCCTCCCCTCTTCCCTCTTCAGGCTTACGCCGAGTACATCGCCGTCAACGGAGGGATGCTGATGCACAAGCCAAAACATCTCTCTCACGTCGAGGCTGCTGGAATCCCGGAGAACTTCCTCACTGGTTCGTTCCTCCCTAGTCCGAGCGGAACGAGAGCTCACCTTCGCCCTCTTCTTCTCTGTTCGATATCAGCTTTCCAAGCGCTTCTTCTCGTTGGAAACCTTCAGAAGGGAGAGTCTGCTTTGATCCATGCTGGAGCTGGTACGTACCACTATACGAGCTCGTTGTCTTCTTGTGGTCACGATCTCTGACCGTCGTCCGTTCTCTTGTTGGGGAGAAACAGGTGGAGTTGGAGTCGCTGCCAACCAGCTCGCCAGAGCTTTCGGTGCTGAGAAGGTCTTCACTACTGCTGGGTAAGCTTCCAGCCCCTCTAAATCTTTAACAAACTCGACACTCGCTGACTGGTCCCGTTTCCTCTCAAAAGATCCGACGAAAAGATCGCTTTCCTCAAGACGTTGCCAGACGGTCCAACAACCGGAATCAACTACAAGACGCAAGACTTCTCTCAAGTAATCAAGGAGGAGACCAACGGAAAAGGAGTTGACGTTGTAAGCAACCCTTTTCTCGTCTTCAGAGAAAGCAAACCTGATCTCCTCGACGCGTCTCGCTCTCTTTCCCAAGATCCTCGACTTCATAGGCAAGGACTACTTCCACCAGAATATCGCCTCCCTCGCCGTCTCCGGTCGACTCGTCTTCCTCGCTTTCATGTCTGGACCCAAGGTCGCGGACTTCGACCTCTCACAGATCCTCTTCAAACGTCTCACGCTCCAAGGGACGACCCTTCGCGCCCGAGACGAGAAGTATCAGACGCATCTGCTTGGAAGGTTCGAGAACGAAGCGCTCGATAGGATCCGGGAGGGAGACATCGAGGTTAAGATCTACAAGGTCTTTGATTGGGCGGACGTGCAGGGAGCCCACGAAATGATGGAAGCGAACAAGAACTCAGGAAAGGTGAGTTGAAACGAACGCGACTTCGGGATGCTGCTTGATGGCTGACCTTCTCGTTCTCTTCTTCCTTCTTTCAGGTCGTCCTCACTATCTCGTAGATCGTTACTTTTGCTCTCACTGTATCACACACCTCGTTTAAACTCGTCGAGCGACCAGCGTTCAAGCCGCGTCTCTACACTGTCTTTTCTACCTTCTTGCGAGTTTTCCGAGCAAGCCATATATCCAGCCCTCATCGAAAGATCGGAAACATGTCATATCAGCTACCAGAGCAGCAAGATCTACGAGCTCATTGTCGTCAAGCTCTCAGCTTCGCTTTCGGCTTCCTCCTCCTCCTCTCCTCCCTCGCTTCCAACTCCCATCCCTTCTTCCTAGAGAACCCGTTCAGCTCCTCGATATGGTGAGTGCATACAACGTCTCATACTCCTCCAGTCTTTTGTGAAAGCTCATCTCTCCTCGCTTTGAATTGGATCCCTACAGTCCAACGCTCTTCGTCCATACCTCTCCGCCGTCAGGTCGACGTTGACCGCCGCTCTTACTCTGGAGAACTTCGGCTCGCAGGTGAGCTCATTCTCTCCTTCGACAGTCTCCATGCTTTAGAGCATCATCTGACCCTCTCTCTTTTCTGTACGCTTCCAGGTTGTTGAGCGACACAACGTCCCGGAGGTTGAAGCTCGGTTCGCCTTGCCATCTCTCCTTCCCTCCCTTCGAGCTCTCGCTGACCCCATTCTCTCCCTTTCTGCTCTCAAATCAGTACTTCTAAGGAAGTCCTCCTCACCGCCCTAACCATCACTCGATCTGAGCAGGAGCGAGTTCTCATCGAGCCTTCAGTGAACTCGATTCGACTGTCCATCAAGATCAAGCAGGCAGACGACATCGAGCGAATCCTCTGCCACAAGTTTACCAGGTTCATGACGCAGCGGGCGGAGGGTTTCATCATCTTGAGGCGGAAGCCGATACCCGTGAGTCAGGGTCCTGCTCATGGACAGATGGATGGGAGGAAGGGGAAAGGGAGGGAGGGAGGGAGCTCGCAGAAGAAGGGAAGGGAGATGGTTGAAGCTGACGGTCCTTTCCTTCCCTCTTCCTTCCCTCTCCCTTTTACTCGATGGCACTGGTACCAGGGCTACGACATCTCTTTCCTCATCACCAACTCTCACACGGAAACCATGCTCAAGCACAAGCTCGTGGACTTCATCATTCAGTCAGTCCCTCCCTCCCTCCCTTTCCTCCCTTCCAGCTCAACACCCCTGCTTCCCTTCCTTTCTCTTCGACCCACACTGTTGGTCGCCTTCACCCACACGTCTCAGCATTGTTTACTGATCTCTCGTCTGACTCGTCTTTATCTCAGGTTCATGGAGGAGGTGGACAAGGAAATCTCGGAGATGAAGTTGAGCTTGAACGCTCGAGCCAGGATAACGGCCGAGGTGCGTCGTCTCCTTCCCTTTCATCTTCTTTTCTTCCCTCCTCAGCCCTGCCACTCATACTGACCTATTATCTACATCCATCTTCGCTCGTTCTGCTCTCCCAGTCCTACCTGTCCACCGTGCGTTCTTTCTGCCTAGCTCGAACTTCTTTCTGCTCCTCGACGCTGAAGCTGACCTCGCTTCCTCTTCTCTTTCGTTTCTTTGCTTCGCTCAGTTCTGTTGAACGACGCACCATCACCACCTTCGACGCCTCTTCTTCTTAGCTTCTTTCTCATTACACGAATTGCATATGATCGTCTCTTTCAGAAGCCTCTCGTTCTCCTGCCCTCATTGGCCTTCTCCTCGACCATCGATTTCTCCTCGAGAAGTCCTACTTCACGAAGGACGGTCTCAGGGTTTGCTCCTGGCCGAGTGAACCTGGCATGAACTCTGATCTGAGAAGAGAGGCGATTGCCCTCAGGAGCGAGCAGAAGCGCTCTCGCAGCGTCGACGCAGTTCGAATTCGCAGAGCAGCAAGTAGCAGCGCCCGAGAAACAGAGGTCGTATCGCGTCGTAAATCGTAAAAGAAAGTAAGCTCCTGAGCTGTACCGAGAACCTGTCCTCAAAGAATCTAGAGCAAAGAAGCAAAACCGAAGAAAACAAACGCGTCGAGCTCAAGCAAAGTCCCGCTCCTCCCTGTACCCGAAGCCCGTCATCCCAACTACGTGACATCTCCTCCAGCAGTTCCAACAACAATCTTCTCGTGATCCAGCCCCAAGCTCATGGGTCCCATTGCTGCAGTCCTCAATCCCAGCTCCTCCTCCCTGCTTTCCCACGCTCCTCGAAGATAGGTTGGAACGAGAGATCCCACGGGAGAGAGAGGAGATGAATGGGAGTGGAATGAAGGTGAAGGACTTGTTGGAGTACTGGGAGTGGAAGGGATGAGAGGTTTGGAGGTGGAGAAGGAGGAGAAGGTCGAGAGGAAGAGGTTCTTCTCGGCTCCTGGTCGGGTCGAGAATCGAGTGGAGGTGATTACTCTGACGTTGAAGAAGCGAAGCGATCAGCATATGTCCCAAAAATCAGCGAGGAGGAGAAGAAAATGATCACCTTCTCTTCCCTGGATCCACGAACCCGATCGATACGTCCGTGGGCGAGTCGACGAGCGAAACGAGAACCGGCCTCTTCCCAAGATTCGCGACCCTCCTCAATCTCGTACCTGGAACTCTCTTCTTGAGAGCGAGAGAGAAAGCTGGGCTCCTTGGCGTCGACCCTTGAGGCTGAGGTTGTCGTCCGAACGTAGGAGTCGCGGGAGATCCCAAAAAAGAACTCGAGGTCGACATGCTCGACATGGTTCGGGAGCGGATCGACTGCGAAGGAGTGTTGTGGAGGTGATTGGAGGAAGACGACGAAGATCCAGAGGGCGCGCGACGAGGGGGAGTACTGGAGAAGGTGGACGAGGTTCGCTGCCTACTAGGGAACTGGAGAGACGAGGTTGGTGTGGTCGGAGTCGAAGGAGTGGGTTTGTTCTGGGGGAGGGAATCATCGAGGACCAGCTCGTCGCCTTCCGTCCCTTGGAGGTGAATGATGAGATTCTTCAAAAGTCGAATGTTGGAATCAGCGAGCCGAAAGGGCGTCAAGAGAGAGATGGGAAGGCTTTCGACTCACCTTCGTCGCACAAGTCAGATGTAATCCTTTCGCTGCCATCCAGCACAGCTGGCCAGCTCCGAGATGTCCACCTCCTACATCGGAGACTTTGAGAGAAGTGGCGAAATCGGATCCTCCCATCTCGGAAAGCTTCCACTGAGAGATCATTTCTCGTCGAGCTGAGCGACGGCGGCAAAGAGAGAGGAGAATCGGTCAGCGAAGGACGACGCGTTCGAAGAATGCGAAGCTTGAATAGAAGAAGAAAGGGAAGCTCAAGAAGCGACTCACAGATGGAGAAGCATCGGATGACTGCCTCGAGAGTGACTGATACGATTCGATCTCCGTCTCCAATTAGTTGGACTCCGATGTTGACGTTCGTCTGCTGCCCAAAACGAGTTACTTTCGTCCCAGTCCTGAAGAGCCACCGAAAAGAGAAGAAATTAGTACTATGCTCGAAATTTCGATCCTCTCGAACGAGGCAAACCTACCTCCAGTCAGAGACGACGATAGCCTTGTCTGCTCCAGCCGAAACGATGTAGCGATCGTTGATATCGACAGCTCGAATGCCATGAAGATGCCCACCCAGCGTCTGAAGAGGTTGCCAGGTCACCGAAGACCACACTTGAGTTCGTCCGATGTCGTGGAATCCAGCGGCGAAGACATTCGACTCAGCATAGAAAGAGAGACGCGAAACTGCTTTGGCCTTGAGAACGAGCTTGCAGAGGTCCCAGACTCGGATCCTGAAAGGAAGAAAAGGTTCCCGAATCAGCGAGCTGGAGAGAGTGAGAGAGAAAGAGGGAGAAACAGACGTACGTCTCGTCGTAACTACCGGTGATCAAAACGTCTCCTTGATGTCTTGAGCGAGCCCTCAACTCCAGTTTTGCTCTCGGAAGTAGAGACCTTTGTAGAGAGGAAGCCTGGAGACAAAATCGCAAAACGTGTCAGATCAGATCGAGACGCGTCGTGACTTCGTTCGACTCACCAGTCCTCCTCCGAATCAGGTTCCCTCGGAAGCGCAGGATCTCCAGCTGCTAGGGACAGGGTATGATATCTCCACAGACCCGGGTTTTAAACGAGAGCTCGCCATCGCGTTGAGACCTGGCACGGGCGAAAGGAAAACAAGGAAGAGGAGGATGATCAAATCTCGTCTCGGTCGGGAGGTCCAGATCTCGCTTTCACTGACCAGTCCGAGCTCCAGCAGCTCCTTCACTTCGAATTCATTCAGGACCTCCGTCGCGATCTCTTCTGGTAGACTTCCCAAGACGTCGAAGGAGGAGAGAGCGTATCGTTCCAGTGTTCGAACCATCGCGTTGACGTCGCCGGGGAGAAGGGCTGGAAGGGAAGAGCTTCAGCTTCAGAAGACAATGAGGATATGAAGGGAAAGAAGGAAGTACTCACACTCGAGAATCATCCTCAACAGCGTCTGCCGGTCATCCTGCCTCATTTCCCTCACCCAGCCCCTCACTGCGACCTCGTCGAATCCGCTCGATCCAGAGAGAGATGAGAGATCGAAAGAGGAAGAGGAAGGGTCGCGAGATATCGAGGAAGAAGGTAGGAGCATGAGAGAAGGCGGCGGAGGTTTAGGTCGTTGAGAGGCGGCCTTGGAAAATAAGAGAAAAATTGTTGAGCTCGGACGAGAAGGGGAGGAGGGAGGAGGTCGAAGCAAGTCGAAGCTCACTTTTTGAGCAGCGTCCCGAGCTCGTTTCTGGACCTCCAGTTCGTACTTGGCGTTCTTGAGCTCTGCCTGTGAGGCCAAAGCAGCTTCAGCTTAATGCTTGAGAGCTAAGGAGGGTGAGGAAGACAGAACGAACCTGTAAGGCGTGGAGGTGGTAAGAGGAGCTCGTTTGAGACTGGGAGGAAGGAAAGGAGTCAGTTGAAGCTCAAGGAAAGCTCAAGAGCTCTACTCACCTGTTCTAGGAGTCTCTTATACCTAATGAGATGGACAGAAAGAAGATGTCAGTGGTAGAAGGGCTTGTAAAAGAGGAGGGAGGAAGATCAACGCACTGGGTGATCTTCTCTTGAGCTGTCGACCTCACGGCTCCCAGAGCGTCCTCGAGCTGCCATAGCCCCATTTCTAATCAGCTTTGTTCCTCCAAGGGGGAGAAGATATGAAAACTCACCTCCTCGTAGGAGTCTGAGGCGAACCTGGAAGCAGAGTTAACCACTCGAGGAGGGGTGGTGGTGGGGACGATGCTCATGGAAGCCGCTCGTTTGGGGTGAGCTCCTGAACCTGGAGCTTTCCTCCCCAACTCGAAGATGCCGTTGTTGGTTGGGACGAGAGGAAAGGATCGCCGAGGTAGACTTCCCATCTTGACAGGACTGAGACCACCGACGCGACCTCCGTTGGGCGTCATGGTGGGAGGGAAAGGAAAGTAGGAAGAAGGAGAAGGAGGTTGATGGAAGGGAGAAGAGGGCGAGCTCGAAGAATCCGACCGCGAGTGGTTTGTGAAGGCGAGCGGGAGGGAGGGTCGACGTCCTCCTGGAGGTCGAGAAGACGAAGAAGGAGTGCCGTACATTCTTTTTCGGGGAGGAAGATGAAGGTTGAGGATGAGCAGACGCGAGAACTTCGCTTTTCGCAAAGAAGGGGGGAGGGGACGCGTCGAGAGAGGGGGTGAGGAGAAACGAGGGACTCACGACGGAGTTCCGTCCTTCTTAGCCTGCATACAGACGGGGCTTTGAAGTTTGGTTAGGCATTTTAGTTATACTGCAAGGATCTAGAGCGAGATGATGGAGCGGAGGATAAAGAAGGCCGCGACGTCGAGACGCGACGCGCGTAAAAAACGACTTTCTACTGAGAGAGTACGAGGAACATCTGGTTGCTGCTATCTCCTTGTTCACACTGAAAAAAAAAACAAGTTGAGAGGATATCTGAAGGTCGCGAGAGAAAGCGGAGACGACTGAAAAGGAAAACGAACAGGTGAAAGCTGAAAAGACGTGAAAAAGGAGCGAAGCGTAGACCCTTACTGCAACAAGTTCCAGAAGCAAGCAGCTGAGTACTAATCCATGGCTCCATATCCAAAAGGAGAAAAAAATAGTAGCGAGTGAGAGTTGGGAGAGAGGGAAGCAGAGAACTTCCGCATTCATCCTCAAACGCGTCCAGATCTGTCGCTTTACTTCCCACGACGGCTTTTCCACCGAATCCGTCGTCGCTTTCGTCCTCCCCTCCCTTCGTATCAAAGCGTCGTGAATATGAGCAAGAAAAGCAAAACCAACTCTTCAAGCGGCGACCTTCGTGAGTGGCTCGACATATCCTCCCGGCTGGATCATCTTGTTGGGTAGATACTCTGGGTGCTCTCTGAACGAGAGATGAGAAGGAGAATCGTCGAAGGAGTTAGCGAAGAGAAACAACGGCGAGAGGAAAAAGAAGAAGAAGAAGAAGAAAAGGAGATGGCTGAACGAACCCAGGATGATCCGCGATGGGAGGTACGAAACCATCGTCGAGAGGGATTTCCCAGCGACATCGCGAGCATTGGTAGACTCTCTGGAAATGATCGAGAACAAACAGGAGTCAGATGAATGTGAGGAACGTACATAACGGACCGACGCGTCAAAAGGAGGGAGAGAAAACGAACCTTGTTCGACAAACGGAAGAGCTTGACGCTTGAAGAGAAAAGAAGCAGCAGCAACAACAACAAAAAACTCAGTTCTTTCTGCTGTTAGAGAACGAGAAGTAGAGCCGGCAGACTCACCAGCATCCCTCGAACCTACGTACATAGTGAAGTGAAGAAACAACCTCTGTCAGCTTTTCTTTTCTTTCAACCGGAACTCGGTACTCGGATCCTCAAAGCTCGAGCTCAACTTCTCCCTCCTTCCTTCTCACTCACCATCGTTCGCTCTGCAGTTTCCAACGAAGAGGAAGAGATCATCAGTTCCTTTGTGAGAGAGAGGGGATCGAGGAGGCGATAGACGAACCGTCACTTTCGTCACCAGAGCTGAACAAAAAGGAGAACGAAACGAACAAGGAAGGGGGAGGAGGGAGAGGTGAGCTCGTTCCTTTCTCTGTACAGGCCTCTCCTCAACTCTCCTCCCTCCCATCCTCTCGCTTACTCCAAGACTCACCATACTTGCACTGCGAACAAATCCTCAGTTCTTTATCTTCTTCGTCTTGAACGACCTGGTTGAGCAAACGAGAAAACAGAGAGAAGGGTGAGCTCGTCGGTTTGTTTTTGTTCTCTTTGCCGCCGGCTCGCCTCCTTCTCATCGCTCGGGAAGCTGTGAAGTATGGCCGACGATACGTACTTTCGTAGAACATCCAACTGATGAAAAAGGAAGGCAAGGCAAAGCAAAGCGAAAGTCAGCGTCGACGAAAGACGAGCGAGACGAACACAAGCGGTTCATCGTCCGAGCTTCTTTTCGGTAGTCACTCACGGATGACAGGGCAGGGAACGAATGCTTTTTTGAATCCCCCCAAACGAAGATATATAAGTCAGCTCGTCGTCTCTTCTCCTCTCAAGTTCATCAAAGAAGCCAAACGCTCACTCACCACTCATTTGCAGTTTGGCGTTTTTCGTTTCGTGGTGTTGGTTGGTTGGTGGTTGACTTCCAGAGAGTCGGGTCGAGTCGATACTTAGTACGTAGCCAAGAACAAGAGAACATCACAGCACAGCCTACCTGTTTTCCTGTCTGTTTCGCTTTCCTCCCCCAGAGAAAGAAGGAGAAAAAAGGGAAAGGAAAGGGCCCCTTCGAACGGACGCGTTCGTTGCCGACTCCCGAGGACCGACTTGAGAGCTTGAGAGCTTGAGAGATGGGTTTCTGAGGGAAGGAAGGGAGATAGTAGAGGGAAGATTGTATAATAATGGGCAAAAAAGATGAGCATCGTTCATAGCAGGGTTCGTAATAGGCAAGAGAAAAAAGAAGAAGAAAGAATCCGAGATCGCGTTCAGGCCTATCTCCCTGGTGGTTTCTGCATCTGATTCGGAACGTAGCCTTGAGGTGGGTAGCCTTGCTGCTGGGGTTGATGTCTGGCTCATTTCCCATTCGAACGAGAGAGGAAGATCAGCACGTGACTGGGAAGAGAAGGTGGGAGATGAGAGAGAGCGAAACATACCCGAGGAATCCTTGATGACCTGCCACTGGAGGCTCAAACCCTGCGTCCTGCTTGATCTCCCAGCCACAAATAGAGCAGCGGTAGATTTTCTGTGGAAGAAGAGAGATATCGGTGAGTTGAGGGAGGAGGGAGGAGAGGACGCGTTGAGGCTCGTACCTTGTTGGTGAAGGGGAACAGAGGGATACTGGCAAGCCGAACGAACGAAGGACACAGAAATCAGCTCTCTCTTGTCTCTTCTTTCAGGGAAAGGAAGGAAGGAGATGCTCACCAGAAAGCCTCGAACCTATCGGATCGAAACGAAGGAAGGAAGAAGGGATCAGCTCGAGGACTTCCCACTCCTTCTCCGACATCTCAAGCTCACCATGTTCGACTCTGAGGAAATCGACAAAGATACCAAGCAGAACTGTCAGCATCTGAAGAAACTGGAGACGATTGAGCGGAGACTCTACGGACCTTCGCTTTCGTTACAGAAGCTGACAGAAACGAAACGAGACGAAACGGAAAGGTCAGCTCGAGCTCGCACCCTTCACTTCCTAGTCCGCTCGAAGGGAAAAGTTGGACACTCACCATTGTTACACTTTGCGCAGATTCGAGGAGGGTTATCGCCATCTTCGGAGGTGATCTTTCAAAGAAAACGAGCGACAAACGAGCAACGAAAGAGGAGTTCAGCTTCAGCTCCAGCTTGGCGCTACTTCCTCTCTTGCTCGCTCTCTTCTACCTTGCGATATAGATAAACGAAGCAGGAGAGGAGAGAACTCACTCGCGTTGAGCAACCGACTGAAGATGGAGGAAAAAGGGAACGATGAGCGGGAGGGAAGTCAAGTCAGCTTCGACGAGGATGGATGCGGAGAGTCAAGGAGCCGAGCCCAAGGATCGAAGAAGGACTGAAGGGAAGGTGAGAGAGAGAGGAAGATCGAAGTTCGATATGGGGACGCACTGAGGATGGGAATGCAGGCCATTGTGTTTGGTGGATTTAGAGAAGGATGTGGGTGGAGGAAAGAGGGAAGGGAAGGGAGAGAGCAGGTGAGCTTGTCCTCTCGGACGAGGTTCGAGACAAGCTCGCTGCGGGTTGACGTCACGCTTTCGAGTTTTCTGAAGGGAAGATTTTTTTCGAGAACTGTTAGGGAGATGAGTTTGGAGTACTCAGGTGCTGGGAGGTGTGGGAGAGTTGTTAAGTGAAGGAAGAGAGAGGAGAGAGGGAGAGAGAGGGATGGACGAGGGCTGAAAGAAACAACCTCGTTTTCGTTGACTTTTTGCACTGATTTGCATGCTCTCTAAACGTTCCTCCCTTAAAAACTCAACAGCACGCCTTCTACTTAACCTCCTACATATCCTTCAGCTCCAGACTTCCCAAAGGAGCTTCCTTCCACCGCAGGTTCAAACAAAGGAAGACGCGTCGATCTCTTGATTTTTCTTTCCCTCGGCCCTCTCCCTTTTCTTCTTCTTTTGTTTCGTTCTCAGCTGGAAGGACGGCCGGCTCGCGCAGAATACGATACAGAAAACTCACTCCTCTTCCTACTCTCTTGATCCCGGAAAAACATAGGGAAAATTCTCTATCCCGCGAGCTTGGGCCCTTGGAAGGAAGGAGAGGTTGTTGGACTGAACCTTGAGCTCTTCAGTCCCTCAACCTCAACACCATCCCCCTCTCCTCTCCTCCTTCTCCCTTCCCTCTCCCTCTCCCTCTCTTCCTCCTCTTCCTGCTCGATGGAAGCACGCATGCCCGAGAACCCTCACGCCAAACTTCTCCGTCGTTCTCAATCTGCTGGGGAAGCGCTTGGAGGACCGTTTCTGGAAGTGGACGATCAACAAGGCGGCGAAGGAGGGTGTTCGACGTACGATGCTTACTCTGACGAGGACGAGGATTCGTTGCATCCTTCTCGATCTGGGAACTACTACTCGCACAAGAGAGGGCTGAGTCAGATCAGCGATCATTACCTCCCTGTCGTCGTTCCTCAAGGACCCAACAAGTTCATGTCGAGCTACCCGCCTCCTTCCTCCTTCCAACCTCCCTCCTGGCACGCTCCCCCTCCTCCTCCTCAGCCTTCCACGCATCCTTACCCTCTCAATCAAGCTCAACAGCTCCGTCAACTCTCCTCCCATCAACCCTACCTGGCTCCCTCGAATGCTGCGCTCGAACCTTCCGCTCAAGGCTCCCACCACCTCTCCTTCACTCCCCTCGGACACTCCCTCGCTCCAGGAAGTCCAATCACTCACCATCCTCAGACACCCTTCACTCCAGCAGGTCCCTCCCAGTCGCAACCCGTCTTCAACACTCGCTCGCAGTCGGAAGGAGCGAGTGGACGGCGGCAACGATCGATGAGCTTGGGAGGAGGAGGAGGAGCAGGACTCGAGCGATCTGGGACGCTTCTTTCTCATGGAGTGGGACCCGTCAAGAATGGGAAGGAGTTGAATAGGATCTTGGGGAAGGGAGAGGATGGGAGGAAGGTCGTAGGTGGGGCGAATGGAAAGACGGAGGAGGATGTCAGGCTGGAGGCGGGGAGGAGGAAAGCCAGGGTGGAGATCGAGTGAGTTGAACGATCGTCCACAACACCCAGGGAGGGAAGAGCTCGAGCTGATCTTTTCCCTTTGCTGCTCCTGTTTCTTCGTTCCTTTTTTTTTCGTTACAGTGTGATGCTAGAGAGAGACGTGATGGTTGAAGGAGGGGAGGTGAAGGGAAGGATGGAGGTGAAGGTCAGGGAGTGGAACAAGAAGGAAGGGGACGTCTACGTCGGAGGAGGCAAGGTCAGGGTCGTCGGTTTCGAAGGTGAGCTCTCTCACTCTCTCTCTCTCTCGCTTCTACTGCTGTAAAATCGAAAGCCGAAAGCTGACCTCCTTCTCGACGATTTGATAGACCTCCCTTCCCACAACTCCCGCCATATCTTCTACCACCACTCCCACACCCTCCCTCTCTTCCAACCCAACACAACCCACCGCTCCTCCCTCTTCGACGCCTCCCCAGACCTCTCTTCTTCCTCCCACACCTCCCCTCTCACAACAGCAGACTTCCGTCTAGCCCACTCCGGAACCCACGATCTCCCCTTTTTCCTCCCCCTCCCCCTCACAAACTTCCCTCGAGGTCCCTTCCGCTCCTCCCAAGGATCCATAAAGTACATCCTCATCGCCTCCCTCAAACTCTTCTTCCCCACCACAGGCAAGAAATCCATAGCTCACTTCTACAGACATGTGACGATCTATCCGTTCTTGGATGTGGATCGGGTGTTGAGGAATTTCGAGCATCCGATGGAGGTGAGGAGGGAGAAGAAGACGGGAGGAGTGTTGTTTGGGGAGAAGGGGAGGGTGGAGTTGAAGGTGCAGAGTGCGAGGGGGACGTGGGTGGCTGGGCAGCAGTGTTGGTTGGATGTCGGGATTAGGAATGAGGGGGGCAAGAAGGTGAGTCTCTCGGCATTCTTTCTTTTTGCTGGAGCAAAGCGGTTTGTTCGCGTCGAGTCGAGCTGACTTTCTCTGATCTCTTCCCTTCTCGCCAGATCAACCGACTTGATCTGGTCCTCTATCAAATCACAACCTTCTACCATCCCGTCCCTCACCTCAACATGGGTTCCTGCATCGGAGCAGACGTGGATACCGATGCGGTTCAGACGGCTTCGAGGAGGAAGAAGATCTCGGAGACTTTCCTCGAGGCTGGTCAGAACGGAGGGAGAGGGTTCATCACTGGGAAAGGATGGTGGAAGGGGTGCGAGCCGAAGAGGAGTGGGACTTGGGGGATTGGGATTCAGATTCCTGTGAGCACACGACGAACTCCTTTCGACTTCCCCGACGCGTCTTCCCTCCGCTTCTTTTTCTTCGCTGACTCGAAGCTTTGTTCTCGCTTCGCTCCAGCCCGATGCTCTTTCTATCCCTCGAGGTCGTCTTCTCGAAGTCAACTACTTCGTCCGAGTCTCAGCCAACGGAACTCTGCACGCCGAACTCCCCCTTCGAATCATTAACTTCATCTCCATCGATCCTCCTCCCTGCCCTTCCCGTCCTTCCTCCATCCGATCCTCCATTATCCGACCTCCCAATCTCGTCCACACCACCTCCAACTCCAAACCCAACCCCATCCTCTCCACGTCGCTCAGCTCCCATCCCGAATCCGCTTCCTCCAAGTACGACGACGCCAGCTCGGATCTTCCCTCAATCCAAAAGAAGGAGCAGCAGGAGCGAATCAAGAAATCCAAGTCGACAGGATCCCTTCGAGCTCAGTCGATCGCTTCAGCAGGGAAGAGAGGACTCGAAGCTGCTGTGTCTGCGGTTCGAAGACCAGAGAAGGAGGATCCGAACTCGGAGGATTCGAGAGGTCTTCTCTCTCATCGAGCGTCGATGGCTTTCCTCAAAACGACCATCGAAGCAGCCGCCGAGGACGACGACGAGGAGAACGAGTCGGATGGGGAAGACGTCAACGACGACGCCTACTACGAATCCTCCCTCCAAACCCACGAGAACGAAGAGAATGATCCATACGGGCACCACGAGATCGGATCTATCGGAAACGCGTCCCTTGCTTCGCTCGCTCCCTTCGCGTTCGACGACGACCCTGGAATGGGCCTCGAGCCACCGAGGAGGAACTCGCAGGAGATTCTTGACGGGGAGGAGGACAGTTCGGGAGTTGGAGAAGCGATGAGGACGTTGATGATCGAGTCGGATTCGGAAGGGGAGGAAGCAGAGGACGACGAGATGCTCAACGTTTCTTCTAGGTGGTCGTTCTCTCCCACCTCGCATCCCATCGTCGCTTCCCACACGAGATCTTCGACCGGATCACCCGTACCTATGTCGAGGACGTCGTCGTCGGATTCTTCGACTTGGTCAGGTCGACAAGGGAGCATCGAATCAGGAGGATATCAACCTCGTCCTTCATCCCTCGCTTCGTCCAACCATCTCTCCCTTCCAAGGTCGCAGAATTCGCCCCTCGCGGCGGAGGAACCTCTCAGCAGACGACTCTCTTCCTCGGTCGACCGTTCTCAACCCATCGCGGAGACAGTCGAACCTCCTCCGCCAGTCGATCAGCTTTATCGACGAGCTTCAAGCACTCGACCTTTCTCTACCTCCTCCTCCCTCTCGATCCACCCGGAACTTCTTCACCCCGTCATTCGATCCCCTCGACTCTCCATCTCCTCTCAGTCCAGCGGAAACAGCAATATCTCCCCTCGAACGGTTCCAGCTCAACCTCAATCTTACATCGTTCGTGCGGTCATCGCTCCGGAGATCGTCATCAAAGAGGAAGACGAGGGAGAGGAAGAAGAGGAAGAAGACACGTCTCCTACTCCCGTCCCCATCGACAGCCGCTCCATAACTCCTACGCCTCCCTCCCCAGCTGGTGCTCGAATTATCGGCAAGAAGGCTTCCTTCTCCTTCGCCAGTCAAGCCTCGCCCGTTCGAGTGAAGGTCCGACCCAAGGAAGTCACAGGAGCCTCGCCAGCTCGGATTCGACCCTCGAAATCGTCGTCGTCCCTTCGATCTACGGCAGCTCAGGCTCCTCCCTCCCCCGTTCGATCCATCCTCTCCTCCCCCAAGAAACAACATCCCCTTCCTACTTCTTCGTCCTCCTCGACTCTTCGATACTCGCCAACCAAACCCAGCTCGTCCATCGGAGGAGGAGGACTTTCCCCTTCTCCCTCGTCTACAGCACTAGCATCCAGGGCCAAATCTCCCTTCTCTCCACCCCCCAAATCCCCAGCTCGTCCCAGAATCCACAGCATCGACACCCACCGTTCCATCTCACCCACTAGATCATCTTCCCTCATCTCTCCCTCCCCAGAGATCTCTCAACTCCCTGGACTAGGAGGATCAAGCGATTCGGGATCAAGCTCGGACGCGACACCTCCCCTTCCTTCGAGAGCAAGGATGAACTCGGTTCCTATCCTGACGCATCACAGCAATCTCGGTATGATGGCAGGAGGAGGAGGAGGAGGAGGAGGAGGAACTTCCCCACCTAAATCTTCATCGGTTCTTCACGCCCACGCGAGCAAGAGGAACCTCGTTCACGCACCAACGACAACGTTAACGAACGACGATCATCCAACCTCCCCTACCTCCCTCTCCTCTTCCTCCTCCGCTGGTCCACCCAGATCCTACTCCGTCGACTTCACAGCTCTTCCCTCCAGAGCTCGAACAGTCCTATCTCGACCGGCTTCCTCCTCATCCTCCAACTCCAACGTCCTCCCCTCAGTCCGCAACAAAATCAACCAACTCGAAAATCGAAACTCCATCCTTCGAGAATTCACCTCCCCAGCAGCAGGAGCCCTTCGAAGATCAGCTACCACCGCCCGAGCCTACAACTCCCAGATCACCTCCTCCTCGTCCGCCGACGGAGGGTGGGGAGATGCTCACGCTCGAGGCTCGGGCGAAGGGGGAGACTCGATGCATCAGAGGACTGGATCCGGTGTGAGCGTGGCGAGTAGTTTGGATAGTGATGCGACGGGGAGGAATTTGAGTATGAACGGTCAGAAGGGTGCGGGAGGGGGAGGGTTGAGGAGAGCGCCGAGTGCGGTTTCGTTTAGGGCGCCGTTGTTGAGAGCTTCTATTGCTGGGCAGGGGGGGTTGGGAGGGGGAGCGAAGGAGTGAGAATGGGGAGGGAGGAGGGAACGAGGGGTCGAGAGAAGAAGTGGAGCGACGCGTTTCGATCTTTCGGTTTTCGGTTTTCGGTTTCGTTTCGTTTCGCTTGGACTTTGTTCTTTCCTTTCAGCCCATTTCTCTAATTTATCATCTCGGCATATCTATCTACCTATCTATCTATCTATCTCTCGTACCTCTATACCCTGTTTATCTCTCTGCCTATTTATCTCTCGTCTCTCATCTCTCCTCCGTCGGTTCTCGTTTCTCTGTTCGGATCCTTTCTTTGTAGACCTGTCTCTTATACATTTTGCGTGCATCTCTTGCGGTAGATCGAAACAAGGGGATGGATGATGATCTAGGACGAAGCGGCGGTAACTACACGAAGGGTGATGCTCTCCACGACGTACTCCGAGTCAGAGTAGCCCAGGATTTCTGCGATTTTGGAGCTGGGAAAGAAGATAAGAACGGAATGAAGTCAGCTTTTCTTTCATTCTCTCCTTCCCCGAACAAGCTGGCGAAACATACCTCTTCAACCCCTTCACCCTCTCCATCTCACTCGAATTGAAGTTGGCCTGTCCCTTCCCAACCTCAACTTCCTCCCAATCCCACGAGATCCCCTCCCTCTCTTCTCCACCCTGTCCTTCGAATTTCGCCCCAGCCCCAGCCCCTTCCGATATCGGTGCCAGCGCCGGAGAAACGGGATTCGACCTTGAAAGAGGATCGAGCGAAGCTATCGACGACGACAGGCTGAGGGAGGGGAGGAGGTTGGGAGTTGCTGGAGTTGTGACGGAGAGGAGTGGGGATTCGATGTAGGTTGAGCTGGCGATGGAGGCGGTTGAGCTTGAATGGAGGAGGGTTTGATGGTTGGGATACGGGTCCCGAAGAGCGAATGTGGTAGGGGAAGAGTTGGCTGAGGAGTTGAGCGACGCGAGGTGGTTTGGGTGGGAGTTGGAGTTGGTGAGGAGAGTTTCGGTGATGGATTTTGCTAGGTCGTAAGGGAGGGGAGGGAGGGAAGCTCGACGACGACGACGGCGAACGATGATTCGAACGGCTTGTTGAGAGGCAAAAGATCCTGAGACGGCGACGACTCCAGCGGCGAGGAGACGACCTCCTGAGTCGTGACGGGTGAGAGCCTGGTAGGCTCCTTCGTCGATGATGACGTCTCCTGCGGCGTGAAGACCGTGGAGGATCCACCATTTACGACTGGAAGCGGAGGGGGGAGGAGGAAGTCAGAGGGTTATTGAAGGAAAGAAGAAGACGCGAAGGATGAGAACGATTCGACTCACTCTCCAAGAGGGTTCTCCTTGCAGAGGAACCTAGTGTGCTCTGGTAGAGAATCCTCGTCAACCTGTCCCTCTACTGGGGCTGAGATGATGGGGAAAATGGAAGCGATGTTGAGGGAGTTGAGAATCACCGTCGTGACTCCAGCTCCCGTCGCGAGCTCGGCGGCGATGATTTTGGTTTCCATTCCTCCTGTTCCAAGCGACGTTCCGAGAGTCGACGTGCTCACTGAGGAAAGAAAACCAAGCAAGGAAATCATCGGTGAGCTTGGTGGCTTTGCTCAAGGGGAGTCTAGCTCACACGAGCAAGGCGAGGAGGAAGAGAGAAGCGAGGGGTTCACCATTCCGTCGCATGGCCTCGATATCATCAACGACTCGCACCGGCTTGGCTTCTGGGTTCCTCCGAGGGTTATCGGTATAGAGGCAGTCTACGTCGGTCATCAAAAAGAGGTAGTCGGCGTGAACCTGGGGGAGGAGGGAGAAGCAAAGAGAGCGAGGTCGAGTCAGCTGTTGAGGCTGAGCGAAGAGAGAAGCGCCTCAGAGGGGGATAGGCGCACCATGTTGGAAGCGATGGCAGAGAGGGTGTCGTTGTCTCCAAATTTGATTTCCTGGTGAGACGAGAGAGGGATGAGATCAGCTGCTGGAGACGAGAGGAAGAGGGAAGAGAAGGGAAGGGAGAGGAAGGAGTCGAAGAGCTCACCGAAACCGAGACCGTATCGTTCTCGTTGACGATGGGGACCACACCCATCGAGAGCAATTCCGTGAAGGTGTTGACAGCATTGAGGTATCGTGTACGCTGAGTATGAGCGAGAAAGAGATCTGGTGAGCTCGTGGGAGGGGCGAAGGGAGGCCAAAAGAAGAGAGGGAGCAAGCTCACGTCTGCGATATCTCCTCTCGTCAAGAGGATCTGAGCGATAGGTTGCTCGAGTTGACTGAACAGGTTATCCCACAAAGCTATCAATCTTCCCTGCCCTATCGCTGCCAAAGCCTTATCGTGCGAGAAACAGTACCAACGATCAGCTCCGTCGCTTCGGACTCTCTCCTCCTCCCTTCCTCCTCCAAGATTGGACTCACCTGCTTCGCACTCAGTCCTTTCCCTCTGTCCCTCATTCCCATCCTCTTCATACCCACTCCGATGGCTCCTGAACTGACGAGAACGACTCTGTGACCCAGCGCTCGGAGTTTACAGATGGTCTCGACGATGGAGGAGAGAAGCGAGAGGAGAGGCTTGTGAGTGTCGGCGTCGATGATGGACGATGTTCCAAGCTTGATAACGATGATCAGGCTAGAGCTGGAGCCGATGTGGCGAGGGTTGCGTCCGGCCATCGAGAGTAGAAGGAAGAGGAGAAGGAGGACGGAAGGGTGAAAGAGGTTAGAAGGGCACTTAATTGAGTTCGTTGAGCTTGCACGAATTCCAGAATCGAGCTGTCCCAGGGCCTGACGACCGTCGCGATCCGAGTATAGAGGCAGCAAAACATGCAGATACGGCAGATAAATCAAGATATCCAAAGATACATAATACTTCTTGTAGACGAAAGAGAGCAGTGGGTGAGACGGAAAGACGACGTTGAGGATGAGTCGGCCGACGACGTTCGTTCTCTACTGGCTACTGCTGATCCCATCCAGGCCCAGCCTCCTCGTACTCCTTGATCTCCTCCTCTGGAAGAGAAAAAGAGGAAAGTGAAAGATCGGAGTGAGCGAAACTTAGGAGGGGGGAAGCGCCGGAAAGAGAAAAAGGAGACGAACCCGTGAGGGGAGGGAAAGATTTCTGGAAGACCTGAAGCTGCTCCTTCTGTCGGAAATCCTTGCCTGAAGTGGTCACAGCAACGATGTTCTTAGACTTGAGCCTGCGGGGGGTGAAACATGCGTCAGCGACGAAGCTCGAAGGACGGGAAAGAACGAGACGCGTCGAAGTTACCAGTCTAAGATTGCCTGAGCGACGGTGACCTTGATTCCACCAGACACGGTGGAAATCCTATCAGCGATCCTCTCTCCAACTGCATAGATGGAGTAAGAAAAATCGACGTTCAGCGGGATATCTTGGCCAGCGGGAGGGAAAGAGAAAGCTCACCAGCGTCTGCAGGACCTCCGGGGAACTGTGAAGGAACAGCGCTTCAGTCTCAGTCTTTGGGAAAATAGCTGTGACTATATTTTACCTTGGTGATGGGAGAAAGAGAGCTGTAGGCCTCGATGACAATCTCGTTGAGAGAAGCGAGAGCGAGAAGAGGAGCGTTCTCTTTGGCGTTGTAGGCGTGGTATCGAATTTGGTTGACAGCCGGCTTGATTTTGGCGAGCAAGAGCAATTCAGTAAGCTCGACCACACCGTAGCTGTGGGCAAGAGTGATCAAGGAAGGAAGGAAAGAGGAGAAAGAGTGAGCTTCGATCATGTCGCGTCGTGCTCGGCTGCTCCCAAGTCGTCTCAACGTGATCGAACGTACTTGGAGACACCGATCTGGAGGGAAAATCAATGGAAAGCTGTCAGATACGAGATGCATTGCGAAAAGAGGATCGGACCAGACTCACAGATTTAGCGAGGCCTTCCTCCTTCAGTCGCTCGAACTCCCTCCAAACGGCCTTGATTCCTCCTCCCGCATCAGCGAACTTCGGGAAGTGGATGAGGTACAAGTCCACATAGTCTACACCGAGCTGCAAAGTTCAACTTCGTTGTCAGTTTTGCGTCCTGCTAGAGGGGTGGATGGAATCTTCGATCTCTCCCCTCACCTTCTTCAAGCTCAACTCAAATTCTGCTCGAACATCTCCACCATCATACTTCGTGGTGATGTAGAGCTCGTCACGAGGGATCTCAGCGATCCTGAGAGCGTCTCCAACTGATGCTTCGTTGTCGTAGATAGCGGCATTGTCAACTTGAGAGGGCAAGGAGCAGAGATTGCCAGTGAGCCTTGAAGCTCTTCTCTTTTACTGGAGGGCGAAGGAAGAGATAAGGCTCACTGTGACGGTACCCATTCTTAAGCTGAAAGATTGGAGAAGAGATAGAGAGAGACGCAACGAGAGAGGCATCAGCTCAGAAAGCGGAAGAGGGAGTACATCGGAGGGAAGGAAGGAAAGGGTCGAGCTCGGCCTCACAGCGAGAACGACGTCCTCCGTAGCATTCTTCTGGTACAAAGCCGATCCTACTCCGAACGCAGGCCTTTATAGAATAAAGAGAAGAGTGGAAAGAACGGGCTCCAAATCAGCCGTACTGGTCGATCCGCTGGATAAGGACGAAGAAAGGGTGGGAGGGAGAGCTCACGAAGGGATGAAATGCCCGTCGTTCAGCTTCGTGAGGGTGTGATTGGGGAAGGACGAGTGAGCTGGTGTGAAGACCATCTCGGCGAGCTTGGAGAAGAGACCGATGGGGATGTACATTGGAAGGTAAGAGGGAAGATGGAAGGCGGAGCTGGTGGTTTGAACGAGAAAGACGTTTTCTTTCGCCTCCGTTCGAGGTCGAGAGCTTCAGGTGGGGCTGAACGGAGAAGACCGGACTCGTCGGCAGGATTGAATTTTCTTTCGAGAGATATATTCGAAAGATGAGGGTGGTACACATGAATTCGTAAAGGAAAGGATAGCGAACAAATCGTGAAATATCGAGGCAAAGGAACGGAGCCGATTCGAAGGTCGAGAGGACGAAGCGAGGACGAAGCTGTCTCGCGAATCGTTTACAGGCGAGCTCCCTATAAAGCAGAAGAGAAAAAGTCAGTCAAAGTGTATTACATCAAAGGGAAGAGAAGAGGTTTCACGCACCTTGGGGATACCCTTCTGAGCTTGTCTGCGAATCGAAAAGAGAGAGAAGTCGGCGCGAGTCAGTTCACGACGCGTTGCCATCATGAAGGCGAAAGCAAAGAGGAAGGCACGTACCGGACTCCAAGATCTCCGAGAATATCGGAGGTTCCACCAAGGATCTCGTCGAACTTCTGCGTCCTCGCGAACTGAGAAGAAGAAAGGGAAGTTGGGTCAAAATCGAGAATCGTCGAATCGAAAAAGAGGAGATGATTTACTTACCATCTCGATGAATTTTCCCATACCCGTCTTGGTGATGCCTCGCTGATGAGGTAGGTAAGATATAGAAGAGTGGGATAGAGGTCAGAAACGAGGTTCGGTCGCAAAACGATCGGACGCGCGGACGTGACGGCGGTGCGAGGAGAGGGAGAAGAAGGACTCACTCCACCGAAGATCATAACCGCGTCGTCTGCGATCTCAGCAGCGCATCGAGTGGAGTACATCTTGAGGAAGGCGATTTGTCTGACGAGAGAGGAGGGTCAGTTCGAAAGTCAATCGGAGAGACGAAGTTAGGAGTGCTCACCCTGCGAGATGCTGAGCTTGCTCCTTGTACGACATGTTGTTCATCTGGTAGGTGATGGTCTCGAGCCAGGACTGGATGGCTTCGACCTGGAAGGCAAGAGAGGAAGAAAGGAAGTCAGCGGACGCGATTCAACTTCGTCTCCTTCTCTTCGATGGTTTCTCTTCGATCTCCTTCTCTTCGATGTTTCGACACACCTTAGCGATCATGTTGGCAAGCTTTTGTCGGATGACGGGTTGACCGATAAGAGGCTTTCCGAAGACCTTCCTCTGGTTCGCCCAGACGAGACACTCCTCGACGGCCATCCTGGAGGATCGAGCAGACGAGCAGCACATCACCCAACGCTCGTGGTTGAAGTTTGAGAGGATGACGAACTGATGAAGAGAGGAAGAGAGCAAGCGAGGTGAGATCGAGCGACGCGTCGTGATCGTGATCTCGTTTCGTTTGAACTTACGAGACCTCCATTCACGGGACCCAAGGTGTTCTCGACGGGAACTTTGACGTTGTCCTATAGTTGTGGGTATGGCAGACAAAATGAGTGTCAGCGTTTCGATTCGGCAAAGAAGAAGCGAAGAGGAGGAGTCTTTCTACTCACGAACTGAAGGAGTGAGAAAAGAAAGAGAATGAGATCGCGACGAGTCAGTCTGGAAAGTTCGAATGATAGGAACCTTGGTATCCCAGTCGACTCACAGTGATGTACGACGTTCCAGCAGCCTTCGAGTACCTGGTGCTCATCTGAGAAGTCTCGACTCCCTCCTGTCGAGGAACGAGGATCACGGTCAAGCCTCCGTCCGTCTTGCATCCGACGGTGAAGTAGTCGGCGAAAGCTCCACCGGTGATCCTGTGAGGAACGCGAATCGAACAGAAGATAATATCAGAAACAAGCTCCTCGAAAGAAGAAATGAGAAAAGAGAGGGAGAGGAAAGAAATGCGACTCACCACTTCTTCGTTCCGTTGATGACCCAGTGCTTCCCGTCTGACGTCTTCTCAGCCTTGCACCTGAGACCCGAGACGTCCGATCCGGCGAAAGCTTCCGAGATAGCGAGAGCGATGAACTTCTCTCCTCGAAGGACCGCAGGCACCACTTCCGCCTTGAGAGCGTCGGATCCAAAGTTGAGGATGGGAGGAAGACCGATAACGTTTCCACCACCGAGACCGTCACCGTAGCCTCTAGCTCCACAGAGAACGATCTCCTGAGTGATGACCATCTCGTGGAAGTAGTCGAACTCCTCGGGCTTGACGATTCCTCCCATGAGAGTGAGTCCCTTGAGATGCTTTCCGGGTCCGAATCGCATGGCGTGAACGTTGAGCTTGGCGAGTTCGTCGTTGACGTGCTTGCTGGGGTACTTTCCGTTGTCCTCGCAGGCTTGGGCGTCGGCTGATTAGATGAAGAACGAGGAAGAGATCAGCGTCGAAGCCGTAGGACGCGAGACGTCGACGAGAAAAGAGCAGAGGACGAACGGTAGATGAGCTCGTCGACGACCTTTCGCATGGCCTTCTGGAGAGCTCGGTGAGAGTCGTTGTAGTAAGGAGAGTGGTAGACTTGCATCGAAAAGCGGAAGAGGGAAGAAACATCAGCTGCTGTTGTTCTTCTCGTTCGAGAAGGGAAGGAGAGCTCACCAGGAGTCAACCAAGTCTGTTGTTTATAAAGACGAAGGAAATACGATTAGTGACCTAGCAAAGACCAAACTTTCTGCAAAATTCTCCCTGAAGGAGGACTGCGAGGCGAGAGAAGAAGAGAAAGGGAGAGACTCACGGGTTCCGAGTAAGGAACGACCTTCAAGTCACCCTTACTCCTCGCCAGGATCTTCTTGGACTGTCCCTTGATCTTTCCGATCTGGAGTCGAGCGTAGGCAGGCTTGAGGAGGATCTCGTGTCGATGGAGACCGAAGAAAGCATCGGTAGCGTCCTGTCCAGCGATTTCCGAGTCCAAGAGCACAGCGGCTCCTCCGGGACTGGCAAAAATACGAGATCAGCCCAACTTCAGAGTAGGAAGAAGAGGTAGAGGTGAAGGTGCTTACTGGAGGTTCATGAACTTGGAGAGATCATAGACGATGGAGTCGATTACGACCCACTGGCGAAGGAAGGAGAGAGAGGGAAGGAAGCAGCCGGTTGTCAGCCCATCAGCTCGTGCGCTTTCTCCTTGTCTTCCCTTTGCTGTGGAAAACATCGAGCCTACTCACGAGATCTCCAGATTTGTTGTGCTGTAGTAAAGAACGTCGATGCCCAGTCAGCTTCTAGGCTCTCTCTCTCTCTCAAGGGAAGGGAAGGGAAGGGAAGGGAAGAGGTCAAGGTGGGGAAGGAAGCCGGGGAGGGCGAATCGAAGGGACGACGTTGTTTCTCTTCTAGAAAGGCTGAGAAGTGAAGAAGGACGAACCTGCTTGACCTCCTCGAGAGTGTAGTCCTTGAGTACTTTAGCCATGGTTGAGTTGGTGAGTTGGATGAGGGTGTGTAGGAAAGGGAGGGGATGTGGTTGACGGAGAGGAGGGAGGGAAGCGATTCTGACTTCCCTCTTCCCTCGGCGACTGCTTTAGCGGGACGTTCTTTTCCTTTCCTTCCTTGTGATACGTGGGAAAAAAAAATCGAGAGAGCGGGCGTGCCCTCTTGGAACTGGATAAAAGGCACAGAGAAACATATATGAACCCCAGCGCGAAAGACGAACCGAAATCAAAACAACAGCAATCTGCTCCGAAGCTCTAGTTTCCTCGCCGCGTCTCCCTCTCTCTCTACAACCTCATCCCCCTTCCGAGCCAAAGGAGACCCATCATACCCCAAGCAAGAGGCCCAAGCAGCGCTATACTCGTTCCTTCTGAGCTCGGAACGCCAGACGCCCTTGCTGCTGCTGCCGAGGCCGAGGGAGAGAGCCGCGAGGAGGAGGAAGAGGGAGTTGTCGTCGAGTTGGAGGAGGAGGAGTTGGAAGAGGCTCGGTCGGCGTACTTGGAGGGAGCGGTGTAGATGATTTGATCGATGTCTGTGAACGAGAAAAAGAAAAAAAAAAAAAAAAAAAAAGAGGGAAGGAGGAGAGGACGTGTCAGCGAGAAGTCGCGACGCGTCGTCGAAGTCCTTCCGTCGACCAGTCTCCAACCGCTCTGAAGAGCTTCAGAAGATCGTAAAACGCACCGATGAAGGAGTTGTTGACTCCAGGAAGGTTCACGACCTCTACTCTGTGCGTGCCTTCTCCCAGACTCCCCTTGAAGTAAGCAAGCGTCCCCAGCTTCTCGCATGTTTTCCCGAAAGCACTTCCACATCCTGATCCGTTGTCGTAGGTCTCTGGGGAGGATCCATTTATGCTGACGGTGAAGAGACCGTGATCGTTGACCTTTGAAACGAAGTAAACAGAGGAAGGAGGAGCGAGGCATCAGCGAGGGTCGATGTGAAGAGAAGGAGACGCGAAACGAGCTTACCTGGTCTCCGAGGATCCAAACCGCCGAGCCTAAGAGCACAGATGGATGTCCTGTGATCAGCTATCGATACAAGGAGCTCCTGCTTTAGGTAGAGAACGCGACGAACCTCTGAACTCGAAAGAGAAGGACGAGTCCGTGTTGGTATACGTCGTCCCCCCTCCGCTAAAGAGAGGATTCGTATTGTTATCCCACGTCCCAGTGTACACGATCCTGGAATCCGTCTCCTGAAGGGTCGTATTCGTCAACGTCGCTCTGTCCAAATCCGCAAACCGGAGCTCATCGGTCAGCTTCGAGTTCACCCTCTCTCTCGCGTTGACCTCTCCTCCTCGTCCTCCCCTTCCCTTCTCCCTCTCTGAATCCACACGCGACTCACCCCTCAGCTCCCACCTCCGTCCCGACCACAAGCAGATCAACCAGCAGCTCTGATCCTTCCCCACTAGCCACCGCACCCAAGTTCTTCAACACGACCGTGTGAGCTCCGTAGGGCAGGTCGGAAACGGAGTAGAGTGGGAAGCGGCTTTCTGTGATGTTGGAGGAAGCGTAGGCTGAGTGGGTTGTAGGGGAGGAAGAGTCGATTTGGACGGAGTAGGAGCCGTGAGAAGAACCTGAAGAGCCGTAGATGTAGAGGGAGGGACCTAAGGGAGAGAAAAGGGAAGAGAGGGAAGCTGAGCTCGTCAACGTCCCTTCGATTCGTTCGTCTTCGCTTCACTCTTGCCCTTGTTCGAAATGGGTTTGAACAACTCACCAGTGAAGTTGAGCGAGACAGAGGTGCCTACGGCTGACGTCTTGTGGTAGGTAGCTTCGTGCCACTCCGTCACGCCTGGATCAGAGAACCAGGAAGGATTGAGGGAGGGATCAGGAGTCGTCCAATCGCTCCTTGAGGACCAGGAGAGAACAGAGTCGAAGTCGTCGATGGTGATGTTCTGGAGGGACATGTCAAGCAAGAGAAAGAAGAAGAAAGGAGAGGTGAAGAGGAAGCTGGAGGGTGGGAAGATGGCCGTTGCGAGTTGAAAGAAGGAAAGTAGAGAAGGGAAATGCGAGCTGGAGCGATCTTCCTCTTGGCGCGTTTGATTTCTCTATCTAGACAGAACTTCAGCTGAACCTTCATCAATCCAAACCACTTCTGCCATCCTACTCCCTCTCCCCACCAATAGAAAGCAGAAAAAAGCTACGAAATCAGGGGTTCTCTCCTCCTAAGGCGCGTCGTCGAGAAAGGGAAGGGACGTCGTCTCAGCTCTCCTCCTTCAATCAACCTTCGCCCTTCTTCTCTTGAACCCCGAGCGGCGCATCGATCCATCGACCGATAGGGCCAGCTTGAGTGGCTTAGACGATGTCTCCTCGAAGACGAGCTTCCTTCTCTGCTTGGAGAGCTGGAGGAGAACGAGAGGAAGGTCAGTACGCGAGCTTCGAGCGGACAACGAGAGAGGAGAGAAGGAAGGACTGACCGTTGTAAGCCTCGATCTTGCCCTCTCGGGTGGTGTTGTACGAAGCAGTCAGTTGGTTGAAGGGGTTGTCTGTGAGGAGCAAAAAGCGAAGGAGGGAGACGATGAGCTTCGCTTCGTGAGTCGAAGGAAGACGGAAGAAAGAGAGAAAGAGCCGAGACGAACCGTGGTGCTTCTGGAACTCCTTGAAGAGTCGCTCCTTGTACTGCTGAAGCCTGAGACCGGGGTACTGCGGGGGGAAGACAAGAAGGGAGTGGAAGGTCAGACTCGGAGAGTGAACGAAGGGACGAGAAACAACGTCGGGGTAGTGAGACGAACCTCCTGCTTAATCCTGGGAAGCTCAGTCTCCTGGAAATGCTCGAGAGCAGCCTTGAATCGTCGCTCAGGGTGAATCTCGACCGACTGAGCCTTCTGTCCGGGAGTGACCTGAGGAAATGGAAGGAAAGTCAGCGACGAGTCGAGAAATCAACGAGAAGAACGGAGAGGAACGAACCATCGAGTCTGTTGCGAGAAAAGATATATGGATGTCAGGTCGGGACATAATATATAATGAGGTGGTATAGGCTACTCACGACTGATCTGCAAGTTCTCGAGCTCATTGTCGAGGCTCGAAGCGTAGGGATCCTGGAGAGAAAAGGAAGGAGGAAAGTGTTGAGCTCAAGCGCGTTTGGCCCTGCCCTCGCTCGAGGGTCCTTCATCTCAGGCTACCCGTGCAAAACTCCACCCCAGTCTCCCACTCTCAGCAAGTTCGCAAGAAAGTCTACTCACAACAGCGGCAGGAGCCGCAGATGCCTCTCCCTCCTCTCCCTCCCCAGCAGCCTTGTCGTCCTTCTTCTCGACCTTCTTCTCGACCTTCTTGACGATCTTGGGCTGAGGAACGTAGGGAGCCTTGGCCTTGGCGACCTTCTTGAGGGAAGCCTCCTCAGCAGCGAGAAGTCGAGCGGCCTCCTGCTTTCGAGCAACGTCGGCGAGTCGCTTCTCCTCCTTGGTGTTGTCCTTCGACTTCGAGCCCTCCTTCCAGTTGTCGGCTTCCTTCTTCTCGATCTCAGCCTTCTTCTGGCCGACCTTGATCTGTGAGGGGAAGTGTCGTTAGGGGAAGGGGGATGAAGAGAGAAAGGTGGAGATGAGACGAAAAGCAGGCAGGGAGGGAAGGGGAGGCAGAGAAGATGGAAGGAGGACGAGGAAGGAGATTTGTTCAGCTCTCTCGTTCCCAACCCAGATTAGATTTTCAGACTGAGTCGTACCTTCTCGTTCTCCTCCTTGATGGCCTTTCCTCCCTTGCCTGAAAGAGAAGGAGGCAGAGTGAAGAACGGGCGAAAAGATGAGCTCGTCGAATGGGAGAGGGCGAGAGCGGAAGGAAGGAGCTGGAAAGAAGACAGAGAGGTCGTGAAGTTCACCTCCTTTTCCGCTGGGAGCCATGATGATAATCTGAGTTTACGAGGGGGTTGAGTAGGGGGTGGAGAAGAGGTTTGAGTGAGTGAAAGTTGAGTGGGATGTGGTTGAAGGGAGAAAAGGAACGAAAGCAAAGTGACGAGGGCACTTTCGAAGAGAGAAGGAAAGCGGCCGATGAGCTTCGCCCGACGTCCACCATCTCCCCTTCTCCTTCCTTTACTTTCGACTCTCAATGGCCAGGTGAGTCGTCGATATATAGATCTGGCTGTCCCTCGGGCTGATATCTGTCGAAAACTTTGATCAGGTCTCGCATTCGCCTCGTTCTCTTCGACGCCTTCGTTCGTCGACCGAAGCTCCTCCTCCTCCTCCTTCCCTCTCCCTCCTCCTCCTTCGCGGCGTTTGGAAGCTGATCCGAACTTAAGCTGGATTCCTCTGGTATCTTCTGGAATTTCAGGATACTCTGGTAAGGTTTCTTCTCACCTCTCCACTTGAATCGAGTGGGAGAGGCTCTTCCTTCGTTCGAGATCGAGCTCACCATCGACCTCCCCTTCTCCCAACAGATCACTCCTCGACTACCGATACATCGCCAGTACGCTGATGAGGCCAATAAGCTCGGTCTTTCCGTCTCGGAGGATGCTGTTCGAAAAGGATTCAAGGCTAGTGAGTCGATGAAACTTTGGAGGAGAAAGCATCGAGCGATCGGAGGGCTGAACCTCCCTCCACTTTCCCTCAACAGCCTCCCCCCTACTCGTACCCAGGACTCCGCCTCTCACCGCCGAGGAATGGTGGGCCGTCAAGATTGAAGTAACGATGCTCGCTGCAGGAGCTGAGCCCGAAGGTTCGGTTTCCAAAGTCTCGAGTTGATTTGAACGAAAGCTGACCGTCTGCCCTTCCTCTTCCTCAGCTCTGAATAAGCACCTACCCGTACTCGTGGATAGACTTCTCACTAGATTCGGTTCCTCCGAAGGCTATCGGGTCTTCGACGACGTAATTCCTACTCGTGCGTCCTGCGCTGTTCTCTTCTTTCTTCATCCTCTCTCCTAAACCTCTTCCTAACTCCTTCGGCCTTCTCTATGTTGCAGTCGAAGCCTTCAAGTCGCTCGGAATCAAGACGGCCGTTCTCTCGAACGCCGATAAACGGATCCGTTCGTCCTCTCTCCCTCCTTCCGTCCTTCGCCTTCTGTTCACGACGCGTCGTTCGTTCCTCAACCTAACTTTCCTTCTTCTCACCCTAAAGTCTCGGTCCTCAACTCCCTCAACATATCCTCTCTTCTCACAGCTCCTGCAACCCTCAGCGACGTCTGCGGCTTCTCCAAACCCGACGCAAAGATCTTCGACTTTGCGACTCTTCAGGCCGGAGTGGAGAAGTCGGAAGCTCTTCACATTGGGGATGAGCTGGATGCGTGAGTCCGAAGACTTCTTCTTGGGACGCAATCTCGATCCTCCAGGGCTTGCGAAGCTGACTCGCTCGACGCGTCTCCTTCTTCGTTCGTTCGTAAACTGCAGCGACTTCGGTGGCTCGACGCGAGCTGGTCTGCATGGCTTGTTGATTCGTCGGGAGGGAGAGTTCTCAGATGGAGCGAAGAGGGAGAAGGTGGAGAACTTGGAGGGAGTGAAGGTTGCGAGTCGGTTGGAGGAGTCGGTGAGGTACGTGGAGGAGTGGAATCGGGACGCGTCGTCGAGATGAGGGAGAGATTTAACGTCGTCCTTTCGTTGAACACTCGCGAGCAAAGTCAGGTCGTAAATTTGAGCATGGAGATCGAGAAGGGTTCGTTACTGAGAAAGGAAGAGTACTTGGAGGGAGAAACCAGAAGTGGAAACAGGGAAAAGGAAAGGGGAAGAGGGAAACGGAAAACAGAACGAGAACACAAAGGCGGAAGACCAAACTACTCCTCACTCTCAACTTCCTCTCCCTTTCCAAGGAAGAAAACTCGGATCCCGGTCTTCTTGTGGTACCTGACCTCGTACATATGTCGAGCTGATCCTTCGGAGATGAGTTCTTGGTTGGCGAAGTAGGTTCTGGCGACCTTGTTCTCCAACTCCTTCCTCGTCGCTTTCTGGAGAGATCGAGCTCCCTCCTCCGAGTCGTAGGCTTCCGCGATATCTCGACAGATAGCGACCTCGTCCTTGATGTAGTGTAGCTCGGATCCTCCAAAGGTGTTGATGTCGGATCCCTCGAGAGCGACGGGTTTCGCGAGGTGTCGTTTCTAGCGAAGAGCGATTCTGAGGGAATGCGAGGTAGCGAGGGGGAGAGATGAGAATTAGAAGAGGTAATCAGGTGAGAAAGACGGAAGAGGATGTGGTCGAGCGCGAAGCGAACTCACTCGCTGACGACAACGGCTCTTTCGTCGCAACTGAAGGGAACGAAGGGGATGATCTGATGGATCCTTCCGAGGAGGGATTTTTGCAGAGGAAAAAAGAGGAAAATCAATCAGTGAAGAAAGAGCGAAGACGAGAAACAGACGACTCACACTGAACGAAGACTTCAGATATCGAGCCACTCCTCGCTCCAGCTCTTCGACGATCGATTTGTTGATGACTCCAGTTTCGAAAGCCTTCTGGTGTTCACCCCTCTCGCAGAACTGAGAGATAAAGTGATCGACGGCGTTGGCGGTGCAGATCCAGATGATCCTGGATTTCGAAGGAGGAGTCAGATCGAGGGAGAAGAAGAGAGACGCGTCCACACTCACTTGCTCAAGTCAATCTGGACTTCGGTTCGACGAGAGAGGTAGTATCCTGGAAGAAGAGAGGAACGGTAACAACCAGGTATTAGTGTTGTACACTCAGAAACCACACGAACAAAGAACGAAGACCTACCGGACTCCCAAACCGAAAGAAGGGAGTTGAGAACTTCCTTTCGAGGGACTTTCTCGAGCTCGTCGAGGATGACGATTCCCTTCTTTCCGTTGTGGTCGACGAGAAACTTCTCCAAACCAGATCCCTAAGTGAAGAAATAAGGAGAAGATCAGCGACTCGAGCCTGAAAACAAATCGAAGCGACGCGTTTGAGGCGTACGATCTTCGAGCCATCCCATCCAGCGATGTGCTTCCCTCCGAAAAGATCAGAAACGTTTCGCATTTCGGTCATGGACGCGAAATGATCCTCGGCCTCCATCATGAGAGCGACTGCAACGAAGCGAAAGATATCGGTCAGTGGTCGACGAAGAGAGGGAGAGTGAGGGAGCACTGCAAAGGAAGTCGCACGGTTCTTCGCGACTTGAGTCTTGCCGTGTCCGGAGGGACCTGCGAGAAATAGAAAGGTCAGTCATCGATCATTCGAGTGATAATTGAAGGAAGCTACCGACCAGCGAGAAGTAGGACGAGCGGGAGGTTCTGATCGATCCCAGTAGCATGAGTGAGGAAAGCGTCGCGGATCGCCTCCGTCGGATCTTCTGTCCGATGATGAGGAAGGAAGCTCCGTAGAGACATGCCTGGCCGATGAGAGGGGAGACCTGCTGGACTCAAGGAGCGGCGACGGTGGTAGCAACGACGTCGAAGTAGTATCTGGAGAAGACGAGAAGCAGGAACGTTGAGGGGAGAAGCTCGTCGATTGGGAGACGCGAAAGGGGAACTCACCGTCCCAGAAGGTAGAGCTTCTCTTTCTCGGCGAGTCTCTTCTCCCACTGATCTCGTGCTCCGGCGAACTATCTTGGGAGGGTCGAGACGTCGACGTCGGGAGCGAGACCGGCTGGGACGACGTAAGGCGTGAAGAGAGGGAGGGGAAGAGCATCCGGTCTGGCGTGCAGCGATAGGATCAGTCGAACCATGTCGTTGCTCTCGTCGTGGTAGTCGTTGAGGAGAGCGAAGATGGCGAGAGGGAGACCAGGACCTCCAACCATGTCCGGAGATGCTCCCGAGCGAAGGAAGTGGGTGACGAGATCCTGTCGACCGTGCTGGATGGCGTAGAAGGGCATCGGCCAGCCTTCGGATCCATTCTCCAAAGCATCTTCGTACGTAGACCTAGAAGCCATGGGCTGGAGTCAGCGGCGAGCTGGAAGAAGGCGGAAAGAAGGCTCGACTTACTTGTAAAGAGAATGAAGTTCCTCCATCCTCGAAACCGAAACGTCTCGATCCCCGACCAAGTTGATGATATCAGAGACCGTCGGCTTGAGGAAAGGCTCGTCGAGGATGAAGTTGGAAGTAGATGGCTCGGGAAGGACGGTGTGTTCGGCGAGCTGAAGCAAAACGAAGCTCCAGGTGGTCAGTCAGACGCGACCGACGATAAGGAAGAAGCGACCAGACCAACCTTTCTCCAAACGAGTCTCTCCCGCTCAAGAGCCTCTCGAGCTTCCTTAGCCTCTCCAGGCTCAGCATTCGTCCACTGAGCGGACTTTGAGCGAAGAAACCGATGGAGAGGCGCCAACGTCAGCGCTCAGCGAAGGGAAGCTGGAAACGTGTCGAATTTCTCCTGAGTCGGGAGACAACGCCCAAGCTTTAGCTCGGGGAAGAGTTGAGTTGAAATGACTTACTTCATCAGCTTGAGGAGATCCAGAACTCTCGGGAGCGGACTTCGAGAGTGCTGAGCTCGAGATCCTTGAAGAAGTCAAACGCGGCGAGATCAGCCCTGATGACCCGACAACGAGAGGAAATTCAATCCCACTGACCTTCGAGCTTTCGGTAGAAGCTTCATCGTCGTCCTTGATAGGGAGAGTAAGGTCTAGAGACGAGAACCGTAAGCAAAGCTCTCGATGAAGACGGGGGGTCGAAGAAGCTTCTCACCTCGAACGTCCATCTGGTGGCAGAAGAGATAAGCATCTTTCTTGTACCTGGTGCAGGCGTCTCCCAGGTAGCAGCTTCAGACTGTAAGAGGATGAAGCATGAGGGAGAAGTCAGGGAACGATACCTTCGCAGCGAGTGAAGGGAGACGAAAGAGAGGCTGGGACAAACGCTGAGCTTTCGCGTTTCCTTTGAGGATCTGTCTGTCTCGAAGCTCGAGATAAGCAGCGATATCGGCGGGATGAAGCTTGGGGCATGCGACTCCTCTCTCGCACCGTCCGCGTCCTTTGAGGAAACTGCCACAGACGAACTTGGAGTGTCCGGCTGAAGAGGGAGGGACGAAGATAAGGAGCAGCGTCAGCTCCTCTACAAGTTGGGACGCAAAAGAGAGGAAGGGAGAGCAGCTCACCTTCTTGTTCGATTTCAGTCATCAAAATGATCTTCGTGTTGGAGGGTCTAAACGGTGGTGAAGGGAAAGGGGAGGAAGATGCTTGAGAGAGAGGAGAAGGTGAAGGTTGGGAGGGAGGAGCAGCTGGACCTCTTTTTCTTCCTCCGTCTTCTCCTCCCTCTCCACAGCACCCACCTTATGTAAGGTCGAAATGGTGATCTCATCTGTTTGGGAGAAGAGAGGACCTCGTCGCGACTTCTCCTTCCCTCCGAGCAAGATCTTCGCATGCCCTCTTCGTCCAGGATGGACACTGCCACGATTTCGACCGAGTTATCGCGCGAACTCTTGTACGAGTAAGCGGGATCTCTCAAGTCCCCGAAGCTGCAGAAAGAGGGCTGGTCGCTGGCGATCTCTATCTCAGGCTCCCTTCCCTTGACGTTCCTCTTCTCCGAGATCGTGCTGCCAATGTGTTGAAGGGCGATGAGGGCCACAGTCGCTTGAAAAACGTTGATAGGGTATCTGCTGACCAAAGGAAGAATCCTACGTTGGGCGCAGAGAGGAGCAGGAGTTGGAGGGAAGGTCGGAGGACGAAGTGGAGGAGGGCGAGGTCGGGCGTTCGAAGGGTTCGAGGACTGAAGAGGCAAGGCGTAGATGTCGAGCGATGATTTCCCGCTTAGTCAAGCACCGGAAGGGTCCTCGTGAGCTTTTCCACCACTGTAAAAGAGAAGAAAGAGTTGCTGAAGCTCGTGAGCGTTAGCGGAAGGAAGGAAGAAAGGAGGTCGAAAAGCGAGCTCACCAATTTGGGTCGCGTCAAAGCTCCCACGAACTGCATCTCGCCCTTCTCAAGGAAGATGGACTTCTTCGCCAAGCGTAAGGACGACATAGACGACGACCCATCAGACTTCTCTCAGACTCCTCTCCAAGTCCTCGATGGTGAGGGCTTCTCCTTTCCTTTCTCACCTCGATTCCACTCCCTCCACGCGAGCTCACCTTGCCTTCCCTCCCTTTGCTCTCCAGCTTCTCTCCGATGCCCTATCTGCAAGGAGTTCTACAAGAACCCAGTCATCACTCCCTGCAACCACTCCTTCTGCTCAGCTGTACGTTTCAGCTTTCCCCCAATCCACAGCAGCTCCGATTCTTCCAGCGACGAAGGGAAAGCTCACCTTCGTCCTTCCCTTCCCTCCTCCTCTCTTCAACAACTCAGTGTGTCCGACTCTCCTTGGAAGGTGAAGCGACCGAGAAGCGAACCTGTCCAATATGCTCCACCAAAGTGTCCTCCGAGAAGGAGCTGCGAGCAAACTCGGCTCTGGAGGAGGTCGTGGATCGATACAAGGAAGCTCGGTGAGCTCGAGCTCCCCCTCCCTTTCCTTTCCCTTTTCTCGAGCTGACGGCCGCTTTCATCGCTTTTCCTCCGGTACAGATTTATATTCCTCGACCTCTCCAAACATCCACCTCCCTCTCCTCGCAAGAAACGCAAACCTACACCCTCCTCGACGACCAACGGAGGAACAGCGGGGAGCTCAGGCGAAGGAAGCAGCAGCAGCAGAACGAACGGAGCGAAGATAGGAGACGCGATTGAAATCCTGGACGACGACGACGACGATGAAGAGGAAAATGAAGTTGAGGTGCACTCGATGGTGGGAAACGGGAACGGGAAGGGGAAGGGGAGAGCTCCAGGTGCGTCTCGTCTCTTGCGACGTCTCTCGTTCCTGTCGTTGAGAGCAGCTCGAGAAGCTGATCCGCTTCACCTATTCTCCATTCACTGAAGCTCTCACGAAGGGTATGGCAACCTGCCCAATATGTGACCAGGTCGTTCCAGAGGAGACCAGTGAGCTCATCTCTTTTCTCGAAACTTTCCGTCGCGTCGCCTTGACTCACGCCGTCCTCTCTCCTCCGTTTTTCTGCGAATCAGTCAACGGCCACATCGACTCGACCTGCAAGAGGTACCTCTCGGTTCCCTCCAAACCGAAGGCGGAATCGTGGAACGGACTCTTCGGATCGAGTAGCTCTTCGACGAAGAAGGCGAAGAACGGGGCTTCAAAGTGAGTCCTTCGGGGCTCTACAGCTCAACCCAACGTTTCGTAGATTAGGAGCTGACTTCAACTTCTCACTCGCCTCTTTCGTTTCCAGATCAACCTCAACCTCAACCCCAAAAGACGCGTCTCCTCCCGTTCTTCGTCTCTCCCGACCAAACTACAACCTCCTCTCCGAGAAGCAGCTGAGATCGAAGCTCGAGGTAAGCTCGCCTCATGGCCTTCATTCCCGTCGAGTGCGTAGTTGCTGACCTCTTCGTCTTCTTCTCACAGGAATACTCCCTTCCAACGACCGGAACCAAGATGATGCTCGAAGCTCGACATCGGCAGTGGATCCTGCTGTTCAACTCCAACCTCGACAGCTTACATCCCTCCAAGGAATCGGTAAACACCCGCTTCTCAGACTTTTTCGGAAGACTCCTCGCTGACTAGTCCATTCCGTCTGCGTCTTCGCCTCGCAGGAGCTTCGAACAGAGCTGAGGAAGTGGGACGTCGAGAGGGAGAGGGACCTCAAGGCTAAGAAGAAGAGAGCCGAGAAGGATCCAGTCAGTGATCAGGCGTATCAGGTTAGTTTCTCTTTGCGACCTTGAAACCGTGAGGCAGGAAGGGAGAAGTCGCGACGACGCTGACTGTTCAATCTCGTTTCTCTCTTTTCGCTCGAGCAGAAAGTCCACGAGTCCGAGTTCGCATCGCTGGAGAGGCAGATCAGGGAGAGGATGTCTGCCTCATCTTCGACTTCCCAGAAGAAGAGGAAAGCCGAGGAGGTTGTGGTCGACGACGACGACGACGAGAAAGAGAGCGGGATGAAGGAAGGGAGCTCTTGAGCACGACGCGGTCGCTTTCCTTTTTTTTCTTGACACGATTTCTTGTCTTGACAATCTCCAATGACCATCAACGAACGCTCTTTACTCTAGACTTCCAAAACCCAAGAAACAAAACCCAAGGGAAAGAAGAAGCTCATCATCACCTTCCCTTTTCCCCTCCAACCTTCACCGTCCTTGATCATCATGTCTCTCCGTCCCTCCCCTCGTCTCCTCCTCGCTCCCAAGCACACCCTCTTCTCTGCCGCCACCTCCTCCCCTCGCCACTTCTCCTCCTCCCCTTCGAACCTCAGTAGCAAGCCCTCAACCTCTTCGACGACGGGTCCTACTCTCCGAGCTGGTCCTTCCCTTCGAGCTGGACCTTCGCTTTCCAACAATCCTCCTGGCGACACCTCCGGCGATGGGTTCGGAGCGAGGGATCACGCTGGACCTTTCCCTATGGGATCCAACAACCTGGATCAGACGATTGTGTTCCGGGGGAATGCGAAGAAGAGAGCGAAGTGGGGGGAGTTGACCGCTGGAGGGAAAGGTGAGCTTCGATTCCTTCGTTCCAAATCTCGTCAAGCTCCTTGTGAAGCTGTCTACCGAGACATCGAGATACGTGGATGCTAGGGGTTTCTCTGGGCTTTCGTCATAGAGTGTGCTGTTCAAAAGCTGGACTCTGGGATGGACGAGCAATCGAGATAAAAGAGTCGAAGCAGCACAACGAATCGAGCTGACCCTTCCTTCCTTCCTTCTTTCTGCTCTACCAGTCGCTCGAGCCTCAGCCAAGACTGGAAACTTTGCCGTCGTAGCTTTCGGAGGAGCCCTCTTCTTCATCATCGCCATCTCAGTATCAACAGAACTCTTCTCGCCGAACTCGCCAACCGTCATCTTCAACAAGGCCGTCGACCGTCTGAAGAAGAACGAAGATGTACGTCGGCTCTTCCTCCTCTTCCTTCCCCCCATCTCTTAGTCTCCATCATGCTAAACTCTTCCTTCTCCACTGATTTTCTCTCTCCAGCTCAAACTCTACCTCCTCCCCCCCTTCGCCTACCACCCCCTCACAACACCTCCTCCGCCAACACCTCCCTCTCCTCCTCCAACCGATCCAACCGAGCTCGTCTCTCCTCCATCCCTTCCAAAGTAACCACCAACCCCCAAACAGGAATCGAAACCCACTCCTTCGTCTTCATCATCGAAGGAGCTCACCCTGGAGATGCTCGTTCCCCAACAGGATGGTGGGGGTCCTTCAGGGATTCAACGTCCGAGAGGGTTCAACGCGGTTGGAACGATACGATGGATGTGTGGGATGATCTGGCTGAGGAGGGGTGGGTGATGAGTAGGGAGAGGATTTCGGGGTTGGTGGACTTTTCGAGTTTGCTTGGAGATGGTGGAGCGAAGGTGAACAGCGAGGTTGCGAAGGAGAAGTCGAAGGCTGGGAGCAGTTTCTTTGGAGGGTTGTTTGGGATCAAGAGTGTTGATAACGGAAGGGCTGGAGGAGGAGGATTGACCGGTTTGGGAAGGAGACATGTACCGGAGTTGGGAACGTACACGACGGGAGAAGTTCAGGTTGTTTGCGAGAAGGTGAGTTTAACGACGAGTCCTCCTTTTCCTCTCTTCTCCAGCTCCCACTCCAGCTCTCTCTCCTCTCCTTCCTCAAAAAAACTGAACAAGAGTCAGACTGCTCAATCTTTCGTGAACACTCATTCTTTTTCTCTTTGGCTGCGTTCTGCAGAACCCCCAATCCGGAATCCTCGACCTCAAACAAATCCAAGTCTTCGTCCCCTCAGCCTCAACCCGAAACGCCTACAAGTTCCACGTCCCCGTTTCCGATCCTGGAGCTGGAAAGGGTTGGTTCGCTACTGCGAAAGGATGGTTCGAGAGTTCGGAGGGAGGAGAGGTCGCGTCGTCGTCCAAGTGATCTAGTCCTCTCTCTCCTGTAGCGTAGCAGACGACCTTTTCGTTGTTTTCTTTTCTTTTCTTCGAGATCTCGTTCTTTCATGTTGTTTTCCTTCTTTCTCCTCGTTGATGATTGATAGCTTACTCACACCAACAGAAACGTGAGGAGAAGAAGACGAACGCGCTCTCAGTCTTCTCGTCGAATCGCTCGAAACTGGATTCAGCTTCAAACGGCCATCGTCTCTTCCCTTCCGTCCATCCTCCTTCAGCATGACGCATCTCTTGCCTCCCCAACTGTACGTACCCGTCCACCCTCCCTCCAAGAGCCTCGTATGCAGAAGCTCGTCTAACCTTCCTTCTCTTCACCAGCTTCAAACTCTTTGCCCCCCGTCCCCCTCTGATCCACGCTCCTCCCATCGGTCCTTCCCCCGACGTCACCCACCGCATCCAACTCACAGGAGTAGGCTCCATCTTCGCTCAACTCAAAGCGGAAGCTGCAGCCAAGGAGGAGAAACGAATCGAGGCGGGAGGAGTTGAGGAGGAGGAGGGAGGAGAGAAGGAGGAAGGAGAGGAAGGGGAGGTGGTGTTGAAGGGAGAGAGTGGGGTTGGGGGGTTTACGCTTTGTGAGGAGGAGAAGAGGAAGGTTAGGAGGGAGGAAAGACAGAAGAGGAAGGAGGAGGGGAAGAAGGGGGAGGCGAATTGTGAGTGTGAGAGATGGTGAGGGGAGGCGAAGGGGAGGAAGGAAGAGAGAGAGCTGACCTTCGTTTCTTCGTTCCTTCGTTCCTTCCTTCCTTCCTCTCTTTGTTGCTTTCCTTTCCTCTCCTCAGACAAACCATCAGAAGACCCCGAAGCTGTCGGAGATCCTTACAAGACTCTTTTCATCTCTCGTTTGGTACGTCTCTCACACACACCCTTTGGGGCTGATCTTGAGGAGCTCGAGCCCAAAGCTGACCTCGCGTTCGTCTCAAAACAGTCCAAAAAAGCCACCGAAGTCGACGTTCGACGCGAGTTCGAGATGTACGGAGCTATCGAGCGAGTTCGGATCGTAAGAGATAAGAAAGGTCACTCGAGAGGATACGCTTTCGTTGTTTATGAGCGGGAACGAGATATGAAAGGTGAGCTCGCCTTCCTCCTTTCCCTTCCTCTCCCTCCTTCCTTTCCCTTCCTTCTCTCCTCCTCACTAACCCAAACTCTTTCGTCATCTTTCTTTCCCAGCCGCCTACAAAGACGCCGAAAACATCCCTATCCTTTCCAAAAACATCCGCGTAGACGTCGAGCGAGGCCGAACCGTCAAAGGCTGGAAACCAGCTCGACTCGGAGGAGGACTGGGAGGGAAACCTAAACCTATCGTGGAAGCCGCGGCTCCTGCGTTTGGGATGATGGGTGGGGGAGGAGGGTTCATGCCCAGGGGTGGAGGAGGGTTCAGGGGTGGGTTCAGGGGTGGAGGAGGTGGGTTTAGAGGTGGGTTTAACGGTGGGGATCGGGGAGGAGGAGGAATGGGTGAGTCGAGTCGGGTTTTCTTGCTTTCTCTTGAACTTCGTTGGTGTTGGGTTTGAAACGTTGGTGCTGGACGGAGAGGCGAAAAAGCTGACTGAGTTTTTTTCTTTCTCTCTGGTTTACGTTGCAGGTGGTGGTGGATTCCGAGGAGGATTCAACGGTGGTGGAGGAGATCGAGGAGGAGGAGGAGGATTCGGTTCGTTTCAGCCCTTCCTTCCTTTTCCCTTTTTCCTCTTCGTCGCTGACGTTCACTTTCACCTTTCTTGATTGTTTCTTTCTCTTGTGCAGGTGGAGGAGGAGGGTTCCGAGGCGGCTTCAACGACCGAGGAGGAGGAGGAGGGTTCTCTGGAGGAGGAGGAGACAGAGGAGGTTACGGAGGTGGAGATCGAGGAGGATTCCAACCTCGGGGTGGAGATTCTGGTTACGGTGGATCGAGAGGAGGGTTCGGAGGAGCTCCTAGGTACGTCTTCTGCAATCCTCCCTCTCCCTTTCCCTCTTCTCTCTCCTCTCTCCCATCTCCCATCTTCAAACCACCCACCTACCCACCCTGGACGACGAACGACGAACGACGAAGAGAAACAAAAGAGCTTGACGAGATCGAGACGGACGATGTAATCATCGACCAGAAAAAAAAAGAAAAAAAAAGCCTCACAAACCTTGCTCTTTTCTGGTCGCGTCGTCGCGGCGAGGAAAGTATCAGCCGGGAAGCCTCATGCTTCTTCCCGGTTCCAGTTTCCTTCCTTCGTTCTCTACCTACCTACCTCTTTCTCTATCTCTCGTGCACTTTCTTCTCATCATCTCCCTTTCTCCCTCCCTCCTTCTCCAATCCCGTCTCGTCAAGTATCACCTCTCCTCTCTCTCTTCTCCCCTTCACTTCAAAACTCACCTCTCCCCCGTCTCTTCTATCTTCTTCTTCTCTTCTCACAGGGGCGGAGGAGGAGGAGGAATCGGCTACCAGCAAGGCTCGTTCAACGGAGGAGGAGGACCTCCTCCCTCTGGACCTTCTTCAGGAGCACCACCACCAGCAGGCGGACAAGATCAGGGACCTCCAGGAGGAGGCTACAAGCGCGATTTCGACGGAGGAGCGGCTGGTGCTGGTGGGTATGGAGGAGGTGGGGGAGATGCGAAGAGGCCTAGGTATTAAGTATCTTCTTTCTTTTCTTTAACCAAACGACGACGAGACGAAGACGAGTTGGTGTGTAAGATTGTGCGCGTCAAGAAGTCGATTCTTTCATGTCTTTTTCGATCTCTACTTGACTTTTCTCAGGTCTTTCTTTCTGGGAAAGTCTAGCGATTCTTTCTTCTCTCGGCGAACGAGAGAAAAAGAAACCACACCGATCGAAAGGTAAAGAGAGAGGGTGAAGTTGTTATAACAGAGAAAGATATGCAAAGAGACGAGCGAAGCGAAGCATAAACGAAAACGAAAAATAGAAGTGGTGAGAAGCAAAATGGAGAGAGGACGACCGACCGCTCAGCGACGATTGAGATTACGAGGAGAGAAACGGAAGATGGGAGAAAAAGGTAAGGTATGAGATGGGAAGGTATCGAGAGTGAGAAAGAGAGAGAGACGAGATTTGATGAGCGCATGGGAGGGAGAGAATGAGAAAAACAGGCGACGAGAGAGAGTGAGAGGGAGAAACAGAAGGAAAGTTGATGGGTTGAAGGGAACCGGTCACCCAAACGAAACGAAACGAGCCGAGAAAAAAAGATGGAGATGAGTAGACTAGAGAGAGAAGATGCTTAGGAGGGAGTGTTAGGTAAGTGGTGAGAGGACAAAGGGGAGCATGGGGGGAAGAAGAAAAAAAGGGAGACGAGACGCGCTTGGGTTGGGTTGGTATGTCTGTCTTACAGACCGAGCTTGAAGACGTGAACTTCGAGATCTAACCAACCTCCTCCTACTCGTACCATCACCTACCAGAAAAGAAAAACGAAAACGAAAGGATCAGCTTCAAGACCAAACACGAAAACGAAAACCTCGGACGACGCGACGCGAAGCGACTCACTTTCCGAACCTTCATCGTCTCCCCACTCTTACTCCCCCTGTTCAACTCCAACAACCTACAACTCATAACCCTCTTCGTTCCACCTCCGCCTCCCCCAAAGAAAGCGTACTGAGCCGTATTGGCCTCTGGACTCAAAGCTTGAAGTTGACCTTTGGGAATCGGATCGATCCTCTCGACGTGGATTCCGTTAAGAGCTCCGTTCACGATCCTGGCGATTTCGACGTCGAGAGGGTTTCGCTTGTCTGGTCGATACCTTGAGGGACCTTCTCCGGCTCGAGAGGAGGGTCGGGAGGGGGTTGCTGAAACGGTGGGAGGGTTGGAAGAGGAGGTGTGGCCGTTGCTGGGTCTAGAACGAGGGGTGGGTTGAGGGGAGTTGACGTCGCCTCGGTAGGATGAAGGTGGAGAGCGAGGGTTGTTGGATCCTGAGGGTGAAGGGTTGGTCGATGCTGGAGAGCTTCCTCGAGCCGTTTGTGAGACTCGACCTCGAGAGGGAGGGGTGATGGATGAGGTGGAAGGTTTGGCTGGAGTGTAGAAAGAAGAGCGAATGGCTCGCTCCCGGACTTGAAGGTCTGGAGTTTGAGATCGATCGAGGGAGTGAAGTGCGTCGAAGTGGGTGGGAGTTCTGGGAGGGGAGGATGGGTTTGGATTGGGCGAAGGGACGCGACGGAACTGGGAAGGAGATCCGTTGACCGAAGGAGAGAGGGAGGCTTCCGATGCTGGATAGACCGAGAGACTCGGGATCGAATGAATGGAGAGACTGTTGCTCTTCGAGTGCGACCGAGGCGACGAAGGCGAGTTTCCGAGAGGCGTCGGAGTATGAGCTCGCTGCATCATCGAAGTCGGGATATCGTCCTCCTCTCCATCCATACTGAGTCTTGCGCGCGATGGCTGCCGCCGAGGAATCCTGCTGGGAGTGGTCGGTCGAGCTGGTGGTCGATACGTCGCGGATCCTGAACCGAAGTCCGACAGCGTTGGCGAGACTGCTCTCGTCGGAGAGAGTGTTCCTCCTGGTCCTCCTGATACCGATCGTAAGTTGGCCATAGAGGTTCGACGAGGGAGACCACTTCGAGGTCCTGAAGGCGTTGAAGACTCGAAAACCGGAAGAGGGAGATCTGGAACTTTGGGCGACGCGTTCCAGCGAGGTTTGGCGACTCGCATCACGGATGGTGGGATTTGATCCTCCGTCGATGTCGAAGAGGAAGCTCCAAAAAAGTCCGATCGTGGGGTAGAGGGAGCTGGGGAAGCCGTTGAGTTCCTCGGCTTGAACTTCGAGAAGTATCCAGTCGTCGACGGTGGTCTCCCGTTCGACGCAGGCGACTCCTTCACCGTCCTAGCAGCACCAGCTCCTCCTCCAGCTCCCGATCCCCTCATCGTCATCTTCCCAAACATCCCTTGAAGCGGCGACATCGACCTCGAGAACGTCGATGCGACAGACGACCTCCGACTCTTGGTTGGCGTATCCGACGGAGAAGACGTTTGAAGTTTCTGGTTTCCTTGGAAGAGAGTGTACTTGGATCCTCCTGCTGATGAGCCTGTCTCGCTGGGAGGTGGGGAAGCGAGAGGAGCGGCGGTTCGACTCAGATCGACCGACGAGCTGGAGGGGACGAGAGGACGAGGGAGACGGGGTTGCATGTGAGGAGATTCTCGAGTGAGGAGCCAGAGGTGTGCTGAAGTGAGCTCCACGCCGAGACGATTGAGCTTCTCCGAGAGACTGAGGAGGACAGAAGATGGATAAGATGTCAGCGTTGAGAAAAGAAAGAAGAGAGCAGAGAAGAAGTCGTGTCCAAACTCACCTTCTCCACCTCGCAAGCATCGTCGAGTGTCTCAGCAAGACCTCTCCGTTCCTTGTCACCCTCTCTCTCACTCCCTTATCCAAGATAGAAAGAACTCGTTCTACACTGGGGTAGTAGTATCTACGAACCGAATCAATCGAAAATCAGCGTCGGCTCTCTGATCCTTTCGACGCGATCGAAGTTTCACTCACTTCTTCTTCGCCTCAAACGATTTCAGAACCGTCTCGAAACTAGAAAGAGTCAGAGAGGACCTAGAAGGCTCTCCCGTTGCTATTCCCCAGCTACTTGGCGGCGAGGTGGAAATGATGCGGGAGGGTCCAGGCGACGAAGAAGACGTTGGATTGGAAGGGTTCTGAAGTCGACGGACTTGGTGGATCAGATCCTGTATAGACCAAACGAAGGAGAGAAAAAGGCCAATCTAGTAAGCTTCGGGCCATAGGTTTTGAGTGATGGTGATGCAAGACGTACGTAGCATTGCGAAACCACCTTCTCGAGCGATTCCATCATGTCCTCTGCTTGAGATGCGGCCGTTCTGTCGTTCCCCCTCTCAGCTCAGGTCAGCCTTCAGCTCTCCTCCTCGACGCTCAGGGAACGTGGATTCCACTCACCTAAAGACAACCAGCCACCTATCCTCCTTGAGCTCCTCCTTGACGCCTTCGACCTCCTTCACGACCTCCTCCCACTCCTCCTCGACTTCCTCCCACCGCTCGCGCACCTCCTGCGCTTCGTCCGACAGATTCCCTTCCAGTCGAGCGACCCTCTGCTGAATTCCAGGTACGAGGGAGGACATGCCTTCGAGGTGGGTGTTGAGAAGGATGAGGAGGTCGTCAATTTGAGGAGGAGAAGGAGGAGGAGGAGGAGGAACTGTTGATGTCGATGTTGAAGACGAGCTAGGGGGGAGTCCAGAGGGTGGAGGAGTGGGGAGAGAAGAAGTTGAAGCCGGGATGTTGGAATGGCGAAGCTCTTGGAGCTCTAAGGGACGCGATGAAAGGGAAAAGAGAGAAGAGAAAGGAAGGAATGAGCTCGGAAAGTCGGAAAGATGGGGAGGGAGAAGGAGGGAAAATAGAGGGGCGGTCAAAGGGAAAGCAGAGAAGGAAGCCTCACCGTAGACTTTTGTCCGAATTTCTGACAGCGGAACTTCCATCTGACAGATCTCGTACAGCACTAGCGAAGGGTCCTCGGGGCTCATCCTGGAACGAAGCAGGATTCGAAAAGAAGATGAGAGGGAACGTGTTTGTTTCATGAGCTCGAGCTTGCCGTTTGATCTTCCTTCTCTTGTCAGCGGAGCAGATGGAAGCTCCAACTTACATCTCAGCTATAGAGGGAGAAGTAATCCCTCCTTCAGAAAAAGCATCGTTGGTTGGGACCTTCTGGTCGGTGGGGGAGTCAGGGAGAGGAGGGAGGGAGGAAGCTGGAGGAGGAGGAGGAGGAGTGGAGAACGAAGGAGGAACGACGGCCTGCGACGAGTGGAAGAGGGCGAACGAATCCATGCCGGAAGTCGAGGTGGGAAGGGGGATATCAGAGCAGGTCAGGAGAGGGAAGATGGACGACGGAGGGGAAGAAGAGAGAAGGAGAGGGAGGGAGGGATGCAGTCAGAGGTGAGCTTGAAGATCGGAGAGTGTCCTGCCTCAAACTTTCGTCACACGTGAAGCCCAAAGGAAAAGCTTCCAAGATCGAGGTTCCGACATCAAACTGGGCTTCCTCTACAGTCGTCTGGCAGAGAGGTTAAAAATCATGACGAGCGTGCAAGGGAGTAGCAAGAGAGAAAAAGCAAAGACGAGAAACCGAAACCACCAAGATCGACCAACTTCAATCAACTCGTACAAGCCTCTCCTTCGAAAACAAATACAAAAGCAGATATCCCATCCTTCGTCGAGCCTAGTTCTCCGAGATGAGATGGGGTGCGACTGTCCCTGGAGGTGCGAGTCCGTTCTCGATGTCCCTCTGGATCTTCCTGGCGAGCGCTTTCGACTCTCGAAGCAGTCGCTTCGCTTTTCGTTCAGGAGTCTCCATTCGAGCTTCCTGCGCGGCAAGCTTCTTGGCGTACTGTAGGAAATCAGGTCGGGGTAGGAAAATATGTCAGGAAGGATAAAGAGGGGAGGAGAGAGGGAGAGAGGAGGGAGGGAGGGAGGGAGGACGTACGGCTTCACTGAGCTCCATTCGCTCCCTGTGGATCTGAGTCATTCCGAACATTGTTGTACCCTAGAGGAGAGAGTGGAAGAAAGTAGAGTGAGCTTTCTTTCTCAAAGATGTGGGCTCGGGAGATTGAGATCGGGCTTGACGAGTTGGAAAGAAGGAAGGAGAAGGAAGAGGAGAGCTCACCGCGACCGTCACACAACTCAACACGATCACCGCCTGGAACTTGTCGAACAGCCATTGAACTCTTGTTGATGCCATAGAGAAGGAGGAGGGAAGAGTAGAGCTAGAGCGATAGAAGAGTAGTTTGGTTGGTGGAAGAAGATGGCCGTTCGTTGACTTTGAGCTCTCCTCCTCCTTTCGTCGTCTTTTCGACGACCCTTCCTCCTTCCTCCCTCTAACGACCAGCAACCCTCCCCTCCACCGATGTCTCTCCGTGTAGCCGTGGCCTCGACATCTCGTCTCCCCTCCCTCTCCCTCTCCTCCACCGTCCCTACCCTCTCCCGTTTCTACCGTTCCCACCCGAACTTGACCCACAATATCGCACGACCGACGCTGCGATCTTTCGTTCGCAAAGAGTCCAAACCCACCTTCAACCCAGCCGTCACCAACCCGCCAGCAACACCTCTAAAGTGGACACCACAGTCGATAAGATCAGGAGTCGTCGGTGTTAAGAAGGGAATGACAACTCTCTACGATGCCAACGGGAGGGCAATTCCAGTCACGATCGTCCAGGTCAGTCGAGAGAAGGGAGGAAGGAGAGAAGGGAGAGAGAGCTCAAGAGCTGACCTTTTCTGCTACTTTCTCTCAACTTTTCCATCTCTTACTTCACCTTCACCTCTTTCTACCCCTCCTCCTCCAACTCCTCTCTCCCAAACTCCCCTCGCTCCTTCTCATTACCCAACTCTTCACCCTCGTCCTCCCTCCCTCCTCGTCCTCCTCCCTCCTTCCTCTTCATCACTCCCTCCAGGTCAAAGACTGTCAAGTCCTCTACGTCTCCAAACTCCACCCCGCCACCAAAGGTTTCCCCGACTCCCACTTCGTCGCCGTCGGAGCCGAAAACCGTCGACGCTACGAGATCAACCCTCGAATCCGTCAACGAATGGGTCTCGCGCCAACGAGGAAGAAAAGACCTTACAAGATCCCTGGTTCTTTGATCGGTCACTACAACAAGCTCGGACTGGTGCCGAAGAAGAAGGTCGTCGAGTTCAGGGTTTCGACGGACGCTTTGCTGCCTATTGGTGAGTCCTCGAAGACGAGAGAGAGAAGGAAGGAGGGAAGGAAGGAAGGAGCGAGCTCGCGAAGCTCACTTTTTGTCCTTCGCTCTTCGCCTCGCTGTTCTTGCTTCACAGGATCGGAATTCTCAGTGTGTCACTTCGTTCCAGGGCAGAAGGTCGATATCAAGGGTACCTCGTTCGTCCCCACATCCTTCTTTTTCTCTCTCCATCGCTCGTTCGAGCGACCGAACTCGCGTTTCTCTCGAAACTTGGAAGCTCACAACGTGTCCTGCTGCTTCGTTTGTTTCCTCTTGCAGGAAGGGCAAGGGAACTGCTGGAGTCATGAAGCGATGGGGTTTCAGTGGAGGAACTATCTCTCACGGTAACTCGAAAGCTCATCGAAGTGCTGGTTCGACGGGTCAGAACCAGGTTCGTGATTCTCTTCTCTTCTCCTCCCTTCTTCTTCTCCTTTCGCTTCACTCCTCTCGTCGACTCACGCACCTGCTTCTTTTTTCTCTCTTGCAAACCCTTCATCTCACCTCCAGGATCCCGGTCGAGTCCTTCCCGGAAAGAAGATGTCCGGTCTCATGGGCAACAAATCCTCCTTCGTCCCCAACTCCATCGTTCAACGAATCGACACCACCCTCAACCTTCTCTACCTCCGAGGTCCCATTCCAGGAAACAGAGGAGCCTTCGTCAAGATCTCGGACGCGAGGAAGGGGCTTCAGCAGGTGGCAGCGAAGAACGAGAAGAGTGGAATCCCGGCGGATAAGGTGTTGGGAGAGCACATCCTGACGCTGCCGTTCCCGATGGGGGACATGGAGATGGCCAAGACGCTGCCGGTGGTGGTGGATGCTGCGACGGGACCGGTGAAGAGAGGGTTCGCGAACTTCTAGTTTGGAGGAAGGAACGGGAGGGAGGGAGGAAGCTCTGAGATGAGCTTGTTTTTTCTCTTTCTTTGATTGTGTGCGAGTAGGATTTGGAGAGAAAGCGCGAGAGGTGGGCTGAGAGTAGTAATAAAGAGCGGGCTGATTTTGGTTTTGGAGAAAACAGACTCCAATCTGGGAACAGAAGGCGCGTTCCTCGTTTGGCGCGAGAGTTCCATCAACGCGTCGGTTTCCTCGCCCTCCTCGTTCATCTGGTCTCCAGGAACACCTCGGTGAGCCCTCTACAGACTATTTTCGCTTCTTCTGGCAATTCTCCTATACTACTGCGCGTCAGTAGTCGAGTGGAGAAAGAGAACGACTTCCCCATCCTCTCATCCTGACGCCTCTTCGCTCCTCTTTTCTTTCGATCCTTTCTCCTCGAAGACCTCGGCCTGCTCTGAAATCGAGTCTCTAGGATAAACCGTCCACGCCTTCAGCTTCATCTTTCAGCGAGTAGCAAGATGAGTGTCTCTCCTTCAGCCCTGCCTTCAGAGGACTATCACTCGCTTTCCTCCCGATCTCACAGCTTCTGAACAGCTTTATCCCTCTCGGCCCTACAGACGCGTCCACGTTCTCTTGTCAGTGGGTAATTCGATCTGAACAATGGGATCGAACGAGTCGAACCTTCGTTCCCGTCCCTCGCCCCCGATCAGGCCGAAACGCCTCTTGAGAGTGAGACTGACTCGATCCTCTTCGCTTCCCTTTTGACGTTGAATATCAACCATAGCACCGCAAATCTTCTTTCCCGTGCAGGATTCCGCCAACCGTCAACAGAAGCTGTGAGTTCTTGCGACGAACGAAGCCTGCGACGCGTCGTGGTTTGGAACCTCGGAGGCGAGAGACTCGTTCGCTTCCCCTTGTTCGGTTCCTTCCCAGACTCAGTTTGGCTCCACAGCGGAAGGCCTCACTATGCCAAGTCTCGCTGATTTTCTTCGGAGGGGGCGTGCAGAAAGCTCTAGAATTGACCTCAAATCGGGTCCTTCGTCTTTTACCTTTCAGCCCAAACCCTCTCTTCCTTCCCTCAACCACCATCTCCCTTTCCCTCCTCCCCCCCTTCCTTCGCCATGAGCGTATCCTGCAACACCTTCTCCGCTTCGGCAGTCTCGTCTATCTTCGCCTATGACACTACGACGCTCTTCACAACCACAACTTCGACTTCTGCCCTTGTCACGCCGTACGCCTTCTTTCCTTTTTTCCCTCTTCTTCTCAACCCACCTTCGCTCTCTCTCTCTCTCTTACCCACGCTGATTCCCTCTTCTCCTCTTTACTTTCTTCTCGCACTGAAGATCTACCATCCCTATCCTCGCCGGGAAAAACTGTGCTGCCGACGCGGAAACTTCGAAATACTGCTCCTATGTCGACGCCTGCACGCCCTACACTGTTGCCGGATGCAACATCAGTCTTCCCGGAGACACTTTAACAGCAAAGTGGTAAGCTCGAGTTTCCTTCCCTCCAGGACGAGGCTCTGGCGTCCCTGATCGCTCTGCGTTCGATCACTCCTCTCCGTGCGCTTCTTTCCTTCGCAGCTGCGCGGGGTACTACGTCGTCAAACTGTGAGCTATAGTCTTACTCCCAGCTCTCAATTCGGTCGCTCAACCTGATCGTTTTCTCTACCTCTCCTCAGCTTCGACCGGTGCGATATTCCTCCCGGCGGCGGGGACTGCAGGATCGTCGAAACCTGGCAGTTCATGGACGAGAACGATGTTACCAGGACAGCGAACATCTCCTTCGTCGAGAGCTCCTCCGTCTCCTCCGTCAGCCAGTTCTTCACCAGCACTCTCACCCTCCCAACCGCCACTGTTACAGAGAGCTCGCTCGTCAGCGTTGTGTTCGTGACTCCTACACCCGTCTGCACGACTTTCACCTCCTCTTCGTCCTCTTCGTCGTCCTCCTCCTCCTCCTCTTCTTCGTCGTGAGTACCATCTCTCTCTTTCTGTCTCTCAGAGTATTGAGCCTCGCGATCGTCTTCTTCTCCATCTAGATCGTCAAGCTCTTCGTCTTCGTCCAGCTCTTCGTCTTCGTCGAGCTCTTCGTCCTGGTCTTCGAGTTCTTCGTCCTCGTCCTCCTCCTCCTCCTCCTCCTCCTCCTCCTCCTCGTCTTCAAGTTCTACCACGAGCTCTGCCAGTCCGACGTCCACTTCCAGCTCTATCTCTTCGACCTCGTCGTCCGTCCCTCCCCTTATTTCTCTGCTCAGGATCGGAAGCTGACCCTTCCCGCCTTTTCTAACAAACTCAGAGCTCCCCCGACGAGCACCTCCTCGTCCATCACAACATCGAGCAGCGTCCCCACGTCGTGAGTTCTCGGTCGCTTTCTTCGACCTCCACATAATCTGAGCCTGGCCATTCTTCTTCTTCTTTTCTACTCAGAACGAGCTCCTCGACCTCCATCTCGTCGACTGCAACTTCTTCAGAGTGAGCAGTCGTCGTCCTTCTCTTTCTCTCTCTGTTTTGCCTTCCGTCCCTGACAACGCAACACCCCTCGCAGAACTTCGTCGACTGTCATCTCTTCCATCACTGTGTGAGTTCTAAGCCCTACAGCTTGCTTCCTTTCCCTCGCAAGTCTCACTCCTCGCTGATCGTGTTTTCTTTTCAAGCAGCTCGAGCGTCGCCTCAACGACTTCGTCCTCGGTGCCGACTTCGATCTCGTCAGTTCCACTCATTCTCATCTACTCTCCCTTGCGCGCTGTTCTTATCGTGCTGACGAGCGCTCTTTCTTCTCCAGCAGCTCTGCCGTTACGTCCTCGACCGTCTCGACAACCTCAACGTCGTCTTCCGTGCCAACTTCGACTCTGTGAGTTCTTCATTTTCCCTCGGTGTCTCCTCTACACCGTTCTGAACAGACTTTACTCTTCTCAGGATATCATCGGAGGCGAGCAGCTCTGCCGCCGTCACTTCTTCAACAACCTCGACGTGAGTTCTGTGCTCCTCCTCGCCTCAACCGAATCAGTCTGACCTTGTTCTCCGCGATCTTCACTCATAATCAGCTCTTTCACAACTTCCTCTGCTATCACCAGCACCGTTCCCATCGCCACTTCCTCCGAGGTCGTCTCATCGTGAGCCAATCTTTCCCGCCGTCGCGTTTCTTCACCCTCTGACGCGACCTTCTCTTCTATCTCTCTCTCAGCTCCATTGAGCTCATCACCACGTCGGTCGTTCCTACCTCTATTAGTCTCCTCCCTACTTCGGAATCCTCAACTCCCACCATCTCCGAAACGGTCTCGGAATCAGCCTCAGCTTCAGTCATCCCGGTCGTCGTTCCCCTCGTCGCAAGCTCGGAAGTCGCCTCAGTAATCCCCGCCTCCATCGTCTCCGAAGCTCCAGCTTCAGCTACGCCTTCCCTCGTCGTCGTTACATCCGCTTCAGAGGTCGTCTCTCAAGTCCTTGTCACTCAATCGGATTCCCAAATCGTCACCTCGGCTCAGACCTTCTCGACTCCCATCACTCTCACTTCCGCCGTCCTCCCCTCGGAAACCCCCTCTACTACTCCTACTCCCACCTCCCTCTCCGCCATCTCAACCCTCATCCTCTCCACCGACTCAGCCTCCTCAGTCTTCTCCTCTCTCGTCGTCACTTCCATCCCCATCACAACCTCAACCTCCGACGTCGCGACCTCGTCCTCAGCGGAAGCTTCCTCGAGCATCGTCGTCGCCGCAGGAAACGTCAACACTGCCACGAATCTTTCAGGAGGTCAGAAGGCAGGTGTAGCTGTCGGATCCGTCGTAGGAGGAGTCGTAGCCATCACTCTCGGAGTTCTCATCGCCAAAGGGATCATTCTTGGTGCTCTGACGGGATTGGGAGTGGGAGCGGCGGCGGGAGCTGCAGGAGCTGGTGCTGGAGCCGCTGCTGGAGCTGGAGCTGGAGGTGCTGGTGGTGCTAGCGGTGCTACTGGTGCTACTGGTGGAGGAGCTACGAGCGGAGCTGGAGGAGTGGGAGCGGGAGCTGGAAATGCTGGAGTTCAAATGGGGACGGCCGCTGTTCGTTCTTTCTCTCTCTCTCTCTCTCTCCTCTTCCTCCCTCCTTCACCTCCTCACTTCACTAACCCTCTTCCCACCTTCTTCTTCTTTTCCCTCCTCTTCCCTCCCATCCTCTCAGACCGCCAACGCAGCCACAGCAGCCGGAGCCACCTCAGGAGCCAACGCAGGAGTCTACACCGGCGCTGCTGGAGTTTCCGGTGGTCAGTTTGCCGGTACAGCGCTAGGAGCAGCAGTCCCTTCCGCTTTGGGTGGAGCAGCGCTAGGTGGTGCTGCTGCTCGACACTGGGGAACGGGATCGGGATCGAGGGGTTGGGATGAGGAACAAGGACCGATGGAGCAATCTCCTTTCAGCGATAGGGCTGCTGCGAGATAAGGGTGGAAGTTTCTCTCGGTGAGTCTTCGTTTCTTTCATTCCCATTCTTTTTCGGGCGGGGGGGGGGGGGGGGGGCGAGGGAGATTCGTGGAAGGGAGAGAGAGCTGACCTTTTCGTTCTCGTTCTCTTCTTTCGACGCGTCTCAGCCTGCCTCAGCCTCAACCTCCTGTTTTTTCTTTCTTTCTCCCTCTCCCTCTCCCTCCTCCCCTCTCCCCTCTTTTTATTCTCTTTCCTTTCTTCTCTCTCTCGGGAATTTTGGGTTTTTATTAACTTATCACTTACTTAGTCGGAATCCAACTATACACACGGACACATCCTATCCTTCTTCTTCTTCTTCTTCTCTTCGTTAATTTTCATCTTTTGGGAGGCCTCTCGTTTTCTCTTTCTTCTCTTCTCTCTCTCTCTCTCTTCTCGTTTTGTTCCTCCTGCTGGTTACTGGCTTTGCTTTGCTTTGTTTCGCAGATCGCTCCCCTTTCCCTCGAACTCTAGAAGCCATATCTTCACGTACATAATATAGACCCGAGATGTATGTATCTAACGAAATACTTTTCGCCTTTGAAAAAGTCGAGTGTCGTGTTCGTTCTTCTTCTTGCAAGTCAAGTCCATCGCGTCGACTTTGAGCTTTCTTTCTCTCTCCCTCCTCCAACTCGGTTCGAGCTGGACGCACAAGGTCATCGTTCAAAAAAAAAGTGTATCTAGGAGATCTACGTTCCCCTCTATCTAAGGAACCCTCGTCGAACTAGGCGACGCCGACGAGGAACTAGGAACAGCAGCCGCGCTGGCGCTGGACGCTCCTGGCAACCCAGCGACTCCTCCCGTTGTATTCTTCCTCGCTGTAAGCAGAGATTGAAAGAAGTTGTGCTGCATGCAAAGACCAAGACGAAGCGGGCAAAGAAAAAGAGTTAATTTTTTGAGTTTTTCTTTTGTGTCAAGGGAGAGAGAGAGACGAAGAGAGGTTTGGTTGGAGTTGGGTCTGGGTTGGGTTACGTACGAGTGCTTCCGTAGAAGGAGGAGGTTGACCTGCTCCTGGTGTGATGGTCGACCCTGCTGCTGCTGCTGCTGCTGAGGATGAGGAGGAAGGGAAGTTTGATCCTGCTAGACTTGGGGAGGTGAGTGGGGAGAGGGAGGAAGGGAGGGGTGGGGAGGAGGTGTTGTAGGAGTAGTCTCGTGAGGAGAGGGAGGGTCGGGAATCCTGGTGGCGATTGATTGGGCGAAGGAGGTAAGGAAGGGTGGAAAAAAAAAGGGGGCAGAGCGTCAGCTTAGCTTCTCGTGGGAGGGAGGGAGGGAGGGAGAGAGAGGAACAAGAAATGCTTGAGAGGGAAGAGATGATCGAATCGTCTCGCAACAAAACCACTCACCTTCTTCCCCGAACCGAACGACAACCCCTCCATATCCGCCATCGCCTTTTCCACCCCAGGCATACTCAACCCTCCACTTCCCATAGGTCCTACCACCCCCACCAACCGTTCCAGCTCTCCCCCTCCTCCTCCAGCTCCACCACCGCTCGAAGAAGGATACGCCGACGACGAGGAGGAGGAAGTTGAAGAAGAAGCTGGGTTTCGGAACGATTGACGAGGATCTCGTTTAGGATCGTTCTGGATGAGAGCGTATTCTTTAGCGAGGAAGGTTTGATCGAGGAGGGTTGTGGTCATTCGGGCGGAGGGATCTTGCTGTGGACGGCGGACGATGCAAAACGAAAACGAGACGCGTCAGTTTCCTCCTCCTCCTCCTTCTTTTTTTTCTCCCTCTCTCCCTCCCTCCCTCTTCTTCCCGCTCCTTCAAAAGTAAAGACCCCCGAAAACAAAGAGAACTCACCACCACTTCCTCCCCCATCTCCGGTACGACTCCTTCCCACAAATCCTCCACATCTTCCTCCTCCTCCTCCACCTCCTCCCCTTCCCCTCCTTCCCCTCTCTCAACCTTCCTTCTCTTCCCGCTCACCTCCCATGCACTCGTCACCCGTTCAGGTTCAAACCCTTCTCTCAGGACCATGATCTTCCCCCACGAGTCCCATCCCGAAGGAACGAGGACTTGATCTCGGTCGAGGACGTTGGCGCGGTGGGGGAAGGGGAAACGGGTTGAGGTGGAGATGATTGAGGAGGAGGGTTGGAGGGAGGAGGGGTTGGTGGTGGAAGGTTGAGGTTGAGTTTGAGTTTGGTTGGTGGTGGAAGAGGAGAGGATGGGAGCTGGAGGGGAAAAGATTCGATGAAGGAGGTAGGCTCGAAGAAGGGTGAAGGTTGAAGGGGAGGCTTGGGAAGTGTAGAAAAGGGAAGCACCGTCTGAAAATGAACCAAAACAAAACAAACCAAAAACGCGACGCGCGAAGGAAGATGTCAGTTTTCATCTCCCTCATCTCCCTATCTCCCCCTCTTTCTCCTTCCAGTTAGTTCCTCGAAAACACAACTAAACAACTCACGCATCAAAGCCACCAACCTCAAAACCTGACCAATCCAATCCGTTCTCTCCTCCCAACCACCTTTCCCTCCCGTCGACGACCCCCCCTTCCCTCCCGAGCCACCACCACCACCAGCAGGTCCTCCTCCAAACCCTAGTTCCTCAGCAACAACGTCGATCTGGTCGGCTTTGGTGCAGACGATCGTGATAGGGACTCCGTACCTTAAACACCCAACGAAAGCGCGAAAGCGAACGCCCCAAAACAACAAAGTCAGCGAAGACGGAGGAGGAGGAGGAGGAACGAGAGCTCTCTCGACGAGGGATTGGTTTGGTTTGAAACGGTGAGGAAGAAAGAAAGAAAGAAGAACTCACGCATTCCTCGTCAACGTTCCAGGACCCAGAGGTAGGACCTCGCTACTGTTTGGATTGTAGGTCGCGATGGACGCTGTTGCCAGAGGAGCTGGAGGCAAAGGGACCATTTGTTTCGTTGGTGATGTTCCTCCGAGGGAAGGGGAGGACATGGTCAGAGGAGGAGGAGGAGGAGCGGGTTCGTTGTAGTGTTGGAGGTGGTATTGTACTGAAAGGAGAGGGAGGGAGTTAGTGGTTTTAGTTCAGCTTTTTTAGAGGGCAGAATAGAGAATAGGAGGAGAGAGGAGAGAGGGAGTGAGTTCGATGGACGTACATCTCTCCCTGTTCTCCTCTCCTTCGACCTCCCTCCCTTTGACGACGTCCTTACTCCACTCGTCCACCCACTCCAACCACCCCAGCAGCTGAGAAATCATCGAAGCAGGTTTAGTCCAATCCAACACGATCAAGATGGACGTGTCTGCCAAAACTGAGGTTGAAGTTGAGGAGGAGGAGGTTGAAGCTGTTGTTGGCGGCGGAGGAGGAGGTTGGGAGAGCGAGAGAGGGAGAAGTCGAAGTAACGATGGATGGGAAGAGGGAGGAGTATAGATCGAGAGGGGTGGGAGGGTTTCTAGGAGTTGCAATCAATCGAGAAAGAAGAAGTGAGCGAGAGAGAGAGAGAGGCAGAAGGAGGGATACGAAGGTGAGAAAGGAGAGCCAACACACCTTCATCCCCTTCATCTCTCACATCGACCCATTCGTAGCCCGTAGCGAGATCCAACCGAGCAGGGGAGCCTCCCACGAGAGTTTTCACCGTAGAAGGCAAAGAGATAGGTTTCACTGTGATCCCAGTCCAAAGGAAAGAAGGAGCGAGCGGGTCAGCTTCGACTGTTCCTCCTCCTCCTTCTCTTCGATCTCTAAACAGGACTCACCAAGAGAGGAACTCGCTCCTTTCAGAATATGAGAAAGAAGAGTAGATTTCCCAGTTTGAGGTTCACCTGCAAAAGATTAAAAAGAAAGACGAAAAGCAAGAGAGAGAGAGAGAGAGTGTCAGCTCGCCAGCGGGAAGGAAGGGAACGTGAGCTCACCGAGAACGATGAGGTTCTTCTTTGCGATGCAAGACGACGTTCGACCAGAAACGCTGTTCAGAATCTCGTCCCAGATGTTGGACGAGGAAGAGGTAGAAGAAGATGACGTGGCCATCCGGAAGAGAGAGAGAGAGCGAAGAAGGGGCGGGGTGGGGAAGGAGAGGTTGGAGGATCAAGACGAGGACGGTGCGTTTCCGAAGCTGGGAACGCGTCGTTTTTTTTTATTGTTTCTTTTCGTGGGAGATCAGAAACGAGGAGAATGCAGTTGGGATGGGATGGGAGGGTGTATGTGTGTTGATGTAGACTAACGAAAAAAAGAAGAGAAGACAAAAAACATTGAAGAAAGCAAGAAAGAGAGAAAAGCGAACGAGAGAGAACAACCAAAAAACTACGAAAGATACGACCCGAGAACAAGCGACCGAGACTCGAACCACTACTAAGAAAACTGCCCAGAAGACCCTAAACTCCTACGACCCAAGAAAATCCAAGCAACGACCCCTCCTCCTAGTACGGCGCGTAGTCCGTCGTCCTGTCAGAATCGAACGAGCTCGTCCTCCCGACCATCGGCGGTCCTCCTCCTCCTCCTCCTCCTCCTCCTCCTCCCTCCTGGTGCTGGTACGACGCGTACGACACAGGCTGGAATCCAAGCGAGGCTTTGGGAAGAAGAGGGATGTGCGAAGACGCGACCATCCCTCCTCCGACCTTCGCTGCTTGCAGAGGATCCGAGATTCGGATCGGAGCGAATCCTTGTCGACGAGGAACGAAGAAGGGTTGCGAAGGGTTGTGGGGCTGCTGAGTGTAGAACTGCTGCTGCTGCTGGGGCTGGGGCTGAAAGTGTTGTTGCTGCTGGTGCTGGGGAGGAGGGATGGGGTGGAAGTGGGGAGGAGGAGGGTACTGCGATTGGTGGTGAAGTTGAGGAGGGTAGGGACCTTGTCGAAGTTGATCGGGGTGAGGAGGAGGGAAGAAGGGTTGCTGAGGAGATCCGTGATCGTACGAGCCGCTTCCGTAGGGTCCTTGTCCGCCGTCGGGGTAGGGAGGAGAGGAGGCGAGGGAGATGGGAGAGTAGCCGGCGCCAGGGTAAGGTCCTTCTCCTCCTCCCATCGAGACAGGAGGGCTCGAGTTCGAGAAGTGCGGAGGAGGAGGAGGAGGAGGTTGACCGTGGCCCCAGAAAGCAGGCGATTGGGAGTGTTGTCGAAGGTGAGGAGGGAGGAACTGCTGAGGAGGAGGTCCAGGAGGAGGATAGCTGAAGACGTACTGCTGTCCCGCTGCATCAAAGACCTGCCCACCCTCAGTGGTGATGAACCCTGGAGGAAGAACTGGCAGTCCTCCTCCTCCTCCTCCGTACGAACCACCTCCTCCAGGCGAATCCGGTCCTCCCATGCTCGACATCCTTCTCGATTCGTCGACGAACGGGAATCCTCCTCCTCCCATTTGGCTCGGGTGAGGGTAGTGCTGCTGGTAGGTCTGTTGAGGTGGGAACCGTTGGCCGCCGTACTGCTCTTCTCTAGGATGAGGTCGTCCGGGAGGGAGCTCGTATCGAGGAGGCTGATCTGCGTTCCTCGGCGAAGGCGCTCCTGCGACTTGGATGAGCTGAGAAGGTGGAGGAGGCCCGTCCGACGTGACGACAGGGACAGGAAGAGGAGCTGCCGATGCGAGTCCCAGCTCGGTGGTCGATCCAAGGTTGATCAGGACGTTGGGGGAGAGCATGGGAGGTTGGACGGGGAGGGGAGTGGGTTCGGGAAGGGAAGGAGATTTGTAGAGGACGTTGGCTTCCGAGGGATGTCGACGAGGTTGAGGATGTTCGATGACCACTTCGGACGACTCGATTTGGGGAGGAGGAGTGATGGCGGAGTGAACGGAGGAGGCGAGATCGGAAGGAGGAGCTGGCGCGGTGATTTCCTCGACGGCTTCCTCGACGACCGATTCCGTTCGAGACGAGACTCCAGTCGAAGGGACCGACGACTTGGGAGGTGCAAGCTTTGAGGGAGGAAGCCTGACGACGATATCTCTTCCCTCTGGTGCTGCTGCTGTGGATCCTGATCCCGACGCGACGCCGACCTCGCTCTTCTTCGCTGCCTCCCTCTCCTTCTTCACCTTCGCCTTCTTCGCCGCCCTCGGGGCCTTCTTCACCTCCTCTCCAGCTCCCACAGCCCCAGGAAGCTTGACCCTCACCGCTCCAGCCATCGTGCCAGTTACCGACGCGACGACCTTCGTCTCCAACGTAGGAGGAAGCGTAAAGACCTCCTCTGCTCGAGCTACCACTTCCTTCCCTCCACCCAGCAACGCCAACTTCCTACCCTTCTCTTCCTCGCTTTTCTTGATCTTCCTCTCGACCTTCTCCCTCTTCAGAGCTCGCTTCGACTTCTCAGGCGCAACGACCGACGCCGCGGCTCCAGTTCCTCCGACGACTTGAGGGGGAGGAGGAGCAACGGCGAGAGAGGGAGGTGTTCGCAGAGATGAGGAGGAAGCGGAGGTGGAAGCGACCGAGGTGGGGTGAATGGCGGGTGCTTGGGGAGAGGGAGATATTCGAGCGGGTTTGGTGGATTGGATCGGGAGGGAGGTGGTGGGACCGAACACTCGTTTCCCGTTGACGGTTGGAACCTTCATCTGAACTTCGACTTCCCTAGCTCTTGCAGACGGCGAAGGCGAAGACGCGACGGCGGCGGGAGCTCTGGAGTTTCTTCCTGCTGAGGGACCGGTGGGAGGAGGTTTGGCTGAGAGAACGCGAGAAGGAGGGGAAAGGTCAGCGACTCTTCGAACGAGCGGCGGCAGTTGAGGCGAGGAAAGGTAGTCTCACAAGAGGAAGCCATAGGAGGAGCTGAGCGAGGAGCAACGACTTCGGGAAGCTGTCGTGGATTCGAAGCTGCTACCAAAGGAACGCGAGGAGCTCTGGCCTGAGGAGGAGCCGTCTTCGTCGAGGGTCGAGGGACCGCGTTCGACGTGGTGGATGGAGCGGGAGAAGGAGCAGGAGTTCGAGATGAGGTCGAGGAGGGAGTGGACGAGGAAGGAGCTGGGCGAGAAAGAAGGCGAAGCGAAAGAATAATCAGCCTTGCCACAAGGTGGCGAAGAGGAGGAAAGGAGACAAGGGAAGCAGGAGCTGAGCTCACCTTTCTGGTTTCGCGACTTCTTCTTCCCACCGTCTGAGGGTACCACCAACCCTACAGCCGCCACTCCCAAGTTTGCGAAGTCAATCTCAGGAAGAGGACCGTCCTGGGAGATATCGTCCGACCAGTTGAGCTTCGAGCGACCAGCGACGGGAGGAGGAGGTTTGGAGGAGGGTTGGGTTGGAGGTTGAACCTTGGAGGATGACGCGGTGGAGGTGGAGGGAGTTGGTTTCGGAACAGGGACGAAGGGAGATGGTTGGGAGGGTTGGGAGGAAGATGGAGTGGGCTCGGTGGGAGGAGGGAGAGCAGAGGGAGCGGAGGAAGTGACCTTGGGGACTTTGGGCTTCTTCGTCCTCTTCTTCTTGGGTTTCACGGGAGCCGCAGTGGGATCGATAGCGACGGCTCTGGGTGCTGAGGAAGAAGAGGAAGGCGTTCCTGTAGGAACCGGAGGTGTCGCTGGGTTTCCAACTCTCGTAGCAGCGGCGACGACTGTCGGAGTCTTCGAAGGAGGAGGAGGAGGACCTCCCACTTTCTTTGAGCTCTCTGCCACCTTCGCTGCCTCGTGCACCTCCTCCTGAGCCTCCCTCCTCTCCTCCTCCTCGTCTGTATCGATCCTCCTCCTATCGTCCTCGTCGTCGTCCGAGGTCTTGTGTCCCGCATCGTCGTCTGAGTCGTCCTCTTCGGAGGAAGGTCGTCTCCTCCTCCCTCTGGGGATCCTCGCTCTCCTCGACCTGTTGGGCTTGGGAGCAGAGCCGATCGATGAGGCTGGAGTGTTGGTGGATGCGATGGAGGGTGGAGGAGGTGGCTGAGGTCGAGCGTGTACGAAGGGATGAGATTGAGGGTTTGTGGAGTGGTAGGAAGGGAAGGGGGAGGAGGGGGGAGCTGTAGAAGCGGTGGGGGTCGGTCGGTTTCGAGGAACGTTCAGGGGAGCCATGAGATCTATAGAGAGAAGATAGCAAAGAGGAGGTGAATGATCTGGTCAGCTTCAAGCTCTGAACTGCAGAGCTGAGGTCGGTCTGGCGATGTGAGTTGAAGGAGGAGAGGTGGACAAGCTCCACCGTCCCAACCATCCCTCCCTGCTTTCTCCGCACAACGATCGCTCGAAAGCTCGAAAACCAGGCTCTGGGGTTCTCATGCAGGTTGATCTCTCGATTCCCACCAACCAGAGCGACCCAGCAAGAGCTTTGACGCGTTCACGACGAAGAGGAGAAGGAGAAGGAGACGCGGCGGGGGAAGGGAAACGGGTTGGACTGACCTAATTACTTGTCGTTCGGGAGTCTGGTCGTTACTGTTTTTTGGAGGTTTGGCTCTTTTGATGAGGCTGCTAAGAGGGGTATAGAAGAGAAGAGAGAAGGAACAGAAAGGGGTTTCGGGAGAGGATGGTGTTGGAGGAGAGGGAGGGAGGAGGAGCCCTCCACCTCTCTTCGAAGAGTTTGCCCACTTTCTTATCGGAGCTCATTTTCGATTCAGAACGCAACCACGACCCTCTCCTTCTCGTTTCCATTCGCTTCGGCACCAAGGGCAAGCAGGTCTCGCTCTAAACTTCAACCCCAACAGAAAATATGGTCAAGAATCAAACCGCTGTGGATTTAACGTCCGGAACGGTGGGAGGAATTGCCCAGGTTCGCTCCTCCTCCCTCCTCCTCCTCCTCCTCCTCCCCTCCCTGCGAAGCTCGCTCTCTCCTGCTGCAAGCTCAAGAACTGATCTTTCTCGTGAAAATCCTTTTCTTTCTGTCAGGTTCTCGTAGGACAGCCCTTCGATTTGGTCAAAGTCGTGCGTTCCAGCTCGCTCCCACCCCTTCAAGCTCACCTCTTCTCACCTCGGAGCCGTCCACAACAGATGAGCTTTGTTTCCATTTCACTCACGCACTTTTCTGCTTCTTTGGTACATCTAGCGCATGCAAACCTCTCCCCCTGGAACCTACAAATCCACCATGGACGTCGTTACAACCGTCTTCAAGAACGAAGGCCCGCTGGCGTTCTACAAGGCGAGTCGAGCTCGCTTGAGCTCTTCCTTTCCCCTCCTTTCGTCGCGTCTCTTCTGCCATCCGTGATCGTCCCAGCTGACCCTTTTGCTTCCCGCCCTTGCTGCCTCTTCACCATCAGGGAACTCTCACTCCCCTTCTCGGAATCGGTGAGCTTTAAACCCTTCCTCTGCTCACTTCAAGCTGTTGCCTCGGTCCCTCCTCCCCGCTCGCGGTCTCTTCCCCGCCTCGACCTTTTCGACATCTGACTTCAAGCTGATCTTTCGCCCATCTTCCTCGCAGGTCTATGTGTCTCCATTCAGTTTGCCGCTCTCAACTCCACGAAGCGGTTCTTCACCGCTCAAAACAACGGCTCGCCGGAGCTCTCCTATCGTGCGTTCGCTCTTTCTCTCTCGTCGCGTCGTCGCTTCGAGCCTTCTCTTTCGCCTTTTCTAGGACGAGAAGATCCTCCAACTCCACTGAAGCGACGAATCACTCAATCGTGAACTAACTCAACAACTCACTTGGTCGTACTGTTTCTCAGCTCAACTCTTCGCCGCTGGAGCCGTCGCTGGTCTATCGAACTCCCTCGTCTCCGGACCGGTTGAACACGTCAGGATCCGTTGGTCCTCTTTTTTTCCTCTTCTTCCTTCGCCCTCTCTCTCTTCTTCGAACCTAATACATCTCGTGCTCCGCTTTTCTTTCTACAGGTCTCCAAACTCAAGCCAGCACTCTCCCTCTCACCTACGCCGGTCCTCTCGACTGCATCTCCAAAATCTACAAGGCCAACGGTCTCGCTGGTATCTTTAAGGGACAAGTCCCAACACTATGGAGAGAGGGAGTCGGATACGGGTAAGCATCCCTTCCCAAGACCCTCAAAACGAGAAGGACAAAGCTTCGAGAACTGATCTTTCGTCGTCGGCGACGCGTCGTCTCTCCCTTTCGCGTTTCTCTCTCACTCCCTCTCGCAGATCTTACTTTTTCGTCTACGAAGCGCTGATGCAGAGGCATATGAAGAAGGAGAACATATCTAGGAGCGAAGTCTCCCCTGGATTCGCAGTTCTCTACGGTGCAGCTGCAGGCTATGGACTTTGGGCAACGTGAGTCCCTCTCCTTTCCTTCTTCTTTTTCCGAGCGCTCAATTCCCACCACCTAACTTTTTCAACTTTGTTCTCTTTTTCTAGTATCTACCCCTTCGACGGTCCGTTCCCCTTTGCTCAAACGCTGCCTCTCAGACCTTTCTTTCTTTCTTTGCTGATTTCCTTCCGTTCCCCTTTCTCTCTCCTCTCCTTTCCTCTCGCGTCAGTCATCAAATCCAAGATCCAAACGGACGGTTTCTCAGCCTCCTCAGGTCGAAAGTATACCTCCATGCTCGACGCGTTCAGGAAAGTGTGGGCTCAGCAGGGAGTCGCTGGTTTCACGAGAGGACTTGGACCGACCCTTGTTAGGAGGTGAGTTTCCTCCTCTCTGTCTCTCTCTCTCTCCTGTTTTGCACTTTCTTGCGACGAAAGCTGAACTGACTCCTCTTATGGGTTGGTTCCTCGCAGTCCGTTCGCTAACGGAGCTACGTTTTTGTTCGCTGAGTTGACGATGAGGGCGATGAGCGAGTGATTGGACGCGATTTTCTTTTCTCTTTCTTTGAACCTTGGGTGGTTCGCTTCTTTTTTTCTTTGGGTGTTTATAGTAGACTGGGATAATTTACGATGTGTGAGAGTTCGCAACAAACTTGTTTCCCGTCCTTCTTCGCTGAAAAGACAGCACTCAATTCACGATTTGCCCAGACGCGTCGAGTTCACTGATTCTCCTCGGACAGCTCGGCACGCCTTGCTTCAGATCCTGCTGCAGAACGTCACTGTTTCCTCTTCCGCGTGAGGTCGTGCCTCAACGTCATCTCTCCTTCTTTGCCAAAAAGCGAGTCCAGAGCACGGAGAGAAAAGACATAATCACACAAATACAGACAGGACCAGCTCTTCTCTTCCCATCGACTAGTTTCGAGAGCCGAGAGTTCGATCCAAGTTGTAGGCGGTCGAGATAAGGGTAACAGCGCTGAACTTGAAGGCAAAAGGGAAAGGAAAGGAGAGGGACTCGGTCAGTTGTCAGAAACTCGAAGGACTCAGGACGAGGGCAGGGGAAAGATCGACTCACTCCTTGAGGGCTGGTGCAGAGTGAAAGAAAACGAGAGAAGAGTTGTCAACCTCCGTATTCTCAAAGATCGAGCAAAAGGAAAGGGGAGGGACGTACGTGTTTCCTGATTGGTTGAAGACGAAAGGAAAGAAAGGTCAGCTTAGTACGTCGACGCGTCTCGAAGTTCGCAAAAAGGTCTTCATCACTCACCGAGTCCTTCTCCAGCTCGCGAGATCTCCTCCGAGTAGAGTCCGACGTGGTTTCCGTATCCCAAGAAGTCTGAAGAAAGATTCCAGGCGAGCGGAGATTAGCCAAGGTCTGCGAAAAGTGAAACGGGAGGAGTGGGAAAAAAAGGTTTATTTACCTTCGAACATCGTCACAGCCTGGTGAAGAAGGTTAGGCTCAAAGGCTCCAGCTCTTGCGAGTGCTTCTATGCACCAGAGCGTTGTGAGTGAGAAGGCTGGGAATCGAGAAAGTGTAAAAAAGCAATAGTCAGCTTCGAATTGAGTCTCCTGCTCGCCGACTCAAGCACGTCGTCGACGACTCACCTCCCTCTGCTCCTCCGACTCCATCGTCGGCCTTTTCGGTATCGTATCGGAAGACGAGACTGTTGGAAGTGAGGCCTCCCTTCTCTCTGCGAAAGGAAAGCAAGATGAGAGTGTGAGTAGAAAAGTCGGCAGGAGAGTAGCAGATTGCACGAACGGAGACTTGAGAATCTTGTCGAGAGTCGAACGGAATCGAGGATCGGATGCAGACATCTGGGAGAAGAAGAAAAGAGTGAAGATTAGCCTTCGTGTTCACGAGAAAGAGGATGAGGAGAGCGGAGGAAATCAGACGGGTACGAACGAAGAAAGACAAGGGCATGATAAGCACAGCTGAGTCGATGATGTCGAGTGACTCGTAGGCTTGAGCGAAGAACTTCTCCCTGTGAAACGAAGAGAAGATGGATGGTTAGCTCGAGAAGGGAAGTCGAAACGGAATCCTCCTCTTTCCCGACTCTCCTTCCTCCCTCCGACATCTTCTCTAGACGACGCGACGGAACTCACTTCTTATTCCACCCCTTCTCCATCACTTCCTCGTATATCGTGTCTCGAGTTTCCAGCCACTTCGCTCGTTGAGGAAGAGGAAGCGAACGCTTGTCGGCGAGTCGAAGTCCTCGATCGATGGCGACCCAGAGCATAATCTAAAGAAAATGAAGGAGGAGAGAAGGTGTTAAGTCGAGTCGAAAGAGATGGTAAAAGAGACGAGCAAGCTCAGCTTCAGTTCGACTAACCTTGGAGTAGAGGAAGTTCTAAAGAAAATGAAGGAAGAGAGAAGGTGTTAACTCGAGTCGAAACAGATGGTAAAAGAGACCAGCAAGCTCAGCTTCAGTTCGACAAATGGCGACGCGCAGACCCCACCTTCTTCGAATTTCGAACCTCCCAGATCGAGAGATCCTTCTGGTTCCAGTTGGCGCAGACCTGGAATCGAGGGGAGAAGAGGGAGCGTTGGTAATGCTCAGCTGTCGACATGTAGGTGGAAGAGATGAGCGGAAACGACGAACCCAGTCGACCATCTCCCTTACAGCGACCCACATGTCCCACGAGAGAGGTTTTGAGAACTTCTGAGCGAGGTAGATACAGTCCATGAGCTCTCCGTAGATACTTTTAAATAAATGCATCAGTCTGAGCATCCGAGCTGAACGAAAGAGAGGAAGAGGGAAAGCAGACTCACTCGAGTTGAAGATGATCTCCAGCTCCGTTTCCGATCCTCACAGGTTTCGAACCCTTATGGCCTAGCAGATGATCGAGCTCGAACTCGGGTACTTCCTTCTCTCCTCGAATCGTATACATGATCTGGAGGCTACCGTCGCTGTTTCGATCGAAGAGTCGTTGTTGGATGAACTGGCGAGTGAATGAGGACGCGTCAGTTTCGGGGATCGGGGAGCACAAAACAGCGAAGGACGAAGGACTCACCTCCATGAATGCATTGGCCTCGTCAGTGTATCCAAGTCGAATCAAGGCGTAGAGGGTGAAGGAGGAGTCTCTGCGAGAGAGGACGAGAGAAGGTCAAAACAGTCTTCCTCTCGTGTGAAAGTGGACGATTTGAACGAACCGGATCCAGGTGAACCTATAGTCCCAGTTTCTCGTTCCTCCGATGTGTTCAGGAAGCGCGAAGGTAGGAGCAGCCTTTGAGTGAAGACGCACAGAAGTCAGTCCAAGTCGCGTCGAAGAGAGAGCTACGAAAACTCACGATGATAGCTCCGGTTTCCTCGAAGACGAGCATCTTGAGAGTGAGAGCTTGTCGATTGACCGCTTCTCGCCATCTTCCCTTGTAGGTCGAGCGACTGATCCACGCGAGCCTGGAAGACGAAAAGGGTTTTCGTCAGCCGACAGTCGCATCCGAAAGGGAGGAACGACGGAGAAGAACGGCTTACCAGTAGTGGTTCGTCTGAGTGATCAACTGATCGACGAGAAGAGCAGAAAGAACTGGATCTTGGTGCACTGGAAAGGTGAACCGACGCGCGAGAGGAAAGAGGTCGGTCAGCTTCGAATCCCGACGAGTCCAGAAAAGATCGAAAGTCAAGCCGACGAACCTCTGAGCTTGTTCATGCCTCTCGCGAGAGTCTGAAGATCAACTCCGAGCGAGTGAGCAGCCTCCTCAGTAGGTTCAGCTCCTTCGGCGGTAGGGTTCCCTTTGAAACCTCCCTCGGGAAGTTGTCGAAGCTGAATCCCAACCCGAAACGAAAATCGCGTCAGCTCTCCTCGTTTCCTCCCTCTTACCACACAAGGGAAACCCAACTCACCACAAACGTAACAATCTCCCCCTCCTTAACCTCCATCTCCGCCCAGACTCCCTTCCCCTTGTGGCCCTTCGCGCTCAGATCCAACTCCTCCCATTCAACCACAGGTCCTCCAGGTCCATCAAGCTCGTTCTCCCCTCGGTTGAGCTTCTCCGAACTGGTGAGAGGCTTCTCGTGCTCATGCCTTTCCTCAGCGCAGTTGTTCTCGCCAGAGACGGTGACTCGAAGATCGATGGAGATGTCTTTGGACGTGAAGAGGACTTTTCGTTTGTTGAACTGTTCGGCGGAGACTTGGGAGTCGTCTCGAACGAGTTCGGTCGTGTGGGTTTGTCGGGCGTAGTCGAAGGCGGGGGCGCACCTGAAGCGAATAAGAATAATAGAGAGGGAATGAATGAGCGAGGAGAGAAAGGAGAAAGGACGCGTCGCGAGAGAAAGAGAGAGAGAGAGAGCAGCAGATTCCCGAACTCACTCGACTCTGAACGTCATCTTCCCTCGGATAACCTCGACTCGTCGAATCAGCCATGGCAGATGAGACTTGTTGTTCTTCGTAGCTCCTTTGGGAACGAGAAGATCGCTGCAAAGGAAGGAAGGAAGAAATGAAGGAAGGTGGAAGGTCGGGCAATCTTGAGCTCCCCGAGAGTAGGTAGAAACGAGACGGTCGTCGAACGTACGTGACGTTTCCGACTCCATCGTCAGCAAGGAACTTGGTCCCCAGAACGTTGGAAGAAGGCCAGTAGGCTTGTTTGGTCGAGTAAGGGCACTGATGGGAGAAAAAGGCCAGAAGGAGGAAGGTCAGCTCGCGAGGTTCGAATCAGGATGATGACGACGAGCGAGAACACGGAGAGAGCGAAGAGATACAGAGTACGGTACGTACGACTGGAGTGATAGAGAAATGTCCTCCCTTATCCTTGTCGACGATCTTGGCGAAGACTCTACGAAAGAGAGAGGTGGAGGAGGGGATCAGCTCTCCCAGTCGTGATCGCTTCTTGAGTCGGGGCTTGATTGAGAGCAGACGTCGTCCCCTTCTCCCACGCTTTCTTCCCATCAGATACTCACGAAGGTGAATCGAAGGAAGGCAGGCAGAAAGAATCGATCGATCCATCCAAGCTGACCATCGCTGTTCATCACACCAAAAAGGAAACCAAGAGAGGGAGGAAGGAGTGTTCAGCTCATCGAACCAAAGCTCACCATCACCATCTCTTCCCCATCCTCTGTCTTCCTTCCGAACTCAAACTTACCAGCCGTCTTGAGGTTCCCAATCATAGCGTAGTCCTTGTGAGTAAAGGTCACAAAACGCAAGTTTTAGTTCGAGGGAACGACGAGCGATCAAGGAAGCTCTCAGCTCATGCTTCTCAGGCTGGACTGGACTCACCTGGATACCCATGATCCTCTCGTCTGCTGGATTCGACTGAAACATGTTGATCGGCGCCATCGTATACTGATATTTAACTTCTTCTTCTGATCCTTCTGGTTTGTTGTGGTAGTATAGCTTGTGTTGGAAGGGCGTGGGTGTTGCTGGGGGAGAAAGGAAGCAAGGGAAAGTGGAGTGAGCTCGAAGTTCACGAAAGCGCGGCTGATCGCACCGGAGGAGGGGATGATTCTGCTCCTTAGTGAGGAAGGAGGAAGAAGGATACCTACGTGAGTGGTAGATATGGGGTACGGTTGAGAGAGGTTGAAGGTTGGGATGGTGGTTGGGGGGAGGGAAAGCTGACAGCCTGGGAAGGAGGGAAAGGGAGGGAAGCTGACTTACCCAGCCTTCCCAGCGCCGACTTCATTAATGGAGTCTGCTTCCGGATCGAGGAAGGTTTTCTCAAGCCGACCTTCGACGGTTTAAAAGCTATAGCTGGATGGAAAATTCTGTGTTTTTGACGACGAGGGATAAAGCAAAAACGAGACGAGATCCGCGACGCGCTTTTCAACCTTCTTCCTCCTTTCCCCTTTCTCCTTCTTTGCGGATCAAAACAGAGGACCACTCGCTGAGTTCTCGAAAGGATGACAGAGAGGTTGAAACGACATCAAGAAAAGAAAAAAAAAAAAAAAAAAAAAGAGGAGGGCGTGAAGGAGGACACATACACGATGCAAAAAGAAAGAGAAGACGGAGACGTGATGAGTGGTTGTAAAGATGGAAGGAAAGGATAATAGAGACGAAAAACGAAGATTGAAAAACACAAGAGTCCAAAAGATACGAAGAGATATTAAAGCTACAAGCGAAGCGAAAGAGGTATCAAGCAGCAAGCACCACCGTCGACGTCGACGCGACTTCGACCTCTCCCTCCCCCTCCCCAATAACCACAGCCACCTCCTCCATTACCACATCCCCTTCTCCCTCCTCGGCAGGCTCAGGAACAACCTCCCCAGCAGCCTCCATCACCGCCTCCACCGCTTCCTCCACAGCCTCAGCAGCAGCGACCGCGACGGCTTCCTCTTCCTCCTCCTCCTCCTCCTCCTCGACGACGGCAGCAGCAGCAGCGGGAGCTGGAACGGGAGCATGAAGGTTTCCTCCTAGATCCGCACTCCTCAACCCACTTCCCGATCCCGACGAAGAGGTGATGGCGATTCCGAATCTCTGCTCGAAGGAGATCAAGTTTCGGACTAGTTCCTCTACTTCTTCAGCTCGAGACTTAGACTTCCTCTTCTTCTTTTCCCCTCCTCCTCCTCCTCCCTCCTCTCCCACCGCTTCCAATCCCTTCCCTCCTTCCCCACTCCCACTCCCACTCCCACTCGCTCCCTCTCCCTCCTCTCCCTCCTCACCCTCCTTCCCCTCCCTCGACCCAGCCTCCCCAACAGGCCACCTCCCCACAAAATCCAACACCCCCCTCACCCTCTTCCTCATCTCCCCAACCGTCATCCTCTTCGCAGGCCACTTAATCCTAGTAGGTTGTTCCTCCCTCGGTCCAGTCTCGAACGGTTTCCTCCTAACTTGAGGGTTCTTCGACGTTTCTTCCTCGACCGAGAGAGGAACAGGATGAAGAGGGTTGATTCCTATGAGGAGAAGTTGGGGAGTTGGAGTGGGGAGGAGATGAGAGAGGTGGGAAAGATGATCGGGGATTCCCCAGGAGGCTGGAGTAGGGACGGTTCCTCCTCCAGCAGCAGAATCGAGATGATCTCGTTCTCGTTCTCGAGCGGCTGCTCGACCTTCGCCTCTATGACCGTGCGAGTGGGTTCCTCCGCCTCCGTGAGAGGTAGAGGAGGATTTCCCTTTGCCGTTGCCGGTGGTGGTCGTCGTCGTGGGTGGGTGGGAAGAAGGGTCGTGAGTTGTTTTCGAGTTGGACGACGACGTGCCGTTGTGGTCGTTTCCGTTGGTGCTGGAACCGGACGAAGGACCTCCGGCGTTCCTTCTCGTTCCGTGATCGTGAGCTGCTGAGCTGAGGGAAGCGTGGGAGACTTTGTTGTCCTTGGAAGCTTTGGAGGGAGAGACGTCGTGATGTTTGGATGTCGAGGAGGAAGCTGCTGGACCGTGGTGGGAGGAGGAGGCGGAGGGAGGGAAGGCTGCTGTTGATGGCGAGGTCTTCGGTCGGTAGGTGTACTGATTGGGATGCTTGGCCTTTCCGCCGTGGTGAGGATGGGAAGGGTGATGTTCGTCGAAGACGACGCCTTTGGAGTTGGACGGAGAGGGAAGAGGGTGGGAGTGGGAAGGAGACGTCGCTGGAACGAACGAAGCAAAGAGCAAGATGAGCACGAAAACGAACGAGATGACAGAAAAGGCAGGATTGGACTCACGTATCGAAGGATCTATAGCCAAAGTCACCTCCTTCTTGGCCTTCTTCCCCTTCTTCGGCGGCGGTTTCCCAGCTCCTCCCTCCTCTCCTCCAGCCACCGAGCTGTCCATGCTCATCCTCCTGCCCCGTTTACTCCCAGCCGTCGACTTCCTATCTGCGTGCTCATCCTTGTCCCTATCCCTCGACGATCCATTCGACGAAACCGATCTCCTCGAGGACCTGGGATGAACGAAAAGGCGAAACGGTCAGCTCTCGATTCGACGTCGAGCTCAATTCTTCGACCCCGATCCCTCCTTCAAAGTTCGAGAAGAAACAAAAGTACTCACCCAGCCTTCTCATCATCCGGCACTCCTCCTGCGGCAAGCAAGCTCTCCCTGATAGCCTCTTCCAACCCAGCATCCCTCGAGTTCATCGTCGACCTCTTCTTTGGACTCTTGAGCTTCGTCGGTGGAGGGCTCTGTGAGGACGAGGGAGGGATGGGAGAGAGTTGGCGATGGTTGGGTCCATGATGAGTTGAGGAAGACGAGACCTGTCTCTTGTGTGATTTGGGCGGTGGAGGATGAGAGGACGAGGATGGAGTGGGAGGTGGATGGGAGGAGGAGGAAGAGGAAGCTGCTGTGGTGGAAGGTCCTCCGGATGCTGCTGCTGATCCAGGAGCGGTGGTCTTCCTCGGAGGGAAAGCGAGAGGTCGATGGGAGTTGTTGGAGGTCGTAGGATGGGCTGAAGAGGAGGAGGAGGAAGCTGCTGCTACTGTTGTCGAAGCATGATGGGAGTTCGAAGTCGTGGAAGCTGGCTTGCTACGATGCGACCTCGATCGTCGAGCCTGACCTCCTCGATCCGATTCCGAGTCCGACTCGCGTCCTGAGGTGATGGGAGGCATGTTGGGAAGATCGTGGGTCCATCGTTTCGACTGGTTGGGAGGAACGTTGTCGTACGGGTTGAGGCGATGGAGGTCGTTGGCCGAGGGAGGGAGGAAGATGCTGTAAAGGGAGGAGGAGGAAGGGAAAGGAAGAATTGGTGAGCTCGAGCTCGGAAAGGCGGGAGATCGAGGTAGAGGTGATGAAGATGGGCTAGAGCAAGCTAGCGAAGGGTGGGAAGCGAGAAGACGACCAAAGGGAATAAGGAGGAGGGAGGAAAGGAACTCACCCGCCGCGACCTCTCGATGTTGACCTCATCCATTTCTTGAGAGCAACGTGCAGATCCGGTCTACACTTCTCGCAGAAATACTCTGACGAACCCAAAGAACAAGAAAATACATCAGTTCGCGCTCTCGAAGGTGAAGGGACGCAACGGATGAGCTCTAAACGTTCGAGAGGAAGGGAGAGCTTACCGTCCGGCGTCTCCTCCTCTGTTGGGATTCCTACGCAAGCTCCGTGCTGCCAGACGTTGCAGGTGTCGCACTGGATCATCATGTCGTCGGATTCTGTAGATGGAAAGGGGTAGTACGAGGGAGTGAGCTCGAGGGGAAGAGGAGGTGAAAAGGAAGATCGAAGGCTGAACAGGAAGACCGAGTCTGACCTGTGATGCCGCATACGCAACGAGTCACATCTGCTTCCTCCTCGTCGCTCCCTTCTTCCTCATCGTCGTCGTCTTCGTCGTCGGCTTGAGGCTTGTCTCCATCCACCGAGTGCTCTTCGTCCATCTCTACGTCCTCCTCCTGAGTGACGACGACGGAAGGACGTGGAGGACGGCCTTGTTCCCCTTCGTGCTCCTCCTCCTCCTCCTCCTTCTCTCGACCTGCTGCTTCTAGACTCTTGTGGCCGTCGAGCTCCTCATCCTTGACCTCTGCGTCCTGTATAGGATCGAGCTCTGTCGACTTTGATTTCGTTGTTGATTCTGCTTCTGTGTCGACGTCCATCTTCTCTGCTGTGGCTTCTCCTGAGCTCTTCTTGCGAGAGCCAGCTCTTCCTCCTCGATCCTTCTTGCCCAGACCCGAGAGAGACTGGGTGTACATGGCGTGGGCGATGGCGTTGGCAGACTTGGGGGAGGTGCCTCCTCCGTCTGGATGGGACGACGAAGACGAAGAGTTGGATGGGATTCCCGATGGAGGGAGAGAAGGGCGAGACCGGGTAGAACGAGGAGGAGGAGGAGGAGAAGCTGAGAGCAGAGAGAGAGAGAGGAGTCAGCCTCGTTCAAAAAGGGAGAGAGAAGAGAAGAGTGAGGCTCACCCATGATGGCTTGGATGGGGAGAGGGGAGATATCGACGGAAAGGGGAGAGATGCTGTTGGGGGCAGCTGAAGGGAGGGAAGAAGGGAGAGCTCGCGTCGCCCCCCCTTCTGATTCCGCACAGCGGCAAGGATTGGAGAGCTCAGATTTCTCGAGTCTCCTCCCACCCTCTCTTCCCCTCCTCCTCTCCCCCTCCTTCCCTTTTTCCCGCGAGATGTCTGAAGCAGGCTCTCCTCCTCCCTCGGCTCCCGTCGCTGGTCCATCCTTTCGGGAACCCATCAAAACTCCCATCAAGCCCGAGACGGTCTCGTTCTCGTCCCAGTCGTTTCACACCCTCACTCGAGAAGCAGCCTTCCTTCATCCCCCAACCAACAGATCAGACATCCCAGCACTCGACGAACTCGTAGCACCTCACATCGAGTCCTTCAACGCTCTTCTCGAGGATCCAGTAACAGGGAAGGGTCTGCTGGCACTGGCCGTGGACGATATCGGAGCAAAGGTCGTGTTTGATGGAAAGAAGCCAGGGCAAGGGAACAGGTTGAGCAGTGAGTCCTCTACAGCCCGTCCAGTATGTTTTAGAAGCACGAGCTCATCGGTAACGGCTTGCTGGTATTCTAGTTCGTATATCGGATGTCACCATCGGTCGACCTCTGGTCCCAGACAAGGATAAGACGGCGAAGGAGCGACGAGTCTTCCCCTCCGAGGTGAGCTTCGATTTTCCCTTCCCTCCTCTCTCCCTCAGTCAGCGAGCTCATTTTTTGTTCCTCCTCCTCCTTCTTCCTTGTGATCCCTTCTCCTCTAACAGGCTCGAGAGCGTCTGACGACCTACAAGTCCAAGATGACCGCTCGAATTCGCTGGTCCGTCAACGAAGGTCCTGAGCACGAGGAGGTTCGCGAGTTGGGTTTCCTTCCGATCATGGTTCGAGTGAGTCCTTTCTTTCTTCCTTCCTTCTGGGTCTACCAGAAAAATACTCCAAGCTGCTTCCTAGTATACCTGTTACCTGCTAGAGCCAAACTCAAACCGTCTTCTCGCTTTCAGTCCTCTCGCTGCAACCTCAAAGGAGCCTCCGCCGCCGCTCTCATCGCCGCTCACGAAGAGTCTACTTCCTTCGGAGGCTACTTCATCGTCAACGGAAACGAAAAGATCATCCGATACCTCATTCTCCCCCGTCGCCACCACGTCATCTCCCTCCTTCGTCCCTCCTTCGCCAAACGAGGACCAGGTTACACCTCCTTCGGTACCCAAATCCGTTGCGTTCGAAAAGATCAAACCTCCGTCACCAACACTCTTCACTACCTCTCCACAGGAGGAGCGACCCTCAGGTTCAGTTGGAGGAAGAACGAGTTCATGATCCCGCTCATGCTCATCCTCAAGGCTTTGACGAGCGCGAGCGATCTCGAGATCTTCGAAGGGTTGGTTCAGGGAGATACCGAGAATACGTTCTTGACGGATCGAGTCGAGTTGCTGTTGAGGGGGTTCAAGAACTATGGGTTGAGGACGGGGAAGCAGTGCTTGGAGTACTTGGGGTCGAAGTTCAGGGTGGTGTTGGGAGTGCCGGAGGACTGGTCGGACGAGGTCGTCGGAGGGTGGTTGTTGGAGAGGGTCGTGTTGGTTCATCTGCCGGATCCTAGGGATAAGTTTAGGATGTTGCTGTGAGTTTTACGATTTCTTCTTCCTCTGATCTAGCTCGAGCTGACATCGACGTGTTTCTTTCCTCTTCGTCGCGTTCTCCCAGGTTCATGCTTCGAAAGCTCTACTCGCTCGTCTCCTCCGAATCCTGCCCCGACAACCCCGATTCTCCTCAGCATCAAGAAGTCCTCCTCCCTGGATTCCTCTACAACATGATCATCAAAGAGAAGCTCGACGAGGCCGTAGGAGCCGTTCGAGCTCAGATCGCTCAGGACGTGAGGAGGGATGTCGCTGGAGTTGATTTCTTCGACAGTGAGTGGAGTCTTCTTCCTCTTTCCCTTCCTCCTTCCTTCTCTTTCTTCTCTCCTTGTTCCTCGAAGCTGACTCAGAACTCGCTTCTTCGCAGACCGCTACATCAACAAAACGATGCAAAAGATCAACTTCGACGTCGGACAGAAGATGTCGTACTTCCTCGCGACCGGAAACCTCGTCTCTCCTTCGGGACTCGATCTTCAGCAAACGACGGGTTACACCATCGTCGCCGAGAAGCTCAACTTCTATCGATACCTCAGTCATTTCCGATGCATCCATCGAGGAGCTTTCTTCGCCGAGCTCAAGACTACCACCGTTCGAAAGCTGCTTCCCGAGTCGTGGGGTTCGTTCAGCTCTTTCTTTCCTTCCTTCCCTCGTTCCCTCCCTCCTTTCGCGGTTTCGAAACTCGTTCGCTTACCTCTCTCTCTCTTATTTCCTCTCTCTAGGATTCCTCTGCCCCGTCCACACCCCCGACGGAACCCCTTGCGGTCTCCTCAACCATCTCTCCCACACCTGCAAAATCGTCACCCAATCCCTCCCCGTCTCCCACCTCCCCAACCTCCTCGCCTCCCTAGGAATGTCCCAAACCTTCGCCTCCACCTCCATCGACGGTCGTCGTTCCCTCGTCGTCCAACTCGACGGAAAAATCATCGGATGGGCAACCCCTCAACTCTGCATTCGACTCGCTCACGCTCTTCGACTTTGGAAAACCTCGGGTCAGAACAACGTTCCTCTCGATCTCGAAATAGGTTACGTTCCTCCTTCCAAAGGTGGACAATACCCTGGACTCTACCTGTTCGCGTCGAGGTCGAGGATGATGCGACCTGTTACCTACCTCGAGAACGGGAAGATCGATCACGTTGGAACGTTCGAGCAGGTGTACATGGAGATTGCTTGCACGGATGCCGAGTTGGAGGAGTTGCCGGAGGATGAGAAGAAGGGAGGGAAGGCGGCTCAGATTGGGAGGGGAGGAGCCGTACCGGGAGTGGCAGGTTACAGGCAGAGTCACGTCGAGTTGGATCCGACGAGCGTGCTCAGTGTTATCGCAAACTTGACGCCGTTCTCGGACTTCAACCAGTCGCCGAGGAACATGTACCAGGTGAGTATTTTTTTCAAGCTTCTTAGACTTGGATTTTGGGAGGAAGGAAGGAAAACGAGAGACCTTCGAGAGCTGAACCTTCGTTTTCATTTCTCTTCGCGTCGCGTCTCGCTTCCTTTTCTCTCCCTCCTTCTCAGTGTCAGATGGGAAAGCAATCGATGGGAACTCCCTCGACAGCTCTGAGTCGACGTACGGATAACAAGATGGTGAGTTTTTCCTCCTTCCACGTCAACGTTTTCTCTCGCGAAAGCTCGAAAGCTGACCTCCCTCTTTCCTTCCCTTCCCGTCCTCCTTCTCTTCTCCAGTACCGACTCCAAACCGGTCAAACCCCGATCGTCCGACCCGAGCTTCACAACAAGTACGGAATGGATCTCTTCCCCAACGGATTCAACGCCGTCGTCGCCGTCATTTCTTACACCGGATACGACATGGAGGACGCCATGATCTTGAACAAGTCGGCTCACGAACGAGGATTCGGATACGGAACCGTCTACAAGTCTTCGATCATCGATCTTCAGGAAACTCGAGGAGCTGCCAAGTCTGGTCCTCCTAGGAGTCACTTTGGAATGGGGAGGGACGTCAAGCCTGACGCGACGCAGAGGGAGACGGTCGATTCGGATGGGTACCCGTTGATTGGAGCGAGGTTGGAACCTGGAATGCCTTACGCCGCTCACATCGACGATACGACGGGGAAGACGATCTTCCATAAGTACAAGGGAGACGAGGTCGCTTACGTTGATGAGGTTCGAATTCTCGGTGAGTAGTCGATTCAGTCAAAACGAGCTCGTCGCGTTCTTCCCTCTCTCTCCTTCCCTCGCTGACTCTCTCTTTCGCCTTTCGTTCGTTCTTTTTTCGTAGGAAACGACGCCGGAGACGCCGAGTGTCAGAAGATCCACATCAAGATCCGAATCCCTCGTTCGCCTACCATCGGAGACAAGTTCTCTTCTCGTCACGGACAGAAGGGAGTTTGCTCTCAGAAGTGGCCCGCCGTCGACATGCCCTTCTCCGAGAGTGGAATGCAACCCGACGTCATCATCAACCCTCACGCTTTCCCTTCGAGGATGACCATCGGGATGTTCGTCGAGAGTATGGCTGGAAAGGCTGGAGCGATGCATGGGTTGGCTCAGGATGGAACGCCGTTCAAGTGAGTTTGAGACGCGTCTTTTTCTCTTCCCTCTCGCTCGGTCTGGAAGTTCGAACTAACTCGAGATTCTTTCTTAACCTTCTCAGGTACTCGGACGACGATACTCCTATCGACTTCTTCGGACAGCAGGTCCGTCTCCTCTCTTTCTCGTTCTCTCTAATCGAAGGAGGAGCTCGTCGAAACTGACCTCTCCTTTTCGTTCCTTCTCTCTCCTCAGCTCCTCGCCTCCGGCTACAACTACCACGGAAACGAGCCCATGTACTCTGGAATCACCGGACAGGAGTTCTCAGCCGACATCTACCTCGGAGTCGTCTACTACCAACGTCTTCGACACATGGTGAACGACAAGTTCCAAGTTCGAACCACCGGTCCCGTCGATCCTCTCACTAGGCAGCCTATCAAGGTTCGTTATTTCTCCCTTTCCTTCCTGGAAACCCTTTCCTGACCTCTCTTTTCGATTTTGCTTGCTCTAGGGTCGTAAACGAGCCGGAGGAATCCGATTCGGAGAGATGGAACGAGACGCTCTTCTCGCTCATGGAACGTCCTTCCTCCTTCAAGATCGACTCATGAACTGCTCCGATTACTCGACCGCTTGGGTCTGCAGGACCTGTGGATCGATGATCTCCCTTGGGTACGACACCTCGAACTCGTTGGGAAGGACCGGAGGAGGAGAGTACTGTAGGGTTTGTCGAGCGGAAGGAGAGGACGCGAAGAACGAGGCTGATGTAAAGATGGCTGTTCCTAGGTCGAGGGTGGTGAAGAGTGGGGTTGGGATGGGAAACGATATGGACGTTATCGCTGTGCCTTGTGAGTTCACTCTTTTCGGTGCAATCTGGGCCGCGTGGTCGTCGCGTCGAAGAAGGAGAAGCTGACCCTTTCGTTTCCTCCTTCCTCCTTTCCTTTCTCCTTTTCTTCAGACGTCTTCCGGTACCTCGCCGCCGAGATGGCTTGCATGGGTATCAAGGTGCGTTCTTCTTCCTCCTCCTATCTGAACCTTCACCTTCCTCTCTCGCCTTCGCTGACCTCTCTCTCTCTCTGTCTTTCTCTTCCGCTTCTTTCCAGATCTCGGTCGCCGTCCACTAGACGTCTCTCGCTCCCTATTTCGCTTTCTCATCTTCGTTTTATATCTCTATCTTCTCGTCCCTGACTATCTGGTAGAATCTTCCTTTTCGCCATCTATCCGCTCGTGGTCTCTTTCGTTTTTCCTCTTCGGCTTCTTGCTCTCTCTCACGTCTGCTCCACGCTTTTTATTTCTTTCCTCATCTCTATATCACTCCATCGCATGGTCTTTAGGATCTCTCTTGTAGCTCGGAACGAGAGTGAAGCTGTTTCAAGACGTCGAGGAAGAGATAAGGACGACTTGACGAGGACGCGTAGAATGATGCTGATTCTTCGCTTCATCTCTCCTTCTTTCACTCACGCGTTAAACCCTCTCTACCTACGGAAGGGACATCCTCCACTAAGAAACACCTCATGTCCGCCCTCATATGAAACCTGCGAAAAGTGAGTCGTCCCAGAATCTGCGTTCCCTTCCCCTGTCTTCCTGTCTTCTGTTTTTCTCCCTCCACCTCCTTCCTCTTCCACCCAACCACAACTCTCTCGACCAGTCAAATCAAACCGATCTTCCACCTACCCTAACCCGAACAACTACTCAAAGATGTCCCCAGTCGTGAGCAGATCTCTCTCTCTGCTCTGGTGTCTCTCAACCTAGCTTTCGGCGACGAGCGACTGAACGAAGCTCCTTCCTTCTACAGAACTTCGCCGACGAGCCCACCGCCAGTACTTGTGGAAACGCTTCGTGAGTGTTATTTCTATCTGTCTGAGTTGCGAGCACATGAGAGGAGAGACGTGCGAGAGAACTGGAGGGTGTGGAAGGGCGAGGAGGGGGGGAGGATGGGAGGATAGAGGGTCGAGCTCATTCCGCCTCCTTCCCTCCTCCTCCATCTTCCCTCTCCCTTCCTTCCTCGCCAGAAAGAAAAGAGCTGACATACAATCCGTCCCCTTTTTTGACATAGATGCTCCTGTGAAGCCGGAGAGTGCTCTTGCCAGCAAGGATCGTGCGCTTGTGGAAAGTGAGGAACTCGACTCGCGGTTCTGTCCTCTCTCTCGGGTTGACATTTTTGGAGGAGGTTCAGTAGCCAGTAGGAGCGTGTAGAGTCTATGATGAACTTTGACGATGTTTAGAACAAGATCTCCAGAAAGCGGAGAGGGGAGAGGGGGATCATGCAGGAAGGAAGAGGTTTGGTTCAAGTCAACGGACGGATTCTCCTCCTCGAGAGTCGAAAGGGACGACGGGACAGTGCGTCGGAAGAGGTTCATGAGATCGTGAGTAGGGGTCTAAGGTTGATATGTAGGTCATGAAGGAGGGGGGGAGAGTTGGTGAAAAAGGAAGGCAAGAAGAGGCGAGGAGAGGAGAGAGGAGGGAGGAGGAGGAGAGGTCGAGCTCAACATGGGAGATCCGTCTTCTCGGCCGTCAATCTAGTTTGACCAGCGGTCGAATCGATAGCAGGAGTCCGCCTGGGAAGAGCGAAAGGAAGGAGCCGTTAGATTCTACCTTCCTCTTGATCTGCTCGAAGGACGTGAGAGTAGCCAGAGAAGAGGAACAGGCGAAGGGAGGAGGAGGAGGGAAGGAGCTCAAACTCACGAAACAGCCGAAGCAGCAGATGTATCCGCACCAATTCCAGCAGTAATATCCATCCGAAATCTTGACGTGCATCCCAGGAGGATCCCCTCTTGACCTAGGTTGAGCTTGAGGTGGAGGGAGGGATGAAGAAGGAAAGCCGCCAAAAGAGGTCGCTGAAGGGGAGAGATCGATCAGGGCTTCTGATTTTTCGAAGAGGAAACGAGGAGGAAGTTCGGGGCCAAGAATAAGATCTTGAGGGGAGGAAAAGATCTAGGTAGACTCACTCATAGATCCTTGAGGAAAGGGCTGAACGAGTTTGAGCTCGACGAGGTTCGAGCTCATGCGAAGAGGCTCGACTACGAGTGGTAGGTTTGTTCTGTTTCCTGAGGACGTCCATGATTGGGATGAAGGAGGAAGGCTGGATCACGTGCAGCTGCTGTATAGGGAGCTGGGAAGGTCGATGGACGTTTGTAGGAAGGGCGAGGACGTCGCGGTTTCCGTCTTTTCCGTTCGCTTTCAAGGGCGCCGTTATACAGCTTCTATCTCGGGCCGGAATCTTAGTGAAATCCGAATAAACACAGAGTATACTCCGCAGTGGGCCCGGGCTCTCTGCGGCTCGACAAGCTCTTGGAATGCCTCGCTCGTGTGAAGTTGATCGTCGGGTACGTTTTCTTCCAAGTCGCTCCAAGTGCCGTGGGGAGGTCTTGGCTCTTTTAGAGAAGGGAACGATACAAAGGGAGTGAGTTGAAGCCTCCAGAGGGACTTGAACAGTCTGAAGAAACTCACAATCGCTGCTGCAGCCGCAAGAGAAACAGCCAACGCCAACCGAGACGTCCTCGTCCTGCGTGAAGTCTACGGGATTGTGACTCTTTGCCTTCTCTTCAGGCGTCGGTTCAGGTGAAGCTGGAGTGTGAAAAGCCAAACGCCTGTCATCTTTCGAAGGGAGAAGAGCGGCAAGTCGAAGGAAGTCGCTTCCTCGATGAAGGGTCCGTATCGAAAAGGAGACGAAACACGACGGGGTTGGAGGTTTTCGAGGGGGAGTCTTGATAGGCTTTCGAAGGAAGAGATGAACGACACAGCCTTTGGTATAGTGGGTGAGGGTTTCGACTAAGGATGAGGGAGGAGTGATAAGGAGGGAGAAGGGAGGAGTCGAAAGTTGAGTGGTGGTCGAGAGAGAGAGAGAGAAAACGAGATTAAGTAGTAAAACGAGAGGTGTCAAAGGGAGCCCCAAAAGGGAGCGAACAAAGACTGAAACGAGTAGGAGAGGAAGGAGCTTAAGAAAGGAGTTCGAGAGCGAAGGTGAAGGGAGAGAAATGAAAGGGACGCGTCAAAGGGACGACGAACGACGAGGGGAAGGGAGCGAGAGCGAAACAGAAAGAGAAACAAGAAAGTGAAACGAAGGCTAGGCCTTTAGGTAGGAGCGGGAACTGGGGAAGGTAGAGGCCGAGGGAAAAGAGGGGCGAAGGTATCAGAGACGTCCTGGACTTTACACTCGACATGCCGTTGATCCGGATCGGCGAGGGTTGTTGAGTAGTAGCGGGATCCATTTCGAGGCAATTCTAATTGCGTGGGTGTCTGCGACGAAGGCTTGGAAAGTCGATGATGGACTTGGGAGATGTGGTTGAACGCGAAACAGCGAAATGGCTGAAGCCTGAAGCCAACACCTACAAAGTGACTCACCGTCTCTGTACGCGTCGTCGAGATCTCGCTCGATTCTGATTTTTTGCCTCTTGCTCGCGGGGTCTCATCTTCATCATTAGTCTAGTCCTGTGGTCAAATAAAGGTTATGCATCCCCAAAATCCAAGCTCAGCAGCTGGATAAAACCCACGTCCCTCGTCCGTGTTCTGTTCGTTCGCGTCGATCTCACCGCGAAGCGTCCTCTTCGTAACAGTTACAGTCGGGTACTGGACAAAGCCGACATGTCAGACATTAATCTCAACATGATCGGAAGGTTCGCTCGACTCACCGATGCAGTTGTTGCAGCAGGACCCGCAATCGTCCTTGCAGCAACCCCCGTTCCAAGCCAAGGGCGGGAAGAGTCGCCCTCTTCCTGGATTAGCTCTCCGTTTGGGGGGCTCGCGACGGATGAAAGATCAAGAGAGGCTAGATGCACAAGGAAGTCAAAGAAGTGTCAAGATCCAAAGTGATACGGTTCAGTGAAGAAGAGAAGGAGCGCTCACTCGACATGACCGTCGGAGACGGCTGAGTCGTCGTAGGATCCATACGAAGCGTTTAACAGAAGTATATGCGCTGTTAGGTAAGATGAAGAGCTGAGGGGTTTCGAATCGAACGGTCGAAGGAAAGATGCGGAAAGGGCCTGAAGGAGAAGAGGTGGTGGTCGAAGAGAGAGCGCGCGAGAGCGAGAATTTGGGTTTCGCTTTTACAGGGCATCAAAATAGATATGTATTCTCTCGTAATTGTAAATCAACATCAACAGTTGGGGTACTGGTGAGGGATCTGCCTGAGCACGTTCGAAGTAAATTCTGGAGGGCCCACTGAGTGAGTCACCGTCATTTCTCGAAGATCTCTCCCTCTTGACTTCCTGTCTTTGCTGGCTTCAATTCTTCGAGAACTTCTGCTTACAATGAAATAGTAATATTGGAAGGAGTCTACTCTTCGTAAAATATAATCTTCCTCGTCTTGCTTCTTCTCTTACCTCTCTTCTCCTCCCTCCCCTCCCTGGCCTCTCTTTCTCTTTTTCTCACTCAATCGCTCGACAAGCTGAGCCACGGTCATCAATCGGGCCGAGCCAGCTCAAGAAGACCCAAAATGAATGACAAAGACGAAGAGTATGTAAGAGAGGGTGGGATTCTCCTGCTTCCGGCAAAGGAAGAGGAGTGAGGCGAGGGAAAAAGAAAAAAAGAAAGAGACCCGAACGAGGAGCGAAACGATGTGCAAACAGGCAACTCTCTCAGAGGAAGGCGATTCCGGCGAAAGCGAGAGGGACGACGAGGAGTATCGACGAGAGGGAAGCGAGGGAAGAACTGTGAGGAAAGGGGAAGTGGGTGAGTTTCGGCTTCTTCGTTCGACGCGACGCGACGAGATGGAAGAGGAAAGAACGTACGCTCCACCCGTTGTCGTCGATGAGGTTCCACCTACACCGGAGGAAGCACCAGCTGAAGCAGCAGCGGAAGCGGAGGCAGCTTTAGAAGCGACAGCAGAAGCTGGGAGAGCCGAGGAGACGAAAAGGTCAGCGAGGTGGACTCGCTCGAACACGAAGATGAAGAAGAAACCAAACTCACTGGCAGTGGCAGGAGATCCAGTTCCGCCGAGAGTGGCAGCGGGAGCTCCAGTGGTCACTCCGGGGGTCATAGGGTTGGCAGTATCACCCATGGCGAGGGCCTGACGAAAGAGAAGAGGCGAAGAGGAGTTCAGAGACGAGTTGAACGTCGGAGCTGGACATGAACTAGGAACGAGGAGAGGAGGATCTGCCCACCTTGAAGGCGGCGTAGTTCTTAGGTCCAGTCTCAACGGCGTTGACTATGAAGAAGAGGGACATCAGCTTGGGTCCTCGAAAGGGGATAAGAGGAAGGAAAACGCACTGGCTCCGACCATTCCAGCTGAGAGAGAGAAAGAAAGAAAGCGAAGGCAGTTTCAGCTTCGCTCCAGCCTCAGCAGTATTTTAGGCACTAGAAGCGAAGCTCACCCTTGCAGTGAGTTCCCTGACCACAGAAGAACCAAAGAGGAGTCGAGACGGTGACTGAAGGAAAGAGGAAGAGAAAAAGGTCAGCACGTCGGTTCAAACGAGCGAGGGAGATGGAGAGAGAGAAACTCACCCTCGATGATCATTTTTCGGTCCAAAGTACCGTTGGGGTTGGGTACGTAGCCAGAGTCAAATCCGACGACGTTGGTGGTAGCGTTCTGCATCAGGGTACAAGGGTTGGCGAAGGTGGATTGGGTGACGGCTGAGGAGAGAAGACAGAACGTCGCGATCAGTTGAGAGAGAACGACGAAGAGAACGGAACGAGAAGAGGAAGAAGATGCTCACTGTGGTTCTTGGCCTTGAAGTCGAAGATGATGAAGTCTCTGCGAGACGGGGAGGAAAGAAGAAGGTCAGCAGAGAGATCGGAGGGACGAGAGTCGATTCGACGACGTCTCGAAGGTCTCGAAAGGGAGGCGTTGAGAAATAAAGGAAAGAAGGGGTGGAAGAAACATACCCAATCTGGGCGGTAACACTGGGAGGATCTGATTTTTGGAAGAGAGCGAGGGGAAGAGAGGGCAGGGGGGAGGAGGAGGATCGAGAGAAAGAGAAGGTCGAGGAGAAGAGGTCAGTTTGGTTCGTCCTGGACTCCCTATCTCCATGAGTCCTTTGAGGCTCCGTCTCCACGGATCTGGACACAAACTCTTGCAGTAGAGATACGAAGGACTCACCGTAGACTGGAGGGTAAAATTAGCAGAGAGGCGAAAGGGAAGAGAGGGGGTGCAGGCAGGGAAGCGGGTCAGCTTCGAGCTCTTCGTTGCCGTCTTCTTCGTTGTAGAGTGAGAGAGAGAAGACTCACCGAGTCCACCTGGTCCTCCTACTGTGATGGTGACGTTGGAAGCCTGAGCGACTCCGGCGAAGGCAAAGAGGGAAGTGAGGATGGCGAGGGGGGCGAGCATCTTGAAGGAACGGTAAGAGGTGTGAGGGAGGGAGGGAGGGCGAGGGATGGAAGGGCGTGTGGTGAGTGGTGAAAGAGATAGAAGAGTAGGAGCCGGTCCTGGAGTTGAAGAGAGAAGGAGGGAGAGAGAGAGAGAGAGAGAGAGAGGAAAGATAGAAGGAGAGGTTGATGTGGTTGGGGGGAGAGAGACCTTTTGGCGACGAATTTAGAGGGAGCAAGGGGTTGAGGAAGAGGAGGCGAAGGCAGGGGGAGCGTGCGTTCAAACCCGTTTCCCTCCTCCCTTTTTTCCTCCATAGAAATCACTGCACATCACAGAAGAGAGCAGCATGCCTTCAGGAGGTCCCTTCCTACTCGAAAGGATAGAAAAACTGGCATTCTCCAGCAAGGGAAGCAAAAACGGGATCAGTTGAGTTTCATCTCATCTCCATTCATTTTTTTTCTGCCAGGGTCTTTGCAGAGAGAAGGAGAAGAACTATACTAGGACTCATAGGATTACTGCCGATATAACTCCTCCTGTTGCTTCTAAAATTTCTAGACTAGACCAGAAAACGACGCGTCGCAGCTCTTTTTTCCCTTCGCTGACGCGACCCTCGACCGACGGACAACGAGACCGTTTCCTTCGCTCAATCCAGCTTGATCTTGGTTGGGGGGTCGACATATTTGATCTGCCGGAGTCGAAGAGGAACGAGACGAGAAGAGTCAGCGAAGAAGAGGAACGAGGGAAGAGAGCAAAAGACTGACGGAGATGAACTTCAGGATCTCGTCGATGATGATCACTGGGGCAGAGATGTAGAGGACGGCTTTCCACTCGACCCAGTTCAAAGGGACAACTTGGAAGACGTTCTGAGAGATTACGGAAAGGGTAAAGAGTCAGCTTCGAGGGCAAAGAGGGCAGGAGCAGGAGGAGGAGCAGAACTCACGGCGAAGAAAGGGACGTAGAGAACGACGAAGTGAATCGCCATCGACAGGAGGACGGCTCCGCAGAGGTACAGGTTTGTCCAGATAGGAAGAACAAGCAGCGACTCGTTCTCACTGAGGGAGTTGCAGGCGTTGAGCATCTCGATGACTGTTTGTGAAGGCGAGATGAGGAAGACGGCGGTCAATTTCGACGCGTCTGGAGATCGAACAGAGGTGAAGAAGAAGGACAAACCGACGAGAATCGAGAGCGAGACGGTAGTAGCTCGCTGGGAGAGAACGTTGGAGAACATCTCGCAGCCGATGAGAGGGAACTTGGCCGAGCACTGATGAAAGTTGGTCTGGGGAAGAGAGAGAAGAGGACGAGATGGAAGATTAGCCGTGAGAGGCCAAGAGCACTGAAAGAGCCGAGAAACTACTCACAAGCTGGTGGAAAGTGATCTGAGGTCCTCCCTCGTAGAACATGAACCACCAGGCGTATCCGAAGACGGTGCTGGAGGAGAGAGAAAGAGCAAAGAATGGTCAGTGGAGAGTTTCGACGAACCCGAGCGAGTGTCTACTTCGAGATTAAGAAGGTGCAGGGAACGTGACTCACGCTCCTCCAACGTAAGCTCCAACGACCAGGTACCGGAAGAAGAGCCATCCGCTGATGAGGGGATCCTTCGAGCTTCTGGGAGGCATTCGCATGATCGCGTGGTCGGGTCGGTTGAATCCAAGAGCAGTAGCGGGAAGTCCATCGGTAACGACGTTCTGTAGAGGGAGATGAACGATGGTGAGAATGACGAGAGACAGCTAGAAAGAGGGGAGGAGAAAGCGAAAAGAAAGACGCGTCTGAAGACTCACGACGAGGAGGAGCTGCGAAGGGATGAGGGCCTCAGGCATGCCGAGGAGAACGGTGAGGAAGATTCTGAGTAAGAGGAAGGGAGGATCCGAAGGTAAGCGACATAGTCTGAGCTCAGCAAAAAGAGCGTGGAGGAGAGACTCACGAAACGACCTCTCCGATGTTGGACGAGATGAGGTACCGGATGAACTGCTTAGTGTTGTTGTAGATCGATCTTCCCTCCTCGATAGCCTTTCCAATGGTAGCGAAGTTATCGCTGAGGAGGAAAGGGTTCCAAGTCAGCTTGTTGCAACGCGAAGATTCGATTCGGCGCGAAGGGAGAAGAGGAAAGTGAAGAGCGACTCACTTGGCGAGAACCATATCAGCAGCGAGCTTCGCGACGTCGGTTCCAGTTCCCATGGCGATTCCAATGTCAGCCGCAGCGAGTGCAGGAGCATCGTTGACACCGTCTCCAGTCTGAGGAAGGAAAGAAGGAGAAGAAAAAGCAGAGTCAGCGGTCGCTCTTGTCGAATCGCACACGAAGAGCAGAAAGGATGCTCACCATAGCGACGACGAGACCCAAACTCTGAAGAAGATCGACCAACTCGCTCTTGTGGGTAGGCTCGGTCCTGCTGAAAAGGCTAGCCTTCTGAACAGCGACGAGCTTCTCTTCGTGAGTCAAGTTCTCGAACTCGCGTCCAGTGTAGCTCTTCCCGGTCAAGTCCTCGTCCTCTCCGAAGACTCCGATCATTCGGCAGATGGTCTCAGCGGTGTTCTTGTTGTCTCCAGCTGGATTAAAGGAAAAACGCGAGAGTCAGCGACGATAGAACGAGACGCGTCGAAAGTCGTTTCTCGACTCACTGATCACGATCGTTCGGACTCCAGCAGCTCGGCAGTTGGCGATAGCCTCCCTGACCTCAGGACGAGGAGGATCCTGCATTCCAACGAATCCGACAAAGGTCATGTCCTTCTCGAAGTTGACGTAGTCGGCGGAGGACTCGGAGGAGTAGTGAGAAACGTCCGCGTCTTTCTCATCGACGTAGGCGAGAGCGAGGGTTCGAAGTCCTTGTCGTCCGTAATCGAGGAGAGTAGCATCGAGTTGAGATCGGAGGGAAGCGGTGATAGGCTGAGGGGCTCCGGTAGGGAGTTGAACGTTCTTGCACCGGTCGAGGATCGATTCCGGAGCTCCCTTGACGAGGAGGAGAGTTGAGGTTCCCTTTCGAGCGAGGACGGACATGCTCTTCCTGTCTCGAGAGAACTCGAAGGTGAGAACTCGAGAGATTCGGGAGGCGTAGTGATCGTTGACGGCGGTGGTTCGAGCGAGAGGGGAGAGACCGGTGAGGGAGGAATTGAAAGAGTCGTCGTCCGATCCGAGCTTTTCGACGAGGACCTTCATGGCGGCTTCCGTTGGCTCTCCGACGTTAGAGTAGACTCCAGACTCCTGGGACATGAAGAAAAAAATCAGACGTGATAGAAAGCTGAGAAGGAGAAGAAACAAGTTGCTCACCTCGTTGTAGGCGATCTGAGAGTCGTTGGCGAGAGCACAGATCTCGACGAGTCGGTCGACAGGCGCGGTTCGGATCTCTCGCTTGGTGGTAGGCTTTCCTCCAAGAGTAGTGACCTCTCCAACGGGAGCGAAGGTGGAACCTCCGACGGCGTACTCCTGGATGGACTTGGAGTCGTCGACAGTGAGGAACTGGACGGTGGGAAGAGGAGACACGGTCAGCCACGACTTCGACTTTGACGACGGAGATCTGAGCTTGACTTACTCGGGCGACGCTCATCTGGTTGGTAGTGAGAGTTCCAGTCTTGTCCGAGCAGATAACGTTCGTGCATCCGAGGGTCTCCACGCTGCAAAAGAGGTAAAGGATCAACTTCGACGCGACGAAAGGTCTTCAGTGCGAGCGACTTACGAAGGCAGATTCCTGACGATGGCTCCAAGCTTCGCCATCTTCTTGGTTCCAAGAGCGAGGCAGACAGTGATGACAGCAGCGAGTCCTTCGGGAATGGCAGCGACAGCGAGAGCGACTGCGACCTGAGCAAAGAAGGCAGAGAGAGTTTAGCTCGACGTCGAGCAGCTCGACGGACGACAGCCAGGCTAGACTCACCTTGAGGTAGTAGATAGCTCCCTTCAGAATTCCTCCGTGCGAAGGATCGGTGAAGTGTCGGATGTTGATGAGCCAGACGAGAACACAGATGACGGAGATGACCTTGGCGAGCGAGTCTCCGAACTCGTCGAGCTTCCTCTTGAGGGGAGTTCGTTCGGTGGTAGCGGTAGCGATGGAGTCGTGAATCTGACCGATGGCAGTCCGCTGTCCAGTAAGGACAACCACGGCAAGGGCTGATCCATTGACAACAGTTGATCCCTGTCATTGAAAGAAAGGAAGAAGATGATCAGAGACGCGTCGAGGAGTATCAAGAGATTCGAAGACTCACAGCGAAGAGCATGTTGATCATATCCTGTTTGACAGCCTTCTCGTCCGTGACAGCAGCGAGAGTCTTCCTGACGGACATGCTCTCTCCAGTAAGGACGGCCTGATCGACTCGGAAGGAGGAGCTCGAGAACGAGATCAACCGACAGTCGGCGGGGATCTTGTCTCCAACCGAAACGGCGACGATATCTCCTGGGACGAGGGCGGAAGCGTGGATTTTGCTGATTCGGGAGGACCGAAGGACTCGAGTTTCATCGGGAGAGTACTCTTTGAGGGCCTAGGAGAAAGAACGAGGGGAGGAAAGGAAAGGAGGGGAGGGAGGAAGGAAGGACCAAAGGTGAGCTCTCGTTTCCTTCCTCTCTCCTCGTACCCAGCTTCCCACCTCCCAGCATCAAGGTGAGGGAGATACTCACATCGATGGCCTTCTCGGCACTGGTTTCCTGCATGACTCCGACGGTTGCGTTGGCGATCAGGATGAGGAGGATAACGACGGGCTCGACGAAGGCTGTCGAGAGATCCTCAGCGGATTCGAAGAAGGCCAGGACGAACGAAACGACAGCACTTCCGAGGAGGATGAGAACGAGCTGATCCTCGAACTGGGCGAGGATGAGCTTGAGGATGGAGGTGGGTTCCTCTTCAGGGAGAGCTGGTGAAAGCAAAAGAGGAAGGTGAGGAAGGAAGGAAAAAAAAGTGTGTCAGCTTGGAGGAAGGGCTGAAGGAGTTGAGCTCAACGCCCTGTCTCTCTTTCCAGAGCTCTGATAGTCAAACTTCAGTCATGATCGTCGATGATGATGGTGCTTACCATTTTTACCGTAAAGAGCCTCGTTCTGCCTGATTTGTTTGGGAGAGAGACCTGTCTCTGCTGAGGAATCGTAGAAGGCGAGAGCCTCGTCGGAGGAGCGAGTCCATGCCTGAAGGACAAACAAGAGCTCGTTAGCTTCTGTCCGTCTTCATGGAGAGTGCCCAGAGAAGTGTATAGATCCAACGCACCAGATCCAGCATCTTGAAAGGAAGAGAACGGAGAAACTGAGGTCGTGGAGGTCGGGAGAGAGAAGGCATTCGGAATGTTGCCAGCTCACCCAAAAGCAAAGCGTGGAGGTCTGGAGGTCATCGAGGGAGAAGTTTACAGCAACGTGGGTTCGTTCTCAGTAGAATTTCAGGGGAGAAAACTACAACTGGCAGGGCAGACCAAATATCAAATCTGAGATCTACAATCGTCCATGGACGCGTCGAAAAATGACGAGCTCGTTCGCCCTCCTCGGCGTTCTCCTCCTCCAGATTCGACGCGTCTCAGGGTCAGGAAAAATCCTCACTTCTAATCTCAAACGGGTCCGTTCGAGACTCCTCCCAATTTGCATGCTCCTCGCTCTTCGAAGAAATCTGAAAAATGAGCTCAGGAGCTTGCCCGCCCGCAGGAGGGGAAGGAGAGCGCGACGAGCTTGAGCTCGAAGGTCCCTCTAACAGCCACCGTCTCTCCCTCGCCTTTCCAACCAACCACCTCCCCTTCTCACCATGTCTTCGCCCCAGTTCTTCCAAACCATCCCAGTTGTTCGTACTACATCGTCTCCTCAGGTCTTCGAGCAGAGAGTTGTTCCTCCGATGGGCTTCAAGCATGAACTCCCTCCGTCTCTTTTGAGATGCGGCTCTCTACTGCCTCTCTGACAACCTCCTTTGCTTTATCCTTCGCATGTCGTCACCTGCGCCTTTTCCCGTATCCAACAACTACCACCTCGCCCTTCTTACCTCCCAAACGCGCTGTCCATGCCCTCTCCCAATCGACCTTGCTCTCCTTCCCTCCCTTCCTCCGTCCTCCAGAAGTTCCAGGACGTCCCTACCGAGGGAGGAATCGATACCGCAAAGTTCGCGGATGCCGCTGAGGGACTCGTCAAGATCTTCGGTGAGTACTTCCACTTTCAAGAGCGTTTCGGGGGATCGGAGGGAGGGAGAGAGGAAGGGAGGAGTGAAGGGTCGAGCTCTTCAGGGGGTCGAGGGAACCCAGCTCTGAGAAGCTCATTCAGGGTCGAATTCCGAGCTGATCACGAGGAGCTTTATCTTGGAGGAGTGGATCGAGGCATGCCGGAATGTTGTCTGGTACCTGGGAGCTCAAACTAGACGGCGAGGGTACGCTCTCGCCCTCTCTGGGATCAGACTCCCTCTGCGACGATCGCACCTCTTCCCCCCCAACCCCTCCCTGATCCTAGATCGCTCACTTTGTTCCTTTTCTGCTTTTCACAGACGTCCTCGGGAACGCTGCTTTCACTCCCGTGAAGAGCGATCTCACTGGAAACATCACCGTTCGTTCCTCTCCCTCCTCCCTCTCCCTCCCTTTCCCCTTGCGTTCGAATCTTTGGACACTTTCGCTGATCTCAACGCCATGCCTCGGCTTCTTCGCTCAACAGAAAGTCCGAACTCGTCTCCTCGCTCATCCTGGAAGCTCTGCTACTCTCGAGGCTCTCGTCCAGAACGAGGGAAAGCCCGGAGAGAAGGGACGTGTCGCGACGGAGGGTCTTTTGTGGTTGGTTCGGTGAGTCCTTCTCCGTCCTTGAACTAGATCTCGGCTCTACGACAAAGATACAGTAGCTGGTTACTATAAAGCGTCATACTGACACGATTTCTCTGAATGCGCTCGATCTACAGAGGACTCAAGTTCACCTGCCAGGGTCTGCGATCTTCTCTCTCCAACCCCTCCGAAGAGCTCTCCGTCTCTTTCACCACTGCCTACGGAAACACCTTGAAGCAGTATCACTCTTTCCTTGTTCGACCCGTCTTCGCGGTAGGTTCTCTCCTTCATCCTCCGCTCCTCGTTCTTTCGGCGAAGCTGACCTTCGCGTACTTCCTTCGCGTTCCTCAGCTGGCGATGAAGGCGTGCCCTTACAGGAAAGACTTCTACGCTAAGCTCGGAAGCCCTCAGACGACCGGTTAGTATTCCTCTCAATTTTCTTGCGTTCAGTCACAGTCACAGTCTTGACGATCGCTGACCTTCCCTTCTCTTCTCCGTTCTCTCAGTCGAGGAGGAGCTCGACGCTTGGCTTACCGCTCTCGAGGCCATCATTCAGGCCATCGAGAATTTCTTCGCTAGCGGAAACTGGGCCAAGGGTCTCTAGATATAATTTGATCGACACGTACAAGACTATTAGAAGGACACTCTGCTGTAAACGAACCTGTCTTTCCCCTACAGCGCCACCCCCGCGAGGTTTCGAACTCTGCATCTGAATCTCCATCCCTTCCTTCCGACGACCAGCATCCTGCCGAAGAGATTAGCTCCACGATAGCTCACACCGCAAATTTGCGAGCTTAGACATCCTTCGAATGCTCAGGATCATCAACAAACACGTCGGGGTTTCGAGGAGGTCGGATTGGTGCTCTATCTAGCTGTGGAGGAGCTTCGCGAGAAGGAGCCCTCCCAGGCTCCTTCTCCCCTTCGACAGCTTCCTAGCTGCTCCCTCCCTCTCGGGCAACTGACGCTGGATGGAGCTCACTCATACACTAATATCGAGGCAGGTAGGGCCAGCAGGGGAAGGCGTGACGCGCTTACCTTCACCTCCTCTTCAAGTTGAGGTAGAGTCGTCCTCCAACCCCTTCCCTCCCTCCTCTCCAAAAGAAAACACTCGCCCGCTTTTCACCTTCACCTCCCTTCCTCCCTCTCTTCCACCTCCAACGACTTCTTCTTCACGTACGACTCCCACACGCTCACGTCTCGCCTAGACACCTACGCTCTCTCAACGACAAGTCTTCGACGACGAACGAAGGAACGAAGCCTGCCTCCCTCAGCCCTCGCACTTCTCCTCCCTCCTCCTCCAGCATGCTCTCTTCGCCACCCCTTCTCCCCCTTCTCCTTCTTTCCTTCATATCCGCTGTGAGTCTATCCTTCCTCTCTCCATCCTCTACCCTTCCCAAGCCGTCTTACTGACACTGAGACTCGTTCACTCGTTCGCTCTCCGCAGATCTCAACCTTCATCCTCCTACTCCTGCCCATCCTTCCTTCCCTCTCCTTCCCAACGCTCTTCCCTCGAACCCTCCCTCGATCCTACTACCCCCACCTTGCTGCTCGCCCATCCTCTCGAACCCCCTCCATCTCCTCCATCGTACACTCGGTGGGAATCGTCTTCGCAGGGACGGAGTTGGTCGTGACCTCCCTCGCTTTGTGGCAGCAACTCCTCCTTTTCTCCAACGCTGGAAAGAGTTCGGGACAGGACGACGTCGGGGAAGGGATCAGGATGGGTCTCGCTCTTGTTCTACGACCCATCGTTTGGACTTCGGTGGTCATTTTCATCCTTCTTCGTAACGCGAGGAAGTCGGCGTCGTCGTCGAATCAAGATGTTTCCTTCTCCTCGGTCTCAACCCTCTCCACCAAGCGTTCCTTCTTCCTCGCAGGAGGTATCGTCGTCGCTACTGGCGTTCTCGTCGCTCTCTTCGCTGGAGTTTCGTCGGCCTCGCTCTCCTCCTCGTACGGCGTTTCACTCGTCGCTGGAGCAGGCTTGATGGTTCTCGGGACCCTTGGAATCGCAGGGCTCTTCTTGCAGACTTTGAGGATGGAGAGGAAGTTGAGAAGGACTAGCTCGTTCAGGATCGGGAGGGGCGAGAAGGATGCGTTCAGGAAGGGAGAGTGGAAGGTGGAGGAGAAGGCTGTCTTCGTCGAGAAGCCTCAGGAGTTTGGACGACGAGGAGAGGGCTGGGGAGATGGCGCTTCATGGCGAGTTCTAGTCTTTAATACACACTTGTACACTCACGCTGATTTGCTGTCTTTTTCTGCTCAATCAGGCTCTCGTCCCCTACAGCATCCAACGCTTCCCTCCCTCCCTTCGACCTCTCCCTCACGCCAACCTCCGCTCGAAACTCAGCCGCCAACATCAGCACTTCTCGCCCCACCACTCCTTACGGAACTCGACAGCCTTCCCCTCATCCTCAAACTCCTCTCAACCACCCCTCTCGAATCGATCCTCCCTCCTCCTGGCTCTCTTCTCCGGACGAGCGACCTCGAACCATGTCACCATTCAGCTTCGACTCCTCCTACCAGTCGGCAAGAACAGCCAACATCACCGACGCCTCTTCCGCCTTTCACCAACCTCATGGACCTCCCTCTCCTCTCTACTCGACGGATCCCTTCGCCGCCCTGACTCCCGTCCTTCCAACTCGTCCTCCCTCCCGCGTCGTCTCAGGAGTCTCCTCGAGGACGTCCTACCTCCCTCTCTCCCCTCCTCCAGCTATTCCTCTTCCTCCTACCCCTTCTAGAGTCGCTCAATCGGACGGAAGACCATCGACTTCGACCGAGTTCCGTCCTTCGTTCTCGGACTGGACCAGGCCTTCGACGGACGACTTCGCTTCGACGAACGCCTTCACCTCCGTCGTCGGTTTCGGATCAACTCAGCCGGCCATGATCGAGATGAAAAATGAGAATAACGCGGCTTCTGGCAGGGAGAGCGAGGATGTTTTGATGGCCGAAGGTGGACGAAGGATGGAGGAGAGGCTGAGTGGAGATGAGGAGTTGGGAAGAGCTGTAGTCGCAGAGTTGGACGAGGCGGATTACCGAAGACTTGTTCGACGATCGTGGCTCGGGATTAGTTGCGTAATTTTAGCATGGGTCATCTGGGTGGGTTTAACTCTGTCGTTCGCGACTCAATCCTGGAGTTTGCGACTGACGCGTCGTTTCCACTTTTCTTCGTCGATCCAGGCTCTCGCTCTCCCCTCCACGGTCGACTGTTTCTCTCACCCAACCATCCACACCCCCAGCTCTATGACTATCTCCCTCATCCTATCCTTCACCCTCTCCTCTCCAGTTACCCTCATCTTCTACCTCATCTTCCGATCCTCCTCGTTCGCTCCGTCCACTCCCTCCTCCTACGACACGATCTCGCCATTCAGCCATCAGCGCAGAGCCAACGCTCGTATCTCCACTCGAACCGTCTCTGGACTCAGCTTCTCCGACGGTCCCGTTCGTCCATCGGTCGATATCGCTCGTCCAGTTCCCGAAGGCAGGAACGCGAAGGGGAAAGGTCTCCGTCCGTTGACCCTCGTCGGATCGAACCTCCTCGGTCTCGAAGGAGGATTCCAGGGAAGGTCGATCTCGCCCAACGAAGAAGGGAACATGGCAGAAGTCTGGGTCAACAATTGTCAAGCCAAAGGGGAGTCCTCTCGCTTCTCTCGAGCGCTCTCGATGCTCGGTCCAAACCCAAAGCTCCAGCAACTCCCATCCTCTCGAATCTCCTACACGAACATGCCCACTCCTCCTCCACGAGCCGCATCCCCAGCCTTCTCTTTCGCTTCGTCGTCCAGCTCTCGAGCCTCAGCTTCTCGCCTTTCCGGTCTTTACGAGGATCCCCAGGAGACGTTCGAGAGCTTCCGAACGAGAGCTCAGTCGGCCGCCTCCTCGATCCATCGAGCGACTGTTCAAACAGCTCAACGAGGAACTAGAGCCAGCATGGGAATGGGGAAGCTTGTCGACTTCGTCGAGAGTCCGAGCGCGTCGACGACGGAGTTCGGAGGACCTGGCTGGGGAGAGGTGAGGGTCGTTGAGGGCGGGAGGGAAACTGGAATGTCGCTCGACTGGATGACTGCTAAACTGCTCCCAAAGTGAGTTTCTCTTTCATCTTTCCATCCTTAAAGAGCGTCTGGCTGATCCTCTTCCCCTTCTCTCCAGTCTCGTTCCCTCGATTCGAATCGGAAAGAACGTCCAGGTTCGAGCCGAGGTCAAAGTCCGTCCTTCAGCTCAGGAAACCGCTCCTGCTTCGATCCTTCGCACTCGAAGCGCATACGATCCTCGACCAGCAGAGGAGGATCTAGCGCTCACTCCTCGACGACCGACGACCATTTATGGATCCACTCGACACTCCCCCACTCCTCCCTCCTCCACGAACACCACTCCTCGATCCGATCCTCGCGCCAGGACTGCCGGGCCCCAAGCTCCCACTCCCTCCCACGGTCGATCCTCTTCTATCGAGGTCAAAGGATTCACTGCCTTCTTCAACTCTCCCTCGGTTCAGGCGTCCACCCCCCTTCGATCAACAACTCAACGCGTCCGAACTCGACCCAGCCCTTCGGACGACAACCGAACTAACAAGTCTCATTTCTCGCTTCCTCCCGTTGTCGGTGGCCGTCCTTGGGGAGAGGAGGTTCGACAGGCTCTGGATCGGTTCGGAGGAGGGCCTCGAGGAAGCCTCAAGAGTCGACGCTCGTACTCGGTCGTCGTTATCCAGGACGAGGACGACCTCTCGTTCCTCCCCCCCTCAGTTCGTCGTTCGACCTTCGGAGCCGCCGATTCACCTCTCGATCCCGTCTCTGAAGATGAGATCGGTAGATCGGAAGAGTCTGAGGAGGAGGAGGAAGAGCTGTCCGTAGACGAGTTCGAGTTCGGACTCGATGGATTCGGAGATCATCTGGAGGTCGTTTCGTACGAGGACGAGAGTTCCCACGTCATGGTCAACGCTATCCCTTACCAAAACGGATCTGCTCCTAACACTGCGGGACTCAACTCTTCAGGAGGCGACATGTCGCAGGAGCTCGACGACCTGCTCGCGGAAATGGAGGTCGTCGGATCTCGCTCTCAACCATCCTTTTCCGCTCCCGGCGACGCGAGCCTTCCTCGAACGGTCTCCCCTCCTCAGAGCTCCTTCGAAGACCAAACCTCCTACCAACGGCAATCCGTCCAGTCGGTCGTCCCAACTCACACTCGTCAACCATCTGAACACGACTTCGCCGCCGGCTCACCTCGTCCTCACTCTCAACCTACCCTCACTCTCCACCGAACCGCCTCCCTCGCTTCGACAACCACCTCCTTCAGCACCATATCTTCTCCCTCTCCCTCTCCCATTGCCCATCGAAGTACCAATCACACTCATGGAGGATCCCTCATCCCGCTCAAGTCTATCGCCGAAGCAGGAGGAGAGCGACGCGTGCAGTCTTCCTCCCTCTCCTCCCTCTCGATGCTCCAGCCAAGATCCAATCAGCTCACCGCCACCACCATCCTCACCGCTTCAGCACCCAATCCTACCTCCTCTTCGGCCCTCCGACCTCTCGCTCTCCTCCAGCAGCCCAAGCAGCAGGAAACCTCCCGCTCCAGCTCAGCCTCGGCCAAATCGGACGCGACGAAGGGAAACGCTCCCGTTCGAAGGAAACTCGCTCTTCTGGGAGAAAACGACGAGAACTTCGACCCTTCAAGCTCAAGGTCAAACGGAAATCTTCCCCGGGAGTCGAAGCCGAGCAGCGTACGATTGAGTGGACTGGGAGAGAAGATGAGCGCGACGAGCATAACTTTTGGAGGAGGATCGAGGACTGGAGTCGTCGCTGGACCTGCTTGGTGAGTTTCTCTCACCCCAAACGTTGCTCCTCCGAAACTCTCGCTAACTTCACTTCTCTCCCTCTAAACGCAGGTCCGCACAACCCATCCGCTGATCTCAAAACCTCGAGACGCGTCGACAACAACATATGCCTTCCCCTTTCTCTTTCTTCTCTCTCTTCTTTACGAACCTTCCATCTCGTCTCGTCTCCTTCCTCATTGATCAAGCTCCTTACCTACATCGACCTACATCTCTCAACTCTCACACACATGCCTCTCTTTTCTTTCCTCTCTGTCCGGACGCGCCTCTCTTCTCCTTCCGTTTCTCCTCTCACGCCTTAAGCCCCAAGCCCTCACAAGACCTTTTCTTCTTTTGCTTCGTTTTGTTTTTAGAATTTGTGCCTTCTTAGCTTCATCGTAGTTTCATCGTAGATCGACTTTGCTTTCTCCCTCGACCATTTAGTCTCGAACCATTCACTTCGTTTTCGTTCCTTCGGCTTGCCGACTCTTCGCATTTCATCGCTAGAACTTTGATCTCCTTCGCTTCTTCTCATCTGCGTACGACCAGCTCGTGCCCAGTTTCTCATCTCAGCTTTGATTTAGCCCACCCTTCGCTTTCGTTTTAGGCTCGACGCCCTTCTTCTCTCTCTTTCTTTATTTTCTTCATCTCTCGAGCCAGACTCTCCTCTACCTTTTTTCCTATAGCTAGCTAGTTCTAGTCCCATCTTCATTTACGATCCGTTCGCTTCTCTCTGTCTTGATGACACGTTAGTCTTGCTCGCACTGTCTCGCGAAACGAAAAGAGGAGGAGAGAGAGGAAAGAAGATCGTAATCATAGCACACACCCAAACCAACAACCGAAGAGACCAGCACCGTCCCTTCCGCCACACAAGAAGAGCCAAGGGAGACGCCTAGCGACCGTATCTGTTGAAACGAAGAAGGGGAGAGAGGTGAGCTTGACCAGACAAGATGAAAAAGGATGAGGGAAGGGAGGAGAGGGAACCAGACGAACCGTTGCAGTTCCCAGTCTCTGTTGTCGAGTGGGCAGACTATGAGAATGAAGGGACAATAGTCAGTTTGGCGAAGAAAGACGGAGGGACGAGGGGAGTAGTTGTTTGGGAGAAGGGAGAAGAGAGACTGAGGAACCGACCTTGTCGCGTCTTCAGCCAACGAGAGATGCAGTGGAAGTGGAAGGCGTGCTAGATGAATTGGAGGGATGATAAAAAGTCAGCGAAGGCTTGGGTAGGCGATGGGAGGTATTCCAGGCTGGTGGTCGGCGATTGGGAGGACGGAGGACGCGAGGAGGAGGAGGAGGAGCCTGAGTCGCTCGTCGCCTTGTCGAGCTCAGGTCCGCCCCGCTCCGAGGTCGAGGTCGAGGAGATCAACTCTCCTAGCAGATCTCGAGAGGCTTTTGACCCTAGGGCCTGCCCAGAATCTTCCAGCCCTGCTACCGTGACCTTCCTCTCTCCTCTCCCTTCCCACGACTTCCTCATCACGACCAGGAAGAGAGACTCACGTTGCAAACACCCCAAGCGACGGTACACTCCTCATTCGTGGCTGATGCCTGGTTGGCCTGGCACTCGATACCTGTAGAGACCGAACCAAACGAGGAGGAAAGAGAAGGAGAAGGAGGAGGCAGGTGAGTAAGCTCGAGCTCAACATTTCCCTTCTTCTCGCTCCCATCGCAAGCCTCAGGGAGTTCCAGGAGGGCGAACTTACACAGGTCCATGATCTGGTTCTTGCAAATGGCGCAGGTATCGACGAGGATGTCTACGAGGAGTCGAAGAAGAGAAGGTGGAGGTCAGCTCGAGGGGGAAGAGGGAGAGAAGGAGGTGGTGACCTTCGTTTTTTCTTCAAGAGACGGTTGGGAGGGAATAAAGGTAGAACTCACCCCAAGCCCAGATCGAGACAGCATTCCACTATGGAGACGAGAACAAGACAGGAGAGGTTAGCAAAATAATCTCGGAGAGAAGAAGAAGGGGAGGAAGGAGAAGGGCGAGCTCATCTCCTCCCCTTCCCCTTCGCCTCTCCATCGCCATCCTTCTACTTCTCCATTCCATCCCTACAGCCTCCCAGTACCACCTCAGTCCACCCAACTAGCCTCTCCCTTATTCCCCGTTGAGAAAGAGGACTTGAAGCTTACCTTTTTGACCTCGAACTTCTTTCCACTTCCAGCTCCCTTTCCTCCCTTCTTTCCTCCTTCAGGCTTCTTCTTGATCACAGGCTTCACGTCGGCAGATGTAGAAGCAGAGGCGTCAACGTCCATGGCGCTCATATCGGGTGGGCTAAGTGGGCTGGGTAGGTGGTGGGTGGGCAGGTGAAGGGTTTGGAGATGAGATGGAGGGTGGAGGCGCGAGGCAAGGTCGAGCGAAGGAGGAGTCCAGGGCGTCGTCAAGCGCCGGGCCACAGCTCTAAGGAATTAGGTCGAAGAAAATTCGACACCTCCAGAGCATCTTTTAGTGAGTTTACTAGCAAACCCCGATTTTTTAGAACCATCGGAGTTTCAAAAATGGTCGTAAAGCTCAACGAAAGGACAGCTTGAGCTCGGTTGTGACGTGTCGAGCTCACTTTCTCAAACGTCCATCAACTCCTTCTCTTCTCTTTCTCAGCTCTTCTCTCACACTTCTCTTGGGTTATGTGGATACGGACGATCTTCCTTCTCGCGCTCATCTCGGTCGTACTGGCTGCGCAGGATTTCTACAAAGAGCTCGGAGGTCAGCCCAAGCTCGTCTTTCCTCCTTCCCTCCCTCCCCTCCTTCGTTCACGTCGAGCCGACCCTTTCGCTCCCACTCTGTTCGCTCGACTCGTGTACCAGTGGATAAGCAAGCAGACGACCCTACAATCAAGAAGGCTTACAAGAAGCTCGCTAGGAAGTACCATCCCGATAAGAACAAGGAGCCTCAGGCGATAGAGAAGTTCGCGGCTGTCAGCCATGGTTCGTCGACCTCTCCTACCTGCTTCACCCCTCTCCCACCTGCACTACACTGCTCCCAGAGCTGGCCCTGACCCGCTCTTTTCTCGATTCTACAGCTTACGAAGTCCTCATGGACACAGAGGTTCGTCCTTAGCTCACTCAATTGAGCTTAGCTCGCGAGCTCTGTTTTCTCCTTCCCGTTGTCGAGCTCACCTCGAGCTCTGGTTTGCTTGGGTCGGGATTGTTTAGAAACGAAAAATATACGACCGATACGGAGAGGAAGGACTGAAGCAGCAGCAGAATAACGGAGGAGGGTTCCATGATCCTAGGGATGTTTTCTCTCAGTTCTTTGGAGGCAGAGGAGGTACGTCGATTCCACCTTTCAGCACTCGTCGCGTTCGCGTTTCGGCCTTCCGTCGTCGCTGTTTCGACTCGACAAGACGAGTAAGCTGACTTCCTCTCGCTTGTCTCTATATGTGGTTTGGTCTGGACAGGTCAAGAAGAGCGACGAGGGCCTTCGAAGCTGACCGAGATCGAGGTTGATCTGGGAGATTTCTATCGGGGACGAGATTTGGAGGTGAGTTTGCTCCCTCATTTTCTCTTAAGTCCACTTATATGCTCCCAACGTTGACCAAGATTGGTGTTTGCTTGTACTCGTTTCTAGTTCGAAATCGACAAAAACGTCTTGTGCGACCACTGCCGAGGATCCGGAGCTGCCTCCGATGGAGACGTCGTTCGTTGTGTAGGTTGCAACGGTCAAGGAATCAAAGTTCAACGAGCTCAGGTTTTCCCTGGAATGTACGTCCTAGTTCCATCTTCCGGTTCCACTCCAAGTTCTTGTCTCTTTTCCCTTCCACGAGCTCACTCAGTCCGACGCGCTTTTCACCACCTCCATCCCTGTTCACGCGCTCATTTCACTCGCCCACAGGTACACCAACATGCAAGTCACCTGCTCGGACTGTCAAGGAAAAGGCACCGTCATCCGAAAGCCCTGTCCTCACTGCCACTCAGCCAAGATCATTCCTTCAAGGATCACTTTGTCGCTGCATCTTCCCAAGGGAGCTCCCGAGGGATTCGAGGTCGTGTTTGATGGGGATGCGGATGAGAGTCCCGATTGGGATGCTGGGGATGTGTGAGTACTACTAAACCTCTTCTTGGGGGAGCGTTAGAATGGGAGGGGAGGGGAGGAGGGAGGAAGGAAGGAAGGAAGACGCGACGGGACCCGAGCTTTTCCCTCGTCCTTCTGCGTTTTCATCGAGCTGATCGTGTCTTGGCTTGGCGTTTGGCGTATTTCAGTGTCGTTCGAGTCCGCTCGAGGGTTGCTGAGGGAGAGGGAGGATGGGGAAGGAAGGAAGGAGGGTTGGTTTGGAGGGAGACGCTGGGTGTTGAGGAGGTGAGTTCTGTTTTCGCTTTCTTTCCTTCCCCTTTCAAGCTCACCGCTGACTCCTTCTTCGCTTACTTCCTTTTGAAGGCTCTCCTCGGCTTCAACCGGAGCATCATCCACATGGACGGACACGTCGTTGATCTGTCGAGAAAGGGCGTTACTCAACCTGGTTCGTCCCTTCCCCTTACTGCTCTTCCTCTCCTCGAAGTACATGCAGCTGACCCCCTTTCTCTCCTCTCAATCCTTCCAGGCTACGTCCAAGTCCTCGAAGGAGAAGGTGTACGTTCTTCTCTCTCCTTCTTTCGTTTTGACGCGGCTTCTCTCTCTCCCCACCTGACTTCTCCCCCTCTCTCTTTGTCTTCTGTGCGCAGATGCCAACCTACGGCGACTCTCCAACCGGGAACCTCTACGTTCACTACTCGGTCGTGTTCCCCAACGTTGTTCCTTCGAGTTTGCGAAGTGGTGAGTCTCGACCCTTCGTCCTTGCCTTTCTCTCATCTCCCTCTTCTCGCTTCGATCGCTCTTTCTCTCTTGCTGACGTAGACGTCATCACTCCTCTCTGTAGATCTTGAATCAGCATTCCGGAAAACGAGGGGAGGGAAGAAGAGGGACGAGCTATAGAGGGATCTTTTGCGATAGATGTCGATCAGTTGGAATTGGACGCGCCGTTCGTCGTCGACTCCTTCGAAGCGGTTTGTCTGGAGAGCGTCGAGATGAAGCTCCGTCTACTTGTGCCTTGCTCCTTTTTCTATGATGACCAGGTCTGCGAACCGAACGCTCGAAATCCAGCTGGAATCGGAGCAGCAGCGCACAACGCGTTCGAGGAATCGTCTTTCTCCACCCTTCCTCCCTTTGCATCGCATCACTTTCTCTTCGAGCTCACCTTGGCCCAAAGGAGAGTCCGTCACCTACTTCTACACCTGCGAATCACCTTCAGACGCGTCGAAAAAACGAGGAAAACGAGGCCCTTCCCCGCTTCGGCAAACGCGGTCCTCGCTCTTTTCCTCCCTTTCTATTTGGGTGCCAGACTCCCAGAGACGTGGTTGACTTCTCTGCAATTCCACTTTTCAGCTCTTTCCCTCCCAACCACCATGAGCTCTCTTTTCTCTCTCATTTTTCTCAGCTAACCCCAGTTCGAATTGAAGGGTGACACTCGAGCGCTCGATACCAAGCCTTTGTCCCCAGCGGGTGTTGTTTCCCTCTCTCCTTCCTTCCCTCAACCCGCCACCTCCCTCCCTTCCTCTTCTCTCCGGTTCACCTTTCCCAACTATGCTCTCTCCTTCCCTCTCCCTCTCTCTCCTCGCCGTCTCTCTCCCCTCGCTCGTGCAAGCGTGCGTGGGACAGGCTTACAATCAGCACTACAACGGCAAACGTCAAGTCGCCTCGGATGCCATTCCTCTAGCTTCGATCTCCCCTTCCATGACCCTCCCTCTGGTGGCTATCCAGACTCATGCCCCTGGGAGTCAGCCTAGTCTGGCTGGAAGTCCTCCTCTGCCTACGTGTGAGTATTAGAAGGAAGAGAGAAGCGGCAGAGAGGAAGGGTGGAAAGAGAGAGGAAGGGCAGAGGGGCCGTGTATCCAAGCTCCCTTTCCCTTTCTTCGTGCATTTTTATCCCCAGAGCTGACTTTCCCACTCCTCCCTGGATCGTACTAGACACCGCCGTCGCTGGAGCTTACCCTTCTCAAGATGTGACTCCTCCTACCGACTCTGCAGAGGTCAAGGCGAGTTTTGAGCTTCCCGAGCTCCACGCTCCTTCCCCTTTCCCCTCCCTCCTTCCTCCGCGAGCTGAATCTCCTTCTCTTCCCTTTGCCTCCCTTTCGCTCCTCTTCCTCAGGCTTGGGTTGCTGCTATCGATTGGACCAAGGTGAGCTTCATCCTCTCTCGCACCGGGAGAAGAGCTTTTTTATCTTGATCGAGCCGGAGGAAGATCACGAGCACCCAGCGCCTCGTCTCACTCATTTTCCCTTCACGTTTTTACGACGCGTAGGTTCCCAACTACACTCCCAACAAGGGACCCAACCTTTGCGCCGATAATGCTGCTGCTCTCGCCGACAAGAGTCGATGCTGGTGGACCTGTGGGCAATGCAACGCGTGAGCTTCCTCCCTCGCCTCTCCCTTGAGCTTCCCCTTTCCTCTTCTCGCCTCAGCTTGTCTTTACGTGCGGGATAAGACTACGCGGAAGCTGACATCTCTGTCTACGCGTTGGCTCAACACAATAGCGAGACCGATATCGTCGTACGTTACCTTTCCTCTCCCTCTTTCCCCCGGCGAGACTCCTCGTCTGACCTTCCTTCCTCACTTTCCTTCCTCCAACCAGACCTGCCCCGAGAAGAACACCTGGGGAACCTCCTTCGATGATGGTGAGTCTTTTCTCTTCCCACCTCCCTTCCTTCCTTTCCTCCTTCCCTGAACCCTGTTTTTCGAGAGCGGCGGAGAAAGCAAAGAAAAAGCTTGGAAGTTTGGTCGACGGCTGAAACTCAACCCCCTCTCTTCTCCCATCTTCCCTCGCTCGTGAACTTTAGGACCTTCGACGGCTACTCCCACTCTCTTGCAGTATCTCGAGGCTCACAGCTTGAAGACCACCTTCTTCGTGATCGGTTCTCGAATCATTGGGTTTGTTTCTTCGAGCCCGACGCGACTTTATTCGACGCACCGCTCACGCTTCGACCTTCTCTTGGTTCTTCTCTCTCTTAACAGACAGCCCGATGTTCTGAGGGATGAGCACATGCGAGGACACGAAATCGCTGGACAGTGAGTTCGCCGTCCTCATATCTGGAGAGCTTGCAGGAGTTTGCGAACCGCGCCGCACACGAGCTGACTTCCAGATCTCGTTCTCTTCTCTCAGCTCCTGGTCGCATCCTCAGCTTACTACTCTGACCAACGAGCAGATCGTTGCTGAGCTTGGATGGACTCGAAAGCTCATCAAGGACGTCATCGGAGTCACCACGCTCACTTTCAGGCCTCCTCGTTCGTCTGCTTTCGTTTTTCTCGTTTCAGCCCTCGAGTCCATACTGATCGTTTTCTTTGCTTTCGCCATCGCCAGAGGGAGATATCGATAACCGAGTCCGTGCTATCGCCGCTCAGATGAACTTGACTCCCGTGATGGTTCGTTTCGATCTTCTTTCGCCGCGTGGACACCCGCAACCTCGACTGACCGTTCCTTCCCGCTCTTCCTTCACTCCTAACAGTGGTCCGGAGTCACTGGATCTCCAGATCTCCTCTTCGACTCGCAAGGTTCGTTCCACTCTCGCTACTTTGCTCGGACTTCGTTCTGAACTTTTGATTGCGTCGCGTCTCGTCCACAGACTTCAACGCTCAAGCCGCCCTCCTCACTCCTGCTCAGGCCTTCGGAAACTGGTCCGCCTTCCTGGATACCAATCTTCCCAAGATGGAGACTGGAGTGAGTGGACCTCAATCTCGGAATATCTTCTGCTTCTCTCGCTGACACGAACCGGTTTTCTCTCCCTCCAGTTCGTTTCCCTCGAGCACGACTTGTACCCTCTCACCGTCGCTCTCGCCACCAACTACTTCCTTCGTGAGTGAAGATCTCTATGGATTCTCGAGCGTCCGCCTTCGCTGACCTGGATGTCTTTTCTTCTTCCTTTCTTCCAGCCGACGGTTCGTTCAACTCGTCTCCCTTTTGCTCGTCTCTCGCTTCTCGTCCTGACACGATTCCCTTCCTTCCCCTCTCTCAGCTCTCGGACGAACCAACCCCTCTCTCAAGCTCACCAGCATCATTGAGTGCCAGGGAAAGTCCATCTCCGACGCCTACCTCGAGACCAACAACGGAACTCTTCCTGGAGGAGGAGCCGTGACGGGAACTACTGCTGGAGGGGCTGCTAGCTCGTCAGCCGCCGTCGGAGGATCCGGAAGCTCTGCTACTGCCTCTGGATCTGTAGCTGGATCCTCTACCCGACCTGCTGCCTCGGCCACTGGAACCGCTGCCTCGAACACTGGAGGAGCCGGAGCCAGGATCGCTGGAGGAAGTGGACTCGGAGCCGTCATCGTTGGACTCTTCGCTGGAGTTGTTGGAGTTCTTGCTCTCTAAATGGGGTAGTTCTTTCTTCACGAGTAGGAGGGTTGATGGGGTTGCATCGGAACGTCGAAGGGACGTTCGCGGGTAGGAGAGGCAGGAGCTTTCGCGTCGTCGTTTCGTTTTCGTTCGTTGTTTCCTCCTCACTTCCTCCTTCATCTTCTTTCTCGAACTTCATCTCTCCCTTACCTCTACGCTTTTAGTACCTACCTTCAAAACCTTCCCTCTCATCTCCGTTTTCCCTTGACGGGTTGGACTCTTCTTCGTTTCTTTTCCTTTGGTTCTGTTTCTTGGACCTCATCTCTCCAGCACGGACGCTTCCTTCCTCCCTCTCCTTCTTACCTCCCCCTTCGATAGCATAAACCAATACCTTGTCCCTCTTTTGGCCTCCCTACACACTCTTTCCTTCCTCCCCTTCTTGGATGGACTTGTTTCGTCGAGCTTGAAGACGCGTGTCGGTTTGAGGAGATGGAGACCTACCGACCTCCAGCTCTCTCTTTCCAGCTCCCTCACCCTCTCCTCTCAGTCTCCAAACGACCCTCAAACACCAAGCTCTTCCTCGTGTAAGAAAAACAGATGAACTCGGGCAGACTCGGGTATTTCGAACCGAGAAACGGGCATCTTCTGTTTGAGCTCTTTGTCCCAAGAGGTTTCGAATCCTGTCCCTTTTCCTTTCTTCCTCTCAACGCCCAGCAACGTCCTTTTTTCGATCAACTCGCAACCACCTCCACCATGTCTCCTCTCTCTCCCAACGGAACCGGCTCCAACATCGTCGTGAACCACCTCACCTCGCATCCCGACCTCCTCAAAGTCCATCAGCTCGTCGGTACTGATCAGTCGCATGTTGAGGTGCTCAAGAGCTTCAAGAAGGGAGAAACACTTGCTCCTCTCGAGGGACTGTCTACGTACGTGCTCTCTTCTTCCATCTCTCTGGTGGACGAAGCGTTGGGGCAGAGAGAGGAGGGAGGGCACAGAAGAGAGGAGCGAAGAGTTCGTCATCTCCGACTGAAATGTTGACCTCGTTCCTTCCCCTTCTTTTTCTCCCCTTTCCTCCTCTTCTCGACCCACAGCGGAGCTACCAAGGCCTACTCTTCTGTTCAGGTCAGTCAAGCTCTTATACAAGGCTTCGTTTGCTTCTCAACTGACCATCTCTCTTCCTTCCCCACTCAACGAATGATCGCAGATCGGACCCGACTCTCACATCGAGCTCAACTCCTCCTTCCTTTTCGTCAACCACTCCTGCGACCCCAACGTCGCTTTCAAGATCTCTGAGTGCTGGCCTGCGTCCGAATGGAAGGTCGTGGCCTTGAAGGATCTTGCGGCGGGGGATACTTTGACGTTCTTCTACCCTTCGACCGAGTGGGAGATGGACAGGGGATTCCAGTGTCGATGTAACGAGAAGGTGAGCTCTCTCTCTCTCTCGCTCTCTCTTTTCAGCTCGCTCAAGCTGTTCCCGAAGCAGCAGAAGACCGCCCCGACTGACTCTTTCCTCCGCTCGTGCTTTGTCTTTCTTTCCTCGCTCGCGCTCGCAGACCTGCCTCAAATCCATCAACGGAGCCAAGTTCATCGACCGGTCGACTCTCAAGCAGCAGGGCTACGTTTCTCCTCATATCTGGAAGCTCAAGGAGGAGCAAGAGGCTTCGGTGAGCAAGTAGATTTCGCTCGGAAGGAAAGAAATAAAAAAGAGGGGGGGGGAGATGGCGAGATGGATGAAGGGAAGGGTTACAGGACATCTGCTTTTGCTGTTTTTCGTTTGCTTCGCTGCTTCTCACTCGCTCGCTCGCTCTTCGTAGAACCCTCGTACTGGAATATATGTTGTAACATGGAGCTGTTTCGTGTGGAGAAAGGGGAGAAGAAAGAAATTGAAGAGCCGGCAAAAGACGGCGCGTGAGTTCTCTCTTCTCGCTCGACTAAGTCGTTCAGAAGCGTCAAGATACAGCGTGAAGGTTCGTAAATAGAGGAAGAAAAACCGTAGCCAGCAAGGCAAGCCGAATGTCCATTAGGGGCGATCCTGAGGAGAGAAAGAAAGAACGTGACGTGAAAGAAAAGGAAAATGAAAGAGAAAAGAGAGAGGTCCATGTCCTCGAAACCGATACCACAAGAGTATTACTCAATCGTAACTCTCTTCCCCGCCCCCAACCCGCTCATCTCAGCAGTATCTCCTGCTTCCTCGTCGAAGTACTGGCCTCGAGGCGTCGAAGCGTTCGCGGCCTCTCTGCTTTCCTTCAACCCTGATCCGAACTGGCGAACGGCGACGAAGACTCCCAAGCCGACGGTGACGAGGGTAAGGAGAGCGTTGATGACGGCGAGAACAATTCTCTGAAGCCAAGGAGAGGAAGAAAGGAGGAAAATCGCGGGTCAGCTCGGGTCAAACGGAAGTCGCGTTCATGACTTTCGTGCGAGAGAGAGAGAGAACTCACGAGGATCCCAGTCGTCTGAGTGTACCAGTCCCACTTCTTTCTTGGAGCGTAAACTTGTGTGAAAGTCAAGGGGAGGAGGATGGAGGTCCCGACAAGAAGCCAACCTCTGAGAAAGAAGGAAAGGGGAAGTGTGAGCAGGCGAAGCGAGAATTCCGAGATCATGAGTCAAACGCACAGAGTGATATACATGAGTCTGTGAAGTAAGAGACGGAGAAATTAAGTAAGCTTCGTCAAAAGATGGAAAAAAGGAGCCGCGCGCGTCGCGACTCACGCTCGATGCTCTTTCGCCAACGCCCAGATCGCGAGGAGAGGAGTCACAAGAAGAATATACTGGATCACTATGGCGAATATGCTGAAGTAGAGTAACGTGTTTCGAATCAGAAAAGTAAGAGAGCGGAGGGAGAAAAAGAAGACTCACATCAGAGATCGAGTTGTAGACGTCAGAGGTCGGCTGGTGTCGTGAAGGGTCTGGACTGCGAAGATCGTAGAATATATCTGTGTTTTGAGTATGCGCATGGAACAAGCCGAGTCAAAGTTCTGTCAGCGAGGATCGCGAAGAGCAAGGCAAGCGACGCGTCCGACCTCAGAAAGCCAAAGAAAAACTCACAGCGTAGATAGCAGTGTAAAAGAGGTCGACTTTGAAGAGGGTGCTCAACCTCAGATCCCAATCGTTCATCCTCTTCATACCGAGGTCTCCTCCCAGTTTCCTGAAGGCATCCCATCCGAATTCTTTCGCTAGTTGAACCGAGAACCAGACGAAGCTGACTTGAGCGAGACCGATCACGATGGGAGCGGCGGTGAGGAGGTTGACGTGAGAGTTGTACGAATCAAGAGCGAGTCGGCAGCCTGTGGAAAGCAACGGGTCAGTGGAAGTTGAAGGTTCGAGTCGAGAGTCAGAAAGAGGGAAAGGGAGAAACGAACGTGCTCCCACTGCCGCGTCCCAACCCACTTCGCCTGCACATGGGTTTGGATCGCCGTTGCTGTACGCGTCGTTGAAGAAGGCGTCGAAGGCATTGATTCTGGTGAAAAAGGGGTCAGCTGGGTCGAAAGTTCGCAACTTCGAGCGTCGCCTTCTGCCTTCATCGAATGGAGGCTCACCGTTGAAAGATGGAGTAGAAGAGAATGGGTATGCTAAACGTTGAAAATAAAGGGAGAATATTTAGGAGACTGGTCGAGTAGCGGAGGGAGAGCGACGCGTCGAATGTACTTTACTCACTTGAAAGCCGAGACCGAAACGACCTGAACGATGTTCCCAGAGCGAAGAGCATCCAAAGCAAGAAAGACCATACTGCTGAGCACAGCGTACTGAACTCTGGTGAAGTTATCGAGGTGATCTATGAGGAACGAGAGGAAGAGAGAATGTCAACGAGGGTTTCGACGTGCATGACTTGAAACCTGAAGAGGGCGACTCACGTTTCCACCACGAGTCTTGGACCAGTATTGAAATGAATGTGATCACGATGATGAACTCGACGATGACTGTTGGAGCGAGGGCGAAAGAATGGTGAGCGAAAGGCTTGAACGAGCGGCTTCGACATGGAATCTGAGCTCGTGGACCGCTTTGAGACAAGCTCGGCCCATCTGGCATAAGTCCTTGACGTGCAAAGCGCTCATTCTGGCAAAAGCAGCTCGTAAAGATTGTTTCCTCCTACGGAGAGGGCGAAGGAAGGGAAAGAAATGGGAGAGGGGGAAGAGGGAGCGAAGCAACGGCTTGGAAGCTGACCTACTCGAAGCTCATCGCCTCCTCCTTCCCGCCTGCTCTTCCCGTCCTTCCTCTCCTAGTAGCCCGGACCGATCTTGAGACCCAACAAAGCACGAAGACGAGGTAGAGCTACACGACTCACCGGTGGTAAAGAATAACCTCTGCGACCAAGAGCTCAGAAAACCTCCTCCTCCTCCCTTCGCGCTCGAGACCGCATTCCTGTTCAGCGAGAGCCGATGGCTTAATCTCTTCGACATCTTGTCTGGATTGCTGTCTGGAGCTGGAGCTGGCGAAGAGATGGAGCGATAGAGGGACTGGGAAGACTTGACGAAGTCGAAGGTCATGGTCAGAGGAAGGAAGGAGGGGGTAGGAAACGAAAAGACCAAGGGGTGGAAGTTGAGGGGAAAGAGCGCAGAGTCGAGGTCGAAGGCAGGGCCGCTGACGGCCAATTTGGCAGCATCGCTCTGGATTTTGAGGCCGCGAAGCCCGAGGGTAAATTCGGACTGGATTTTTCGACAGTTGAGAGGAAGTATCTTGAAACGGAAGACGAAAGATTGAGAAGGAAAGGAAAGCGAAGAGAGGAGGCCTCCTCTTCTCGTTGAGGGGTCTTCGCGACCTCCTTCCTGTTTCTCCTCTCGCTCCCGATAGGTCGTCAAAGGGTCATGAGAGAGTCTATAGTATACGAGTAATTTGGGAGTGCTAATGATAGAAAGAAAGCCTAAGCTACAAGATGAAGCTCTGAGGGTTGTACTCGACTCCTCCGACGCGTTTCAGCGTCTTTTTGTCGACGGCCATCACTTCATCGCCCATCTGAGAGACGAGCAGGTCCCTGGATATAATTTAAAGGGAAAGGGATGATAATGAGAGATCAGCGAAACGCTCCGAAGGGGAAGGCTGAAAGTGAAAGCTTGAACTAACGGTCCACAACAACACGCGACGACTCCTCCCGTGCTCGTTCGCTCCGTTACTCCTTTAAGGATCTCCGTTAGCGGTGGGCGACGACCGAAAGATAGAGTAGGTATTCGCTCCTCTGGAATGAGGGGAGAAGATGTCGGACTTGAGAGCTCGATGGCACGAGACAGGTTGGGCGACGCTCCTCCGTCGACGGCAGCAAGAGGACTCGTGCAGAAGATGAGGACGCTGATGTTGAGATTTGAGGATGTTGAGGTGTGGGAGGAGGCAAGATCTAGTATAGACTGGAAGAGGGGAGTGATGAGGGTGACGTCGCCTGAAAAAAGAGATGAAGACAATTAAAGCACTCGACGAAACGAGAAAGATGAGACGCGTTGAAAGACTTCCTCACCTGGCTCTCGAACAGACCAAACGACCACTAGCTCCTTCGTGTTTCCCCTCCCAGACTGGACGTCTCTGACGACGCTCTCTGCGACGGAAAGAGCGAAGCTCACTCCAGATCCTCCGGCGACAACGAGCACAGAGGAGAAGAGGGACGAGACGAAGTTGCATTGCCCGTAGGGTCCCTCCAGCGATATCGAGACTGTGAAGAGCAGGAGAAGTAGTGATGAGCGTAGCGAAGAGGATGAAAAGAGCAGCGGAGAATAAAAGCTCACCCGTGTTCGGACGACCCTTCTCCGACCCGTTCTCATCCAATCCCTCCCTCGCCAGATCGTGAAGCTTCTGGCTGCTCTCCAAAACCGTCGAGTATGTCAGCCAAGCCAGTTGCTATCCTACTCAAATAGGGACGTAGAAACTCACGTCCATGACCCGTTGATCTTGACCAGCAGTCTCACTCCCTCCCCGATTTCGCTCGACGCGATCGTGAAAGGATGAGATTCCCAACCCACAAGTCCAAGTCGCTTGGAGAAGATCCGAATCCGAACGTGCTGTCCGGGAAACCATCCTCTCTGCACCGAAGGGATCCGGATGAGAGTCGTACGAGATCCGGGGATGGTGCTGAGGTGAGCGGTATCTGTGAGAACGCGTTGAAAGTTCAGTCGTTGAGAGATCGAGAGAGATGAGGAGAAGAACTCACGGATCCTCGTGGTAGTCCAACGGTAGATGTAATTGGAGGTGATGTAGGCGATGACGACCATGAGGAAAGGGAGGACGAAGGGAGAGTGAAAGTTGAGGCCTCCGATAAAGAAGCAGAGTCCGATGTGGTGAGCCCACTTGAAGGTTTGATACGCTCTCCGGCGGACAGTGCGAAGAGAGAAGAGCATCATGAGGTTGAGACCAAAGTAGGAGATCCACGCGTCGATCTGAGTTGAATGAAGAGACGAGATGAGATCCTTGGAGACGCGTCGAGAAAAGGGAAAGAGGAACGACTCACGTTCACCTGACGCTTCATTTCCTCAGCCAGCGATCCGTCTTTCCCGAAGGCGACCATGTAGGCGATAACGTGGATGGTCACGATGAACCAGAGGAGTCGACCCATCCATCGATGAAGCCAGTTGATCGCTGTGAAAAAAAAAAAAAAAAAAAAAAAACGATTCAGCAAGAGGAAGTCGAGAGAACGAAGGCCGGTTCACTCACCTGCGTAGCCTTGTTGGAGTATCTGCTCGAGAAGAAGTGTGAGACGTTAGTTAGCTCTGTATCATCTTCTACGTCTAATAGATCATGCTCACCGTTCCAAGTCCAAAGCACTTGATAGAGAGGGCTGCGACGAACGGGAGCATGGCCAGACTGACGTAGCCCGTCCTCGTCGCGTCTCCCAGGAAACTGGATCCTATCGAGGAGGCGAGAGCGACGACGAGTACGAAGGGAAGGAAAGTGATGATCTGGAAGGAAGGAGGAAATCAAAGCAAGGAGTCAGGAAACCAAATCGAACGAAAACGAGCGCCGTCTTGAGTCGATCAACCTTACCTGAAGAACACTGAGATTCAACCCAGGGATATTCCTCGAGTGGACTGGGATCCCAGGAGGGATAGGAATCCTTCGAAGCGGCCTTGAGGTGACCAGAGGAGGAGGACTCCAAGCTCTCTCGCTCTCGATTCCCTCTCCAATCTTATCCTCGACGATCAACGACCTCGGCGTGTCCAAGGACCTCCTCTTCCCTCGAATGCTGCTGGAACTACTGCTTGAGGACTGTCCCGAGAGCCACCATCCCTTCCTCCATCCGCCGCGAGAGAGTAAGACCGACGTCCAAGGAAGGGAGAGGATGGCGAAGAGGAGGAAGAAGGAGGAGAAAGAAAGAAGGACGGCGAGGACCGCCTTCTTCGAGCCGGAGTTGATGACGCCGTGATGAGCTGCTGCTACCATTGTGAAGAAGTTGGAGGTGGTGGTGGTTGAGAAGAAGGTAGAGAGGGCTCCATGAGGTTGAAGGGAAACAAAATTGGAAGGTGGTTCGAGGGAAGGAAAGGGCAAAGGCGGCGCGAAAGGGACTCGATGACTGGGGAAGAGATCGGACGCGCTCTCCCTCATTGAACAACTTTGATGACCGCTGTCTTCCGTCAGCCAGCTTCGAAATCTGGAGGGATTGAGTAAGATGAGAAAGGGCCAGTCAGGAGTGGGATGATGGTAAAAGTTGGTAAGAGAAGAGAGGGACTCACTCGAAGAGATCTGAAAGGAAAACGCGTCTCAGTTCGAACGAAGGAAAGAAGAGAAAGCTCCCTCGAACCTCACCGTTCCCGAAAAAGAGAACGAGAAAGCTTCATCACGAGCACAAAGATCATCACAGACCACGCACTAAATCCCCAAGATCGATCTCAGCAGCCAAACTCCTACCGCCGCTCCAGCTCCCACCACACCGAGAGCGAGGATCAACCTCCCTTCGTCAAACCCAACCGCTCCCATCTCCTCCGCCTTCCTGCAGACAACCTCCAGCCTCTTCCCCATCCCGATCAGATCGAATCTCTCCTCGACTCGCTTCCTCCCAGTATCTCCCACCTTCCTCCTCTCCCTCGCTCCCATAACCACCAACCTCGCCAACGCCTCTCCCCACTCCGCTCCGTTGGGAGTTCTCAGCAGACCCGTTCCTCCTCCAGCCTTCCCTTCCGGCGAGTCGAGGTCCACTACGGTCTCGATGGGTCCACCGCTGTTGGCAGCGAGGACCGGAAGGCCACAGGCCATAGCTTCGACGGGTCCGATCCCAAAGTGTTCGTTTTTGGGAGTGTAGAGGAGAGCGAGGGTGGAAGGGGACGTGAGGAGAGCGGTTCGTTGAGCGGTGGAGAAGTTGAGGAGGAAGAGGACTTGGGTTGCTGGTGGGACTTTGAGGGAGAGCTCGGAGAGGACGTGGTAGGAGAGCGAGTAGGAGGAGCAGAGGGTTTTGAGCTGGTTGAGAGTCGTGACGTTGTCTTGGGTTTGAGGATCGTAGCCACCTGGAGCAAGAGAAGGTAGGTGGTCAGCGATTTTCAGAAGGAGCAATCGAGATGATGAGAGGGAGGAAGACTTACCTGCTACGACGAGCCGGAGCTTCGAGAAGGTCTCGTCGTCGACGAGTCCGTCCTTGGTGAGACGCGCGAAGGACTCGATGGCGAGGGCTACGTTCTTCTTTCCTTCGAATCGGTTGAGAGAGATGATCGTTGGTACATCCCTGAGGTTTTGAGAAGCAAGAACAAGGGATCAGCTTCGCAAGACCGACGAGTTGGAGGAAGAGAGAAAGAAGACGCGTCGAACTCACGACTTGACCATCCTGACCTCGATGCTCTTCTGCTCCTTCTCGCTCAAGGGAACGTAGGCACCGATATCGATTCCTGGGTAGATCACCTCGGGTACGATGGACTTGAGAGACGAAAAGGCCTGGGCGTAGACCTTGGAGGTGAAGATGGAATTGGCGACGACGACGTCCGCTTGACCTACGAGAGGAAGTAGAACGAAGAGTGAGCTCGGTCTTCCTGAGACTCTACGACGCGAAAGGTACTCACCAGTACTAAACTCCTCCAGCTTGTCCACTGGCATCCTGTAGAACCCCTTGAGAACCTCCTTCAGCCCGACAGCCTCTCTCTTCTTCGGTCTCCCAGCAGCCTCCGTTCCCTCAACGCTCACGTCCCATCCTCCGCTGAGGAGCTTATCCGGGAAGTGGCAGTAGAAGACGACTCGGGTCTGAAGGGCCCATCGGAGGAGGGGAACGCAGACCGAGAGCTGGTCCACGAAGAAGACGTCGAAGGGCTTGAGGCCAGGGATGGGTTGCCACGAGGGAGGAAGCCAAGGAGTGAGCGAGAGCAGGAGGGAGAAGGTGAGGTGGAGTTGACGAAGGATGGCGAGGATGATGTGAAGAGATTGGAAGATAGAACGAGGAAGTGTCGCTCCGAGAACGTGGGTTTTGAGCGTGCCTACGGAAGGAAAGAGAAGAGGGTGAGCTCAGAAAAGAAGAAAGGAGGGAGGGAAGGAAAGAAGTCGAGCTCACCATCTCTCGTCTCCTCGAAACATCTCGTAGGATCGTGCCGAGAAGTAAAGAGCTCGACGGAGTGACCTCTCCTCTGAAGAGCCACTGCTGCATCGACGACGAGTCTCTCAGCTCCTCCTGTAGGACGAGAAAGGAACAGAAGGGAGAGGGAAGGAAGAGAGGAGGTCAGCTCGGCGAACGACGAGCTTGAAAGGCTGGGACGACACGAACCTATCCCTAGATCAGGATGGATGAATCCTATCCGCATCGGAGGTCCATTGATGTCCGTTTTAGACATCGAAGTTGAAGATTTGCGAAAAAGTTCGGGAGAGGGTGGCGGTTTGGGAGGGCAGAGAAGGAAAGGGTCGAGCTCGCTCTCCTTTTTGTTCCACGACCATCACAACCTCCCCAAACTCCACTTCTCAACCTCCAACTTATTTTCTAGCTCTACCAGCAACAGAATGTCAGGAACTAGTGTACGACGAATCCAGAAAGTCAGCCGCCAGATCTTCCTTTCAGCTCTGGCGATGGAGGAAACGAGCTGACCTCCACCTCTCCCTCCCTCCTCCTTCTCTCGCCTTCTCCAGGAGCTCGGAGACATCCTCAAAGCCACAGATCTCGATGGAATCACAGTAGAGACAGCAGACGAGAATATCTTGCTTTGGACTGCTTTCCTCGCTGGCCCTGTGAGCTCAACCTTCCGCTCCAGAGCGTGTGGAGCTGTCAAAAGAAGGAAACGAGAAGCTCACCAGTCGCCTCCTTCCTCTTCTTCTTCTTCTTCGATCTCTTCTCCAGAGCTCGTCACCTTACAAGGGAGGAACTTTCAAGCTCTCGATAACCTTCCCTCCTGAGTACCCTTTCAAAGGTATCCACCTCCTCTCTTTTCTCCAGAGAACGCGACCGCACACTGACCTTTCTCCCCCTCATCTCCTCCTTTGCTTCAGCTCCCATCGTTCGTCCTTCATGACTCGCTCCCTCTGGTTTCCCTCCTCTCAGTCTGACCGAGCCCTTTGTCTCCACAGATCAAGTTCCTGACCAAGATCTATCACCCGAACGTCGACGACGAGGGAAACATCTGCGTCGGTTTGCTCAAGGCCGACGCTTGGAAGCCAGCCGTCAAGATGTCGCAAGGTCAGCTTTCTTCTCTTTCTCCTTCCATTTACGACCCAGTCCAAAGGAGGAAACTGATCTCGTGCTTCTTGCTGTCTTCTCCTTCAGTCCTGATGAGTATCTACCACCTCCTTTCGGAACCCAACCCCGACGACCCTCTCGTTTCGACAGTGAGCTTCCTCATCTCATCTGGCTCTTACTCTCGAAAGCCTTCTCTGATCCTTCCCGTATCCTTTGTCTCTCTCGCCAGATTGCCGAGCAGTTCCGAACAGACCGTAAGAAGTACGATGCGACTGCGAAGGACTACGTCAAGAAGGTTTGTCTCTCTTCTTCCTCCCTCTCTCGACGACGCGTTTCCCCTCCTCTCTCCTCTTTCTCAAGACGCAGACGCTGACTCCAGTACCCTCTTCAACCTCCTCTTTCTTTCTTTCTTAGTACGCCTCGTAAACCCCCATCGCTCTATCGACTCTCAACAACGCGACGATCAGCGATCTCAAACCAAGCGACGCGTTCGTCGGTCAACGAAATCTCATGACACTTGCTCTGCTCTCCACTCCGACCCGGGCCGCTCCTAAGGATACGTTCTAGGAGCGAGACGGGAAAGAGCCAATACCGCTTGATTTGAGGGTTCCCAGCGAGGGTTAGGCGAGAGAAACGAAGATCAGGAAGAGAGCGGAGCTGAGCGAGTAGTAGTGTAAGAAGAAGTTGGTGGGCGGTGCTCGATATTGTTCTATCGGAGCCGGGTTGGATGCTCGTGCGTTCACAAGTTCGCGCTTCGTAGGTGGAGTGAGGAAAGACGTAAGACATCGACGGCGGAAACGTGAGACGCGCGCCTCGACTTCTCTATACCTTTCCCTCCCCTCCCCTTCCGTCTAAGAACCACCTGGACGGCGAGAAAGCAAGTCCTTTGAACGTACATCAAGATCACATCAATTGTCGTTACTAACCAATCAAACCTCCCGACTCCCGTTCAGAGCTTCTTCCCTGCCTCCTCCTCCACCACGCCCTTCGGTCCCTTATCGTAGATCCCCTCACTGTATCCCTTGTAGACGTGGGTAGCCACTCCATCCGCTGCTCCCAGAGAAGCTCCACCTAGAACTGTATACGGCAAGCGAGCTCGCTTGAGGAAGATGGCCTTGTTTGGGAAAAAGGGAGAGAGAGAGTGAGCGAGAGAGGGAGCGAGAGGGAAGGAAGGGAAGGGAGGGAGATGGTGAGAAAGAGAGCTCACCGGGACGACCAAGGCTCCCACCACAGCTCCGATGAGAGTGTAGTCTTCTAGACGTTTTTGAGATGTCTATCATCCGTCCGAGCGAAGGAAGGAAGGGAGGTAGGGGAATCAGCTTTCCCCGAACCCAAAAGAAGGAAAGCTCGTCGAGCTCAAGCTCACATTGGCTTTCAACAACCTAGCCCTGTTAACCACATACGCTTCGGTCTTGTTCAACACCGCTCCGTACCCTACCAGCGCCCCAATCATCGGTCCCACTCCAACGAATCCGATGGTACAGGCGCGAAGGAGACCTGCGAGGGAGAAGGTTCTGCGGTAGAAGGCGACGGATCCGTAGAGGAAGGGAGCGAGGACAGCGGAGAGTTGAGCGCCTTGGAGGGCAGAGTGTTGGATGAGGTATTGACGGGAGGGGGAGGAGGCGACGGAGGAGCGGGAGAGGAGGTCGGACATGGTGGTGGTGGTTTGCGTGCTTGTTGGCGTTGGAGGCAGGAGAAGAAGAGAGGGAAGGAGGGAGGTGAATGAGGAATGGAGATTTCGAAGAGCGTCATGCGATCGGTTCGGTTCGAGGAAAAAAGAGAGAAGATAAGGTAGAGTTTCTTGGAGGAGGGAGAAACCGCTGATATAGAGTATCGAACTAGATCAGACGGGGTAAAATGGGTTATCGCAACCAAGCCGTGGTCATCGAGAAAGATAAAGGATTCGTTCGGCCACCGCGTCGCCCCGTTCTCCTTCCAGGTTTTCCAGACCTCTTAGTACTCCCAGTTCTAGCCTGTACCAACACAAAGCTGATCAGCTCCTCTCGACCTTGACGACCAACGTCTCTCGTCCAGGGAAGAGCCACGAAGGGGGAAGTCGTCGCTACTCCCAAACTCAACCAACCCACGACGCGTCTCGCTCATTCTCTCCTCTCCCTCGCTCCTTCTCCGCCAAAGCAGAAGTAGATTCGAGCATGGTATTATGTAGCAAAAAAAAAGCAAAAAACAAACGACATAAAAGGTGCATCTACGGGGGGTATTATAGTCCATCCTTTTTTCCTTCAATCAAAACGAGAAAACAAAGAACCCAAAAACAAATCGCCTCTCCTGGCTAGCTCGCTCCATCCATCCACTCACTCCACCCCCCAATCCCCCTCCTCCTCATTCTCCTCTCCCAACCACTCCTCCCCCACCTCTCCCAACCCCCCAACCCTCAACCTCTTCGCCGGATCCCTCTTCAACAACCCCTCCACCACCTTCCTCGCTGCAGCTCCCGAGTGCAGACCATGGTAGATCAGGCGACAGGACCCGTCGGGAGGTCCTCCTGCTCCTGCTCCTCCTGCTGGGGGTGGGGAGCGGGGTGAGAGAGAGGAGGCGGGAGGAAGGTTGGGATGTTTGAGGGGTGGAGGCCAAGCGTACTCTCCTTTGGCTATGCGAAGCATGCGAGAACGACGGAGAGCGGGAGGTTCGTGTGAAGGGTCGTCGGTTGGGGGGGAGCCGAAGGGGAGGGAACGGGTCTGTGGCACCAAAAGAAAACGGAAAAAAAAAGTCAGCTCTCCTCCCTCAAATCGCGTTCCTCTCCTCCCTCCTCCTTCCTTTCTCCTCTTCTTCGAAAGAAATCGGGACTCACCAGCATAGCAAACAACACCACCCCACAAGCCCAACTATCCGCCTTCCTTCCATCGTACTCCTTCCCCATGATGATCTCGGGGCAAGCAAAACTGTCTGATCCACATCGCGTCGTGAGGGTTGCTGGTTCAGGTGGAGGAGGAAGTCGTTTGGCGAGTCCAAAGTCTGCGAGGTTGATCAACGGAGTAGGTGAGGGTGGGAAGGAGGATTTGGGGAGAAGGGTTTGACCTTTGGAGAGGAGGGCGGGTGAGAGGGAGGGGAGGGGGATGGTGAGAAGGACGTCTGGAGAATGAAGACGGAAACGAACGAGACGAAACGGAACGAAACGAAGAGTCAGTTCAGCACGTCTCTCCTTTCTTTCTCGAGTTCGGTGAGGGCGAAAGAGGGGAGCTTTGGACTCACTCTCAAGCTTGACATCCCGATGCACCACTCCCTGACCATGCAGCCATCCAACAGCCGCTTCCAGTTCTCCCCACACGCGTCGAACCCAACCCATCCCGACGCGAGACCAGAGTTCCGGAGAGGCGACGATGGAGAAAAGTTCTCCTCCTGGTAAGTAAGGAAGAGCGAGGACATGGTGCGTTGGAGTGGAGAAAGAGGTGAGGTGGGGGATGATGGAGGGGTGGTGGAGAGTCTGCGAGAAAGGAAACGAGAGGTGAGCTTTTCGCGAGGTTGAGAGGAGGAGGATTGAGCTGAGAGGACGTTTGGGAAGGGAAACAAACCTTGAGTATTTCTACCTCTCTCGTAAACGAAGTAAGCGTCCTTGAGTTTTCTAGACAGAGCTCTTTGGACCTGCAGCGAAAGGAAAGATCCAAACAAAACGCGAAGACGACGATCAGCTCCGTCTTCCTCCTCCCTGCCTCCCGAAGAAGACAGATCCCCTTCTACACTCACATCATCTTAACAGCCACCAATCCTCTCAACTCCTTCCTCTCCTCTACCCCTCCGTTCTCCTCCTCTACCAACCTAGCTCCCCAAACACAACTGAACGCTCCCCTGCCCAACTCCCCTCCAACCAATCTCCACCTCCTCTTCCTTCGTACGATCTTCTTCCGTGAGCTGCTTCTCACTTCCTGGGACGAAACGGTCCCGAACTCGCTCACGGTCGGCTGTTGATCGTCGTCGTCATCGTCGTCCTCGAGAAGGACGAGTTCCACGAGCTCGTCTCCTTCCTCGGGTTCCTTGGTTGCGGGACTTGTGGCTGACGACGAGGAGGACGACGAGGCTTGGACTCTGGTTGCTTCACGGTTGAGATTGGTGACTGTTTGGGTGGAGATGAGATCGTGGGAGTTGGCTAGGGAGGGAGGAGGAAGACCTGATGCTGAGGTTGAGGAGTGATGGTGGTGGGACGACGAGTCGATGGGACCGGAGGGCAAGGAGGAGATCTGAGAGGAGGAGGAGGGTGTATAGAAGATGGGTGGTGGTGGTGGTGGTGATGGTGGTGTGAATATATTGGGTTGATTTCCTTCCCTCTCAAAGCTGAAGAACGGTCTAATTCCTTCTCCTCCTCCTAGATGAAGAGGTCTCGACGTCGCGTCCGACACACTTCGATTACTTCTCGGCCCTCCTCCTCCCAAACCTCCTCCACCCGCTCTCCCACCCAACGAACCAGGAACGAGTCTACTCCCTCCTCCTCCTCCTCCTGCTGTACCCAAGGAAGCTCTCCCCATGGATCCTGCTCGGCCGAGCGAGGATCCGCTTCCTGGTAAAGGTTTCGGAGGCGTGAGGGATTCGTTGTCGCCCGATCCTTGAGCGAGTCCTAGTCCGCGAGAGAAGAAGGAGTCGGTTTTTGATTTGGAGGAAGAGTTGGATCGAGTGGAGGATACAGAGTTGGATCGAGTAGGGAGACCACCGACGGAGGAGGACCAGGCTCCGTTGGGAGTCCAGAAGGAGGCCGTAGGGGAGAGTGAGAGGGAGGAATCGATCGAGGAAGGAGGAGGAGGAGGAGGTGGGCCAAAGTCGGTTGAGTGGTTGGAAGTCGTAGGAGAAGGGAGAGTGACTAGAGTGCGAAGGGAGGTTATGGACGAGATGGATCCGTTCGAGGTGGAGGAGTTGATGTACGAAGAGTCGAGGGTCGAAGACGGAGCGACAGGTTCGGTGGAGGGCGAAGGGAGAGGTTGAGTCGACGTTGACTTCCACGAACCGCATCCGTCGACAGAGAAGGACGGGATCATGTTCGTCGTAGAGAAGGAGGGAGGAGGAGTAGAACTCATGTCACCATCAAGAACCAAGACCCGGTCAACGAGGGGAGGGAGGGAACAAAGGGCAGAGGGAGAGAGGGGAGCGAAGGGAAGGAAGGAGTTAGAGGGAGAAACGAGAGAGCTCGTCCATTGGAGATTGAAACAAAGCGTAGAATAAACAACAACAACAACACCACCTGAGCAATCGATTTTGTTTGACTTGCTCAGAAGTGGGATATGAGACTCACCCCATGTTTGGGAAAGGCGTGAAAAATCTGCAAGAGAGCGAGAGGGGGTGGTTCCAAAGCCAGAAACGTGCGAGCTTCACTTTCAATCCCCTCGATCTGGCTCCGATCTTCTCCTTGTCTCTTAGCTCCGAGGCATCCTTCAGCTAGGCTTAAAAGTTTTCCTTACTCCAAAATTTCGACCTTCCAACAATCAATGCGCTCGGAAAAAAAAAAGAAAAAAAAGCAGTCCCAAACCTTCTCTCTCTCCCTCTCCCTCCCTCAAAACGCGTCGCCCTCTTTCGCCTGAGCTCATTCAATCCAGCACCTCCAACGTAGCAGCTCTACAAACTCTACTCTCCCTCCCTCTAACCTTCACCAAATTCAACAACTCTCCTCTCCCCCCGGCTCCAATCAACCCTCCTCGGACGATCTTACTCCTCCCGGCGTCCAGATCCTTCCTCATCAACTCGAGGAGGATGAAGAGAGGGATGGTCCCGATTCCGTGTCCTTTGCCTCGAGCTAGAGAGAAGGCTCCGGAGGTGTGGAAACCGATCATGGAGGAGGAGGGAGGAAGAACGGTTTCAGCCTGGTTGAGGGGAAATCGAAACGAAACGAAACGAACGCGTCCAGTCAGCGAGGATTTTTCTTTCGGGGTCCCGAGCCCTTCTTCTGGTATCTGCAGCCCTCCAGCGAACATAGAAAGAGAGAGAGAGAAGGTAATCCTTCGTACAAAACTCACCTCTTCATCATGATCCACATCCCTCCCCTTCCTCCCACCTCCATACCCTTCCCTCCACCTCCTCTCATCCTCCCGTCCATCCTCCTCCAACAAGTAGATCGGTCCCACCTCGCTCGCAACTCCTCTTCCACAGATCTTCACCGTCACTCGAACCAATGCTCCGTCGAAGAGATCCTCTGCTTGGTCGAGAGGGAGCGCGTCGAGGTTTCGTTTGGATCGGTGGGCGTTGATTTCGGAGAGGAGGGTTTCGGCGGGGGAGGTTGAAGTTGAAGGGGAGGTGGAGGTGGTGAGGAGGGAGGGGAGGAGGGTTGTGGAGAGAGAGGGGAGACGGAGAAGCCAGGGGGTTGGGGTTGGAAGGGTTGAGGTTGAGATTGAGAGAGTGGAATTGGAAGTCGACGCGTTTCCTTCGTTCACGACCATCTCCTCCTCCTCGCTCGCTTCGATTCCTCCAGCAACAACCTTCTCTCCTCTCCTCCTCCTTCTAACACTAGCCACCAACCCCGTCCAATCAGGTTTCCAAGGACTTCCCCCAACACCCACCTCTCCCTTCTTCTCCCTCTCCCTCTCCCTTTCCCTCTCCTCCTCCCCAGCTCCCACCTCCCACCCACAACTCCCCCAATTCTCCCTCTTCCCAGGCGGTTTCTTCTTCCACCTCCCCCTCAACCCCTCCTCCCTCTCCTCCCACCACCTCCTACTCGCTCGCGTCCCAGCCCAATCCTCAGGGAACGATCCAGCTCCAGTCTCGAACGCTTGGGATTGACGTTCTCTGATCCCACCGGTTCGGGTTCCTGTGAAGACGAGGGAGGTGAGGAAGGGTTGGGACCATTTGGAGGGGAGAAGGAGGAGGAAACCGTGCATGGATGTTGAGGAGGAGGAGGAGGAAGAGGTGAGGAGGGAGGAGGGAGGGGAGAGGGTGTGTTGGATTAGGAGGAGAGGGATGCGGGAGTCTTGGACTAGAGGGCGGAGAGGAGTGGAGGGGATACCGATCTGGGTTCGGAACGAAAGGAAAGAAGAGGACGGAGAAGAAGAAGAATGGTCAGGTGAGAGAGAGAAGGTAAGAAGAGAGGAAAGGGCAGACAGCAGAGACGAACCTCCTGACGACGTCGATCCAACTCGCTCTTCTTGAACTTGTTCCTCCCAATGTCCGCCCTGATCTTTGCGTCCCAGAGTTCGCTTCGAGCGAGATCGGAACTGGGTTCGTGCTCCCATGCTGAGGATTGAGAAGCGTCGGATTTGGGATCGGAGGGTTTGGCGTTTGTGGGAGGGAAGCTGGATGATCAAGAAAGAAAAAAAGAGACGCGCCGTTTAGTTTCGTTCGTCGCTGCTGACTTCTTCTTCGACGCAGACAAGAGGGACAGGGAGGAGGAAAGAACTCACCTGAGTCGAGGATCGTAGACCTTGAAACCCATCACCATCCCTCTAGGCAGACTCCCAGAAGTCTTGAGATCTCCGAGCTCGCTCCAGATCTGCGAACGAAAACTCAAATCGGACGCGACGTTTCGGTCAGCTTCCGTTTCTCTTCTCGCGGCCTCTCCTTCCCATCTTCGACACTGAGAACTTGGTACTCACCTTCTTCATCTCCACTCTCTCCTCGGCCTTGATCAACCCACCCAACGCACCCTTCAAAACCCTCCCACTCTTCGGTCCAACAATCTCAAACGCGTTGACCTCCTCCCTCCTGTCGCTCATCTCGATCTCAACTTCCTCCTCCTCCACCCCTACCACCACCTCCCTCTGTTTCCCCTTTCCTTTTGTCTTCCCCTTCGCCGACGCAGCAGCTCGCTCGTCGCGAATCTCCGTGAGGACGGAGGTGATGGAAGAGCGAAGAGCTCCCCAGACCTCAGCGTGCGAGGTAGGGTGGAAGCGGATCCAGATTTGACGTTTTGAGGGGGAGGAGGAGGAGGGAGGAAAGTTGGCTGATGTGGATGTGGAAGTGGAAGCAGCAGTGGTGGTGGACGGAGTGGCAGAAGGAGGAGGACACCAGAGAACGGTTGCTGGGCAGAGGAGGGAAAGAGGGTAGGCGGAGGGAAGGTGAAGGGTAGTGGTTGCTAGACGGGATCCGGAGGTGAATCTGCAAGAGGAGATAGTGAGAAAGGTGAATTACCTACTCGAAAACAGGTGAGAAGGAAGAGTGAAAGCAAAAAAGACGGACCTCTTTCCCCAGCAGACCTCTCCGGCGACGCGTCGAAGAACTCGTTCCAGAGCGAACTCTTCTCCCTTCAGCTCGATCAAGGAAAAGTACGAAACGTCGTTGAGGATGGATCCGTGGATGGCAGCTCGGTGGGAAGGTCGGAACGCCTTTTCGGTAGGTCGGTGGGCCTGAAGGAGGGTCGAGAGGAGGGTCGAAAGGTCAGCTCGAAGTCAAAGGAGAAGCGAGCAAAGGAGCAGAGGAGGAGGAAATGGAACGGACCAGTCTGAAACCCCAAGTGTTGACCATGTGCATCCTCTTGGCCATCCAGATATGAGTCTCGAGCCACATCTTGCTCCCTACAAAGAGCAAACCAAGCGAAAGTCAGACGAGCTCGACGGAGGGAGCGTCGAGGGGAGGAGAAGGAAGCTCACTCTGTCGTCGCCTCAACTTGTCCGTCCTCGTAAGACCAGTCTTGATGCTCTTCTTCAGCTTCGGGTAGTGCTTCTTGACGGGTACTGTCCGAGTTTTGGGGTCGATCTGTGAACGGAGAGAGAGGCAAGAAGGGCGTCAGATGTAAGCTTTGAACCGAAGAGAGGGAGGGAAGGAAGAGTCGAGCTCACCTCCTGTTTTGCCTTCATTCTCAGTCTCCCTGGAACTCGACGAGCGTTATGAGAAGCCGCTCTCCGACGAAGATGTCGAGGAAGAGTTTGAAATGCTCGTTTTGTAGAGCTCTCGCTGAAGGACCGAGTGGACAGACGGGAGAGGAAAGCAGATCAGCTTGAGCTTGGAGGTGAGCTCGACCTCTCCTTCCCTCCCTTTCGTTGACCTCGACGGAAACGAGAGCAAGAGACTCACAAGGCTGACTTCATAGCAGTCTTCATCGACTGGATCTCGAAGGAGCGAGCCTGTCAACGAGGGGGGTTGGAAAGTCAGCAAAGGCGAGAGGTTGAGCTCCAAACGAAAGCAAAGGAGGAAGGGACGAACGAGGGCAAACTTCTCGACCTCGATGGATTGAGGAAGTCCAGCCATGCCTGCAGAAGATGATCAAGAACGACGAGTCAGCGAGAGAGTCTATGTTTAGGTGTAAGCTGAAGCTCAACTTACCCTTCAGAGCCGCATCGTTGCCCTTTCCTACAGCCGGTGAGCTCTGAGGTCGAGAGGAGGAGGAAGGAGGATGCTTGGAGGTGATCTGTCGTCCTTGTTGGAGCCTCGTCCGTTTGTGAGACTTCCCGCTCGACGTCGTGCTAGGGTTCGGCCGCTTCAGAGGAGGCATCGCGAAGGAGAAAAGTAAAGAAAGATAGTGGGAAGAAAGGCGGGGTCGTCGTTTGGGAGGACTCAGGCGAAAGTCGAAAGCTCGCTTCGACACTCTTCTCCCGCTCGCTCAACCACATCTTCCCCTCCAAGCATACTTTTTTTCCTTCCTTTTTCCTTGGTTGCTGAGAAAACGCAGGCTCTTCTATCCACCCAGGGCCCAATACTTTTCCCTTTATTTTCTCTTCACCGTCCTTGGTCCGCCCGCTGGACACTCTCTTCCCTCTCGCCGCCGCTTCTCTTCCCACCCACCCAGTCCTTCCTCCTCCTTCTTCGGTCATAGCATCTCCCTTGGAGAGCATGTATGGCTTTTGAGAAGGCTTTGGGTGGACCGGGTGATCAGTTGCGTTGAGCGGCGAGTCGGAAGCTCAACAACCGACCTTCCTTCCTTTCCCTCTCTTTATGTCGTTCTCGACATCCCGTTTCTTCCATTCCGAGCTTGGGGTTGTAGTCTGGGAGCACCGTTAGGTTCCTCCGCCGTTGGGCTCGCTCGTTATCGCCCTCTCAAGCACGGAAGAGGGAGGAGCGAAGGGAAGTCAGGTCGATGTCACTCCCTCTCCTCTCTTTCCCTTCTTCTCCTTCCCCCTTTCTCTTCTCTCCTTTGGCTCTCCTTCTTTAGCGTGGCAATCCTCCTGATACGAGCGATTATCATCAGTGGATACAGATCTCCACTGGTTTCACTCGCTTCTCTGCGAGCCCCCTACGCGAAAGAAGGATCAGTGGAGCGAGCACGTCCTTATCCGTCTCTCCCTCTATCTTCCCTCCTTTCCTCTCTCTCTCTCCTTGTTTCTTCTTTTCTCCTCTTTCTCTCTACATCCCATCTACCGTCTCTCTCTCTCTTTAGCTTACTCTATGTCCTTCTCCTCCTCCTCCCACTTCTCCGGTTCCTGCGGAAAAGCTCCCTCAGACGACTCATCTCTCAGTCGTCCTGCAGCTCATGAGATAGCTTGGCGGACTACGAGCTCTCCACTTGGATGCTGAGTATCTGTGCTCCCTTTCACAATGAAATCAGCTTTTCACTCCTTTTTTCTCTTCTGTCCCACGGGCGCGTCGAGCGCGTGATAGACCGCAAGACTCCCCTTCTTTCTTCTCTTTTCTCCTCAGTGCTTCCAGCTTCTCTTCCTCTACAAGAGGTTTATGCTGGTTTCTTGAGGAGTGAGCAGAAGTCCGTTTAACACTCGGGAGGCGGACGCGTTTCTTTCCTCTCCTTCTCCTGGCTTTCTCCGGTACGGCATCTTTCCTGTCTGCAGTTTCCTCTGGCTATCTGAATTTCCTACTCATCCCTCTCTGACGGAGAGATGGCTGAGCTAGGAAGTTTGAACTGCCAGAGGTCAAGCGGGGGAGATGGCAAGAGGCAAAGGACGCGTCCCTTTCTTCCTTCCCACGCATATTGCATGCTTCCTCAGTGCTTTACACTCTTCCTTACACTCCAGTACCGTTATCCATGGGAATCTTGGAAGGTACTTGCTGGAAAGGCAAGGAATTGATGAATCTGCTCTGCTCCAAACTCAGCCTCCCACGCGTCTCATTTTGCCCTTCATCTTGTCCGGTTCAGCTCAAAGTACTACAAACTTGGTCCCTGAGTGGGGAGAGGAACTTTTTAAGACTCTTTCAACCTCTACAGTGCCTGAATCCCCGGAAATCTTCCCCTCTTCACTCACCGCTCAAGCCTTCAAGGAGAGCAAAGCGTCTCTTTCATCTTCTTTCCCTTTTCAGCATCCTCTACTTCCTCGGTTTCTTCCATCCCTCACTACTTTCGCCATAATCTAAGGCTCTTGATTGATGATATATGGAACTTCAGCCTTCGGTGACGGTAGTAGGCAAGTGAGAGTTGATCGAGTTGATCGTTCTCCTCTCCTCTCCTCTCCCTCCTTTTCTCCTCCAGCAATTCTCCGACCCTTCATCTTCCGTCCCTCAGTCTGCATCAGCTATCATTCAGGCTACCTCCGAGTAGTAGCTCGTGCAAGAGATATCGAATGGAAGAGTTGCCCAGAATGAACACGTCGCTTCACCTCCTCCTCCCTTTACCTCTTTTTTTTCTTTTCTTTTTTGGGCGCATCGTATCGAACTCGTTCCCTAAAAAAAGAAACTCGAATGAAACGAAGGTTGGAGCAAAGACTACTACGAAACCTCAGCCAGCCCTTTTTTTTTTTGGGGGGGGGGGGGGATTTGATCCATCGTATCACCTAGACTAGAACTAACCGAAGACGATGTTGGGGGAAAAGATAGTGGAGAGAGAAAGAGTGAGAGATGAAGAGTATAGAGATAGAAATGGTGGGAAGAGAAGAGAGAGGGAGGAAGAGAGAGAGAGCAAAATGACGCGACAAAAGAAAACAACGGAGATCACCGCCGACCTTCCATCCTTCTCACACCCTACCCATCCCAACCAGCTATCCCTGTCCTTCCCATCCTTCCATTCCCGGAGTCCACACGCGCCATTCCCTTCCTGATCGCCCTCACCACCCCAACAATCGCCTCGTCCGTCACCCTCTCGACCGCCGCGTCCTTCTTCCCCCAACGACGAGATCGCGAGAGTTTCCAGATACGACCGAGGAAGACGATGTTTTGGATGAGATGAGGGACGCGGGGGATTGGCGACGGACAGACGAGGGTTTGAAGGCTGGGATGAGGGGGAGGAGGGAGATGTCGAGGGGAAGCTGCGAGGATCCAAATTCTCCGAGCGATTTCGCAGTCGACGAGCAGGTGCTGAAAGTCTTCCGTGGATGAGGGATCGAGGCAGAGGATGCAGGAGGTGGATCTGTTGTTGATGAAGCGATGGGTAGGATTGTTGCCGACCTGCGAACCTGGGTGAAGAGCGCACAGAGAAAGACGATGTGAAAGATCGACGTCCTCCGGAGAGTGACTCGAAAGGCCCTTCAACTTCCTCCACCATTCCTCCCAATGGTTAGAAGTGATACCAGGAAACCTATCCGCCCAACCGGGAGGAATGATAAGACGAAACTTCTTGAGAAGAATCCTTACCGAGTCCTTTCCGATATCGGCAGAGACGCGTATTCGGACCTCGCTTCCCCGCCGCCAGTACTATCCATGAATCTGGTGACGCTGTCATCCAAGGCCCGGCTAGCTCAATCGGTAGAGCGTCAGACTCTTATTATCACGAATAAGATCTGAGGAAGAAGACATTCAACTTCTAGTCAGGTTCCTTTCATCTTCCACAGGATCTTGTCTGTTTCTATACAGTCATATCTGAAGGTTGGGGGTTCGACCCCCCCGTCGGGCTAATAGTTCTCTTTTTGCTGCCCGTCGAGGTATCTGGGATGAGGGGGGAGAGTTCTGGTCGAAGGAGGGGAGAAAGAACGGGGAAGAAACGCTTCAAACGCGTCCCCAGCCTGCTACAACCCGAATTTAATTATTCTGACTTCACGAGCGTGTTCCCAGCTACATTTTACATCAGACCAGATGCTTCGATCCTGAAAAAAAAATGTTGAAGCGGCGGTAGGGTAGCGATGAGTCGCTCAACGTGGGCGTCTCAGTCTCCCTTCCCCTTGGATCTCCAATCCTTTCTCCCCGCTCTTTCTCTTTGTCCTGCCGAGTCTCAGGTAGGTTTGGACCCGTCCTGTTCTAGCTCTCCAACTGGTCGGTTGTATCTCTGTATCAGCGACTCGCGGGACGCTGCTTTTTTCTTTCTTCAAGCCTCGGAGCTCGGATGAGGAACGGGAACAGGATAAAGCGAAACGTCGCATCTATAGAAAAGCCCAGTCTGTATACTCCTTCGGACGTCTACTAGAAGTCGTCATTCCCCTCGATCTCACTGAAGAGAAGCATGAGCTCTGTTGGAATGGAAGTGCAAAGAGAGAAGCAGAAACATCAGATCGTGCGAGGGAAACCGGAGGGCGAAGAGCAGGGAAAAAGACGACGCGACTGACCGTGGAAGAAAACGATTCCCTCGATGTGGGTATCAAATTTGAGCCATTCGTCGACCTTAACCAAAACAGCAGAGAACCTAATTTCAGCTGCGAGAAGGAAGAAGGGAGACGAAAAAGGGGGAGGAAAGAAAGAAAAGACGAGGGAACGGACGGTGTGGGTGTTAGCGAAGGTTCCCAGTCGCTTTGGCGCAAATCGGTAGATAGATTGAGAGCTGGGGATAGAGGGAAATGAAATAGGGTCAAATCGGGAGAGGGGAGGAAAGAAGCGAAAGGTAGGAGGACGTACAGATCCCACTGGAAGAGAGAGCGAAGGAAAGAAAAAAAAAAGCCTGTCAGCTATAGAGATAATCTTCGACGCTCGAGGGGCTACTAGAGGAAGTCTAGGATATATTGAGTACGTACGTAGTGAGCGGTATCACTTGAAAGAGGGAGAAGAGGGATAACCGTCAGCAAAAGCGCGTCGTCGTCCTTCCCCCACGACGCGAACTCACGTGTTTCCTGAGCATCCGAAAAGAGAACAGAGAAAAGACTCGTCAAAGAATGAAGCGTGACTACCAGAAGTAATATCAAGATTGTAGCGAAAGAAGACTCACCGGTCATGGCAGAAGGAGCCAGAACCATCTCCTCTCCCTCTCCGCTCGCGAACGCTCGTCGAGCAGCCCATCCAAACACCTCCCAAGCTTTCCCCTTTCCGAAGGGAGTCTGTGGAGAGACCTCCAAGGGGAGCGAGTTTCCGGAAGTCGAGACCTTGATGGTTCCAGCAGATATTCCTTCGGGAGTGTAGAGGACGGAGGAGTTGTGAGCGATGAGAGTGAGGTTGAACTTCTCGGCGTAGGGGAGAATGGGAGCGGTGTAGATGGAGAGAACGGATTCGGCTAAAATTGTGAAGAAGAAAGAGGAGAGTGAGAATGGGATGGGTGGAAGAGGGCAAGGGTGAACGAAGGAGAAGGTGAAGCGACGAACGCGTTTGTGAGACTAGAAAGGGAAGAACATAACAGGGAGGTCAGCAAATCGAGAGGCGCGCCGTCAGAAGATACATTGATACTCACAATCGATCCGACTGTTGAACGTGGCGACAGCAGACTCGGGAAGGGCGTTCTGAAGAGGAGAAAAGACGAGAGTCAGCAAACATGGTCTCAGTTCCGCTTTCTTCCTGGAATCTCAAGCCTCGTACTCACGACCTTGTGTCCTCCAGAAAAGAGAGTCACAGCCTTGCTCGTCCTAACGAGGAATTCTCCGACGAATCGACCAGAGGCAGCAGCGTAGGAAGCCGCTAGCGAGTCCAAGCTCTTTTGCGTGAGCTTTCCCTTCAGTCCCTTGGAGATCCACTGGGGGACGAGAGAGGGCTTCCCGTGCTCGGCGATGCACTGCAAGTATCCAAAGATGGGAGAGGAGGGAGAAAGGGTGGGAGGGAAGAGGTTGGCGTCCCTGAGAGAGGAGAAGAGGAAGGGTACGTCAGTTCACGACCGCAAAAGAGATGAAGGTGAACGTACTCGATAGTTCCGACGATCCTGGCAAGGATACCGATAGAGGTGAACGGGGTAGGAGTGGAACTGAGAGTGAGGAAGGTGTGCGGGAGGGGGAGGGAGAGTCAATTCAACTGGGTTCGCAGATGAAGAAAAGCTGAAGTCGAACGTAGAGCTCACGAATGACCACCAGCAGTCTCGACCGAGATAGTAGGAGAAACTCCTCCCTTCTCTCCAACACCAGGAAGCACAAAGGTCTTTCCATACTCTTTCAAGACGGCATTTCCACCCTCGTCAATGAGCAGAGCGATGCCGTGCTTTCCGTACCTCTCGACGAGCAAAGGAGCGATGGAGGCAGCACCCTGAGGTCCTCCGATCTCCTCATCGAAACCAAAGGCAAATACTGAAAGAGAGATGGAAGCGGGGTCGGCTCCGAGCTCGCATCTCGACGCGACGGGGAAGGAAAGGCAGGAACTCACTGATGGTTCTCTTGCTCTTCCAGTCGCTAGCAAGCAGATGCTCCATTCCAGAGAGGATAGCGATAACCGAGTTCTTGCAGTCGACGGATCCTCGTCCCCAGACGATGCCGTCCGCATAGGTTCCGTCGAAGGGAGGGTAAGTCCATCGATCCAAAGAGGTCCGAGCAGGAACGACGTCTTGGCTGTACGGTAGAATGAGAAAGAAATCATCTGAGTTAGAGAGGCTGGGGAAGGCAGGATGATGGAAGATAGGCTGCTCGGGGACGTACTGGCCAGCTGGGAAAGAGGAACGAAAGAAGAGGAGGTTCGGCTTTAGCGACGCGAAAAAAGAGCAAAGAACGGAGAAGACGAACTGAGAACGAGAGGCTTGAGCTCGGGGCTAGTCCCTTCAAGGGTAAAGACGAGTCCGAATCGTTTCTGTAGACGAGCAATGAAGCTGGTTAGTTCGTGGAGGAAATGTGAAAGGACGACGACGACCCACAGGCTTTTCCAGCTTCATTTTTGCGTGACTGGTGACGCGAGATCTTGGGTTCAGCTTCATCGAGAAGAAGATGGAGGTGAAGGAACGTGGAGGGCTTACACGAGAGGGAACTGCTCAACGAGGTACTCATGCCAGGCGATGAAAGGTGTCCATCGCTCGTCGAAGTCCTCCCCATCGACGGGAGCGTTCCTCATGTCGTCGAACTGTAGGAGGAAGACGAGTTTGAAGGTCAGATTCCGCACCTATCGAACGTATTTTCCCATCCTGCAAGTCAAATCTTCGGCTCACAGTCTCCGTAGGCAACCGAATCGCTCCCAAGAACCTCTCGAGCTGCATCGACTTAAAGTCCTCGGTGAAGAAGACATCGCTCCTTCCAAGCTCGCTGTCCTCGATGGGAGTCTTGGAAGGCTGGACGCAGCCTGGTCCTCCTTGGATCCCAGCGAGCGAGATGATCGGGTCGGAGGAGGAGAGAGAGGTGAAGGAAGGGAGGTGGGAGAAGAGGAGGAAGAAGGCGAGGGAGGAGAGGGCGAGCAGTCGAGAGAGGGTGATCAGGGTTGAGCGTTTCTTCTGGGTGGACGGGGAAGAGGAGGAGGGGAGAAGGGATTCCTTGGAGCTTGGGTAGTCGATGTGGGTGGACTTTTCGAGGAAAGAAGGGGTCGGAGAGGGAGTGGACATGGTGGTAGGAGGAAGGAAGTTTGTTGACCTGAAGGCGAAAAGAAAGCGAGCGAAGAATGTCAACCTCCGGCTCGCTAAATGAGCGGAAACGTAAGAGAAGCTACTGGCTTTGAGCGTTGTCCGAAGCGAGAAAAGATGGGATGCATTCGACTGTGAGCGTTGGGGGGAGGAAGAGGTTCGGCGGCGAATCAAGGGAGAAGGTCGACTTTCGGTCTCCTCCGGCGTGGGCTGAAAGACACATCGAGATTGAACGAGCTGCAGTACAAGCACGAAAAGCTGCGAGTCTAGAAGAACGAGAAGATAAAGCGTCGTCAGCTCGAGGGCTCGTCACCAGAACCTCTCGAGACCGAAGGAGGGAGAGGAGCAAGGACAAACCTCGTCGATCTACTCCTCCCTTCGACTCGAGCTCAACTCGTCCACGTCCTACTCCTGTATCACAGCTCTCCAGTCCTCGCCAGCCCCTCCGCCATATTCCTCAGCTCTACAGAACTCTTCCACACCTCCTCTCCCTCTCCAGTACAGGAAGATCCCAACTTTATGCCCACCGTCCTCCTCCGTCGCGCTCTTGATCTTCTCCAACGCCTCCTGCACGACTTGACTCGACACCCTCTTCCCCATCTCCTCAGCGCTAAAGAAGAGCCGTATCCCTTCGATCGACTTTATCCCTGAAGTCTCTCCTAACTCGTTCTCGAACCGAGAGCGGAGAGTTTCCGCCACCCATAGAGGGGAGGTCGGAGGAGGAAGAGGATGGCTGAACTTGAGGGTGATGGTGTAGGATTGTAGACGGCGCGATTCGACTGGTCGAACCTGTAGGAGAGTAGTCTTAATGACCGAGATAGTAGAGAGGGGAGGAAAGTCAGAGTCAAGCTCAGCTTGTGAGACTCCCGAGAGAGACGACGCGTCAACACGAAGGAAGAAAGGACGCGAACTCACAACGAACAACAGCTCCTTCCCGGTCAAAACCAATCCAGTCACTTCCATCTCCTTCAAAGATCTCCATCTACCTACCACGGGAGCCAACGCTACATCAACTCGAATACTACTCCTCGCTCCCGCGTACGAAGTCGATGAGCTCGACCCTTCCATCCGCAAGGTGACCTTCTCGGGTGCCAGGCCTGTGAGGAAGTTGGCCAAGCAGCCTTGAGTGACGATATCTTGAGGCTTGAAAGGGTAGTTTGGAACGATGGCTTTGCTGGCGACGATCTCGAGGGTTTGGATGGGGACGGGGTTGGGTCGATTCTTGTTGAAACGAGAGGGAGGGTGGGAGGCTCCTGGGAGTTGGATGGAGGGGGGGAAGGAGAGGACGAGGTGACGAAGTTGTCGAAGGTCGAAGAACGGGTCGAGATTTGGGTTGGAGTACTCGATGGCCTGAAGAAAGGAGGGGGTCAGGGAGGGAAGCAGGGAGGGAGGGAGGGAGAGGTGACGTTGAAGCGAGCTTCCATCTCCGAGCTCAACTTCAGTGTCCCTCCTGATCAGATAGATCACCACTCACTGGATCCTTGGATAAACACTGATAGTCTTGATCCCCCTTGAGTTCTATCTTCTCGTAGAGCAGAGGAGCCGCAAGCTCGAGCATGGCGAAGGAAACCAAACTCCAGGAGGCGAGGGAGGGCGGATCATGGACAGTCTCGGCGACGATGAGGGCCAAAATATCGTATGGAAGTCGAGTGGGAGGCGGCGGAGGATCCGAGGAGCTCATGTTGAGGAAGGATAGGCGAAAGGTGCAAATGGGCGTTGAGGGGTGGAGAGAGGAAGGAGACGAAATCAAGAAGGGGAATGCCGCGAGCTCACTCCTTCGCAACCAACTTCCATCAAATCCTGCCATCCTCCTCGCTCGAATACCAGGATGTTCTCCTCTGGAAGCAGCTCCCAACGAAGACCTTCCGATGACGGCGCGAGGCGATCTTCGAATGGAAGCTCCGGTCTCCCTCCGGCGAGCTCACGACCCATCCCTTCCTCGACCGCCCACTCGACCAGCAACGGGAGCGCTCCGACCGGAGGCGCGCGTAGGGACCAAGAGAGACATGCTAGTAATGGTGAGCTCGACTCGTTGTTCGTATCAATCTCGAGGAAGGTGGGGAAGGACTGTCGGAAAGGGAGGGGAGGGGGAGGAGGAGGAGAAGGTCAGCTTCCTGAAAGCTCACCTTTGGCTCGGCGCCAGAGCTCGCCGCCGTCCCTTCTACAAGCAGGGCCCGCCTCTATCGTCTGAATCAAGCCCTATCTGCTTCTTATCTAGTAGCTAACGAACTTGCGCTCTTCTTCATCCTGCTTCAGCTCGACCTCGTCCATCGTTTTCTTCCTTCGACGTCTCTCCTCCCCCGAATCGTGCCTCTTCCTCTCAACATCACACCGCATCGACCTCTTCCCGTCCACCTCAGCATACACCATCCAGTACACAGAGCCTTCAACCATCCAACGCACATGCCTCGTCTTCCAAACCCGCTCCTCATCCTCACAATCCACCCCAATCCTCCCATCCACTTCGAAAACAAGACCCTCCTCCCATCGAGATCTCGGATTCGGATTCGGACGACGACGATCAACCAACTGCTCCCAAGAAAAAGGTTCCTCCTCCTTCTACGAAAACCAAGGAGAAGATCACCATCTCTCTCCTCTCGGAAGACGACGAAGACGAAGCACCCATCCTCGTCGCGAGCACACCGAAGAAGGGTTCAGCTCAACCTCAAGCCAGTGCCAGCAAGGGTTTTGGAAGTGTGAAGGGCTCAGTAGCTGGAGGAGGGGGAGGAATGTTCTGGAATGGAGGAGGAGACAAGAGAAAGCGGGAGGAGCCTCCTGCTCGACGAGGTGTCTCTGGTGAGTTTGCTTCTCGCGTTCGAGGATCGAGGACCCTTCGAGCGGTCGCTCACCTTGCTTTCCTTTGCAGGTACTGGCCCTCGTAAACGACTACCAAGCTCCTCGGACGAAGGTTCTACTCCTTCTCAACGACCTCGAAAGCCCAAACCAAAGTCGTCGGTCAAGGCTGTTGTTCCGAAGGACGTCAAAGTTTACGAGGTCAGTACTCGCGCGAGTCGATCCTCTCCTCGAGATTGAGTTCGCCGAAGCTCACTTATTGCTCTTTCTTTCCTACAGCTGAGTGACACGGACGAAGAAGAACCTTCAGCGAAGAAAGCCAAGGTCTTAGCTCCCGTTCCAGCTCCAGCTCCCGCTCCAGCCCGTCAAAAGCCTGCTTCGGGTCCGTTCTTCTAATATTCCCCTCCTTTACGCGTCGCCTTTTCCGAGCTGACCTCGGCTCCGATGGTTTCAGGCCTTGCGAACGGAGATTCCACCTACGATTGTCCCCAGAGCTCACCGATCCGGTCTGTATCTCCACAACTTCCAGTTGTACCTCTCGCGACGCCAGCTGGACCATCACCTTCGACTTTCGTCTCAAAAGGTTCGTTCGGCCTTTCGTTACTTCATCAGCTTATCTCGCAGACTAATTCTACATCCCTTCACAGCTGCGTCCGTTTCCAACGTCGCTCCTCTCGCTGTATCTTTCACCAACCCGTCAGCAGGTCCGTCGAAGAAACGCTTCCACCCTCCCTTCCCGCCTTCGAGGCTTCCCGCCCAGGAAGATCTGATGGAGCTGAATCAGCGTGGCGAGAAGGCCCAGGATGTCGTGCGAGAACGCTGATCTTCGCCCTCCCTTTGCTCCTTCAGCTCAGCCACCCTCTTCGACCGAACTCTCTCTCGCATCGAACAAGCCAGCAACTTCACCTGGATCATCTTCCCCTGTCATCATAGCTCAGGAAGATCTTTCACGCTCGACGTCGTCGCTCAAGGTCGAAGGAGGTGTCGTCGAGGCCGCGAAAGGTCAGGCTCGCTTCTCTTCCTTCGCTTTCATCGTCGCGACTTGACTGATCCGATCTCCTTATCGATAGAGTCTTCTCCTTCTGGATCAGATTCGAATTCAGTCCGAAACGTTGCCGATGGGATCTCGGAGATAGTGAGGAGCGAGTCTCCGATGGACGCCGAGAATTCGCCTCCCAAGGTCGTCTTCGTCTTGACTTCAGCTTCAGCCGAGAAGGAGGAGGGTAAGTTCTCCCCTCTCTTAAATCCACCTCTATGTTAACTGGCTGACCTTCCACCTTCTTCGCTCGACTACCTCCTCCAGCAACATCAAACGGAATCGTTGTCCGTCCGACCTCGCCGTTCTCTTCTCGAGCTTCACCTCCTACTGCTGGACCTTCGAGATATCCACCAGCAGGTGGACCATCGAACTCATCAGATTTTCCTAGAGTGCTCTCGCTCGTAGCTCAAGGGAAACAGTGAGTCGTATTCCTCGTTCAAACCCGCTGAGTTCAGTTCGCTGACTTGACTCGACGCATCTTTCCTTTCTCTTTGCGAAGGAGGGAGATCTTTGCTCCTGCATCTTCGGAAATAAGGTGAGTTTATCCATCTAGGTTGGAAAGTTCTTTTTTCCTTTTCGCGTCTGAGTCTCGTTCTTCTTCTCTCGATCAGCTCAACCCTCGCGACGATAGCCAGAGATCTTTCGGAAACCGAGGAGGTTGCCAAGAACGAGGTGAGCTGTCCCGTCCACTCGATCTCACTTCCTTGTCTCATCATTTCTTTCCTACTTACTCCGCAGGCAAAGTCCCCGTTGAAGTCGAAGTCGAAGTCGAAGTCACCATCTCCCGTGGTCGCAACTCAAACCCTCTCCTCCCTCTCTCCAGCTCACAAAGCTTCGACGAACGAAACTCCTCCCGCCGAAGACGCCGAAGCATCTTCATCCAACCCAAAGCAGGCACCCACACCTTCGAACCTCGACAAAGATCAACCTGCATCATCGACTTCGACGTCGGAGAGATTGAATTCAAGACCTTGGGCGGAAGGTGAGTCGAGTTCGTCTCGTGAACTTTTTCTCCTCACAAGCTCTCCCTCACGTTGGAACTTTCTATCGTCCAGAACCAGACCCGTCGGGTTCCACTCTCATCCGATCTTCTCCAGCGAAGGTCAAGTCGCCATCCCCTGACTCGTCCGATTTTGGCGAACCGAGTCGTGAGTCCTCTCCTCTTTCGTCCATTTCCCTTGTTCTTGAAGCGTCTAACACTTTCTTCTTCTATTACAGCTCCTCCCATCCAAACCCAGAAAGCTCGTAAACGTCCCGCGAACGGTCCTCAAGGTCTCACTACTGCGAGAAAGCTGGAAGCCCTCGCCGCTCAACGATCAACCTCCTCGTCGTCTTCGGATTCTCCTCCTCCCCAAGTCGACCGTGCTGCTTCTCCTCACCAATCAGAATCTTCTCCTCCGACCCCGGCTCAAGCTCCTAACATACCATCTCCATCTACCGCTCAATCTGGTCCCTCGAATCCCTCGGTTCCTCCGGAGGGCGACGCGTCTGTCGAAGACGACGACGACGACTTCGATCTCGACGATCTCTTGGAAGGAATCAACCCGTCGTCGCCAGTCGCTGCGTCGGACAAGTCCGACGACTCGGAAGCCGCTAGTCTGAGAAGGATGCTCCACGAGGAGGACGAGGAGGAGGAGGAGGACGAGACTGAGGAAGCCCTCTCGCTCAAGGCTGAATCGAGGATGGATGAAGGAGAGGACGTGAGCGACGACGACGGCGACATCTGGCTCCAAGCCATCGAGGCGCTCGACATGGAGGAGGATCCTTCAGACCTCAGAACGACCTTCCAATCTCTCCCTCTCGACGATTCCCTCCCCGATCTTCCCGCCGAACCGATCCCAGCGAGCGTCGCAGAGCTCATGAATCGACAGCCGCGGTGGGTCTACTTCTCGAACCCGAAGAACACGAAGGAGATCTTCGAAGCGATGATCCTCGAGGCTTCCGCGGAGACGGAAATCATGGCTCCTCCTCCCATCAAGGTTATCAACCAGATCGAGTGAGTTCTTCGTCTCGCCATCATTCGTCAAGCGATTGCTGACTCGCTCTCCCTTCCTCTTCCGTTCAACCCAGTCCTCATGTCGAGCCCTGTCCCAAGTTCGAGTTTGGCTACGTCAATCGATACATCTACGGAAAGAACGTCACTCGAGCTCAGCGAGGAGTAGGATGTGGATGCGTGGGAGTCTGCAATCCAAGGAGCACGACCTGTCGATGCGCTTTGAAGCAGAGGTCGCTGAATCCGGACAACAGGGTTGGGTTTGCTTACGACGAGACCGGGAGGCTGAGGCATATCAACACGGCTATCGTCGAGTGCTGCGAGGACTGCGAGTGTGATGAGGACTGTATGAATCGGGTGAGTCGTTTCTCTTTCCCTTGACTTCACCGAGGGTCGCTGGTCCGTAAAGTTTCGCTGACTACTCGGTTTTTTGTGTTCTTCTTTCTCGTAGGTCGCTCAGCGAGGTCGAACCTTCGACGTGGAGATTTTCAAGACGCTGGAGAAGGGATGGGGTGAGTCGCGTTTTCTTTCTCCATCTTTCCAACCCTCTCGAAGAAAGCGTCGGCTAACGTCTTCACCGACTTCGACTTCCTCTTTCACAAGGTGTCCGAGCCAACGAAGTTATTCCTGCGGATCGATTCCTCGCCATCTACTCTGGAGTTCGTTCTGCCTCTTTCCCTCTCTTCTCGCAAAAATCTCATCACCGACTCCCCCTTCTTTTGTTTCCTACGACCTTTCAGGAGCTCATCAGCTCAATTGAGACTGACGCTCGAGGAATCTTCTACGACAAGGTCGGAAGGACGTACCTCTTCGATCTCGGTTCGTTCCTCTCCTTAGCTTCCCTCGTCGCGTCGACGTTTTTCGAACGCTGACTTTCCATCTTTTGCCGGCTGTCAGACTTCTCGCAGACGAAAGCCATGGCCGAGGAGTTTCAACCGAAGAAAGTCAAGAAGGAGAAGAGGGGAAATAAGGGAAAGAAAAAAAAGGCGATGCAGGAGGAGGAGGAGGAGGATTTGGGTGCAAAATGGACTGGTGAGCTCGACGCGACTTCACCGAACCTGGGAAAAGACTTGCTGATGATCTCCTTTCCTCGCTCGTTCATCCAGTCGATGCTTTCCATGCCGGAGCAAGTTCCTCCATCCATCGAGGCCATCGAACTTCACACTAACTCCGTTCTTTCTACTACCACCTTCTCCTCTTTCCGCTCCAGAACGTAAGTTTGGTTCTTTCCCCTCTCCCGCTCGCTCGAAGACACCAACGCTTACAGCTCTCTCCCTTCATCATCGTAGTTTACTCGATACTTCAATCACTCATGCGATCCCAACGTCAGTTCCCTTCTCCGTCGCTCGCGTCTCGACTCCTTCTAACTTTTCACTTCCTTCCCTGCACCTTCAGCTTCGACTCGAGCCAGTGTTCTACAACGACTACGACCCCGAGAAGCCCTTCCTCGCCTTCTTCTCTCGACGACTTATCAAGAAGGGAGAGGAGCTCTGCTTCGCGTATCATGGAGGAATCGACGACGAGGACGTTCCGGAGGATGAAGTCCAGGTGAGGCTCAGTCTCTCCCTTCCCTTCGACGAGGAGGGATCTTTCTCGTTCAAGTTCTCATCTCGACCCTGACTTCCTCTTCCTATGTCGCCTCGAACAGACTCGACCACCAGGTCAACTTCGAGACGGAGCCTCCAAGACGCCCAAGAAGAAGGGAACTGCTTCGGTCGCCATCGTCGCAGACGAAGGAGTTGTTATCGAGAACTACGAGCAGGAATGCAAGTGGTACGTCTTCAATCTCTCTTCCTATCTTCCTCACGTTCCGTGCTGACTTACTTTCTTCGTCCCGTTCTCCAGTGGTGCTCGAAACTGCAAGAAGTCGATGTTCAAACTTTCGGCCGGCCTCTCGCTCGAGGACGATGCTTCGGATTCGGATACGGACTCTTCGGAGTACGAAACTGGCTCGGAAGATCTTGGAGATATGGAGTTGGGGATTGGAGGGATGGGTGGTGAGATTGAGAAGGCAGAAGGAGGAGGCGGAGCGGGAGGAGAGATGATGGTCATCGACGAGGAGTAGTTTGCTAGCTCATACCGCAAAGTCTTGATCGCGTTACGATTGGCCATGCCATTTTCGAGAAGCTCAAGAATAATCGGACAGGTGAAGGAGGGTTGGGAACGCATCGCAAAGCGAGGAGGGAAGAGGATATTCGAACCGACGCGTTTTTGAAACTTTTATCTCGGTCGAGTTGGTAGGGAAAGAAGATGTCATGTGGTTCGAAGATAGTACCAAACTATAGATGCTAAGCGAGATGAGACGTCAATAAACGCACGAAGAGGTATAGAGAGTATAAAGAGGGAAAGAGGGCACGCGATCAGCGAATGAGCTGATCTCTCCTTGCCCTTCTTTCGAGTAGCAAAGAGAAAACAACCAACGCGCCGACGAAAAAGCAGATATTCGTCTCACTAAGCAAGTATCCTGAGCAACTCGAACTAAAGGGAAGTCTCGAAGCAAACGAAAAGGGACGCGTCGAATCGATCAAGTCGTACTCTCGTCAGGACGAGTCCAACGCGTCTCCTTCGTTTCCCTACAAAAGTAAAAAAACTAGCTCCAGCCCACGACTTCGAACTTATTAAGACCCAGCCTTGAGAGATGGGTAGCTCTTCCCTCTTCCTCTTCCGCTCCAGAAGAGGAAGAGGGAAGGGAAGAGGAGGAGGGAGAGGTTGGGCTGTCGAGTCCGACGGTGGTTCCGTTTCGTCGTCGTCGGCCGACCAAGCTGCTTCGGCTGATCTTCCATCTTGCCCAAAAGCTGGTCTGACAGCTATTGTTGATTTAGGTCCGGTGGGAGGAGCCGGTCGACGCGTTTCGGAGGGAGGGAGAGGAAGTGTTGAGGATGAGGAGGAGGAGGAAGAAGGGACCGACGCGATACGATCCTCAAGCTTGGGGACCGTACGAGAGCAGGAGGGATCCAAAGGGAGAAGTGGTTGAGGGTAGGAAGAACGAGGGGATGGGGAGTGGTGGGAAGCGAAGTCGGCACGAGCATCGGAGGGTGTGGAGGACGAGAGGATGGAGGAGGAAGAGAGGCGAGAAGAGGAGAAGGTTGGGGAGTCGTCGCGCGTGTTCGTTTTGTCCGTCGACGGGTTGAGGAGGGAAGAGGAGGTAGGAGGGACGGATGTCGCGCGAGGTTCCGATGAGGGGGTAGATGGGCGCGTCGGATTCCCAAGTCCCGCCTTCTTCCACCCTTTGAAGATCGCGACGACGAGCTTGCTGTCCAGCTCCTCCGGAATGGCTTCCTTCCCGACCTTGTCAGCCGTCTTCCAAGTGAGAGCTCCTGAGTGGATCTTGAAGAGCGAAAGGAGGTAGGGAGCTTGAGGTATCGGAGGAGGGAGGAATTCGAAGACTGAAAGGGCGAGGAATTCGGTTTGGCGCGTCGAGTCGAGAGGTGTGGAGGGCAGAGGAGAGGAAAGGAGAGGAACGATTTTGAGAGCCCAGGCGAGGTTGGCAGCGGCTAGGCGAGTGACAGATGGGTCTTGAGATTGAGTAGGGATGGAGGAGGACGAGGAGATTGTACTGGGGAGTTTAAGACGAGGGTTGGAGGAAGGGAGAGGTTCGTTTGGTTCGTTCGCGTCGTCGTTCGTCGTCCTCGCTCCTTTCGCTGCTGGTTTCACCCCACCATCTCCTGCTCCCACTTCCACTTCCAGATCCTTCAATCCCGCGGCCACTCCCTCAATGTATCCCTCGACTCCCACCCCGTAAACCTTCAGCCTGTCCGGCCGCTGATCACCCAAATTCCTCTGAGCCATCCCTGCAGCCGTCACACACCCCCTCCCCCAACCAACCCCCCTTCCGCCAGAGCCACGAAGATCTTCTGTATCAACTTCGGCTCCATAGAAAGGTTCATCCCCCACGTTGTCGCCAGTGAAGAAGGAAGTTTCCCAGGTTCGCGACGCAGGAACTCCGCGACGAGGTAGGGGATTCCGATGTAAGGGGAGGGGACGAAGGGCTTGAGCGAGGCTGAGAGGAGCTTGTTGAACGACTTGACGACTTTTTGCTTCTTCCCCAAGTCCCACCAGACGAACAGGCGGTTGGGAACGACGCTGAGGACGTGTTGAGCTTTCTGAGCGTATTCGACGATTTTGGCGTGGGCCTCGGGATCGTTGGAGACGGTGAGGACGGGGGGTTTGTTGGAGGGGGTAGAGGCAGCGTTGAGTTTCGTTTGCTGGGAGGGAGGAAGCTTTGCTTTGAGGGTGGGAATGGGTTGGTGGTGGGAGGGGGGGAATTGGCGAAGGGGAGGAGGACCTTGAGAAGGAGGAGGGAGGGAGGCGGAGCTGACGGAGGGAACGTAGCTGGAGGCAGGGCAGGCGAAGGGGGAGGGAGGAGGGAGAACGAAACCGTTGCTGAAGTGTGGCGGAGCCGAGCGGACATGCTGAGGACGTGAGGAGGAAGAGGAGGGCTGAGGAGGAGGGAAGGAGAAGGGAACGAAGGTGAGCTCTCCCTTCTTTTCTCTTCCCTCTCAGAAGTGAAGAGTCATAGTCCCTAAGCGAACGAGCTTGTACGCACCTGATCGCGGTGATAAGAACCTTGAGATGCCATCTCGCGGAGGAGGAAGAGGATGGCCGTTGGAGAAAGAACGGGACGCGAGTCAGGGAGGGAAAATGGTGAGCTCAGCGCTTCTCCTTCCCTCGACGACCGGTCGCGCCAGGGCCTCGATTTTTATTGCAATTTTTCCTGGTTGGCCCGACTGAGGCTCAAGTTCTCGGCTAGATTCGAGATAACTTTCTCAAACTTTCAGATCTACTTCCGAACGCTCTCCAAAGCCGACGAGATGACGAGGGCCTCGGTGAGCTTCTCCGATCCTTCATTTCCTTCTCCCTCGCAACTCTTTTCTCTGGTCGCCTTCAACCACCATCCACCTTTTTCTTCTCCGACATGCGATCCTCCATCCCATCTCTCCTCCGTCAAACTGTCCCTCGCCCATCGTCGCGGCTAGCCTTCTCTGTCGCTCGTCCATCGACCTGCTCCTCCTCCCACCTCCACCTCCATCGACCTTACTCAACTCCTTCTTCCTCCTCTTCGACCTCGACCTCCTCTCCACCGCGGACATGCTGGTCCTGCCATCAACCCTGCACTCCAACCACCCCTCTCTGCTCTGCATGCTCAGCGATCCAGCCCGTCCTTCCTCCCTCAGAAGGAGGTCCGAACCTGTTTCAACTCCTGGGCCTGCCCGAGAAGGGTTCGTTCGCTATCGACGAGGGAGCGTTGAAGATGGCCTTTCTGAAGGGGAGTAAAGATGTGCACCCCGATGGGTTCAAGGGAAAAGGAGAGGTGAGTGGACCAGGGTCTTGTATCTGCAGGGGAAATGGGCGAGGGGAGGGAAGGCGACGTCGAAGCTCACCTTTCTCCTTCCTTCCTTCTTACCTTTTTCCCTCGTCTCGTCGGCAGATCGAGTACCAACTAGCTCAACACCAAGCCGCTATACTCAACAAAGCCTACTATACTCTCAAAGAACCCTTGTCTCGAGCTCAGTACCTCGTTCGTTCCCCTTCTCCCCTCCTTCGTTCAGCTGGAGCTCAAGCTCACCTCTCTTTTTCGTCTCGTTCGTCGACAGCTTTCCCTCTCCAACATAGAAGTACAAGAATCCGATTCCATAACAGACCAAGCTCTCCTTATGGACGTCATGGAAGCGCGGGAGGCTCTTGACGATGCTGAGTCCGAGGAGGAGGTCGAGAACTTGAGGGATGAGCATCGCCGTGAGTCTTCGTCGCGTCTTTCTCTCCTCCCCCAAACATCCTGTCCCTTTCGCTCGCCAGTACGATCCTTTCTGACACCCTCTACTCACTCCTCTTGTGTCGTCTTTTGTTTTCTCCTACAGAAAAAGCCAAAGCGACCGTCCATCAGCTCGGCCTCGCGTTCGAGAAGGGCGATCTTCAACGAGCGAAGGATCTGTGTACGGAGTTGAGGTACTGGGATAAGGCTGGAGAGGCGGGAAAGGATAAGGTCCATCCAGTGGATTAGATGTGTCGTTGACCGAGCTTGATTCCTGTGAGCAGTGAGAAGAGACAGAGAGAGTAGCGTGTGCACGTGAGGAGGAGGAGGAACGGCAAGGTCCAGAGCGCTCGCTGCTTTCACCCGAGCTGCAGACAGAATATCCACTTACGCAAGAGAGCTAGGTTATCTGAGATTCAGTGTGAAAATCCTGGAGCCTAGAGGAGACGAGTCCACTTTGGGCCTTGAACGCAGAGGAAGAGAAGAACGGACGCGTCGTTCGGAGACGGAGCTTCATGTTCGGGCACGAGCACTCTCCCAGGTAGATAAGAAGCCGCGGTGTTGATTAAGCTCGATGAATCTACTGGTCTAAAACGCTCCCAGCAGAACACCTCCCTCCTCCTTCCCAACCAATCCGCCCATCCCAGCCTCGAGAGAGAACACATCTCGCCAGATCGAATCCCTGCATTCGACGATCTCCAGCAGCGAGCGAGTCTTGGAGTCTCGGTGGGTGAGATCGAGGAGGACGTAGGGAGGGGCTTTGAGGCTTTGTTCTGTTCGGAGAGAAGAAGAGAAGAGAAGACGCGGGGGGAAGAGGAAGGGCGGGAAGAGAGAAGGTCAGTTCAAGGCTCGAGAAGCGGAAGGAACGCGAGGGATGGTCGAAGAAGAATAGGGGAGTGATATCGTTAGAGTGAGGAAGGGATAGGGGTAGGGAAAATAATGCAAAATGGAAGAGACGAGCAGCGGCGGCGACCGAGAAGCGAAAAGAAGTGGACGTACTCGAGTCCTTCAGCAGCTCGGCGATTCGATGGGGAGTTCCGACAGCCATGAGGATGGAGGTTGTAGAGAGATAGGTGATGTGCTCGGACACCTTGAAGTGTTTGGCGAAGAGCTGAGGGAGAGAGCAGACGAAGATAAGAAGACGCGACGCGACGAGGCAGAAAGGGAAGAGTCAGCCTCACGAGTCCTACTGTCCGTCGCCCACCCACCCGGATCAGTCGGAAGCTCCAAAAACTTGAGTCAAGATCGGGTGTGCATGACGAACCTTAGCGATCTCTCCTCGTCCGGCAGCTCCAGCCTTCTTTCCTCCCTTCTTGCCCTTCTTCTCCTCCGCTCCTCCAACGGACGTCGACCCAGGGATGAGAGCTCTCAGCTCTCGCACGAGATCGGCACACCGTTGACCTGAAGAGGCGAGAATGATGACATGTGGAGATCCGTTCTCTTTGGGTGCGGTGGAGGGAAGACGAGTCGGGAGGGAGAAGAGGACGTCGGAGAGGGAATGAGGAGAGGGAGGTGTGGGAAGGAGGGAGTTGGCTGTGGAGGAGCGAACAAGCAGAAAGGAGAGAGTTTCAGCTCCAAGTTCGAAAATAATCCTTCTATGGGACCTCGTCGGATAGAGGATAGAGTGGTGGGAGAGAGGACGAACAGGGAAGCTCGCGATCCTCCCACTCGAGCGCGGAAAGGTGCTTGAGAGCGAGACGCTGGTTGGTTCGGAGGTATTGCAGAAGGTCGGTAGGGGAGGAGAGAAGGGCTGGGGAGATGGTGGTGGCCGTAGGTTTGGCGAATTTGGACGGGACAGCAGCGGCGGTAGGGTTTGTGAGACGAAGTTTCTGAGAGGAGGAAGGAGAATTCCAAAGGTGAGCTCGAGTCGCTTTGCTTCCCCCTCTTCTCCTGCTCCCGCCAGCCTACCTCCAAAGTCCCCAAAGAGATTTGAGCCCTAAAGATCAACTAACCTTCTTCTCCTTCAGCTTCTCCTTATTCCTCTTCTTCTTTTCCTTCTTCTTCTCCTCAGCTGTGAGCTCTCGACCTCCTCCTCCTCCAGCTCCGACGGTCATCCCAGCAGCAGCTCCAACCTCCTCGTCGTCGCTCTCGTCCTCTCTCTCGGAAAGATCATCAGCAGCAGACGCCTTCCTCTTGGATCCAGCTACGGCCCTGGGAGCTGAGATGTCCGCGTCGCCGTCGAGGTCCTCGTCCCATTGAACCTCCCCTCCTCCGTCGGAGCCCTCGACGTCCGAGAGGAACTCTTCGGCGGTGGCGAAGTAATCGTCTTCAAGGGAGTCGGCCATGGTAGGTGGATAGAGCAGGGAGGAGAAGGGGACCGAGGGAGGAGAGTCGTCGTTGGGAGGGAAGGAGGAAGGTGAGGTGGTGAGGTCGAAATTCCTACTTTTCGCCTTCAACACTCACGCCGTCGCCTGGCCCCCCTCCCTTCCCTCTCCCAGGTCCCTCGCCGTCCCTCAAGGCTGCCATACCTCCAACTACCTCCCATGTCAACATCACCACCCCCAAATTCTCCCAAGCTCCCTGTCGAGAAGGAAGAACTGCCATCCAAATCGTCGACCTTTTCGACCGACCTCAGCGTACTCCCAGACTCGAACGACGCCTACCTCAGGCAGGAATACTGGGAGGAGAGGTACAAAAAGGAATCGAGCGAGACTCACTTCGATTGGTGCTTGCGGCCTGATATCCTTCTTCCTCTCATGTGAGTCTCACAGCTTAAGAACAGGCGGCCCTTCCATGTGAGCTCGAGCTCACCTTTTTCCTCCTTCCCTCTTTCCTTTCACCCCCCCCCCCTGGCCCCCCTTCGACAAAGGCGAGAACTCATCCCTTCCAAGGACAGTCGAATCCTCATGCTCGGATGCGGGAACTCTCTCCTCTCGGAAGTCATGTTCGTCCTGTCCCTCCTTCTACCAGCTTTTCGCCATTCGAGTTTGAGCTCACCTCCCTCCCTCCCTTCCTCTTCGACTTGCCACAGGTACGACGAAGGCTGGACCTCCATCGTCAATGTGGATTACTCGTCAGCTTTGATAGAGCAGATGAAGGAGAAGCACTCCGAGTTGAGACCTTCGATGAAATGGCTGCAAGAGGACATCAGAAACTTGAAGTTTGAGGACGATACTTTCGACGTCGCGCTCGACAAAGGTGAGCTCCCGCTCTCTTCTCCCTTCTTCTATCCGCTCCAGAGCGATGATCTGACTGTCCGAGATTTTGCTTCGTACCTCAGCGACTATGGACACGATGATGCAGGAAAAGGGAGACCCCTGGGTGAGTCCTCAGCTCGAGAGTCGACGTCTTCTCTTCTTTTCTCGACTTTTCGCTGAAGTAGCTCTCTCTCCCGTCCTTCTTCCCCGATAGGCACCGTCGGAAAAGGTCCAGGCGGACTGCAACGCTGAGGTATCAGAGGTTCTGAGGTGCGTCTTCTCTCCTTAATTCTTTCTTCACCCCCCCACACGTCGCCTCCATCCTTCGTCGCGTCGTCCCCGCCGTCTTCTCTCGCTGACGGACATCAATCTTCTCTTCTCCTTGCCACCCTCCCTCTTATTTACCAGAATTCTTCGCCCTCTGCCAACCTCCAAAATGATATACGTCACCTGGGGACAACCTCATTTCAGGAAACGCTACCTGATTCGAGAAGGATGGGATCTCAGGACGAGAGAGATTGGACCTCCAGGCAGTTTTGGTTACTTTCTGTATGTCGTTTCGCCGAAGGAGGAGGCTCAGTTGATGCCATGAGATACTCTCCCACTCTTTCTGAACGGTTCGTTCGAGAAAGGGCGATCGCGCGAGGAGAGCTTCAAATCAGCCTCGACCACGTTCTCGATTCCCTCTATTTCTGATTCCCTTCGCCGCGAAAATATTCAGAGCTGCTGGATTCGTAGGAAGGGAGGCCGAGTCTTTTATATGGAGAAAAACATGAGCAGCTCGAAGTTGTTGCGACCTCGTCATGATGCTCAGGAAAGAGAGCGAAGAAGGAGGGAGGGCTGAGCTTTGTCGTGAGCTCTCCATTTCCCCCCTCCCTTTGCTTGAGCCCCAACCATCGACTTCCCTCTCCTGGGGCCTTAGCTCTTCACACCTCCTTGGACATCGGATCCGCCGTATCCTACTCTACGCTACTTTCTCCAATCATCTCGCCGGTCTCAGGATGAAATTCGCTCGATTCCTTGTTCGTTGAGCTTGGATTTCCTTCTCCGCTCCTTCCCTCTGAGCTGACTTTTCTCAACCTCCTTCGTTGGCTTCCACAGCAAGACAACCTCACTCCCGAGTGGAAGAGAGCCTACATCGACTACAAGGGGCTCAAGAAGATTCTCAAGAAGATCAACCCCCAACCAACAGCGTTCTTCAACGAAGTCGACTCGGATGGGAGCTCGAAGGGGGACGAGACTTCGACTCGACATCCTCTCACAGCAGCAGAGAGCCTCGCCCAACAAGTCAGGATGGATTCGAATCGAGCTGGAGGTGTTATCGCAGAGGAAGGAGAGGGCGAGGAGGCCGACGAGGCTGGAGACGAGCAGGAAGGGAATGAACCTCGTTCTGAACAGAGCTCGTTAGGGAGGAGGACCTCGCACCTCGCGTCGGATGGACTCGGCAAGGGATACGGTAGCTTCGAGAGGACACCTCCTTGGAACTCAGTACTCAACGGGACCCACCCACCTCCTCCAGACATGATCATCGGCAGCCCAGTCTCTCGGATCTCAACTCCAAACGATGGCGACTCGTCGGACTCTCCAATTCAACGTCTCACTCCCTCAACGGCCCTTCTTTGCCACCTCAAACCACCCTCAGCCCCTTCAGACCACTCTTTACCGACATCTTACATCTCTCCACCTCCCCTGCCAGCTCCTCCTCTCCCAATCCTGCCCTCTCTCAACGAAGAATCCGACGTCACCACTCCCCTTTCCCCCAACCCTTCCCACCCCAAACCCAGGAAATCCCCTCGCTTTTTCCTCCCCAACAAACCATCCTCATCCAAGGGCAACTCCAAATTGACAACTTCACCAGCTCAAGGAAGTTCCTCCTCTTCCTCCTCGAGAAGACCTCCTTCGTCGCCTCGACTCGTCCTTCCCGCCCCCTTCCTTTCGTCGCCGAAGGACTCAGCTCCTCAGACTCCGAGAACGACGAGAGCTCGAGAACAGTCGTTTTCACTCAAGGGAGATCCGGCAAGCGCCATCTTAGGGATCGAGGGTGCTGGAGGACCTCCGAGGACGGGAGTGTTGGCTTTGATTGGAACGAGACAGAGAGCTGGGAGCTGTGAGTTGGTCTCTCTCGCGCGTCGTGTTCGTTTCATCGGCGAAGAAGACACTGAATCTGAATCTGAATCCTCTGCTCTCCATCACTGCAGCCAGCGAGTCGACGGCTCCTCCGATGAGTTTGGACGACATCATTCCATCGCTCCAGCCGCAGGAGAAGAAGTTCGTAGCCAAGCTGGACTCTGAATTGGATAAGGTCCGTTTGTTTACTGGCTCTGGCATGTATATCCGTGGGTAGGGCTAACGAGCTCTTTAATCTCGGTCGCTAATTCCAGGTCGAGACGTGAGCTTTCTTCCCCTCTTCCAGCTCCCTGCTTCGCATGTTCGCCAACTGACTTCGAGCTTCTTTCTCCAATCAGCTTCTACTGTGCTCGAGAGACCGAGATGTACGAACGAGTCCAAACTCTCAAGAGGCAGATGGCTGAATTGGCTGAGCATCGACGCGTCTTCCACGTTCGTTCGCTTTCACATTATCTCTCTCCCCTCCTCGCCTTCAGTCTTGATCCGCAAGCTGAGTAAGTATCTCTTTATTCTCACAGCAATACCACCCCAACGGCTACCCTCAAGCAGCGAGCTACCTCAAGGCTTTCAAGCCGCTCAACGACCTCGTCGCTCCCATCGTCTCAACCGCTCTCCTTCATCCTCACCCTGTCCATCCTCTCCATCCTTCGCGTTCGACTGGAGACCTCAACGAGCCCTCGGAACAGCAACCCAACAACGAGGTCCATCTTTCGGATCCTAAGGATGCTGCATACTCGCCTGATGCTTACAAGAGGTGAGTTGAAGCGAAGAGGGAATCGTTCAAGGTCGCCCGGCGCGTCTGACCTCTTCTCCCTTTCTCTTCCTTTCATTCCCTTCCCACCAAAAAAAGGTACAAGCGTCGACTACGAGCCGCTACTCTCGAGTGCTATAAGGGTCTCGAAGTGCTCAAAAACTACAGAGTGCTCAATCTCACAGGCTTTCGGAAAGCTTTGAAAAAGTTCGAGAAGGCCGCCAAAGTAAGTTGGACACGAACGGGTGGGAACGACCCGTCGACATGCGACTGAGTCTTCTTTCTTCCCCGTTTTCTTCATCAGATCCACATCATGCAAGCCTATACGTCCGATCGGATCGATAAATCAAGATTCGCGGTAAGTTCTCCGGCGGCCAGAACCCTCGTGTCGCTTTCGATCTTTCGCTGACGGAACATCCCACCTCGTCACAGTCGCCTACCGTCGTCGACGATCTTCTCGAGGAGGTCGAGCTTCTGTACGCTACTCGATTTGGTGAGCCTTCGTCATATATCTCATCCTTCGAGATCAGATCAGGACTGATTCCTTCCTTCTCTTCCTCCAGAGAACGGCGACAAGAAGAAAGCGAGGGATCGTCTTCGTGTTTCTGCTTCGACCAAGACTCATCATGGATCGACGTTCAGGACCGGGTTATTTGTTGGAATAGCTCTTCCAGCTTTGATACATAGCATTGTGCTGAGTGAGTGGTTGTTTTGATGCTCGAGAACTCACGCGCTGGTTTCCTCGATTCAGACTGATCGTCTCCTTCCTTTCGCCTTTTGTAGGCTTCCAACCCGAGACTCGTCGCTTGCTTCCAGCTTGGTCTGCACTCCTTCAGGTCTACGGAGCAGCCTTCCTCCCAGTCGTCTTCGCCATGCTTTTCGGACTGAACCTCGCCGCTTACGTCGACGCGCGAATCAACTACCGCTTCATCTTCGAGCTGGACGTTCGGACGGTCCTTGATCATCGACAGTACATGGAGGTGAGCTCTTTTAATTTCCCTCTCCGACGTGCTCGAGTGGCTGCAGCTGATCAGAGTTTCGTTTTTCGGCTTCGACAGATCCCTTCGTTCTTCCTCTGCACTCTCAGTTACGCGATGTGGTTCTCGTTCGCTCGAATCGGAGCGGAGAACATCAACCCCACCTCCTGGCCCCTCATCTGGTTCATCTTCGTCATCCTCGTTCTTGTCAACCCTTTCAAGATCCTCTATCGCGACTCTCGATACTGGTTGCTCACGTTTGTCCATCTCCCCTTTTCTCCTTCCTAGTGATCGACCACAATGCTGATCTCCGCTCTCTATCCCTCCTCTCAGATGCTTCTGGAGAGTTCTCACACCTGGATGGTCGGGAGTCACCTTTGCTGCTTTCTTCCTCGCAGGTTCGTTCTCTTCTGTTCCTTTGCCCGCGTTCAGCGAGAATCGTCCTGACCTTTCTTCTTTCCTTCTCTCCCTCGCTTACAGATGAGCTCAACTCTCTCGTCTTCTCGATCTTCAACATTTGGTTCCTCGCTTGCGCTCAAAACTGCCACTGGGACGACGTCTACGGCCACTGCAATCAGTACGAGTCCTGGATTCCTGCCATGCTGTCGTGCCTTCCAGCTCTCTCTCGACTGCTTCAGTGCATCCAACGTTGGAGGGATTCTGGCCTTCAGCTTCATCTCATCAACGTGAGTCTGAAGTCCTTTGATTTTGGTCGAGGATGAAGTCGTCGAACTGACGCGTTCTCTTTCGTTCTTCGTTCTTCCTCTCCCTTTCCTCCTTTCTCCTTCCTTTCCTTGAACAGGCTGGGAAGTACGCCTCTACCATCCTAACGGCGATCACATTCTACTTCTGGAGATCTCGAGGTTCGTTCAACGCTCCCAGCGTTCCTCACTTCCCAGAGCCTCTCGAGCTCACGGGCCCTCTTCTTCCTCCAGGAACCTCCGTCTCGGACATCACCTTCCCTTTTTGGGTCGTATCAGCTTGCATCACCTCCATCTACAGTTGCGGTTGGGACTTCGTGATCGACTGGTCGGTACTCGACCCGAACAACAAAGGACTTCGAAAGGAGCTCCTTTACAAGGATCATCCCGTTCTCTACTACTTCGCTCTCATCTCCAACCTCATCGTCCGATGCATCTGGGTCGGCTACATACCTTCAGGTGGTCTCAACATCCGAGTACGAGCTTTCAGTGAGTTTTAACTGAGCCTTGAAGGAAGCCTCGAGTTCGAGGCGCGCTGACCTCCTCTCTTCGCTTTGATCAGTCTTCTACGCGTTCGAGATGCTACGACGATTCCAGTGGAACTTCTGTGAGCTTATATATAGCCCTTCTGTTCCAGAAAGGCCTCAGACTGACTCAACTTCGTTGGTCGGAACAGTTCGAGTGGAGAACGAGGTTCGCCGCGTTCCCCTCCTTCCCGCCTCTGTTCCTCGTCCCCTACTGACCTCCCCTGTCCTCTACTACTATAATTCTACAGCAGCTAGGCAATAGTGATGTATATAGGGTGACGAGGCGAGTTTTCTGCTATATCTATCGATTTCCGGTCGAAACTGACGCTCTCCCGTCCTCCCTTCATCCCTCCCTTCTCCTCCCGCTCCCTCCTTCCCTTATCCTCTTCCCAGAGAGCTGCCGCTCCCCTACGAGCTCCAGGGACTTCACGACGGCGATTCATCCGGCTCAGAAGGCGACGAACGCGAATCAAAAGCTGCGAAGGCGAGCGGAACGACCGAAGGATCGGGAGTCAAACTCTCAAGGATGCTTTCGAGGAGGAGTAGTACTCTCGTTCGGAGGATGAGCGGTGTTGCTGGGGGTGGGGTGGATGAGGAGCAGGGGGTGGGTGCCAGGCACGAGGAGGACGATTAGATTGATAACTATGTACACGAAGCCTCACGAACATCGATCTCTTATCGTTTTCAGAAAGGACGGAACGACTCGACTCCAATCTCCTTCTTCTTTCATCAGCGACGAGGCTCGCGTCTTGTTTCAAATCTGTCGTTCTGATGGTCGTCTAACTTCGCTGAACTCCACCAGAACTCGCGACCCAGCTTTCGATCCAGGCTCTGAACGCGTCGCTCCCTTCTTCCTTTCTCTCATTCCCTTTCCAACGAAAAAGATATGAGAAGCAGAGATCAGAATGGAATCGCTTATATATATTCGAAATTTCTATCCCCACTGTCTGGGCCTACTTTTTTCCTGCCATCTCCCCCAAAAGACCCCTCGTCTCCTCCATCACACTCTCCCAACCCCCAACAACATCCTCCCACCTCGTACTCTCCGCTCCGATCGCCCATCGGATGCAGAAGAGGTTACCGGGAAGAAGCGTCTGGGTGAGCATGATATCCTTCCTCCTGTTGATGCGATCGTAAAGCTCCCGGTTCAGCTTGTCGAGCTCGATCTCGTCGGAGATTCCTGGAGGGTGAAGACGGAAGACGACGAGGGATAGGGAGATGGGCGCAACGAGCTCGAAGAGGGGACCCTGGGGAGATGAGGAGTCGGAGGAGATGGTGGAGGTGACGAGGGCGGCGAGACGGGTAGCGAGGTCGACGGATTTGCGGATGTGAGCTTGGAATCCTGAGACTCCGTAAGAACGGAGGACGAACCAGAGCTTGAGGGATCTGAGTGAGGAACGAAGAAAGAAGTCAGTTGAGGTGCGTCGAGAAGAGGGACGAGAGAACGCGAGACTTGAGTCTGGGTCGAACTAGTCGAGAAAACGAACCTAAACTTGCGACCGAGCGCGAGCTGCATGTTCCTGTAGTCATAGACGAGTCCAGCATCTCCTTGCTTCGTTCGAAGATACTAGATGGGATCCAGAGGAGGGAGGCGTTGGCGCGAGAGTAATCTTCAAAGGATGAGGAGAGAGGAAATCAAGCTCACCTCAGGAGTGACATTGAGCGCGTCGCTGAGAAGCTTTCGGTCTCGAACCCAGAGCGCAGAGCAGTCGAAGTGGACGAGTCCTTGCTTGTGGAAGTTGCTGCTGTAAGTAGCGGCGTACTGGACGGCACAAAGGGGAGAGAAGAGGACGGTCAGAGGGAACGAGGAGAGGAGCCTGTTTTTGCGAGACGTGTCAAGTACCTTGTTCACGTCGTCAAGCCTGAGAGCTTCTCGGTACTCGGGACAAGCGTATCCCATACCCGCCCAAGCAGCGTCGATATGCAGATGGGCCGTTGGATAATCCTCGACTGATACAAGGCGCGTCAGCGGTCGTCGCGACTCGTCGGAGGTGAAGAGAAATCAGACTTACGAACTTCACCGATCTCAGGGATGTTATCAACAGCTCCAGACGACGTTGTTCCGACGGTACCAATGACGAAGAAGGGAATCTATAAGGCAAGAGAGAGGATTGGCGAGAGTGAGAACCAGCAATGCGAAGAAAGCGAAAACGACGAACCAGTCCGGCGGCTCGATCCTCTTCCATGACGGCTCTGAGAGCGTCTCCTCTCAGCGAGAGCCCATCCTCAGATGTGACTGGGACGGCTCGGAAAAGATGTCCCATAATCAGAGCGGCCTGAATAAGGAAACGAGGGAAGCAACAAAGGAGAAGAAGTCAGTCGAAGTGACGGGAGGTGAAGAACGAGAAGCTCCGGCGCAATGAAGAGATGAAAAGAAAATTCGTAGGCTTACCTTGGATCCGATACTGTGAGTCTGTGTTGAGCCATACACCACAAGCCTCTGAGACCACTTCTCTCTCGAGTGAAGAGGAATCGACGTTTCAGGGGTTCCTTGAGAATCGTGAGGAACGAGGGACGACTCTTGCTCGCGTTGCTTCTTGTCCTGAGCAGCGAGGATGCGAAGAGCTCGTTCACGAGCTCCGATGGCCGCCGTGAGAGCTGATTCAGATGCTGAGCCCTGTGGAAGTTGAGAGGTCAGAGCGCGTTTTGAGACGAAAGACGGATGAAATCGGACACTCACGGTGATGATGCCTCCCCCTCCTCCCTCATACAAGAAATCCTTGTGCAAACCAAAGAGACGCGTCGACCAGTCCATCACGATAGACTCCAGCTCAGTGCAGGCCGGCGAGCAAGTCCAACCAAAGCCAGGATTGGAGACGCTCGTCGCATAGATGTCCGCGAGGATGGAGACGAGAGAGGCATTGGCGGGGAAGTAGGCAAAGAATCTGACAATAAACGGTTAGGCAAGGGTTCTAGTGGTAAGGATCTTGGGATATCAGGCTCACTTTGGGTGTTGCCTGGACGAGGAGAAGTTGGAACCAGGTCAGCTTTGCACGCTCTCGATCTCAGAAAGTGAAAAGGAGGCCACAGCTCACCAGTGAGTGATTCCCGGCATGATCAGAGACTGGAAATCATTCGCGATCACCTCGATGTCCTCTCCTTCGACCGGAGCAGACTCTGTAAGAAGGAAGGGGAGAAGGTGAGCTCGCGATCGGACAGAAACGAAGGGGGAAGGGGGAGCTCGAGCAAAAGCTCACCTGGGACGAGTTTCCCAAGGTAGCCTGGCTCAACGCTGCTGACGACATCGAGAGTAGGGTTCTGGGTTTGAAGAGCCGAGTAATAGTCGCAGATCCGGTCTATGGCGAGCTGAGGGACGAGGGTAGAGAAAAGGAATGTCAGGGGGGAAGGAGGAGGACGAGTCGGACAAGCTGTTGAGCTCACGTATCCTGCCTTCCGAAAGCTGGGAAAGAAAGAAAAGTCAGCAGATGAGTGCCAAAGGAGGAGAAAGAGATAGAGGATACCTTTCTATGTCCAACATCCTTAAGAAAGTTTAGTGAAAGTGACGGTTTGAGGTAAGCTCGTTCAGCCTTCGGCTTCGCCCGCCAAACTGAAAAGAGGACGCCGTGCCCTCGAGGCCTTCCTCCCCTCAACCACCACACAGCAACTCTTCGAAGATGGCCAGATCGTCCTCCCCCACCCCCGGCTGCTTCTCGTTCTTCAATCGGTCCTCCAAACCAACCAAGGCCATCGCTCGAGCTCCATCAACCGCGAGCTCTCCCTTTCCTTCCCTCGCTGGCTCGCCCTCCTTTTATCGCCCATCTGCAACCTCCAACCATCATCTCGAAGGCGACCTCTACGGATGCTGCTGCTCGGAGATTCCTCAGGTCAAGGAAACCTGCAGAGATGACAGACTCCCGGCGTACGGAGACGTCGAGGAAGTCTTCCAACCCGAGGTAAGTCGCCGTCGATTCCAGGGCTTTTTCCCGTAGTAGAGTCTCGAGCCGTCCCCTTCTGCATCGATCTATTCAACTCGTCAAGGATCGCGCTTGAAGACGGGCCGAAAGCGAAGGAAAAGGACCCTGATCTAGCTCGAGACTTGTAGTCTTCTGTGAGCTCGCTCCGAAGCTGACCACCCTTTCTAATCTCTCTCTTCGACAGATCCGGAAGACCATCCAGTCGACAATCGCTTCCTACGATAAGCCTCTTCGAGAGCTCTCTCTGTACATCAGCGACAACCCGGAGCTCGGTTTCTTCGAGTTCAAAGCACACGCTGCTCTCGCCAAGTTCCTAGAGAAGGAGGGGTTTTCGGTTGAGAAGAGCTGGGGAGGAATGGCGACGGCTTTCAAGGCTACGTTCAGGCTGAAGGGAGATGGGATGCAGAAGGAGAGAACGTTCGGACTGAACTCAGAGTACGACGCGTTACCGGTGAGTCCGATGAAGAGGAGATGATGGTGGTCGAGAGGAAGAGAGCTTTGTTTGCGACGCGCCTCCAGGCTCCGCTTCATCTCCTCCTTTCCTCTTGGGCTCTCGCCTGATCGCTCTTTTTTTTCTCACAGGGAGTCGGTCACGCTTGTGGTCACAACCTCATTGCCATCGCTGGTGTTGCCGGTCTGCTGGGAATCCGGTCTGCGATGATCAAGCACTCGCTCTTCGGAAAGGTCGTTCTCATCGGTACTCCAGCGGAGGAGGGAGGAGGAGGAAAGGTCAAGCTTCTCGATATGGGAGCCTACGACGGTCTTGATGCCTGCATGATGGTGCATCCTGGACCTGGAGTTTCTCATTCAGGAGCAGTAGGAGGCTCGCTTGCAATTCAGGTGAGCTGGTTCGAAACAAGCGTCTCGCTTTCGGTCGTGGCTGATCCCAGACTTCTGTCCTCCGCCAATTCAGGTCGTCAAAGTCGAGTTCTTCGGGAAAACAGCTCATGCTGCTGGAGCTCCTTGGGAGTGAGTCTCCTTCCTTTGCGTTCGTTCTTTGCAGGCGAGGGCTGACGGCGATTTTCCTCTTTCTCAGAGGAATCAACGCTCTTGACGCCGCCAACCTCTCTTACTCGTCCATCTCAGCTCTTCGACAGCAGATCAAGCCCGCCGAGAGAGTTCACGGTATCATCACCGACGGTGGTCTCGCTCCCAACGGTGAGGTTTTCTCCAGATGTCACGTCGACGTATCCATCAAGCTCATTTCGCGTCTTCTTCTTCTCTTCCAGTCATCCCTGATCATTCTGCCATGAAGTACTACGTCCGTGCACCTACTGCCGCCTCCGTCGATGCTCTACGAGATCGGGTTGTCAAGTGTTTCGAGTGAGCTATGAGGTCCATCGCGATCGACGCGTCAAGCTCTCACTGACCTCTGACCTTCTACTTCTGTTTCAGAGCTGCTGCTCTCGCCACGGGCTGCACCGTCAAGATACAACTAGAGCCTATGCACATGGATCTCGTACGTCTATCTCATACCTCATCTTTGCAGCGTCTCTCGAAATCTCCCCAACGAAACTGATCTCCTCTCTCATGTTCGACGGTTCCTTCGCTCCAGAGAAACAACTCGCTTCTCGCTGTAAGTCTTCCGTCTCCCAAGGTTTCTTCTTACCTGCCTCAAGCTGACTTTTTACACTCGCTTCTCTCATCTCAGATGGAATACGCCTCGGCGATGGAGGACCTCTTCAACAACAGCATATCCGTCAAAGTTGGTCCCGAGGCTGGTCTGGGAGGAGGATCGACGGATTTCGGAAACGTCACCTACCGATTGCCATCTTGCCATCCTGGTTTCGCGATTCCAGCTCCTATCGGTCAAGGGAATCATACTGCCGGCTTCGCGAACGCTGCTCGATCTCGTTCGTCCCTCCCTCACCCTCCTTCCTTTTCCCACTCCTGAAACTTACCTTCCTATTCGTCCGCATATACAGTCGAAGCCCACGAAGAGACCCTCAAAGCCGCTACGGGGATCGCTGTCGTGGGTGCGAGGATCCTCTCGGATCAGTCGTTCGCGAAACAGGTAAGTTCGACGCTGTCCCGATTCGATTCTCTTCTCTTTCTGCTCTCCTTCTCTTCAGTCGCTGCGTCTCTTGTCACAGATCACTGAAGCTTGCTCTCTTTATCTCGCAGGCTAAAGATTGGTTCGAGGGAGACGTGCGATCCGGCTAGATCTCTCGTTTTGTACGACGCGAAGGTCAGTTTTGGAACGACCCCGCACACACCTCTTTCCGCCTCGGCTTTCTCTCGCTCGTCGAAGAGGTCGTACTAGCCTTCGAACTCTCTCCGCTGACCTGGTTCTCCCTCTTCTCTCCAGAATTTCGAGTGCCTCGTGGCGGATCGGTAGATCTCCAACAGAGGATCGAGGAAGGAGGGAACGAGCGGAGGGAGGGAGGGAGATCTTGGCAGGCATCGGTGGTGAGCGGTACAGGCTCTGATAAGAAAGAGGGTAGAAGTCTGTATATCATTTGGTCTCTCAGAAACGTTTCTCGAGAAGGTGAGTGAATCGGGAAGGAAGACTCTGACTCGCAAATTTTAGCGATCTGACCGGGGCTGGAGTCCGGACGGCCGTTGTCGGAAGTCGAAGGCGAACAGCGAGCGAAGGCCGGGATGTGGAAGATTTTTGCATGGATTTCTAGCGGGAGAATTTGATCAAGATCATGATCTTGAACGTCAGACTGAAAGTTTTCTCGTGGAGAAGAAAGCCAAAGGTCGGGGTAGGCGCTCTTTCTCCGCTTCTGGGAATCTCAAGATCAGGCCTACCGCGAGCTCTCCTTTTGTGAGTCTCCAACCACCACCCTGAGATCTTTCGACCCATCCCCAAAGCACCCCTTCCCCCACTCATCCTTCCCCTACTCCATCGCCATCTCTTCTCCACCTCTTCGTACTCTCCAAGCAAACGTTCTTCTCGCTAGAAAGCGACATCTCCCCCCCTCCCGCCGACTTCCCTCCCTTCTCTCAAATCTTCATCGCCCTCTCCCGCCCATCCATCCATCCATCGGTCTAAATTTCTGGACCTTCTCGCTCACGAATCTCTCCGTGCGTAGGACTTGATCCACTGTAAGTTTTGATGTTTGGAAGGGGCGGAAGAAGAAGGTCGTCAATCCAACCGCTGACTCCCACCTCCCTCGCTCTCTCCCTCTCCCTCTCCCCCCTCTCTCCCACCCCCTCCAACTCGCTCATACCTCAGATTGAACGTTACCCCTCATCCCCCCTTTCCCTAACCACCCCCCACCCCCAGCTTTTCACGATTCCACGAACTACGACTGTGAACTCGAAAGGAGAGATGAAGAGGTCAGTCTTCAAGCTCCTTCCCTCTCCAGATCCTCATCTGCTTCCACTCGCCATGGCCTTCCCTTCCCTTGCTCCCCAAGCAACAAGATCAAGAAGCTGACTACTTTGCTCCTCTTCCTCTCGCAGAAAATTGGCTCATGGTATCTGTGGTGAGTCTCGTAGAAACGCAAGAAAGGACTCGAGGAGATGAAGACCGTGGGCTGACGACCTTGCCCTCCCTCCCTTCGCCTGCGCCATCAGCCAACTGTGGTGTAGACGAGGTTCGTTCCTAGATTCGCCTCTTTCGGACAGCCTTAGACGCTCAGCTGACTTGACCGCTCTTTCTCTTCGCTCAACCAGACCAAGACTTCGCTCTGGAGGACTGGGATTGATCGAGAGAGACTCTGGTGAGCTTGCTTGCCATCTTCCATCTCCTTCACCTCTTTCCAGATTCAGAGTTTGCGAAAGAAAAGTCGCGATGATGATTTTTCTTCGCTTGTCTGACACTAACTCCTATCTCTCCTTCTCGTCCCTTTCTTACCCTCTTCAGCAACGCGTGAGTCCTTTTTTTCTATCTCGTTTTCGTCAGAATTGAATTGGGGAAGGGGAGATCTTCAAAAGCAAGGGGAAGAGACGGAGGCGATGGGAAAGGAACGTTCGAGCTGATCTTCCTTCTCATTCCGTTTTATCCGTCTTGGCCCTCCTTTTTACAGCTGTGGTCTCTACGTTCAGACTCATGGAACTCCTAGGCCTACCACTCACTTCAACCAGAGGAAGGGGAAGGCAAAGGAAGGAGGAGTAAGTCTTGATCCTTCCCTCAAAGCTTCAAACCTTCCTCGAACCCTCGCTTATCTCTCTCTGCTTTCTTTCCTTTCTTTCTCCCTTTCCTCTGCAGGTCTCTCGCGACTCTACTCCATCCCGAACTCCTCGAACCTCTCCCAAATTCGCTGCCGTTTCTCTCCCTCAAGTCTCAGCTCCCGATTCCTCCTCCTCGTCCACCTCCTCCGACTCCCTCGAGCCATCTCCTCCTTTGCCTCACGCCATCCCTGTCGCCGTTCCCTCCGTCCCTGGCCGACCTCGACAGAGACAGCCAAGGCGACCTCACGTCAGCGCCGAGGCGTCGGATACCGATGGAGCCTCAACCTCTCGAAGCCACTCTCGAATCCGACTTCCTCGAGCTCCTCCTCGACCAAGATCGGCTCCTCCCTCCAAGCACAAGTCTCGATTCCACTCCCCATCCATCGACATCTTCCGAACCGATAAAGCACCAGCTCCAGCAACCATGTCGGACGTCGAGAAGCTCAGAGCAGCAGAGGACGTCGTGATCCAGAGGGAACCAGCAACGGACGTCCTCTCGCAGGGAAACTGGTACAGGGTTCCAGAGAAGACGATTCGACTCGACTTCTGGAGCAAGATCGGCTTGGGACCTGGGTCGTCGGTCGCTGGAGATCACGGAACGTCCATGATGAGGACCGCGTCGGCGCCATCGTACACTCCGAGGATGAATGTCTTCACTCCCGAGGACGCCATGTCGAACTCGTTCTCGCCTACGAGCACCGTCGACGACACCTTCGGAACCTCAGGAGGAGACTTCTCGGACTCGGAGAACGGGAACGGGAAGCGAGGGAGGTACTACGGGCCTCTCTTCAACGTTCGACAGGTCGCTGCTCAGGTTGCGGCGGAGAAGAAGGGGGGGAGTAAGAGTCGAGGGTCTTCTCCCTCGGGGTTGAACGTCGATGGAATGAGGATCGTGTCAAGTTCGCGACGAACCGCTGGTCAGGTGAGTTTGGAGACGCGTTTTTCCCTTTCTCTCTTCTTCTCGTCCCCTTTCTAGATCTCTAGTCGCTGACTTCCACACTCCCTCGCTTGTTCTTACCTTCCAGGTCGGCTCTCCTTCCCATCGAACGGTCTCTCTACCCTCCTCGTCGGCTCCTACTTCTCCTCAGGACGCTCTCCTCGGCGGATCAACCTCTCCTCACATGCCCGACTCGTTCATCCCCAACCCCTCCATCACCTACCCAGGCCAGCTCTCTCCCGAGCGAGGTCACTCCATTCCTACCGCCTCTACCTCCGATGGGTTCCCTATCAAGCGAATGAGGTCGTCTTCTCCCTCCGCCACTCCGCCGTCGATGCAGATCCACTCTCCAGCTCCCTCGGCCCCCATCCCTCTCAGCCATCCCAGTCCTATCCATCACGGAACCGGAGTCTCCTCAGCAGTCTCGGTCGGCAAAATCGCACGAGCTGGATCTCCGTTGAGGTTCTCGTCGTCGGTGGGACCTCCTCTTCCGAAGAGTGGCCTGGGAGTCGAGAGCATTCCCTCCGGCGAGAGAACTCCCCTCGGCGACGACGACCTCGAGGGAGGAGACGTTTTCGGAGGCGGAGGAGCCATCGTCCCTCTTCCTGCTGCCGAGGAGAAGAAGGAGGAAGACGAGGTGGACGGAGACGCGACGATGGCGGTGGTTTAAGGAGGGGAACGAAACGGAAACTCTCGACGCGGCCTCACGAGTTCGCACCTCGCATCTCAGTCTCGACCCAGGATACCCCTCTCAGCATCGGACCCTCTCTCTTCCTCTCCATCGGAACTTCCCTACCTCTCTTCGGCATCGTCAAGTGTACCATCAGTCGTCTCCTCCAGATCAACCTCCGTCGGTTCGTTCCTCGTCGCGTCGACTCCCCTTCCTCCCTTCGACTGCTGCCTCCTCAGGATCGCACAACCAACCCAACCGTCTCCGCCATCGTCGCTTCGCTTCCATTCCGTCTCGCCTCGGTCCTCATCTTTAATGGATCCTCTCAAACCGCCCACAATCCGGTCGAGGATCTCTCGCACACAGGAAGCGTCACTCCAACCTCTGGCCGCCGAACTCCTTCTCCCTTCTGTTTCTATTCTCTTTCTTTATTACGGACACCTCTCTACCCTACCACGTCCCGCTCTCCACTCTCATCGAACGTTTCTCGCCTCTCTATTTCTTCTTTACATTCCTGTCCAGCCTCGTCCTCCCTTTTTCTAACGATTCGTCACGTTTCTCTTTCTTTCTTTTCTTCCCTTTCTCTACTCGACCCGTTTCTTTCTCCCTCTCTTCTCTCCCAACCTTCGTCTTTTTGATCTCCTTTCGTTTCAAGTCCTTCTTTCTTTCTTCTACTTTCGTTAAGTGCGAGCGAGGCGAGACGAGGTGACTTTACTCTCCAACCCTCGTCCTCGTTCGTCCTGCTTCCCTTTCGACTCCCTTTCGCTGTTGTTTCCTTCTAGTCTTCTTGTATACACTCTCTCTTCACCACCCTCCCCTCCTCTCCATTTCTACTCCCAACCACCACCAACCAATCCAACCCTCTCTTCCCACCTCGTCCACCAACCCCCTACTCCCCTTCTCCCCTTTCTTCTCGTCTTTTTATCTTGATATCACCCGCTTGTAGAAACCAAACTCGCCTCTGAGTCTCCCAGCGAGACAGGACTGACACAAACTTTCCAGCGAGCGAGATCAGCTTCCGAGAAACGATTTCTTCTGTTTCTTCTTCTGACCGAAAGGTAAACTTTCAGCCTTCTTCTTCTTCAAGGCTTGTTTCAAAAACGTCTTGAACCTTTTTTTTTTCGTACACTACTAACTTGATGTTGAAACACCAGATCAGCGATCTGCTGAGGCGTTCTAAGGGAAAAGGAAAGAAAAAAAAAAAGGTTCGCGACGAAGGAGGACCCCACCGCTGCTTTCCTGTCCCCCTTACCTCTGGCGGCTCGATCCCTCTCTCGCCTCGCCCGCCCTCCTCCTCCTTTCTCCTCCTCAACCTTCTCCCTCCTCTCTCTCCCTCAGCAACCCTTTCCCTTCCCCCCCCTTCCCCCTCTCCCAACACCAAAAAAAAAGCTTTTCATTCATTCCTTGCTTGCAAGTGTCTGAAAGCTAGCTCTCTTCTCCCTTTTCCCTTTTCTCGATTGAACCAACCACTCCGACGACTACTCCGACCCCCTTCGGCTCTCTCTCGCAACCCTTCCATCCCTTTACACCCTTCGTTTTCGTCTGGTTCAAGATTCGATCTTCTAGTAGTTCCAATACGGCTGAACAGCCTTCCGCAGCAGGAGGAGCAGGGGCGAAGAAGAGGAGCATGCCGGTGCAGAAGAGGAGTGAGTCCGAATTCGACCTAGAGAAGGAGAGGGAGGAGGGAGAGGGAGGAGAGAGCACCTGGACCTGACCTCGGCGGTCCTTCCTCTTCCTTTCTTCTTTTTTGTTTTGTCGTTGCTGCTATAAGAGCTGGCTCCTGGGAACTGCGCTCATTGTGGGATTGACGAGGTACGTACAAAGCCAGCTTTTCTCTTTTTTGGGGGAGACAAAAAAAAAACATTGAGCTCGAGACGTCCAGCGTCTTTGGGAAGAACGACGGTGCGGCGAGCGAGAGAGACGAGAAACGAAGCGGGATCGTCATCCTCCCCAAAGAAAAACAAGAACAAAGCTGACCTTTTCACTCTCTATCTCTACAAACAGACGCAGACAAGGTAAGTTTCTCCTTTCTTCCCTGGAGAGAGAAGAGGGAAAGGACAACCCCGAGACAGCTTCAAACGAACTGCCCAGCTCTCTTTGAAGCAAGCTCCCAAAGCTTACGCCTTCCTCCCCGTTTCTTTCTCTTCGCTCTAGTCTATGGAGGACGGGAGCCAACAAGGAGAAGTTATGGTACGTTTCTCTTTCTCTTTCTCACTCTCATCCTTTCAAGAACAGAGTCCTCGGCTGGGCTCGTCCTCTCTGTTCTTCGACCTCGCCCCTTCCTTCCTCGCCGCCGCGGAAGGAGGGATCGACGCAACCTCGTCCTCCTCCTTCGTCGAAGAGACCAAAGTCACCTGGGCTGACCTTCTCTTCTTTCCTTTTTCGCCTTTTTTTTTTTTTGCCTCTTCTTCGTCGTGTGGTTCGTTCCTACAGCAACGCATGCGGACTCTACGTTCAAACGCACGGAAGGATGAGACCTCTCTCGGTTCTCGGGAGTCGAAAGAAGGCGGATTCGAAGAAGGCGTCCTCAGCTTCAGCCTCGGTTGCTGCTGCAGGAGGAGCTTCGGATGAGGTTAGTCCCTTCTTTTCTTTTCCTCGCTCTGTTTTTTTCGTTGGCCTCGGGCTGGGTGAACTGGGCTGGGCTGGGCTGGGGCGCGGTTCGAAGCGAACGGAGGGAGAACGAGCCGCCCGACGAAGGTTGGAACGGAACCTGCCGAGGGAGGAGAGGGAAATTCGTTCGTCACATGGGGATCGCTTTTTGGGCTGAGAAGGGAAAGGAAACTTTTTCCTGAGACGAGACGAGTGCAGTCGAGTCGGCCTGTTTTTGGAAGAACAGGGAAGCAGAAGAGTGGGCGGAGAAGAGAGAGAGCTGACACCCTTTCCTTCCCTTGCCTTCCTCGTTCTCGATCGTTCTCTTCCCTCCCCCAACCGACAGCCTAAGGATGGACCCTCGCGACCCAAGGAATCCAAATCTTCACGACATCGCTCAGGATCCTCTTCCATCTCCTCCTCCGTCGGCTCTCTCGTTGGAGGACCCTCCTCTTCTTCGACGACCACTCCAGCCCTTCCGACTCCTCACGCGCTCTCCCTCGAGACACGTCCCTCTCGATCAACCTCCATTTCGACCTCCTCCACGTCCCTACCCTCCCCTACCTTCTCAGCCCAAGAAGGTTTCCCTTCGCCTCAGTTCCAACCCTTGGGAGCCGACTCTCCACCTCCGTCGATGTCAGCCTCGCTAGGGAAACTCGACGACGTGACGATGGGAGGAGGACCTCGTCCTGGAACGTCGGTTGGGACGGACGAGTTGGGAGCCTACGTTCGAGCGAAGAAGGGACAGAAGAGACATTCCATCTCGGGAGGATCGAGTCTAGGATACCCTCATCAGCTCACGAACCCGAATCACGCCGTTACGAAAGCCCCGGCGGCGAACAAGAAGAAGGCGAGGTTCGAACTTCAGCAACAGCATCACCAGCAGCAACAGAACCAGCAGCAACAACGACCGTTGACGGTCAACACCTCCTCAGCAAGCTATCTCGCTACCCTCTCCTCCTCGGCTCCTCCTACCTCCTCCCCAATCTCCATCCCAGCCAACATGCTCTCGTCGAGGCTCACGTCGACGGTCGCTCTCCCTTGCTCGAAATGCGCCGTCCTCCTCCCTCTTCGGTCGTCGTCCGTACCTCTCTCGGAAGATCCAGTCTGCGAACGATGTCTCGACTCGCCAGGACACGGCTTCGCTCATCAACGATCCCTCACGTCGTCCTCCGTCCCCGCTCGGAGTTCCTCCCACCTCATGATGACCTCCTCCCTCGCTCAACCTCCTCTCCTCTCGTCGTCGAAACACCTCACCGGATGGGAATCCGAGGACGAAGATTACGAGTTCATCGATCCTCCGTCGCAGCAGTACAACAACGTCCAACCGTCGTGGAGCAAACGAACCGAACAGCATCAACAGCAGCAGCAGCAACTTCAACAGCAGCAGCAGCAGCAACAGCAACAGCATCAGCAGTTCCCTGGGACGGGTTCGCACACCTGGTCGCTTGAGGAGGAGTTCTCGTTCTTGGATACGTCGTTCGCTATCGATTCGGATCCGATGTTCGACACCATGGAAGACGTCCCTCCGATGCCGACGCTCGCAGGATGGGGAGGACCTTTCTTCAAGAACATGCCGATGCCAACAGGTCGCAAGTTCCACGCTTCAGCAGTTCAGGAATCGTCCTTCCCTTCGCCGATGCTAGGAGGAGGACCTCCAGCTCCTCCATCAGCTCCTCCTCTCCCCTCCTCAGCAGCTCAACAACACCATCGATCCTTCACCTCCCCCTCTTCCTCCTCCTCCTCTTCAACCTCCTCCCTCTCATCCTTCTCAGGACTCCCTTCCCCACTCACAAACAACTTCAACACCACCACCACCACCACCACCTCCTCCTCCCACGACTCGAACGGTCTCCCTACCCCTTCAGCATCCGAACACAACTTCAATCTCAACCTCCCTGCTTCAAAAGGTCTCCTCTTCCTAGGTCTAGCAAACCTTCAACCTTCCATCTCAAGACAACAAGCTCTCCCTCTTACTCCCTTAGGGTTCTCTTCCTCCTCCCCTCACCACGCTTTCGCAGCTGCAGCTCAAGCGAGACTCCCTGTCAGACCGTTCCTTAATGGGTCTCTCGCGGAGAAGGTAGGAGGAGGAGGAGGAGGAGGAGGAGGAGGGATGAGCGATGGGTTGGAGTATTTGGTGAATGGGCCGTTGAGTCCTGTGTTTTCGACGGGAGGGGGTGCGAACGGGGCGGGGATGAAGAGGACGGGGAGTGTGAGGAGTGGAGGGTCGGCGTCGGCGTTTGTTAGGTGGGAGGAGGCAGGAGGAGGAGGGGAAGGAGGAGGAGGAGGAGGAGAACCGATGCAGGTTGAGATGGAGATGGAGGAGGGGTTGGTTTCTGCTTGATGAATGCGGAGGTCGGTTTGGTTGCTTTTTCGCCTTTTTCTTCTTCTTCTTCTTCATTTGTGAGTTTGCGTTCCTCGTTCGTTCTTCGTCAAAGAGAGGAGGACGGAAAGCTGACCCTTTTTTTCTTTGCTTTGACGCGTCTGTCTCTTTCCCTTTATCGTTTTCTTTTGGTCTACAGATTCGCAGAACACTCCCCCCCCCGCCCCCCCGCCCCTGGACTTGTTTCATCTCCCTCTCCCTCTCCCTCTCTCTAGTTCTCACAGTAGTCTACAACTCTTTGCTTAGCATTTCCCGCTCTCTCTCTCTCTCTTTTCCTCGTCGCCGCGTCTGGCCTTACGCCTCGCCTCGCCTCGCCTCGTCTCTCTCGTTTTTCTCCCCTTGGGCCTTCTTTCCTTCCTTTCTTAACACCCACGCACCTACACACTATACACTTCGGTTCGGGTCCGATGTTCCTGCTGGCTGCTTCTCGCTGTTTTCTTTTCCCTCCCTCCGTTCCCCTCACCTCACCTCCCTCGCTGTCGGTCGCATCACCTCCATCCATCCATCCTCCTTTCCCCCTTTTTTTTGCACATAGTCCCTCTCTCTCAACTCGCTGTCTCCCTCGCAAAAAAAAACTATCTAAGTACTTATACACCACACAACCAAAAACGTCTGATGATCTCTCTTTTTCTCTCTCTCTCTCTTTCTTTATACTTCTCTTACAGTAGCTAGCTCACCTTTTCTCCTTTCTCTTACACCTCTTTCTTCCGTTCTTTCTTTTTACGACGAACTCTCTCTCTCTCTCTCAAAACGAAATCAATCAATCAATTCCTTGCTTCTCCTCTTTTTTCTTCCTTCTTTCTTTCTTTGTTTGTTTTTCGCTTCGTTTCCGCTTTTTTGTAATACTCCGAGTCAGATGATTAGAAAATATCGTTTGTTCTTCGAAATTCTCTCTCGCTCTCGCTGCTGTTGGTTGGTGAAAGAGAGGAAAGGAGGAAGGAGGAAGGGAATTAAGAGAGACGCGTCTAGATTCTTTTTCTGCCGAGAGAGGGAAGGATGAGGGGTTTGGGTTGTACAACATCGTGTGAAAGATAACAGACTACACTACATCACCAGCTACATTACGTGAAGAATGAGGAGATTCGAGAAAGAAAGCAAAGACGAAAGCAGGGAAGGAAGGAGAGAAGAGAAGAAGGAGATCAAGCGAAAACAGCCTTATCAAAACTCAAGCTCTCCCCTTCCTCCCACCCAACCGTCTGACCTCTCTCCACCCCACTCCCACCCTCCCTCTCTTCCCCCGCACCACCACCAAGCTCCTCCCATCCCCCCATCCCCCCTTCGTCCCCATCCCCTCCTCAACCTGCACCTGCACCGCGCCCAACCCCCACTCCTCCCTCTGCAACCTCGCTCTCTCTCCGTACCCCATAGCAAAACAGCTATCCGTCTCGAGGAACCATTGTCCCGTGGGTATGAGACCTAGTTTCCCTGAGGAGGGCATGAAGAGGTCGGGTTGAGGGGAGAGGGAGGTGAGGAGGGATTCGAGGGTGGAGAGTTCTTCGCGGACGAGACGTTTGTGGATCGATTCGAGTTCGGTGGAGAGGCGGGTGAAGATTTTCTGGAAGAAGGAGAAGAAGAAGAGATATGGAGGGGGGAAGGGAAGTCAGCGTAGAAAGAGAGAGAGAGAGAGAGAGAGAGAGAGAGAGAGAGAGAGAGCGGGAGGGGAAAGAAGAAGAAAGACGCGTCAACGAAACGAAACGAGACTCACCTTGAACCTCGCATCTATCTTCTGGACCAATTCTCCCAGCACAGGCGAGTACCCTCCCCCACCTCCAACCTTCTCCTTCTCTCCCTCCAGCTTCATCGAAGGCATCGGCAGAGGAGGACCGTTCAACCCACTCGAAGGCAACCCCGACGTCGGCAAACTCGAAGTCGACGCGTTCCGTAATCCAGCCACCGATCCCGCCGACGCTCCTCCTCCTCCTCCCACTCTCCCTCCAGGCCCAAGCGCAGCATTCAGTACATGCGGTGGCGAAAACTCGTACGGCGTTGGTGGAACTTCCTTCGATCCAACTCCTCCACCTTCCTTCCTCCTCTCGAAAGCTCTCTTCTTCCTCTCCTCCCCAGCCAACATCGACACCGATCCTCCAGGATAGCTCGACGAAGCTGGATCCTCTCCTCGCTCAGCAGCAGATAGGTCTTCGGCCTCCCACATACGCTCCATGGAGAGTTTGAGTTCTGCGTCTCTGTTGGCGAGTTGTTGGGATAAGGGTAAAGGGAGAGCGTCGAGTTTGGATTTGGAAGCGCAGGTTCGAAGAGGGTAGGTTCCCCAGAGGAAGAGGTGAAGTTTGATGTAGACTTCCATGAGGATGTCGAAAAAGGTGGGGAGGACTTGAAAGTAGTGGAGGGCGAAGGGCTACAGGGGTGGGGTGGGAGGAGAGAGGAGAGAGAGGGAAGAGCGAGGAGGGTCAGAACACGCGTTTGAGCTCACTTCGTCAAAGAGAAAGACGTGTGAGGATGAGAGGAAGGTAAAATTCTGCGTGCGCGCTACTCACTTGATTTGGTGCTATGAGGTAGGACGACTCTCCTGATTCTCCTGATCCTCCCAGACCAGTCGCGAACTCCATTCCTGCTGACCCAGAAGGTCGTTTCCCGTTCTTTCCAGCTCCTTTGAACATGTTTTTCTGAAACGAGCCAAGCCGACGAGAACGAATCAGTACGTTTCTCTGCTACCTCCCGAAGCGAGAAGGAACGCGAAAAGAGAGCGGTGTCGAAGGAGCAAGGGAGGGAGGGGGCAACGCGAGCTCGAGTCTCAACTCTGCTCCCTCTTCCCCATCGAGGAAAGGTTCTGATTCGAACTCGACTCACCATCTTAACAGCTCCACCTCCTCCGTTTCCAGCTACCTCATCCCTTCCTCCAGCCAGAGCGTCGTACTCGTCCAGCAGCTTGATGAGCGCTTTGACGAAATCGGGCGCGGTTGGGATGTCGAGGAGGGCTGAGATGGACATGCCGAGGAGGGCGTAGGAGTTGGCTCTAAATAACGAAAGCAACGACGTAAAGTAGAAGGAGACACGGTTAGCTTTCAAGGTTGAGTTTGAGGGCGAGAAGGAGATGTTCCTCGGGAGGGAGAAGGGGATGAGCGAAGGAACGAAGGGTCGAAAGCTCAACTCGCCTTGCTTTCATCTTTGCAGGATCTAGACACCTCCCCAGCGCTTCCACTTGGATCAAGAACGTTCCAGCGAAGTAGAGAGTACTAAGGAAGCATCCATACGTATAGATTAGCTTTGAATTCAAAGCTCAAGAAGCGGAGGAAGGAAGCCGGACTTACCCTTCGTGAGCTTCTTGCAAGTACCTTATCCACTCGCACCTCCTCGCGAACGAGTCTTGAGTCATTCGCTCCGCATCACCCGTAGCGCCGTTAGTTCCTGCTCCTCCTGGAGGGGGTGGCGGAGGAGCTGGTTGGGGTAGGGAGAGGGAGGATTGGGACATGAGGGAGAGAGAGTCCGAGTCTGGATCGACGGCTGCTTGTCCTCCAGAGTTGGAGCGAGTCGCGGGAGTGGGAGAGTGAGGGTAAGGGCCTGCAGAGGTGGAGGATGGGGTGGTTCGAGAGTGGGAGGGGGAGGGGGATTGGTACGAGACTGGAGGAGGGAGGGTGGAGGAGGAGGATTTGTTGGAGATGAAGGCTTGGAGGAGGTTCCCGCTGGAGGAAAGACAGGGAGGAGGGAAGGGAAGGGGTTAGGGGGGTTGTGGGCTGAAGAGCGGAGAGAGAGTAGATGTTGAAAAGAGACTCACCCTGAACTCTTCCTTCTCGGGATGGGTTTGTGGCCTGAAAGAGACATGCTCGTCGTTGGCAGCCAGAAAGCTCGTTCCTTTCCAAACAAAGAAGCCTCGAGCTCACGCCTTCTCCTTCCTCCGCAGGAGAGACTCGATGGATGGCCTTCTTCGACTCGATCGCAAAACCATCCTCCAAACCACCATCTTCACACATTTTTCGATTTCGGGAAGAGAAGGATGTCCTCTTCCTTACCATCTATAGCTCCTCTTCCTCAACCAACCGTCTCAACTCTTCGCTCTTCCACGATCATCACATCCCTCCCTCAGGCGTTGACGGAGCTCATCCAGAACGCTCTCGACGCTCAAGCTCGACATATCGTCGTCTATCTCGATCTCGAACGATGGGGACTGAGAGTGGAGGATGACGGGACGGGGATGAGGAAGGAGGCGGTGGAAGCTATCGGGAGGGGGGAGAGATACGGTCAGTTTCAAAGGGAGAGGGAAGGAAGGTCATGTTGAGCTCGACGAAGGAAGCTGACCTTTTTCATCCTTCTTCTCCTCCCTCTTCAACTTCTTTCCAACTCTGTAGGAACCTCCAAGACTTCGACGCACTCCTCACTAGCTCTTCAGTCGACTTTCGGGTTCAGAGGAGAAGGTGTGTCCTTGCTTCACTTTGTTTTTCTTCCACCACCCTCCTCCCTCCGTTGCAAGTTCGAGCTCACCGTCCTTCCTTCCCTCCTCTGGTCCTTCTCACGCAGCTCTCGCCTCACTAGCCTCCATAGCTTACTTGGAGGTCTCCTCTTCGACCAAGGACTCGCCTACTTCGTGGTCAAGCTCGATAAAGGTGAGCTGATCCTCGACACTTCGTCTCTCGCCGACTCGACCTGGGCTCTTCTGATTCTCTCTCTGCTTCAGGGAGCCAACCCCATCACCTCAGGTCCCTCAAGAACCTACAAACGAATCAAACCCGGTACAACCGTCGTCATCAAGGATCTGTTTTTCAACGTACGTGATGATTCAGTCGGCGCACCCGTCGTCTTCTTCTTTTCTTCCTTCTCTCATCAAAAGAGAAAACACGTCCTCAACCTCTCAGACTCTGGACTAACTCTTCGCTGACTCTGTTCTTTCGTGCATGCGGCGGCTTGACAGCTCCCCATCCGTCGTCTCTCCCATCCCTCCCCGACCTCAACCATCCAAACCTCTCGCAAAATCCTCGAAACAGCAGCTATGCTCTTCCCCGAAGTGGCCCTCACTCTTATCGATCGAGCGAAGGAACGGGAGGCTTCGCAAGGGAAGATTTGGGGGGTTGGGAAGGTTCGTTTCTCCTTTCCTTCCGTTCCTCGTTCTCCCCACGTACGCGACTTGGCTCCAGACGGAAAAGAGCTGATCGTCTGCTTCCTTCTTTTCTGCTTTGGTAGACCTCGTCCATCCTTTCGCGCTTCTCGGAGATTCATGGAGTCGCGCTGGTGCAGAGTGTGACGGAGGTGGATATGAAGGAGGAGGGAGGGAAGGGGGACGACGGCGAGGGAATGAGGGTGGAGGGGTTTGTGAGTTTGCAGGGTGGGCATTCGAGGGTGAGTAGGCTGCGAGCTCTCCTCCTCCTATCTATGCCTCTAAGATCAAGGGAAACTGACCATCATTCTTCCGAGGGATCCAGGCTTATCAGTATCTTTGTAGGTTGTTCACGTTAATCTTTCCTTCGACCGCGTTCGATCTGACGAGCTTTTCTTTCGTCCTTCTTTCGTGTCGGTTGGGATGCAGACGTCAACAAACACCCTCTAGCATGGTGTGAGCTTCATAAAGCTATTGAGACTAGGTTTGACAGGAGTGGGTTTGGGAGAGCCGTGAGTTTTTTCGGGACGCGTCTTTCTTCCCCTTCATCCCTTCATCCCCTTCCGCGCTCGTATCTCGAACTCTTACACAACCAACTTCTCTCTTTTCTCTTCTACTCAAATTTCTAGGCGTTCATGGATGCATCCCCAGGTTCACCCTCACGTTCGTCTCTTCTCCCAAAACTTATCCTGCACGACTACGACGCGACGAAACTTCCTCCTCACTCTCCCTTCTCTGTTTCGTTTCCAGGATCCCGCCGCTCTCCTCGCAAACTGGATCGGAAGCCCATCTACGTCTTGAACCTTCTCGTTCCTCCGAAGAAGCTAGATAGGAACCTGGAGCCTGCTAAGGCTGCTGTTCATTTCGAGGTTGGTTCGAATCAGCTTCTTTTTCTCCTCCCTCTTTCCCTTCAGCCCGCCCACCCACTTACGCATTCATTCTTACCCTCTTTCTGATCATCCTCTCCTGTTTCTAATTTTCAGGACTGGTCAGCAGTAACAACCCTCCTGCTCTCCTCCGTCGACCAGTTCCTCGACAAGTACGGTCTCTCGGTCGCTCCTCCCTCAGCTAAACAGCTTCGTCCTCGAGACGGAGAAGCTGGATCGCCGTCTCCAAGTCCGTTGAAGAAGCGACAGAGGAGGGTGGAGCAGGTTCGAGAGGAGGGAATTGGGGATAGGGCTTTCGTCGCGGATCCGAGCTTGGGAGAGGAGGTGAGTCCTGAGACGCGTCTCTCTTTCTCGACCCGTCTACCTTCTTCGCTCAAACGAAACGACTCCCTCGAACGATATCGAATGAGCTGACTCGTCCCACTCTTTCCGTTCGTGGTGTTTCAGGGTGAGCTCAAACGCTGGCAAGATCCCTCGACGAAGGAGGTCTTCCTAATCGACTCGCGGTCGGGTCATTCGTTTCCTGCGTCGACGAAGAGGACGGGTGGGAGAGGTGAAGAAAACGAAGGAGGTGCAGCTGAGGAGCAGGATGAAGTCCAGGGAGGGGGAGGGAAGAGGATGTCGTTGAAGAGGGAAGGGGGTTGTGGTGAGGAGAAGAACAGGAAGGAGGTTCCTAGGTGGTTGGAGAGTACGCTGAAGGTTGATCCCTCGCTTCCCTCTCTTCATCGTTTTCGGAGTCGGCTCTCCAAGCTGACCAGCGTTTGCCTTGACACCGTTACTTCAGAACTTCACCAATCGTGAGCTCTCTTCTTTCTCTCCTCGTCGCGTCGCCGCTCTCAGAGCTAACTCGCTTTTGGCTCTCTTCTCTCAGCGACATTCGCCTCGAGACTGGAACCCACGATCCCATCCCCCCCTTTCCAACAACAGCTCGCCTCCTCCTCCTCGACCAACCAACCCTTCCCCTCCTCCTCCTCTCACAACCCCAACAATCCGTTCCACCAACCCACCTCCACCTTCAAATCAGCCATCACCCACTTCTCCAACAATTCCCTCCCCTCTCTCGACCCCACCTCCACCTCCCAATTCACCAAATCCTCCCTCAAAGCAGCTCGCGTCGTCGCTCAGATCGATCGGAAGTTCATCGCGTGTGTTCTTCCCGACGACGACGACTCGTCTCGGAAGAAGAGGAAGAGTACGACGGACGGAGAAGGAGAAGGAGGAGGAGGAGGAACCCTCGTTCTGATCGACCAACATGCAGCGGATGAACGTATTCGAGTAGAGAGGTTCCTGAAGCAGCTCGGAGATGGGTTCCTCTCCTTTGGCATCGATCCCACCGACGAAAATCAAGCTCAAGTCGGCGTCCAACTCCACCCAACCCCCTCCCTCCTTCTCCTCCTCACACCTACCCAACACTCCCACCTCCTCTCCAACCCTTCTCTCCTCCTCGCCTTCCAAAAATGGGGCATCCATCTTCGCCTTCCTTCTCCCGCCAATTCACAATCCTCAACCACTCCCGTCCAAATCCACATCGATTTCGTTCCCGCTCTCCTCGCTGAACGCCTGGAGGGGAAGAAGACGAAAGGAGAGGTGGAGAGTGGGATAGGTAGGGAAGCTCCGAGGGAGTTGGGAGAGTTGGTGAAAGCGTATCTGGAGAGGTTGGTGGAAGGGGAGCAGTTTTGTGAAGGGGTTTTGAAGGCGTCGTCGGGTTCGAGGAAGACGACGACGAAGAAGGGAGAGGGAGTGGAGTGGTTGGGTGCGTTGAGGTGGTGTCCGAGGGAGATGTTGGATTTGGTTAATTCGAAGGCTTGTAGAGGTGAGTTCCTCTCGCCAGACCGAGATGAAGTGGAGGAAAGGGAAAGGGAAAGGGGAGAGCTCACACGGGTTGGGAGTTTTCAGGTGCGATCATGTTCAACGATCCTCTTACTGCTCAACAGTGCGAGAAGCTCGTCAGCGAGTTGGCGGAGACCGTGTTCCCGTTTCAGTGTGCTCATGGGAGGTGAGTTGGCTCGAAACACGCTTTCGCTGTCGTTTTTTGTTCAACGCGACTGATTCCCTTTCGTCCGCTTTACGCAGACCTTCCATCGTTCCGTTGGTGAATCTGGACGACTTCGTGAAGTCTCAGGAGGCTCGACCGTCGCGGAGGAGGAAGCTGGATTGGGAAGGGCTTGGGTTGGACGCGTGAGGTGGAGAGGGCTGGTCCTCATTTTTGCGAGGAGGGAAGCCGACCTATTTTCTCGTTCGAATCTGGGTTCGATGATGCTGGAACACAAGAAAGGTTAGATGAACGTATAAGACAGGAAGGCCATACGGAAGTGGAAATTGAGGCTCGAGAGTCAAAACACGCGACGCGACGCGTTCGTTGTGCTGGCTTTCCGCCGAGCCTTCGTAGCCACATCTTAGATCCAAGGCTCAAAAGTACAGGCAGAAGACCTCAAAGGTCTCCGACATCGTCTCAGGTGGAAGGATTGCTTTCGCAGCGCTCCGACGTCTCTTTCCCACGCGTCTGCACGCGTCGAGCTTTCTTCCACCTCTCCTTGGGCTTCCTACCACCAGCGAGACATGGATTAAGATCTCCGAAAAGATCCAGAACTCCGCGTCCTATTTTGTTTCGGTAACAGGGAAGAAGGAGAAGACGAAGAGTAGCCGTACCGAGGAAAGACGACGAGAAGCGGCGGGTCGTTTTCGAAGATTTTCCGTCTAATTTTTTTTAAGGTTGTATCATCAGAAAACATCCGAAGCCGCAAGAGGAGCTCTCAGGCAAAGATCAAAGGGATAATCAGGCTCAAAGGGAAGAACAGCTGCCTCTTCCAGAACCGGCGACGTCAGTTCAACACTCCACTTCCTCTCCTCCTCTCCTGCTCCCTAACTCTCAACACCTCCCTTTGGCTCGTTCCTCTCCACTTCTCCCCCCCCCCCCTCGCGCTACTCTCTCACCTCTCATCAACATGACCACTCGTCGATCTACTCGTATCCCTCTCGCGGTTCTTCCCCTTCGTCCTGAAGACAGAGGTGGAAGCATAGGCTCGCCTGTTCCTTCGAAGGTCTCCTCCTCTTCTGCTCTCAAGTTCTCTACAACGTGAGTTGATGGCCTACTCTACCTCCCTTATACCATCATATCAGCTTGGAAAAACTGACTCGACCTTTTCTTCTCTCTATGGATGCCTCGTTCTTCTCTCTCACCTTCCCCCTTCTCTCCTTCCCTTCAGGTCCTCCTCCTCCCTTTCCTTCCCCACGAACGCGTTGGCTTCTTCCTCCTTCCTCTCTCGAGAACCCTCGCCAGCACGACGACTCTTCGCAGAACCCTCCTCCTCGTCCTCGTACGGATTCGGATCCCCTCGAAGTCTCACTCCCAAGCTTGGAGACCTTCCATCCACCGAGTGCGTCCAACCTTCCTCCTCCTCCCTCCCTTCGCCCCCCATTCCCCTTTGTTCTTCCTTCTCAAGCTGATCCTTTTTCTTCTTCTCTGTTCCTCCTTGTCATCTTGCTGCAGTCCTCCTTCACCCTTCCTCGTCACCTCCCAACGATCCCCTACACCTTACCCAGTCGGATCTCCAAACGCTTTCGCCACCTCTTCCTCTCCTTCCCGAAACGGACCTTCCTCGACTCCGACTCGAACTCCCTCGCGCCGACTCAACAACCTTCCTCCTCTCCCTCCTCTCCAACCGGATACTCCCTCCACGTCGACGGGCCCTGGGACAGCAGGATGCGGATTCGATATCTACCACGATGGAGCCTCTCCCATCAACGGAGCTTCGAGCTCCTCCTCCTCCCTCTTCGACAGCGATCTCGTCGCGGCCTCGCCAGCTCCTTCCGATCCCAGCATCTTCGAAGACGACCAACCCGACAAGGAGAACAAGGCTCCCGCCTCGATCCGTTCCATCCCTTTCCTTCCGTCACCGCTCAAACGAAGGAGGGATCTCGAGCTCGAACAGCAGGAGGAGGAGGAACAAGACGAGGAGGAGGACGAGCAGCCGCTCGCGTCGACGTCTTCCTTGACTGGGAGTCCTGTGAAGGGAGGGAAGGGCAAGGGAAGGGAGTTGAGCTTCGTTCCTGAGGTGGAAGAAGAGGTCGAGGAGGAGTTGGTGTCGGTGGTGACCAGTGTTTCGAAGGGGAAGAGGAAGTCGCGAGTCAAGTCGACGAGGGACGAAGGGAAGGGGAAGGGACGAGCGATTCTCGAGCTCGAGGCAGACGAGGGAGACTTGGCAGCCGACGAAGGACTCGAACTCACTCCAGGAAGGAGGATCCCTGTCGTTGCAGTGGAGAAGAAGAGGGCTCCTCCCAGGAGTCCGGAGAAGAAACGTCGAGGCCAGTGAACCCAGCTTCTCGTCCCTCTCTCTCTTTCCCTTCTCTTTTGCTTCTCCCTGCTTTCTTCTCCTGCTCTCTTTTCTCCCACCGAACAATGTTGATACGTCTGTACTCTCTCCATGTTATCTCTCCTTTTGTTTACCTTGCTTGTTTCCTCGTTCCTCTTGTTCGTCGCGATCCACCTGTCCGACTCTCCCTCTTCCCATCCCCCTGATCAGCCTTTTGGTACTTTCCACGCGAACCCTTTGTGCTCGTAGGTCTTCTTTCCTTTCCCTTTCCCTTCTCCATCGTGTTACCATGCTATACTGCTTTCCTCTCGATCATCTTCGCCTTGTTTTGCTTGCTTTTTTTTCCGTTTGCTTTCTCCCTCTCGCGCGACCGCCTGCTTTTCTTGACCGCTCTCTCCTACGATATGATACGACCCGCTCTTGCTTCTAAACGTATCCGCCTGGAAAATAGCAGAATTCCTCTTTCTGAGGAGGTTGGAAGAGGAAAAGTTGATGGTCTGGAAACAGAGGTCGACGCGTCCTCCTTTTCTCTATCTTGCTGCTTCTGGACTATTGCGCGTGAGAGAACGTCTCATCAATCTGCTCACCCGTGTTCCATTCCTACAGAGGCTGTTGCTTGGCCTCCCTCTTCAGCTCGGATCCGTCGTCCCTCATTCCGTTCTCGGCCTTCTCGGAGTCGACAGTTCGAACGAGCCCTTGACTCTCGCTCGTCTGGTGTGGGTGGGTGGTGGGATGATTTGTGATTATTCTCCGAGAGCGTTTGGAGTGCTTCACGTCGATGTTTTGGCTGAGAGCAAAAAAAGCAAGCGGAACCGCTCTGGAGCAGTACGTGAGCCGACTCTCGAGAATCGACCCCGCGGCCTCTCCGCTCAACTCGATCATCGACCTCCCTTGTTGTGCCCTTCTCCCTTCCAACCACCAGCTGCTCCCAAACTCCCCGCCCATCTAGTCCTCCACCTTTCCACCTCCTACGGTCGGACGTCGCTTATCTCGACTTGTTCCTCGCTGGGAGCCAGCCTCCCGACCGAACGAAAACTCGCTCACCTTTCGCCTCTCCTTCCCTCTCCCCTTCCCAAACATGGAGGCGGCAGCACCGGCATCGCCTTTTCTTCTCCCGTTGGTGTTTGGAAACGCGGCAGCTTACCTATCTTGTGGTATCATCATGACCCAGGTGCGTACGTTCTAGCACGAGAAAAGGAAGGGAGGAAGGAACGCACCTCGAAGCTCACTTTGCCTCTCCCTTCTCCTTCCCGCGTCCTCCTCCTCCCCCCTCTCTCTCCCATGTCTCGACATCGTATCTCCAGGCTGTCACCTACCATCAACTTCACTCTCACGACTCCAAATTCGTTCGAGCTCCGATCTACATCATCCTCCTCCTCAATCTCTTCCTCCTCGTCGTAGGCTTGTCTAGGGAAACAAAAGTCGTAGGGTTCCATTTTCAAGAGTGAGTCCTGAGAACGAGACTCAACCCACGTACAGCGAAGAGCTGATCCCCATTTGGTCGTGCGTCTGCAGTCTAGGATTCGTGAGTCCGAAGGGATCGAGAGGAGTAGTCGACGAGCTCGAGCTGACTGACCGCATGGACTCTCGTCCTTTCCTTTCCTTTCGTTCCCTTCGACGTTTTCTCCAGCTCATCTCGTTTCACGATCGACCCGAGGATCTTCTCGTCTCCATTCTGTCTCTCCTCATCTCCGCTTGTTGTCAAACTTTACTACTTGTTCGGTAAGTTCGACCACGACTTCCTCTTTGACCAATCATTTAGCTGACCGCGTTCGTGGTCGTTCAGCTCCTTCCTCTTCACTCGAGCCCTCCAAGGAAGAGAAATCAGCGTATCGCAAGCTTGTTTCACGGCTTCCAAAGCTATCGCCATCGCTCTCTCTCTCGCCTTTGGGATCGCCATGACCGCTTTTCTCTTCGCTTTCCCTGACTAGTGAGTGAGTCGCGTTTTCTCGGTCTGAAACATCCCTCTTACAACCTTCCGTCTGTTCTTCAGCGCCGAGGTCAACAAGTACAACAACGTCAGGTTTCTTTCGTCTCATCGCTACCCACTCTTCGAGATGCTCTGGGTCGTCTTCACGAGTCTGACGGATCTCTTGATCTGCATTTCGATGTCACTCGACTTACATCGAGCGAAGGTGAGAGCTCAACCTCTTCGGACCTCTCTGTCTCTTTTGAGGGTGCTCACGCTAACGCATATACATCTTTCTCTTTTCGCAGACTGGAAACCGGGACAGCAACACCATCCTACAAACAGTCATCGAAGCGAGCCTGCGAAACGGTTTTCTCCTCCTCCTGACGGCCCTCACCTCCGCTCTCCTGTACTTCCTCGCTGGTGCCGGCTGGACCGACGCCACCCTTCTCTTCCTCCCTCGACTTGGAACTATCACCGTCCTCAGCTCGATCACGTACGTCCTTCTCGTTCTCCCTCCTCCCGGAATCCTTCTCTCTGCTCACGCTGAGCAACGCGTCTTTCATTCGGCACATCAGATCTCCCAAGGAAGCATTCCGTGCTCAGCAACGTCGAGACGAGGTAACTATCAAATTTCAGATCGTATACAGGAGGAGATCGCTCTCAATCAACAGCCGTCGCGTCTCTTGAAGCTCATCTCGTCTCGTCTTTTTTCCTCCTCAATTCAGGCTCGCGACACCTCTCTCGCCAATCTCTCTATATCTTCAGATCGGTGCACCTGTGGCAACTGCACCTGCATCGGTCGATCGTCTGTCGTATCGAGGATCAAAGCTAAGGCGAGGCTGCCGCGAGGATGTCGTTCGGCGGATACCTTCAACGAGCAGCGAGGAGGCTCGGAGAGAGGTCAGCATTCTTCTCAGAGGAGTAGAGGAGGTGGGATTGTAGTCTCTACGACCTCGAGGATAGACGTCGAGGAAGGCAGAGCAGAGAACTCGTCTGACGCTGAGGATAGAATCGGGCACTTCGTCGTTCGTCCGTTTTCTCCCTCCTTCCCTCTCTCGCCCGTCGCGTCTTCAACTCCCACTCACGAGTCCATTTTTGTTTCTTTTCCTTTCCCCAGAGAATCGAAGGACCTTGTACTCCAGCTGCGTTCCTCACCGACCATCGTCAAATACCAGCAGGGCTCCCGTACGTCGACGCCTTTCCGACGCGTCCAAAAAGAATCGGTTCAGCGACCACCTACGATCCCGAGGAAGCCACCGAGTACGAACTACCGTTCATCGAGGTCGAGACAGAGGCTAGCTTGGCGTTGGGATTAAAGCAGGAGTTGGCGGAGAACAGTAGGGATGAAAAGATGGAGCATTCAAGCACAGGCAGTTGAGGCCCTTCTCGTTTCCTTTCTTTCTCTCTTCCTCGTCCCGACTTATCTCGTCGTTCGCTCAGCTCTTATATCTTGTCGACCTTTTCCATCATATGCTAATTACGTAGTAGTTTGTCCTTCTTGTATCCTTGCTGTCCTTCATATCCTCTATGCTTGTCATGCCGTCCGTTTCCCTCAACGGAGGAGAGTAGTGAGTTCGATTGTCCCTTTCTTCCTTCCACAGCCGTCAGATTCTGGGACTGTTCTCGAAGGTTTACCTCAGAGCGTTCTGTTCGGGTGCACCGGTTCACGCGGTTGCCGGGGTTTTGTATGTAGCGGCGCGTCCTCAAACCTTGTCATAGAGAGGGCATGAGGGCATGAGTTTATTCCAGAGTAGGACGGAGTTTACGCCTGTTTCTCAACTCCCACCTCCCTTCTTCCTTATTTTTTTCCCCTTCTGCCCTGTATCTAGCCTTCTGGGCCCTATCCATCGACCTCAAGACGTGAGTTTTTTCACTGCTGTACTCCGCTCTCCGCGACTTGAGTTCCGTGTCTCGCAGCCTTCGATCGTCGGTGGACTCCAGTCCCTTCAAAGCTCGATGCTGAACTCCTTCCCCCTCCCGTCTTTCCTCAACACCACCAGTATCGTTCTCAACTAGTTGGACGACACTTCACGCCCTCGACACTCTCGAAGCATCGTTTTCGAGAGCCACCGACAGAAGAACTGGAGGCGTTCGCGAAATGGCACCCTTTCCTCCTCCTCTTCCTCCTCGGTTCTCCTCCCATCCGCTCGCTCGAGCTGCCATCCTCCCGGAGGAGCTACAGTATCCTTTGGACTTCACGCCTGCCGTTCTGGGTAACTGGTCTTCTCACTTCCTCTCCGGAATAATCCTCGTTCAGGTGAGCTGCCCCTCGTTTTCTCCGCTGCGAGTCCTTCCGACTTCGATCTTCGAGCTCAACAAGCTTCACTCTCGTCTGCCCACAGGCTTTCTCCTATCACCAACGACACCGAAGGGACTCCATGTGGATCAAGGTGAGCTCTCTCACTTCCATGGACGAAGTGATGATTCGAAACAATAAACCATGAAGCTCATCTCTTTCCTCTCGCCCTCCTTGCTCCTCATTCCCCGTCGACTCGTGCCTAGGCCCCTCTGTACGGCGTTTTCGCTGCGAACGTGATACTGGAAGCTTTAACGCTCTCTCGAGAACTCAAGGTCTACGGAAAACACTACGGCGTGAGTCAACGCGTTGGAATCAAAGGACGACGTCTCAGTCGGTTCGAGGGGGCTGATCGCTGTTCCTTCTTGGCCGTTTCTTTCCTCCTTCCAACTCCCTTCCTCAGGACTTCGACTTTACCTGGAACTTCCATAACCGCGTAGAAGATATCTGGATTGGATTTCTGTGAGTCTTAGCTCCGGCCTCTCTCTCCCTCTTTCTCTTCTCCTCCCCTCTCTCCGAAACAAGCCCGGCTCAATCTTCCATTCCTTCTTCCCGCTTGTCCCCTGCAGATCCGTTACTATCACCGTCTCCGTGCAAATCTTCCTCCTCGTCAGGACTTGGGTTTTTGCTCGAGCCCTCTTGGGAAGACTATCAACCCTCCGATGGGCCTGGACGACGGCGAAGTTCGCGTGCATCTTGCTCAGCTTCGCTTCAGGTCTGGCAATGCAAGCAAACTTCATCGTAAGCACTCTTTCCTCGCATATCATACAACCCAGACACCTCGATCGCTGAGCCTGAACTTTGTCTATCTCTACCGGAAACCAGAAATTCGAGGACTACGGTCAGTTTTACATCTTGCGATGGTTCTCTCTTGTTCTCTTGCCCAGGCTGAAGAATACGTGTTCATTCCTTTCGCAGCCGCCTACAGTCAGGTTAATCGCTTCCAGTATCTGTGCACCGAAGCCTATCCCTTGTTAGAGGTGAGTCCGTTTCCTTCGAGCCTTCTGCCCCGCCGCGAGCTGAACTCCCTCTCTTTCTTCCTTTCTCAGCTGATATGGCTCGTGTCTGGAATATCTGCCGACGTGTTCATATGTGGTTCCATGAGCTGGGGCTTGCATAAGTACGTACCGTTTTGAAACTTCCCCCCAGCCGCTTCCTCGTCGCGTCGAACTCGAGCTGATCAGCACCCCCTTCTTCAACGCTTCTTTCTGCAGAGCTAAAGTGAGGAGAGCGATCTGAAGTTAAAGAGAGCTTATCCTTATGGTTCACTGACATTCAAACTCTCTTCTTCGTTCTGCAGACCGGAAACAAGCACTCGAATGGGTGAGTAGTTTCTCCTCTTTTTCTCTTCAACGACGGCGCGTTCTTCCTCCTAACTCACACCCTTTTCTCTCTTAGATTCCTTCAAATCGTCATCAATAACTCCCTCCGTAACGGAGCCGTCCTCGTCTGCGCTCAGATTCTCTGCTTCGCTTTCTATTTTGCTACGAGCGCCTTGTCAGTCCAAACCTCTCCGTTCCTCCTCCCTGGCTTCGCTGACTCTCTCAACCTCTCACTTTCCAACAGCTGGACCGACATGGCCCTCTCCCTTATCCCCCGCCTAGCAACCATTTCCCTCCTCTCCTCCATCGCCTCCCCTCGCGAAGCAGCTCGCATTCAAGCGAAGCGAGCAGCTTCGACTTCAATTCCTGCCTGGGAGGAGAAGAATTACCACCCTCGACCAGCCGTCACCAGCACCGACTTCGCTCCCGCTCCTGCCGACGACGATCCAAGAGAACCTACAGGAAAAGTCTCGTTCGGAACTCCTTGCATCCTCAAAGCCAAACTCGACGCGTTGACCAAGAAGCAGGACCGTCGGAAACAGTCGTCGTCGTCGAAAAGGAGGAGAAATCCCCAGAAAAGGAACAGCAGTTACAGTCTTTCGGGTGGGATATCAGTGGAGATGACCTCGAGGGTGGACGTGGAGGATGTTTGGGTGGATGAGAAGGACGGAAACAACAAGAGGGAGAAGTTGAGATTCGGTAATTCAGTGGTTCGTTCTCTTCCCTTTCCTTCCCCTTCCTAAATCGAGCCCTAAATATTTTCCTGATCCCTCTCTCTCTCTCTGTTCTTTCAGCGCATCGAAGGACCGACTTCCAGCAGCGGCAGTAAAGACGACCAGCCTCCCGACAGTCGTCGAGGGTCAGGAACTCCCTCGTTCACGCTTGGACTTCCCTCCGGACATGTTCAATCGGTTCAGACGGGGATTTACGATCCGGATATGGACGAGTACGATCTACCGACGATTATTTTGGAGACGGAGGAGTGGGGATCGTCGGCGTCAGCGTCGGGGGCGAGGGAGGAGAAGGCAGATGGGTTGAGAGGGAGTTGAGGTGGAAGACGCGTCGCCTACGCTTTGCTTTGTTGTTCTTGCGGCTCCAGTCGGTAATCTTGGGTTATTCCTGTCAATCGTGTTATTCTGTTTCTTTTTTGTACCTACTCGTATCTTCTCATATCTTTCGTACGTCATGTTGTACAGTAAACCTAATCCACGTTTTTCAGTCTTCACGAAGCCGGCTCGATCCTCGTCGCGTGGAGAACGAGGAAGCGACGCAGCTGGAGCTGTAAGAAAACGTATCGTGTCGGAGTATATCGTAAGTTGTTGCCAAGCGTAATCAAAGAGACCCCCAAACTTCATCCTCCTCTCCTCTCCTTTCCTCACTCGAGACGCGTCTCAGAAGCCCCCCTTCCCCTCCCTCTCCACCCCCACCAATCCTCTCATCACTTCCAGGCAAGAACACTCCTGCTTCTCCTCCTCCCGACGCACTGGAAAATCGTTTCTGCTACTGCTGGACGAGAGAAGTCTCTCCATTCCCGTCGGGCTTGTTGGCAGGCGAGAACTGATCTGCTGCCGTTCGATTCTGGATCGATAGCGGCAAGACGGGTGAGAGAGTGATGGGGATCGAATGGGTTTGGATGGGAGGAAGGGAGGGTGGTGGGGGTGGGGATGGTGAAGCGGCTGGAGAAAGGTCGCGAACTTCGCATTGGGTAAGGAGAGCAGCGGTGGGTGACAGGTGAGGTAGAAGAGCGCAACTGCAGATGACCTGGGGATGTGGAGGAGTAGAAAAAGAAGAAAGGGTTCGGATAAGGAAGAGGGAGGAAAGAAAAGAGGGGAAGAGGGAAGGAAGGGAAACGAGAACGAACCTGAGCTCGACGCACAATCGTCTGGACTTCCTGTTTCGTCTGGGGATCCTTCCCGATCTTGACGAGCCCAGGGAAGAGACATGCTCCGACAACTTCGTACTCCCCTCGCTCGGAGAGGAGACAGCGTTTGACGAGCTCGATCTGGAAACGCGAAAGGGAACGAACAAGACTCGATCAGCGACGCGTCGAAAACGAAACAACTTAGGAGGAGGAACAGAGTCGAATACGAATCAACTCACCTGAATGGGATCCAACCCACTCCCCAAATCCGGCATGAAAGCTCTGTAAAATGAGTTGGCTGAGGAACCAGAGGAAGGTTGCGAGGCGTGAAGCATGCGAGAGAAGAGCCATGATTGTTGGAGGATCTCTTCGAGTTGGGGAGGGATGGTTCGTTCGGGGTGGGGAGTGGAGGAAGAAGAAGGTGGGGGTGGGTTGAGAGAGAGCATGATTGGGAGGAGGGAGGGCATCTAGGAGGAAAGGAATGTGGAAGGGGAGGTAAGGAAAAGGAGGTGAGAGAGGAGGCGGAGGATTGCCGAGACGGACGTGTTCTGCGAGCGTTTGCATCTGGAGAGGAGCGGAGAAGGATTCGACTGAGGCGGAGAAGGTTTGGCGGCCTGATGAAAGAAGAGGGAAGGGAGGGATGGAGTTAGAAAACGGCAGAGGGCCCGAGGAGAAGAAGAACGAGCCGAACGTACGCCAAACGGACGCGACGATGGGATCACCTGCGAGGGAGGATGAAAAGAAAGAGTCAGTCCACACAGGCTTCCATCTCCATGAAAAAGTTCGATACTCACGACTAAACAGCTGATCATGAATCCGCGTCAACTGCTCGTTCTTCATCAAAACGCAAACCCCACCCGAGTCAGCTCGTCGCGTCCTCCTCTCCCGTCTCCCCTCCCCTCCCCTCTCCCACCCCTACTCCCTTTCTACTGACCGCCTCAGCCGAATCCGTAACTAACAACACATTCACAATCCCCGAACAAATCACCTCACTAATCGCATGCCTAACCAAACTCTGCAACCTCAACGGACTCGCGTCAGGATGAAGCTCGGGCGAGCCCAAGTTGTCGGTGAGGATCGCTGCTCGAAGGGCGGGGAGGAGATCTTGACGGGTGAGGACGAGTGAAGAGGCGAAGCGGTTGAGGGTTGAGGAGAGGTTGGAGGCTGAGTTCTGTGCGAAGAGGAGAAGGGAGGGTGAGGGAGAGAAGAGAGAGGGAGAGATGGAAAGGACTCAGGGAGACGAACCTTGATGGAGAAATCATCTGTTGAGCTTCCACCTTTGTTGTTGACTCCTCCTCCTCCGGAGATTTTGAGACCTGAGCCTTGATTGGGGTCTCCCTACGAGACAAAAAGAAGGAGAGACGGAGAGGGAGGTGAGCTTGCGTCGGTTCGTCTCGTGCTCCTCCTCCGTCACCTTTTCTCGAGGTAGGTCGCTCGACGTCGGGAAGGATGATGCGCACCTCGAGCTGAGCGATGAGACCTTTGAGTGAGCCGATCTGGCTTTCTTGTAGCTAAATAAGAAAGGAAGGAAGGAAGGATGAAGAGCAGGAGAAGGTGAGCTCGGACGAGTTGACGCATCGCTTCAGCTGAAGGAGGTTTCTCGACCCCAGCAGGATCCAGAGTGACCCCTAGGGAAGAGGAAATGTAGACTTACTTCGATCTGGGCTCGCTGATCCTCGACCTCTGAGAAAGAAGCGAAAGATCAGGATGACGAGAGCAGTCGAGGACGGAGTGAGAGGAGGACCAGGGAAGCTCACGGGCGTGTGCGACTCGGAAATTCCTTCGAGAAAGAAACCAAGATCAGTATACAGCCAACGGCTATGAGAAAGAGGGGCTTGAGCTCACTTTAGGACGTTGTTGTACTGTTCCTGAGGAACGAACTGCTCTTGAAGGAGCGGAGAGGGTTGAGGAGATTGAACGCTCTGTTGCTGCTGCTGAAGTTGGCCCTGAGGATATCCGGTCTGGTAGTATTGCTGAGGAGGAGGAGGAGGAGGAGGAGGAGGACCCTGATAGGAGTTGCGATTCTTCTTGGAGGAGAACATGGTGGTCGGAGGATGAAAAGCAACAGAGCAGCGGCGAAATGAGCTTCGACCTTTCCTCCCCTCCCTCCCTTCGCCTTCTCTCCTCCATCTCCCACCTTCTCCACCACTTCTTTTCCCTCTTTCTCCTCCTCGGCGTTTCTCTAGCGACACCCAGGATGGATCGCTCTTTCGCTCTCGGTCACGTCCATCGTGTTCGTGAGCAGAACTCTGGCATAGGAGCCAAAGGGCTGCAGAGATTACTCGTCAAGCTCAAGGGACTCGAGAAGCTGGATCTCAAGACGCTCAAGGAACTGATGAAGCAGGATGACGAGGTGAGTAGGTCTCTACTAGAGTCGCTACTTCGAGGGCGGAAGAAGAGGGGGTCGAGAGAATGAGCTCGAGGTGAAGGGAAGGGAGGGACGTGAAGGAGGAGGAGAGAGAAGGTCGGACGAGCGACCTTCTTCGTTCATTCGAAGCGATATACATCAGGAGAGTCCGCTCAAAGCAAGTATATGAGCTTAAGCTGATTGGTATTGTAATCTATCCGACTTCCTTCACCAGACCTGGCGAGCGAAACCCACTCCCAACCCAACGGCCTCCTCCTCCTCTTCTTCCCACCCTCCCCTCTCCACCCGAGCCCTCCGTCTTCTCAACTCGTCCATCTTCCTGCACGAAAAACACTTTCTCCGACTCCTCCCTTCGCTCTACCCTCCTCTCGACACGCAGTCTCGCTCGGGAGAGATCTTCTCGCAATCCCTTCGGTTCGAAGTCGTCGCCTTCGCTGCCGGGTTAAAATCAGCCGTCTTGATCGGATGGGGAGACGGCTCTAACCCCATGCACGCAAAGGCAGCAAGTCGGTGGATGGATATGGTATGGAAGGACGGAGTTATGGGAGATTTCGGAGGCGAGGTCGGAGAGAAGCTCGCCCAGAGGGATGGAGCCGTGAAGGAGTTGAGAGCTTTCTTGGAAGGGTGCAAGTTTATGATCGTAGGCAAAGCGGTGACGGATAGGAGATTTGTGCTCACGGGGTGAGTTTGAGGACCTTTTTTTGTTCGACGGAGAGAGTAAAGGGAGGAAGAAGGAGCGTGAGCTCGACGACGCGGGAAACTGACCTTCACGTCTCCTTCTCCTCCTCTCTTTCGCTCTCATTCGCTGCAGCCACACCCTTCTCTTCCACCAACCCGCCTCAGTGCATATCCGAAAACTCCTCTCCAACCCAGCAGCCTCCTCAGCGCTCACCATCACCTCCTCTCCCTCCCCCGTCATCGAAGAATCCCTCATCGCCTCCATCCTCGACTACCCCGTCCCCTTCCCCTCCGACACTCCTGCTCCCTCCCACCCCAACAAACCCATCATCGTAACCCTCGGCGAACAATTCCGCTCTTCCACCCTCCACGGAACCCAATACACCGCTCTCTACCCCCTCGACTCCCAGCGCATCCAAGCCCACTTCCTTCGCTACAAGGAACGTCTGCAGGACGTGTTGTTCGGCGTGGTGGAGATCTGTTTGGACGGTGCTTGGGCTGGGGATGGAAGGGATCAAGGGAAGAGGAGGGCTTACAAGACGGACGAGGAGGCGGTGAAGGCGAATACCGAGGAGTGGGTTGGAGTGTTGGATCCAGAGGAGGGGATGAGGAGGTTGGAAGCCATGAGGAGGCAGGGGAGGGGTGATGCTGGTGGGAGGGTCTTGAGGGAGGTGATGAGAACTGGCTCGAAGGATGTGGTGAGTTTGATTTCTGTGCTTCAGAGGGAGCAGGCGGGTCTGGGAGGTGAGAGGAACGAGGTCGAGCGAAACGACGCGACGAGAGAGCTCACTTTCTCGTTCTTTCCTTTTTCTCGAACAGACTCGAACCTCAACCCCCGCCAACGGAACCTCCACCACCAACGGTCGACCCAATCGAACCAACGCTCCTCAACTCTCGACTCGAGCTCTCAGACTCCTCTCCATCTCTCTCTACCTCCACGAGAGCATCTTCCTCACCCATCTGCCCGACTACTACGGTCTTCCACCCTCCAACAACCACCTCAAGACCCAAGCTCATCGATTCGAGATCCTCCAGTTCGCCTGCGGTCTCAAACCAGCCGTCTTTATCGCTCACACCTCTCGACCAGGAGGACCTTCGGATCCAGAGTACTCGACGCACGTCAAGGACAAGTGGGTCGGAGACCGATGGATCGAGCAGGTCTGGCGAGACGGACTCGAGGGAGACCTGAGAGCTTGGAGAGCAGCTTCAGGAGCAGAAGGAATAGAGGAAGACGCGGACGTGAAGGAGTTGGACGAATGGGTGTCAGGTTGTAGAATCACCGTCGTCGGGGACGTGACGACCGACGCTGGCTTCGTTCTCACAGGCTACCGAATCCTCTACCACAGTCTTGCCACCTCCCAACCGCTCATCAAACTCCTCTCCAACTCCTCTCGTCCCATCCCAACCACCACCACCTCCCCCATCGAACGCAAACAAGTCCTCCCCGAAGCCGTCTTCGCTCGAATCCTCGACTACCCCGTTCCCTTCCCTACCGTCCCTCACGCCCAACCCTGGGAAATCAGAGCTACCGTCTCCCTTGGAGAAGGATTCTGTCAAACCTTCCCTGCCACCTCCACCGCTTCCGCTCGACGCACCTTCTTCGGAACTTCAGGAACGTCCTACACCGCTCTCGAAAAGGACAAACTCACTCCTGCCATCCGAAAGCACCTACTCAAGTACCAGAAGAAGCTAGATGGAGCGTTGTTCGGTCCTGTGTCGATGCGGTGGAGGGACGAATGGGAGGAGCCTAAACAAGGGGAGGCGAGGAGGATGGAGATTGTCGAGGGACCGTTGGCTGTTCAGATGGGTTGGAGGTTGTGGAGTGAGGCGATGGATAGGGAGAAGGGGTTTGAGAGGTTGGTGGAGTTGTTGAAGGAGGCGAATGGACAGCAGGTGGATCCGAAGGTTATTAGGGAGAGGTTGATGTGGAGGGAACAGGTGAGTGAGGGAGAGACGCGGTTTCTTTTTTCTTCGAGCGTTCGAGGGACGAAGCTGACTATCTTTTGCGGCGGTCGTTCTCAAAAAAAGGTCGAGGCGAGTACGTCGGGTCCTCAACTTGCTGCCAACAACCCTTTCGCGATTCTCGACTTCGAGGAGATCAGTTCGGAGGATGAGTCGGAAGACGAGGAGGTTCGTTTCATTCCTCGTCTCTCCCTCTCTCTTCTCTTCTCTTCGCTAACGCTCCTCCCTCTTTTCCGCAGGAATCCTCCCTCAACAACATCACCCGATGGGCCGACATCCTGCACCCAACATCAAATCCCTCCCCTCCAACCGCTCACGAAGTCGCTCAAGCGCTCGGAACCGCCGTCGGACTCAGAAACTCGGGAGACGAGAAGTTCAAGGCGAGGAAGCTGGCAGAGGCGATTCACGATTACGGAGAGGCGATCAATTGGCCTGGGGATCCGTTGGAGGATGAGCAGTTCTCGGACTTGTTGGCGAGGAGGGCTATTACGAACTTGAGGCTTTGTGAGTTCGAGGAGCTTTTTTTTTTGCGACGCGTCGAGGTTGGGAGCTTTGTTTTTCTGTCGCTGACTCGCTTATTCACCCTTTTCACGCTCTCAGGGAACTACCAAGAAGCTCACGAGCGAGTTCTATCGGACTGACGCGACTTGGGCAGGGACGGGAAGATCGACGCGTCTCGAAACGAAAGCTGACTTCGTCTGTCCGTTCCTCTCTCTTTTTTTCAGCGACTGCGACGAAGCCCTCGAATACGACGAAAACTCCATCCGAGCCTACGCCTGCTCTTGCCTCGCCTCCATGCACCTCGAGGAGTACGACCGCGTCCAAACCCTCTCCAACAAAGCTCTCTCCATCCCTCCCTCTTCCCTCTCCTCCAACGACCCCCGTCTTCTCGACCTCGTCCGACGCTGCCAAATCGCTTCAGCCCACATGATCCAGGCCAAGAAGGACGCCATCGAAGCCGAGAAGCAGCGCGTCATCGCTGCTGCTGCTGCTGAGAAGCGAGCGGCGGAGGAGAAGAAGGCGAAGGAGGAGGCGGAGAGGAAGGCGATTGAGGCGAAGAAGTTGGCGGCGGAGAATCAGAGGAAAAAGGTGGAGGAGGATAAGAGGAGGTTGATGGAGGAGCAGAAGAGGCTGGTGGCGGAGGAGAAGAAGAAGAAGGAGGAGGCAGAGGCTGCTTTGGTGAGTCTTTGATGTCTCGCTCTCTCTCTCTCTTCCTACTCTGGAACCTTCGACTTTTTTTTTTTCTCTCGCAGCGACTGAACTCATGTGACTGATCTCTTCTCGTTTTTCTCGTCTTCGTTTCACGTCTCAGGCCGCTAAATCGAAACCCACCCCTCCTCCCGCTCCCTCGCCTGCTCCTCCTGCCGCTTCGCAGAGCAAGAAGTCAAAGAAGAAGAAGGCCAAGAAGTCGAAGAAGGATGTGGAATCGTCCGACGACAGCGATATGCCGGCGCTGGTCTCCTCAGCAAAGACGACCGGCAAACCGAACTCTTCCTCCGCCAAACCCTCGTCGAAGAAGAAACCCGCCGCCGACGACTCTTCGGACAGCGACGGCGGACCTCCTCCCCTCGTTCCCATCACCAAGAAACCTCAACCCTCCACCTCCAAACCTTCAGCAGCAGGGTCGTCGAAATCTACTCTGAAATCAGCAGCGTCGAAGGCAGCTCCGCCCCCTCCTCCCAAGAAGATCGACTCAGACTCGGATTCGGACGACGGGATGCCCCCTCTCGTAGCTCCCAACTCGTCGAAGGCCAAGCCTCCCGTCGCGTCGAAAGCGGGAGCTTCGAAATCGGCAGCGAAGGGGAAGAAGGTCGACGAGGATTCCGATTCGGGGATCCCTCCTCTCATTCCTGTCAACTCTGCTTCGTCGAAGAAGGACAAGGCGTCGGCGGCGAAGGGTGCTGCGAAGGAGAAGGAGGTGGAGGAGAGCGAGGATGATGCGGGATCGGATAATTCGATGCCTGAGTTGATTCCTGGCTCGTTTTCTCACGTTTATCTCGTGTCTGTTTCTCGTTTGAGATCTCGCTGACTCTCTGTCTTCTTCATATCTTTCTTCTTTGCGATCCCATCCCTCGTTCTGATCTCCAGTGAGCCTCCCTTCTCTTCGACTCGTTCGAACGAGACCCCTTTGACGCGTCGCCGCTGACCACTCTCCTTCCCGTCTTTCCTCTTCTTCCCAGGTCACCTCGAGCAAGGCCAACGGTTCCGCCAACAAGACCAAGCCCGCTGCTCCTACTCCCACACCTACACCCAAGCCGACTCCCGCTCCTCCAGCTTCGGCAGCGAAGAAGTCCTCCGTCCCCGTTCCTCCTCCGTCGAAGGCACCCCTCTGGTCTGGAACCGACTCGAGCGACTCGATGCCAGAGCTCAAGAAGTTTCAGCTCCCGAAGCCTCCCAAGAGGAAGAGGAAGGTCAAGACCAAGGTCGTCGCCGAGTTGTCCGACTCGGATTGGGGAGTGCTCGTTCCTATCCCTCCTCCTCCTCCCCCTCAACCTCCCAAACCTCAGCCCAAGGCCGCTCCTTCTGCTCCCAAACCTGCTCCAGCTCCTTCGGCACCCAAAACCCCCGCTCCCAAAGCAGCTCCAGCTCCTCCGAAACCCTCTCCTCCTCCTCCCTCCAAGGGCGAGTCCGAGGACGATGACCTTCCGGATCTGATCGAAGTCACCAAGATCCCTGGAAGCAACTCGACGAAGAAATTAACAGCAACTCCTCCTCCCCCTCCCAAGGCCGCTCCAGCTTCCAAACCAGCTCCAGCACCAGCGAAGAAGGCGACTCCCACTCCGAAACCAGCAGCGAAGAAGTCAGAGCCGAGATACGTCCCTCCTCCGGATAGTGATGACAGCGACTCCATGCCCGCCCTCCTCCCCATCGGAGGCGGAGCTGCCTCGACCAAACCAACCGCTCCTACTCCTCCTCCTGCTTCCTCCTCGTCGTCGGCCAAGAAGAAGCCTACTCCCTCGTCGTCGACCAAGGCGAAGCCAGCTCCCAAGAAGCCCGCGTCGGACACCGATTCGGACGCCATGCCGGAACTTATCGATATCACTCCTCCCCAGTCGTCGAAGCCTTCGCCGTCTCCTCCTGCTCCTGCTCAGAAGTCCAAGCCCGCTCCCAAAACCGCTCCTCCTCCACCCAAGAAGAAGGCAGCTCCAGTGGACTCGGACTCGGATTCCGACTCGCCTCTTGCTCTCATCCCCGTCAGCCCCATTGGAACGACCGTCCCTACCCCCAAGCCTGCCGCGTCGTCTTCGACGAAGAAGCCTGCTGCGACCGCTCCTCCTCCTCCCTCCAAGAAGAAGGACGACGACGACGATTCGGATGGATCGCTTCCCGACTTGGTTCGTGTGAACGAGACGGGAGCTGCTCAGGTGAGCTCTTTCTCTTACGACCTTACCTTTTGTGTTGACCCAGCTGACTCTTCTCTTCATCTCTTCTCCCTCAAAGCCTACCACCGATCCCGTCAATGACAGGAACATCAAGAAGAACGATCGTGAGTCGCGTCGTTCTCTCTTTCGCTTCCTCGACTGAGCTGACGCTTTCTTCCGTTTCCACAGCCAAAGCGAAGAGCCTCAAGGATCGAGGAAACGCTCAGTTCAAGTTAGGACAGTACGAAGAGGCTCGAAAGCTCTACACTGGTACGTCCTTGACTTCTTTGCGACGACGTCTCTCGAACTCGAGCGCTGATCTCTCTCTTTCTTCGCTGCTTCGATTCCTTCTTTCCAGAGGGGATCAGCCTGAACCCCTCTTATGCTATCACCCTCGATCTACTTAACAACCGAGCTGCTTGCTTCACGAGGATGGGTAAGTCTTGCTTTCTCTCCTCTGTTTGGCCACTCGCTTGGACTGACCGACTCCTTCAACTTACTTCCTCCTCTTCAGATCGCCCGACGCAAGCTATCGAGGACTGCGAGAAGGCTCTTCACATCCAGCCTGGATCCCATAGGGCTGTACGTAGCCTGATCTCTCCTACCCTCATCTCAAAAGGAGCTGCTGACTTCATTTCCTCTGCCCTTTCGTTCGATAAGCTCTTCCGAAAGGCTACCAACCACTTCGCCCTCGAGCAGTACCAGGACTGTCGAAAACTCTGCGACTCGGCACTCCAAGCCGGAGGTGGGAATGCAACCGAGATCAACGCACTCAGGAGGAAGGCTGTCAAGGCTTTGCAGAAGTAGTCTGGCTTTTCTTTTTTCGTCTCGTGCGCTAGGTCGCGTCTCTCATTTTTCTCCGCTGGATCTCCCTCTTTTCTTCTCCTCTAGCATAACATCTTCCCTTTCTCTCATCTCTCTGTATTTCTACCTCACGATCTCGACTTTCTTCTCTTCCTCTCTTTCGTTTCTCGCGAGTGAAGCAGTTGATGGTCGAATTCCAAACGCGTCGCTGACCTGATCTTCCTCCATCCCCTCCAGCCACTCGTTTTTCCTCACGAGGCCGGTCGACGCCTTCCTTACTCCGACCTGCATTCTTCTAAACACGACTCTCTCGCACGCACCACGAGCTATAGTAGGAGGAGGCTGGGCGGCTGGCTGCTCTCTTTGTTTTTTCTCGACTTCTCAACCGACAGGCCAAAAGGAGGGAGCAGGTTCGCTTCCTCTTTCACTCATCAACCACCACTATTGTTACCTCCTCTCTGCCTCTACTTCACTACCCGACCCTTACCTTCCACCCACCCGACCAAGATGCGATTCTCCTCCGCCCTCGTTCTCGCCATCCTTCCCGTTCTCGCCCTCGCTTCTCCTCTTCCCGAGGTTCGTCTTCCCTTCCCTCTACAGTCGTTCATGAGCTCGAATTTACTAAATCCTTCCTCTTCCTCTTGCCATCCTTAGGGAATCGCCAGCAGATCAAAGCACGAAATCATCGTGAGAAGTACTCCCTCCGGAGCGCTCGACCACTACCTCTTCTCCCACTCGGAGCCTGCGGAGAAGAATCCCAAGCAGAACGGACAGGACACGGGGAAGACTGTCATCGACAAGTGAGTCTATCCCTCGCTTCTCTTCGCGTCTTTCTTTTCCTTTCCTCTCATCCTCGACGGCGCGTCGCTGATCTTCAACTTTATTCTCATCTCTCTTCTCCCTTTCGCAGGGTCGACCACAAAGCTGCTTACGAACTCTCAGGATCCAAGGTCCCTACTCCCGTCGGGAACGCTGGCAAGACTGTCGCCGATGGTACCGCTCACTACCTAGACGAGAAGCTCAGCGACCAGGATCAAGGCCAAAGGGGAAGGAGGTCGATGAACGGACTTACCGTCTCCATGAATGGAGGGCACAATGACGGAGCTCTTCAGAGGAAGGCGCTCTACCTCGCTAGAGTTTAGGCCTCCTCAGTTCACGTTGGAGGAGTGCTCGCAGTCGTTCAGCCTGTTTCTCAGTTCGTTTTGTTTCTTCTTTTCAACCTGCTTTGGGCGTTTGGCGGCGTGCATATAGACTCTTCGATGATTTAATGTTGTGCTAATTAATTCACTGGGATTCAGCAAGAAGTGGGAAACCAGAAGCTGCATAGATGGTGGAGAGTACTCAAGGTTCGCGTCTTCGTTCTCTCGACTCACAGAACTCCTATGCGACATCGAGATTCATCCTATCTTAGAGCTACGACTCCAAGCCTCTGAACGTCCTCTCCTTCCCATCCTCCGAGACAAAAACGAACAGCGGCAAGAGTCTCTTCTCCGACGGTCGCAATTCAATCATCCCATTCTTCCTCTTTTCCTCCTGCTTGAACTCCTTAAACCCCTTCACCCTCGCACAGCCTTCCATCTCCTCGCCTTCCTTCAATACCCTACACGGCTTTCCATCGCACGACGCTCCTTCACAACGAAACCATCCGGCGAGCTGCTTGTGTCTCTCCAAACCCCTCTCCCACGACTCTCCTTCGGCCCAACGGCCGTCTCCGTGCACGAGTTCAAAAAGACGTATCTTTCGAACGATGGCCAACGGGCTCTTCTTCTTCGCATCCGACATCTGCGAAACTAGAGACGGCACGACGGCCTCGAATCCCTCGATGGAAGCGGCGACGGCATGCAAACGTTGAAGGAGGAGGTGGGAGGTTGATGAGGGCTCCGGAGCCTTGTGTGAGTCGAATCCGAAGAGTCCGAGGATCAGGTAAAGGCCCATGATGGGTTCGAGTAAATCGAAGAGACGAAGGGGAGCGACCTTGAGGAGTGAAAACGCGAAAAGGACGCGAGGAAATCAGATCTTGAAGCCACGAAGGAGTCCTATAGCAGGTAGAAACTTATCCCTGATATGAAACCTTCGAAGGAAGATATTTGGGTGCACAAGTTTTCTAAGAACGACTTTAGCAGATCTCTTTCTGCGACGCCTTTGACCGCCCAGCGGCCGAAGATGGGCACGTCGGAGATCCTGCCCAGCGCGAGAGTCCAGGGATCGCTGAGGCGAATCTTCGAAGCGAGAGCATGGCCATCTACGATTTGTGGAAGATGGAGATGAACCAGCTCAGTCTGAGAGCAGAGGGAGGAGGGAAATCAGCTGGAAGTGCTGCAGAGAAGGGAGGACGAGAGTTTTTCTGATCGGGCTCACGTCGAGGGCAAAAGACATCGAAACGGACTTCGTCGTGAGCTCATTCTATCTGACCAGCTGCAAAGAATAGATGAGAAGAGAGTACGCGGTCAGAATCAGTCTCGCGAGCGAGAAGATGAGATGGACCCTCACCACGTCGTGAGCTCGGCTCCTCTCTTCCTCTACTCGTTGTTTCATGGATGGTTCGAGGACCTCACTCCCCCTTGATCGTCCCCACTCCTCTATCATACGCTTGTACGATCCATCTCCAAGTCCGAGGGCAGAAACGATCTCGTCGAGGGTGATGGAGGACATCGAGGAGGGAAAGGAAGGGAGCTGGAAGGAGCGAAGGGTGGGTCGTGGGAGGGAAGAGTTTGGACCTTGAGGACGGCGAGAGAGGAGGGTTTTGAGAGCTCGATGGGGAGATTTGGCTGTTGCTGATGAGGACCTTGTGGGGCGAGGAGAAGAAGAAGAAGCCAAAAGAAGGAAGGAAGAGCTCGTGGACGTTGAGACTGAGTAAGGATTGGGAGGAACTGTTGAAGCTCACGAAACTCCCCTCCCGTTGGAGTCGCCTCCACCCACCACCTGATCAACCTCAACCTTTTCCCCTTCTCGCTCTCCCGTTTTCTTCTCTTAATCTATCTGGATATCCCTTCTTCGGTTGAGCCTATGCACCTCGCTCGTCACTCTGTCTCGTCTGTCCCCGTCCCCTCCTTCAACTCGCTCATCATCAACCACGACGGAGATCACTTCGCAGTCGCTACAGATCAAGGATTCGAGGTCTGGAAGCTTTATCCGCTAGCGAACGTAGCCAGGAGAGGTACGTACCAATTCTCGTATCCTGAATGGCGCTTTGAGAGGTGGTAGGAGGGAGATAAAGGGAGAGTGGGAAGGCGAGGCGAACCGGGCGAGGTCACCTCCACGACTCCTTCCCTTCACTGCGTTCACCCTGCCACAGATCGATAACTGACTTCATCAGCTCTTATCTCTTAAATTTATCTCCTTCAGCTCTCCCGGGATCTATCTCGCATGCTTCTCTCCTGCATCGGACGTCGCTCGTCTTCCTTCTCGGAGGAGGATCCAACCCCCTGTATCCTCCAAACAAGCTCGTCGTATGGGACGATAGGAAGGGGAAAGCAGTCCTGGAGCTCGAGTTCAGGTACGCATATCAGTACCTTGTCCCTGTCGCTATGTGTGCTTTGGATTTGGAAGCTTAGGAGGTCTTTGAGAGCAGGAGGAAGGAAGGAGGACGACTTGAGCTCGAGCTTGTTGCTTTCCCAGAGAAGCTCACCTCCTCTCCATCCTCTGTCGCTTTCGATCGGCCTGCAGGGAGAAGATCCTTGGCTTATCCTCTCGGAGAGGATCCCTGGCCCTCGCCTTCCGTCGGAGAGTCGTCTTGTTCTCGATAGACGGCTGGGAGCAAGCTCACGCTTCGGGGAAGCCTCTCGATCCGAAGGGGAAGGGACGAGCTCGCGAGCAGGATATCAGACGGTCTGGCTCTGGAGGTGGGATGACCTGGGTAGGAGAATGGGAGACGTGTGAGAATCCTAGAGGTGAGTTTCCTTCCCCCAGTTCCTACTTCATTCTTGATCTTCAAAAAGCCGAAGGAGCGTGAACTGAAGGTCGTCATTCTCGTCCGTCGCGCCTCTCTTCCTCCAGGTCTCGTCTCCCTCTCCACGTCCCCAGGATCCACTCTCCTCGCTATCCCAGGTCGTCAAGCTGGCCATGTCCATCTTCTCCACCTTCACCCATGTCCCTCAGCTCTCCCTTCTTCCTCCTCGCCTCCACAATCGCCTCCTCAGCCCACCTCTCCTTCACCACCTCCTCCCAAATCAACCATCATCATCACCCACACCACCGCTCTTTCCTCTCTCTCCTGCCCACCATCTGGGATCGTACTCTCTACTTCCTCGGAGCGAGGAACTCTCATCAGGATCTGGGACGGTCGGACTGGAGCTCTCGTCCGCGAGCTGAGACGAGGATCCGACAAGGCAATTATCTGGGGAGTCGGTTGGCGGAGGGATGGTAGAAGGTTGGGAGTTTGGAGTGATAAGGGGACGGTGCATGTTTTCAGCTTAGAAGGAGCTGGGTCAGAAGGGGAGGGTGTAGACAAGTGAGTTTTCGTGGACATCATTTCGACTCGAGGAGGAAACGAAACTGACCTTGCCCGCCTGATCTTCGCGTCCTGAAAGGAATCGTCCCTCCGCTCTCTCCCTCATCTCACCCTACCTGCCCGTCTCTCTCCCTCGCTATTTCTCCTCCGAATGGTCTCACGCTCAATATCGTCTTCCCTCTCGAAACCCTCACGCCGAAACGCTCTCTCTCGGAGGTCACGACGCGTCCTCGGACGGAGGAGAGGAGAAGTGCATCGTCGGTTGGATCGAGGTCGCTAGCAACAAGGAGAACCTCCCTCCTGCTCCTCATCTTCATCGCCCCTCCTCTTCTTCATCGTCGTCTCCTCGCAGGTCCTCCTTGGGCAAGGTCGTCGAAGAGGATCGTCGGAAACGAGTCGTCTCTCAGGAATTCGGATCCAAAGGCGTCCGAACTCTCACTCCTACTCCGTCCTTGACCTCTCCCTCTCGCGGCGCCTCGACGATCACACCGTCTTCGACGTCTTCTCCGTCCATCGAGCATCAACTCGTCGCTCTCACGTACTCTGGAGGATGGTATCGACTCGCTCTTCCTTCGTCCTCCTCAACACCCCTCCCTCCCTCCGCCTCCTCCTCCTCCTCCTCTCGCTCACGTCGGGAGGGTTCCGAGCCCGGAGGAGATGGAGACGATGAGGATGTGAAGCCTGGAGTGCAATGTCGGCTGGTGGAGTTCAGGCGGTTCGGACAGGAGTCTGCGTTTGGAGCTGGCTTCGGGAGTTGAGGGAGGTTGGAGGGAGAGGAGACGCGTTTCGCTCGAGTCGGTTCTGCTTATATCTTTCTCTAACGTCTTTCTCTGGCACGTACATCTTCTTGTTTTATGTTTCTTCACGCTTTGCATATCTTCACGTCCCCTCTGCAGACTGTTTTGTTTCTTTTCCTACTATTTGACGACCTCGACGACCTTTAAGAAACCCCGTTCGGGTGAGCTGGTCCGTCCATCTCCCCTTCCTTTCTTTTGAGCTTCAAGGTCTCTTGTTTCTTCTGACCTCCTTCTTCCCTCCACCCTTCTTTCCTTCCATCTCTATCCTCTCAGACCATCTCCACAACCCTCAGGCAGCGTACACGCTTCTCCTCTCAGCCCTCTCCTCCTCGCCCAACTCCGAAGCAAGTTCAATCTCCCTTCCCTCCCTCCCCGCTCTCTCTCTCCCTACCGCCCCTTACCGCCAGCCATGACTCTCCGCCCTCTTCTTGTCGACGTTCACACGCACGTCTACCTCCCCCGCTACGCTGCTCTCCTTAGAAGCCGAACCTCAGCTCCCAGAATCCTCACTCGAACTGGTCCTGACGGGAAGCCCGACGATAGGCTTTTGATCCTCGACAATGAGAGTGCAGCTGTAGGAGGACGACCTGTTGGACCTCAGTACTGGGATAGGAGCGAGAAGCTCGGGTTCATGAACACTCACGGGATTGGTGAGTTGGAGGAGGGAGAGTGAAGAAGAGGAGGAGAGAGCCGGAGGGAAGGAAGGAAATGAACGAGCTCACGAGCTGACCTTTTCCTCTCTTCCTTTTCGATTTCCCTCTCGCTTTCAGACGTCTCACTCGTCTCCACCGCCAACCCCTGGCTTGGTAAGCTCTTCTTCATCTATACACCTTCCCACTCCAACGGCCAGTCGGCCACTCCCAGGGCTCCCATCCTCATCCCAAACCTCACAAAGCTCACGCCCTCCCTCCCTCCCCTCTAGATTTCCTCTCCCCCTCCGAAGCCCTCAAAGCCGCCTCCGAGCTCAACTCCGATCTCCAGGATTACTGCGCCCACCCTATCAACTCTGCTCTGCCCACAGACACCAATGCCGTCCGTCCCACCTCCTTCAAACCTCTCACCGACAACCGTCTCTTCGGACTTGGTCTCCTTCCCTTGGTGCCTGGAGTGGCTGTGAAGAGCGTGCTGGAGACGATCAAGGAGCTGGGAGCGATGGATAAGATGAAGGGAGTAATCATGGGGAGCCGAGGGATGGGGAGTGGGTTGGATGATCCCGAGATGGAGGAGGTTTGGGGAGCTCTGGCGAAGGAGGGGTTGGTGACTTTCTTGTGAGTTTGAGACGCGTTTTCTTTGGTAGATATAAGCTTTAGAGATCAAAGAACCTAGCTCTGACCACCTTGCACCTTTTTTTATATACTCGCAGGCATCCTCACTGTTCGTTCTCCTCCCTCCCTCCTTCTTCGTATCGCTTCACGCGTCTCGCTGACTCTCTTCCTTCTCTCCTCTTCGTCTTTCAGACGGAATCGGAAACGAAGAAATGAACTACGGCTCCAACGTCGAAAACGGTCACGTCCTTCAACTAGCCACCGGTTTCCCCTTCGAAACCACCCTCGCCATCACCCGTCTCATCCTCTCTGGAGCATTCGACCGTCACCCCTCTCTCAAGATCCTTCTCGCCCACTCCGGAGGAGCCTTAGGTCAACTTTCCTCTCGCCTCGCTTCCTGCGTTGAGCACGACCCGATCGTTCAGAACCGACTGAAGCACGATCCGAGGTACTACCTTTCGAAGCTTTGGTTCGATGCGGTTGCGTACGGGTCCGAGGAGTTGGAGTTTGTGGGGAAGGTGGCCGGCAGGAGTCAGGAGTATGAGGGAAAGGAGGGGAGGGGGGCGGTGCAGAAGAGGAAGGACGGGCAGGTGAAGGAGGGGATTGAGAGGATGATGTTTGTGAGTCGCGACGTCGTTTCGTTTCTTCTCTGCTATCTCTCTCTGTTCAACTTCAACCCCCCTGCTGACTACCATCTCTTCCTGCTTGGTTCTGCATCTTTCCAGGGAACCGACCACCCCTTGTACGTTCTTTCTTCCTTCTTTCCCTCCTTCCTTCCTCTCTCTCCTCCGCGTCCACGAGCTCCGAAACCCAAACTGACGCGTCTCCTCTTCCTCATCTCCTCCTTTCGCTCTGCAGCTTCCCTCCTCTCTCCGAAGAATCGAAGGACCTCCCTTGGGAGTCCGTCGTACAGAATCTCGAGGCCATCGAGGGCGCCGAGGGCTGGGACGAGAAAGATAAGGCTGGAGTGAAGGGAGGCAACGCTGTTCGTCTGTTCGGTTTGGATGTCTAGAATTTCTCCCACTCTTTGGGACCGCTTAGATGTAGTATTTTGCTTATGATGTATGGTTGAGCACTTTCCAGAAGCAGCCGGGCCCGTTTTGGCGAGAGAAGGAGGAGAGACGCGACGCCTGCCTTTTCGTCGGAGAACAAGCTCCTCCGACGCGATTTCCTCTCTTTCTTCTCTCCTTGGGGCAAGAATCCAGAATCTTCTCGATCGTTCCAGTAGAAATCAGACAACACGAGAAACAACGGAGGACTCGGACGAAGGCGACTCAAACGGAGGAGGGAAGAAACTCAGCCGGCCCCTTTTTCGAAGTTGACCTTCAACCTCCTCCTTCCCCTCCTCCCCTCCCTTGCCCCTTCCCCATCTTCCCCTCCTCAAGTGTCATTCATCGTGATGTCGAATCGTCTTCTATCTCGCTCGATCCTTTCCATCTCTTCGAAACGGTCGACCGGGGGTGTTCTCTTCCTCAACTCGAGACGAGCAGCTCGGTCTTTCTCCCTCACCTCGACCTCGCTCGGAGAATTCACCATCCCCGTCGTCGATTTCGGACGCTTCTTGAACAGCAAGACTCAAGCGGAGAAGGAGGATGCTGCCAAGCAGGTGGTAGACGCGTTGGTGGAGAGGGGGTTCATGGTGAGTGAGAGCAGGGAAATCGCGTGGTGGTCAGGGAAGGTGGAGGGAGGGAGGAGAGCTCCTTGGAAGGACATCTTGAGGACTATCAGAGGTGGCGAGATTTGGGACAAGTTATCAGCACTAACTGTGCTCCTGAACTTCTATTGTGTAGTATCTCAGCAACCACGGGATCCCAGAGGAGGAGATAACAGCTACTTTCAAAGAGGTGAGCTCGCGAAATCCCTTCCCTCTTTCCCTCCGCTTCTGCCAGCTGATAAGCTCACCGCCTTCTGTCCTCCGAAATAGAGTGCAAAGTTCTTTGAGCTTCCTCTTGAGGTGAAGGATCCCCTGGCCTGGAAAGGTGAGTTGAGTCCAAGCTCGCAGAACCGAAGGACCGAAGGCTCGCAGATAGAATGAGGGAAAGTCGAAGCTGACCTCGATCTCTTCCTTCCCTCCCTCTCGTTTGATTCACTCGGACAGATCCTCGGGCGAACCGAGGATGGGTCGCTCACGGGAGAGAACGTGTGACTCAGTCTGCTGATCCTGGTGAGTGCATATCAGCAAGTCGTTTCCTCTCTGGCGATGAGCTCGAGGCTGATTGAGCTCGATTGGATTCGTTCGTGCAGAGGAGATCCTCAAGATGCGAGCTCAAGCTCCCGACTACAAGGAGTCCATGGAGGTTGGAAGGGAGTTGGATCCTGGAGGAGTCGCGCCGAAGTGGGCGAACGAGTGGCCTCCTGCTGGAGTGGTGAGTCTCGCGTTCTTGCCCAGTCCCTCGAAAGGGAGGAAGCTCACACGCGTCGCTCGTTCGCTCTTCGATTCCAGCTCGACACCTACAAGCCTCAGATCATGAAGTTCTTTGATCTCAACCACAAGCTTCAGCTCGAAGTGATGCGATCGATAGCTCTTGGACTGAAGCTTGAAGAGAGCTATTTTGACGACAAGGTGAGCTCGCATCGTCTTCTTCCTCCTTTCCCTCCATTCTCGCTGACGACCTTCCTTGGTCTCATCTCACGATAGTGCGACGAGAAGTTCCACAACCTCCGTCTTCTCGCCTACCCTTCGATACCTGCGAAGCTCATCGAAGGAGGAGGAACTCGAGCCGGTGCCCACTCTGGTGAGTTCTGGATCTCGACGCGTCGACTTCTCTCTTCGTCTCTGATCTCCTTCTCTTCACAGACTACGGAACCGTTACTCTCCTTCACCAGGACTCCGTTGGAGGACTCCAAGTGCAGGATCCTGACACTCTCATCTACCACGGAGCGACTCCGATTCCTGGAACGATTGTCGTGAACGTGGGAGATCTGCTCTGTACGTTCGACCCTTCCTTTGATACAACTCTATCAGCTCTGACCATAGCCTTCCCTTTCTACAGCTCGCTGGAGCAACAACGTCCTCCGCTCAACCCTTCATCGCGTCGTCGCTCCTCCTCTTCGAGAGATGGAGAAAACAGATGGATCTGGAGAGACCGAGATGGCCACTCCCGCTCGTCAGAGCATCGCCTTCTTCTCGAATCCTGTGAGTCACATCAAACCGTGCTTTGCCTTTGGTCGGCGGCCGTGCCTTGATCCTGCCTTTCGCTGGTGGCCGTTCCTTGTTCTTTCTCGCTCGGAAGCGAAACTGATGTCTTCGCGTTGCTCGTGTCGCTTCGGTTTCTTTCAGAACGCTGGAACGGTGATCAGCTGCCTTCCTACGTGCATCCCCGAAGGAGGAGAAGCCAAATACCCCCCTGTTACTACCGAAGAGTGTGAGTTTTACGTTCTCGCTTCGATCTGAAGGAAGGGGAACGAGAGCGAGCAGAAAGAAACTGATCCTCTCTTCGCGCGTCCGTCTTCGTTCTCCTTCTCTCCAGACATCGTCGGTCGTCTCTCCGCGACCTATGCTTAGTTTCCAGGCTCCATACTCATCGTTGTATTAGATCTACTCCCCATCACTTCTCTCGCAAGCGAGAGCGAGCTCCTCGTCGTGGAAGAAGAGACTGGAACCATTCCGAACCTATCTCCCTGGATCGAACTCTCTGCCCTGCGAAATACTGTCTTTTTCATCTTGACGTGACTACCGACTCCCCAACACCGACCCCACCAAAACGAAAACAACAGCATGTTTTCCGCCATCTCTTCCTATATTTTCGCGGTCGAGGAGGAGGTTCCTGCGGCCGACGGTTTCGCTTCAAGCTCTTCGCTTCCCATCCCTCCAACGTCTTCTTCCTCCTCCTCCTCCACCACCCTCGACCCAGAACTAGAACCCGCACCTATGGTGAAAGTGAAGCGACTTCAAGTGACCATCGGAGGGGATCGAGTGAACGTGGAGATTGCGAACGTGAATGATCCAGCTCGGCCTACAGAGATCGATACGTGAGTCGAGCTCAACACTCTCGTCCCTTCCCCTTCTTCTTCTCGAAGAAAGCTGACGCTCGCTCCCTTTTTCTCCTTTCTCGCTCTTCTTCAGCGACAAGTTTGTCGGAAGGGTGCTCGTGAGGATCAGGGACTTCGACGGGTGAGCTTCTCTCCCCTTCCTCTCTGAAGCATCAAGGGAAAAGACGGAGGGAGGGAAGCTGGAAGTGGAGGATCGAAGCGAGAGATGGGGAGTTGAGCTGATCTCCCCTCCTCTTGGTCTTGTTTTCAGAATCACCTCGGATGGTGCTCCTCCCAACCAGGGTACCGAGTACTTCGCTGGCCGATCCCGACGATTCGCTATCCAGATCGAGGGGCGATTCAAGCAGAGGGAGGGATCAGCTCCTTACGATGCGGACGAGGTCAGTCTTTCTCTCATTCCCTTCACTGCTCCGAGACTCATAGCTGAACTCCTGATGGCTTCTGTGCGTGTGCTGGGAGTTAGATTCAGTTCGGAAGGTGAGTCGTCATCGCTAGGGGGAAAATGAGTGGGGAGAGAAGGGGAGGGAGAGTGAGCTGACTTCCGAATCGATTGGGGAATGTGCTCGACCTTCAGTGATTTCGACCATCTTGTCGACTTCCCGAGGACTGCTTTCAACGCTGGTGAGCTTCTTTACCCTCGCTACCAGCCCTTCAGCGCACCTCTGACTTCTCCATCCTCTCTCGCTTCGTAGGAATGAAGGTTGCGACCTGGTGAGCGTCCACCTCCCTCTGCGCTTGATCGCCATTCGCTCACGATTCTTCCGCTCAGGGTCGATCCTGCTACGTTCTACGAGGAGACTCCTCCATCTGGAAGGCCATACATCATGTCCGTGCTTTCTTCAGCCACTTGTTACCCGCTCGGAGAGCTCAGCTGACGTTCCTTCTCGCTGGTTTACGTTCTTTCCTTTCCCAGGTCTCCTTACGCGTCAGTTGAGCCCTCCTCTCTATCCTCCGAGAACCCTTGCTTACCTCTCTTGTTTCTTCTTCAGTGCCTGCATGAACACTTTCGCCGCCTGGCCAGCTCCCTATCGAGCAAAGGACGCAGTCGTCATCCGTGCGCATTTCTCGTCTCTCTGTTTCCTTTCGCCCTCTGCAGGCTGACGATCTTCTTCTTCCGGCTCACAATCTTTTCGCTAGTGCGACGTACCGTTTCTAAAGACGCCGAAGCAAGGAAGCGCAAGGAGCCAGAGGTTGAAACCCCATCGGGCGACGTCGTTCCCGCGGAGATGTTGGGAGGGAAGCATCACAGACATCTTATCCGCTACTGGAGGTAAGAACTTCCTTCTCTCCTTCGATTCATGCCCGGAGACCTCGCTGACCGAAGTCTGTTTTTTTTCTGTCTCTCAGATTCCTCGGGTTTAAGGTTCGTTTCCCTGCGTGCTCGTCAACCTCGTTTCGACGCGTCTCGTCCTGATCAGATCATCTTCGTTTCTCTCTCTGCCCTCCGTCCAGTCCGATCCTCAACTCCAATCCTTCCTCGCCAATGAAGCTCCCCAAATCCTCGTCGAGACTCCCACTACTCGACCTGGCATCGTCCATTCAGCTTCTCTCGGAGTCATCCCTCGAACCAACTCTCCCGACTCCCTCTCCCAATCCCTCGGAACCTCCACTCCCACCTCTCCTACCGAATCTACTCTTCCCACCGGATCTCCCATCCCCTCTCGATCCAGCACGCCCAAGCCTGACAAGCGAGGAACGCCCGAGAAGAAGCCTTCGGGAGGATCGTCCTTCGGGTTCGGATCGATGCTCAATGCTCTTGGAGGAGGTCCCGCTGCGATCGTTCACGTTAGACCTGAGGATGTAACGACGGCGGATCTTCTGGTAGCTCCGGTACCTTCGACGAAGAAGGAGGTTAGTACGAAGCTGGACGAGCTGTTGGGAGCTTGGAGGTTCGCTGATCCTGGACTGGATCCAGTCGAGGTGAGTTCGCTTTCTTCCTTTCCTTCGCCCGAGCTCGACTTCTGACGCTGGGCTCGTTTCTACTTTTCGAATGCAGGACAACTCCTTCATCTTCATCGACAAGTCCGTTCCTACTCCACAGCGAAGGAAGCACTTCGTCAACTTGAAGAACAGGAAGGACTTCAAGTTCCATCCCGACGTGTGAGCCTCTCTCTTCTCTCTTTCCCTCCTCGGTCTCCACTCAAACTGATCTTCTCTTATCTATTCTTCCGCCCCCAGCGTCTATGCTACCTGTTCGTTCCTTCCCGTTCCCTCCCGCTCGTCATCTTCAATCCGACTAACTCGAATCTCCTTTCTGCTTCTTCCTCTTCCTTCCTCTCAGCCTTCTTCACCACCTTCGCCAACCTCAACACCTTCGATCTCTCCATCGGACCTGTCAACATGAGCTTGATCCCCTACGTGAGTTCGCTTCCTTCTCCTTCCTTCTCTTCATCATCCAGTCGACTCCAAACTCATGACTCTTCTTCCCACTCTTGCTCGTCGCCTCCGATCGTTTCTCAGTTCCACGACATGCCCATCCGATACTCTCTTCGATCCACCAGGATGGAGAAGTTCGAAGGGAAGATGGAGGAGTGAGTTTCATTTATTTCGCATTTCCCCCGTCCGATCCATCGCCTGACTCTCCATCTTCCCGTTTCGCTTCATCGTCGCGTCTTTTCTTTTCAATCAGGGAAACCTTCGCGACCATCGCCTTCCAGCTCGTTGACGTAGAGCTGTAAACCTTCTTCCCGTCTCTCTCTCTCTCACACCGAACCAACGTAATCCAACAATCTAATTTACAGTACAGAGAGGAGACGAGTTTTTCCTTCCTCCATCTCCATCTCCTCTCTCAACAATCTCAGCCAGTCATCTACTTATTCTATATTAATCACCTACCTCTCGAAATTGATCTACCTCTCCTCTACTTACAAACATGCACGCACGCCACTCTACTCTCTAACGCCCTTTCCGGCATCTTCCTCTCTTCGTTCGGCAAGACGCGTCGTCCTTCCCGCTCTGCCTCTCCCTTTCTATTTTCCTTGCCGAACCCAGGTAAGTTCCATGCTCAATCGAACGAAAAGAAACGAGGGAAGTAAGCAAGGAAAGAAAAGCGCAAACCAGACACTAGGGAGAAAAAAATGCAAGGGTAACGAGTAGCAGTAACAATGGAGGGAGACCTGAAAAACCTGGGTGTTGAACGAACGTAAAGGATCGAGTAAAACGAGCGTGCATGAACCGGAACGAGAACGAGAGCGAGAGTGATAAAGCAAGCAAGCAAGCTAATGAGTGATAGTTAGGTAAGTGGGGTGGGGTGGGAGTGAGGGATGGAGATGCTAGACTAGTAGACGAAGGGAAAAAAGGAGATATCGACGCGACGAGAAACGGAACCGAAAAACGAAAAAAAAAAAAAAAAAAAAAAAAAAAAAAAAAAAAAAAAAAAAACGAAACGAGTGAAGGATTGATTGAAGAAGAAGGTCAAGTACTGTAGTTGCGGTGGGATTTGGATGCGATGCGATGAATGAAACACAAAAAACAGAGCAAGGGAAAAACGTAAACGAAACGAAACGAACAAACGAGGCGAGAGACGAGTCCGAGAGAACGAGAGAACGAGAAACTCAAAGCAAAAAAAGGGCGACCGTAAACAGAACAGACAACCGAAACCTAGAACGACGAGAACCAGAACCTACGAGCTCTCCTACTGCTCCTCCTCCTCCTCCCTCCCCCTCCCCCACACCCGTCCAAATCCAGACCCAGCCGTCGCAGGTCGTCTCACCAACCCCTCCTCCTCCTCCTCCCCAATCAACCCCATCATCCCTGCACTCGTCGAAGGTCTCGACCCCAACTCAGGCGTAGGTCCCATGAGATCCGACACCGACAAAGCTAGAGATTTCCTCCTTGAGAAGTTGAAGTTGACTGAATCGTCGGTCTCGGTCTCGATCTCGATCTCGGTCTCGAGCGAGGTGGAGTCGGATTGAGCTGAACCCTCTACGGAGGTCAAAGGGAGGGAGGAAGCTTGATTGTGGTAGTAGTCGGTAGAGGAGGAGGAGGAGGAGAGAGGAAGGGTTGGAAGACTCGCGTAAACGACGGGCTCGTAGATGATGCTCCTCTCCTTCGACGATATCTTTCCCTGTTGGTGGTGGTGGTGGTCGTGGAAAGGACTTGCGAGGGAGAGGTGAATTTCGAGGTTGGTAGGTGAAGGGGAACGACGTTGAGAATCCGAACGAAGATGATGATGATGGCCTGATCCTGATCCTCCTCCGACGTCCAAAAGAAGCAGCGCATCTCCTCCCCCTCCTCCTGGGATCTCACCGTTCCCTCCCAGCAAAGGGAGTTCCTCGTGATGAGGCGGAGGTAGCTCTGGAGCGCAGGTGAGAGGGGAGAGGATTCCTTCACTGTGAAGAGGAGGAGATTCGATGGGAAGTGACGATCTCGCGAACATGTCTGTCGTTCCCGCTCTTCCTCCGTATCGCTGGTGGTGATGGATCTCGTGCGAGGGAGGAGGAGAAGGAGGAGGAGGAGCGTGGTAGGAGAAAGGGGAGAAGTCTGGGATGGCGTTGTGCTGGGTAGGGAGGGAGACGCAGTGAACGGGTGTGGAAGAGAAGCCTCGAAGATGATGAGCGGGAGGAGGAGGAGGAGGAGGAGGAGCGTGATGTTGCTGCTCGTGTTCGTGCTGGTGTTGCTGGGTAGGATAAAGCTGATGATTCTGTGCGTCGAGTTGAGGAACGAACGTATTCGAGTGGTAGGAAGGAAGTCCTGGATGCTGAGGAGGAGGAGGATGAACGTGGTACTGATTTTGATGAGGAGACGATCGATGATGATACCCGCCGAACGAGTAGGACGAGGACGACGACGACGAGTGATGAAGATGATCCGAGTGAGAGTAAGGAAGGGATTGCCTTCTCTGGATCGACCTTGGAGCTTCCTGCCTTCCTCCAGAGTACACCGATTGCGACGACGACGAATCCGCTCCCCAACCTCCCGACGACCTCGACTCCGGCGACGAATCAATCTGCTGCTGATCTCCTCCTCCTTGCTGACTGAGACTAGCGAGTCTTCGTTTCCTCGGACTGAGCTGAGGGAGTCCCCAAAGCATCGAAGGAGGAGAGGGAGGTCGAGAAGCGATCCCGTTCCCGTTCGCGTTCAACGACTCGCCGAGAGGAACGAGTCCTCCTCCGTTCTCGTGAATCTGATCCTGTCGAGGATGAGGATGATGCTGATGGTGATATCCCGAGATCGCGATCTCTCGACCGTACTCCTGTCTCTGCCTCCTCCTCACCTCTTCTTCTTCGCCGTCGACGTCGACGTCGAGATGAACGAGTCCCAACGCCGGTCCTCCGCTGAACAACGAGTGAGCTCGAAAAGTCGTCTGATGCTCGACCGTTCCTGGCACGACGCTCTGACTGAGGTGGGAAGGTAGGTGGGTGTTGTTGAAGGAAGGGTGTTGGTGGAGTTGGTAAGAAGATGAAGAAGAGGAAGAAGAAACGGTTGCTGCTCCCCAAGGAAGAGGGTAGGAGAGGTCGAGACTTGCTCCTCGCGAGGAAGGTCTCCAGTCCGATCCTCCTCTTCCTCCTCCTCCTCCGATGTCGAGGAGAGGACTGAGTCCGAAAGCTGGCGCAAGGGCCGAGGAGGAAGGGTGGGTGCTGTTCGCGGAAGAAGGGAAAGGAGCGCTTGTGGATGAAGAGGAGGAGTTGAAGTGCGACGACGTCGAGAGGGAGGAGGAGGAGGAAGCTGGGTCGAAGTGGACGGTGGTGAGCTCCGAGTTTGGATGAAGGCTTCGAGGGGACAAATTGGAGTTGGAAGGGTGGAAGTTGAGAGGAGGAGGGATGTGGTGACCGTGGGAGGAGGACGAGAGAGGGAGGTGAGGAGGAGGAGGCTGAGCCCATTGCTGGGAGCTTTCAAAGACGACGTTACTATCGGATCCTCGACGATGGAAATCCTGCGCTTGTCGTTCCTCTTCCTCGTCCTCCTCCTCGCTCTCGAGATCCGATCGATGATGTCGACCTTCCTCTGGCCAGACCGAAACCGACGACGAGGTTTCCCTGAACTCCCTCTTGACGAGACCTAATCCATCGGGAGGGTTGCCGCCCTCTCCGTTCCAAGTCATCCTCAACCCAGCACTCCAAGCTTGACTTCCTCCACCTCCTCCATCAGATCCATGCTGCTGCCTCTCCCTCTCCCTCTCCCCTCCTCCTCTTCGCTGAAGCTGAGGCATCCCAAATCGACCTCCCACAAGCTCACCTCCCTCTCCCGGCGAAGGCAGCCCAACATCATTCTCCATCTCCGGACTCATCATCTCCATCTCCCCAATCGAAGCCAGCTGCTTGTTGGACCCTCCTCGTCTCCTCCTAGCAGGCGTCGGAGCCGTCGTCGTCGCCAGAGGAGGAGGAGAAGAAGAAGAGTAGTGGTGCTGCTGCTGCTGCTGCTGCTGCTGCTGGTAGATGATGATCTGCTGACCCTTCCTCGAGAGTTGATGATCTCGACCTGCTTGTTGAGAGAGGGTAGCGTGAACGGGGAGAAGAGCTTTGATGGTTTGTTCGTTTCGAGAGAGGGAGTCTGAATGGACGGTGGCGCAGTGTTGACGGAGGTTGTCGATTCGGGAGAAGGATTTGGAACAGTGGCAGATGAAGGGTTTTTCTCCGGTGTGCTTCCTGTTAAGAAGAAGAAGAAGAAATAAAAAAAAAAAAGGAAGGGGGAAGGAGGGAGGAGGGAAGAGAGAAAGGTGAAACGGTGAAACGAGGGTAGGGGAGGGGAGGGGAAAGAAGGGGGGGGAGGGTCGGAGACGGGATCAGCTCCGGTTTCAACTCCTTCGCACGAGTTGTATGCGCTTTTCTTTTCTTCCTCCCTTCCTTCGCTGCTATAGAAGAAACCAAAATAAAGAAGACCAAAACAACTCACCTAACATGCCTAGCAAGATGCTCCGACCTCGTAAACGTCATCGCACAAGCTCCGTACCCAAGGCACTGAAAAGCCTTCTGGATCTTTGGCGTGTTCGTGTTCGTCGTCGTCGTCGAGATGGAGATCCTTCTCGTTCTTCCTCCTCCTGCTCCCGTAGGAGTGGTTTGATGATGATCTGGAGGGACGAGTCTGTAGGTTCCTAGCTCTGCTGTTGCTGCTGCTGGAGTGGACGGAGGGTGTTGTTGGTGGAGAAGAGGTTGTTCTGGGGTTTGAGGGGAGAGGAGGAGATTGTTGGTTTGGTAAGTGATTGGCAGAGGAGGACGATAGTAAGGGTCTGAGGTTGATCTTGCGAGGGAGGAGGTTGAAGGGGAGCGGTGAGGGAGGGAGGAGGGCATGCTGGAGGAGGAGGGAGTGGCGAAAGGAGGAGAGAACTCGGAGAGCGGGAGGACGGCGAAGTTGATGATGTCGAGAGAAGAGCGAGAGACTGGAGGAGGAGGAGGAGGAGAGGGAGAGGGAGGGAAGTAGGAGAGGGAGGAAGGGGAGAGAGGGAGGAGAGGAGGAGGAGGGGAAGGGGAAGAGAGCGAAAAGGGATCGAAGAACATGAACGAACGAGGGAGGAGGGCAGAGGTGGTGGAGGAGAGAGATGGGAGTTAGGTTTGATGAAGGGACAGAGGGGAAGGGCAAGGGCAGTCTGGAACTCACTCGTGCGCGAGGAGGAGAGGGGAGGACCTCAAGCTATAGGAAAGAGAGACGAGAAAAGGAGAGGAGAGAGCGAACGAGGGAGTGTCGGAGGACGGGAGGGAGAGAGAAAGAGAGTACGAGGTAGAAGAAAGAAGAGAGTGTGTGAAGGTTAGAGAGAGAGAGAAAGAGATTAATCTGAGATCCAAAGGCGAAATAGGACGCAGCGAGACCCCGTCGTCGTGCCTGAAGGGGAGGAGGGGAGGCGGAAGAGGAAGCCTCGGCCGCTGGCTCAGGAACGAATTAAATATCGGCCTCTCCCCTTTCTTCACTCTACCAGCTGGCTGGGAAAAGTTTCAGAGGAGGAAAGGAAACCTATAGGACCTGAGAGAAAAAAAAGAAAGAAGAAAGTGAGCGAAAAGACACGAGAAAGGAGAGAGGGAGAGGAGGAGGAGGAAGGAGTCGAGCTCACCTTTTCCTTTTCTTTCCTCGGGGCCGGCTTGAGACTCTTCGAGAGCTCTTAGGCTGCTACCCAATCGATACCAGCTAATGATGCTGGAACGGGGACCACGGGCTACAAAGCACAAGGTTTCTATAGAGTAGTACTAACAATTACTAGAGATCCGAAACCTGGAATCAAGCCCAATCGAAACGCCTCCTCCTTCCTCCTCTCCCATTCCTCGCACACTGCCTACTGCCTGCTCAGCTCAGCCTCCTCGAATGAAAGGATGGACGAGAGCCTCCCTAGGAGTGATCCTCTTGGACGAATCGAGCATCAGACACTTGTCGAGGAGGTCGACGAATCCGAGAAGCATCTTGAGTTCGTCGTCCTTCATCTTGTGTTGAGCGTTGGCGGAGGGAAGAAGTCGAGCTTTGAGATCTCGAGCTTTGAAGGAGGAGAGGATCTTGCTCGTGTTCTGTGTGTGTCGTCGTTCGATCGATCGAATGTCGGAAGAGAGGAAAGAAACAGGGTTCGGTCAGTGGAGCTTTGGAGGGAGGGGGCGGAGTGCGAAACGACGCGACGCGTGGAAAAGGACCAAACAGAGAAAGAAAGAGAGAGAGAGAGAGAAAGGGACGAACCTGACCGGTGATCTTGTCAACTTCAACACTGATAAAGTTCATCGTCTCGTCAAAGTGCATCTCCCCAAACTGGGACTTCTTGATGATTCGATGGTTGAACTTCCCTTTGAGCTCCATGTGGTGAAGGAGCATCTGGTTGTTCGTTCGTCCAGGGAAGAGGATCTTGCCCGTGTAGAGTTCGAAGAGGGTGCATCCGATGGACCAGATGTCGAGCGAGCAGTCGTAGGGGAGACCGAGGACTGAGAGAAAGGAAAAGAAAAAGAGAAGAGAGTCAGCGAGAGAGAAACCAAAGGCGGCGGGAGATGGAAGGAAAGGAAGAGAGAGACTCACTGATTTCGGGAGCTCGATAGAATCTAGAGACAAGGTAAGGAGTGATCTCGTTCTCCGATTCGTCCGAGGCAGATCCAAGATCACAGATCTTGAGGAACGACTTGTTCTCGGTGACCTGAGAACCGAAGAGGAAGGAAGGGCGAGGAGAACAGTCAGCGAGGCGTTTTCCTTTCGAGTGTCTCATCGCGAAGGGAGAGAAGAAAGAGATACTCACGAGGATGTTGTCGGGCTTGATATCAGCGTGCATGATTCTGCACTTCTGCATCAGCGAGAGAGCGAGGAACATCTGGTGAGCGTAAGCTCGAACGGCTTTGATGTTGAGTCCGACGTCCTTTCCGAATCGCTTGATCACGTCTCGGAGGTTCATGCTGTTGGAGAAAAAGGGAACAAAAAGATATCAGCGAGAGTCTTCTTGGTCTAGATAAAGAGTAAAATAGGGACGAGCTCACCTCAGATTCTCGAAGACCATGCAGAGATGACCTCGATGCTCGAACGTCCTCTCGAGTCGAACGACATGCTTCTTGTCGTCCGGATCAGCTGCTCGAAGCTTGTTGAGGATCGCGACTTCCTTGATTCCAGCCTTGTACCTGAGAACGTCAGAACGAAGAGAAGAAAGGGAAGGTCAGCGTTGACGACTCAGCGAGGTTCTTCAACGAAAGAAGGAGAAGAAACTCACATCGACTCCTGACTCCTGATGATCTTGATCGCGACGTCGATCCCCTCTGGCTCCGTCGGACTTCCCTTGAGAACTCGAGCCTTGACGACAGCTGAGAACATTCCCTTTCCGAGAGTGGTGTAGATCTGGTAGCGTCCATCGTCGAGGACCTCTCCGGGAGTGATCCGATAGTATCCTTCCGAGTCGTCCCAGTTGTCCGAGAGAGTAGCGGCGGACGTCGCAGCGATAGGAGCAATCCGAGCGACCTGGGAGAAGAGAGAAGAAAAGTAAAAGATCAGACTCGAGCTCGATGGGGAAGAGAGGATGGGGAAGAGAGGGGAAGAGAGGAGAAGGACATACGGGAACAGCGAGAGCTCCGTTGGCAGCCACTGGCTTCGACTTCTTGACCTTCACGACGTCCGAGAACATATCGTCATCGTCATCATCGTCGTCTTCCTCCTCCTCCACCTTAGGCTGAACAGCCTCCACCACAGGAACCGTGACCGTCGCGTCCAGTCTCTCCGTCTCGTTCTGATGTCGACGAATCTCCTCGGCTTGTCGATCTGCTGAAGGGTCGTAGTCTGCTGCTGAGATCTCATCGTTGGCGTTGGGAGCGGACTGGAAGGCCTGAGTCGACTTGGAGTCCTGAGGAACGGAAGATTCGTCTTCTTTGGCGAGAGAGAAGGACGCGGAGGGAGATGGAGCGGCAGGGGAGATGGCTCGAGAGACGGCTGTGGGGAGACGAAGAAGAGGTCGAGTCAGCTTAATTTCAGATGGGACATATAGAACGGACCGAGGATGTAACTGAGACTCACGTGTACTAGCAGCCGCCACACTCAAACCACCGCTCTCGGAAGGTCCTGGCATTCCCGCCGCACTTGTCGTGGTCGACTGATTCTCCTGCTGAAACCTCTCCAAGATCTCCTGCCTCTTCCTCCTCCGAGCAGCTAAAGCCTCTTCCGGATCCAACTCTTCCTCATCAGGGATCTCCTCGATGATTTCCGGCTTCGGTGGTTCGACGACGACGGGAGCGGGAGGAGGTGGTGGTGGTGGAGGAGGAGCGTTGGAGTTGTTTCGTTGAGATGGATCGCTGACGGGGTACTGGTTGTTGTAAGGACGAGCGTTAGGGTGATGGTTGTAGTCTCCTCGTCCTCCTCTGTTCCCTCCTGCTGCTCCTCCTCGACCTCGGTAGCTGTCGCTGCTTCCTCCTCTGTAATCTCCTCGACCTCCAACTCCTCCTCCTCCGCGAACTGGAGGTGCTGAGTAGCCGCCTCTGGGAGGGTACGAGCGAGGAGGACCTCCACGAACGGGCGAGGGAGTTCGAGTTCGACGACGATGAGACGATCCGGATGGAGAGTGGGTTCGATGATGGGATGTTGAGCGACTGAGAACGAAAGAAAGGGAAGGAAGGATGGAAGGGAGGAAGGAAGGAGATGGACGTCAGCTTCGACCATCCTTCGCTTCTCGCAGAAGAGCAAGGATTCAAGGTCACCCTTGTCTTGATCCTATTCCTTCGGCCTCTAGGATCGTATGCACATAAGAAAGGAGGGACTTACTCTCGAGCTGTGTCAACTTCTCGACTATCGCCACGTCTCTCACGATCCCTTCCACCGACTCCTCCTCCTCCCCTCGCTCCAACATCCCTCGATCGTTCCCTACTCCTACTCCTCTCCCTCCCACTAGATCTCCGAGGCGCACCTCTATCCTCCCTCTCCCTTCTCCTCTCCCTCTGTCGTCGTTCCTCCGCCTCGTCCTCCTCAAGGAAAGCAGCTCTCCAATCTTTAGGTTTCTCCTTCCTGTCCTCCTTCACCGAAGGTGCTGATGGTTCGTCGTCTCCATAGGGAAGTCCTTCGTCGGGATCGTTCGATCGAGATCGTTTGAAGCCTGCTGCAGGAGACATTTGAGTGATTGAGGGGAGGTTTGGAAGGAGGGAGTTGGCGAGAGGGCGGTTGAGTTGGATGAGCAGGGAAGGAGGAGGGTAAAACGGGTGTAAGACAACGATAGAGAACAAGAAACAAAAGGGGGGTTCGAACGCGCGAGCGAAGGGTTTACAAGATGGCTTGGATGGATCGATAAGGAGCTGGGAGGATAAAGGGGGAGCCTTGAGGGCGAGAAGGTGGAAGGGGAAGGTGGCGGTTTGGGTGGAAGGATGAGAGTGCTTCTTTCCTCCTTTCCTTTCCTCGACCTTCTTTCCTTTTTTAATCTGCGGAAGATTCTTCTACCAGATAAAGTGCAGGTTAATCGAAGAGCACACCCCGGTCGAAGACGAGCCGGCGTTTTTGTTGTTTTGAGCGAGAAGAGAGCGATCTCTTTCTTCGTCGCGCTCCTAGGACGCTCTCTTGTTGGTTTGAGGCCTTTCTTCCTGGCGTAGTTTCGCCTCAAAATATCCTCAGATTTGTTGCTTAAGTCTGAAAGAGTTCAATGCCTTGATGACTCGAAAGCTCCCGAAGACTCAGCACTCGGGGGACGACTTGAACGCGTCGCGATTTGGTCTCTCTCTTTCTCCTGATCTCGAAGAAAACGCAGCTTCCTCATAAGATTAGAAGAGAAGCAGGCAACTGTAAGTATGAGCACGAATCGAAGATATATGTCTGGAGAAAAGAGAGAGGGGGCAGAGGCACCGAACGAGTCTTGGGATGAAAAGTTGAAACGGGAGAACAGATACACGACAGAGGAAGAAGAAGGGAGATTGGTAAGGAAGAAGGACAAGAGAGTAAGTAGGTAATTATAATGAGATGGGGATCGAGTGAGAAAGGTGTCTACGTAATGGATGAAGGGGTTGTAGGAAAGGGTGTGAGAGAAAGAAAGGAGAACAAAACGCGGCGACGGAGAGAAGGGTGGGCAAAAGATCGAGAGTGAGAGAGAGAGAAGAAACAAAACGAAAAGAGAAGTCTAGTAGTCTAGCAGTCAGATCGTCTATCTACTCAATTTTCGGCTTCCCAGCCCTATCCTTCATCCTCTCGATGATCCTATCGATTCCCTCCGGGTTCCCAACCACGACGTCCTCGACGTGAAGTCCATCCACGTCCACTCCCGCATCGATGAAGTAGTCGAACGTTCGGTAGAGAAGATCCTCGTGCTCCTGCTTGTTCTTGACGACGAAGTCGTCGACGGGGATGTCGGTGGGGAGACCAGAGATGTTTTCGACGAGGCGGACGCTGCGTTTCGCGAGAAGAGAAAAAGAGACGGGTCAGCTTGAAGATTCTCGACGACACGACGGAAAGAGAACGAGAGTAGGTAGGAGGGTAGGGGGGTGAACTCACAGAGCCAATCCAGATCTGAAACTCTCAGGGTTGTTGACGACGGGAGGGAAATCCTTGGGCAGCTTCGAGTTGACCCAAGCGAGGTTCTTTCCTTCTCCGGAAGGCGTAGTAGCGACGACGGGCGACTTGGGAGTAAGAGCAGGTGACGTCTTGGACTTGGGGGTGGAAGCACTCGGCAGGGGAGCGGCGGTGCCTGAAGGTCGTCGCATTTCTCGAGAGGGTCGAGGAGGAACCGAGACCGGCGTGGCGAACGAGGAAGGGATGGTAGATCGAGCGGTTCCGGAGTTGGACGAGAGACCCATCTGCGAAAGAAAGGAGGAAAAGCTGGAGTCAGCTTGCTGAAAAGGAGAGAAAGCGAGATGGGACGGGAAGAGAGAAGAGAAGCGTCGACTAACCAAAACACTCGCGTCCCTGGCGGTCAACTGGTTCGGGTTCTCCCTCCGGTTAGCAGCCTGCATAGCAGCCCGTTCCGAAGGAGAAGGAGGTCGAGGAGCTGGGCTCATTGCTTGAGCTTCCTTGAGCGTCATCGTAGGGATGTTGCACGACGAGACGACGGGAGCTGAAAGAAACCGAAACGCGAATAGAACGAAAAGTCAGCTTCTCAGTCCGTGTTTCTCGCTTCAAGCGAAATAAATAAGATAGATATACGGCGAACTCACTGCTGTAGTCTCGAGAGATGGTCGCTTTCATCAAAGCCTTCATCCACTCCCTCACGAGCCCTTGCTCTTGAAGGGAGAAGAAGTGAGGAGCCTCCTTGTCGTGGATGATCCTGAACCCATAGTATCCAGGGTTGGCGTTCTCGTCCGCGATGACCTTGTACCCAGCCATGTTGATGTATCCCTTGAACTTGGCGTCCTGCAAAAGAAAACACGAAGTCGAAAGATTCAGCGACGCGTCGCAGAAAAGTGGCAAACGAAGTTCTCGTCGAACTTACATTCTCCGACTTGAGGTAGTAAAGATGCGGTCCCGAAAGCACACAGTACCTCAACTTCCACGAGTTGTACCTCTCTCCCTTCTTCCTCAGGTATCCAGCAAAGTCGGGCGTCGGGAGTCGATCGAGCGCTCGAGCGGGTTCCTTCTCTCCTTCCATAGTCGACGACGAAGGCATGGTTGGCGAAGGTTCAGCGACTGACATCCTCTTCCTGAGCACGGCGGCAGGTCCTCCGTTGCTGTTGGAGGCTCGTCGGAAGGTAGGCGAGGAAGAGGCGTTGTTGGAGGATTTGGAAGCTCGGATCGAGGAGGAGGATTTGTCGGCAGCGAGATCGGGGGAGGTCATCTTCTCGGTGACGAGGGTTGGGTTACTGTGAAACGAAAAGGGAGATGTCGATTAGATTGTTGCTCGAAAAGAGAGAGAACTAAAGGAGGGGAAAGAGAAGAACAACTCACGAAGACAACCTCGGAGCCGGTTTCCTCCCACTTCGACTCCCCTGCAAGAAGTTGCCCACGAACGAACCCTTCCCACCCTCGTCGACACTCTGCTTCGACTTCTTGTGCCCGACACTTCCTCGCTTGGCTCCAGTGATGGGTCCCGCCGAAGCAGGACTAGCAGGAACGGAGGACGACTTGGAACCGACCGAGGCGACGTCCGTCTTCGAGGAAGCAGCTTCTAGTTTGCTGGCGAATCCTTTGGACGAGGTAGGAGTAGAGGATGGGATGGAGGAGGACTGGAAAGGGGATGGCTAAGAAGCGAAGTCAGTAAGGGAAGGGAAAGGAAAGGAAAGAACGCGACGCGAAGAAGAGAAGAGAACGAACCTCCTTAGTTCCAGCCTCCGGCTCCTCAGCGATGTGAGTTCCAACGAGCGATTCTCCTCCACTTGGTTTCCTGATGTAAGAGGACGATCTCGAGAGGGTACCTCCGTTTCCATTGGCTCGAACGGGACTGGAAGGGAGAGGGTTGCCGTACGAGCTTTCCCTCGTTCGCGACTGAAACGCGAAGTCAAGAACGAAAGGTCAGCTCGAGCGAACAAGGAAGACGAAGGCTTCGTACTCGATCTCTACGCTCGAAAGAAAAGAAAAGAAAATAAGGTACTCACTCCATCGTTCCCACCCAAACCCAACCCCACCACGCTCCCATACCCTCCATTCGCACTCGAAGGACTGTTCCCTTCTCCAAACTCTCCCCTCCCACTCCCCTCCGGGCTCATGTACAACATCTCTCCCGCCGGTCCCACCATCGAACCACCCCTCGGCACATACTGCTGCTGCTGCTGCTGAGCCTGCGAGTGAGCGGACGCGTACGCAGGCGAAGGCAGGCCATTGCTCATGCTCATGCTGTCCCTTCCTCCTCCTGGCGTCGAAGGACTGAAGAACGAAGGCGACTGAGGATGAACCGAGGTGGCGACCGATCGAATGGAACCTCCTGCGTGTCCACCGGTGATGGGAGAAGGGTTGAAGAGAGGATGGGTTTGGTTTCGGAGGTCGGCGATGGCGGTTGCGAGCTTGTGTCGTTTTCCGAAGGCGACGATGTCGATTTCTTTGAGGAGGTTGATGTCGAGTTCGAGGAGGACGTCGCCGGTGATTTCATGTTCTGTGGAAGTGGAACAGGGAGGAAGAGGTCAGCCTTAAGCCCTTGACCTCGAGTTTAAAGTCGGAAGGGAAGGAGATGAAAGCTCACCGAGGAACTTCTCCCAGATGTCAGGTCCAAACCCTCTCCTCTTCGCCCACTCCACGACCTCATCAATCCCCCACTCCAACGGCTCCCCTGGAACCCCAGCCGCTCCCATCCCAGCTCCGAACGAGCTCGACGTAGGTCTCCTCAACGTGCTCTTGGTAGGCGAAGGAGGTCTCATCGCTCCTCCTTCGTTGATCGTCGAAGCAGGCGACGAGATCCCAGTCGCCACTCCTCCTCCTCCTCCTCCTCCATTCGAAACGACCTGCCCGTTCCCGTTCCCATTCCTGTTGTTGAAAGGGTTGGCGACGACCTGTTCCGTAGGCGTAACGACCGGAGGAGTTGCGGCCTTGTTGGTTGCGAGAGGTGAACCGAGAGCGAACGCTGCTGGAGGTTGAAGGACGGCAGGAGGGGTAGGACTTCGTTGTCTGGCGTCCGGCTCGGATGGAGAAGCTTGAGAGGGTGGGGGAAACTCGACTTGATCTGGGATGACCGACCTGAAAGGCGAGGGTTCCTGCGAGACGGCTGAAGGGTCGGAGACGGCTGATTCCAAAGCTCGAGTAGCTTTCTGTCCGGCGGTGAGGTTCTCGTTGGACGTGTAGGCGCGTTCTGATGGGTCCTCGAGTCTGTCGGAGGAGGTAGCGAGTCCGATGGTGGAGGAATCGACGACGGAAGAGGAGGAGGGTGGAGCAGGAACGACTGCTGAAGACGAGGGAGGTGACCTTCCGATCCCTCCTGCAGCGAGGGTCCTGTCGAGTCCGACGGGGATGGGGATGGCGTGAAGGTTGCTGTTGCCGGTGAGGGTGTGATCTTCTTCCTCGTCGTGGCGAGAGAGAGGAGATGAAACTCCAGGTTGCTGAGGGGAGAGGTTGTGATCATCGTCGTCCTCCGACTCGTCCGAGAACTCGAGTCCTGCTGCTCCTCCTCCCCCGTTCGCTGCCCAAGAGTGTTGCTCGCTCTCATCCCTCTCCCTCCTCTTGAGCTCCTTCTCGGTCTCCCTCTGCTCCCTCTTCCTATTCTCGCTCATAGCCTTCTCAGCCAACCTCTTCCTCGTCGAAGCGCTCCATCCAACCTCATCGTGCTCCGTCTCCTCCCCTCGTCCTCCTCCTTCCACTCCCATCCCGCTCGCTCCGTCCGCTATAGAGTCGTCGTAGTGAGAATCCTCCTCTCCTCTTGACTGGAAGGATCGAATGGATCCGTTTTCGTTGTTGAGTCCAGAGATGGAAGTGGACGAGAGACCTCCTCTGACTCCAAGCTGTTCGATCGCTTCCTGGATGTCGGTGATGGTTTCGTTCATGTGCGTCGACGATTCTCCGTTGGTGAGGACGGAAGCTGAGGAGCCTGAGGGAGGAAGTTGGAGAGGAGCTGTGCGAGGTGGGGAGGAGAGATGGATCTCGGGGGCTGCTGGAGTAGAGGTTGTTGATGCTGATTCTTCTTCGGGAGGAGGGAGAGGGTGAGGGGAGGTGTACGAAACAGGGAAGAGTCCTTCGTCTCCAGCTGCATTACGACCCTGAGAAGTTGCGAAGAGGGATACAAGCGAGTCAGCTCCCAGAATGTCTACGAATCATCCAAGCTCTCTAAGCGAAGGATGGATGGCGAAGGGTCGACTGAGACGAAGCTGACAGCACCGCGACTCTCCCTTCCCTTCCCCTCCCTCCTCCCTCCTTGCCTTCCCTCACCTCTCACCACCCCCCTCGACCTCTGCCCTGCCCCATCTATAGAAAGCTTCGAGAGAGAGAGAGAGAGTAAACTCACCTGCCACCATCCATCTCCATACTGATCGTCCTTCTCAAGCACGACGACCTGTTCTCCTGGTCCGAAGCTGATCTCGTCTTGGTTCTCAGCGCTGAAAGCGTGAAGGCCATACACGAACCCTTTGCCGGCGTCCGTCATATCTGCACGAAAGAGAGAGAGTCTCCCAGAGACTAGGAAGAGAGAGAAAGGGAGGGCGAAGGGAGGAAGAGGGAGGAAGAAGGGAGGGAGGGAGGAAGAGAAGGTGTTGGTTGACGGATTGGGTTCAAGGCGAGAAGAGTCGATCTCTGTCTCTGAGCCTTTCCGCAAGACGCGTTCGGTTCCCCAACCTTTTTTTTAATGGCAAACCAAAGATTTTCATTGATTGTTGATCCTTCGGAGTCTAAAGCTTTCTCTATGGGGGAGAATCTTCTTCACACAAAGAGAGAGCATCGTTTTTTCATTCTCGAGTCCGGTTGCGTTGGGAACCTTTTTCGTTTGCCGTTTTGTTCTTAGAAACGAACGAGATACATACGGAGGCAGAGATATTAGAAGCAAGGGTATAGAAGAACTAAAAGATATCCAAGGGCGGAGAATAGTCTACGTGCGAGGCAAAGAAGCAAGAGCAAAGGAAGAGCAAGAAAAAAAAGGTCGACGCGACTGTCTCTCAGAGAGCTGTCGTCGTCAAAGAATACGGCGGAGGAGCAGGACCCTCCCCTTCCTCAGCCGCAGGACTTCTATTCACCGCTTCCGCTCCTATAACCGTGACTGCTCGTCTCGTCGTATCCAGGGACGGTCTCGGACTCGACGAGTTGGTGAAGGACGAGTGTCTCGGAGAGGGAACGGGAGCGGTTGTCAACGCTGGTGTCGGGGAGGGAGGGACGACGAGAGTTGTACTTGAGCGTGGCGGGAGTGCAGGGAAGGATCCGGAAGAGGTGGTGGAAGTGGCGGAGAGGGGGTCGGGACGAGTGAGGGAGGAGGAGGAAGAGGTTCGGTGGTGTTGGGTTGCTGGAGGGAAGAGAGGAGTTGAAGGTGTGCTGGTCGCGAAGCGAGGGGAGGAAGGAATGTTGGTGGAAGAGGGGGTGGGAGCATTGATAGAAGCTATGGTTCGAATCCGGAGGAAGATTTTCCCTAGTTTTGGATCGCCGAGCTGTTTTTTTAACGGAAAGAGAAGTCAGCGAAAGGTCATCCAAGGTTCAGACGCGACTGAAACGACTCACCTCTTCCTCAAACACTCCTAGACCCCAAGCTATCCGATCTGCTACGTCCATCCCACCATACACTCCTCCGACCTCCTGCTCATCCTGTACCCAATCCAACATCAAGTCCTGAATCCCTGAACTAGATCTCACAGGACCTTCGCGAAGCAGCCTCAACGTCGAGAGGAAAGCTGGCGAAGCGAACGGGGACTCTGCTGGATTTGGTGGATCGGCGAAGGGATCTTCCTCTAGGACTGGAAGGTGATAAGGAAGGTTGGAGGGAGAGGGTGGTGGTAGGTTGTTGGTGGAGGTGGAGTGGGGGTTGGAGTTGGAGGAAGAAGATGTCGAAGAGCGAGATGTTGGAGGAGCTGGGAGAGGACGTGATGTGGAGGAGGAGACCGAGATGAAAGGATGTGGTATTGCTGGCCAGGGGGAGGAAGGGGATGCGGCCATTGGGGAAGGGTAGGTGAGGGAGTTGGCATAGAATGCAGAGTTGTTCGAGGCGGAGGTAGAGGATTCGGCTTCTTGGGAGGAGGATCCGTTGTCGAGAGCGAGGGAGGATTGGCGAACGGAGAAGAAGGCTGATTCCGACATGCGAGCGTTGGGCATCTGAACCGAAGAGAAGGTAGAGGGAGAGGTCAGTTTCGCTTCGAGAAGCGAAGAGGTCGAGGTTTGAACTCACTGCTTCTTCAATCAGAGTCAACAACCGTCCGAGACGCGACTTGTCCTCGAATCCCCACTCACGACCCTCCATCAACACCTTCTCGAACTCCTGTTGTGAAAAGTCAACCAGCACCTCCTCCATCTCCAACGAACTCGTCGCCTCGACAAGCTTCGCGTAAACAACCTGGGCTCCAGGCTCGTCGTTGAGGGATGAAGGCGTTTCGACGACGTTCACGCCGTCTTCAACGTCGTTCGGCAGAGTCGGGAGATGACTGTTGGAGGATGTCGAGGTTCGAGAGGGGACGAGATGAAGACTAGCTAGTCCTCCTGGATGGAGATCGAAGGTTGGGATGACGGTGTGAGGAGGGAGGGAGGTTGGCAGCTCGGATTGCTGGCGAACGAGTTGGAAGACGGGTCGAAGATGGGCGTAGACTGGTTTGGAGATGCACAGCTGATGTGGAGAGGAGAAAAATGACGAGAAGAAGGATCAGCAGCCAAAGAGTCTCGAGTGAGCCTTCCTCGACGAGACGCGTTCGAACAAAAGCGGACGAGCGACTCACGAATCGATCGAACTCATCCAGTACTTCTCCAACCTTGGCTCTCTCCCCCATACCATCTCCAGGGCCCCACCAAATTCCACCTCTCTTGTACCTCTCCAGCCTAACCCACTCCCTCAACCCCTCTCTCAAAATGATCGCCCGTTCAGTCTCATCCTTCGACTTCCAAACCAACTCCTCCAACCCTCCCTGATCCTTCAGCCCCTTCAACTCCACCACTTCCCTGATCCCGTCTCTTGTCAATCCTTCCTCCAGCCCAGCTAGCAGTCTCGCGTTTTGGAAAGCCTCGTACGCTCCCTCGTTTTCGGTCGAACTCTCGTAGACTGAGAAGAGTGCGGAGGAGAGTTCGATGGAGGTTTGATGACGGCCTGCGACGAGCGTTCGTTTCCGAATAAAATTGGAGAGGATCCATTCGGCTTGACCTGGGTTTGTGGAAGGAGTTGAGAGGATGGAGACGAGTCGAGGAAGAGGGAGGTGTCCTGTGACGATTCGAACGTGTCGAATGATAGGCAGGATTGAGAAGGGATCTTTGTGGCGATACTGGAGAGACGAGGTAGCGATGAAAGTCAGCTGAGGCGAGCTTTCGGGTCTGGAGAGCACGATGAAAGGTGGAGGAGGCCAAGCAGTCGAGCGTCGGAGGAGGCGGAAACGACGGAGGGAGGGAAACGCACCAGATTCTCCAGTTTCGTGAGCTTGTCGCAAATCGTTTGCCACCGAACGGCGTAGCTTTTGCTCCCAGTCCACGAGTTCATCGATCGTCTGTAAGAGAGAGAGAAGTGATGAGATCGTTGTCGGTCTTCGGAGGGAAGCGGAGGAAGGAGAAGGAGAGCTCACTCTTTGTGGGCTGTCGATGGCGTTGGAACGAAGTCAGCTCTCGAGCTCGGACTTTGACAGCTAGCTTGGGGAAGCACTCACCAATGTACTCGTAGAGAACCTCCTTGACGAACGCATAGTTGGAGCCCTTGCAAGTGTTGATGGCGATCTGAGCTCGATCCGACGTTGAACCTGCTTGGAAAGCCGTTGACGTGCCCGACTGAGCTACAATTCCACTGGGAAGATGATTCGCACCGAGGGCCGACTCCAAAGCTTTGCTATTGATAGGTGCGAAAAGGGTCCAAGGAAGGCGACGGTGGAAAGGTCGGAAGGAGAGAGCGGGAGAAGGGGAGAAAGGTCAGCTTGGACGTTCGGGGAAGACTCCTCCTGCACGAGGGCGGCAGCGACTGAGCAGAGACCTGAGACGAACGTGAAGAAGTCCGGGAGCTATAGTATATGAGTAGGTCCATGATCAGCTTTGTATACCAAACGAGTGAGAACTGAAGACGAGAAGTGGAAGAGGGAGGTCGACTAACGGTGGACTGAAGGCCGATGACTTCTCGCAAGACGTTCACTCTGGCCTCTCCGTTGTGCAGCTTTTCCCGTATCCAGTCGTATAGGATCGTAGACGCGGCAGAGAATGGCGAGGTCAGAAGAAGCTCGGTGATGTCCCCTACGGAGGTAGAGCTCATGGCAGTGGGAGATTCAAGGGAGACCTTTCGGTCGACCCTCCTCCCCTCCTCAAGCGAGAGCGCAGCCTCTCCGCTAGACGTTTTCTCCTCTCTCTTCCGACTTTTCCGTTCAGTCGGATCCGGACGTTTGAGAACTCGTACCGCTGAATTTCGGAGGCAAAATCTACTGTCTCGGCGGTCGAGCAAGCCCAGAAGAGAGGCTCGACTTTGTGGACGCGCGCTACCTCGTCCGTTTCGAGAGGACGCTCCCAACCTTCATCCCACCTCCTCTTCGGATTCTTTCTCGGTATGGATTTCAAAGGAGCCAGGGTGATCATCATCGACTCGTCGCCAGACTTCATTCGTGGAATCCATGGACTGGATGACCTTCTCAAAACTCCCTCTTTCGTACGTCCTTCTCCTCCTTCTCTTTCCCTTCCCTTCTCTCTGGAGCTCGTCGCATCCATCGACGAGCTCCCCTTCAAGCTCCCTTTCCCACCGAGAACTCTAGCAGCTGCTAATTTTTCTCTGACTTCTGTTCTTTCACTTCCGTAGGAGATGCCTGCTCGAGTAGGACGACGGAAAACTCAGCCGGACGAGAGCAAGATGGACGTCGATGCCGCTGGTCCTTCGAGCTCAAAGAAGGCTAAAGTATCGTCTTACCTCGTCGGAAAGGATCTGGAGGATGCTCTTTCAGCTGGGGAGGAGTTGACGGTGACCTGGCCTCTGAGAGGGAAGGATGCTTGGTCGGATTGGAGATCTATCGAAGCTCTTTGGTGAGCTCTGTTTCCCTTCCTTCCTCCTCCCCTTCTTTTCCGTCCATCCGTCGCCTTTCCTCTCCCTCCTCGCTCTCCAGTCGCACACACGAGCTCACCTATACCCCCTCGCTACTTCAGGAAACACACTCTTTACTCCATCGGCCCTTACCATCGCAGAACGAACGACTCTCCTGTCCTCTTCACCCATCCTTCCACCCTCTCCAACCTCCAAATCCATCACCTCACCCAGACCCTCTTCGAGCGACTCAACCTCCCAGCCATCTCCCTCCTCTCCCGTCCTCTCGCAGCCCTCTACGCCATGAACTCAACCACCGGAGTCGTCATCGACGTCGGATACGAGTCCACCACCGTCAGCCCAGTTTCCGACTCAACCGTCTACACGAACGGAGTCGTCGAGGTCCCTCTTGGAATTCGACACTGCGAAGCCTACATGGCCAAGCTCCTCGCCGATGTTCCCTCCGTTATCGAGGCACTCACCTCTCCGCTACCAGCTCCCGAAGTCGAAGCTTCAGCCTCAACAACAGACGGAGCCGCTGCTCCTCCTCCTCCTCCTTCCTACCCCGACACTCCCCTCCCCGAAACCCTCCTCCGTCTTGCCAAACAACTCTGGAAGAGCAACACCATCCGACCTCTTCTTATGGGTGGACAGATGCTCACCGTCGAGGAAGAAGAAGGAGTCAACGATATCGCCGCCGCTCTCGCAGCTGGGAAGGAGCGAGCTCTCATCGAAGCCAAAGCTGCCAACGCCAAATCCCACAAGTCGGCGGCTCGTCAAGCGGAGGACGCGAAGAAGAAGGCTGCTGCAGCGGCGGCGGATGGAGCAGCTGCCGACGCCGATGTTGTGTTGATCGAGTTCGAGGGCAGGGAGTTCTACTTGGGTCGAGTGAGGAACAAGTTCTGCGAACCTCTGTTCGAGCCGACGTTGCTGGCTGGGTTGGAAGGGCTGGAGGGACTGGGGAAGCCGTCGGAGATGGTTGCGGTGCAGGAGGCGGTGCAGAGTTCGATTGGGACGGTGTTTGGAAGGGAGAAGTTGGCGCTGTGGGAGGGAGTCGTCGTTGTCGGAGAGCTCGCGAGGATCAAGAGTGAGTCGCGCTCTTCTCGACCCTCTCCTTCTCTTCCTCTTGCTTCCAGACTTCGAGTACTGATTCTCTTTCTTGGACTTCCTCCCTCCTCAGCACTACCCGCCGCCCTCCTCTCCCATCTCATGCCCTACATCCTCACCGATCCCGACTCCGCTTCCGACTCCCAACCCAAGAACACTCGATTCCTTCGAATCCCCAAACACTTCCCCGAGTACGTCGACGAGGGAGGATGGCTCGCTCCCTTCCTCGGCGCCTGTATTGTTGGAAAGGTCAGCTTTCCCTCTCTCATCACCTCCTCGCTCGACTCGAGTCGCGTCCTTTTCCCTCCCACGCCCGTCCATCGACCTTTTACTCACGCATGCTTTTGCCTTTCATTTCGCTTCATTCTCGACTTCCTCAGCTCGTCTACGCCGACTCGACAGGTCGATTCGTGATCAACAAGGTCCAATACAACCTCTCGGTTCGTCTTGGTTTCGCTCCCATTCGGTTGTCCATCGACGCGAGGAACCTGACAACGTTCGAACTCGAATCGTTCCATCCTTTATCGTTACAGGGTCCTGCTGCTGCCAACGTTCTGGTTCCGGAATAAATAGGACGCGTCGCATGGGAAGGGGTTTCGTCTTTTCAGTGCGGTTGGTGAGAGGAAGGGAGAGAGGAGGAGGAGGAATCGCATGTCGTTTCGATTTATTCTTCCTCGACAAAGGAAAGGTCATGATTGAGAATCGTAGAACCAGATACAGATAAACTAGCCTCCTCGTTCGAGAGCACTCCTCGCTCCTCCTCGTCGACGACCCTGCGGACAACAACTCGACTCGACCTGGACGCGTCGGCCTCGCTCACTCGTTCTCCGTCTTGACCCTCTTCGGCGAGAGAGCTGCCGCTCCGGATCCGGTAGAAGATGCGATTCGCTTCTGCCCGACGTTCTAAGTGGACTTTGGGAGACGAAAGCGAAAAACGGTCAGTTTCAAAGTCGAGAAGGCGAAACTGCTTAGTCGAAATCGACGCGACACTCACGGTCGAGGCAGCTTGAGAGAAGTTGGTATCTTGAGAGTCGGATTCGGTCTTGACTTCGTCCTTGATCTCGTTTTTACTTATCCTAGTGCTACCTGGAAAAGGGAAAGAATCGAGGACGAGTTGGAGATTGAAACGGAGAGCAAGAAAGAAAATGAAGTGTAGATCGAACTCACTGTCAACTCGGCCGCTCTTCTCTCGTGCTGAGCGAGCTCCTTTCGAAGCTTGAAGTCATTAGCCTAAAAAATCAGGAAGATGATCAGCTAGAAGACTTAAAGCTGATTTCGGACGTTGAAAGGAACGAAAAAGAGAGATGTCAAAATCGCGAAGACGAACCTTCTTCGCCTTGACTTCCTCCGTATCCTCCTCGTCTCCCGAGAGATCGATGACCGAAGACTCCCTCTGAGATCTGGACGGTCCTGCTTCAGCGTTTCGAGGAGGAGATGGGGCGCGGCCGTTCCTCTGATCAGCTCGAGGGGGAGTACCGACGGAGGCTCTAAGTTGAAGAGGAGCAGATGGGATATTGACAGGAGCAGAGGGAGGAGCAGGAGACGCTGAAGGTTTCGAAAGGGCGAGATGGCTTCACTGGCCTTCCTTCGAGTTGACGAACGGGTTGACGGAGAAGCGACGAAAACAAGAGGAGAGAAGGACTCACGTTGATTCTCCATTTCTCTCTTGCGCCTCTCTCCTCTCCTCTGCGACTTCCGCCCTGCTCTATTCTCCTCCCTCCCGTCCACCTCTACTCATCCCCGTCTCCCAGGACCTCAATCGAAAGCTGAAACAAGCGGGATCAATTCTTCAGAAGATGACCCTCTCTTGACACGAAACGGATTCAGACGCGTCGAGATCTGTTGAGATATGGTGCTACGAGCTCAGAGGCGGAACGACTCGAGGTGAAAGTGGTTGTTATAAGAGAACTCCTACCTAGCTACCTAGCTTATATACTGTAAGGAATTCAGAGAATGTTCTAGAAACAGGGCTAAACTATGACGTTACTAACGCAACACGCCTGACTAAGCAAGCTATGGAAACCTAGAGAAAACACTAGAAAGATCTACGAAGCCTCGACAATGATCCAACGATACTGTTTTCAACACCTTTCCCAACAACCCCCCGTCAAAGACTCTCGAATCGAACTCCATGCGATGAAATGCAAGACTAAGGAGAATAAAACGAAATAACAGCATGCTCTAAAAAACGACGGAGACGCGATAAGAATCGTACACAAGCGAGAGAAGAAGAAAAAAAAAAAAAAACGAGCTCTCCTCGCGAGGGTATATCGTTGTCGCGAGAAGATGCCCTTCCAAGTCCTCCTCTCTCTCTCCACTCCCCCATTCCCTAACCCTAATAAGACACACACGCGACGCGAAGAAACCCAAAGCAGCAAGAAGCAAGAGAACGAGGAGGGGACGAGATGTTTACGACCTGGATTTGCGGAGTGAAAGAGAGAATCCAAGTCAGCTTCGATTGTAAAGAGGGATAATTTGAAGAGAGAGGGAAAGAGAAGGGAAGTGTTCACTCACATCTTGTACTCGACCTTGGTCATAGGTGCGTCGGCGGCAGCAGCTCCCTCGAGCTTGTACTCAATCACGATGTCGAGATCTCGGTTGTTGACCTTGTTGGGCGCGCAATCGAGGGTTCCGGAGATGACCTGACCCTGAGAGACGGTGAGGGTTTCGGGAGTGTAGAAGACGGTTTGCTGCGAGCGAGGAAGGTGAGACGAGGGGAGAATGGGAGGGTGAGCTTCTAGGGAACGAGAGGAAAGAGAAGGAGGTGATGTCGCGACGAACCTTCCAGTGGGTGTACTTGGCGTGAGGTCCAGTGGAGAACTTGACGGGCTTGTGGCAGCACGAGAAGTTGATGTCGAACCACGCAAGGTAGGCGTGGACGTCTGAAAGAGGAAGGAAGAAGGGAAGGAGGAGGAGGGTCAGCTCGAGCTCGCATCGCGACAGAAGGAAAGCTCGCTTCGAGAGGAAGACTCACAATCGTTCCGGGTGGCGGTGATGGAGAAAGGAACCTTGAAGGTGAGGTCCTCCTTCTTAACAGTCCGCAGGTCAATGTGCTGTGAGGGAGTGGAGGAAAAACGAGGTCAGCTTGAGACGCGAGTCGAAGGAGCAGAGCAGAAGGAGAAGAACGAACCTTGATCATGCAAGGCTCAGTAACAACGCTCTTGAGGTCAACAGTGTCGACCAAAGGCTCTCGGAGAGCGATCTCCTTGATGCAGGAGTAGTCGAATCCGTAGACGTCGTCCCAGACTGATGAGCGAAAACAAAAAGTCAACGCGGAGGTCAGCTTTGTGAGCTCGAAAGAAGCGAAGTTGAGATGAAAAAGAACGAACAGTTGATCTTCTCGTCCTTGTAGTCCTGGTCCTCAATGGCAGCGATGTGAAGGGTAGCAATATCGGGGAAGAGGAGACCTCCGGGGACGAGGTAGGTGTCTCGGGCGAGGAGGACGGTGTCGAGCATGGACTCGTAAAGACTGTAGAACATCCATCGAAGCGGAAACGAGGTCAGCTTCAAGTCTAGTAAGAGCCTCCTCTATACTCTCGATATAATGAAAGGATGCAAAACTCACAGGAAGTATCCCATCCACTGTAGAATGAACGAAAACAAAACCTTCGAGTGAGCTTCGAGCTCGCGCGACGAGGGGCAAAAGGAGAAGAGAAGGCAAAGAAGGAAGAAAGCTACGAACCTCGGAGATGATGATATCAACGGACTTGACGGGGAGGACGGTATCCTCGAGCTTTCCCTTGATGATGGTGATCTCTGAACAAAGCGGAACCGGGAGGAAGGGAGCGAATGAGCTTTGAAGGTTCTAGCGAGCTCAAAATTCGGAGGAGGGAGGGGAGGAGGAAAGGGGACGAACGGTCCTTGAAACCGTTGGCAGCGACGATCTTGGTAGCCTGGTCGGCGATGTTGGACATGTCGATCTATAGAGAGCAAAGTAGTGGTCAGCTTAAGCTCAGAAGGGACGAGGGAGCGGAGAGAAGGAAGACTCACACCGTAGACGTGCTTGGCTCCAGCCTTAGCGGCGAACATGGAGAGGATACCAGTTCCACATCCAACCTAGAAGTACAGAAATTCAAGGTGAGCTAAGCTTGGACTCTTCTGGAGAGGAGAGTGGTAGTTTGAACTTACATCGAGGACGATCTTGTCCTTGAAAAGGTGAGGGTTCTGCTGGATAGCGTTTCGGTAGGAGAGCGTTCGGACAGTGTCCTTGAGCATCTCCTCGTGGATACCAAAGTGAGCGTAAGAATCCGCACTGAGAGAGACGAGAGAGAACAGGAGGAGAAGAAGATAAGGATGAGCTTCTGAGCTGGAGAAGGGAAAGAAGGAAGGAAGGAGAGCTCGAACGAACTAGTAGTCCCTGGAGGTGAGAGGGTCGACGGGAGCGGCTCCGTTGGTGGGCGCTGGGGGAGTGGTAGTAGACGTGGAAGCCTCCATTTTTAAAGAGTGAGGGAAGGGGGAGGGGGAGGGAAGAGAAAAGAAGAGGGTGGGAGTCTGTGCTGATGGTTGGGGGGAAAGGGGAGGGAAGGGAGACTTGAAGTTGAAAGACTTCTCGAGTTTCGAATGCCCCTGCTCCTCCTCAATTCAACCGAGCTCAAGCTCACTCGACTTCTCGCCCAACGATCAGCATCTCTTCCCACTCAACTTCAACCAAGGACTATGCAGCCTCCATCCCCACCTTCACCCACCCCCTCTGAGATAGAAGAGGCTCGCTTCCTCTACAGGTCGATGCGCGTCTCGAGCAGGTCTCCCAGCCTGACCGGGAGCGACTCGTCTTCGTCCTCTGCTTCCTCGGGGGAGTCCTCAGAGGCCTTCGTCGTAAGTAGACTTTCCCCCTTTTCGCTCTGCACATCACCAGCTGATTTCTTTCTCTATATACTCAGTGGCTTGCTGTGATCCGAGCGAAGCCTGATTGCGGAGAGTTGCTGGCGGATTTCCTCAAAGGGTGAGTTGAGCTCGACTTCCTCCCTCCCTCCCTCTCTCTCCCCTTCTCTCTCTCCCCTTCTACCCCTCTACTCCCTGCTTCACTCCGAGGTGCCTCTCCTAGTCGAGAGTATGGATAGGCATCCCATTCTCTCCCTCGCTTCCTCGAAAAAGCACCTTCTTCGCTCGCCTCCTCGCCACCAACCTCGATTCAGACCCACGTCAGCTCCCCGAGACTGACTCTCTCCCCTCCCTTCCTCCCTTCCCTCTTTCTCGCAGGACCTCTGAACGAGTCCTTGCCAACGAAAACGGGATCATCTCCCACCGAATCCTCAGATGCGTAGACGAGGAGGATGAGATCCTGGGCTGCAAGTTCGTCGCTTACGTGGAGTGAGTAGTCTTGCTCTCTCCCCGAGCCTCCCTTCCCTCCCGCGCTGAACCTCTTCCCCTTCCTGCTTCGTCTTTGCCTTGAAGGTTTGCGGACGACGAATCCTTCGACCAATATCTCCAAAGCGAGGGGTTCCAGAAGCTCGTGTGAGTTTCTCTTCTCTTCTCTTCCTCGTCTCGTTTCGGTCTTTCCGACCCGGCGCGTCGACTCAAGCTGACCTTCCTTTTCTCCTCTTCTCTTTCTTTGCTCTCCTTTCCTTAGCGACAACTCGGATCTCGTAAAGGAAGCACCTGCTATCTTCTTCCTTCGAGATACCTAATCACTCTACGTTTCTTCATCTCTCTTCCTTCATCTTTGTCGTCCCTTTCTCTCTCTCTCCGTCTTGGGCTTTCTGTTCTTCGTCTCGTGGATTCGTTTTCCACGAGACCTCCCGTTTTCTTTCGTCTCGCTTTCTCTTCTTTGTTTCACGAACTTTACGACCATGCTTGTTTCGAGATCTCTCTCTCTCTCAACAGTCGAGCGGAAAGAAGGAGGACAAGCAAGAGGAAGCACATTATCGAGAACGACGAACCCGTCCAACCTCCCACCCAACCCATCGCCGAAAGAAAGAGAAAGAAAACGAAACGAAGAAACGGTGTTCAGAGCGACCAAGGGAAGTATTTAATCAACCTGCATCCCACCCACACCTCTCACTCCTCCTCCACCACGCCCACCTCGACGGTTCCCTCTCCCACGTGCTCGACCGTTTCGCGCTGCCGACGAAGGAGCTCCTGGGACGGTTTGGATCGAAGCTCGTGGGTCTGAGATGGAGTCGGAGTACATTCCACTGCCACAGAGTAGCAAAGGTAAAGCGAGGAACGAAAGTCAGCGAAGCGAGAAGGGAAAAAACGCGTCGAAAACTGAACTCACGTTCCGCCCAACCCAGCCATCAGATCCTCCTGCACCACAGGAGACATCTCCTTCTCCCTCCTCTGTCCAGCCGCTCCCCCTCCTCCAACTCTCACCACAGCCGGCAATCCCAACCTGCCCAACAGGCCTCCCGCAACAGGCTCAGCAGCCTTCCGAGGCGCGTTGACGCTGTTGGACGAGGCTGAACGAGTAGGAAGTGGTGGAGGAGGAGAGAGGGTTTTGAACTTGACGCTGATGGTTCGACCGTCGGCGACTTGACCGTCATAGGCTGAGATGGAAGCTTGGGCTGCTGAGGTGGTGGAGAATTCGAGGATGACCTGCGAAGGAGCGAGGAAAGGAGGGAAGGTGAGCTTGGGAAGAAGGAAGCAGGTGAGAGTGGGAAGAGAGGGAAAGAGAGGAAACGAACGGTGACGAAGGAAGCTCTTGGGCCAAGTTTAGAAGAGAGGATAGGACCGAAGGATTCGAAGGTCATCTATGAGGAGAAGAGACAGTCGATGAGCTTCTAAATGAAAGGAAGGAACGGAAGGAAGGGAAAGCTCGAAGCTCACCTGCACATCCTCCGCCGTCGTCCCAGCAGCAAGATTGGACACCTCCACTATCTTATTTGAGCTCTGGCCCTTGATGCTCAACCCAGGTCCTCTACTAGCAGCAGCAGCCTGAACAGCAGGAGCCGTCGGTGCTGATCTCCCTCCTCGAGCTCCTCCTTTTCCGTTCCCAGCAGTAGCAGCTACAACTCCTCCCACTCTCGACGCCAGCGATCCTGCTCCTCGGGGACCACTGGGAGTAGTCTTCTTGGGTGCTCCGTTTCGGCTGAGATCGAGATCGTCGTCGAGGAGATCCTTTCCTCCGAGATCGAGAGGTCGAGAGGAGGTGGAAGCGGTCTCGAGTCGATGAGCGAGGTTGCCTCCTTTGACGGAGTTTCCGAAGAGGTCGTGGTTCCAGGATTTGGCGTCGGGGTCGGCTTTGGTGTAGGGGAGCCATTGATCAGGTCTCTAGAAAGAGGGAGAAGCAGAGTGGGCGAAACAAGAGGGGGAAACGGGCGGAAAGGGATGGAGATGGAGGGAGGGAGGGAAGGAAGGAGGTCAGCTCTCTGAGCTCTGCTGGAGGAGATAGGGACGGGGAGAGGGACCTTACTTGATAAGGTAGGTTCCTGTCATGGCGGTGACGAGGCTTGGACTTTGCTTTCGACACGAGAGCGTCCTGAAGAAGAAGGAGAAGAGGTCAGCGACGTGGCGAGGGAAGGACTCGAGGGGAGGAAGACGAGCTCGAAGGTGTTGTTTCCTCCTCGACTTGTCGTAGTAGGACTCACGAGAGACGCGTCGACATTCATAGATCCACCAGCTGACTGTTCAGAGTACATCCTCGAAAAGTCCAAGAAACCGAGAAGGAGAAAAGGAGTAAGCGAGAAGGGGAGGGGAGGAAGGAAGGTGAACGTTGCGCGCCATCAGCGTTTCAGTTCCTTTTCAGCTTCTTGACTCCAAACACCCAGCATCGATTTCCAGGCCTTCCTTCTTCCCCTCCACGACTCTTCTCGAGATGGCTCTTCGATCCCTCCTCTCCCTCAATCAAGACGTCCTCTCGGAAATCCTCCAGATCATCCTTCTCGACACTCCTCGCGCACTCCATCGCACCTCCGTCCTCCGAACCTGCTCCTCCCTTCACCTTCTCGGCCTTCCTCACCTCTACAGAGTCGTGGATCTCACAGGATACGAAACGAGGATCGCCGTTCTGGATCACTGGAAGACTCTGTTCGGAGCAGAAGGAGTCTTGTCTGCAGAGGGGAGGTATGGCGAGCTCGGAAAGGCTGTTCGAGAACTGAGGATTGCCGGGGGGAAGAGAAGAGGGGGAAGACTTTTCCCTGATTCCTACTCTAGGTGCGTATCTACTGCTTGGGCGTGGTACAGATATCCTGAGCCGATCTAACTCCTTTGATCTCTCTATCATCTCACAGGACCACCCTTTGAGGTCGCCCAGCTCGACCTCCCAAACTGCTCGTCCCTCCTCCTCGAAGGCACCCGTCTCAGCGCTCAATACTATCCTCCTCTCCCCCCTCATCATCTCCCAACTCCCTCTCGCCAACTTCACCTTCAAGTTCGACATGTACAGTGAACCTTTCCACCCATCAGACCGCATCCCCCTGGACACCTTCGGAGACCCTGTCCACCAAGTCGTCCTCGGCCTCCCTGCTCAACCACAAGCTTGGATGGAGCTCAAGACGCTTACTTTAGATGGAACGCTCTGGAATGACGAGCTACCTATCGAAACAGGCGGATACATCGAGACATCGTCTTTCGCGGACTGGTCGTTCAAAGTTCTCGTCGTTCGAATGGATTCGTCGAAGTACGATTCTCTCTACCCGCCTCTTCACATCCCGAACGCACGGAAGAGGGCCGTGGAGCTGTTCTTCGACAACTCTCTGTACGAGGGGGGTTCGTTTTTGGAGCGGGTGGAGAGGATCGAGTTCAGGACGGATGTGAAGATGGAGGACGAGTTTAGGGCGGAGGTCGCGGAGAGGAAGAAGGTCGGGTTGAGGGCGTTTGAGAGGAGATCCGCGTCGATGATCGTGTTCGTGGATGAGGATGGGAGGGAGAGGAGGCTATTGGACGAGTAGTAACATTAGTAGAGTCAATTGAGGGCCGTTCAACGACTTGGTGAGGGGAGGAAGGAAAGAAAGGAGATTTCAACCCCACCGGAGCTTTCCTTTGATGCTCTCGAAGAGGAAAAAAGGAAAGATGCGGCATTCCATTTCCATCCTCAGATCATTCAGAATGATACGAGAGCTCGATCTGAAAGTCGGGCTTGGATGAAAGGAAGAAATGAAAGGAACAGGCCGTGAAAGGAGGTCGCGTCGAGTCCCATTCTGATCTCAACCGAACCCACCAGCCCCTCTCCTTCCCCTCCTCATTCCAAACCAGCACCAGTTCAACCCTCACTCTAACTACATCGAGAAACCTCGTCTGGTCGAACAAAAAAGAATCATCCAGCTTCGCCGTCGCAAAACCGGACAACCCCTTCGATTCAGTCGGCGACCCTCCGCCACAACCTCTCCCTTCTCGTCCGAAGGGATGGGGAACTTATGAAGATCCGACTACTGAATCTAGCAATACCACTGCTTCGCTAGCTCGAGGCCTTAACCCCTTCGCTATCCAGGTCTTTTGCTTGAGAGTATCGAAAAGTCGAAGCTCAAGTACCCTTGAAAAGACTCTGGTCGAGGCGATTTGACGTGTTTCACAAGGTCCTTGTGTCAAGATGTAGACTTTCTTGGTTGATCTGAGGCGAAAGAGTGGCGAAGGGAATTGAGGTCATACAAGGGAGGAAGGGAAACCTCGCGTCGGTCGACCCCTTTGACTTTGACGTTCCTTTCTCTCCCTCCCTCCCCCGTCAAAACCCTTCTACCCGCGAAGAGTGCCGTCCAGATCTCGAAGGAAGCCCCATAATCCGCGAAACCCTTGAGATAAAGTAACTGATAGAGAAGAGGGAGCCCGAGTTCGTGAAGAAGAGAACAGGTTCGAATCGAACTAGGAGGACAGCTCGAATTTGGTCTCGAGGAGTGTCGAGGAGGAGGTGAAAGAGGATTTTTCGAAGGAGCTCTTCCTTGAGAGAGAGGAGGAACCATGGGCCAAGAGAAGGAAAGAAGGACGGGAAGGGAGGGAAGCGAGATGGACGTCGAAAGCAAACTAGCGATTTCGTCGAGCTCATTCTTTTGAGCTCAAACGACTTCCTTCCCTCTTTCCCAACCGCTTCTTTTCTTTCACCCAAGGTCGCTCCGCTTCGAACACAAAGGCCATCTCGCTCGTATAGAAACGTACGTCTCTTATGTCCTCTTTTCGCCCTTCGCAGGGAGAGAGGAGGGCTCTCTTCAGAGGCTCACCCTTCCCTCCTTCGCCTCACCTCCCTTCCTACTCGCCTCTCCATCTCTTCAACCTCTCCTTCTCTCGACTGATGCTAACCAGCTTTCTCTTCCTTTGTCTCCGCCGGCCATAGTCTCTCCGCCACGTCGTCTTCTCGCTTCTCCTCTTTCTCAGGATGATGGGACCTCCTTCCTCCTCAGCTTCGACCTCAACCCTCCTCCTCGACCGCAAACCCGTCCCTCCAGCGCTCTGGGAACCCACAAAAACCCACGATCCAGCCAAACCTCCTCCTCAGGACGATCGTGCTCAATCGGCTCATGCTGCCGAGACAGCGTTCCGAGCTGCCAACCAGGATTCGTTCTACCATCGGCCGTACGACTCTTCGGGAGGTCCGAAGAAGCTCAGAGCTAGGAGAACCATAGATTACTTTGGAGAGGTCGGGAAATGGAACTTGGTAAGTCCTTGACGGTATCGCTTTCTCGTTTGTGGCGGTAGGGAGCAGTGAGAGAGAGGGAAGGAAAGATCTCGCCATTCCAAGGTTGAGGTCGAGCTGACCTCTCCTTCCTCCCTCCCCTCTTCTTTCGTTCCCCTTTCCCAGATGAGGAAGACTCGGCCACATCGCCAGTACCTACCACATCCTCGTCCAGATCCGGAGTTCGTTATCGATGTACGTTACAACCTTCTTGAGCTGCAGCTCTCTTTCCTTTCGTCCCTTCCCTCAAGCTCGAGCTCACGAGCTCACTTTCTCCTTCCGTCGCTCTCCCCTCTCAGCTGCTACCACCCATGGCCTACGCCTCGGACTCATCGACATCTATCTGCGAGAAGTTTGTGCACTCCAGTGTGAACAAGATCAGAAGTCCGGTCAATGTCGTGAAGGTCCGTCGAGTTCCCTCTCTCAAAGACCCTTCCCTCTTCCCGCGCGACTGCTCTCTGATCATTCCTCCTCCCTTTCGTCTTTCAGTGGACACCCGAAGGCCGCAGAGTCCTCACTGGATCTCAGAGTGGAGAGTTCACGCTCTGGAACGGATTGGCTTTCAACTTCGAGACGATCCTTCAGGTTCGCACGAGCTCACCTCCTTTCTCCTTTCCTCACCTCCTTCGCGTCCCCAACGACCTCAAAAGCTCATCGTTCTCTTCTTTGACACTCAACAGGCTCACGACACTCCCATCCGATCCATCGCCTGGGCTCGCTCTTCTCGCTACCTTCTTTCGTCGGACGACTCAGGTCAGATCAAGTACTTTCAGTCGAACATGAACAATCTCGCCGTCCTCCCTGGTCACGCCGGTCACTCATGTAGAGGTCTCTCGTTCGGGAGCGGAGACAGCAGATTCGTCAGTGCTGGAGACGATGGGTTCATCAGGATCTGGGGTTTCGAGGAGAGGAGGGAGGAGAGAGGTTGGAGAGGTACGTTCCTCGTCGTCCGCTCTGTTTCTCGCAACGAAATCTGACAGGATTCTGATATCGCATCGATCAGGTCACGGTCAGGACGTCAGATGTGTCGACTGGCATCCTACGAAGGGTCTCATCGTCTCTGGTTCGACCGACGACAAGGTCTCTTTCTGGGATCCTCGGTCCGGTCAAGCTCTCGCGTCGTGAGTTCTCCTTCCCCTTTTCTTGCTGAACGATATCAGAATCTCGAAATTGACGATCCCTTCACCTCGATCAACACTCTCCTTCGCAGCTACCTCCACAAGAACTCGGTCCTCGCTTGCCAATGGAACCCGAACGGTCATCTCGTCGCGACTGGATCTCGAGATCAAAGTGTTCGAGTCTTCGACATCCGAACCTTCAAAGAGCTCGAGACGTTCAAGGGTCACAAGAAAGACGTTACCTGTACGTCTTCTGGCTTGTTTTTCTCCCTTTCATCGCATCTAAAAAGAGTCGACGTTCGAACGAACGAGAACGTTGAGCTGATCCTCCTTCTCCTTTTCTCTCGCTTTTCTCTCCAGCTCTCGCCTGGCATCCCGTCCATCACGACATCCTCTCCTCCGGAGACTTCGGAGGAACACTCATCCACTGGCAGATGGACTCTCCCAACCCTCGAGCCGTCATCGACAACGCTCACGACCAACAGGTCTCCTCCATGGACTGGCATCCTCTCGGTCACGTCCTCGCGACCGGATCGACCGATTTCACCACTCGATTCTGGGCGAGGAATCGTCCTGCCGATGAAGATCAGAGTAGTGGTGGAGCTGCTGGATACGGTGGTGGTGGTGGAATGGGAGGAGGAACCTATTCGAGGATTCTCGAACGGCAGGAGCAGAAGGCTCAGAGGGTTCCGGAGGTCAAGCCTACGGCGTTTGACTCGAGTGAGTATTTCGATCTTCCTTCGAATCCTCTTATCCATCCGCTCTCGCTTCTTGGATCACGTCTCTTCTCCTCGTGCGCTCGTCTCGTCTCTCATTTGAACTTCGAGACTGACGCGTCTCTCGTCCTCCTCTTTCTTTCCTCGCAGACGAAACCTGGACTCTTCCCGGTCTCTCCTCCAACAACTTCCAAAACAACGGTCCCACTTCCTACCAAGCCAACAACCCTCTCCCAGGCTTTAACCCCAACAACCCAAACTCGAACAACAACACCCAAAACTTCCCTCCTCCCGGATTCCAACGACCTCCTCCCCCTCCAGGCTTCGGCGCAGGAGGTTCTTCGAACGGAGGAGCGGGAGGTCCTGGAAGCTATACTCGAGGTGGTGATGGAGGAGGAGGAGGAGGGAATGGACCTCCGTCGGGAGCTTGGGGAGGAGGAGGAGGAGCGGGAGGACCTCCTCAGCAGCAGCAGCATTGGGGATCTGGAGGAGGAGGAGGAGATCGAGCTGGACCTCCTGCGGGTGGTGCTTGGGGAGGAGGTGGTGGACATCAGCAGAACGGTGGCCAGCAACAGCAGCCGTCGTGGTCGAGCGGAGCGGGTCAGAACTTCAACGGAGGAGGAGGAGGAGGAGGTCCAGGAGGGCAGCAAGGAGGAGGTGGAGGAGGACCTAGGAAGGGAGGGCCTTTACCAAGTCAGGAGGAGATGCTGCGCAGTGGGTCTGGAGGCGGTAACGGTGGTGGATTTGGAGGAGATGAGGGCGGAGGAGGGGGAGGAAGGGGAGGTTGGGGAGGAGGAGGAGGATCGAGAGGTGGTGGGAATCAGAGGGGAGGGAGAGGTGGCGGGAACGGCGGTGGTGGTGCAAGATATTAATGATCTCCATCAAACTTCATCTAGTCGAAGATCTGGAGGTTGAAAGCTAGAGAGGCGATGTAACGAAACTCGTAAAACGCGGACGTTTCGCTCGCTCTTTTTTTCGTTTCCCCTCTGCGTGTGTCCTTCCCCCCTTTTTCTTTTTCGCTCCGAGACGCTCACATCAAGCTATAGCGGGTACTCAAACACCGTGATGGAGCAAACTTTGCATGCACCAGAGTTTCTTCGCGGGTACTTGAGCTTCGACTTTTCGATACTCTCAAGCAAAAGACCTGGATAGTGAAGGGGTTAAGGCCTCGAGCTAGCGAAGCAGTGGTATTGCTAGATTCAGTAGTCGGATCTTCGTAAGTTCCCCATCCCTTCTGACGAGAAGGGAGAGGTTGTGGCGGAGGGTCGCCGACTGAATCGAAGGGGTTGTCCGGTTTCGCGACGGCGAAGCTGGATGATTCTTTTTTGATCGACCAGACGAGGTGTCCGATGTAGTGAGAGTGAGGATTGAACTGGTGCTGGTTTGGACTGAGGAGGGGAAGGAGAGGGTCGGGTGGGTTCGGTTGAGATCAGAATGGGACGCGACGCGACTAATTCTCCTTCGTCCATCTTCTTCCCTTTCGCTTCCGTCCTTTTGCCCACGGCTTCTCGTCACTCGAAGGAAGGTAAAGCATAAGCTCACTATATTACTAGACAACGTCGACGCTACCGAAAGGCTTCATCCACTCGGGCAAATCTCTGGCGATCTGCATTCTCACCGACTCCTCCTGCTCCTCCTTCACTCTCACGACCACCTTCAGATCCACCAAAGATATCAACTCCTTCTTCACACCTCCCAAATCCAACACCGCCCACATCATAGCACGAGAAGGGGGAGTCCGCTCATTTCTGGTGTCGATACCTCCCCAAACGAAGTCGAAAACGAGCTCGAACTTCCTCCTCGCCTTCGCATCTCCTCCTCCGTGGATCTCCGCCCAGAGCACAGAGAGGTCGTCCTCGTGATGATAGAAGAAGCCATCGTTGTAGCCGCATTTGACGCTCGTTCCGGCGAACACCATGCGTTCGAGGTTCGACCAGGAAGTGAGGAAGTGAGGAGTGTACGAGCTCCCGGTGCCTGTCCAATCGTACCCGTCCGAACAATGGTACACGTCCTTTGGATTTGTGAGAGGACGAAGGTGTTGGGTGAGACGAATGAGAAGACCTGGGTAGGCAGGAAGTTTTGAAGGGAGTAATTGGGGAGAGACCAATCGGGGAGAACGAGGGTGTCGAGAAGGAGTGGAGAGGAATCGACCGTCGAGGCGAGGAGTCTGTGAGGGACGAGGACCGGAATTTCTTGGTCGGGATCCCAGTCGCGCATGTATGCATCGTCGTCATCCAAGTCTTCGTCCTCTTCCGTGGGAGGGTCGTCAGGAAGATTGAAGAACGGCGCCTTTGACTGCTTCGAGGAGGGGATCTCGAGCGAGAGGGTCTTGATTCGGTTGAGGAGGGTAGGGGATGGACGAAGACGATCTGTAGGAGCTACATCCTTCTGAAATGATTATCGCGAGAATCAGAATACCATCAGCCTCTGTGCAAAGCCTCCGAGCAGTATGGCCGGGGAGGGAACACTCACAATGAAGAAAAGGGAGATGAGAGCGTCGAGGTTCTTGATCTCCACCGTTTCGTAGAGGATCGGTCCTGCAAGCTCCCAGCAAGCGAAGGAGACAAGGGAGAGAGCGAAGAGAGTAGATTGGTTGCAGTGGGAGAAGATGTGCTGAAGCATCTCCCAAGGAAGAGCTCGAGACTGGAGAGAGGGAGGGCCAGAGGAGATAAGTGAGCTTCGAGCTTCATCTGAGACCCGCCTAAAGCCTCAGCGGTGAAGATAAGGATCACACGTACGAGAGACGACATGGATGGGCAGGCTGTAAGAGTTTTGGGTCTTGGAAACAGGATCCGAGGAAAGAAGAAGGAACGAAAGATGTGGTCGACGGCGAAAGAAGGGTCAGTCGAATCTCCTTCTCGTTCCCTCCACCACTCACCCTCCTTCCCATCCTTTCTTTTTCGATATGAGCGTAAGTTCTATTCTGCCCTCCAAAACCTCTACGAGCCAAGCTGACAGCCATCTCGTCAATTCTCGCAGGGCAAAAGCATGAAGCTCTCGTTCAAGGGCGACAAGAAGGTCAAGAAGCACAAGCGAGCTCGCGAAGGTGGAGATTCGGACGACGAAGGAGGAGCATCCTCGAGCTCAAAGCACAAGAGCAAGAAGAGAGCAGAGATCGCCGATCCTGGAGGTAAGTCGTCTCATCTCTAGCTTGCACCTCTGGGTATAGGGAGGGGAAGGAGGCAGGAGAAACCCAAGGAGCTGACCGGCCTCACCTCCTTCCTGCCCTTCTCTTTGTCGTTCTTTCTTTCCAGCCTGGGTCTTCCCCGAGGATCCCACTGAGGTTACAGGACCGACCTTCATCTGGGCTCCCACGGATCCCCCTTCTTGCATCTCTGTAAGCTCTATCCTGACTTCGTCGCTTCTTCGTTCTCGAGGTCAAGCTCACCTCTCCTCCTTCCCTCCCTCCAGTACGACGCCATCCGATCTCGAGTCGTCCCTGTCGCTCTCCCTCCACCTTCCCCTTCCCAACAATCCGAGTCCAGCTCTTCTTTCCCTCCAGCCCTCTCGTACGAACCTCAAGGAATCGACTCGGTCTGGGTCGTCTCCAAACTCTCGGGAGCGACGGTGATCAATCTCAGGACGGCTTCAGGCATGTTTTTGGGTTGCGATCGTTTCGGAGTGGTGCGTTTCTGCTTCATATCGATGCTACGAGCCTAGGAAGACTAAGCTGATGGTTCTCGTTGTCTTGGTTTCCTCCTGGGGTCAGGTATCGGCTATCTCGGAGAGTCGAGGTCAGCTCGAGAGCTTCACTCCTCACATCCTCGAATCAAACTTGCTTGCTTTGGAGACTACGTGAGGCACCGTTCCCTTTGGTCTCTCAGATTTCTTTCAATTATCTCTATCTCAAAGCCAGCGCTGACATCTCTCTCTCTGCTTTCTTCCCTTCCTCCTTCGATCCTTCACTACTCCCCGAACGCGTCGTTCTCTCTTCTCTCCCCCTCTCTTCCTTCCAACAGCCATGGCACTTTCCTCTCCATCTCCGAAACCGCCACCGGATCCTTTACTCTTCGAGGCGACTCCCCGATGATCGGTTTTGCCGAATCCTTCCGGTGCAAAGTCCAAGCTGGTTTCCGAGAGAAGGCTCGAATCGAGGCTGAGGAGGGAGGAGCGAAGGGCAAAGGGAAGAGAGTGATGGAGGAGGAGTTGGACGAGGTGGCGTTGACAAAACTCAGGCATACGTACGGAGGTGGGAAGTTGGTTGTGAGCGCGGAGTCGAAGAGGGAGGTGAGTTCGCCTCGAGTTCGGTTTTGCGTTCTCGCGTTGCTTTCGTCGAGCCTCTGCGCTCTGCTTTGGGAGATGAGCTGTGAAGGTAGACGACCTCGAGCGAGACACTGATCTTTATCTTCTCTGTCCGTTCCTTTCGTCTGCAGCTCAAGAAGGCGAGGGAGGAAGGTCGTCTCTCCGAGGCGTTGCTGGATCGAAGGTCGAAGTTGAAGAGGTTCGTTGTCCTTCTTTCCATTTCCCTTACTCTCGGATCTCTCGCACTCGTACCTACCTTCGAGAAGCTGACCTTACTCTTCCTGTTTCTCTCTCTCTCTCCTCCAGCGACAAGTTCTGTTGATCGAAGGCGACGACGAGCTCATCTCAAGCTCTAGGACGCGTCTGTTTTGTTTGACGATACGACGACCTCTTTTCCTTTACTCTTCCTTTTCTCATCTGTCTCAAAAAGAGAGCTTACATTCTTACAACACACTTGAAGCTCCTCTCTGCAGCTTGAGCTCCTTTTTTTTTTTTTTGAAAGGTGCTCTCGATCCAGGAACAGAAAATCGTGCCTGCCCCCTCGCTGGACTTCGACTCCACGCCTTCGTTCTCTCCCTCTACCCACCACCTCTCCCTCCCAACCATGCCCGACAACTTCCTCCTCCACATCAACCTCCTTGGCAGCAGCTCCCCTCTCATCTTTCGAACCCTCTCCGTCCCTTACCACGCCACCTTCCACTCCTTCCATCACGCCCTCCAAACCTCCTTCGGCTGGAAGAACAAACACCTCTGGCGAGTTACCTTCCAATCTCCACTCCCAACGCCAGGGAGACCTTACTTGCCCTCGGGACCGTTGCTGAGGATCGAGGATCAGGACATGGACGATTGGGAGCCTTACGACGAACGCTTTGCGAGGAGTATCGGTGCGAGTCCGGGCGGTCCGTTGGAGGAGAGGGATAGCCACGAGACGAAGGTTGGGGAGGTGCTGATGAGGAACTTTGGGAAGGGGGTTGATATGTGAGTTTTGGGAGAAAGAAGGCGAGGAAGAGGAGGGCGAGGGAGGGCAACGAGGAGGAAACGAAGACGGTTTGAAGCTGACTTCTTTTGGGTTCGGATTCCCTCCCTTCTTTTCGTCTCGTTTCGCTCCAATCTCTCCGGGATTGTTCTCAGCATCTACGAGTGAGCAGAACCATCCATATCTCTCCATCTACCTCATATCGCCTCCTCTTCGGAAGCACAAACTCACTCCTTCGCTCGTTCCTGTTTCTTCTCGTGTTGTCGTCAGGTACGACTGGTTCGACTGCTGGGTCCACAAGATCGAGCTCATCGAACGAGTAGCAGAGACTCTTCACCTCCAAGTCGTCGAAGGGAAAGGGTGAGTCGATTCAGTCTCTTCTTTTCCCTGGGAAGTGGAGGAGGAACGGACGCTCACTCCCTCCCCTCTCCGCCCTTTTCATTCCAGCCACGAACCCGCCGAAGAAGGAGGAGGCATCCGCGGATGGGAAAAAATCAAGCTCGCCTACCAAACCCAGTATTACCATCTCACCTCCGACCAGAAGAAGCTGAGGAAGTGGTACGAGACGGAGTGCATCAACGGGGGGTTCAGTCCTAGTTTTGGATTTTCCGCAAAGGATTGGAAGAGGTTTGTTGTGAATGGAAGGTTGGAGAAGATAAGGCTGGATATGTAGGGTAGCGCTCAGAAGACGGTGCGAGGGAGGGATGGGTGGAGGAGGTTTCTTGCATGATTTTTTCGTTGAGTCTCGGATCGAAGTTGTCAGAGACGCGACGTGAAGTGAAGGAGAGGTGGTAAAGGGAGGTCATTCATAAAGCGTGAGGTAGATCGGAAGCGAGACGAAAGAGATACTCAGGAGTCGAGATGAAGATGAAGCTTGTTGGGGATTCGGTCGTCGACCCAGACTTCGACGTAGGAGCTGAAGGTGAAAGTCGATCGAACGCGACGAGGATTCAAGAACGAAGACGAGTCAGCTTTCTTTCTCCAGGGTTTCTGCGCGTAGACTGAAACAAATATGAGAGGGGACGCACATTCTCTTCGAGCATCCTTCTGTCCGCGATGCCCATTCGAGAGCATGCGAGCTGAAGAGCGACGGCACAGTCTCCACAATTCACCCCGTCTGCATTTTTGGCGGTCGTGGAAGGGCCTCCTCTGTTGACGCTGAGAGCGAGTTCCTGTTTGGGGCCAAGAGGGGTGGTATACAAGCTGTGGTTAAAGCAGAGCGAGGTTGAGAAGGACGGGAAGGAGGAAGAAAGGAGAGAGTCGCTCACGTCGACAGCAGGCAAGACCGCGAGCTGGGAAAAGACGCAACGAGAGCGGACGTCAGAGCTTGTCGAGGATACGAAAAGAAGTACAGAGACGATTCTCACAGATTGGAAAGCAGCAGCATGGTTCAAGAAGATCTCTCTTTCCTTCCCGTCCGTGAATCGCAACTCGAGCTTGTCGAGACCGACGAGCCAAGGGACGTCGAACAAGGTCAAGTTGGGAGAAACGACGAGCTCGACCTTCTCCTTCTTAAGCTCCTTGACTGAATAGACTCGATGAGTAGCTTCGTAGTCTTTGATCTTGTCTGGAACGAAAGACGGGAAGGGAGTAAGAAGAGGAGAGAAGGGGGTCGAGCGAGGGTGAGAGACGAGTTTCACAACAGACTCACCCTTGTAGTCTTCCGATAATTCCTCCCAATCCGACGTCGCAGCTTTCGAAAGTAAACCATCGACTCTCTTATCCTTCAACCTCGATGGCGACTTGTTTCCAAGTTCTCTTCTGGTCAAGAGAAGGGAAGTTGGAGCTCGTTCTGGTTCGTCCGAAGCCGGAGGACATGCAGACTTCCTTCCAGCGTTCGTCTGAAGGGTACAACTATAGGTTATAGTCAGCTCAGGCTCTCGCCCAACGGGACGAGGAAAGAGGAGTAGCTCACGTTCTGTCTGACGTTCTTCGACATTCCAGCAAGAGCAAGATGGGTCTGAGGATCGGGATGGATGAAGGCTTTGACGAGGAAGCAGAGATCGAGAGGGAAAGGATCTCGATGTCCAGGGGTCTGCGTAACGTCGGTGAGAGAAGACACGGCAGAGGAAGAAGAAGGATTTTACAACGATGATGGTGGTCGGGAGGGGAAACAAAAGTGAACCCTGCCCGAAAGAAACCCTTGGGTGAGCTCGTGCTTTCCTCCTTCCTTCCTGTTCCCCCCAACGGTCATGTCTCCGATCATCAAATTTCACAACGAAGACGGACCTCCACCCTTCTCTACACGTCGTCAACCTCGCCGTACTCGCCCCAACCCTTCTCCCGTCGACGAAGAGGACGAAGTTGAAGAGGAGGAGGAAGCATCAGACGGGCACCCTTTCCCTCCTCCCTCCTATCCTCCCCTCGACTCCTCGACTCCTCCTCCAAATACCAAACCCAAGGATCGCCGGAGAGCTGAAGACGACTATGGAGACTACGAGGCTGGCGAGGACGAGACTGAAGGGAACGGGCTGCTCTACGAAATGGAGGACCTTGGCGGACGATTGGACGGTCATCATCGAGTAGTTCAGCTCGACACTCTCTCTCAGCGTAGAGCGAGAGGTGAAGCTTCCATAGGAGGAGGAGCGCCTGGTCTGTTCGGAGTAACGAGACCTACCAAAGCAGCTTGGGCAGATATCAGAGAGATGATGTACGAGGTAAGTAATCAACAACTCGGGTTTCATCGGCAAGGAGTTGACCTCTCTCTCCTCCTTCCTTCCTCAAAAACAGACAACTCCTACGCTCATGCTCACGCTGCTCGTGAGTCTTCTTGCACTTTTAGACTTCCAGAGCGCGTAGGCTGACTCTGACATGTTTATATAGGGCCTCGTTTTCACCGGCGAGCTGCTGGAACATCTCTCGCATTGGCGAGTCTTCGAGCGTGTCGACGAGCTCTTCATCCTGGTACCGAGTCCGTCCCTCCTCCCCGTACGGACCTCCGCTCCTTCACACGGCTGATCTCGAATCCCTTCCATCTTCTTCAGTGATCGCCAACCTCAAGGGAAACCTCGAGATGTGTCTAGGAGCTCGACTCAGTACAAGCGTGAGCTTCCTCTCGTCTCCTCCTTCCCTCGTCACGACTTTCTTCCAGTCGCGACCGTTCAGCCCATGGAAGAGAAGCTGATGCCTTTCTCGTACAGGCCAACATCGGAGAACTCGACTCTCGTCCAACTCGCCGGTCTCTCATCCTAGGCCAACTCTCCCTCTTGCAGCTGCAAGCTCTTTGTGTTTCCTTCCTCGCTGCGATGTGAGCTTTCTCCTTCCTTCGTCGCGTCTCTGGTCCTCCCTTTCCCTCGACTCACGCTTCACCCTTCGCTTAAATTCGCAGCCTCTCCTTCCTCCTCGGTCTCACCATGCCCCATCGAATATCGGACGACAATCCTGCCTCCATCTACTACAACGCGACCCTCCATCGTCTCAACTCAACCTCCGCTCCCTCTTCTCGGAATCTCGCCATCGCCGCAGGAATGTTTCTCGAACGAGGAGACGACCCAGACGCTGGATATATCGACACCTTCAAAGAGGGTTTCACGCCTCCGCCGGGAGTGTTCTTTTTGTTCATTCTGGTGACGGGGATGTTGGCGACGAGTCTGAGTGGAGGGATCTTGGGGAGTTTCATCAGTGCGCTAGTCGTACTTTGTAGGAGACTGAGGATCAATCCTGGTGAGTCTGATCGTCGTGCAGCTCTTGGTTCTATCTCGAGAAAGGAAGATCGTTCGAGTCGAGCCAACGGTCGAGCTCTGGTCGCGTCGTTTTCTGAAACCCTTCTCTCCTCCCTCTTCGGTTCTCACAGACAACATCTCCACCCCAATCGCTGCCTGCCTCTCCGATCTTGTTACCCTCTTTATCCTCGGTATCGTCGGAACTCTCCTCCTCCCCTACATCAACACCCCCGTCCCCTTCTTCTTCCTCCCTTTTCTCATCCTCGCTGGCGGTGGATTCGCCTGGACGACGTTACGGAACGAGCACGTCAAAGGACTTGTCAGAGACGGGTGGACGCCTCTGCTGGCTGCTGTGTCGATCAGTAGTGCGACGGGGATGGTGTTGGAACAGTGCGTGGGGAGGTACGAAGGGTACGCGATTTTGGCGGTCGCGATGACTGGTGAGTCTTTCTTTGTCCCTTATTCTTTCTTCTCTCCCTTTCAAGTCTCTTCCGATGCTTATCCTCCCATCAACCTCTTCATCTTCCTTCTCATCGCTTTCTCGTTCGCTCATCCAGGTCTCTCAGGAGCTGTCGGATCGATCCACGCCTCCCGTCTTTCAACAATCCTCCATCAAGCCCACCCACCATCTCCCCCCCCAGAATCAGCAGCTCTCACCACAGGCTACTCCTCTCCAGGTCATCATTCCCCTCATTTCATCCATCACCCATCCGAAGAACCTCCAGAAGACGTCGCGGCTCCTCGAGCCATCGCGGTAGCTCTCTTCGTGATCGCCATCCCCGTGCAGATCTTCTTCCTGCTGTTCGTTGGACTAGCAGGGTGGATGAGGGTAGGAGAGTGGCAGCTGGTTGTCAGTTTCGTGTTGGTGTTTGGGATGACGGTACGTTTCCTCCTTCGTCTCTTCTCTCTCTCTCTCTCTCTCTCTCTCTCTCTCTCCTTTCTCTTCGCGAAAGTCGAGCCAAGACGCGTGCTGACGTCTTTTTCTCTTCCCCTCTCTCTGTGACTCGCTTGTCTATAGGTCTTCATCTCCATCTGGATAGCAGATCGCTTAACTCTCTTTTTCTGGTCCCGGAATCTGGATCCTGAGTTCGTCTCCTGTTTCATCTCTCCTCCCCTCTCCTCGTCCCACTCAACCTGATCTCTCTTCCTTCCTTCGTTTCGCTTTCTCTTTCAACAGCTCCTACACCCTCCCCATCCACTCCTCCCTCATCGACCTGATAGGTCAATCCCTGCTAGGTTCGTTCCCCCATCCCTTCCTCCTCCTCCTCCTCCTCCTCCTCCTCTCGCTCTCGCTCGCTCGCTGTCCGTCTAGAACTGACTCACCCTCTCTCCCTTCTCTCTTCTCCTTAATTTTTCCTCCTCAGTGGTCGCCTTCGAACTAGCAGCTCTGCTGGGAGGGAACGTTCGCGTCCTGAACGGGTAGCCCTTTCTTTGGCCTTGCCTTCATTATTGTTTTTTTAATGCTTCACACTAGAAATGCTCTTGTATCGCTCTCGCCTGCTTGCTTGCTTTTCGAGTTTCGCAAGCGTTATCTAAAGGAGGGGAGAGTTTGAAAGAAACGGAGAAACGGACATGAATGAAATGGCTGAGCGACGAAGAATCGGATCGGAGAGACAGAGAGTATACTTTGAGAGTGTGTTGGGGGTGAAGGTATGGATACAAGGTGTAGAGGCAAGCAGAGGATGAGGGAGACACGAGCGTGTAAAGTAGAGTGGAGTAGAGGAGAGAGTGGGAAGGGAAACGCGAAAATCGATCCAAAAAAAAAGAGCCCAGAAGTTGAGAGAGAGAGAGATAGAGAGAGATACAGAGGGAGAGGAAAGGAAAGGGGAAGGGATGGATGGAGAGAGGGGAGGATTCTTCACTAGACTAGATCCTACTGTTTCTGGAAGGCGAAGGCGAGGTAGAGATCTGGGAAAAGAAAAAAGAAAAAGGGAAGAACGACGCGATGTTTAGCGATGAGTTCGTCCCTCCGTCGAACGAATCAAAACACCAAAGGAAGCGAACAGAAAAAAAGAACGCAAAAAGGAAGAGAGATAGCAGAGTAAAAGAAGAAGAAGAAGAACAAAAAAACTCACTAGCAGCAGCAAACTGATCCTCCGTCATCTCACTCTCCCCTTCCTCATTCATCACCTTCATCCTCTTGAGCAAAGGTCCAAACTCGACCGATTCCCTCTCCTCGTCAAACACATCGTGGAATTCCTTCTTGTAGATGCACTGAAGCCCGTACTCCCCGGCCAGACTGATTTGGTTGGTTTCGGAACAAAGAAAAAACAGAAAAAACGATCGAGGGAGGAAGAGGAAAAGAGTCGGAAGGGTTTCAGTCAGATTCAAGTTCAGTCGGCGACGCAACGACAGGACGGCGCAAAAGGAAAGAAGGGAAAGACTGAGACTGAGACTGAGACTACTGAATGGAAGAGTTGAAACTCACGCCTCGAAATTCCCCCAATGAACCAAATACTCGGGCACGTCCTCGACCGCATCGTTGAGGAAGAACGAGTAACGATGTCCGTAGATTGGGAACTGTTCTCGATCGTCAAAGCTGATTTCGTAGACTTCGTTTCCGAACGCCAGACGTTCTGCGTCTTCTGGGATGGCTTGGAGGTTTTCGCTGCAAGCAAGGAAAGGAAAGAAAACGGGGAAGGTCAGCGAGGAGAAAAGAAGGGAAGAGGAAAAGAGAGAGAGAGAGAGAGAGAGCAGAGGTAGATAGGCAGGAAGGAGGGAGAGATGGAACGTACATGAGTTTCTCAGCATTAGGAATCGTCCCCACGAACGTTCCTCCAGGTCTCAGATACCTCGACACGTTATCAAGCATCCTCCTCGCCTTCTCCTCGGTTTCGAAAGCGTAGTGCATGCAGAACTGCATCGTAACGACGTCGATGGGGTACTGGAGGAGTCGTTGTTCCGGGATGATGGTCGCGATGGATTCCTGCGAGAGAGACGTGCAACGAAAGAGGAAGAGAGAGGGAGGGGTTTCAGCCTCGAGTCGAGTCGCGACCGACGCGCTTCTTCTAAGATGGAGGAGTGGGAAAAAGGTGGTAAAACAAACAGCGAAGCAGTCGAGCTGGTAGAATTCGAAACTGAAGGTTGGATTCCTGAGGGCTCGAGCTCGTTCGGAAGCTTGACTGACGGAGACTTCGGCGATGTCTGAGGGAAAAGGGAGAGAGAGGAAAAGCGTCGAAGAGGAAGTCAGTTTCGACCTTCACCTCCCTTTTCCTCCCTCTTCTAAGTGTTATACCGTGCAAGTAGTAGGAAAAAGACCAAGACTCACCAAACCCCATATAATGCTGCACCCTAGCCACATTCCACTTCAACAAATCTCCTCCCTTCCCACATCCCAGATCCAACACCACCCCTCGAGGAGGAGCTCTTCGACCCCCGCCCGGTGGAGGAGGAGGTACACCAGGCGGACGAGGGAGAGTGAATTTCCCTATGAGGACGGATTTGACCCAGTTGTTGAAGTTTTTGAGTCCGATGATGGGGGAGAGGTGTCGGTTTTCTCGTCCTACTTCGGGTCGGGCGTTGTCTACGAAAAAAAAAGGTTTGGTTTGGGAACGAAACGAAAGGGAAGAAGCGAAGGTTGTCAGTTCTTGGAAAGAAAGAAAGCATAAAGCAAAGCAAGAAGAGAAAGAAGAGAGAAGAGAGAGAGAGAAAGAACGAAAGGAAGGACTCTCCCTCCATCGTCGAAGCTCACCAATCTCCCTCCCTTCCCTCCCTCCCTCCTCCTTCCCTCCCCCTCCCCCCCGCCCCCACTTTCCTCCTAAATCTCAAGCTCAAAAAGACTCACAATGTTCCGCCACCTTCGCCACATCAGCATTCACCACATACCCGCCCTTCCCATCATCCACCCTTCTCCTCCTCCCACTCCCACTCCCCTCCCCACCCTCGTCCTCCTCAAACTCTGCACTCCTCTTCGCCGTCGTCGCGGAAACCAACCCTCCCTCTCCTCCTCCTGCCACCACCGCCTCCGCCTTGAAGCTCGACGACGACGACGACGACGAACCGCTCTGGATCTGGATCTGGACCTGCTTCGGTTTCGAAGGACCCTTCCCACGCATAGGATTCTGGGATCCTTCCTCCGGATGAGCTCTAAGTCGGGTGTAGACGTCTCTTGAGAGAGGGATGAGGACTGATCTGGGTGCTGAGGTTCTGTTTCTAGGAGCGTAGGGTGTTCTTTTGGTTGTAGCTGTTGCTGAAGGGGGAGGAGGAGGCATGGCTGGGTGATGGTGGAGGGGAGAAGGAGGGGAGGAGGAGGTTGAGGTTGAGCTGGTGAGGTTGTTGGATGAGGAGTTTGTAGCTGGAGGTGGAGGTGGGAAAGTTGATGTTGATCTGGGTGAGATGGCTGCTGGTTGTGGTGGTGGTGGTGGTCGAGGAGGAAGGTGGTGAGTTGGGTGAGTGGGAGTTGGAGTTGGGTGACGAGAGTGAGGAGAGGTTGAGGTTGAAGCTGGAGGAGGAAGGATCGTTGAGCGGAGTGAGGAGGAGAAGGAGGAGGATGGAGCGAGTTGATGGGGTGGAGGAGGAGGGAGAGGGAGAGAAGGGATCGGGATAGACGAAGAAGAGACTGCTGAAGTAGTTGAAGAAGAGTCGGATCCCTTCCTGACGGTTGAAGGTCGTCTAGGTTCCGAGGTGGACGACGATCCTGCTCCAGCTCCTCCTCCCTCTGCCGATATAGAACTATTCCTCCCGGACGACGATTTCGAAGCTAACGAGCTCGTTGAACTCTTCCTCCTTGCTGCTGATGCTGCTCCCTCTACCGTGAGCGAGTCTCGTTTCCGTTTGATGGAAGGGTTGACCGCGTCCATCACGAAGGAGGTGTCGTTGGAAGCTGGCATGGCGTGAGCGTCTGTGAATCCTGGAGGAGCGGCCGAGGGAGATTGGATGGATGAGGGAGGGTCGTGGATGGTGGTGGAGGAGGATCGTCGAGAGGGGACGAAGGTTGAAGGAGGAGGAGGAGGAGGAGGAAGAGGAGGAGCGTAGGAGGAGGGAGGGAGAGGGAGAGGGTGACCTGAAGGTGAGGTTCGGTACGACGAAGGAGGAGGAGGTGGTGCTGAGGAGGGTTGGAGGATGGGGAAAGTGGAGGATCTGGGAGTGGTGGATGGTGTTCCTGCTGCGGGGTCTGTCTCTACGAGATTGTCCTCGTTGTGGCTATCGTTCAACAGCATCGAGAGCGAGAGTCGGTGGGTCATGGGAGGAGGAGGAGGAGCTCCTCCCCTTCTCTCCACTCCTCCTGTCTCCCCTGCTGTCTGTCCTCCCACTCCCACTCCACCAGCAGCAGCACTCCAAAGAGACCCCTCTCCATTCGAGGATGCTCCAAAGGAGGGAGGTGGATGCGATCCTCCTGACGACGAGAGAGGTCGAACCACCAAAGAGGAAGGAGACTCGAGTGGATTCGTGTAGACCGTCCCGTTCGGAGTTCGAGGTGAAAGGCGAGAGCTGGAGTCCCGTATAGGGTCGTACGGCATAGCGACCGGGCAAGGAGGAGAAGGAGGAGGAGGAGGAACGAGAGCGTGTCGAAACGGGTCCGACGCAGAAGGGTGTCTTGCTTGTGGCACCTTGTGGCTTGAAAGGATGAGAGAAGGGTGGGTGGGTGATTTTTTCTAGTAGAGGGATGGGATAGATGGATGGACGTCCGTGGGAGGTATTCCTCTTTTTTTTCTCCAGCTCGAAAAAGAAAGGGAAGGAGATGGTTGAGAGGTCAAAGTGATTTGGGCGAGACTGAAAGAGAGAGCTCACCACTCCCGAGAGTCCTTTCCGAGCAGAGCAAGGCGAGTCTCACAACAAGTTTGAAGAAGAGAGACCTGCCGAGAACGACCAAAAAGAATCGACGTCGGGCTTGCTTGACATGGAGATCTGCATCCTCTCCTTTCACCGACTTAATACGGCGGGGCCTGTGGGTCTGAAATTCATAGTAGAACGAAAAGAGAAGAAGAGAGCAAAGTACACCGAACGCGGAAGAGACCATCCAACGAAACAGCTCGAGAAGCGATCTGAGAGTTCGCAAACCGGGCGAGGAGGGGAAGAAAAAAGATAGTAGATAGAGGGGTATATTAGAGATGAAACCCAAAGCCAAGATGTAAAAGAGAACCAAACGAAAAGATGTGAAGAGGAAAGGAAAGAGGAAGGACGATTGATTGTGTGGTTTTAGCAAGCACAACCCGAGGACTCTGCGACTTCGGGAGTCTTGGTAGTAGACACGTCGATCTCTGCGAGAGTGGAATATGAAGAGAAAAAGAGAGAGAGGGGAGAAAGAAAGAGCTTGTGTCAGAACAAAGTTTCGAAACCGAATAGGAAAGCAACCCTCGCGAGCTTGTTGTTGTTCGAGAAAGAAGAACTCACTCGCGTTTCCCTCCGCTCCCTCCGCTCCATCCTTGGGTTCTCCTCCTGGCAGCGCGATAGCAATCTTCTTGAACAGACTCTTGACGTTGTGACCAGCCTTGGCCGAAGTTTCGATGGAAAGAACGTTGAGCTCCTTCGCCTTCTTGTCGAGCTCCTCGGGCGTGACTTGCCTGAGACGCGACAGAAATCGAAGACAAAAGGTCAGTCGGCAGAAATTTCTCTGGAGAAAAGGTCCTGATGAGATGGAGTTGAAAGTCTAGAAACTAACCTCTTGTCGTTCAAATCAGTCTTGTTTCCGACGAGAACGATGATCACGTCCATTCCTCGCTCGTTCCGGACGTCGTCGATCCACTTGGTGGTGTTGACGAAGGATGCACGGTCTGAGAGGGTGAAGAAGCAAGGTGAGAGTCAGTACTGATGGTCGAGTGAAAGTTCGAGCTCGAAGGAAAAGAGAGGAAAAGAGAGGAGAGACGTACTGCTGATGTCGAAGACGACGACCGCGACGGAGGAATCTCGAATGTAGGAAGGGATCAAAGATCGGAAACGTTCCTGAACGGATGAAAGATGTACAGATATCAGCTCTCAGATGTTCAGAGCTCTCTGCTAAACTACAGCTCTGACGTCAAGCTCAACGACCAAAGTCCAGCTTCTCCCTCGGACCTCCTCGAGCTAAACGTCCTGAGCTCACGAAGGTCACCTCTGACATAAAGAAGAAAAGAGCACGCACCTGTCCAGCGGTATCCCAGAGCTGCAGTCGGACGGTCCTGTCCTCCAAGTACATGGTCTTCGAGAGGAAATCGATTCCGATGGTAGCTTGGTACGTGTTGTCGAAGGTATCGTACATCTAGGGTGGGTGTTCGAGAGAGGTCGAAGAGATCAGCGAGCCGTCTGAGCATCTACTAATAGAGAGGGAAATCTGGACTCACGAATCGGGTGATGAGAGAGGTCTGCAAGCACGAAAGTTAAGCGAAGTAGATCAAAGGACGAGAAGGTCAAGGTCAACTCCGGTCTCAAGACAAGGTCACCAAACTACCTCCCTCCTCGAGCTTCCCTCGCTGCCCGCATGGAAACGAAACAAGAAAGAGAATGAACGGAAAACTACGGACCTTTCCAACAGACTGCTCTCCCAGGAAAACGAGCTTGAACTTCTTGAGCTTGAAGAGGGAGAAGGCGTGGCAGGAGTATGAAGCAGAGTTTGGAAGTCAGCTTTGGGTTTGGGTTTCACTTTCGACAGCGTTTTGGGAAGGTAATTCTTCTTCGTCCTGGACTCTGCTCCTTCCGGAAGCGATTAACGGATCGCTCTGGATCGTGCAAGAGACGAGATGTCTGTGGGCGACGAAAAAAATGTCGTCGGAAGGTAGAGAAGCAGGAGAAGGGGGATGATGGTTTCCATCCCAACTCCCCTCTCAGCTCGACCTCCTCCTCCCTCTCCGCGGCCTCCTTCCCTTCCAATCGCCTTCCAACCGTTCTAGAGCTTTGCACGAACTCTCTGGCCCCAACCCTAGAGTCGAGCAAGAGACCACTAGATACAGAGTCGAAAAGCTGGTACTCACAGGGTTGGAGGTCGTGGTGGAGAAGTCCTGATCTGTAGGGGTCTTCGCAGGAGGAGCTGAGGTTGCCATCGTCGACGGTGAGGTGGTTCTCTGAGGTAGGGGAGGAGTTGAGAAAATGGTCGAAAGGAGGTAGCTATAAGCTGCCAAGGGGAGAGATGGGGTTGAAGGTGAAAGAAGGAGGTCTGGGAAAGAAACGCAGACGAGAAGGAGGGAGGGAGAAAGAGAAGGTTGGAGTTGGAGATCAGACGGATGCGGTGGGATTGACCGAGCTCATGGAGAGTCCATTTCGGTCAAAGATTTATTCCTTCGCGACCATATTTTTCATCTTCTCAGGATGCATACGCACAGCTACAAGGGATCGTTGACGAGATCGTACCAACTTTCTGCACGCACGGGCAGGGAAAGTGAGGGCGAAGGGGAAGGATCGCGCGACGCCGGATCGTTCGACCTCTCCCACCGCGTCTTCGCCCGCTTCCCCCGTCGAGCTATAGAGCAGGAAGCTAGGATATCATCGTTGTACATTTTGATAAAGGTTTACAAGCTACTCGCTCTTCGTGCTGAGATTACTAGGCTAAGGCTTCGGTCCAGGGGCTGAGAAAGAGAGAGAGGAAACGAACGCGAAGAGAGTAGGTCAGTAAGTGCTCGATCTCCGTTTCCTTCCGCAACCCAAGAGCCAGATAGGGGTCCTTGGCAAACCGCCTCCAACAAAAAATCAGAAGCGAGCGGTCTACGTCGTTTGAAGTTGCGAGTTCAGTCTCGCGACCTCGACGCCTCGACAAGCTCCTCCTCCCTCACGTCTTCTTCTGAGCTCTTCCAACAGGTCCCTAACCCTCCGAGTATACCCAGCATCATCCCTTCCAATCCTCCGAGCTCATCCATCCGCTCCTCCCCAACGCACCCAACCAAGAGACGAAGTGAACTCACCTTCCTCGTCGTCCTCCTCGTCCATGTCCATATCGTCCTCGTCAGCCTCCTCCTCCTTCGTAGGCTCATCTCCCTCGACCTCCTCTCCTCGAGCCCTCTTGTCTGCTCGCTCCCGAATCGTATCGTCCTCCTCTCTCGAACGTTTCAGCTCGTCGGCTTCGCGCTGGGCGGTGGAAAGAACGATCTTGGAGGCGGAGGATCCTGGGGCGGTGGACTGGGAGGCGGGGATGAGAGCTTTGGAGAGGGTTTTGGAGTATGTGATTTTCTGGAAGAGGAGAAAGGAGGAAAAGAGAGAGGGTGTGAGCTGGGGAGATTGGAGAAGGGAAGGAAGGAGGGCGAGCTCGTGCACGCGAGCTGCTGTCGAGCTCTGAAGGCCGGACAGCCACGTCTACCGTGTGAGCCTAGATCTCAGACACAGTATTGATGAAGGAAGGGGTCTGTCATACTCCACGAAGGGCATGTCGAGCTCGGGAAGCACACCTGTGAGCTCGTGAGCTCCATGCTCCCCTCTCCTCGACCTCTCCCTCCCTTCTTGATCTTCATCCATCCCTCCATAGAACTGATCTGAGAGCTAGGAAATCAAGCAGAGATCTGAGACTCACCAATGGCTTTCCGTAGAAGGTCTCTCCTCCCAAAGCCCTCAGTGCTGTTGTAGCAGCGACCTGATCCGCAAACACGACGAAGGCCTGACCTCGCATCTTTGACGTCTGTTGAGATCACATACGACGCGTTTCAAGAGAGAGAAGGGTCAGCAAGGAGAGAGAGATAGTAGGGGACAGCTACGAGATCAACAGTCGAGCTTCATTCGGTCGATGAAATCGTAGAGCCGGGAAGAGGAGGGGAGGAAGGAGGAAGGAAGGGAATGGACGAGGTCACTTTGAACGAACCTTGAGAGCCACAATGTCAACCACTCGCCCGTAAGGAGTGAACAGCTGGTACAGCTGTGCACGGAGCTCTGTAGGCGCAAAGGAGGTTGGAGTCAGCTCGAAGTCTAAGGAGGGAGGGCGAGGGAGAGGGACGGACCTGGCTTCTTGACCTTGTCGCTGAGAGATGCAAAGGGAACTGTCAGCTTCGATGGCTCTCTGACTTCACAGAAGCTGTACTCACTTCAGGTTGTTGATGTAGAGCGTCTTCGAAGGCTGGGCAGACATGATGAACGAGACCGAAACGAAGAGAAGAGAAGGGAGAAGGAAGGAAAGAGGATGGTCGTTACGGTCTCAACTCGACGACTTTCGTTCGTTCGTCCAAGTCCACCTCTCACGAGTTTGACCTCAACCAAAACAGTCTCTTTTTCCACCATGGCGCCCATTTCGCAACCAGGAACACAGATCAAGTCAGTCGCCTTCCCTTTGACGGACTCTCAAACTTGAGCTGACTCCAGGGCTCGCTCTACAGACTCACAAACGTCTCCATCGTCCGTCTCAAGAAGGGTGGGAAGCGATTCGAGGTCAGCTTTCCTTCCTCCTCCCGGCTTCAGTCCTCTCTCCTCGACCTTAGCTGAGATTCACCTCCCTTCTTCCATTGACTAGATCGCCTGCTACAAGAACAAGGTCCAGGAGTGGCGAGCGGGAGTCGAGACGGACTTAGACGAGGTCCTCCAAATCGAGAAGGTCTTCATCAACGTGTCGAAAGGTCAAGCTGCCAACTCGGATGAGCTGCAGAAGTGCTTTGGAAAGACGGATCAGGATGCGATTGTGAAGGAGGTGAGTAAGCTATCTTTGGCTCCCCGGCTGGCGGGATGGAGCGGAGGAAGAAGAAGGATTGAGGGAGGGGAGGGAAGGAAGGAGGAGAGAGTTGAGCTTCGCCACGTTCCTTCTTGCAAAGAGAGAGCTCATCCACCTTGCCTGCTTTCGCTTGCTCTTTTGCTAGATCCTCAAGAAGGGAGAGCTCCAAGTCGGAGAGAAGGAACGGTCTCACAACATCACCAACCTCTACAAGGATATCGCTACCCAAATCGCTGAGAAGTGCGTCGACCCTTCGACACAACGTCCGTATTCGGTCAGCATGATTGAGAAGGCTATGGCGGAGGTTGGGTTCAGTGTGAAGGCTGATAAGACAGCAAAGAGCCAGGTCAGTACTCCAAATTTCATTGATGGTCCATCGCCTGCTTCAAGATAGTGGAGAGTCAAACTCGAGGAGTCCCAACTCAAACCTCTCTCCTTCTGACTCTTCCTTCCGACTTCGTCCTACAGGCTCTCGAGTGCATCAAGACTCTCCAGACATCTTCCACACTCCCTATCCAACGTGCTCGAATGCGAGTGCGAATCACCATGCCTACGAAGGACGGAAAGCGACTCAAGGAGCAGGTCGTCGCGTCCGCCGATACCGTCGAGGAGGACGACTTTGGAGCGGAGGAGTGGGAGGTTGTGAGTTCTTCTCTTAAACATCATTTACTTCGATCGCTTTCTGAGGGGCTATGCACTCTCTCACCTCCTCAACTCGTCTCCTTCGTGCCTTCTCTTTGCTCCTCGCTGACCACTCTCCCTTCCCGTCGTCTTTCCTCTCTTCCAGATCATGCTCATCGACCCAGGACAATTCCGAACACTGATGGATCTGCTTCAGAAGGAGACGAAGGGGAAGGGACGTCTGGAGACGCTGAATTTCGCCGCTGTTCAGGGAGAGGGAGGACTGGACTAAAGCTCGTCTGGCTCGACGCGTCGCGAGCTGCGGGAGACCAGGAGGGTAGACTTTGTTGAGGACGATCTTCTTTTTCTTTAACGATGACCATGCTTGCCTAATCATCTTTTTCATCTCCTCGAGAATCGATACCCGTCGAGCCTACTTCCTTCCAGGTTTCCCAAGGCAAAGAGCCTCGGTGATCTCAACTTTCGCGACCCTCCTCTTCCTTTTCTTTCCCTCTTTCTCCCGACTTTTCTGCATTTTTTTTCGTTCTCGTTTTGGTACAGTCTCCTCATTTCGATCTTCTCTACTACTCTGTGCTGACTTTGGTTTCTCACCCCCCGACTGACTCCGAGATTTTTGAAAGCAACGACGGGAACGGGAAACTCCCTCGCCGTTTGTCTTTCAATCCTCCAACCACATCTTCCCTCTTGGGCGCTCTCTCTCGTTCTTCCACCTCCCTACCACCACCTTGAAGTACGAGAATGCCATGGGCTGAGACTCCCGAGAATACCCTGAACCAGGATCTATACGTTCAACTGTTCCCCCTCAGTGAGGTCGAACTCAAGACGGTTCGTGCCTCTTTCCCTCCCTCCCTCGTTGTCCCTCCCGTCCCTTCCTTCGAGCTGATCTTCCTTTTTTCGCTTTCTCTCTCTCCCAGACTGTGACGAAGTGTGCTTCTCCTCTCACGACCTACCGGAGCTGCATGTCGTCCGCTCCCATCACTCTGGAGGACTGGGAGGTCTTGAAGAAGTGTGAGGATGTCCTGGGCAACTTGAAGAGGTGCAGCGAGCGGGTGGTGTCCGAGTCGAAGAAGAAGGATCAGGTTATGGGTGGGAAGGTCGAAGCCAGGGATCAGGCTAGATTCCTGATGAAGGGCCACTTTGATGGAGCGTGAAGAGGCAGGATGGGAGACGGGAAGCGGGAAAGGTGAATGGATGGAACGAGGAGAGGATCTAGATCGAAGTGAGCTCTTCCCCTCCCTCCTTCTTCTGCATGTAGAGAAAGATCGAACGCTGATGTTCCTTCCTTCTTCTCCTCAGCTCATCAGACATACTTCTTCCTACCCTCTCGACGTTTCAGCAACCGAACAAGTCCGAACCCATCACCTTCCCCATCATCCCTTCCCTCTCTCTCCTCCCTCCCTCCCTCCGCCTCTCTCTTCCTCCCTTCCCTCTTTCAACACACGGATCCACCACAGTCTCCTCCCTCGCCCTCATCTCTCATCACTCTTATCGCCTCTTCATCATCTCCCATCTCCCCTTCCACCTCCCCCAGAAACAAGACCAAACACCAAGAATCGCGGAGAGGAAGGAGGGGAAGAGCCTGGCGAGGTCGAGGTGGGGTCGTCGGTCGTGTGCGAAGGAAAACCGTCATTTCTGCATCTATCCTTCTCTTGCTGGCTTTATCTCTCTGGGAGAGGAAGTTGGTGATCAGGAGGAAGATTGTAGCTTGCTTGTATTGTTATCATGATATCTACGATTTTTTCTCTAGGCGTATAGGAGGAGAGGGACACAGAAGGGAGGACGGAAGGAGATCGCCTCCCCTCCCTCCCCCGTCATTATTCTCTCCCAGCCCCCACCGCCTGTCTGCTCTTCTCTATGTATCTCTCCCTTCTCTTCCTCGTTTTGTGGAGACTCTGTACATGTCTAGTAGAAAATCTTCCTCACGACCGAGGCTCGTGCTTTCGCTCGGCCTTTCTCCGTCCCAAGATCCAGCCCGCCTTCCTGTTCGAGCCGAGAAGCTGGAAAACAAGCTGCCGCAAAGAAACTGCTCACCCTCCTCCCCGAGGCAGATCTTCACCAAATAAATTATACCTACGCATTCTTCTCAGTCTCCTTCATCCTCCCAGCTAATTTTCATTATCTCTAGGGTTTCTACTATTTAATGAACCTCCTCTCAAAACCCCACCCGTTTCCAACCTCCCTTTCCCTCCCAACCACCGCAATCTCTCTCCCTCCCTCCCTCTCTTTTCCTTCCCCACCCACCCACTCATCCACCCCAACCCTCCAAGCATGTCCACCTCTCCCATCAAGCACCTCGTCTCCCGAATCTCCTCCCACGGCGGCGCCCATCGATCCTTCATGCTCAACTCCCAGATCAAAACGAACGTCAACGAATCTCGAGCTGTCGAGAAGGGTCACTCCATCCTCAAGCACAGGACTTACACTTCGTCCTCTCCTTCCCTCGGTCCTACCAAAGCGGGAGTCGTCATGAGGCAGAGAGGTCCTCCTTCGTTCGCCTTCAAGTCTGCACACTATAACCCTGCGAAGGCGGCTGGGAACGAGTGGTAGAGAGGCCAAAAGTGGTGAGTTCAGTCTGCCTGTTCTTTCGTCTCGGTTCTCCTCTACTACGTTCCTATACTCAACCTCTCTCTCTTTTCTACCTCCATCCCTCAAAGACCTTCTCGCCCTCGATCCCACACCAAAAAAAAAAAAACCACCCTCCATCGATCCCATCCCTCTCACTCCGCCCACGCCCACCGTCTCACTCTTCCCCACCCCCTTCCTTTCTCTCTTCTCCTTTCTTCATCTTGTATCATCTATGCCTTCTCAACTCATCCACCCACCCATACCTCCCCACCCACTTTACGCATAGCCTTTTCTCCATCGCTCTCCGTCGTTCATCTTTCGTTTCTCTCTCGTTTCGAGTTGCATCCGCTACGCCCTTTCTTCCTTCTTCCACCGTTCCCACCTTTTTTTGTCCTTTCTACCGTTGTGAGTAGTTCTTAGCTGCTCGATTGTATCTACTAACGAGTCATTTGAATGATCTTCTTGTGTTTTCCCGAGCTCGGGAGAGAGACAGAGGGAGGAATCGGGACGCGTGAATGCGAACAGCGCTGAGCTTTTTGGGGCTCGTTCGTCGGTTGAGGTCGAGAGATTCAGCTGAGACGGGTTGGAGAGAAGCGAGGGTCGCTCTGTGGTGGTTCAGCTCGAGTCAGCGAGTGAAGGAGGAGAGCGAGGAAAAGAGAAAGAGAGGGCCGAACGAGCACGGCCGCTCGTCGTTCTCGAGGATTGAAAGATTCATCGAGAATCGTTCGGAGAGTACAGGGTAAAAGCGAGGGAGCTATTGATGAGGTTGAAGGGGTGTTATGCTAAGGGGACCTATGTGATGCGGATGCTAGAGTACGAACGAACGAAATGAGAGAGAAAAGCGACGACGGATGAGTCAAGTCGAGAAGCGAGAACGAAAACGTGAGAGGAGTCTAATGTACGTGAAGATTGAACGAGTCTACAGAGTTGGCGAGAAGGAGAGAGGGACGTGCTAAGGTGGAAGTGAAAGTACAGAGGGAAACTCGAAGAGGGAGAAGAGGAAAAGAGAGAGTCGTCTCGAGTTGAGTCGAGTCGAGTCGAGAGGGAACACGTCTTCCATCTCACATCGTCATCCCGTTCCTCCCTCCATCTCCCCAGTGTCCCCAGTGCCCCGGAACTCCAAGCCTACACTTCTCGCAATCCGCCCTAGGTCCCATCGTGTACCCTCCTCCAGCCTTCAACCCATTGTTCGGCGCAGGAGGTTGAAGCGGTCTTCCAACCCCGCTGCTGCTGTAGCTCTGGACCGAGTGACTGAGAGGGTTCTCGCCGTCGGCGTCGAGGGAGTGGTGTTGCAGTTGGGAGGGTGACCGGAAGAGGGAAGGGTTTCGGTGAGCTGCGAGACCGATGTTGAAGGTAGAGGAGGAGGAGGAGAGTTGTTGGCAAGCTGGAGGGAGAGGTAGAGGGATGTGGGAGCGGGATGGGGAATGGTGAGGTGTTGAGAGAGGGGTTTGGGAAGGGAAGGTTGTGATGGGGTAGAAGGCTGAGTGATGTTGGTGTTGGATGTGGGAGTGGGAGGCGAGAGGGGAGGAGGAGGGGTTGAGGGAGGAGGGGAGGAAGGATGAGGCCTGAGGAAACGAAGGAGAGAGCGAGGAAGGGTGAGCTTGAGCTTTTCGAGGAGCTCCCGAAGGAATTCGAGAGTTGCTCTATAGCTGGGAAGCTCTGAAGCGAATCTCGAGCAAGGCGGAGGAAGGAGGAAACGTACTGGGAGTTGAGCTTGTCTCATCCATTCCTCGTCACCTCGGTTTGACGCTTCCAACGAGCTCAATCCGTCCATTCCTCCGCTCTCGTTCATCTCTCCCACCCCACCCATGCTCGCATCTCCGTCCACGGCCATCCCGTCCATGCTAGAATCGATCTGAGGAGTCGAGGAGGAGGAGGGCAGTTGCTGCTGGGAGTTGAAGAAGGGCGAGGAGAGGTGAAGTTGCTGAGCTGAAAGGAGGAGCTGTTGCTGGTCGCTCGATTGCTGAGGAGTTGGGAGGTGAGGTCGTTTCTAGAGCGGAGAGGAGGGAGGATGAAAGCAAAGTGTTGGGGAGTGGGGAGAAGAGCGAGATAGGAAGGGAGAGGAGGAAGAAGGTCAGCTTGAGCCAGTCAGGTTCAAGAAGGACCGCCTTCTCTCTCGTTGTAGAAGCTACCAAGAGACAAGGAAAGAAGATATACGAACAGGAGACGGTTCTGCTCCATCGTAGGAGTTCAAGCGATCCGGTTGATCGAAAGGAGAGGGCGACACTGGGCGAGGTCGTTTTGAGGAGGAAGCGAAGGGAGAAGAAGAGGGAGCGCCTGAGCTCGCAGGGGGCATGTGAGCAACCCAAGGGTTGTACGAAGTAGAGGAGGAAGCCGTAGAGTCGACCTGCATGCTGTGAAAGAATAAGTATGCGGAGGAGAGGAAGGAGGAGGGATGCTGGTGGTTAAAGGAGAAGAGCGAGAGACTTTGGTTTTCCAACTCATTTGCTCTCTTCGGATTCGCCGCGTTCACGCGAAGCAGAGGGCAGGGAGGCAGCATGGAGCGCGAGAGCCTCCTTCATCCGCCCTGGACGGCGATTTACAAGGAAGAACGAAAAAAGTTTGTCGACTGAGGTTGGAGATGTTTATCTTGCGGAGAGGACTGATCAAGTTTTGGTCGAATTTATTGCGACGAGACTAGGGAAACGATCGCTCTTCCTCCGAATCGAGGGTTGGGCGAGGATGATTTCCCAAGTCAGAGAGAGGAGAGTGTTGTCGTCGCTCCTTCCTTCTCCCCAAACCATAACCCTTCCCGGCATACCCCTTCTCTTCCGCACAAGAGTAGCCCATCCCCTCGTCGGCTCTCCCCTCTACCCTCTCCTCCAGTCGAAGAACGATCTCTTTATCTATACAGGAGCCGGCGAGCGTTGAAATCGGAAGGAATTGAGCGGCGAAGAGAGGAAGGGAATCAACAACTCAAGAGAAGGTCAGCTTTCCTCTTCCTTCCCCTTTCCTACCCTCCTCTCCCCTTCCCCTCCTTCTAGTACCCTGTATCTCATCCTCTCTCTATCCTCTCTCAGCTCGATCGTTCCTTTTGTGGGAATCCTCTACCCGCCATCTCTCTCTACGTCGGCGTTAAGCTTTCAAGGTTCGCTTCCCTTCCTCGCAATCCCCCTTCCTTCCCTTCGGCCTCTTGCAGCTCAATCTGAAACCCATCCACAACCTCTTCATCCTGCTCGCTGCTATGCAGTCCTCATGAGCTCCCCTTTCTACTTCCAAGAAGGAGACGATAGTCCTCGTCAACTCGCTCCCGATCCCGTCACTCCCTTCGCTTCCACCTCCCAAGCTTCGAACTCCCACCAACAACACCTCCTCGCCTCAGTATACAGAGAAGGTCGCCGTGGACGAACAACAACAGCAGACTCGACGTTCTCGATCGATTCGGGCCAAGCTTCACCCTTCGGAAACTTCCCTTCCACCCAAACTCCCTACCTCTACAAGCACACTCCTCGAGGCTACGACCAAACCGCTCGTCCGTCCACAGCTCCACCCACCGACTCCACCTCGATCAACACTCCTTCATCCTTCACTCCCTTCCTACCAAATCGAAACCATCCTTCAGCACCCATCTTCGATCCTTCCTCGCCGTTCAGCCAACCTCACGACTTTGGAGGAACCTCGACTTCGAAAACAGCAGGAGCGTCCGACTCGTTTCGTTCAGGAGGAGCCAACATGAGAGCCAGACTCTTCAAGGAGGGAGCTTCATCGTCATCAGCAGCAGCAGCAGGGGAATCAGCACCTATGTCGTCGCCAGGAGGATTGGGAGCAGGTCTCTTCACGAGCGGACCAGGAGGAGGACCGTCAGGCAACTCGCTAGGAAAGCAACGTCAACGAACTTCGTCCCGACCTCTGGACGCGGAGATGCACGGCCAAAGCTCTCCCGTTCGAGTGGTGGATCCTCGGGAGTTCCAAGGAGGGAACAGTCGGTCGAGAAACGTTGCTGGGAGGTTTGGAGGAGGAGGAGACGACGAAGAGGAAGAGGAAGAGGAGGATTTGGGACAAGAGTTGGGAGAGGCTGAGATGAGCTTTGTAGGGTTCGGAGTGAGTCCGGTGAAGCATCCATCGATAGGGAGGGGAGACACGGGGGATTGGGCGTCGATGAGTGGTGCAGAAGGGTCGGCGTTCGGAGGAGAGGAGTCGAGAATGTTTTGGGACGAGATGGCGGCGAGCGAGTCGGTGGAGCTGCCGTTTGGGAGTGTTCGGGCTGAACGAGGACGAGGGAGGAACATGTCGAACGAGAGGCCGCCGATGAGAGTGGATGAGACGGAGGAGAATCGGGAGCAGGAGAAGTCGAGGAGGGAACGAGAAGGATCAACAACAGCGACGACGTCGCGGACTTCTGGACCTCCTCTGCCGACGACGATGCACGTTCGAAACCACTCGGACGACACCAATCAGATGGGATCCTCTCCTACTCGTGGTAATCTTCGTCATCAACGGTCCTTCCATACTCGAGTCCGATCGGACGAGACGACGTCGTACTATCAGTCGTTCGAGAGCGCCGTCGCAGAGGGAGACGGTCGACAACAACCTTCCACCCCTCCTTCCTACTTCATTCCAACCCTTCCCATCACCCACGAGCGTCCTCACTCCTCTTCGAACCTCTCTCCTCGCCGTCAGCAGCAGCAACACCACCAAGCTCGCGACATCCCTTCTCCCATCGCTCCCAACCCCAACTGGACCTTCCCCTCCGACATCCTCGCTGCCGGAGCTGGAGGATTCGCTAGAGAACAGGAGCAGCAGGACGACTCGGGATCCTACGGTCAGGAGCAGCTTCAGGCCGGGCAGCAGCACCAGCTCGACCCCAGCCGAAGGCCCTCCTCGTACGCGGATCAGCTCTTCTCTCAGCAGCAGTATCAATTCCAACAGCAGCAATCCTCTCAGCAGCAGTACGATCAGCAGCAGTACGACGGACTGGAGACTCCCGAGCTCGAGCAGGAAGGAGACAACACACCGGTTCTCGAAGCTCACTCGGATCGGTCGCCCACCTTCTCCCCTCAGCTCGGAACTCCCGACGCGACGTTCCAAAACCCGTTCGCGCAACAGCAGCAGAATTTCCAACCTCAGGATCAGCAGCAACCTCAGCAGCAGCAGCAGTTCGAGACTCAGCATCAGCCGCAAGAGCAACAGCAGTCCCTCTACCACCCCGTCCACCAGTTCCCTGGCTTCGGCTTCGCTCCTCAGCAGCAACCTGAGCAACAGGAAGTCTTCACCCACTCCCAACCCCAGTACATCTTCTCTCCTCCCATCCAGCAACAACATCAGTTCGCTCCCGCTCCCGCTCCCGCTCCTCCTCCTCTCCCCTCCCTCGACGGATCATCCTCTTCGCAGCAGCTCTTCATCCCTCAGCAGCAGCAGCAGCAGCAGGATCAAATGCAGGCTCCGTCGAGCTTCCAAGGTCATCCTTCTTCGTTCAGGACCCACCGGAGGATCGCGTCGTTCGACGCCGGCGACGCGTCTCCTCATCTCAACAACTACAGTCCTCAGCTGGATCACTCTCCGATGTTCTCTGGACAGCCGTTCGTCGGAGCTGGAGGTGGAGGAGCAGAAGGTGGGGCTGGAGGTCAGGAGGATTTCGGGTTGACGGATCTTTTGAGGCAGGCGAGAGTTCATCAGAGCGAGCAGATGTACCAGCCGATGGGTCTGATTCCCGAGCAGCAGGTGGAGGAGTCGAACGAGGGTTACGGGTTGGGAGTTGGAGAGTCGGTGTTCGATGGGAACAACAATGCGTCGGCGTCGGCGTTGTCGTCTCAGGGCCAACAGCAACAGCAGCAGGCGAACTACCCTCCCTTTGCTCGTCAGGTCGAGCAGCAAAGTCGTCCCTTCCCTTCGGTCCTCGCTCCATCGAATCAAGGCATCGGAGCCCTCCCAGCTCAGAACTTCCCAGCCGGCTTTCATCCATCGACCTCCCATCTACCTCAGCAGCAGCAACAGCAGCAGCAGCCACCTCCCGTTCTCCCTCCCTCGACGACGAGCCTCCCGGCCTCCTTGACCTCCACCAGCGGTCCCATGGCCAACCGTCCTCCCAACACCATCTACGGTCGTCGTCCCAACCCTCCCGTCATCCCAGTCGGACACGACCCTTCCTTCAACACCTTCGAACGAGGACCTCGAGTCGCTCCTCTCCTCGACGACTCAACCTACCCAGCTGCGACGCTCCCTTCGTCGGGGAAGGCTCCTTCAGTGAAAGTCTCTGGAGAGCGACAGGTGCCGAGAGGATTCCCGTTGGTGATAGGACCTGGAACGAGGATGAGACCTGGCCCGAAGACGAAACCGAAGGGAGCGATGCCGTCCTCTGTGTCGAGGGTGAGAGTCGCGTCGGAGATCCGAGTGGGCTCTATGGAGAGTGAGGATTCTTTCTCTCCCTTTTCTATCAACCACACCCGCCACGCTGGACCTTCCTCAGCTCCCGTCTCAGGACTCTCCCTCCAGCAACAACAGCAGATCCCCCCCCTTCCTCCCCGTCCTTCTTCCTCCCTCGCCAACCCCAACTCGAACCAGCTCTTCCACCCTCAACCTCCTACTACCGCTCTCCTCCATCAGCACAACAACCTACACTCCTCTTCGTTCCCTCTCCCTACCCTTCCAGTCCTCAAACCCGCGTCTCACCACTCTCAGTCTGGAGGAGAAGGAGAGGAAGAAATCGATCCTTCCACCCACTACCAACATTCTCCAGACGGCGACGATCCCAACTCCGACGAAGAAGGCTCCGTCAACTCCTCCAACAACCGTCCCAACATCACCTCTGCCCTCATCGAATCCCTCTTCACCACCATTCGAATCGCGTCCGCCGCCGCCAACAACAAACGAAGCTCGGTTGGAAGCGCTGGTGGAGACGAGTTCGGTGGAGATGGGGAAGGGTCCGAGGTGGGAGGAGGAGGAGGAGGAGGGTCGAAGAGGAAAGGAAGGAAGTTGGAAGTGAAGTACAGGTGTTTGGTCGCTGGGTGTGAGAGGTTCTTCCCGAGGAAGAGTGCGATTGTGAATCATATTCAGACGCATTTGGAAGACAAGCCGTTTAACTGTCCGGCGGAGGGATGGTGAGTTTCTTTCTTACTTTCTTTCTCTCGCTTGGTCGTTCTCTTTCTTCTCGACGCGTCGTCGGTTGCTGACTTCTCTCTCCCTCCCTCCCTCCCTCCTTCCTCCTTTTTTTTTTTTCTTTTTAGCGACGCCTCTTTCGTCCGTCAACACGATCTGAGGAGACACGAACGGATCCATTCAGGGACGAAACCTTTCCCTTGTGCTTGGTTCGTTATATCTCCCTCTTTTCACCTCGCTCGAACTCGTAGCTGATCTTCGCGTTTTCGTTTCGGGTTTCGCTTTCTGCAGCGGCAAAGGGTTCGCTCGAGGAGACGCTCTCATGAGGCATCGGCAACGTGGGATCTGCGCTGGGAGTATCGTGCCTAGGAAGGGGAAGGGGGAGATGGGCTAAAAAACCTCACACCAACGAACATCGACGCTCAACCAACACGCTCCCTCTCTCTCCCTTCTTATCCTCTCTCGTCTTTTACTCTCCCTCGCTCGCATCACACACACAAACACTCTCTCTCTCTCTCTCTTTCTCTCGCTTGGTCTCCTCCCACCCATGACTCATTATTTATCTACCGTCAATCTATCCTCTCGTCGCGTACCGAACGCCATCTCTCTCTCTCTTCTCTCTCGCTCCTTCTCTCCTGCTGCTTATCTATTCCTTCCGGACTTATACCACCATACCCTTCTTCGTCTCTTTTCTCTTCTTTCTCTATCTTGCTCTATCTACCGCACGCATACGCCACTCACATACGACTTTTCTATCCGCTTCGTTCTCTTCGCTTCGCTTCGCCTTTTTGTCTTCTTCACGCACTTTTCTTCGTTCTTCGTTCGCTTTCTTGCATCATTCACCCTCGCTGCTTCGGTTCCGGTTCGCCCTTTTTTTTTGACTTACCTATGGTTCGCTGTCCTCGTATGGCTGAGGGGGTGGAAAGAGAGGAAAGATGAGGGGAGGAGTCGAGGAGGAGGACGCGTCGTCGATGAAGGTCCGTTTTCCCTTTCTCGTCTCGTGCGGTCCCTCGATCTCCCAGCACTTCCGCAAGATTTCAAGTGCGTAGAAGTGAGGGAGAGAATTCTACACGAAGTGTGTAAAAACACGAGCGTGAGAGAAGGAGAAGAGCCGTTCGCGACGTCCGAACCTCGCGCGCGAGCCTAGCCAGGAAAACTTCCCTTCCAACCCCAAATCTGCACTCATCTCGTTGATCAACCTACAATTCTCTCCCATCTCCAAAAGTTTTGCTCTCTTTTGAAGAAAATTGCCGATTTTTTAGCATGTGATGACGTTCCCTCCCTCTCGAACAAGCCGCGGGCTTGGATGAATCCCATCCCATCCCTCTCGCCCGCCAACGTTCACCTTCTCCCCGAACCCTTCCCAAAGAAATCTTCCGTCTCTTCTCAACCCAGCTCAGCATCTCCACCCCACTCACTCTGGTCATCCTAAGACTCCTTCTTTCTCTCTCTGAGCGAGACCGAGACCCTCGTCTCCAATGCAGGTCGGTCCAGCTCAACCTTCTCTCTCCTCCTCCCCTTCCCCTCTCTTCTTTCGCTGACCACTCTCCCCTTTTTTTCAGTACCTCTCTCGAGCGTACCAGTACTACTCGGGTATCAATCCTGCTACTCTCACCGGAGCCATCGATGTCATCGTCGTAGAAAGGGAAGGAGAGGTCAGTCCCACCGTCTCACCTTCCTCAACCTGCTCTCCTCGCGAACCTCCTTCCCCTCCCCCTCAACGGCTTTTTCTTCTTCTTTCGGACTAAAACGGACTTGCTTGCTTTTCTATAGAATCCCTCTTCCGAAACGATCCTCGCCTGCTCTCCCTTCCACGTTCGATTCGGGAAACTTCAGGTGTTGCGAGCTGGAGAGAAGAAGGTCACCTTGACCGTGAACTCGAATCCGGTCCCGTTCTTCATGAAGGTCGGCGAGGCAGGGGAGGCTTTCTTCGTGGTGGAGACGGAGGAGGATGTTCCCGAGGAGTTGTTGACAAGTCCGTTGCTCGGGGCTACAGAGGTCAGTCTCGTTTCGAAACAAGAGTTGGGGAGGAGGAGGAGATGTGGGACGAGAGCGATTGAGAGAGGGGTGGGTCGATGCGGTGGAGGGTTTTCTGTGCTGCGAGAACTGTTTCGCTGATCAGCTTCTCTATATGTATCGCTCTGTTCGCAGGTCGGCAGCGAAACGGAACCACCAGGCTTCTCGTCAACGAATGCTGAACCAGCTGGAGGAGGATCCGAGGTCGAGCCCACGGCGTCATCGTCCGAGGAGAACGTCCAGGAAGCCTCGAAACGATTGAAGGACGAGAAGTTTGGGGTCTTGCAGGACTCAGAGAAGACTGGAGATATCGCTGTGAGTTGTAGAGATCTTCTTTGGACTCGTAGGTTGGCAGGGAGAGCTCGGGCACGAAGGGAGCGAAGCTGATCTCTGGACTCCCTTCCTCTCTTTGATCCTTTCTCGTTTCGCAGGAGCCTGATTTCCTGGATCTCGATAGCGCCGAGTCGAGTATAGAGACCGTCTCTGAGGACGCTGAGGCTTTGAACTCCGCTGGTGAGTCAAGATCTCGAGTTCATTGGCTCGAAAGCGAATCGTCGAGCTCACCTCCATCTCATCCTCCGTCCTCCTTCAGATGCCCAAACGACACCTCGACCCAACCTCTCAGCTCTCCCTCCTACTCCCAACGCCCAAGCATCGACTTCAGGAACCTACCCATCACCTCCACCTTCACCTCAGCCCAACCCTACCGCCCTCTCTCCCACCAACGACTCCCCGACTCAGCCCACTCCCTCGGCGCCTCCCATGCCCAACGGTATCCCTTCAACCACTCCTCACAACCTCGCCGCATCTCCCCTCGAGCCTCTCCCCATCTCTGATTCCCACTCTACAGGCACCAGCAACTCCCAAACCCTCTCACCCTCCTCGTTCCTCGCCACAGCAAGCTCTATCACCCACACGATCGCGACCGCTGCCGAGGGACGTCGAGATCACCTCAAGAGCTACGTCGAGGGCGTCAAGACCAAGAACGCTGTCGATCACGTTGTTGGACACATTACGGGGAAGAAGCATGGTCCCGGAGAGGGTTTGGAGGAAAGGAGAAGGAGGGAGAGGATTATGAGGTTGCCGCGGAAGGAGGAGGAGACCATCTGCTGCCTAAGGTGAAGGAGGGAGAGGGGAAGGCTCCTGATGTGGTGTACGGAGAAGGTGAGTCTATCACCTTTATTCTCGTGGCAGTGAATTTCGCTGACTTTCTTTTCTGCTCGCAGACGTCGTGCTCGACATGGAGGGCTACAAGCAACAACCGTCGTCGACTTCCTCGTCTCGAGCCCCTTCGCCAACTCGTCGGCGTGCGTCACCTTCGCAGGAAGCTCATCGACGGGATCAGGTTGCTCGAAGGTCGAGGGAGGCTAGCATCGATGTGGTTCGAGATGGACAGATTCGGCTGAGCGAGGGAAAGGGTTGGAACGACGATGGAGGTAAGAGTCGCGTCTCATTTCGTCGCGTCTCCTTCTTCTTCACTCTCGGTTTTCGTCGCTGACCTGTGTATCGTTTACGATTCGATACTTTCTAGTTGAGCCGAGCAGTCAAGTTGTGTCGTTCGCCGAGGATCTCCTTTCCGCCGCTGCTGCTCTCGAGACTCAGGCTGAGGCTTCCGTTGAGGAGGCGAAGGAGACTCGGTCTCTGAACGAGCACGCTCTGGATCTGGAGGAAAAGATGGATAGTCTTCGACTGGATTCGAAAACTGAGGAGTGAGTTAAATCAAGTCGCATCGAGCTCCAGGTCTCTCTCGAACGAACTGACCTCTTCTTTCTCTCTCCTTTTTTCTAGCGTTACCGCCGATGCCTCCTCCTCCTCCAAGAACCTCGACGTTCCTCCTCTTACCATCCCTAGCACAGAGTACTCCTGGGAATGGGGAGAACTCCCTACCAAGTCTCCAGCACCAACCACTGCAACCTTCGACTTCCCTACCCTCTCCTCCGACGATACTCCTCCCGCTCGACCGTCCAGCCTTCCTCCCACTCCTCTCGACACCTCCGAAATCTCAGATCCTACCAGCACGTTCTCTCCTCCTCCAGCCCATCCTCTTCGAATCTCTTCCTACCCTCCTAGTATCGGTCGAGCGACCGACAAGTCGGAACTACAGACCATCCCAGTCGAGGGTCGACTCAAGAACCACGAGGAAGATCCGTACAAGTTTACTTTCGAGGTTTCCGTACCTGGGGAGACGGAGAAGAGGTCGCATTCGTTCGAGCTGAGTTTGTGCGGAAACGAGGGACTTGGCGTCGACAGCAGGAAGGTGAGGCGAAAAAGAAGAAGCTCGAGACGCGACGACGAGACTTCTTAAGAGCTGATCGCTGTTCTACATTTTTCACACTCATCAGCTCGAGGACGCTGAAGCTTTCCTTGCTGGCCGAGTTACCTTCCAAAGGTTCATCGAGGAGCCTGAGCTGGTCGACGATCGATCTTTGGTCGTGCGATACAACGAGCAGTGAGTCTTTTATCTCCCCCTCCCTCTCCTTTCCTTCTCTCGGAGCCGACTCTTCTCCCTTACTCCCTCCTCGTCCAGGTACCTCACCTGGCACAACGCCTCTCCTGTCGTCGCTTCCCTTCTTCTCTATCGGAAATCCCTCCTACCTCCTCCCGTCCTCGCGCCTCTGCCCGATTCTCTCCTCGACTTCGAACCCACTCCCGTCACTTCAACCGACGCGACAGATCAGGAAGTCCCGGTACCGGAGAAGATCGCTGCTGCTGCTTCTGGATCTGGATGGTCGAGATGGTGGAGGAGGAGCAAGACGCTCGATTCCGACTTGCCTGTTCGAGGAGCCGAAGGAGAGGCGAACGGGGTGGATGAGCCCAAGCTTCCTTCCGTCGCGGAGGTCGACCTCGGCATCGACGGAGATCCTGCAGTTCCTGAGGAGACTCGAGCTCCCGCGTACTTGAGATCAGCGAGTGTGAGTTCCTGCTGCTCTTTCCCTCTCCTTCGCACCATCGCTTCAACTGATCTCAATCTCGACTACTTTCTCTTCTCAGGAACCTCCCATGCTTCAAGAATCGCCTCTTCCATCTCCTCCTCTTACTGGAGAGCCCTCTCACATCACCCACTTCGCCAAGACTCTTCGTCTCTCGTCAGATCAACTCGTAAGTTCTCTTCTCATCCCTCGATCTGGACGCGTCGTCTCGCTGAACTTTGCGATCCTTCTTCCCTCTCGACTCACAGCGAACTCTCGGCCTCAAGAAGGGAGCCAACACCATCACCTTCTCCGTCACCTCTTCCTACTCCGGAATGGCCACCTGTACGGCGAGAATTTTTCTTTGGGATGCGAGCGATCACATCGTTATCTCGGACATCGACGGAACCATCACGAAGTAAGCTCGACTTCTTCGTTTCCTCACCGCGCTTTCCTTTCTGACCTTTTTTTCTTCTTTTCTCAGGTCCGATGCTCTCGGTCACGTCTTTGCTGCCATCGGACGAGATTGGACGCATCTCGGAGTCGCCAAGCTCTACACTGATATCACGTTGGTCTCGTTTCCTTTCCTCCTCGCGACGCGCCGACTTCTCGCTGACAGCTCCCTTTTTTCCTCTTTCTCTTCGTTCTCGCAGCAACAACGGCTACAAGATCATGTACTTGACATCTCGAGCCATCGGTCAGGCAGACTCTACTCGAGACTACCTCAAGGGAATCAGCCAGGGAAACTACCAACTCCCTGAAGGTCCCGTCATCATGAGTCCAGATCGACTGATGACTTCGCTTCATCGGTTCGTTCTTCTTCTCTCCCTCTCTCCTCTTACCATCCTTTTTATCCCTTCGCTGACCATCTTCTCTCGCTCTTCGTTTTTTTCAGAGAGGTCATCCTTCGGAAACCCGAGGTCTTCAAGATGGCTTGCCTTCGAGACATCCAACGACTCTTTGGAGGGAGTGGAAAGGCTTTCTACGCTGGATTTGGAAACAGAATCACCGACGCCATGTCCTATAGATCGGTCAACATCCCTAGCTCGAGGATCTTCACTATCGATTCGAACGGAGAGGTCAAGACGGAGCTGCTCGAACTCGCAGGATACAAGTCTTCGTGAGTCGCGTCTCTCTCTCTCTCTCTCTCTCTCTTCCTTCTCTCGTCTCAGTCAGCTCGCTGACGGTCTCTCGTGTTATTCTTTTTTTCTCAGCTACATCTACATGAACGATCTCGTCGACCAAATGTTCCCTCCCGTCCATGCTCGCTGGGCTCCCGAATTCACCGACTTCAACTTCTGGAGAGCTGCTCCTCCCATGCACATCGATCTCCCCGACCTCTCTCCTCCCTCCCCTACCCTCTCCGCCCGATCCGACACCTCAGGCCGACTCTCCGTCCTCCGAAACTTCACTGGATCCCTTCGAGGCTCGCGAGCTACCACTCCGTTTCCGAACGACCTCTACCTCTCGGACGAGATCATCGAGGAGGAAGCTCCGGTCCTTCGAGTCCTCTTGTTCAACCGGTTTGGAGTTCGGATTCGGAGATGAGTGAGACTGAGGAAGAGCAGATGAATGATGGGGATAGGGGGACACGAAGAGGAGGAGTAGGACGAGTAGTATGCCTGGGAGTCTGCCTGGGAGCATGGAGGAAGGGAGCTTCTTTGAGGATCAGAGGTTTGATCGGAGGGGAGATGAGGAGGACGAGGAGGAGGAGGAAGATGGAGAGGGGGAGGATGAAGAGGTGATGAGGAGGAGGAGGAGGAAGAGGAAGGGAACGACGAGATCTTTGACGACGATTTGCTCGCGACAGGAGAGATGGGGTCGGTTCCTTTCTAGTCCCTCTCGTTCTCGTTCTCTTTCATCTTTTTAAAGACGTGGTGGCTACTCTAGGACTTTCCTTTAACTTGCATTTGCATCCTTCTCTCCCTCGATTTCGGTTCTCGTGTCGGCAGTTTTCCTTCTCTCTTCATCGTTTTGTGTTTCGGTTTTTTCTTCGCCTCTCTTCTCAACTCTCCTCACTTGCTTTTTTCTCGTCTCATTCATGCTCACGATCTGAATCCTTGTTTTGCTGCTTTATCTGTTTCTTCGCGAACTCGTGCCAAAGGGAAAGACGTCCTCTACAGTACTCAAGGAGGGGACCGTGAAATTCAACGGTCGAAGCTCAGACGCGTCGTCCTGTTTCGAAGCTCCTTCGATCCTGAGAGATAGAAAGCGAGCGCGGTTCTCCTCACCCCTCGATATAATTTCGACTCTCTTATGGAAGGTGAGAGTGCTGGTCATGTTCGTCAAAGTTAAGAAAAGTAGCAAGAAAGCGTCGTCTCGTCGCATCGCATCGCGTCTCCCTTCGGTCAGTGCGTGTGCTGTCCGTTTCCTCGTCGTCGGATGGTCTGAAACGAAAAGAAAGGGAGTAAAGAGAGATCAGCTTCTATTCTCGAGAAAATGAAGTGAAGAGAGAACAGAGAGAAGAGACTCACCGTTCAAAATCGTGCAAGAAAGTCTCCTCGTCGCGTCCTCCGCTCGTCGTCTCTCTTTTCACTCCTCCTCGCCTCTCCTCGCCCGGTTCCCTCCTCCGCACCTCCTTCCTGTCTCGACTTCGACTTCGGAGGTTGGTTTCGGGCGAGTTGCCCGCCGAAAGAAGATGCTTGGAGGAGGA